>WQNJ02000012.1:31395000-32645000 GCA_016584745.2 Phylloscopus trochilus trochilus
GGAATCCAACTGGATTTTGGTCCCTCCAAGATGGGCTTAGGTTGGGAAAGAAGTGACCTTTTCTCTTCCGTCACCTCCTTTTTAATGCTTTTCCTCTTCTCAAGCAGATGCTCCTTTGCTCTGCCTCTGACTGGAGAGGCTGAGTGGTGGCAAGCAGTGCTTTTGTCCAGGGAGAGGGGGGCAGGAAGGCTTTCCTCATGGACAGGCAGAAGAGACCCCCATCTTCCAAAAAGCAGCGCTGCAATGGCAGCTGGTAGGGAGCGATGTGCCTGGCAGCAATGCTACCAAATAAACAGCCAGGGAGAAGAGAAGGACAGATGGACAAGAGGGATCCTGGTCACAAAGCTTGTTTTGAAGCAGCAGTGACAGCTCCAGCTCGGAAACCTCCCAGCACGTGACCTTTAGCCACTGCTGACTCCCTCCTTCCTGCTGCCCCGTCCTGTCACCCGCCCCCCACACGGGCTGCCACAGCCTGCCTGCGTGCCTGGCAGCCCGTGCTTTCTGCCAGCATCCTCCCCCCCACCCACATACTCCTGGTTTTACCCCTCCACACCCTTGCACCTGGGCAAGCAGGGTCAGGCAGGGGGCGTCTGCTGCTGTGTGCAGCCAGCGAGGAGCACAGGCAAGAGCAATGCCACAAACTGTGCAGCAAGTGCTTCCCCGAGCTCTGCCTGGCCTGCTCCTGGCCAGCTGGGGAAACACGGCAAGTGGAGCTGATTAATGAAATGCCAGTGGAGGAAGGCATTGCCATCCATCAGGAAAAGCTTTTTTTTTTTTTCTTTTTTTTTTTTTTACCAGGAGGCCAGCACAGCACTGGAGCAGGTGGTGGAATCTCCATCCGTGGTGGAATCTCCATCCGTGGTGGTTCTCAGGGCTCAGCTATGCAAATCCAGTGATGTGACCCAGTGCTGGGACAGCCCTGCTTACAGCAGGAACTGGGCTACAGTTCTCCAGCACCTCTTCCCACCAACACTCCTGCTGTCTCCTGGACAGGAGGCAGTGTGGAGCCTCCTTTTTCCTCTAACTTCCCTTGCTTAGGATACTTGCTGGAGTAAAGGATTCTTACTGATGCAGAAGATGACTGGGGCAAAGGGCTAGCCTATTCTAGTTACTCCTGCAGGAGCCCAGAAACTTGAGACAGTCCTGCTATCCAGGGGACCACAGCACTCCTCCTCTGGGCTTCAGCCTCACTGCAGCACAACAGCTCCTTTTCCTTATCTTCTCCTCTTGGTTCACCTGGCACTTCTCCAGACCTGACAGCTCTGACCCAGAGTTGATCAGCTCAGGGTCAGCAGTGGCACTGCTGGACCATAGCTGCTGACATGCAGAGCTGCTCATTACAGCTCTTAAAATCATACCTTTAGCCAATGTGAAAAAAGACACTTGTTCACAAACATGGTGGTATTTGTCTTACTTCCACAGATTTTAAGGCCAAGAAAGAAGGACTGCATTTTCTGACCCAGTGCAAAAGAGACAGTGCAAATTCCTGTAGTCCAGATCAGGTACTCGTATGGGACTCTGTCTCTGATTGCTGACAGCACAGTAAAAAGAGATTAGGCCTTTACCACTATCCTCCGTGGGCAAATCAAGGTAGGTTCTCCAGTGGCAACCCCCTATAAAAATCACCTGTCTCCTTTGCATTTGCCCAGCTGTAACATCCATTATCAGGCTGAGATGCTCCTGCTCTCCCAGATCTCAGAAGCTCCTGGTAGCTAACACATCCTCCTTGCAAGGGTACTTTGTAGGTGAAACCTGTCCAAATCAGCTCCAAAGCTTTCACAGAGGCTCTTTTTGTAAGATATAGGTCTCCTTGGTGTGTCTGTACGCCATCTCCCTGCTCCCCCAAGTACTTCAGTGGTACCTTCTCCCTGAACAACACTGCTGAAATATTTCTGTGTAAAACTCTCCAAGTCTTCCAACTTCCAAGATTCCTCACTAAAACTGACCCATAAAATTGCTTCTATCCACAACCAGAGGGAGGGGTTGCAATAAGCAAAGTCATCAGCCCAGCCAGCTGCCTGGATTTGGGTGCAAATGTGGAGAAATTGGTGCAGAGGAGCAGCTGCCACCAGCAGCTGGGTGATAACGCACTTAACACACAGAAATGTTGCTGTCTAACAGCAAAGGAGGGAATGGATTTTATTCTAAAAATACACAAACACCAGTCCAGGAGGGAGTTTTGGAGCCAGGTCTTCATGAGAAGGCAGTACTAGAGACTGGGACCTAACTGACCTTACCTTCTCAGCAGTTCCTGACTGACTCCATCAGGCAGGTGGGACTTGCAGACATCCTCCTCAGGAGCTTTCCACATCCTCCCTAGCAGGGTGGACAGCCTGGGGGAACAAGACCCACTGATGGGACCGTGGCCATTTGTAGGATTCAGCCCCTACAGAAGTGTCCACATCTGGGTGCTATGTGCATTGCAGTGTGTGCACGAAGACCCAAATTTCATACCCAAGTCCCTGAAGTGTGCAGTGCAGGGTTTCAGCCCCTTCCTCAGGATACAGCCAGACATGAGACAATGCAACCAGAGGCAGCACACCGGGCCAGAACAGACATTACAGCACATGACATCACTGGAGTCAGTGACCGACCCCCGTCGGTCTCTTCTCTTTCCATTACACACTCCTGTCCCCAGAAGTCTTTGTTTTCCTTCCTGCACCACCCCAAGGGTGCAGCAGTGCAGGGCCTGCCTCCCTCCCGGCGTGCAGAGGGGGGCTGGCAGCACTTTGCAGCCTGCAAGGCAGGAGCTGCCAGCTGGCTGTCTTCATTGTGCCCTGATAAGGCTTCTCCAACAGCCTCCCAGTCTGGGGAGAAGGACTGCACGCAGCAGCACACTGCAAGGGATATCACGACTTCTCTCAACGAGCTTTTAATCTGTGACAGCGTTCTTACCCCTCAGATCTGCTTTCAATCCTTGCTCTGCCTCACTTCTTGCTTTGCTCTGTCTCAGCTCTCACAAGCCGCGCTATCAGCAGCTTTCAGATATTAAAACACATTAAAGGAAGGTACTGAAAGATGATCCAGCAGTCACATTTTCCAGAAATCTCAGCTTGCAGGTAACAAAAGATTCCCAGAGTAAGAAGGCAGCTGCAAGCACAAGCCTAATGTGACCACAGCCTTGTACCAGAAACCACCAAGCTTTGTCCCCAGCTGCTGCATCCCCAGTACTGCCTCTGAAGCTCAGTGGTGGCATTTCAATGTCTCACTCAACATTCTCTCTCTGAGCAGCAATAACTGCAATGGCTGAAATCAAGAGCAGGAAGATCAAACCACCAAAGAGAGACGAAAAATTCTCCCATCTCTTCACAGCTATAACAAAAGGTTTGCAGGCAGGCCAAGTGATTGGAAGAATGCTCAGCAAGAGAGAAGTTTTATTGACACATTTAAAGCAGCATTTCTGCATTTCATAAAGCATAGTCCTGCATTTCAGGGCTGAAATCCATCATAATTTGGACATTGCTGGAAACCAGACAGTTACCTTGGGATCCCAACCAGGAAAACTCTATCCCTGCTGCTGGGGTTATCAGGATAAAATGGTTCTCAGGCTGAGGCTGCACACTCCCATGGTTACCTCAGCAGGAAGCAGCAACAACAGTTCAGCATCACTCCTGAAAGGACAGGCCCAGGGCTTAAAGGGGCTCTTGCTGCTTCTCTCACCAAAACTGAGGATGTATTTGTCCTCTCTGAACATCTCCCAGTTTTACAGTCTTTATGCAGATGGGGGTACTAAAAATGCCGTATTGAAGCAGTAATTCCTTCCCTTGGGTGCTATTGCACCTAGCATTTATTTTAATTATTCTGAAAGACACCAAAAATCTTCCCTTGGGTCTTCTGTATCCAACAATCCAGACCTCATCACACTGGCCCAAAGTGAGACAGTTGCATTCAGAGGCTCCTCCCTGAACTAATTCACTGGGGAAACATGGGGAAAAAGTTAATTTTCAACTATGAAGATATTTGTTTAACGGCTATTCAAGAGAAAATGATAAAGTCAGCCCCCCCTGCCCTTCCCCACTCCAAACAGGGTTATAGTAAATAAAACACACAGATAGATAAGCCCTAAAAAGCAGAAGATAACAAGGTCTGTAACAAAGACCAGGACTCCCGAGACACTGACAGACTGAACCATTACAGGAACCACTCAAGTGTAACCTTAAAGAGCTTCAGCCAGAAACTTCACAACTGAGAAAAAAGCAGCATTATCATGGGCGTTGTGGGAAAGAGCAGGAGGAGAAGGAGCAGAAGGAGCAGAAGGAGGTCTGTGATGGGATGTTTGAGGCTAACTGCAGGACCATGTAACGTCTATCATGCAGTGTTTCCAGGAAGCAAATGGGAGCAAAACTTACTATGGGATGTTGAGGGGAAGGACCGAAAGAGGCGAAAGGGAGGCATCAAGCTAAATCAGGAAGATTTGAGCACGAGAAATGGAGAGAGGAATAAATAGGAGCCAGTCACATGGAGACTGGCTGCTGGTCAGTGTGCCTGTGTGGCTGAGCCCTGCTCCCAAGTACCACCATCTGTCCTGGCCTGGCATTAAGCTAATCCCAGCCGTTTTCCCTGCAGGCACACACGCTCCAGGTCCCTTAGCTAACGGCAAGCTGGGCTAGCCTGCAAGCAGGAAAGCAGGTCTGAGAGGCAGCAGAGAGACCACAAGCCTGAGGACCAGCTGCCAGTGACCCACCAAAGTGTGGGCAGACAACCCACCAGCATAGTCCAGCTTGGATGGGCCAGGGAGCAAGACCAGGATTAGGCCTTTTTGGTTGTTTGTTTTTTAAGTGCTGTTTTGTGTTTCCCTGGGCACCCATCACAGCAGGTTCCCTCAGTGTCTGCTGATCTGTGCCTGGTGGCATCAGCATTGAGTGGGAAAGCTGCAGCCTCACATGTAGCAGACCAGGAAATTTAAATAGAAACAGCCCAGACCACTGATTGCTATGTCTTAAGGAGAAGCAGCTGCATCTGGGTGAACATAAAGGCAAAAAGAACTTCACTGTACAGCTCCACAAACCAAAAGCAATCCCTGCTCAAGTCTGGGAGGCCAAGAACTGAGACACTGCTGGGGATCAGAAAAATGGTGAAATGGGGACAGTCACAAGAGTGAATTAAATGACAACAGGGAACCAGGGAGCCACTGGGCTAGAGCTTTGCCCAGACAAAGCACTCAGCTGACAGCTCCACACAATACAGCCTTCATGCAGGCAGCAAGGATTTCAGCTCCCACTGCTTCTTCACAAACATCCCCGTTGTAGGGAATAAGGACAGACACCAGAAATGCCAGAGCATCAGCTGGGAGTAAGAGGAGTTTCTGCTGCAAAGGAATAAGAGGACACAGCAGAATTCTGCATTTTGTGTTCCAAGGAAAAAGAACAAGGCTTGAGCAAGAGTATAAAACTTTTAATGGGTCAGTGCATCAGTCCTTGATGCAAAGGGAAAGGAGCAAAGGGGGCTATCATTGTCCCAGACGGTCAGAGCTGCAGAGATGATCTGCACAGAGCAGCAAAGTGGGGGTACACACAGAGCTGCAGCAGCCTTTGCTCTGCAAGGAAGTGACCAACACCTGGAAAAGCAGTTCCTCTCACTGTCCATTCACTTTCACTCTATGCTTCTTCTTCCTGCTAGGGACTTTAGGCTGCATCATTCTGGGAGAAGGCCGGACAGCCTTCAAGGGTCTCCTCTGTGCTTGCAATGAACGTTTCTTCTTCAAAGCAGGTTGGGGCAGCTTCTGCTCTTCTTTAGCTTTTGATCCCTCGAGTTTCTTCTTTTTTGACGGAGGCTCCGCGATGACGGCATCGGGGACAGCGGAGGGAGCTGCCGCTTCCACGGCAGGCCCTTCATCTGAAAGGAGAGAAAGGAGAAGGGTGAGAGCAACTCGTGTGCCTCCTGCAGGGGAAGCAGCCTGTGAGGGCAGGCCCAGCCAGCTGAGCTGAGCTCCAGCACTGTGTTACCTTTCTGTGCCTGCGGGATGGCGTTGGAGAACTTCTTGAACTTGGCGATGAAGAAGCCGTCCATGTTGTGCGTGTGGGGGTAGAAACGCCGCGTAGACTTGAGGGACGGGTGGAAGCGACGGTCCTTGAACCTGGAGGAGGAAGTGGGGTGAGGAGCAACAGAGCACCTCTGCTCAAAACCGGCCCCCCAGGAGCAGTCACGTGTGCAGCCTGTGACCTGGCACGCACCTGGTGAAGCCCTCCTTGCCAAAGTCCAGGCCTGTGGCCACCAAACGGACATTGCGCTTCTTCAGGGCATAATCCACAACCCACTCGTTCTCCTCCACCTGCCAGAGGCTAAGCATTAGGATCCAAAACTCGCCCTCTCCTGAGGAGGAGGTGACCACAGCAGAACACGGTAGAAGGCACTTACCATGATGGAGCAAGTGCAGTAGACAATGTAGCCCCCTGTCTCCGAGGCAGCGTTGACTGAATCTATGGCACTAAGAATCAGCTCCTTCTGCAGGTGGGCACAACGCAGGATATCTGTCTCATCCTGAGAGGGAAAGAAAGGTTAGGATGCCACGGGCACAGGGAAGCACCCCAGGCCTCTGCTATGGATGAGGGAATGACAGAGAGCGAAGCACATGTAATACACAAGAGTTTGGAGTCTTCTGCAGAAGTAATCTCAAAAAACTAGCCCTGGTACAACGCACAGAACAAGAAAGGAAAAATGTACTGTAGGTGTCTCTCAAGAACAAAGCTGCCCCAAAGGCCTTCCTCTCGTGACTCATACTTGAGTCTGCACTGGTCACCCACCTTGTTGGTTTTGACAGCAGGATCCTTGGAAATGACGCCTGTTCCACTACAAGGAGCATCAAGCAAGACACGGTCAAACCCTCCAAGAACCTACAGGCAGATGCAGATTTGGAATTACGCTCACAGGTGGGGACTCAAAACAAGGCCAAGACTAGAAGGGGAACCAGAAGACTGGGAAGGCAAGAAAGACTCCTCCTGCCTTCCTGCCTCTGTATCCAATAACACTCCCCAGCAGCTCTGCTCATCCTCCTGGGACAGGTGACTTTGGAGGGCACTGTTTCACTAAAGGGACAGCAGAGCAGCTCTGGGGAAGTGCTGTGAACAGAACATACCTTGGGGAACTGGCGTCCATCGCAGTTACTCACAACAGCGTTGGTGACTCCCAGCCGGTGCAAGTTCCCTACCACGCTGCGCAGCCGCTCGGCATTGCTGTCATTGGCCAGGATCATCCCTGTGTTCTTCATCAGCTGAGCTGCCAGAGGACAAAACACACCAGCAAGGGGCTGAGAAAACCTCTTGGGCCTTTGTCTCCAGTGACAGCCATCCCCTCCTTTCCTCCAATTCAGCCCCCCTCCATTCCCCCTTTCTGTGGAGACCTGTGGAAACTCCCCACTTGACAGAGCATCCCTCCCAGGGCTCCAGGGTGGTACCTATGTAGCTGGTCTTGCCTCCTGGGGCACAGCACATATCCAGGATGCGCTCATTCTCCTGGGGAGCCAGCGCCATCACAGGGAGAAGGCTGGAGGCTCCTTGCAGCATGTAGTGTCCAGCCAGATACTCTGGGGTGGCACCTGGGCAGGAAAGGCAAAACAGAAGATGATGACACGTGCAGGAAAGGGAAGCAGGAGCGGGTGAGCTCAGCCCTGTACAGCAAAGGTGATCTCACCGATGGGCACAGTGGAGTCATAAATAACAAGTCCTGTCTTCGACCACTTCCCCAAGGGGTCCAGATTCACGCCACGGTTGATTAGAGCCTGCAAGGCAAGGAGAAGGGACTGAGGCGCTGCTCCCTGGCACAGGCAGCTCAGGACACAGCCCCTGGCTCCTGCTCACCTGTGCCAGGTCCCGCCGCCGCGTCTTCAGCGTGTTGGTACGAATGGTGACAGGGCGGGGAACCTCGTTGGCCTCCAGGAAGTTCACCAGCTGGATGGAAGGAGGGACAGAGAACAGAGATAAAAATGAACTCTCAGGGAGGCAGCCAACCCCTGCTGGTCAGCACAGCCACGGGCAGGGCAGGAGCCCACCTCAGGGAGCGGGAAGATGTCCATGAGCTTGGCGAGCAGGAAGTCGCTGTAGGAGTAGTAGGCGGCCATGTCCCGGCGCAGCAGCGCCAGGTATTCCTGCCGGGAGCGGCCCTCCTCCCGCTTCACCCCAAAGTCCTGCAGCACCTCCATGTTGCCCTGGATGCGCTGGTGGATGACGTGCAGGTCGGGAGGCTCAGCAGGTGGGAGCGCCGTCAAGGAATCACCAACAGCCATGAAGGGGCACAGGGGCTCTTTACAAGCAGGATCAGCCGCGCTGGGCTCGCGCCCCGCAGCAGCGCCCGCGCCAGGAGGGCTCTGCTGGAACACTGCCTCCATCAGAGCTCAGCAGGGGCAGGGTTCAAGGGATGAAACCGGACAAAAAAGTTCACGAGGCAGAACTAGAGGGTGTTTAAAAGAACTGATCTAGATAAACAGGGAAAAATAGAAAACAAAAAATCCAAAACCACAACCAAAGATGTGTTTTAATACTGAAAGCATTACTTGCAGCAGAAAAGAGGCTAAAGCTCCCCAAGGGCAACCAAGGGGTACAGAGGAGAGTAAGAAGGGAGGCAGGAAATTAAAATCACCAAAGTCCAGCAGCAAGCACTTTGGATGCTAGAACTGCTGTCATCAGAAACTCTGGGAATGGGTCACACAAACACCCACCAGGAAAATCAGAGAGGAACAAACCACATAATAGAACATTGATATGTATTTAGGCCTAGAAAGGAAATTAGGGCAGGTTCCAAGCCCCACACAGGGCGTCACAGATTTCCTAACTGTGCTATACAGAAGCACAGCATTATACAGTATCTATTAGGACAGCTCAGCTAAAAATACCTTGTCATGCACAGACATTTTTGCTAAGCAATATGCATGATAAAGTCCAAGTGAAACTCTCTGGTTGCAATCTGGGCCCCGTGCTGCATCACGCACATGGCTTATGGATGTCACAGATAAAAAGGATATCCTCCTTCTCCATCTCTTCACTAGTTGGCAGTTTAAATGGTTCATCTATATCCAGGTTGAGCTGCAGATCGGGGCCCTCTTCTTCCTTCTGTCCCATTTTCTGCTTGCTTGCCTCCTCTGCTTCCTCTTCCTCCTCCTCTTCCTCTTCACTGTCATCTTCACTGAGGCCTTCCCTAAGGACAAAGAACAGGATCACACAGACACTTCTCAGCTACCATTTCTTAGATGGCAGGAAAAGCAGAAGAATAACAACACAGGCTTCTCATCTATCCAGGAAAGGTTCTAGACACTCACCTGTCAGGCTTCTGCTTCAGGGCAGCTTTTTCAATAGGCAGCAGCTAAACAGAGACAAAAGATTAATCAAAAAAACATCCACAATCTCCCCTTATTTCCCACCACCTGTGAAATTTACTTGCTCTGTTTGACAACAAACAAAAGCACTGAATGTTATGCTGGAATCAGCTACTAAACTTAAAATCATTCTTGTGAAGGAAAGAAGGGGAAAGTTCTCCACCACCTCACCATCCCCTGCCACTAAAGCCACCCCCCTTTCCCCCCAAGCCCAAGGGGTCCTTTCAGCCAACAATTCCAAGTATTTCTCGTGTAGTTAAGGGCAGGAAGTCCCTACCTCTTCTTCCTCTGATGATGAGGCACCATAATCGTCCACCATTTCCTCGCTGCTCCCATCCTCCTCCTCCATCTCCCAGCTTCCCTCTTCCACCTCACCATCACTGGATAATTCCACATGGTTTCCTTTAGGTTGGGTTTTCTTGGCTTTGGCTGGAGCCAGCCACCTAGAATTGCCATCACTGAAACCAGACTGGCCACGGGCAGTTTGTCCTGCTGCCTTTACAGCACGTTTCTTCTTCTGTGGAGACAGCTGCTCTTCAACTAGAGGCAGAAAAAATGATTAGAAGTTAGGCAATATTTCCAAAATCAGCTGTTCTGCTTTTTCAGCTATTACACAAAAAGGCCTCAGTCCAAGTCCTGAGCTGCCTGTCCAGAGAGGGACTGCTTGCTCTCTACACCTCATAAAGTACTGGGCATACTCTCACCTCTCCCCCAGTGAATCTTTCAGGAGATTTAACTGGAATTACCAAACTCAAACACTGCCACAAAATTCTTATGGTATTTGCTCTGACATATTACGATACCCTCTGTCCCAAATCTTTGTCTACCCTTCCTTCTTTCTATTTCAAGAGTTTCCTGGGCTACACAAGACGTAACACAAAGATTTAAAAGCCTCAGCTATAAAAGCAGCCTGCAACAGCCTTGCTGTGAATGGAGGATAAGTAAAAAATGGATTTAACATACAGAGGAGAAACCTTTGACTAGTCCTACAGACAAAACTGCCTCCTGCATGGCAGCCACCAGCAATCAGATAGAATTCATTGTTATTATCTGTTAGAGGGAACCCAAAAGAGGGCCAAGATGAAGGGTCTGGAGGAGAAGCCTGGAGAGGAGCAGCTGAGATCACTTGGTCTGTTCAGCCTGGAGAAGAGGAGACTGAGGGGAGAGCTCACTGCAGGCTACAACTTCCTCAGGAGGGGAAGAGAAGGGGCAGGCACGGATCTCTTCTCTGTGGTGACCAGTGACAGGGTCTGAGGGAACGGCAATCAAAGTTGTGTCTGGGGATACTTAGGTTGCATATCAGAAAGATTCTTCACACAGAGGGTGGCTGGGCACTGAAACAAGTTCCCAAGGAAGTGACCACAGCCCCAAGCCCGCCTGAGTTCAAGAAGTGTTTGGACAACACTTTCAGGAACATGGTGTGACTCTTGAGGTGATCCTGTGCAGGGCCAGGAGCTGGACTCAGTTACCTTTGTGGGTCCCTTCCAGCTCAGGATACTCTAGGATTCGGTGATTTAAAATAATCAAATTCCACATGTCCCTTGCCTCGAGAACGACGCCAGACAAGGGCGGTGGCGGCAGCGCCCGGGGGGAAGCAGGACGGGGGATGGCCGGCCCGGTTCGGACCCGCTCCCAACACTCACTCACTCACCTGCCGGCTCCTGCTGTTCTCCTCCTGCTCCCAGCCGCCTCCTCCCCGCCGCTCCCAGCCGCCTCTTCGCAGCCCTGCATCGGGGAGGGAAGCGGCGATCAGCCCCGGCCCGGCCCGGCCCGCACACCCCGGCCCGCCGAGCCGCGCCCCTCACCTCCTCCTGCCGTGACTGGAGAGCTTCTTCCTGCCGGCCTCCGGCTCTGCGGGAAGACACGCGGCGGTCAGAGGGCCGCGGGCGCCGCGGGGCGGCCGCGGGCCGGTGCAGGCCGCACTTACCTGGCGGCAGGAAGCGGGCGAGCTCCACCTCGGCCCCGCGCTGCTTGCGGGCCTTGCGCCCGGGGCCGCGCTTCTCCTTCTTGGTGGGGTCGAGCTTCCGCCCCATGGCCGCGCCGCGGGACCCCGCGCGCGCCTCCGCCACACGTGCCGCGCTCCCCGCCGCCCCGCGCACGCGCCCGCCGCCGCCCCGCCCCCGCGCCGCCGATCCTGGCCGCTGATTGGCCCTGCCCGCAACGTCATCGGCGCGGGGCCCCGCCCCCGGGGCGCGTGGGGCCGCGGGCCCGCCCCGCCGCGGCAGCCCCGGGAGCGGGAATCCTGCCGCAGGCACTCACGGGCGGCCCCGCAGCCGCGGCTGGGGCTCAACAGCCCGGGGCAGGCAGCAGGGAAAGGCGGGGGGCAGAGGCAAGGGAAAGGAGTTATAGAAGCAGAGACTGTTAAGGTGGAGGCGAAAAGGTTAAGATCGTCTGGCCCAACACCCATGCCATGGTTAGGGACACCACTACTGAGACCTCAAAGCCTGCTCGAACCTGGCCTTAAACACTGCCAGAGTTGGCACATCTACTGCCCTTCTCAGAGGTGCAGGATGCCCCAAAAGCTGCTCTGATACAGCAGAAAGACACGACTTCTTTCACTGCTGAGACTACATACTTACCCACAGTACACTCATGATAATACAGACAACAAAATAAAATACAAGGAAACTTTATTTTTCAGTTTTATCAACGTTTTGCTCTGTTTTTTGTTGGTTTTTCATTGTTGTTTTCTTTTGTCTTCAAGCTGCTTATTAGTTGACAAGTCCGGTCAGTTTTTTGTATTAAAAAGGATTTTGATGGAGGTAGCTTTGTCTCTGTCCTGGCTTTTGCTTGGTCTTGCCTGCGCACTTGTCTCAGTAAACAAACTCAAAATAAAATTAAGAACGAAAACTGGAATTCCAGGCGGAGGCAGCGAGCAATGCAGCCAGGTTCTCCATGTAACAGACATGGCGCTGGGGCCTCCAGTCACTATATACAGAGTCCATCATACATCCATCCCCCTGTCTCCTAAACACACTCCTTGCTCCAACGGGCTGGCTGCAGAGGAAGGAGTTGCTTCTCCTTCCAGAGACCTGAGCAGCAGCTTCCATGGAGGGAAACAGCACCCAGTCAGGAATGTCAGGCAGAGGGGGTAGAGTGTGAAGGGGTGGGCTAGGGGGGTCACTTCAGCTTGGCCGAAAGGTCAACAGCACTGGGCCAGGAACTCACTGCTGCTGGGCGACCTGTGGGACGAGAGAGGACCTGAGACTCAGGGGCTGGTCACCAGAAGCCAGCCAGGCCCAGGGAGGCCCCCTCCCTCCCCCCGTAGCTCCCTTACTGACCAGAGAAGGTACGTACTTGTTGGGGAGGGGGCGGCGGCGGGGGCTCACTGCTGCGGTTGGCCAGGCGGCTGAGGATGTTGCGCTCCGACATCTGGAGGCGCACTGCCACAGGTGGGATGCGGGCAATGGTGGCAGGCAGGCGAGTCACATCTGCCTTCATGTCACTCAAAAGCTCCTCCAGCTGCTTCAGAACTACAAGAGAAAGGGACATCTGTTCGGAGGGGAAAGGGACACCCCAGAGGGGACAGCACTGCTGAACACCTATCCCACCCTTGTTTAACACACCGCATTACCTTTGTGCAGCACAGCATTGGCTGGTTTATTCCCAGCCATTGACTCCTTGGATAGATGCTGGTGGCTCTCAGCCAGGCATTCCACCTCTGCAAAACGTGTGTTCAGAGCCATGGATGGGTGAGATGGGTCCTCGGACATGTTCAGATAGGCAGCTCGCCGCAACTGCTCCTCGATCACCAGCGCCTGCTCCAGGAGCTGCAAGGTGGGGCAGGAATGAGTCTTTCAGCAGCTGCCTGAGAAGGAGCCTTGTTTGCACCCTCAGTCTCTCCTAATCCAACTCCCCACCATTTCATAAGGTGAGATTGTGTCACTGAATCTCCTTTCAGCATCTGGTTTTACTGAGTAGCCCAAAACAATAAGGGCTTTATGAAGCAAAGTCAGATATGCAAGAAAACCAGGGTACATTGGGCTTAATATGCTACAACTTCTCTAGTATTTTCATTCCTCCTCTGATTCTTTTTACACATTCTTTATGAAGCAAATGGGATGGAGATTACTCTATAAACCCAAAGTATTCCATCCTATTTATAGAAAGAGTCTAAAATCTTGTAAGCACTTGGAGAAATCAACTGGAATCCTGTCAGTGCAGAACTGATCATTCAGTCTATAAGTCAATCAATGTTTTGACCCAAGACTGAGACCTACGTGGCTTTTACTTGATCTTAAATCACTCCCACAACTAAGCTATGTTCACTCCTATAGAGGATGAAGTAGAGACTGAATGCAGCCCTTCCAGCAACCCAGAGTTCTGTTCAGGCACATGGAGTGGGTTGTAGCAGACTGAGCAGGAGCTGTGACAAACACGGCCGCTTGAACCTTGAGCCTCTTGCTTACCAGTTGTTCAATAAACATTTGGATAGAGAGCACTGAACCAAGCTCCCCAACATCATTTCCAGAAAAAAGGGAGCTCCTACCATGGAGCAACTGCATGATCCCGAGACATACTGCTTTTTTCATTACCACTACAACAAAAGGCACTGCATAAATCTTTCACTTTCTTGGTGGAAACTGAGAACTGCAAGAACTTCTTCCTAGAGATCCAGGCAGTTATCAACTAAAGAGAAATCCTTACCTTAAATCTCCTTGCCAAGAACTTATTCTTTATTTCCAGGAAGTTACCCCTGTTCATCTCACCCTTGAAGGGTTCATTGAGGATGGCGTAACGCGGATCATTCTGAATATCCTGCCAACGGGCATAGCCATGACTGAGATGGGATGAGCTCAGGCAAACAAAAGCAGTGAAAACAAGGGAATACACAGCCCAGGCAGTACTGTTCTCCAGAGGGAGTGGGGAAAGGGGGTACAGGAAGGGGACAAACAGGAGCCAAGGAAAAGGAATGAGATCTGTGACCTGTTAAGTCTCAACTATGCTTGCAGGAAGCTCCCCCTCCCACCATCACTTTTGCTCCTGTGAAGAAGATAAAGCATTCTCTCACTTAACCTACTCCAGTCAGATCCAGAACGGTCACTCTCAACGTGACAAATTATGTACAAGGTGGGAGAATGTGTCTCTCATGGCAAGGATACTTGATAATCCCAGCTAGGAGCCAGTAGTCGTGACGCCGATGCCAGATCTCATAGGTCTTCTTGGTGACAGTTGCAGCCCGCTCTTCGTTCTGCCAGAGGGAGTGTAGTTCTGGAAAGGCAAGAGACACCAGAACGGTTGGAAGTTATTTCACAAACATAAGTAGGAGCTTATAAACAAGTTCAAGCAGATAAAGATCCCATACCAGTGAAACCACCATCTGCTATGTTGAACATAAAGCGCTGCTTCACTGCCTTCTTGTGCCTTTCATCTACTGACTCCTTCAGCATCTCTCCGTTCTGCAGCATCACCACATCTCTCTTATCATCGTCCTTTTTCTCATCTGTACACACAGGAAGTTATTACAACATGGCAGATACCACAGCAAGTTGGATCCACAAGGAATCCTTGCAGAAGAAGGGTTAAGGAAGAGAAAGGAGTCATCATCCCTCACCTTTCTCATCCAGAGTGATTATAGGAGGGTCAGGGGGATTTTCAGTAGCTGCTCTATCTTCCACTTTCTCCACATCAGCTGCATGAAAGAAGGGGAACATGAGATGCACAGGAACATAGCAAGTCCACAGTTTTGTTCTTCAACCAGTGAAACCCAATGTTACTCTGTAGCTTCCCACTGATTTTCTACATTCAAGCCTATTTCTTTAGGATGAAGTGCTTTGTACCTTTGCTTTCTACTTCCATTGGTTCATCTGGTCTTTCCTTCACTTCCGTTTCCTCTACTTTTTTTTCATCTGCTTCTGTGGAGTTCACTGGGGATTTTGCTTCCTGGGGTGGTGTCTCCACAGGCTGAGCACACTGCTGAGGACAGCGATCAGTGAGACACCAAGTATAGCAGTACATGACAACAGAACACAATCACAGTTGCTTGAAAAGCAAAGACACACAAAACGTAACTGTGAGGCCAATTCTGAGGACCAGAGTCCTTTAAGTATTGCTCTAAAAGCTCATCTCTGCCTCAGCTGAAATGAAGAGGGGGCAGAAATAGAGAAATTCTCAAGAGAAATTACAAGGCAAAAAAGCCAGAACTCACCTCCATAGGAGCCTCTGTTTCAGCAGCAGAGGCACTGAGCTCCTTCTCTGGTTCAGCTGGTTCTCCTTGCTCCTTAGCACTAGCTCCTTCTTCTACTTTTACTGCATCTTCTGCGTTTTCCCCGCACCAGAGCAGCACAGCAGACAAAAGGGAAGCAAATCAGTAAGGTCTTTGCTGCTACAAAGCCCCCTTCTCCATTGCTCCCAGAGATCAGGCCCATCAAAATGGAACCAACATGACCCCCCTTTTCCTGCCCACTACGAATGCTGAGCTTCTCGCTGGTATCAGCTCATCCCAGTGTCCTCTCTTGCCTTTAAGGGCTTGCACATGTCTTTGGCAGCCCTCCTAACATGAGAGTAAGCTGATCTGCGTCCACCCCCAGACCCCACCACCACAGTTCTGGTGAGGGGAACAGCCAGGGTAAGGTCAGGACGCAGGGCTGAGCAAGAGGGGAGCCCTCACCGGGTGGGGGAACAGGGGCAGGTGTATTTGGCTGCGTATCCCCTGGTGTCGAAGGAGTTGGAGTTTTGGGAGAAGGTGAGCTGGGCTGTGAAAGTTTCTTGTTCTCCTCTATCTCTGCCAGTTCTGGCATACTCCAGCGGCCGTTCACATGCTCAAATTCCTGCACCTGCACAAGAGGGAGAGAAAGACATATCACTGGAGGAGTCGTACAAAGCTCATCCTTACACACCTGAAGAGGCAGGCCACTGAGCACACAACAGAAGCAGGTGTGAAAGGAGAGGTAACTCTCCAACTTAAGACCCCAGTGACTACAGCTGTATGGCCAGCAAAGGCCACGTTGCTCTGCTAGACCCCTACCTTTTTGCGTATCAGTGACATGACCCCAATGCGAGTAAGGACATGCTGTCGAGAAAGACCTTCCCGTGGGACCCCATCTGCAAAGGTCTCTGCACCATCAGCTCCAGGTTCACATAAATGGCGCATGAACAGTGAGACATAGGCCCTGCAGCCATCGAGAGACAAGCAATTAGTCCACAAATTGCATTATCTGGAGACATGCACTGTCAGACCCCTTCCAGCACATAAGGGAAATTACCCTGGGACTCTTAACCCAAAGTAACGACTGCTGGGGCTCCTGGCTCTTTCAAGGGAGAACTTCCTAACAGAATCACTACATACATAGAGGACACACAGCTAACTCAAGAGTCTTGAGCCAGAAACAATCATAAACCCAAGGAAGACTCTGGGACATTATTCATTACATGCTTGTAGAGCTTATACGCTACTCCTATAAAAGGATTTACTTTTGGTGACTGAAGAGTCAGGCCCAAGTAAGAGAATTAGCACCAATCCCAGCGTATACTTCATTCTCCCCCAAAGAGTCAATGAACACATTAAGGAAATGCGGTCTCCAAGAAAAGGCCCAAATCCCATTCTCCCCCAAAAGGACTAGTTGCTGTCAGTCTTCTATTCCTGCCTAAGACAGACTCACTTGAACTCCTTCTCTGACTTGCCACGGAGGTCCCGAACAAGCCATTGAGTGGTGAAGGCATCCTGAGGTGGCATTCCATAGCGCATGATAGCATTGAGGAAGGCTTTCCGCTGGCGAGCGTTGAAACCCAACACCTAGAATGAGGGAGCAGACAGACAGACATGGCAAGAGGAATACAGGAGCAGCTGGGATGCAAATGCCTTCCCTGGTACAACTTACCTCAATGTTTCCTCCCACACGGGCCAGTAAGGGAGGCAGAGGCTTATCCTTATCATTTCTCAGGCCCTTGCGGCTAGGCCGACGAGCTGCTGAAGAGAGAAATGCAGCTAAGTAAAGAGACAAGACACAGCATAGTGCTGTGTGAATACTGCCCCAGCAGGAGAGCACCACAAAACGTATAAATTGCCCAAATCAAGTCCCAACTGTTTCCACACTCAAAGCAACCCAGGAACTCTGGCTCCAGTAGAACTTACCTTCAGACCTTTCATCAAAGTCCTCGTCTCCTTCTTCTGAAGCAACTGAATAGTCTGACTGATTATCTGACTGGTCATCCTGCCAGTCTGAAAGAAAAACAGCACGTGAGCCTGAGACGCTACTCCGTTACTTCCCAGCAACATATACTTACACCCTTTTTTCCCCCAGGGTCCTGTGGATTTGTACCTCTATCCTCCTGCGAGCCATCGTTGTAGTTCACTTGCTTGCGAATACGTTTGCCCTTGCCCAGATTCCTGGCCAGATCCTCCTGCTGCTGCTCATAATGGTGACGGAGAAGTTTCTCCCAGTAATCAGGATCCACCGATTCCTCCTGCTTAATAATTTCCCGTTCGACCTCCTCTTCCTCCTGCCAGAGAGGTAACAAATTTCAGGCCCTGTGCTCCAAGTCCCAGCCTGTCACAGCAGATATATGCCTGCTTGCTTGGCCTCAAAAGCTTCAGAGCTCAATTAACTTAATTGATCCTCCATCACTCAGGAGAACATATTAGCTGACATCCACCTCATACTCACCCCCATCTCCTCCTCACGAACCACATACTGGGCCACCTTGAAGGAGCTGAGATATTCATTCATGCCCTGAAGTTCTGTATCTTCTGTTTCATCCTGGTTCCGATCCAACAGACGCTCAATTGCTTTGTCATCATAGTGGATGACACTACTGTCCTCACCTTCTTTGTTATCCCCTGAAGGAAGAGTACAGGCAGCATTGCTGTATGGATCTCAATGGACTATGAAAGGGAATGCCATCCTAGACCGTCTTTGTAGAGGTATAATCAGCACTGTGTCTACAGTATCTCACTAAGTCAGGAGCCAGACCTCCCCACCCCCTTCAGTTCTACTCCCAGGCACTCACCCCCCTCAGTAGCCTCATCCTTGAAGAGCTCTTCAGTGCCAAATTTGAGAATGTCATCAAGTTCCTGTTTGGACATGGAGCCTGTCTTGGAGCCCAGCCCTGGTCTCACTACCAGATGAGTTAGCATCATCTTCTTCTTGGCCACCTGAGTGATACGCTCCTCCACTGAGGCCCTTGTCACAAAGCGGTATATCATCACTTTCTTGTTCTGTCCAATTCTGTGTGCACGGCTGAAGGCCTAGAAAAGAGATGTGATGAGAACAATCTAGAGCTGCACAAGCAGTAATCTGATATACCCCACCTACCTCCACAAGCTTCCCACCTGCCTTCACGTCAGCTCTTAGCATTAGTGAAGGCTGTGCCCTAGAAGATCCCTCCACTATTTTGCTTCCCATCCCTACCCATCCTCACTGCTCTAATTTTGCTTATTTCTAGAGGGGAAGCCTCCCACTCCTTCACTCTTTCTGATGATTTAATTTCTCCTCTCCCTCAGGGATTACTCCACAGTGAGTGATCTCTTTCAGACTCACCTGGATATCATTGTGGGGGTTCCAGTCCGAATCGTAGATAATCACAGTATCTGCTGTGGCCAAGTTAATACCAAGACCCCCAGCTCGAGTTGAAAGCAGAAAGCAGAACTGCTGAGCTCCAGGAGCTTAGATTTAAAAAAAGAGAACAAAAGTAATCAAGGGAGTACGCAGTACTCAAAGAAGGATTTGTAACTGACCCACATCACCTGACAGGGAAGTGCTACTAATTTAAGGTTCCAGGAAAGCAATAGAAGACTTAGGGCACAACAATCCCATGATGAGCATTAAGCACATACAAGGCAAGCTTTCAATTTACAGAAGAAGTAGGAGACTCTATACCATTGAAGCGATCAATAGCCTCCTGACGCATGTTCCCTGTGATGCCTCCATCAATCCGCTCGTATTTGTACCCTTCGTGTTCCAAAAAATCTTCTAGAAGGTCCAACATTTTAGTCATCTGCACATCAGAAAAACACCACCACAGAAGAGTGAGGGACAAGTGGATACCAGATCAACAGACTTCTTTCTCAGAAAAAGTATTGCAGGCCTAAAGGTTTTTCTCCATATACCTGAGAGAATATGAGCACTCTGTGACCTCCTTCCTTCAGGTTCTTTAACATCTTCTGGAGCAGCAACAGCTTTCCAGAGGCTCGAATGAGTGCACTACCATCATACATGCCATTTGGCATTTTTGGAGCTTCCTAAAAGGAAAAAGAGAAAGAGACAGTAAGAAGTAAGGGACAAAAACAGCTTGAAGGGATGTAACTCGATCATAGTCCCCAGCTGATGCTGGCTCACCCCATGTCACTCAAGCTTGGCACAACCACAAGGTATAGAGCACTGCCTATATGGAACACCAGTGCCTGTTCTCCTGCAATTTGACTCCTACATACCCTCCTCTTTTCCTACCTAGTCCATACTCCTACAATCTTCACTATCTCACGTGAGTCAAAAGATAGCTCCTACCTATAAAAGTGCTGGAAAAGAAATGGCCTTCTAGCATATTGGGTCTAAATAAAAACAGGATGAAAAGAACACACAGAAGCAAAAAGAGAGAAATGGGAACCCCCCCATGCCTCATCACCTAGGGAGCTAACTGGCTTCCTGGTAACAGCCAGCAAGGAATTTGCTTATACAGAATAAGTGACTGGACCTACCATAGCAGCCACAGGAAAGAGGTAGGGGTGGTTACAGCACTTCTTCAGGTCCATAACAACATTGAGCAATGAGACTTGGTTACCACCACCCCGTGCATTCAGTGCCTCAAAGTTTCTTGTCAAAATATATTTATAATATTTCCTGAAAACAAAAAAAGAAAATAAAACCTCAGACAGTTGTCACAGAATGACTAACCTACTCTTCTCTTGCTAAACTCTGCACAGCTTCTGGCATTACCTGCCAGCTACCTAGGCTCTGCCAGTGGCACTCACTATCTCTTTATCCCTTACACCAGAGCACAGGATTAGTCCTTCCTCAGCTCTAGTGGCAGCCCACTGTGCAGAAACCCCCGCAGAATAAGGAAACTGCAGAGCAGAGAAACAGTAGCTCAACAGCAGGTGCTCTCTTCATCCCCACACTCACTTCTGCATGGGACTCAGCTCCACTCTGACAATGAGTTCAGTCTTAGATGGCATATTCTTGAAAACATCAGCCTTGAGACGCCTCAGCATATGTGGGCCCAGCATGTCGTGCAGCTTCTTGATCTGATCTTCCTTGGCAATATCCGCAAACTCTTCTAGGAAGCCCTCCAAGTTACTGCAGGGAAACAGACACTCAGCAAACGGCACCAAGGAAAAAGAGCAAAAGAGCAAGTGAGGGGAAAGGAATGGCTAGACAGACAGGCAGGCTGACTTGCACTGCAAGACATACTGGAATCTCTCGGGCGTCAGGAAGTTCAGCAGGTGGAACAGTTCCTCCAGGTTGTTCTGCAGGGGAGTTCCTGTAAGGAGCAGCTTGTGCTGGAGGGAGTAACCATTCAGCACACGGAAGAACTGGAAAAGAGAGAGCAGGGAAGAAAGTGGGAAAATAAACCAAAACACACACAAATATATCAAAGGCTTATTAAGTCATAGGCTTACAAAAAAAAAATTCTAGAAAGAAAGTTGACACCAATCTAGGGTTCAATTTAGATCACATCAGCTGTTTGGACAAGAGTTCCAAGTAGTTCACATTCCAGTCAGGGTTACTAGACTGATCTTATTTGGATCATTGTTCTGCATAGCTAAACCATGACTGCAACAAATCCTCTGAGCCATCAGGTGCTAGTAGGCTTCCTTTGCTCTTACAAAGTTACAATCTCTTTCAGACCACAAATCATTTCTAGACTGCTGTACTATGTATTTTTTCTTGCTAGATTAGTGTTCCACATTCCTACAACTACTCTGCCTTGAGAATTCTAGAAATAACTAAGTCACTCTTCCTATTCATATCACTCCTGGCAGTGTTCCAGAGCTCTGAACAAGCAGAGGAGAAAAAGAGCTAAGGGTTTGCCAATGTGTCTTGAAGGTAATTTGCACTGCTTTTCACAACAATGAAGTAATTCCCGACAGATGTAGCGAGCAGTTGAAGTATTGCACTGAAAAGCACAAGTGTACCATGCTCACCTGCACAAACTGACAGTAAAGCAGTAATTTATTTATGAGCTTGGCCATTTCTTTGCTTATCCTACACTTAGCATGATACAAGGTCAAACTTAATGAAAGCAGCTGTACTACATGGCAAACAAAAAGCAAATCACTTATGTTTTGGTTATTACACCAGAAGAGTACTTCTAGTGGCCTCCACAGGGATTTATCTTTCTATGTAGTTATAGTTAAAAATATTCTTATTTTGGAATCAAATGTGAAAGTTACTAATTATATCTGCAAAACTTTAGGAGATAACCCAAACTTCTCAAGAAGCATCTGACCTATCTATCTTGCAGCCAAACACATATAAGCTGTTCTTACAGGACTGGAAACTGCTGTAGAAAGAGATTTAATGGTTCTGCATAGTATCACAGAATAACCTTGAGCATTTACATCCTCTTTCAATTAATGAATATGAATAGTAAGCATTCATTCCTGTTTCCAATGGTTTCAATGCTAAGCACAGAACGGCACCCAGTCTTAGTGCCTACAACAAAATAAGATCTAGAAACCAAACTGCAAGCACAGCTGTGATGTATCAGGAAGATGCCTCATGCCAAGATCCAAAACACTAAAGCCATTTGAACAAAACAAACAAAAAAAGAAATTAAGCAGCATTTTTGTCTTACATTCTCCAAGAACCTCTAAAACCAGCTTTCCAATAATAATTGGTTTTGGCAGACTGAGCACTTGAATCCAGCTGAAGATGGACAAATCAATATCAGAATTAAGGTGCAAGGCCTAGGGAGGGGCTGGCTTAAGAAGGTACAGTCAAGTCTACTCAATTCAAACAAGCTTAGTTAAGGTGCAGCCTCATACTAAAGCAGCTACATGGCTTTCAGCACCTACCTAGGCATTTCTGAACACCTCTGCCCACCTCTAATTTCTGTAACACCTAATTAGCTCTGCTTCAAAGCCAAATGAACGCAGAGAGCAAGCTTACTCTGGAAGCAGGGTAATTCTGCTCATGGAGCATGTTTTATGCTCAGCATGGCAAGCCTTTTCAGAACAGAGGTGCTGTAGATATGTGATCTGCTTTCAGAGAAGTCATTTTGTATTTGAGAGCAACAACCACATAGAGGTTTTTCTGTTTTTCAGTCTACACCAATTTCCACAATTCATGTGGAAAGAAAGCTATTTTAACCAGTGATCTGTATAAGTCAACTTGTTGCCAATGATGACTGATCTCCAAATGAAGGCTGTTGGTTTTTCTTTTTAATAACACATCAAATTTACTACTGAACAAATGACTAAGAGCTGTCTCTCTCCCCTGCAACATATGCCATGCCTGTGAACCACCTATGCTTCTCTGTACCTTAGACTGATTGTTCTTCAGCCTGTGAGCTTCATCCACAATGAGACAGGCCCAGTCAATAGAGCCTAGAATGGCCATATCAATTGTGATCAATTCATAGGAGGTGAGAAGCACATGGAACTTGACAGCAGCCTCCTTCTGCAAAGGAAAAGAGTGAACATGTAATGGGATAGAGGATGCAGTGTTCCTCCACCAAGTTATCCTGATGAGCCCTGGTCAACAGCACATCAAGAACTTTCACAGCCCCTGTCTCTTGTCACGAGAGTCAAAATGATGCCCAAACCATTTTAGCCTTTTAATTCCTTACTGCTCTCAACACATGTAAGCCTCAACCCCCTCAGTACCTGCAACTTTTGGACAGATGCCAAATACTCTAACAGAGATGTTTATCAAGTAGTGAGCAGAATCATGTCAAGAGAATGGAGATTTGGAGAAGAGTGGCTCATCAGAAAGCTAAAACTTCAAAATATAAATAGTATACCATGGAATTTTAAATTACTATTAATACTTAAGGCTGTTCAATTTCAAAAGGAAGGAAATGAGTCTATCAGCCTCTGCCACTGAAAATGCTTTAGCTTCCATCTTGGTTTTACTAGGAAGACTTAAGTTCTACAAAAAGTAGCCACCTAGGTCAGACTCTTCCTTCCTGTCTGGGCACAAAATGCAGTATCTCGTATGTCTGCGTACGGCCTGTCAACCAATTCCTCAGGATGAAAAAGTTCATACTTTTTTTTTGTGTATTTTTTGCACAGTGGCAATTCTGATATCAACTTAGATCTGTAGAAAAGATACAACTTCACAGGTTAAGTAAGGAAGACAGAGGGACTTGCCCAGGGTCAGTATTACCTCAGTCAGCTATCTTTCTCCAGTACTGAATCAGTTCAGACTAGCAGGAGTGTTTAAACAGTCTACAGCAAGAGTCTAAACGCCTACGTGTCATCAATTTGCAGTTATTTCCCCTTGGAAACTACAAGCATAATCATTTCCCAGGGACAGCAGAGTGTTTGAATCTCAACTGCTGAAAGTCAGCGGAGTGCATCTCAATTCAGGCTTGTGTTACAGCAGAGTTCTGTACCTTCATTCTGGATGCTTTTTTCCCTCCACGTATGGCATTATCCTCGAAAGTGAACTCATTCTCACGGATGATGGCCCGGCTGTCTTTGTCCCCAACATAGGTCACTACATACATATCTGGGGCCCACATCTCAAATTCTCGTTCCCAGTTGATGATTGTGGACAGTGGTGCACTCACCAAGAAGGGACCTTTTGAGTGGCCCTACAAATAGAGTCAGTAAGAGCATTAGATGACTGCAATCACTAACACAGGCAGAATCTCCCTGGGCAGTGACCTCCCAGCTCTCACCTCTTTGTATAAGGAATACAGGAACACTGCTGTCTGCACAGTCTTTCCCAGACCCATTTCATCAGCCAAGATTGTATCTGTGCCCTGGGCCCATGAGAAGCGCAGCCAATTCAGCCCTTCCAGTTGGTAGGGATGCAAGGTGCCCCCTGTTACATCGAGGTACTCCGGTTGCCGGTCATATTTCACTGTTGGCTACAGAGGAAAGAAGGAAGAGATGGAATCCTTTTACTCACATAACTAACAAGAGTCCTTTCTTAGCCACCATTATATTCACTAGTGCAGATGAGGCTTCACAGATGACAACCAGACTAGCACCAAACCCAATTTCCAAATGGCCAAAGGCATCCAACAAGAAGCCATTTTTTTTGTAAAACCCTTTCACTGAGAGTCTGACCCAACAGACACAGTGGACCTTTGTCTGGAGGCTCCCTAATGCCATTTATTCTTTGGGCTCTAAACCATATGCTATTCACTCTTTGGTTTCCTATTAACCTGCAGGCACCTCAAAAAAAGCAGCTCTGTCTGATGGCTCCAAAGCAAAAAACAGTAACTTACATCTACTGTGGGAGTCTCAGGGGGTCTTTCCAGTTTCCGCATCTTCACTTTCTTTAACTTCTTACCAGGCCTGCCCTCTTCACCTCGCATCAGCTCCCTATGCAATCCCAAGTACATGTAAGTTTAATGGCTTGTTATTAACAGATCGAAAGAAAACTGTTGCAGAGAACAGGAGGGCAATCACCCAACTCAAACAGGCTCAAGAGAACAGGGCTGGAACCTTCCTGAACTGGTCAAGAGGCACAAGGTCTCTACCCAAAGGCATAAGGAGTCAGCAACAAGAAGATGCCTCTTGCCCATTTCCATCTATTAATCCAGCCAGTGCTAGAGGCTGACATAGTGCAGTACTTTCTCTTGAGGATAGGGAAAGGAAAACAATCTCTAGGTACTTTTCTTACCTGTGATTCCAGTAGGCTTGCTTGTAGAGGTCATAATCTTGAATATCCACATCTTCACTTTCCCAGGATGCCTGGTCATAGGGTAGGTCTCTCCATTTAATCAAATAGTGGACATTCCCCTTCTTATCCACACTGCAGAAGAAACCAGTAAGTCTCAAGCACAGTGAGATGGCAGTATTCCCCCAATCCATTCAAATGGAAGGGACGGACTCAGTGAAGCAGCAGAAACAGAACAACAATGTATGTCATACCAACAAAGAACTCCCACTGTTTCTCCCAGTCATACTGCAGTTTAGCTCATCCCCTCTCCCTTAGCCTTGCTTAAGGTCTTTGCTGAAAATCCTCTTTGTTACACCCCCTACCTATGATTAAGGATCCTGTGGATCATCATCCACTCTGGCTTGATGCCATATCGATAGAAACGTTCCTCCATCTCAGCATATTTGGGGTCCTTGTTCTTTCTCTTTCGGCTTTTCTCCTCTTCCCCGCCAAAGTCTCCCGAGGGTGGCTCATCCATATCATTTTTGCGTTGGTAGTTACGAAACATGACCTGGCAGTGCAACTCCAACTGCAGTCAGGATAGAAGCAGTCAGTAGGTGTTTTAGCCTCAACTGTCTACCCTTATGCCATCGTTAGGTTCCTCCACTCACCTGCAGCTCTGACACCCAGGAGCAGTGCCAGTAGGACATGCCCTGCCATTTGACAAAGAACTGCCTTTCAGGCCGACCCTCCAGAGGCTTCGGGGGTGGAGCATTAGGGTCTGCATCAGGTGGACGTGGTGGTGCGGGGCCAACGGGGGGCTGACCCCATTTCCAGATCAAGATCTTCTGCACCTTTCCTTTCAAAGCTGGGCACTGGGAAGTTAAACAGAGCTTGATGTATCACAGTGTATGTACTCTAACACAGAAGCACTGAGGAGCAGAAACAGTCACTTTTAAGCTTTCACTACACAGATAGAACTTGCTAGGCTTGATGAGCCCAGTAGCCTGCCCAACTACAACTTTATTGAAAGTTTGTGCAAAAAATACTTTGCTGTAGAACTACGGGCTCAACATAAGCAGCATTTTTTTTTCATCACCTTTAGGTTTTTATCACCAAATGAAAGCAATTTATACCATTTATACTACCTATTTCAAGAACTTTCTGGAAAAGCATCCTAACCATCTGCTAAGAAAGGTCTTAGCATTACAAAGCCTACAACAGTGCAAAACCAGTGTGTCTCAGCATCAGTTTCAATTACTTTAAGCACTGAATTTGCTTGCACTTGTTCTCCCTGCTTCTATACACCTACAGGAGCCTCAAAAAAATGATCCCTGGCATGCTGGACCAAAAACTGTCCAACTACCCTGCATGTGAACAAATCTCATGAGACCCAAAGGCTGTAGCCTGGTTCTTCCCACTGTCTGGAGAAAGCAATCAATCAAGGCACAATAGCGCTACAGAAAGTCAGGCCTTTAAGCTTTGTGATAAACGTGTATGAGGGGACAGAGTCTTCAAAGGACCATGTATTCCCATAGAAATATGATGATCCAAAGGGATTAGATCAATCACTCTTGTAGCAAAAGGAGAATGGTACTAGCAGGAACTCACAGTGCAGCGAGGACACAGCCATTCTCCATTGGGAATCTCAGGCAGTGGGGGATTCAGACAGTGGATGTGATAGGATGAAGGACAGGCATCACAGCACAGCAGCTCTCCTCCATCCTTGCAGACTCTACAGAACTCCATATGGTGGTCATCCTCTTCCTCAGCATCCCCCACTACATCCTCCAGGATTTCCTCACCTTCAGAGTTATCCTCCTTCGCTTCCCACTGAATGCCCTCTTTTTCCTATGGGAGAGGGAAATGAGAAAAACAAAGTGATTATTTCATTACCACAGAAACAGCCCCAAGTCACCTGCCATCCCCCTCATACATCATCTCTTGCACCACTTGGGGAATGCAATACTCACACAGTGTGGGCAGCTCCATTTGCCCTCTGGAGCTTTCTCCATATCTGGGTCCAGGCAAACCATGTGGTAGGCACGAGGGCAGGTATCACACAATATAATTTCCCCTCCCTGCTGGCACACCTCACAGTAGTCCTGGTGATCAGTCTCATAGCCATCCACAGCCACTGCAGAGTCCTCCTCACCTGCAGAGGGTGATGAGGAGTTACCATAGTACAAGCCACAGGTAAAAGTTTCGTATAGCCAGGGAGGGTATTCTCCCAACAGCCTACATGGCCATCTAGAGATCCAGAAGACAAAATTCTTTCTCTATACAAGTAAAGAAGCTAAGAAGGAAGACCTGGAAACAGGAGCAAAATAAGTCCCTTTGTGCCTCCTTCCACCCATGAAATAGAAGGTACAGTTAAGGCCAGGAAAACTCAGCACTGCACCTGTTTCCCTAACAAAAAACTCCTTAAAGAACTTCTGAAAATCTTTTCCTTATTCAAAACAATATCAGATTCTTCCTTCACAATCAAATCTCCCTTAAGTAGGCTGTTAAACATCAAACTCCACACAGACATCCCTCTAATCGTTCTACACACTCTGCTTGTCTCCAACTCTTGGCAAATATCTATACCTTTCTTTTTCTTCTTCCCAGCCTTGAGTTTTTTGCGACTGCGGCTACTACGGCTTGTAGATCCATCTGAAACAGAGTAGCTGTTGATGCTGGCATCATCAAAGTCTGACTCGACATCCAGATCATCATCTTCACTCTGAGGCAGGGAAGAGAAAAGCTTTGTTACTCAGACACACATGCTGAGGGGCAGCAATCAGACACACACCCCAACATCACTATCACATCGTGACCTCCCCCTCGCAAGGTCAAGAAAGAAGCATCACTTACTGATGATCTTTTACGCTTGGAACCAAATCCTCCCAGTTTGATTTTCAGTGGTGCCACCTTCTTTGTTTTAGGTTTCTTGATATCAGGAATACGAGGACTGGCCTTCGGCTTCCGCCGGGCATTGGGTCCTGGGAACACAGGAGGCAGAGTCAGAAGGGCTACTGCCTTGACACCACTCACATTCTATCCTCCTGCCAGACCCCTCATCTCACCTTTGCCCTCCTTTGTCTTGGCTTTCCTGAGTGGCACATCTACGGGGGGCTGCGGCAGGACAGCATCCACGTTTGTCACCATACTCTCGACGACTGCAACAGCTGCAGCTGCAGCAGCTGCCACAGATGCACCTGAACTTCCCTTGAAGGGGTTGTTTGTGCTAAACTCCCTCCATTTGGCTCCCAGTACCATCATCATCTTCGACACTGCTATTTTAGGGTTCTTGGCTGCGATAAGTGGCCTGTGTACAGTTAAGGAAGGAAGGAAAGGTTACTGAACCACCCTGAAATCTAGATTATTCCTCCCCACTGCCAGCCCCATCAGCACATTTGTCTCAAACTAAATTTCTTTCTAATATCTGATCTCAACAGCCAATGATTCTCCCTACTCTCATCCTTCGCTCTATGAGAAAGATGGAAATGTTCAGGGGCTTGGAAAAAAGAAATGGAATTTAGCATAGTAGGGAAGAAAGGGGACTGGAAGAACCTACATCATCTCAATGACGGAAAACAAAAAAAGCTGGGGATCAATTATTTTACTATTGCTTCAGTTTGCACTCTAGGTACTACACTAGCATGCACTGAGGTTCCAAGATGAAGGAATCTTAGTTTTTGGTCCATCTCTTTTTTTGTTCTCAAGTCATTTCAAGTGTAGGCTTGTAGCTCACCTGACAAACTGGCTGAAAGCTTTGTAGTTGGTGAGTGTGCGGTAATCCTCCTCTGTGAAGATGTGATCAATATCCTCCATGCCCCAATCTTCCAAGAGCTGAGCAGATGACTTCGGCTCCTATGAAAAGAGAATCATGGCAACTCTGAGCAGAATTTCCACACATCTTCCACATTCCACGGATGACCCAGGGAATTTTTTTCCCCCACATCTGCTTATCACTACCACAGGACACAGCCGCAATAGCGGATCAGTGGAAACAGGAAAAGTATTTGGATTCAATATAAATTCCATGTGTGCTTAAAGCACTAGAGAGGAAAGAATGCAAGGTGGGTAAAAGGTCAAGTCAAGAGGGTCCAGTGGAAAAAGAGACTACACAGTCCCAACTCCCTGTGCAATCACAAAGGGAGAGCACAATGCTCCCCCAAATCAGATACATGGAATGAGAAGCAAGCAGTCAGCAGGGTAGCTTGTTACCTTTGAGTCATCATCCTCTTCCTCCTCTTCCTCCTCCTCCTTGCGCTTGGCTTTGTTTTTCTTTTCCTTCTTGGGTCCTAATTTCTTCTTTTTCTTCTTCCCAGGAGTATAATCACTGCCCTCACTGTCAGAGCGCAGAACCTCCTCTTCTTCCTCCACAAACTCATTCCCCTCACCAGAGCTATCCCCTAGCTGGGGAGGGAGGGAGAGATCAGGCATGAGAAAATATCCTGGGAGGAACACTAAACACTGCTCTCTCCCCAAGCTCTACAGGATTCATTCAAAAGATTGCTCCTATCGGCCAACAACAACAATAAGCACCCTCACCCTATATATCCGAGTGTGACCTTAGGCATCCTTTCTCTTACCTCCTTCTTCTGACGCTTGCTGAGCTTGGGCACTTTGGGTTCCTTCAGTTTCTTGGGCTTCTTCTTCTTCTTGATTTTGGGAGTGTCAGCCTCTGACAGAAGCTCTTCTTCTGGCTCCTCTTCAGGTTCTGGATGTGAAGAGGTGACAAGTCTCATTCAACCCCCATCTGTGCAATACAGTACAGCCCCCTTTCACAGAGATCAACCTGTCTGCTCCTTGCTACACACTTACAGAGGTGGTTACAACTCTTACTGTTCACAACAGATACTCAAAGATTGTATCCTACTGTACCATCTAACATGGTTTCCCCCCTCCCAACACCACCTATTTCCACTATCTTGCTTCTCTAGGCAGAGCTGCACTCAGAAGTCAGGGATAAGAAGTTTGCCATAACCCAACAAGAAAGAGCATAAAACGGATGGCCACATCTAAAGGGGGCAAAACAGAGAATGCATTTGAGAACGTGAGTTTCAGTTCATGGATCTCCAGAAAAGAAACCACCTAGCCTCTTCATCAGTACAGAACATTCTACAGCTGCATGCAAAATACAGGCCAGTAAGCCACTACTTTTCCTCCTTCATAGGGAAGTTGTTACTCAGCAACTCTATTCTGGTCCAAATTAGAACCTTCCCCCAGCCCCAGCAGCTAGCAAGCTGGCTGCCTGGCCAGAACACATGCCAGTTCCCCAGCAGCAGTGCGCACTTCCATCTGTGTGCCCCCGTTCCCTGGCTGCCCTTGGCCCGAGGGGCAGGGGCAGCCAGACAGCCCTTCCTTCTCTTTGTGGCAGGCTGCGGGAGCAGCGCGGCCACCCGCCCTCCCCTGCCGCCCCGCCCACTGCACACAGCCAGAGTCACTCCTTCTCCCTCCAAGGGAAAATGGCCTCCTGACCACCCGAGCTGGGCAGGATGGAGGAAGCCACAGGTCAGAGCAGGTACCGCAGCCAGGGTTGAAACAGCAGAGACAGAGGTCTCAGAACCTTGAGTCCCGTGCCTGGCCCCTGCCATATTCCCAAACCAATGGATGTCTCTTTACTCCCATGGCGCTGCAACACCAGATCCTTCAAGGATCATGCATCTTCTTCCCCAAGTTCTGATTTAGAGCCTCTAATGACCCATCCTTTCCAAGGTATCACCTAAACCTTTCCGGTTTGCAGTGATTTTAGGTTTTTTTCATAAAGATTTTTGTTACTGATGGTCCCATTCTGCCCAAGATCTCAGAGGCACCAGAAAACTCCAGAGACAAGGTTTAAGAAAAAAATGCCAAACAAACAAAAATCCAGAACCCTGCAACACCATGTTCCCTTCTCCAGTTACACTTCTTTTATATGACACTACAACACTCCAACATGAGTTAGTAGGAAATCCCACACTTGTCCTGCAATTGACTATATACTATCACTCCTTTCTCACAAGGAAGTGAAAAATCCAGATGCTTGTCCACAGAGCAGGTCATCAACAGCAGCAACAACAACAACAACAAAAAAAAAAAAACCAGAAGAATTCCCAGGGCTCTAACTCAAGCCTCATGTTGATGATGAGGATGCAAACACAAGGGAAAAAGCAAGATACAAGGACTAAAAAAAAAAAAGCAAAGGTGAGCAAGCAGCACGGAGCAAGAACCACAAGAAACCTCAATAATTGGGTGTGGTGATGAAGGAAAGTGGGTCACGCAACAGCCCAGGGCAGTTTTCTCTGGACGTCAGCCGGTCTGAGCTCCCAGATGAAAGCAAGCCAGGCAACCTGCCCTTTCACATACTACCCCCTCTCCCACCTCCCCATTCATGAAAATTGAAACTCGCAAACATTTCGGTACCCCGTCAGAATTGGACGCTCTGCCTCCACCCGCTACACCTCCTCCAAGCACAGGCCCTGACAACCTGCAATGGCTTGGAACAAAGTCAGCTCCACCTGACACAAAGCCGCAAGCCTCTCACTTCGAAGTAACCCTGGGACTCGGATATCAAAAACATACGCGCGATTCGCAGCCAAAAAAAAAAAAAATTACAATCCCCAGCACATCATGCATTTCACATATTCAGCTTGAGATCAACATTATCCCCACTCCACATGCAATGCCCTGCAGACTCGGCATACCTGGATGCTGGGGGATAGCGTTGTTCAACAGGATCTCCATATCGTCATCATCGCTGCCCCCTGAGCATGGCGATGGAGATCCGATGCCCGAAGCCATGTCCTCCACACCGGGGGAGGCCTGGGCTTACACAGGTTGTCGTCTTCTTGCCAGTATGGCCAGTACTTCATTGAAAAGAAAAAGAGAAAGTTACAGCGAACCTGAACTCCGTTCTCCTAAGCAATAGTGCTACTAAGAGGATCTGCGAGAAAGCTTAGACAGCAACTTTACTGGCTTTGGAGCCTATGGATAATAGAAACACTGGCAGCAAGTATCAGTTTAGAGTTGTGATAAAGCAGGCTTTGAAGACACCAGATATTAAACTGAGTCAGCAACTCATCTCTGGCGAGGAAGCCAAAACAGCTGTCCTAAAGAAAAACTCTCCCGTCCTCTGCAGCCGGGTGCCCTCGGTTATTTCTGCCTTCTCCATGCCGAGAGAAGGCAGCGGGGCAAGCAAGGCAGCCGGGCTTCCAAGGGAGCCCTGGGGCCAGCGGGGCGGCTGTCAGCGCGGTGCCCTGGCCAGCAGCCCCAACCCGCCCCGGGCTGGCACTGCAGCGCTGGCCCTGCCCCTGCCCGGCCGCCGGCCGCACACAAAAGGCCGGGCGGGCTCGACAGCCCCGCTCCGCCGCCCCCGCCCGGAGCGGGGCTGCGCGGCGCAGGGCGGGGGCGGGGGGCACCGTCTCCCGGGCGGGGGCGCGGGGCGGGGCCGGGGAAGTCCGGCGGGCGTGTGGCGAGGGGCCGCCGCTCCCCGGGGAGCGACGCAGGCCTGGGCTGCGGGCACCGGCGAGGCGGTTGCGGGGCGGGGGAGGAGGGGCCGAAGCCGTCCTGCGGCCGCCCGGCCAGGGGGACGCCGCGTCCCCGGAGGAGCTGCGGCTGGAGGCGACGGGACGTCCGGCAGAGAGACGCGTCTGCTGGCCTGGACGCCCCGGGAGGCCGCAGATGGCCTTGCCCACCCCTCCTTCCCTCCCGGCTCCTCACCCGGCTCCGGACCCCAGCTCCTCTCTCGCCGCTGCCGCCGCTGAAGGGAAAATGGCTCCGGCCGCGGCACCGCCTCTTAAAGGGGAAAAAAACCCGGCTAGGCTCCGCCCCCTCCCGCCTACATCCCATAATATGCCCCGGGACCCCGGCAACAGGCCCCGCCCCCGTCTCCCCGGCAAACACACACCCCCTTCCCCCCCCCCCCCCGACATCCCATAATACTCACCCTCCCCTCAGAACTTCCCACTCACTGCCCGGCCCGGCATCCCATAATAATAACCTCCCCTCCCGCCGGTAACATCCCATAATACTGTCCGTTCCCCCCCCCCCCCGCACCTTCACCCCGAGAAACATCCCATAATACTCCCCCACGCTCGCACCCCTTCGCTCCGACATCCCATAATACTGACCCCCACCACCAAACATCCCATAGTACTGTCCCCGCGCGGGACCCCGCGCGCCGGGGCAGGGCGCCCCCCCTTGCACCTCCCGGGGCTGCCATCCCATAATAGGCACGTCCCCCTCCCGCGGGGAGAGCGCGGTGGGGGGGGGGGGGGGGGGGGGGAGGGCGCACTGTGAGGACCCCCCCCCCCCGCTCCGGAACATCCCATAATAGTCACACCCCGAGCGCGCACATCCCATAATAGTCACACCTCCCCCCACCCCGCGCGCCCAGGCAGGCATCCCATAATAGTCGCCGGGAGCCACCGTCCAGCCCGGCATCCCATAATACTCGCGGCCGCCCGCCCCGCACCCGCACCCGCGGGGCTCCGCCGCCGCCCCCCGCCCGCCCTGCCCGGAGGCGCGGGGCCCGCTCCGGCCCAGCCCCCGCTCCGGCCCGGGGCACGGGGCCGACCCCTGGCACCGCGCGGCCTCCGCGCACCTTCCGCCCTCCCGCGCGCTGGCACCGGCCCCGGGCACAGGCTCCGGGCACCGCCCTCCCACCGCCGACCGCCCCCGACCTCGGGGCTGAGCGCCCCGCTCTCCCTGCCCCGTCCTGCCGTGCCCCGTCCCGCACGCTCCGCCTGCGGGGCCGCAGGACCCCTCCGCGGCTATCCGTGCCCGGCGCGGCCGCTGCCACCGCCAGCCTGTGTGTGGGGAGCCTGCAGTGACTTTGGTGCTTCCCCTGCACCTCGAGGCTTCCTGGCTGCTGGTACCTGCAGAACTACCCACCCCAGGGATACGCATTCTCCCGGGCAACTAGCGACAGGATGAGAGCGTGTCGTTTCAAGCGGTGCCAGGGGAGGCTTAGGCTGGACATCAGGAGGGATTTCTTCATGGAAAGGGTGATCAGACATTGGAATGGACTGCCAGAGAAATGGTGGAGTCGCCATCCCCAGAGTTAAGGAAAGGCTGGATGCGCCAAGGTCTAGTTGCCATAGTGGTGTTCGGTCAAAGGTTGGACTTGATGATCTCAGAGGTCTTTTCCAGCCTAACTGAACCTGTGATAGACGGTGTGTCCATGTACTCCATTCCTGCCTGTTACCCGGCACCCTGCTCCCTGCGGCAGCCTCCGCCAGGAAGCTCAGCACTGATTTACACAGACGGGAACGGTCCGTACGTATAAGTATACTCCAATTATGCACATACAACTGTATCATTAATTTCCCATTAAACAAAATCACGTCCCATAATGCCGCCTTATCCTCTGTTGAGCATTTTCATAACACTATTAATCTCAACAAAGAGGCGCAGTCCTGTCCGTCAGTCAATGCGTGGGTGTCAACAACTGCACTCGTTGCCTGCGCTGTCCCACGCCCGCTGGTGCGTGTGCACGTTTCGTCCCGCCACAGTGAAACACGCCGCAGCACAAGTGGAGGATTGGCTGTTTACAGACGGCAACAAGTCGTTTACAGATCCCGTAACACAAGCCGGGCTTTGTCCGCTGAAGCTCACTCAAAATACATCCACGCACACAGCAGCGTGCAGGTGTTCCATAGCTCCATCCCGTGCCATCACCTCGGCAATGTGCCGAAGTGACTCTGGCTATTGGCTCTCCCTTACCTGTGCACGCAGGCTCTAACCACCTCCTCGCACCGGCAACTCTGCTGAGATACCACCAGGCTCCACCACCCCATCCGTGTGCCCGTCTCCACTGCGTGTTCCCGCAGAGTTCCACGATGTACGACACGCGTGCAGCCGCGCCGCAGCACAAGTTGCGCCTCCCATGCCCTCGTTCTCACCTTGCCAGCCAAGACTAGACCGATACGTCCCAACAGGCTGCTGTAATCCATGTTCCTGCACGTATGAAAATCCCACCGACCTCTCCAGCCATCAGCAGCACGCACCCTGTACTTGTCCCTGTACGTACCTTTGCCCACATGATGATGATGCTCTCATTTATCTCAGCTCCATGGAGGAAAAGTGGTAGGAAAGAGCACACTAGATGCTATCCATTCTCTGCATAGATCAAGCAGACCCATCCAGGGCTACAGAAACATGTTGTGATGACACTACCACCAAACTCACATGGACCTCTGCAGGACTTCTCATTCCCTCTTTTGTGTGCTGACAGCCGTAATCCCCTCTTAACAGGAGCCAGGCAGGCAGCCACACCAAAATCCCGAGCTGAGCAGCCCAGCCCCAACCAGTGTGCACCAACTCCACGTTTGCCTCTTTCCACCAGTGGCTTGGCCACAAGGGGAGAGGCGTGATGCAGATGAAGGTCCTGCAAAGGGAGTTCGGTGCTGGGGCTCTCTCTGCAGGTGATTCCCAGTGCTCCTGCCAGCACAGTTATGGTCTGTAGGCTGTTTGCTACTGGTTAGGCAATGCGTGCCCCAGTGCCTCCGATGCTAAAGCATGAGGCTTCCCAATGAGCCACCACCTCCCTGAAATCTTTCTCTGCATGACAAATTAACACATTTTTGTCATTGGTGTGCCCAAGGTTCCTCACCTCAGCTCCAACTGCTTTTTCTCTTTGTAAATTGAAGTTTCTTAGCAGAAATCTTAATTTTCCCTCAAAACAAAAACTCCATATGAGATATATGTGATTATGATTAAGGCGTTTTTACTGTTTGTGAGGGCCAAGTAAATTAAATGGATTTTTAAAAAATAGATTTCTAAACATTTTCCTTTGATGAGGAAAGATTTCCATGAGATAGATTTCCAGTCATTTGGCTGCTTTAAACTTGGAAGTTGCTGTACCTTACTGTGGTTCAATTACTTACCCAGTTTAATTGAATCTTTCGAGTTTATAGCACTTGGCTTGGAAACAATTACAGCAAGATCTGTGTAATAGAATCTTCCCTACCTGTGTTGATGGGTGTCGACACCCTGAACAACCCCACAGCACACTTCCCATGGGGAAAATGCCTGCAACATCTTGCTTTGGTGCTGAGCCCTTGCTGGGAAATCCAAACTGGCCAGAGGACCTTCCACACACCCCTGCCCAGCTCTGCTTCCAAGAACAACTGGGTGAAGTGGGCTCTGTAGTCCCACAGCAACAAGCTGGGGTGACCTCTAAATAATTCCTGTAGTTTTGTGCATGGCTTAAGTCAGTCAGGGCTCAGGAGAGTCCTGCCCCATCTTCCACCACCTCGTGGGCAGCTGTCCCTGTCCAAGCTTTTATCAGGCCCACAGCCCTTCCTGACTTTCACTTTTAATTTATGTTCACTTTTAAACATATTTCCCCAAGGTAACAAGAAGAACAAAGCTTTTGACATTGTTTCACCCTAGAACTCGGAGTTGTAGGCTGGAAACCTTCATCCTGTGTGTTTCAGAGCTGCCCAGTGTGGGAGGCAAGGGTGGGAGGAAGGAACTCCAGAGCATTTTGGAAAGAAGGGAGACTCTCCAGCCTAGCATGAACCGTTCATATGTGGGACACAGATAACAGACTACAAGCTTGACATGCTGGTGCTGCAGACAATGTGATCTGAAAGATCGGTTTATGGTCTTTCAGGCTATTTTTTGTCAGCTCTTGCATTCCATAACAGTGCAGAGGGGCTGATGGGTTTAGACGCTGGCCACTGCAATGCTGCCACTATATTGCTTCATCTGTGTTCTGGGACACAGCCATACTTCTGTTCTCCTCATTTTTGCTGTTTCCTGGAGTGAGGCTTGCTCCAGCCAGTCTCTACTATCTGTTCTGTCAGGTTACATACAACCAGTAACATGAAAAATATATTTCAGTATCTGCGCAAAACTGGCAGTCCCTGATGTACCCATGAATGTGATGCTGTTCTGCAACGGCTGCAGCTACGTTTCACCTCTTCCTTTAACCTAGCTTTGACCATTTGTAACTAATGTGGATGGACTTACTCCTCGTGTTTGTCACTCAGCAGCTCTGTAGGCTCTCTAGATCATACTGATGCTTGCCATGACTGAACTAAGGTTTTACCACTTCTGCCAAGGAACCCTGAAGATCCCAGGATTTTTGAGAAGCCCTGCCCTTTTGTTTTTTTTTTTCTTTGGTAAAGCAAGGAATTTTGCCCTAGATCATTTGTTGAGCAGAGAGAGGGTATCAAACTCTGAGATAGGTAATTTTTTACTTTGAAATTAGCAAGAAAATGGTTCATACTTTCACTCAGTATCTGGTTGTTGTCCCAGAGTGTGTGTCTCTTCAACACCGAAGTCCCCTTGCCCCCATTTTAAACGATCTTGTGAGAATCCTGTGTACCCAGCACTAGCCAAAGTAACTGTTCTGAATTCTGCAAGTCTCCCCAACACTAAAAGCTTCTCCACTCCCAGCTTTCTACATGACAAGCTAAGGAAATCTAAATGACCAATTTTCATTGTTGTTTTCTTCATCATGCACCCCCTCCTTCTATTTTTATTCCTCATTTAGTTTGAGTGGGTTTTTTTTTCAAAGGAAAGCATGAGCTTATTTGTTTAGCCCAATGGAAGTATCTGTACTTCAGTGTTAGACATAGCAGAAAATGACACAGGAAAGTCTCCTCATCTTGTGGAGAAAAGGCAAGAGCCCTTTCTGTCATGTCCAAGGAGCTGCTCCGGCAGCAAACAAATGTCACTGGAACAAGAGGCAGACAGAGACTTGCGCACAGAGGATTCTGGAGCGCACAACCAGAATAAGATCAAGAATCACTCAAGAGACCACGTGTGCTTCTTTTTTGAGAACATTCTACTGTCAATGGAGGATCGAGTCTCTCTCTAACAGCCACCTAGGTGAGGGCTGCCCATATGCCAGCGTGACTCTGCATCTACTTCCCGTTAGAGGAAGAGCATTTCAGACTTCGCTCAGCACTCGTCATGAGCCTCGTCTCCTGTTTTGCCAGAAGGAGGGGGCAGGGAGAGCGGCGTGGCCGCGCAGCCGGAGCCGCACCGTGTCAGCCAGACGTGCACGGTGCAGGAGGCAGTGCTGGCGGCACAGAACTGAGGCGGGGGAGAGATGGAGGAGATTGGGGGTTGCTCAGCCCCCCTGGAAATCAGAACGGCTGATCTCTATCTCTCTGTGCTTCGCTGGTTTGTTTGCTTTAAAAAACATCACATACTTGGTACTGACACCTATAGCTAAGGTAACTCGATATTTTCCATCACAAGTCTGTTTTCAGTTACTCAGAAGTTTGCCAGACATCAGATAGTCAGATTCGAATTTTCCATGTTTATTTTCACTTTTTTGTTTTCCTGAAGATGGAAGCACTTAGTAAGGCGTAAAAAACAAATGCTATTTTGCAATTATAAAAATTTGACTTTGACACCAGTCTTTCAACATAGAATAATGTATATGATGAATAACAAAAGCTGGAAGCAATACACAAAAATTAAGAGTGCTTATTAGTTACCATTTTTTTAGGTTTCCATTTCTGTGAAGTGCCATAGAGATGCCCTGATCCCCTCACCTCTTCATGAAACAAATAGTTGGATCCAGCCAGGGACAGAGCCAGTGGTCTTAGAGGGGCTGCAACAGCAACACACTGGTTTGAGCTGCCTGGACTGCAGTTCTGCCATACCTATTTTTACCTCCTGTATCAAAGCTGGTGCATGCTGGCAAAAAAATCACTAACACCGACACACATCTCTTGAACTCATTTAGCAGAAATACTGAAAAAACAGGCTGGGACAGAACTCTCCTTCATCTCCTACCTCCAGCTGGATCTGGGAGAGGTGTTTCCAGTGCTGCACCCAGCAACAACTGTGCTCCAGGGAACAGTGCTAATTAGCCTGGAGGTTGCATTCCTCATTTGGCTGGGTGAGAACACCACTGCTGCTGAGCAGAGCCGATGGCCTCGGGTTGGCTGGAGAGGAGGAGAGTCACATCTCGATGGTGATACCTACTAAGTCACCATGGGCTCCAAACCGGGCGGGGGTTTGCAGAGCTTCCACAGCCACACAGGTCTGGAGGAGGTTTTCTCTCATCTCGGGCGAGAACCAGACCAGGTACTTCGGGCTTGTGTCCCCGGTGCATAAAGCAAGGATCACGTATCAGGCTCTGCTCTGGGATGCACCGTGCAGGGATATGTCTTGCATTGTGCCATCGTTGTGCACGTTTCTTGAACTTAGAGCTTTGTGACACTTAGACGGCAAGTTTCATCCTAAAAACGATACACTTGGGACTAAGGTAAAGGTGAGATGCTCAGATGCTTCTCAGCCCCAGGTTGAATGGCTGTGGGCTTTCTCCCTTCCTACGTCGGGGTCAGAATTTGCTTGCCGGGGCAGGCGGGAGCCCGCAGCCTCGCCGTGCTGGGGACCCGGCCGAGGGCTCCAGTGGAGCCCACGTGCAGTTGGCAGCCAGGAGCCCGCCCCGCCTTGTGCCCCATGCCCGGCGCATCCCCGCCTTCCCATCCTCCCGCCGCGCTGCCCCGGGGGGCGGCGGGGCCCGCTCGGCCCCACCCCGCATCCCATAATAGTTCACAAAGGCGACTCCATCCCATAATAGCCACCCACGGGAAACACACCATGGCAACCACCCCCCCACCCCACCCCCGCGCCATCCCATAATACCCTGCCGGCTTTATTGGTCCCGACTGAGGAGGGCAGGGGGGGGCCGGGGCCGGACGGGGGCACCGCGGGGAGGTCCCGGCGGGCACCGCCAGGAAGCCTGGCTGGGGCTGTAGCCTCCCCTCGGCATCCCGCAGCACTCCCCCCCCCCTCCTCCTTCCTGCTGCATCCCATAATACTTCCCAGGGAGGCAGCCCCGCTGTAAGGTAGAGCCATCCCATAATAGTGGCCCGGTCACACCGCGCTGGGAATGGTGCCATCCCATAATACTCTCGCCCCACGCCGGCTGCGGCGGGCCCTGCCATCCCATAATAGCCGCCCGCTCTCCCCCGCCCCCCCCCCGCTCCTTGTGGGGCATCCTCCTCATCCCATAATACTCCGCCCGGCGGCACGAGCGCCCGCCATCCCATAATATGCCCTGCCACCCACCTGCCCCCCTCCGGTCGCGGGAGGCCTCGCCATCCCATAATAGTCGCGGCTCGCCCTTCCCCCCCCCCGCAGAAGGGCTCGCCATCCCATAATACTCGCCGCTTGCCATCCCTTAAAGCCGCGGCTGAGGCCTGACCCCGTGGGCCGCGCTCGCCTGCCCGGCCCGGCCCGGCCCGGCCCCCCCGCACCCCTGCACCTCTGCACCTCCCCTCTGCCGCCTGCCCCGCTGCCGCCACCGCGCTGCCTCGCCCCGGCCTCGCCGTGCTGCTCTGCCCTGGCTTCCCCCTCACCTGGCAGCCCAGCTGCCGCTGCCGCCCCAGCTGCAGCCTTGGCCAAGCGCCTTCCCAGAGCCTTCTCCTGGGTGCCCCCGGCCCGTGCCGGGCCCCTCGCTGTGGTGCCTTCCCCACTCAGCCCTGGGTGTCCACCCGCAGCCCAGGCACTGTCCGCTAGCCCAGCCACCATCGAGTCAGCAGAAAAGCACAAAGCTGGAGCGAGCGCCATGTCATGACACCCGTGACACCGTGGGTGCGTGTCTGGTTTGGACGCAGCCCCTGCTGCCAGGGGGCCCGGGGCTGCGCTGGCATGGCCTTTGTGACCACTGAGCCCTGACCTAGTTTGCCAGGTGCTGTGCTGCCGTTGGGAAGGCCTCCCGCTCCTTGCCCGAGGCCACCGTGTGCCGCGTTTGGGGTCGGCTCGCTATCCACTCACATCCACGTTATCACGTGTCTGGTATGGAAGATAACTCCACGTCTTGCCATTCGCTCATATTGAGCGTATTTATTTTCCTTCTGAAAGCAGTTTTTACCGCTGTGTTGGGGTTTTGCTTTCAGCCCCATCCCTGCTTTTGTGCCCCAGCTGGATGGAGTGTTACGGGCTGCAGGGAGTGTTTCTGAGCTGCTCCATTGTTTCCCTGGGTTCTTTCACTGTTACCTGCCCTTACAAGTACAGCTCAGCACTTGCAACGTGTACTTCTTGTGAAAAGCCAGCAAATGTGTCCTGATAGCTAAGAGGAGAATGGGAAGTGTAAGCCCCAGAAGCTGAAATAATGACATGTAAAAGGCTGATATGCAGAAAAGAACCAAAAAACTGTAATTCCCCATACTCTGAACGGAAACTACAAAATTATAGACTTAGTGGATTAAAGGGTGGGCTGGGAAATAGTAATGCACAGTGACTAGAGAGAGGTGTTTCCTTGTTGGATGGGATGCAGTGAAGATGCCTGCATCCATTCAGTCAGATCCTGGCAGAACGTTCAAAGGGATGAGGTTTTAGAGCAGCAGCAGCAAGTTCGGATGCTGCTGCAAGGAAAGGCAAGAAGCATTCTCTTTTCCCCGTCACAGAGCCACAGCTGCTGCTGCTTCCAGTGGGGAAGGCTCTCCATGGGGCCTCACCCCGGTGAAACCAGAGAAGGGGTCTGCCTCCTTCGGCTGCGTGCCCACCGGCAGCCCCAGCGGTGGCCACCGGCACTGGCAGTCACTGGTGAGGTGTGGTCCCTTTGTCTCTTGGCTTTCCCGCAGCAAATGCAGGAGCCCCCTTTGCAAACTCCGTGTTTTACAGGGAGTCCCCCTGTGGCAGATCTGTTTTACAGGGAAAGCGTCTGCAGGGGAGCACGAGGCGGTCGAGGATGGAGTCTGCAAATTGCTGCCCGTTCCATTCTGCCTGCCATACGTTTTGTTTGCAGATGATCCTCTGGCATCGGTGAGAAACAAGTGAGCAAACACACGCAGCACTCCACTGTCTTGGAGAGGGAGCTCTGGACTCGGAGAATGGAAGCCCTGAGTCCTTTTGACAATTCTTCCCACTTGCTTTTTTTAAGGTTTCCGTGCACTTGGGCACCTCCTAGGTCGGGATCTAGCCTGCCTCCTTGGGAAGATACCTGTCTTTTCCTTCTTTTATCTAAAGAGTAGCTGAAGGGCGAAGCGAGGCTGTGCCAATTTGAGCTAACAGAGCTCTAGTTTGCAGTGTATGGTCCATACCATACCATACCATACCATACCATACCATACCATACCATACCATACGCATGTGATATGTTTAAAGCAACTTTACATCTGTTTAATAAAACCATCAAGAATGCCTAATGCAGAGGATGAGCTTAAACTGCTCCAAGCCTGGCTGTTATTGGATAAGTCTGTGGTTTGGGCACGCACTTGTTTAGTGGAAATCCGAGTTTGGGTGCTCCTGTCCCCTGGCTGTTCACTTTTGACCTCCTGCAGCAGATGTTGCTCCTGTCTTGGCTCTGGCAACCGAGCAGATGTGCCTGCTCAGTGCCTGCTCCGGTGGGAAGTCCAGCTTTTCATGGCACGACAGCTGCAGGAGGAGGGCTGAGCTAAGGGAGCTGTTCTGACCGCAGTGGCCGCGTACAGACCCTGCTGGAGCATCCCGCTTGTCAGGGCCTGCCTGCCCTGCCAGCAGCCATTTCCTCCTCTCCTCCTGTTCTCCTCAGCTGCCATGTCAGGTCCTGTACCGTGCAGCCTTTCTCGTCTTGCACCTCTCACAGGCAAGCAGGGCGAGTGCTGCAGCCGGGCTGCTGCCCCAGGGAGCAGAGCCGTATTTCTGCAGGAGCCAGAGTTGCCACCCAGCGTCTGTGAGCTGCAAGCGGGCACAGGAACAGCATTAGCGTCCTGGGCAGCGAGCCATGCCAGCCTGCAGGCTCTGGGTTTGATTGCACTCTGTGAACAGGTGCCTCATCCTTTAAGAATACACCAGATTTAATTATACCACTTCAAAATGTTCTGTCTTAGGTGAGGCTTTGAACGTGTCCACATTAGCCGTTTATGGAGGTGTGACAAGACTGTTTTTAAGTGGATTGATTTACACTGGTGACATTGCTAACAGACCAACCATGTTATGAAAAGCTCCAGCTTTTGAGTTTGACCTTCTCTTTTTCCACAGAAATATTGTAGGCTTTGTGTGTGAATTTATTTCCAGCTATCAGGCCTCATTTCCCCATCTGCCTCACAATTCAGACAATGCTTCTGAGAAGCCCTGATCTATGGCAAAGCAAGTCCTGTATTCCTGCTGTATTCTGAAGCTGCTAGGGACAGCAATGTGATTGATCCCAGAGTGGAAAGTTCAAACTGCAGGTTTTTGCAACAAGAAATTTACCAGCAGAGATGGAATTAGACTGACTGGGCATTCCCACTGTAAATTATTCAGTTGCTTGTAATTTTCATGATTGGAGCTAAAATTTTCCATTCTGGCTGTCTGCCTACATCTGATTTTTTTTTATAATTTTTGTTTTCTTTTTAAATATGGCTTCAGCCTGTACATGAAATCTACTCAGGGAAAAAAAAAAGGCAGAGCAAAACATTTTGGTTTTGAGTGTAAAGTGTATGTTAAAAAGAACAGTCTTTTGCCCAACTGCTTTGGAGGAGGAAGCTGAAGCCTATGAAGGAGAGCTGTCCTTGCGTCAGAGCTACACTACTCACTATCCCCATAAAAATCCATGCCAAATTTTGATAAATGATAAGCCTTTTAAAAAAAATCTGTTTCACACATGCTCTGTAGGGACATTTGAGATTTTCCCTGTGTAGTTCTTCCAAGATCTGCTGTCAACAGTGTCTCACAAAGGTGGGATAAGGTTGTGTGGATGCCAGCCATCTTCTGTAAGGACCCAACTGCTGGTGACTGCCCTGGGCCAGGCAGAGGGAAGGAGGAGCAGCTGAGTGAAAGGAGAACAGCAAATCCCTTGGGAAGGGAAACATGGAGAATAGATGAGGGCCAGGAGCTTTATGATACTGAGTCTGTTGTGAGGATAAAGACAAGGAGTTACTGGAAAACAAAGGGATGGAATTGGGAGAAAAGACCCTTGACTGGCTGAATAATTTGACTCGATGGAAAATCAGAATACATGGGATTATAAAAGCCAAGAGTGATCGCTGTAGCAGAAGCAGGGCCTAGAGAGAGAGAAGACTATTTGAAAAAGCAAGCAGCTAGTCTTGGGAGCTGGGGAGAGAGAAGCAGTATTGGAGCCAGTGAAACAAGGAGAAAAAGAGGAGCTAAAAGTGGTAGGAGGGGTGTAACAGCACTGGATGTGGAGATAGAAAAGAACAAGCTGTGCTAGACTCACTAAGGAACCAAAGAGCAGGAAGAGCATTCAGATAACCGAGCAAGGAGACTTGAGGCTGGGGGGTGGGCAAGGAGCTGGCCAAGCAAGCACCAATGTCCATCTTGTTCTAGGGGCACAAGCAAGCCTTTAGGTTCCTGCATCTCATCATTGTTGGGTCATGATTCAGGAATCCTGGGGCTGGCAGCACTTCTATCCTGAAATGTTAAAAGACAGAAAGAAAAAGAATAAAAAGTAAGACAGAGGAGATTCTACAACAGCTTCTGAGCTGTCATTCGCCATATGAAAAAACCCCACAAATCAGTCCTAAAAAAGACCTGATTCTTTCACCTGCTCATACATGACGTCCTGAGACCATCTTAGGGGCAAAAGAGCATCCCTCCTGGTCCCCACCTCCTCATTTGCTCCCTTTCCAGACTCCTTGGTAATGTCACAGAGACTGGACCAAATGAATGAGAACTGTCTGTTTTAAAGTCTGTGGCTAACAAATCCTGTCTTTTTTTTTTTTTTTTTTTTTTTTTTTTTTTTTTTTTTTTTTTTTTGCGGGGGGGGGAGTGGGGGGAGGGAGGCAGGGGTTGAGTAAGTAGACCTGATAGAAAGCTGATAAAAGGGATAAGGTGCTCCCAATGTCTGTGCTCTACCTCTTCCTAATTCCTATGTGCTCTGCTCACTTTCACTTAAATTTTCCATACCTGCCCTTCACACTTGCTTGCTTCCCTTCACACTGCCCAAGCTGTAGGGGGTTTCACCAGAGTTGCTGATGGGCAGGAGACAGGCATGCCAGATCTGGATGTGGTCCATCCAAAATTTGTTGAAGGCTGTGTGATTCATCTCCTTTACCCATCTTTTTCAAAATCTATGAAGCCACAGAGGGTGAAGGGGGACAGGCTGAGAGTGACTGAGTTGTGCCATTCCCAGACGTTTGCCTGGCTCTACAACACCTGGTATGTTTGCTGGCAGATGCAGACACCTACACTTGAAACAGAAACAAGAATGACATTAAGAAACTTTGCAGAGCAGCACACAGAGACAATGTCAGATGTTAAAGTTGGACTTCAAGTCTTGTGTTACCATATTTTTGAAACAATTCTTTAGTTAACAGCCAAATACATTCCACCAGATACCCAAAACAAGGACATTGCACCTTACCAACAAAGTTTCCTGTTCATCCTGCCCTAGTTGCATGTAGAGGCAAGTGGAATCTCTCCTTTTGTAATTTGACCCCTTTTATGGATGCTCAAGCTTTTTCTTCCTCTTTCCCTTCCCTGCCCCTCCCCTCCTCGCCCTCCTCTCCCCCTGGAGAAGCTGTGGAAGGAACAAAATACAAGAAAGAGATGCTGACTTTCCTTCACCAGCTTTCTCTTTAAAATAATACCCTGGAAATAATTCCCTAATCTCTCTGGGAAAGGAACTTGAGATGGATTTGATGCAGGCTTGGTGCAGGACAAGGACTATCCACTGCACTCAGGAGCTACATGAGATCAGCAAGCTGTAAGCTCCAAATGGCTGCAGGTTCAGGCACAGGCAAGGCCCCATCAGCTTCCAAAAGCATCCATCACGGTGGCATGAGTCCAAGGAGATGAGACAAAAGGCCGTTCTGGACATTTTCCCTGGCATCCCAGCACAGAGCCTGTGCTATGAAGATCCTGTGTTCTTGGTAGGGTCACTGTGCTGATGATTTCTCAAAATACTCCTGTGGTAAAGAGCACAAGCGTCTTCTCCAAAAGGTCTCAGAGCCTTTCCTATTTCTTCCAGGCTTTGTTGCAGGCTGATACATCATAGGCAGCCTTGGCAATTTGAAACATAAAGCAGGACAACTACCCTCTGCAGCACTCTGCTGCTTCCAGGAGCTTGGCGTGGGGAAGAGACTCGGAGATCCACACCCACCACCTGACAGGCAGGAAAAGCAGTACAAAGCTCAGACAGCTCAAACCATCAGTGCTGAGGAGGTTATTTCTCAGGATCACTAATACCACCCCTGTGCTAAACACAAGTCAGTAGGAATTATTTTATAATTAAATTATTTTTTTATTTTCTTAACTTGGTGAAGGCTACCCCCTATGGAGGGCTACGGAAGTCAACCCAAGGACAGAAATAAATGTGGTAAGAAAGGCAGGCACAGTCAGCTTCATCCTGTGTTTTGGTGTCCTTGGGAAATTGCTCTCCCAGCTGAATTACATTTTTGCTGCAGAGTCCCTCAGGTTTTTGCAAGAGCAGTTTTTCTTAGTACTTTCAGATTGCATGTCCAGAAAATGGCATGAGGAAGGACAGCATGGAGGGAACAGAGAGCACAGGGTCAGGTTGGAAGAAAGTGAAACAGAGAATTGTATCTATGACAGGGCCCTCCAAAGCATCAAAAATAGCTCAAGTGATGAGCCTGACCATTTCCCTTTGAAGCATTGATGTCACCCTGCCTGTGGCAATGATCCACTTACCAGACTGACGATATATTGCTACTGGCAGTTACTCTGAAACTAAAGTCAATAAATACCATTTCTAAATTAAGTAGCCAGAGAATTTTCCTATTGCTTCTCCTATATTTAATTCTTCCTTGTCCAGTAACTCACAGTGTCTCACTCATTGCCATAACTTTCCTTCACCACTAGAAAGTACAAAGTGCAGAATGACAGAATGGCCTATGTCACTTTTTGTCTGTCTTACCCTTTTACTTCCTAAATTTCTCATTCACATTACCTCTGACTAAAAAGGCATTTCCCCCTTGATTACAGCTGTGGGCTCTTCAACTAGGTAATAAACTTCATGTAACCAACCACTAGATGCACTGATGTTTTTCTCTCACTGTGTTTCTTCCTGAATAATTCCCCACATCACTTCCCTCTTCTGGAAGTAGGTCCTTTTGGAGCACCAAGTGGGCTCCTTGGTGGTTCAGGTTACATTCTAGATGTGCAAATAAGGTGACCTGGTCAAGAAGACAACCTCCAGTTCCCAGGCCAACAACAAATGCCTTGCCACCCTTTGCAACCTGACCCCAAACAAGCTGGCTTGTGGCAGCACAGGTCCTTTCCCTGCCTACAGACGGTCACCAATAATTTTGGCAAATGCTAATGAGGCATCATTACTGCAAAATCTCTCTCACACATTTCCCAGTTGCAGGTCTCCCATAGCATGTGTGCCACTCCCTGGCTCTGTATCCTGGGCACACGATGATGCTTTCAGCAGCTGTACTGCAGGGACTGCTGTCCCTCAGCTGTAGCAGCATGTTTCCCCAACACTTCTCTCTCTCTTTTTCTTTTTTTCTTTTTTTTTTTTTTTTTTTAACCTCCCTGTCCCCTCTGAATAGGCTGTAACTGGGGACTTAAGCACGCTGAAATTATGCAAATCGTCCCACCGGGTTTTTTGTAATGCTAATTATATCAAATGCATGCTCATCAATGAGAACGTCTAATTCCCCTTGCTCATTATCTAGATGTCACACACTGATATAGAAGCATCTGAAAAAATTAATCTCCTCATAACACAGTGTTTGTGAACCCCTTGCCACCACCTTCACAGCTCCTGCCTCTGCCCCAGGACCCCCAGGTGATACTGGGCACAAGCACATGCACCAAAATTTCCCCCAAAACCACCACTCCTTTGCTCCTTCCTACAGAGGAAGGAAGCCTTATCATGAGGCTTTGGTGTTTGATTCACAGAATTGCTTAGGTGAATTCAATCAACAGGAGTGACACGATGGATATGTGCTATATAGTACTCCAGAAAGTGGCATCCGAAGTAGTTCAGGACATACATCTTAGCTACTAAGTTTTCTGCCTATAAAATAGTAATAATACCTTATCAGTTAATGGGCCTCCTGGGAATGACGTTAATTCGAATTTATGAAGCCATTGGATGAGGGGATGGTAAATGTTACAGAAAAGCGGGAGAAGATCGGGAGCCCTGTTTGCAGAATGGGGTGCACGTATGTGTAGTAGATAGCTGATGGATTTGTATACAGCATAGAAAAAACAAAAAAAGGGGGGAAAAAACCCCACCGCTTTTTTTTTTTTTCCCCCTCTGTGATCCATGCTCATCCTACATGGTGAACAAAGAAGGGACTTCGAGGGGACTTCTGTCATTGCGTAACGAAGGACAACCGTGGCACCTATGCACGAGAAAACCAAGTGGCATTTCCCGACTCAAAGCGCAGGGCAGCGACACCTTCTGAGGGGATGTGCTTTCATTTATCGAAGCGCTCCCTAAAAGTGTGAATTCAACATTTGCCAGGTTCTGATCAGGTAAAACCCTCAGGAGGACCCTGACCCTGACGGGCTAGATTGCTTACAGATGCTTTTTGTCATTCTGTTCTTTACGCCTTACGGGGATGTTGCCATCCTGACAACAAAATTAACTCCTTCTCTCCCCTTGCTCCCAGCAAGAGGCACTCACACATTTACTTACTTCAGTTTTACAGCTTCTCGCCTTCATTAACATTTTTTTTTCCTTTACAAATTGCTTTCCTTCCAGAAGCTGAGAGGAGCCGCTTTTCCCCGGTGCATCTGGGAGGGGGGCGGTGCAGAGGTACCGGGGTCCGTGTGCCCGGAGCCCCTTGGCTTCGGGGCTCCCGCCGCTGCGGCCCGAGGCGCCGCCGGGGGCCGCTGTTGGCCGCGGAGAGCGCGGGGCGGGCGGGGAGCGGGGCGGGAGCGGAGCCTCCTCCGGCCGGCTCAGCACCGCCTCTCCTCCCCTTCTCCCCTCCCCCCAGCGCTTTTTTTTTTTTTTTTTTTTTTTTTTTTTTTTTTTTTTTTTTTTTTTTTTTCTTAGCATGGTGTTAGAAAACCGCTTTTATCATCGCCTCGAGGTGAAAAGTTTGATCCTCTCCCTCCACCCCTTGCCTTCCTTAGGAGAAAAGTTCTTCCCTGTTCCTTTGTATTTCAGGGGCTCAAGCCTGAGCCCCTGAAATACAGACCAGAGGGGTTTCAGGGGACAGCGTATGCAGCGCGGGGAGGTTTTACAGCTACCGTGGAAGCCTTGTTGCTGCCACTCTGAAACAGGTAAAAGCAGTGATGGCTATGCCTGACTTTAGTATATGCAGACTCCCAGATAACCTCAAACAAAATCACCAGCATAGCAGGTTCTTCAGTGATGTTACACTATTTCTTCTTATTTTGCTTGGGAACCCTCACCGATCGCTGTCTCGCTGCTCAAGAAGCTGTACAAACCAACCAACGAAACAAAAAAAAAAAAAAACAAACCCCAAAACGATCCATGCCCTAAGATCTCTCCGAGTGTAAGAGCAGAGACAATGGAAATGTGAGAAACAATAAGGAAGCCCTGAGCCGGTTTTGGTCAGCAGGATGTGCAGCAGCATCAGAGCAGCGGCAGCCTGGCCTCTGCCGAGATGCTGTTAGCACTGCAGAATACACGGGTTTGCAGGAAAGGCTTCAAAAGCAACGCACTAAATGTGAAGCTTTCGCTGCACTCAGCCACAGGATCAAGGGCTCTGCAGCTGAAAGGCAGGCAGGGTATGCAAAGTGTAATCCGTGCAAGAACAACTCTGGGAGGGAAAGATAATGAAAAAATGCCTGGGATGACAGATCAGCATCTAAAACACAAGGTCAGGGAACCACACAATTATTTAGGTTGGAAGGACCTCTGGAGGACATCCGTTTCAACTCCCAGCAATAAGGGAGGGGGAGTGGAAGGCAGGGGGTACCTCCTCAAGCTCAAAGCAGGCACGGCTGAAGTTGCTCGGGGCATTTGTAATACAAAATACATCTTTTGTTGTAGGGATACATCTAGTGGTGGGAGGCACACAGCCAGTACGCAGTGGAAGGAATAAAAACAGTAATAAAAGCAATCTGAAGATAAGGTCTGGCTTGTTCTGGGACTTCTGAAACATCTTTTCAAGCTGACTTACAGAACTCAGAGTATCAGAGGGTTTCTAAAAAGTATAAAGTACATTTTAATATTAATAGTCATGATTAATAGGCATAACAATACTTTTGTAAGGAACCATTTCCAGAAGCACAGGACATATCCATTCTGGATAAGTCAAAGGACTTGAAATCTGAATGTATTTGTACATGTTTGCAGATACTGTCTGATCCATACAGAATAAGTGTTCTGTGCACCTTTGCCATCTCTCTGACCTTTCACTTGTTTAGTCTTACTTGATGAGAAGACATTTGTTTAATGTTCACATCTGCAAATGACACAAAGTCAGGAAGCAGTGAATGGCACCTTTTACCTCTGACACACATAACAAGATTACTAATTCAGGAATTATCACAGTAGGATGTAGAGGGCCACCTGTACAGGTTGGAAAGATTTTGCTAAGCTTCTATTCCCATTTAACTTTCCCTTCTTGAATACCATTGCTTCATGTAGCTCCTGTTGTTCTAAACACAACCTTTTAGGTGGTTCTATTTTGTATTGTTGGACATGACCATACCCTAGAACTTTCAGATTTGTCTGGCTGGCTTTTTTTTATACACTGATTAGAAAAAAAAGAAAAAAAAAAAAAGAAGCCATAAAGCAAGATAAGGGTGAATGACTCATTTCACTAAAAGACAGCACATACATGTGCTGTTCCTTATCACCATGTGATGGAATAAAAAACTCCTGAAGCTTACAAAGCAAAACTGCGGAAGCAGAAGCTTAGTTAACACCAATTCTCTCTGTCAAACATGAAAAATATCTCAAATCCCCTCTAGAATCCACAGCAGTTACGTTTGACTAGAATCCTCAAAAACAAAACAAAACAAAACTAATGCAAGCTAAAAATACCCAAAGGACAAAACACAACAGCCTACAGTGGGCCCACCACTGTCTATATGTAACAATTAAGCAAAGCCTTCAGAAACCCAAAGTCAGGAACTTTTCTGCTGTGTGTAACATGACCACCAACCCTCTTTATTGTTAAACTGGTTGATAGGATTCATTAAGAGATCAGCTTTGCAGTTATTTATAATTTAGTCAAAATATTTGAGCTAAAATTTCCTCTGCTGGAGGTGGAATATTTATGAAATGTTCCAGGTAAAAATAGTTCCACTATTTTCAGGAATGAAATTACAAGGAAAGATCATGTTTTCTGATGTGCTTTTTGAGAAGTTTTGTGTTGTGGAGGGTACTGTAACTTCAGCAGGGGAGCAGCCTCTTCTGAAGGAGCGGCATTTGCCAGCTGACATTTCATTCATACTTGGCAAGCTTGCCGAGAGAAGGCAGAGCCAGACTCTGCTCTCAGTGGCCCTGAGAAAGCACAACAGCCATGACTTGCAACAATCCTGGTGAGCATTAGGAAAAGCCTCTCCCCAGGGCACCTTTCAGCACTGGTGTGGGCACCTCAGGAAGCTGAGGAATCGCCATCCTTGGAGGTGCTTAGAAGATACCTGGACAAGGCTCTGAGAAACCTGAACTGCCTCGGGGTCCCAAGTACACCCACTCCACTCCTGGGGCTTTTGCTGTACGAGCTTGGGGACAGGCCAGAGGCAGTGGAGCTGAGGGCAGCCTCTACCACCTGATGACTTTGGGGAGAGTTTCCAGAAAGCTCTGCTGGAGCCTCGGCCAGAACTGACCCCCTGCCCCAGGAGATGCTTTTAGGCTGGTGCTCTTGCCCTTGGCTCCTGTCTGAGGAGTCTGGCCTGCAGCTGACCGTGCAATCTGTGGATCTAGACCCATGGATAGATTCCTGGCTTGACCCAAGACCTACCTTGTCATGATGGACTTGTCAGGCAATCTCTGGACTGTGTCTCACCCTGGTTCAAGCCTCCAGACCTGATCCTGATGCTGACGTGACTTCTTACTTTGACCTTGGACCTGCCTCATCACCACAAGCTTGTCTGATGATCTGGATTCTCAGCTGAACCCAGCTGTCTGCCTATACCTGCCTTTGTCCCCTTGCTCAGATGTTTTCCCTTGCTGGCTAAGCCTCTTCCTCTGCCTGCCTTGTTACATGCCTGGATCTCAGCTCTCCTATTCCTTTAGGGAGCTGCCAGCCCTCACTGCCCCTGGCAACCTGCTGTGAGCAGACAGTCTTGGTGGAGACCCCCAGAGGTCCCCACCTGTATATTTCTGTGAACCTAAGACAGCACTCTAGCCATGTTAAAAGGAAAGAAAAAAAAGTAATTTCTCTGGGTGGGGAAGAAAACACAGCTGTAAAGGCATTGTGTTGATGCTTAGGTACATTAGATTAGGGAAAGGAGAAAGGACCAGAAGGACAGGGACAAGGAAGGGGGTCTAGGAAGGAGGAAGGCGGTGGAAGGTTTGAAAATGGACAGGAGTGCATCTGCTGTAATATCACTCCATTATCCCATAAATCCCAGGACAAAAGGGTAGCAGAAGAGATGCACACTGCCCTGTTTCCTCTCCAGCTGCACTATATCACAAAGGATTCATGGCAGTCCTGAGTTTTTAAAATAGAAATATCTACAGCCCTACAGCCCTCTTCCACCTCTCTCCCTGCATCTCTTGGGCACCATTAAATGTTCTTCATCTGCAAATGGATTTCAAGGCTGCTCTGCTGGTGATGCATGGGCTGAGCAAGGGGACAGAGCTGGCTCACCTAGGGCGTATGTCTCACAGGCAGGCGGTGACACAAGGATGTCTCTGTGGAGAGGCTCATCATCTTCTACAGGTCTTCTTGAAGACCTGCTCCTGCAGTCATCTCTCATAAAACAGATTATAAAAGGGTCTTCAAGGGAGACTGGAAAAATGGATTTAAAACACAGTATCTCTTCACACAAACCTGTGATATATTCCAATACATTTATTCCCACAGCAGTCGTGAGGTAGAAACTTGAAATCAGATTTATTGCTTATTGAGAAGTCTAAAAACTATAAACCCTAGCACTTTGGACTGCATTTCTTGTCACTTTCCCTGACCTTTCCTTTAACATTAAAAAAAACAAAACCACTATAATGGATCCACTCCAGAATAGCCTGAGACCCGCTGGAAGCCACAGAGGGGCTGTTTTGAAGTGCAATTGGAAAGGCAACCTTTGGCCATCAGCAGGAGTGAAAAACTGGGGCTTCTGGCACTGCCTGTGTACAGTTGGATCTCACTTCTGGGGAGATTTATAGGGCTTTCACATACAGTGCAGCCTGAAAAAGCATGTACAAACAGTGCAAGCAAATACATTTCACCCCAACCTCATTCTGTGACATCATTTCTTTTCAACAGTGCAAATCACTCAGACCTGAAATCAATCATCCTGTATAGGGGCCAGCAGCAAGAGAGTGCAAAGCACTAACGTCAGCATGAGCTTCTGACACGATGACAATATTGGTATCCTCTCTTTTTTTCTGGGGCCATTGGGAATGTAGTTTTTTTAAGTATGCTAGTGTTTCCCCAAGCCATTTTGCTTTAGGTAAATGTATAGCCATTGTGCCTCGTGTGTGTGTGCTTGAGTGTGTACAGCTGCACATTTGATATACCTCCTGAAGATTGTTTTGCTAAGGTCTGTGATTTTCTGTACAATTAGGAACCTGTTTTCTGCAAGATTACTGAAAACTCAGCTGTTCTCCTTGACCTCAACAAAGCTTGCTAAATGCTTCAGTTCTTTTGGAAAATTAAGGTACTCATTTAGGTGTCCTGAGCTGGACCTATGACTCAAATTGAAACATCTGGTCAAAGGCTTTCCTCAGCCACTGCTAGTAAATTCACTTTGTCAGCAGTGAGTACCGAATCCGTGTTCTGATGATCCCCAGAACTGCCTCAGGCTACAGTGCAGCCAGGAGCTACTCAGAGAAGATGGACTTGCTGTAGGAATTCATGCTGGCCAGACCTAGACACACTAAGTTGGTTTGAAATCCTTGCTCCCCACTGTTTCCCGTACCAAAAGAGTCAGGTATGACCATGTCACGAAGGCACCTTTGTTTATTCAAAGCAACCTTTCATCCTTCAGCTTTGCATCATCACGTTCACCCACAGACAGTCTGCTGTGCTCCCTCAAACAGTTTGCTGTATCCCACAGGTTTGCTGTAGTCAGTGCATACGTGACTCTGCAATGGTGTGGTTTGCCCAGGCTTAAATCTCCGAGTCCTCGATAGGGCCATTCAGAAATACTGCAGTGGGAAGTGACGGAGAGGGCTCATTGGGACGGATGAAGTTTGCAGATGGGAACAGTTTTACTTTGGACGCAGCATGGTCTCGGATTGACTTACTCTCCACGATCTGATGCTTAAGCGTTCCCATCTCTGAGTCCCAGGCTTGTCCCCGCCGCAGTTTCTTGAAGGTGTTACGGAAGCCCTCAGTGCTAAAGTAGTAGATCAAGGGGTCCAGTGTGCAGTTCATGCTGGCCAACATCATCGTTATAATTAACGCTTGGCGCACGGACGCCCGGGTTTCTTCCTCAACCTTCATCACCCGGGCCTTTATCATCCCGTAAACGGCCAGGGTAGTGTTGTAGGGCACGAAGCAGATGATGAAGATAACCAGATTGACCAAGAGGAGACGGACAGTCTTCCGCTGTCGCAGGGTCTTCGTCTGGCTGGGCTGGCAGAGCTCCTGAAAGATCCGAATGGAGCAGTACATCACAGAGCTGAGAGGCAGGAGAAACCCCAAGATTTCAGCCAGGATTACCAGGGGGAAGAGGTTATTTTGCCACATGTTGTCGCTAAAGCTTTCAAAGCACAGATAAATGGTCTGGTTTTTTACTTTACAGTGGTTTTGCTTGTGGACTATGGCTGTGGGGATGGAGCCCATGAAGATGACAACCCAGACGATGAAGCAGAGGAGCTTGGCCACCTTGGGGCGCCGCAGATGCCGCCAGCGAAGCGGGTGAACAATGGCAACGTAGCGATCCAGGTTGATGCACATGAGGAAGAGGCAGCTACCGTACATGTTGATCTGGAAGACTGAGCCAGAGACCTGGCACAGGATGCTACCAAAGGGCCAGTGGTGATTGGAATAGTAGTAGAGTCGCAGGGGCAGGGAAAGTGTGAAGCTGAGGTCGCTTATGGCCAGGTTCAACATGTAGATCATCACTACAGACTTCAGGCGCAGGTATCGGATGAATATCCACAGGGCTACCACATTGAGTATCAGACCTGTGATGAGTATCAGAGCATAGCCAGGCATGAGGAGGTGGTGGTTGAAGGTGTAATCCTTGCATGTCTGAGATGTATTGGATATATTGGATGTATTGGATGCTGACATGCCCAGCATGGATTGAGGGATGGTCTCGCTGAGATGGCTGAGCCGGTTGATGGGCTAAGGAGGCACAGAGAAGAGCACTGAGGAAAGTCGTTCCCCTCCGAGAAGCCACGGGCAGGTCATTCCTGTCATCTGCAGCTGGGAGGTAGATGGGCAATATCTCTCTTGGCTGGCACTGCTTTGGATTGCTGGTCTGTGGTCATCTGGCAGGGATGGTAATGTGGAGTCTGCTTCTGCCCCTAGTTCAGCAATTCTTTCCAGTGGTTATGAGGTGATAAGGTGATGGAGGATCATTGCCAGCTGTTAGTACAATTCCTGATCAAAGTGGAAGACCAAAACAGAAGAGTTTAAGGTAAAGGAGGGAATCCCTTGAAATGTTAAAATCCCACCATGGTGGCTTCTGCAGCAAGAACTCACAAAGAAACCAAAAGACGAGGGAAAATGGAGACTAGAAAAGTGAGTAATTACTCACTGGCAGAAGACAGAGCACAGAGAAGGTGGTTGTTCTACAGAATCATTTATCACTCAGAAAATGCACTTTGCTTTGATCACTGCTGAGAGCACATGAATGTAAGAAAGGGACACCACAAGCACACAGGGAAAGTAGTTGAGGCAGATCCAGAGAAAGAAAAAGAAAAAGAAGAGAGCAGTGTTTTGAAGGAAAAATGCTGACTGGAAGGAACTTAAAATAAAAATGGCATAGTACTGTTTTATATCAGAGAAAAAGGACTTTGTACATCCATTTCAGATAAAAAAAATTACAGTACAGTTAGACCTGACTCCACCCAAACTCTTTTTCTTACGTAAAACAACACACACGAACCTCAGTTCCAGTGCCTTCGAGTTCCTTATGTTTCTTACATTCACACAGCTTCTTTGGTGTCCTTACTTGTATGGGACCAGTGGTGCTTATTTGGATGGTATGTCCTCCCTCTGCTGTTTATAACACCCTAAAGCTTGAAGTAGCCCGTGTCCCAGAAACACAGAGCAGCACAGCCATGGAGGGGAGCACAATAAAAAAGGAAGTGCTGTGGGATTCATGTGGACAAACATGACTTCAAAGCAGTGTGAGGCTGGTAACCACCCTAGGTACTAACTGGCAGCACTGTCCAAACACTGATCAGCTGGAGTGAGCCCAGTGGAAGACCACCAAAATGGTCTGGGGGCTGCAGCACTTGTGCCATGAGGAGATGCTGAGGGAACTGGTCTTGTTCAGCTGGACAAGAGAAGGCTCCAGGTGATGTAATAGTAGCACTGGGGTTTGCATGGCAAGGTTTTGGTAGCTGGGAGGGCTATAGGTGTGGTTCTATCAGAGTGTGCCAGAAATTTCCTGTGTGTCTGATACAGCCAAATCCAGGAGGGACCTGCCACTGGCCAAGGCTGAGCCCATCAGTGATGGTGGTAGCACCTCTGGGATAATGAAAGGGAAAAAGTTACTGTGAGACAGCAACTGCAGGCAGAGAAGGGAAGTGAGAATATGTGATAGAAACAGCCCTGCAGAAGCCAAGGTCAGTGAAGAAGGAAGGGAATGAGGTGCTCCAGGCACTGGAGCAAAGATTCCCTGTTGCCCCTGGAGAAGACCACGGTGAACCCGTGTTGGAGCACTCTGTTCCTGAAGGACAGTACCCTGTGGAAGGGACTCACACTGGAGCAGGGATTGGGGTGACACAGTTCCCCACAGTTGTTTGCAGGGGTCAAACAGGGACTCCCTCATAAAAGTCCATGTAGATTGTGATTTACTTCAAAAGGAAAGTAGAATTTTCTGTCTAGAGAATATCTTTACATGAGGTTGATATTACTCAGCAACTTGACAGGCATATCAAGCGTGTCAGACCTTCTGGATGGCATCGGGTGGCAGTGCACAGATCCAGAGAGAATCTGCTGCAGACAGAAGCGTGTGCTGACCTCATAGAGAGGAAGAGAATCATCCTGGTAACAACATGTTAAACAGTGGAAGTAGAAACCTAATACAAGAGTGTAGACAGCTACTGACTTGCCCACCCTTTTGTGTTGTTGCGCAGGTCTATCACCAAAACAGGTTTCTTAGGGAAACCTCTACTGGTTTATCAAACTATATCTGAGTGGATTCTACCCCTCCTGGTGGATGAATACTTTGAAGTCTCATGCAAGTTTGGAGTATAAGATAAGCTGACAAGGCAGAAGTGCAAGAATGTTGTTGGTTTCAAGTGAAGTGTTTCATGTTTCAAAAAATGTCAAGGGGAAATGGTCAAAGGAGGTGATTGTCCTGCTCACTTTGCAGTGGTGCAGCCTCACCTTGAGTCCTGTGTGCAGTTTTGGGCAATATAAAAAAGACATTGAGCTATTAGAGAGTGTGCAAAGGAGAGCCATGAGGGTGGTGAAGGACCTTGAGGGGAAACTGTGTGAGGAGCGGCTGCGGTCACTTGGTCTGTTCAGCCTGGAGAGGAGGAGACTGAGGGGAGAGCTCATTGTGATCTACAGCTTCCTTGTGAGGGGGAGGGGGGGGCAGGCACTGATCTCTTCTCTGTGGTGACCTCAAGGAATGGCCTGAAGCTGAGTCAGGGGAGGTTTAGGTTGGATATCAGAAAAGGTTCTTCACCCAGAGGGTGGTTGGGCACTGGAACAGGCTCCACAGGGCAGTGGTCACAACACCAAGCCTGACAGAATTCAAGAAATGTTTGGACAGTGCTCTTGGGCACAGGGCATGATTCTTGGGATGTCCTGTGCAGGGCCAGCAGTTGGACTTGATGATCCTGATGGGTCCCTTCCAACTCAGTATATTCTGTGATTCCATGATTCTAGGAGAACATGACAGCTTTTGCTAGAGCCAAAACCCTGCAATGAATTGCAGACTGAACAGACTGGTCAGACCTTTATCTTGGTGGAAACAAAGTTATTGAGACTGTGTCTTAGTGAGTGACCATGACCTGCTGTAACACATGTACTCAGACCAGCCAGATGTCAGGTGAAAAGGATTTATCTCTATGGACAGTGTGTTTTTTCAAGCTTTCCAGAGGTACTCAATTAACAGATCTACAGAATATAATATATAAGCACAGTCCATGCTGTGTCAGGCTTTCTACCACTAATATCCCATCTCCAGCTGTGGGTGGTGAAGGGATTATGTTAAGAACAGTACAATCGTGTAGTTACACTGCCTCAAGTTGTCTTCCTGCTTCCTGCATAAATTGTAGCCCAGGAATTTCTTGAGCCACAGGTGACCTAGTTGTATTCAGTAGTCCTCAGGGAAGGTTTATTTCATTGGGGTTTTTCAGTCATTTTTTGAGCTGATGTAAAATTTACCATCTACATTATCCAGTGCCAGGAGTGCCAAGGGGTTCCACAGCTTACTTGTGCCTCAGGTGAAGAATCACTTCCATACACCCATCTCTCATTCATCATCTGCTAGATTCAATTCTTAGCTTTAGTGCTAGAACAGACAGGGCAAAACCCACCCCTATTCACCTTCATTTCATGGCTGAGAATACTATAAACATCTACCATATTCACACTCAGCAACTTTTCTTTTTCAGGGTAAAGGGTCCTTGTCTTCATAGTTTTCCCTTGTAGAGAAGCTGTTCTGTACTTTTGAACATCCTTGTTGCCTTTCTCAGCACCTTTCCACTTCTGCTGCAGTCTTTGTGAGCCCTGTGCTGGGGTGCTGGAAACAGGCAGTGCTGATGATGTGGATGCACTTGAGCTGCGTAGGTGTAGATCTCATTTGCAAGTGGTAATGGTCAGTTCAGTTTGCTTTTCCCCATCACTTCACTAGATAAAATTTCAGCTGTTACTTTAAGTCCAGTCAATCACACTTCTCTTAAGCTCTGCAGTTCTTTGCAGCCAAACCTCATCCTTTTAAACTTGAATAATTTTATGTCTCCAACAGATTTGTTATTTTATTATTCATCCCTCATGAATAAGTCAAACAGTCCAAGCCCCAGCACAGGTGTCTGACAACTCCCCTGAGAAAAACAACCATCTACCTTCATTCTCTGTCCCTTCTTTCAGGCACTTTTTATCCAGGTAGGAACATTTTCTTTAATTTTTTTTTAAGTGAGACCGCCTTTGAAAACCTTCTGGAAATCCACATGGGCCACTGTTCACATGCTTACTGAGCCCTTTAAGGAAGAACTGTGGGAACAGCATCCCTTTATAAAAGCCATGATGACTTTTCCCCAGTAATTAAATGTGACCACATGCCAATTGATTTTTGCCTTTATTATAGCTTCTACTAATTTGTTCAGCAAAACCATCAAGCTGCCTGGTCTGAAACCCCCCAAGAGCCTTTTCTTAAATTGAGTCTGCCTTTAAGAGCTGTTTTAAGCAAAGGTTTCTATAGCACAATTAGTCAGGTCTTCCACCCTTCAGTTATTTTCAGACCTCTGGGGTAGGAGCCGTGTGGTTTTAGACACTGTTTAGTTCATCTTGCTGCTCTGTGGTTGATCCTACAACTGTTTTGACCAGAGACAGTCCTTTCATGAACTTCCCATAAAGAGAGTTTCTGCTGTGGAAATCTCCCAGGCTTTCATGACATGAATACCAGTGAAAGAAACCCGTTCAGTTTTTTGCCCACCATCACGTTTTCTTTCTTTTCTGAGTGGTCTTGCCTCTACATTCTCTAGCCTTTCAGCCTTCAGGACACTGAACAGCACAGTTCTAAACTGGCAGCAAAGATCAACGAGAGCAGAAAATAGATTGGGGGTTTTGAGGGGATTTTTTTCTCGTGGGTAGATGGAAACACAGAAGAAAGAGTCTGCTATGGTGTTGGTATGAAGCTAAGCTGATAGTCTCAGACTTGCCATAACAGATACTGTCACCAAGACCTGAAATGGGATGTATGCAGACACAGTCATTGGAAAGATGAAGTTGTGGCTGTGGAGAGTTTCTCCAGTGAGCTTTGGAGGTCCTGCTTTGACTGTGCCTCTCTAAAAAGGAAAGCTATGGGTAGGTAAAGCAGGCTGGCATCAGGGAGACCGATTATCCTTGCTGGTTAATGTCTGAGAGCCAAAAGGCATGTTCCCTGTGGCTGCCTTTAAAAGAACCCTAAGTACTCATTGCTCTGCACAAAAGCTGCCAAGAGATCTCAAGCCACCAGCTGTGTCAGGAGGCAGTGGTACCACAGCTGAATAATCCCCCTCCTCACAACAAGATGCTCTCTTTAAATCTTAGAGAAACTTTCTGTTTGGTGACCGACCTTATGTGTCCCAGGAGGTGGAGGAAGCATTATTTTTCCTCTTCAATTTAAGCCCCTGAATACCATCAGCTGCCAAGACTGTGACTTGTAAAATCATTAGGATTTTGAATTTTTTTCTTGGGGGTGGGGGTGGGGGGGGGTGAGAAGCCCTAAATGTACTTGCATACAGGGTGCAGAACAGGCAGGCATGCCCTGAGATGGGATGTGTGCCTGGTGTCTTGCTGCCTGGTCCTGGGAATCCTCTCTCTCCTGGCACTGTCTTAGTATGAGTCACTGCCTCCAAGCACTACAAAAATGATGAAGAATCTGAGTATGGGGCTGAGAAATGAGGTGGAAAAAGAAAGCTGGAAAAATACTGATGAGCATGCTGCAGGGTCAGTGCTTCTGTTTGTGGCTTGTCACTAAAACCATGAGGAGTTTGGGGGCTACTGTGAGAATGCAGAGAGCAAATGTGGCATTGGGGTGCAGAACTTAAAACACAAACTGCATGAGCTCGCTTACTTAATTTGAAACCAAAGAGGAAAGAACAAAAATGTGTCAAACCTCAGAAAACGCATCCAACTTTACTCTAGAAATCAGAGATATATTTTTTAAATAAATGTGGGTGCTTTTTACTTGCTGTTGGTGATAGTCAAGCCCCACTTTTCATCTTTTTTTTCTACTTAAGAAATTAGATTTTTGCGATGATTAGAACCTTGAAGACACTCATGACTTAGGACAGCTTGTTTTTAATGAGAGATACATGATATAAAAGCTGAGACCTCAGTATTTAACCCAAGAGGTTTGATCACACTGCTGTCACCTCCTCCTAAAGATGCTACCCCTCTTCATCTCCTGAGAGTCCCATGGAAAAGGGCTCCCACGGTGGGCACCCTGGCAAGTAAGCTCTGCAGGCTGCCTGTACTTTTAGTATCACAGGATCCCAAAGAAAGCCTCTGTTTGAATAAGTACAGAGATGTGCCTTGCACCTCTATCCCCACGGGGCAGCTGAGGAGGGGCAGATGTCCCCCAGTGCCCCGTGGCCAGGCCGGGCAGCACGTGCACAGCAGCTCACGGGGACCGGTGCCCAAGGTGCCAGACCATCCGGCTCTCCAGATGTTCCCGTCTGCCTTACCTCACTGCTGGAGAAGGGCCAAGTGTGGATGCCAGCTCGCTGCTTGGTGACTGCTCCCACTGCAGAGGTCTCGATCCGGGCACCAAAGCCACAAAGCAGCTTGGATCAAAGCAGAACCAGGCAGGCTCTTCATCCAAATCACAGCTGTCCCCTACCGCGCTTTGGCTGATTCTACATCTGGCACACTGCAGTTTGACTCTTCTCCTCTCTCACTTCCTGATGCACTTCTGTCTGGCTGCAAAGCATGAACTTTGTTATCAAAAGCTGATAAGCGAAACCACATCCTACAAGAGCAAATGCAATCATGAAAGACGCAGTACCCAGGTGTCCTTGCAACTGAGGAGACCTGCCCTGGGTCATAGTGCCAAATACTTGCTTGTCTTGCTAACTCAGCCACCCCCAGAAATGGCTGAGGGAAAATAAAATCTCCCCAAAATATTGCTAAACAGGAGGCAGAAGTGAAATATGGGAAGTGAGAGCAAAGTTGATTTAATTGTAAGCCCGCACAAAGACTTGGAGTCCTGTCACTCCCGTGGGCTAGGGGGCTTTGGGATTGTACTCCTGCCTGGGTGCCCAGCTGTGCACTGCCGGCATGTGGCAGGGTCCCAAAAAGAACTCCAAAGAGGTGTCATTGTCTGTGGCAAGCAAAGGCGTGTTTGCCACGACCCTCGGTCCCTGGCATTCAAGGCTACAGGAAGCACAGAGCTATGAAAGTACAAGGGCTGATTTACCAGGGCATCTGTGACCTGGCACTGCCACGTGTAGCTGGGAAGGGAGCTGACCTTGTGCAGAGCCCATCTGGTACTCTGTTGCTTCGGGTCCTATTTCTGCTTTGCCAGTCTCAGCACACCTGGAAGAAGACACGAGTCACTCCTAATCCCACTGTCGCCCTGCCCCAAGAACAGCTGCTCTGGGAAGTTGCTGTGGGCTCCCTTTCTCTGCAGCCCTTGCCTGCTGGTGTTTGATTTTCTCACTCCGTGCCTCTCCCTTGCTCTGCTGTTACTGACTCCTCATTCAGGGAATGACACACCAAGGGATATATGTTCCTGCTGCTCATAAATCCTTGGAGGGCACAATAGCACTTGAACCACCGAGCTCAGCCTGCTTCTTTTCAGTGCCTCCCTTTTTTAACCAGACCCCTTTTCTCACTTGCTAGTTGCTGGGATCTTTGTTCTCACGGCTCTTTGTGTCTCTTCAGTTCCCGTCAAGGCGTTGCTACTGATAAAAGCCTGCAGATATGCCACGGGGGGTGTCCTTTGCCTAAGGAGTGTCTGACACATCCTGTAGGAACTTCCCCCTCCCCTGCAGCCCTCACCCCTCACACACATGAGCACACACCTGGCTGATCCCGGCATTCCTGGCTTTTCCATGTGTGAGAAGACAAGGACACAGTGGCACCCAGCCCAGCCCGTGAGCCCCACGGCATCCTCACCCAGCCACGTTCACTCACCTCCCCGGATCTCGGTGCATCAGCCCACCAGCTCTGTGTCCCCTCAGCCGGGCGGGCTCACACGCCTGCCCCTCGCTGTCTCTTGGGGGCTCAGCTCGTGGGGAAGAGCAGCTCAACCCCCGGCGTTTCCTCACCGCCGTCTGAGTGAGCAGCAGGTAAGACCAGATTACTGGGGTGTGTGTCGGAGGCTACACCCTGATGCTGCAGATCCCAACATGCCTGCCACCCCGGAGTGCTGGCTCCAGAAAGCAGGAGCAAGGACCCAACAGGAGGAGGGATGCAGGGAGCTGGGAAGGCAAGGAGAGAGGTGAAATGCACACTGTAAGAGAGAGGCTGCTCAGGTCTGAAAGGATGACTGATAAACCACAGTGCTCTTCAGACCTCTTGGTGTGGCAAAATGTGGGAGAGCTGAGCAAAGGGGTGAATCCCTTCATGGAAGAAGCACAGCAGGGCCAGAACAGCCCTGCTTCACTTTCTGAATGATTCAGACAGGAAAAGCAGAAACCTGTGGCTGCGGAGGAGTTTTACCTCCCAAGGCAGTGGGAAGAGCTGGGGGAATGGCAGTCTCTTGTCCCAGGACATTTCAGCTCCCTGGTCACACAGCCCACATTTTCCTGGGCTCCCAGGGGCCCTTAGGAAAGAGGTACCCAATGACAAGGGGGACAGCCACCCCATTATACCTCCTAGGAGAGGGGCAGGGACTGATCTTGGGGAAGGACAGTCCATGGGGAAGAAAATGAGGAAGATGAAGGGAGACCTGCCAGGGAAAGAGTTAAGAGAGCCAGGGAGCAGCTGGGCTGTGTCTGTTTGTTGTAGCTATGTGGGCTGCAGGGTAGAAAAGAAGAATCTCCAGCCTGAAGGAGGCAGATGAGGGAGTGTCTTCAAGAACAGTGGATGTGGGTGAGGGAGGCAGCAGGTCTTCCCCTCTCTGCTCCCATGAGCTGTCACTGCAGGGAAACTCTGTCTCCACAAAGGGCTTGGTGACAAAGCAGTGACAAGCTGGTGGGTCTGGCAACAGCTGCTTGGTGCTGCTGTGTTCTCCTTGTGTGGAAGGCTCTGTCTGCTGCTGAGGGGGTCTTGGGCTGCTTCCTGCTGAAGAAGTGCTTGGACTGTGGAGGAAGACAACCGCATCATCTGCTGACAGGATGGCACAGGCCACAGGTGTGACACAGATGCTGTCCCCATCCACGTGAGCTCCCTGTGATGGATGCCCACCCCAGAGCCCTAGCTCAGAGCTCTCTCACTGTGCTGCCCAAGCTGTAGCACTGGTGTTGACAACCTCTCAGGGCCAGCCCAGCAGGGTTCTGCAGGCTACAGGGTCTCCGATGCTGGCAGGCACACCTGGGCAGCCCACAGTCACTGCCCAGGGCTGGGGCTAACCCTGCTTTGCAGTGCTGGGCTGGAGCTGCTGTGAAAGCCACTGTTGGGCAGAGTCTGTGGGAAACCACAGGAAGGGATTCAGGTGGCTGCTGTGCTGGGGTTGAAGGTGGTGAAATTTTGCCCCAGACAGGATGGAGCTGGTGTGGCTGTACGTGATGCTGATCCATGTGCAGCACGTCGCTGCCGTGACCTGGCTGTAAGTATGTTTTGTGCTTGTACTGTCTGGGTTGGAAAGCCACCTAGGGAGGTGCTGTCTCCAAAGAAAACAGAGTGAGAACAGGGTGGAAAAAGGAATCTGGGCAACCAAAAAGCAGAAGGGGCATGTCTGGGAACATGGAGGGAGAGGGATGGTAAGGCTGAAGAGATGCAGACCAGAATGGGCAGCAAGAATGTCCAGTTCACAGACAACATGGCCACAGCCCCCTCCCTGCCCCATTTCTGCTCTGAGATACGGCTAGAGAGGGTTAGTCCTGCAGAGGGAAGGCCCTGGCTCCAGGTCATCTGCAACTGAACCTCTCCCCTGCCCCACAGGCCCAGCAGGCAGTCCTCTGGCACCCCAGGGGCTGTGATGGCCTGACGGGGCTGGTGGAAGAGCAGGTGGCAGCCATGGAGGCGGTGAGGTGAGGTGTGGAGCTGGCTGTCCTCGAGTGCCAGCACCAGCTCCACTCTCGCTGCTGGAACTGCTCCACCCTGCAGGGGCTGCGGGTCTTCGGCAAGGCCACCATCCAAGGTCAGTGGTGGCATGGGCAGGCTTGGCATGGTGTCCCTCCAATATGTCCCCTTGACACGTCAGCCTTTCCTGGGCTACTGTGCAAGGGTCACACTGGACCCATCCCCAGAGTGGCCGGTGCCCTCTTCCACATGCTACCATGTCTGTCAGCACAGAGCAAACCAAACCAAATGCCCTCACATATATTAGCATTCTGGAGAGGCTTTTCCCATTTAGCCAGGTTTGGCATTTTGATCCCATTGGCCCACCCTGGGTACCCGCTCTGCAGACTGGTAAATTTTCTCTCTGAGCCTGCCACCCACCCTGCCACAGAGCCATGTCACTTACTGACCCCCAGCCTGGGGAGCAGCTGCACTGGTGAACATCCTGACATACATTTCTCCCGAGCAGTCTCCATCTGAAGGCATCCTTCCTGCATGCAGTGACAGCCTCTTTTCCCACACTGTGTCCCATAAGTGCCTTTGCCCTCTGCAGACTGGTGTCCTTTCTTGTCTCGCTGCTGTGTCTGCTTTCATCCACACCATCTCCTCTGCCAGCATTGCCTTTGCTGTGACCCAGCATTGCCTTTGCTGTGACCCATGCCTGTAGCCGCAGGGAGCTGCACAAGTGTGGCTGCAAGATCCGAGGAGTCAGCCCTGAAGGTGAAGGAAGAAGCGGGTGGAGGGAGCAAGTGGCAGAGGGGAAGGTCCATGGGGTAGACAGACCAGAAAAGGAGACACTTTCACTCTCCACAGGTCTTTGGGCGATCCTCTCAGGGCTTCTCTTTCCTTGTCTCAAGACTTTCAGGCCTTTGTGGACAGCCCTGAGAGGAGCCGTGGAGTCTCCTCCAGCTGTGCACTGATGAACCCGTGCAGCAATGAGGCTGGGAGGAAGGTGAGGGCAGGACCTAGGGCTGGGAGCAAGCCTGGCTGCAGGGGCTTCTCCCTGGCTCGGCAGAGCTCAGTCCAGCCCCCACACCCCAACAGGCACTCCAGGGCAGCCAGGTGCTCCTGGAGGAGTCTGCATCCTGCTGCCTTTCCTAGCACAGCACTGTGCTGATTACCCTGAGCTGGCTCCTGCCTGTGTGGAGGGGCAGCCCAGCCTCCCCTACACACTTCTGTGCAGTCTCCTTTGCCCCGCAGACCCCACCTATGATTTAGGAAACAATTCACTCTGTTCTGCTCTGAAGGGCTTCCTTGCCCCCCAGCCCCTCTTCGATGAAGACATCTGCAGGGGCCGCAGTCAGACCTGCTCCCTTGAACATCCTCCACCTTTGGCCAGATCTGTTCCCCTCCCCACAGCCCCGCAGGTCAGATCAGCTCCCCACCCCTCTCACTGCCTCAGGGATTTATCTTACAGACCCAAATCATCATGTTTCCCACAGAGTGGATCTTCTGTTCATATTGGCCTGGCTTAAAAAGACACTTCTGCCCCTTCCCTTCCCTTATCTCCAGCCCCACGGGTGGAGCGCTGGGGGAGCAGCAGCACATGGGAGGTGTTGGGCAGGGTGTCCCTGCTCAGCCTCCTGCTGCTCGGCAGGCTCTCTGGCCCACATTGGGGTGGAGGGCGAGTGTCGGGCTCCTGCTGGAAGGTCCCGCCTCCCCTCCGCCGGGTGGGCAACGCCCTCAAGGAATCGTCTGAGGGGGTCACAGAGGTTTACCCGAAGCGGGTCGCTTCCCGCAAGCTCCTGGTGCCCAAGAGCTCTCACTTCAAGCCCTACACGGCTCACGACCCGGTCTACCTGCGGGCCAGCCCGGATTTGTGCCCCCGGGGCCCTGGGCACGGGCAGTGCCCCCGGGCCTCGCTGGCCGCGGAGGGCTGCGAGCCGCGCTGCTGGGCCGGGGCTCCCACACGGCCCGGCCGAGGTGGTGGAGCCCCGAGTGCCGCCGGGGCTGCCCCATCGACTGCAAGCAGTGCCGGCCCCTCTGTGGAGGTGCCGCTGAGGGGACTGCAGAGCCGAGGGGCAGATGCCCAGGGTGCCATCAGCTCCTGTGTGCTCCCCACGCAGCACCCTCCCGCCAGCCGCCGTGGGCTGTTGTGGTTTGGGTTGTTTCTCCGGATGGAGGGTTGGAGGACACAAGCTGAACAAACCACTAAAGCTGAGGGGAAAAAAAAAAAAACCAAACAAAAAAAAACCCAGCTGCAGTGGAAAGCAAAGTGCCCACAAAAGCTTCTTGCTCACATGCTGCGTTTGGGGCCTGGAGGGTCCCCGTCTCCGGTCCCTCCCCTGTCTCTGGACATGCAAGAAGTGCCTTCTCCAGTGCTCAGCTGCTCCTTTGGTTGGATAAATGTTTCCAAGAGGAGTTCCAGCAGCTGCCACAGTGAGGCTCCCCTCATTCAGTCTGACCTCAGTGCCAGGGAACGTTATGGAACAAATCATCCCAAGTGCAATCACACAGCACAACCAGGGAATCTGCCCTCTCCAGGATGGGTTCATAAAAGGCAGGTCCTGCTTGACCAACCTGGTCTCCAGGTGACCTGCCTAGGGATGAGGGAAAGGCTGTGCATGTTGTCTTCCTGGACTTCAGTAAAACCCTTGGCATCCCTCCCCACAGCATTCTCCTGGAGAAGCTGGCAGCCCATGGCCTGAGCAGTGCATTCTCTTCTGGGTTAAATTCCAGCTGCATGGCCGGGCCTGGAGAGTGGTGCTGGGGGAGTTACACCCACCTGGTCACCAGTGGAGGAGTTACATCCTCCTGGTCACCCGGGGGAAGTTACACCCACCTGGTCACCAAGGGGGGAGTTACCTCCACCTGATCACCAGGGGGGGAGTTACACCCACCTGATCACCAGGGGGGAGTTACACCCACCTGGTCACCAGGGGGGAGTTACATCCACCTGGTCACCAGGGGGGAGTTACATCCACCTGGTCACCAGGGGGGAGTTACACCCACCTGGTCACCAGGGGGGAGTTACATCCACCTGGTCACCAGGGGGGAGTTACATCCACTTGGTTACCAGGGGGGGAGTTACATTCATCTGGTCACCACTGGGGCTCCCCAGGGCTCAGTCCTGTTTCAGGACCTCATCATTGATCTGGGTGAGGGGATCGAGGGCACCCTCAGGCAGTTTGCAGGAGACACCAAGCTGGCTGGGAGTGTTGGTCTGCTGGAGGGCAGGAGGGCTCTGCAGAGGGATCTGGACAGGCTGGATCCATGGGCTGAGGTCAGTTGTGTGAGGTTCAATAAGGCCAAGTGCCTTTCATTCAGAACAACCCCAGGCAGCACCACAGGCTGGGGCAGAGTGGCTGGGAAGCTGCCCAGGGGAAAGGAGCTGGGGGTGCTGGTGACAGCAGCTGAGCATGAGCCAGCTGTGCCCAGGTGGCTGAGAAGGCCAAGGGCAGCTGGCCTGTGTCAGGAATAGTGTGGCCAGCAGGATCAGGACAGAGATTGTCCTCTTGTATTCTGCACTGGTGGGGCCACACCTTGAGTGCTGTGTCCAGTTCTGGGCCCTCACTGCAAGAAAGACACCGAGGGGCTGGAGTGTGTCCAGAGAAGAGCAACAAAGCCTGTGAAGGGTCTGGAGTGGCTAAAGGAGCTGGGGTTGTTTAGCCTGGAGAAAAGGAGGCTCAGGGGAGCCCTGATGATCACTCTCTACAACTCCCTGAAAGGAGGCTGCAGCCAGGTGGGAGTTGGTCTCTTCTCCCAGGTAACCAGCGACAGAACAAGAGGAAATGGCTCCAAGTTGTGCCAGGGGAGGTTCAGGTGGGTATTAGGAAAAAAATTCTTCACTGAAAGTGTGGTCAGGCATTGGAAGAGGCTCCCCAGGGAAGTGGTGGAATCACCACCCCTAGAAGTGTTCAAAAAACAAGCAGACGTGGCACTTTGTGGTACGGTTTAGGGGGCGTGGTGGTATTTGGTCAAAGGCCTTGACTGTCTTGAAGGTCTTTACAAACTTTATTCATTTTTTGATTGCTGCTTGGTGAGGCTGAGGAACTTCTCTTGCCACAGCTGCACCTCTTTGTCTCCCTCCTTGGCACTCAGCACCTGGTAGGTCTTGTTTTGATTGCATTTCACACGAGTCACCTGCAAGGGCAGCCTGGGTTGGCAGGAGCCGTACCACTGCCCATCCTTCCCCAAGGAAAGAGACCTCCACCACATGGGAGCTGGGATGATGGGAACACCAGGGGGAAGGGGGGAGGACCAGCTGAACTGACAGCTGAACTGTGTGTTTGCTAAGATACAGCCCGGTCCTCTGTCCTGCTCTGGTGATTTGGGGTATTGTTACTGCCTAGGAAGCTCCCAGCAGATGGGGGAGATCCTGCCCTTCAGGGATATACAGGGATATCACCCCTTTACAACATCTGTGCAAATCCCACACACCAATGACACCCCAGTGGTGCTGGGGCCACTATTTGTCCCCCCACCTCCCCCAAACACATCCAATTCTGTCCTCCTAGAAAGTAAAGCAGTGGGCCAGTGAGTCCAGCAGGGACCTGGGGCTGGCTGTGGAGGGGCCAGCCATGGAAGAGCAGGCTGTGCAAAAGGCAACGTAGCTGCTTCTCACCCTCTCGTTGTAGATGCTCTTCAGGAGGCACTGGTAGCTCTTGAACATGCAGTAGTTGGGATGCTGAACTCCGCTCGAGTCACAGATCTGGTGAGAGGGGAATGAAGGTCAGAGAAAGAAGAGGAGAAGGAGGAATGGGAACATCCACTGATGGTCACCCACCTTTCCCGAGCCATCCCCATCTTCGAAGGTGTCATAGTCTGCCTTCAGCCAGAAGGATACAGCAGGGTCCTTACAGCCATAGACGGCCATCTGGCCGCACCAGTACTCCAGCCTCATCCCTCTCAAAAAGTCCGTGTCATAGTCCTCCAGGGTCTCTGAGGACTTGGACTGCAAAGGGGTGGGGTAAAGTGAGCCATGCTTCTTCCTGCCCTTCCCCAGCTGCCAGTCCAGGCTCCTCCTGAGAGAGCAGCAGGACATACAGCTCGCTCGGTACCTTGCCCTCTTCATCCTCGTGCTGGGCTGAGATCTGAGGGTTGATGTAGGTGGAGAAGCCGTCCGAGTCGCAGTGGACGCGGTTCAGGGTCTCGATGTTCTGGCACTGCTCCCTCTTCAGCGAGCAGAAAGCACAGTCAGGGCACAGGTCCTCGTGGTGCCGCCCAAGGTTGTCACACACCTGGATCCAGTGGGGAGTCAGGGGGGAAAAGGAGACTGAGAAACTCCCAAAAGAGGAGGCCGAGGAGTTCCCATATTCCTGGCTTGGAGCCTGCCTCCCCGGTCACCCAGGTCAGCTTCTCCCAGGAGGTGGCCTGCACACAGTGGGGGCCAGAGGTGGGCATTGGTGTCTTTACCGTGTCTCCAAACCCAAAGACTCTTTTTTCCATCTCCTTCCAGGCCATGGTGAGCATCGATGAGAGGCAGTTTCCCTCCAGCACTGCGTAGCACAGGACCAGCACTGCCTCATCGTTCTGCAGGGCGAGAAGGCTGACAGAGAAAGGGAAGGAGAGCATCATCTCAGTCCTTGTCACAAACTGAAGAGGTGCATCTTTAGTTAGAAACTGAAAACAACCCCAGAACAAAGCAAAACATCGCTTCCCAAAGAAACCTTGGACACTTGGCTAAACTGCGCAGAGTAATGGGGCTCTCTGCAGGGTCTGTACATGCCTGTGTGACACAGAGGCTACAGGGGGGTTGCTGTGCATTTGGGGGCATCTGAGAGGGACTGGATGAGGAGCACAGCTTGGAGAGCTTTCCCAGGGCCCCTGCAGCAGCTGCTGCCTAATTTCATCCATCCGAGTGCACAGTGAGGAGGTGTTTGTTGGATGTCTGCTGAGTGCTGAATGTCGGGCAGCCCCATTTGGGTCACATATCAGGCCTCCCTCCCAAGTATTTGACAGAAACAGGCAATAACTTGTTGACCATGAATTAACTGTTCATCTAAACTGACACGGGTAGCTAAAAGTACAAAATTTAAAGACAATGGGATCAGAGCAATGAGAATATTTGGCATCTCTAAGGAGCAATGGAATTTGTAAACATGGTACAGAAGTGTTAGCAGACAGGGATGGTTGGTTTCAATCGTTGTCAATGATGCAGAAGAGGTAAACATGCTCATTAGATATGTGCCTCTTGTATCTGGAAACAAAGCCAGTGATAAATAAGCAAACTTTGATCTGACAGAGAGTAAAGGAGAGCAGCAACTGCTTATATTAAAATGCTCTTAAAATCCATGCATGGGCTAACATGTATGGACAAGCTTTCCTGAGAATAGCTGAAACTTCTTGGAGATATTCAGATTAACATTTAAAACAAAAATATAAAGAAGAGGTGGAGAACCTGAAGGAAGGTCATGAAGATGAGATTTCCTAAGGCCTGGAAAACTTTCACCTAGAGGTGGAAGTTAAAAAAGCATCACTCAGCTGAGCAAAGACGTCAGTGGGTACCCACTCAGTCACTCAGCCCTTTTTTACCAAGGAGGGCTTCAGCTGGAAAGCTCTCCTTGTCAGCAGGTGAAAGAGTAATGAGTTTTGGTGACTGGAATTTGGGGCAAGGTCCATCCAAACCAGAAGCAAACTGCATCTTCCTGACACCAAGGGCGTCGAGCATGGGGACAGCTGATGGGTGCTTCCTCCACAGTTCAGAGACTTCAAAAAGATATCCCAGACTTCTGTGAGGAGAGGAGTCTGTGGCTCAACCACATAGCACTCTTGTTTTCTTTGGGGCTCAGCAGACATGACCTCATGTCCTGTGCTGAGCAGGAAGGTCAGGGTGCAAGATCAGGGCAATTCCTAGAGCTGAATGTTAAAAGAGATGAGCTTCACAGAAAACTGAGTTGTACCACCGGCCCGAGTTTACCAAGAAATTCTGCTGTGCTCTCTGTCATATCCTTTTCCTCCTCTATCTCTGCTCTCCATCTCTGCTGTGAGGTTTTCTGGCCTCACAGTTGCAAATTTATGAGCTGATTTACCACCTCTGGGTGAGTATAACAGCACTGCTGCTGGTTCTCTCCGCTCGCTGACACGCTGCTGAGCTGTTTGTGGATGCACAGAGGCTTCACCATGCTTCAGGGAAAGGGATGGGTCTATCTAAAGCGATTTCCTAATGTAAATCCCTCCCCAGCTTAGAAGCTCTGCATGTTATTGTCCTAACCACTGCCCTGGAAAAAGCCCAACAGCTTCTGTGAAGCAAAGATGCAAAGGGAATGTGAAAAAAAAAAACAACCCAGGATTAAGAAGAATCTGTGGGCTGAGATCAGTAATTGACCCAAGGCCAAGGAGGGGACTTCAGGTAACAGCTTATCATACTTTAGCATCTCAGGAAGGACACACAGAGCCTGATTCAGAGGTATCTCTGAAGAGTGCTGGTGAGCCAGCATCCGCCTCTCCTGCCATGTAATGACAAGGATTTGGGCCATTAGCTTTCAGCTGCTGAACCTTCCTGATACTGGCTGGCTGAGGTGCCGTGAGTACCTGAGGCGAGCAGAAAAGAAGATAAGGAGCAAACAGCAGCTTTCCAGCCCTTGGTAACTTCTGATTTAGGGGAGGTTGCTGCAGGAAATGAAAACCAGTTATGAAAAAAACACTCTTAACAGCTTCAGAAAGAGAAGAAAAAGATCTTTGACTGCATGCCAGGGTTGGTTATGGGTGATGATAATTCAAAAAGAGGTGGGTTTTTTCTGGAGATGGTACTTTTAATGAAGGGTCTTTTAAAATGAAAGCCTCTGGGGTTGAAGTAGATAATCACCACAAGGACTGTTTGGAGGGGTAAAGCAGGAGGAGGAGGAGGAGGGGGAGCCACCAGGAGTGTATGTATCTCTCACTGCACATAAATATCTCAAGGGTGGGTGCCAAGAGGATGGTGCCAGACTCTTTTCAGTGGTGCCTGGCCACAGGATGAAGAGCAGTGGCCATAAATCAAAACACAAAAAGTTCCACCTCAACATCAGGAAGAACATCTTTACATTGAGGGTGGCAGAATACTGGAATAGGCTGCCCAGAGAGGTCATGGAGTCTCCCTCTCAAGACAATCAAAACCCACCTGGACAGGTTGCTGTGTCAGGTGCTGTATGTGGCAGGGGATTGGACAGAATGATCTCCAACCCTAACAGTTCTGGGATTCTGAGAGGGCTTGGAGCAGCCTTGCTGGGGAAGCTGGGTTCACATGAGCCACAGGTGAGCATCCATGTGCAAGTACCAACAGAATCTCCCAACAGAAGGAGATCTGGATCCAGGATGGCATGATGCTGAAAGAGGTGTAGGGGTTGTAGCTGACAAACGACACAACAGTGGGAAGCTCTGGGAAAAAGATTCTTTGTGCAAACAGAAAAGCAGGGAAGGGAGGCTGATGTCCTTCCATGTACCCAAATGCTGAATGCCATCACTGGGTAGTGCAAACAGAGCTGGAACCTGGGGGTGTTTTAAAGGGACTCCGAAAGTTGCTGCAGAAAATGAGAGTTGCAAGGGCTTTATTAGGTAAGGGCTATAGAGTTCTCTTTAGCTTATTGCAAGAGTGAATAATGGTTTAGAGGTTAACTCTGAGGAGAGGAAATACTGGGAAATAAGGCAGAGAGCACAATAAGGACTAAAAATAGAAAAGAGGTGCAATAATTGTCATTTCCCCCTCCCGCCCAATGATTCACTGCTACCAGAAAGTCCACAGGAAAGTGTTGCAGATCCTTCTTGTATTACTACCCTTGCCCTGTCTCCCTCTAAAGATCATGGTGCTCATCAGGCACTATGAAAGCTGCAATATCTGTCAGAGCAGCTGCCACAAGCCACAAGGGATGAATAAGAAGGATGGATGTCCTGCTGGACAGAAGACCCTAGGGAAGACACGCAGCTCTGGGATCTGTGCCCATCACAGCCCTGCCCACCTTGTGTTAAACCAGATGCTGAATGGCACCTGTGCACAAGGACCAGTCCCACCCAGCACTGCTCCTCTTGCTGGAAGGGAAATGCCTCCAGGCGTTTTGCCCCTTTTTTAGGTCACGCTTTGAAGTCCCTCTGAGAGGAGGCGGGATGTGGCAAAGCCGACAGGCGCGGTCTATCTCACCTCTTTATCCTCGGTGGGGTTTAAGCTTTGCTTAGCATGATTGATGGGGCCTGGCTGCCAGTTACAGACACACAGTCAGCATTAGTGTCTTGGAGAAACTCTGCAGAATAGCGAGTGTCATCTGCAATCACAGCAGTCCCCCAGTAATCCCAATAGAACTCAATCACAGCAAGGCTCAGTCTCAGAGGCAGGGAAAACGAAATCCTCAATGAAACACAGTTTTGCCTGAGAGCACATACACCAGGAAAACTTCTTCCAGGCAGTGAAAGCCTTCTACAATATTAGGAAGGAGGATGACATATGTTAGAGGCTTGCAAGAAGACAGTTGTGGCTTTAACAACATGATGCAATTCATCTCTACATGCAGAAGTGGAATCTGTGCTGTGGCAGTGGTATGCAGCGTGTTCAAGAGAAACCACAGATGTGCAATCAGGCACAAAATCTGTGTGCTTACTGGCCAAAAAGAGAGTGAAACCAAAATGACTTCTCCATGAAAACCACATCTAGACACCATTTTTTTTTTTTCCTCATGGTAAGTAAAATAATATTTTCATGTCAGTCAAAGCAAATGGTCCTCAGCCACAAGGCATTAAAGGATCAAAAAGTAAATTTGAGTGAAAGCATAATATGCTTTTGCAGGTCTTTTCTCTGTCACCACCACCACTGAGGACAGAGGCAAACAGATCCTGGCAGACCAGCTGAGAAGAGCCCAACATGCCCCACAAGCTCCTAAAGCCAGAGGAACTGAGGAGGGTGTGGGAAAGGGTTGCAGCAAGCTGGCCTGGTGCAGGGCCCTGAACTGCAGCTGAACTGCTGTGATGCTGCCTCCAAACCCAGAATGGGGAACCAGAAACACCCTAGGAAGAGCTCTGCACACACCCAGAGGGCAGAGGGGTGCACATGCTCGAGGAGAAGTGGTGGCCCTGCACAGCTTTGTGCTCCCAGCTGTTTCCTAGCCCAGGGCTGCTGTTGCTCCCCTTGGGTGAGGACAGAGCACTCCTTGGAGTGTTGCTCACACTCAGGTCAGGCTGCTTTCAGAAACCTCTGTTGTATCTTGCACACCGAGAGGCAAGGAGCACAGCGAGACACATCCCAAGGACCTGGGTTGGCAAGGACACCCTTTCTGGACATCACCCAGACTCGTGGGACGTGCATTTGGAGGAGGAGGAGTGCAGAGGTGATTGCACAGTGCAGATGGCCACAGTGTGGGCAAGCACAGGCATGGGACAAAGCCCTGCCTGGAGCTCAGGCCCAGACTAAACTCACTTTGCTCAGGATGCAAGTACAGTGCTGTTTTCAGGCACTAACAGTGCTGGATCGTCCTTTCCCTGCTCACTTTGTGCTGCAGCGAGGGGTGCCTGGGGCTCCCCAGGTACATTCCTGCTCTGGATGGGGCAGCTTGCTCCAGAACACCTGCCCACACTCACCACCTGCCCCGAGCAGGGACATGGGTGCCCTGAGGCTGCCCTCCAGTGTGCACAGGGACAGCCCTGCACGGGTGGCGTGTGGCACCCAGAAAGAGCAGACTCCTCCTCACCTGCCTCGGGGGGGAATTTCCTGCTGGAATGTGAGTTCTGGGCCCAAGCTGGTGAAGTTCCAAGAGGAGTCCTTGGTGTCCAGGGATGCATCCAAAGAGAGGGCCGAATGGATCAGATGCCAGATGCTTTTCCTCAGGCTTTGGTCATCAGGGGATTCCACCCTGGAAGGTGAGGTGGTGGCCCAGAGAGCCGGTGGGTGCGAAGTCCTGCTCTTCTGCCAGGGCGTGGGCACCTTTGGCGTGGCTGTGGGGTGTTTGGTTGGCCGTGGCTTCTGACCTAGCAGTGCATGAGAGAACTTGAGAAGGTCTCCCACACTGTCCTGCAGCAGGGCATCAGCAGCAGGTGACAGAAAAGCCTGCTTCTGAGTGGTGAGACACAGGGATGGGGCGGCCAAGGGCGGCTTTTGGAGGCCAGACAGAAAGCTGCAGGGGTGGAGAGCAGCTACAGCAGACCAGCAGGTGAGCAGGGGTGTCCAGCACAGCTCAGTGCAGCCATACCTTGTGTGATAGGGGAGCCTCTGCCCTCTCCCAAGAAGTGTGGGGTGCTGGATGGCTCCACTGGGAAAGGGCCTGCCAGAGACGAACTCAAACATGGGACTCGCTGCGTGGAGGAGAGAGGGAGAAACATGACTCTATGTTATCTTCCCTTCCTCCTCACCCTTCCATTTCCCAAGAGCTACTCCCCCCACCCATCCCACATCCCACTCCTTACCTTGACAAAGAACTGCTGCTTGAGGCAGCGATACTGGGCGAACTGGCAGAAGGTCTGGAACTGCGTCACCTCTGAAAATTCAGAGCAGACCGGCCCTAGAGATAGAGATGTGGGGTGGAGGCAGGCCTGGGTGCACCAAGAGATGGGGACCCTCTGGGGTGGCAGCTTGTGGATGTGGGGACAGGCCAAACTGTGTGCCCCTAGGTGGAGATCACAGCCTTGGGCTGCTAGAGCTCCCAATTCCAGGCACCACATCCCTTTTCCCTCCAGCCCCCGAGGGTTTCACTTTGTCCTTCTGCCCTTTTTCACACAGTTACCTTCCCTATGACAGAGACACAAACCTCCTGTTTTCAGGATCTGATGCTTCTGTTATTAGTTCTTGCTGGGTTTAAAAAAGAGGAAAAAAAGCAATTTGTGATGTAATATATTAAAAAGATGACCAGACCAGGCCTGGGAGCACCAGAGAATCAGAGAATGGTTTGGTTTGGAAGAGTCTTTATAGATCATCAAGTTCCAAGTCCCCTGCAATGGGCAGGGACTCTTTTCACTGCACCAGGTTGTTCAAAGACCCATCCAGCCTGGTCATGTTGGGTCAGGGATGGGGCTGCCACAGCTTCTCCAGGCAGATGGCTCCAGAGGGGACAAATTCTTCAGGGCAATAAAATTTTACATTGGTTCCAGCCTTGCAGGGGGTGGAGGAGGGTCCATAGGGCCAGGATGCTGTTGGCAAAGCCTGTGCCTGTACACACATACACTGCAGCCTTGACCAGCACTGCCAACACTGCAGCTCTTGCAGCGATTGCAGGAAAGCCAAGGACGTGCAGGAGGGCAGAACACCCTGAAGAATTGGGTGACCTTGTGCTCCCTCTGCTCTAGGTGTGCACGGCCTGGCTGGCACAGCTAGCCCTGTGAGAGCAGAGGCAGTGCTGGCTGAGAGGGAGGGCACTAGCAGTGAGATTGCACTGCTCTCCTGATACTGCTCATGCACCATCTTTTACCCTGCACTCGCTTCTTGTGCTGAGCAAACAGCTGCGCCATCAAAAATGGAATTTCAGATATCCACCAGGATGCCAGCCCAGAAGAACACCCAGCTTCCAGGGAAAACTCCAGAACCCCACCCCATCTCTTGTTTAAAGCACAAGGTGTTGTAGGGAGCAACCTCCAGATCCTCACACTGTCCTTTGTTGAAAGCACAAGGTGACTGCCTTCCTCAGCACCACAGCTGAATGGGCACAATTAATGCTCATGGATATCTGGATGTAGACAGCACTGCCATAGCTCTGTGAGGACAGCAGAGGCTAAACATGAGAAGATACACTCTCTGCCACATCTGTTCCACCTCTCACCCTGGCTGAAATGTGACAGAATAGCCCCCAGACTGGAAAAAAGGTAACACAAAGGGGAGTAAATTCTGCTGGATAGGTGTGTTAGGCTCAGGGATGGGAGAAAAGAAGGTAAAGAGGGCAGCCTGCAGAACTGTCCCATCTCCTGGCATTTCCAGATGCTTCTGGTCTTGACAACTGAGTCTCTGAAGGCAGCAGCAGTGGGAGTGTGGCTGGACATGACAAAGAGCAGGGCTGGGGAATTGGGCACCACAAAGAGAGAAAGCAGGGACACAAAGCACCATGGCATGGTGGATTGCAGGTGCCCAAAAGTGAGTGAGCAACACAGGACCCATCCCTGGGTCTGGTGATGTGGGGTGGGACTCATCCCTCCAACACAGCTGCAGAAACCAGCAAGAAATAGTTGCCCTCATGCTGCAGTCCAAATAAGCACAGTTGGCTGATCATTCAGCTCATTGACGTTCATATCTAAATATAAAGACATATTTTTTTATGAGAAAATTGCTCCTATTTTTTTTTCCTCTGAAGAAAAATACAACAGAAGTAGTCCCAAGTTTTTCAGCTGCACAGATATAATTATACCACTTAAATTCTCTGATGCAGGGGTGCAGGGAAAATATGACTGCAGAGATCTGAAGGGTGCTGTTGCTATGGTGCTTTCTGAACTGGGATGTTTCTTGGCTCCTGAAATGTTAAACACTTAAAAAGGCAGCTTATCATCTCAAGTTTTCTTAAAGAACTACGAGAGCCCATGAGCCAAGATTCTGCATTAACCCTCAGGTGAAGCTGGAAGGAGCTGGTAAGAGATGAGGAGCTACACTGAGCTTGGGAAAGCTGTGGCCAGTTCTTCCTCCTGCCACCCCACCAACAGAGATGTGGAGGAGGGAAGGGCCACTGAAGTGGCTGTGGCTTCCAGCCCCATGACCTGTCAGGAGAGGCTGGGACAGCTGTCCTTGCACAGCTGGGTGAAGAGAAGGAGTCACAGGAGCCCACCAGGGTTTGAAGGAAACCTACCAGAGGACAAACCCTTTTTGGTGGTGGCAGACAGCACATGGAGCGAGGGGAAAACCATGCAAATTCCTGCTTAGGAGGTTAGGGCCGGCCTTTGGGAAAAGGTGGGGTTTTTCTCCAGGAAAGTGGTGCAGCATTGAAAGGGATGCTCAGGGAGGCCACAAAAGGTGCTGCACTCTACTTCTGCCAGTGTCTGCTCCAAGCTGCTCCTCGGGCTATAGGGCCCAAACCAATCCATCCCATCCCATCCCATCCCATCCCATCCCATCCCATCCCATCCCATCCCATCCCATCCCATCCCATCCCATCCCATCCCATCCCATCCCCACAGTCTTGTGCCATTTTGGGGCAGAGAAACAGCCACCCCGCTCCGGCTGGGTCCAGGTGCTCCTCTCAGCCTGGGGGTGGGCGATGCCCTTACCTTCGGGGATTTCTCCGTGGTTCTCGTCCTGGTCCAGCTGCAGGACGCTGGGGTTGAGGCAGCCGTAGGCCTGGCGCAGCAGGCAGAACATGTTGGCCTGCCAGGGCGGGTGCAGCCGGGCAAAGAAGTGCTGGTACTCCCGGTCCGACAGCGGGCTGCCCGGCACGGGCGGCACCGGCGGAGCCACCGCGGCCGCCGGCAGGGTCAGCACACCTACGGGACAAAGAGCTGGGCTGGGCTGGGCCGGGCTGGGCCGGGCCGGGCCGGGCCGGGCTGGGCCCGGCTGGGCTGGGCTGGGCTGGGCTGGGCCGGGCCGGGCCGGGCTGGGCTGGGCCGGGCTGGGCCGGGCTGGGCTGGGCCGGGCTGGGCCGGGCTGGGCTGGGCTGGGCTGGGCTGGGCTGGGCTGGGCCCGGCAGGGACAGGCGGCGGGGAAGGAAGGAAGGAGCGGCCGGCAGGTTGGCCCGCTCCCCTCTGCTGGTGCTGGGACAAGCACTTCGGATGCTGGCCTGAAGTCTCCTTCCATCCCCCCTGCCTGCAGGGAGCTGGGGTTAACCAGGGAGAAGGGGAGGGGAGAAAATGCAAAGAAGGGAAAAAAAAACCCCAAAAAGTTTAAAAGTCAGATTTTATTGTGAGCTTGGTCTGGATTGGGTGGAAATGTTTTGATTTTGGTTTTGTTGTTTCCTTTTTATATGTGTGTGTGTGTGTGTGTGTTTGTGGGGGGAGGTTGAGGTTTTTTGTGCGTTTTTTTTTTGGTGGGTTTTTTGTTGTTGTTTGGGGTTTTTTTGTGTGGTTTTTTTGTTGTTTTTGTGGTTTTGTTTTTTTGGGTTTTTTTTTTTTTTTTTTTTTTTTGGTCTTGGTTTTGGGGTTTTTTTGGGGTTGGGTTTGGGGGCGGAGCAGTATTGATGTGCTTTTTTTTGTTGTTTTTCCCCTCAAAAGCTTCAGCCTCCAGAGGCACCCACAATGGTGGTGACTCCCCTGCACCATGCTGTGGGCACACCCCTGTCCGGGGGGACATCCCTGCATCTCCTCCCTCCCCTCTCTGCCTCTCCTGCTGCCTCTGCACCATCCTCTGTCCCCCAGCCTGGGTCCCCTGCAGGAGCCTGCAGCTGCCCCGGGGTGAGCAGAGCTGAGGGCTGGCACGGCCTGTGGGCCGAGCGGGTGCTCTTGTGGATGAAGCCCAGCAGGGGCTCCAGCCCCAGGCTCTGAGGTGGCCCTGCGGGGGCTGTCACTTACTCAGTAGCCAGAGGAGCCACGATGTGTCTGCCACAGGCTTCAGCATGGCGGAGCTGCTCGGTGGCCGGGCGGGAGGCACTCAGGCACCGAGGCGGGCAGACGCAGCAGGCCGGAGCCCTCGGGCTCTGCCCTTGGCAACGGTGGAACCACCCCCGGCCATGGCAGCGCCCGCAGAACCCGACAGTGGTGTCACCGTGGGGCCGGGGAGGGGCCCAGGGGACACGCCGGGCTCATGGGGACAAGGAGGAGCAGGGGCCAAACCGGGAGTTTCTCCCTCTGGTGGGAGGGACAACCCACAACAGCATCTGAGGCCTGGCCAGGCTAACCTGAGGCTGAGGGGACCCCAAACGTGGTACCCACGGGGTGTCTTAAACCCCAAACTGTGTCATGGAGGGGGAAAGGAGGCGACATCCGTCCCATCTGCAGGGGTTCCGGGAGCACCCCGTGCCCTGCCAGGAATGTCCCGGCAGCAGCTTGCTTCGGGATGTGCTGGGAAGCTGGCTGGATCTCTCCCAGGCAGACACGCCACTTTCTGAACTCCCGGGGAGCCAGGAGAGCACCGGCTGGTCCTCCTCTGCTTCTGGCACAGGTGAGCACCTCTCTGGGCACAGTAAAGCCTTCCCAGGAAAAAGCAGGAGGACTGCTGCCGGCAAAAAGGGTTTAGGGGCCACCGGAGCAGAAGTGCCCAGAGCCCTGAGGACTGACTCTGAGGGAGACCCACAGCCGTGCCCATTTCTTAATGCTGACCCCCCTGAAGTGCAGGGACACCTTGACCCTCGGGTGCCCGCCGTGGATCGCAGCCAGCACGCTGCCTCCCGCAGCCGGGCACCTTCTGATGCGGGAGGGAAAGGCACGGCCACAGACCGGCAGGGGAGAGCAGCTGGCAGGCAGGAAAAGGCCTGGCACAGCAGCTCCGGGAAGTGCAGGCGTGAGCAGGGCTCCGGCTGGCACAGCAGCCCCCGCCTGGCACCCGTGGCTCTGCGGAGCCCGGCGGAGGCAGGGAGGAGCTGCGGGCCGAGCGGGCCCTGCCGCAAATCCTGGGGGATCCCGGCGGCTCTGCTGCCTGGAGCAGCTGCAGAGCGCGCTGCGGATGCTGCGGCTGCGAGGCTGGCACATCGCCTGCCGGTGCCCCGTGGCCATTCAGCCTCTCCAGGTGAAAGCTCCAATCGCTCCAGTCTGTTAAAAATGTGCCCGGTAACAGCACAAAGCGCTGCGGGGCCCGGCAGGAGACCAGCCAGCTTGCTCGGAGATGGCTTGTTGGAAAGCAGCTTTTCTGAGAAAGCCTGACCATTTAAAAACAGCGCTGAATTCTGAATGTTTTTGCAGCTCTTTAGAAAAAAAACAATGATCAGGAGAGGTGTTTTTTTTTTTTTCCAGCTAGCTCTTGCTACTCATATTAAAACAGGCAACCCTGCTGGAGCTTGGTATTTTGGGCAGTTCTCGTCTTCCATTACTTAGCTTGAGGCATACTGCTTATTAGCGGATTTTAGACAATTGCAGGGCCTTCAGCTCCCTGGCTCTGTTAATCACCTCCACTCCTCTGCAACAAAGGAGCCGAGGCTGTGCTCTGTCACCCTGATTGAGCAGCTTCCCGGAGAGGTTCAGTGCAGACCTCGCTGGCTGATGGCAGTGTGGGACTAAGGAAAGCACACTGATGTGGCATGTCACAGAAGCATAGAACCAGAGAATCACAGACTCAGAGAATGGTTTGGGGTGGAAGAGACCTTAAAGATCATCCAATTCCAACCCCCCTGCCACGGACAGGGACACTTTCTACTAGACCAGGTTACTCAGGGCCCCATCCAACCTGGCCTTGAACGAGGGATGGGGCAGGCACAGCTTCTCTGGGCTGTGCCACACAGTGTTACTGATATTTGGCAGGTGCTGGTCACACGGCCTGTGTCTTCATGTGCCAGCAAGAGATTTATGGCAAACGAGAAGAGGAAACAAGGAGGAATGCAAAAAAAGGGGGACCTGTCAAAGGAGTCCCCCTTGGTTGCTGCTCTGGTAGCAGTGCCTGTGGGGAGCTATTATTTATTTGGAAAGGATGTGAGGACATGTTGGCTGCTTGGCACTTCTCATGCACTGTGGCACATCCTGGACTTGGTTCAGGTTGTCAGAATCCTTCAGAAAAGTCACAGTCCACAAGTGGACTCTGGAAGCCAGCGAGTCTCTGGCATGCACCCAGCAGGGTTGGGAGGCTGGGAGAGCAGGAGGCAGCGCTGTGCTGTTTGATGAGGTGTGTGCCAGCTGGCTGTGGGGCACCTGCATTTCAAGTCTCTGCAAAACAGAAGTCATCTCTGGGGGAGGGAAGAGGAGGGGAGGAACAGTGACTTGTACACGATGCATCAGTGCTGCAGGCTGGGGGAAGTCTACTCCCTACTGCTGCATCAAGCAATTATCCTTGTCAGCAATGCGGAGCACGGGGGTGATGTTAATTCTGTATTTTCTGATTTCTGAGGGCTCGCTCGGCACCTTCAAGGCTCTGCCCTCCATGGTGCGTTACGAGCCCTGTCGTTTGTGCAGTGAAGCAGATTTGCACCCTTGTTTTCAGGGCTGCCACAAGGCAGAGTTTCCTGCAGCCAGCGTTCCTGTGCCAGCTGAGGGACACAGCTGTAACCCCTACAGAGCTACAGAGTGCCCGAGCCAGCAGCAGGGAGCTGTAACAGCGGGACAGGAGCTCACTGGAGTGCTGTTTTCCATCCAATTGCATGTCAACCCTGAGCTTTGTAAGAGCCTGTCTGGTTTGTGAGGGACCACCCTTCAGCAGATGAGCTCCTCTTCCTTGTTGTTGTCTCAGATACTTCAGCTATTTCTCAGCATTTTCCGTGCTGCATGTTCCACCACAAACAGCAGCAGCAGCAATGACTGAAAACCTCTTGGAAACTCAAAGACCGTGGCTCACAGGCCCTGTGTCAGCACAGTGAGTTAAACTGGGGGGTTTGGGGTAGGGAAAGGATGTCTGGTCAGCTCAAAACCCCATAAAGATGGAGGCCACAAAGATTAGGTGTGAATTTCAGGGGCTTGTTAAGCAGCATCCCCAGGAAGCACATGTCTTAAATAATTTGAAATGTAAGCAGAGATGATAGAAAAATGCTTCCAAACCCACGTGTATGTGTGTTGCTAGAAATTAAACAGCAGGCTGCTTAGGGAGGAGGCCACGAGCAGTTCTGCTTGTGAGGATGTTGGGGTGGTCTCAGGAAGGGCTCGACAGAGCCCCCGAGACTCGCCAGGTTGTGCATTCCTTGGAGAGCCCCAAAGGAAGGTGTGACACCTCCATTTAGTAAAACACACCCCTAAAGGAGCAGGTAGGGAAGGGGGACACTCGCTCCGGTCACACAGAGTTGGACAGTCCAGAGGAGCCTCTCAGCAGAGGGGACAGTGTTGCCATGCTCTCGTGCCTGCATGTTTTGGTTTTGGGGAATTCTATTCCCAGGCACGGTCTTGATGCACAAGGTCATGTTTGTAAACTACTGAAGCTCCCACATCTCTTCCCAGAGGAGGGGCTTCGGTGATGGTCTCTGGAAAATGACCAGTGGTTCCCAAGGGTCCCACCTCTGGGGTGGGCACATCTGTAAATGTACAAAAAGAGTCAGGAAAATAAAGGAGGGGTCTCTTGCAAGAGCTCCACGCAGCCTCATTGATGCACTCCCTGCCTCATTCCTGAGTGACCCTCACCAGTTATAGGACATTCCTGCCAAGCAGCCTCAGAGCCATCACACAGCAGGCAAACAAAGATCCCCTTCCAGTTCAGCACTAACTCTTCCAAAGACTCCTCCAAGATCCCAGTGCTGACCCCCATGGGAAGGGCTGTAGGTACCAGCCCATGCAGAGCAGGGCACAGATGCCCATCTCCACAGACAAAAGCACCTGGGAGTGTTGTGATTCGAACCAAAATTCTCTGAATTGCTGACTTTATTCACAGGTTAAATCATCTTCATTCTGCATTTTTATTTTATTTCAGTGGGTTTACTGTCATTGGCTCGAGAGCTATGCGAATATGCTGATAAATATAGACTTTACATTAAAATTGGCACTCTTTTTAACCTGGTACATATGTTAATCTATTCACATTTGTACAAGCACCGCACAGTTATAACGTGAATTAATTCAAATACTTAATTTACATTTTATTTTGTTAGGAAATTGTGAATGAAGCATTTTTTTACTTGACATTTAGAAAATGGAATATTTAATTGATTGCAAAAACAGCATTTAAAAATGGTTTCTTGAATTATTAATGCAAACTAAAATGGAGTGGATACATGAAAGCCCGCTTGAACAAACTGCTGTAGTCTTTTTAGGCAGGTTTGTTTCATGCAAGAACAACCTGACCCAACCACAATTTTTTCCCTAATGCGAGCAGGGGCTTGGAGTACAAAGCTCCAGAGAAGTTTCTTCCCTCCTCAATCTTTCTGTGGTGAGTAAATGGGTTCTTCCAATGACTGCATCATTCAGGCTTTTGGAGCGAGGAAATCTCAGGGTCTCACACTTCTTTTCCTTGCTTGTTGTCAATGTGTAAAAGATAATTCCTTTCCTACTCCCAGATGGGGTTTCAGTTTTGAATGAGTTGCTTCTTCAATGGCAGCAACCCAGCCCACTGAGATTAAATTGCACACCTGCAAAAACAGACCGGAGTGGACACCTTGCTGAACATTTCTTTCACACCAAGATGTAGGAGCTTAGTGCTTGTCACAGCTTTGCCTGTCCTTTAGCCTTGGGCACAAATGTGCTTTTTTTAAAACTAACACTCCTAGCTTCTTTTATGTATTCAGAAAAAATAAACATAAATTAGCATAAATTAATCAAGATGTTTGACTATTTTTATAGAGGAAATTCATTTTATTGGATAAAAACAGCTATATTTCTTCTGATACTGTAACTAATAGGAAGCAGAGTTGGAGAAACTTCCTTCAGTTGTCTTTGTAAAGAAAGGTAGGACATTTCATTTCCTTCTATAAGTCTTTAACTCTTTCAGTGCTGCAGTCTCCCTTGCCTACTGCCAGCTCTTCGGAGCAGATGTTGCCACTCAGGCTTTCAATGTCTTCACACTGGCAGGGAGAAAGTAGAGCTGTGGCTGATTATAAAAAGCAGAACAACTCAGAAATTTTCAACCCAGCCAGGTCTGGGAGGAGATGGGCTTGTGTTCAGTCTGTATGGGCAAGCTGTCTCTTGGGAATGTCTTCCACTGCCATCTTGAGACCTCTGGCCCGATCTGGGCAACATTTGAATTGAACGTACATGGTGGTGGGAGAGTGTCCACCACACATCTCTAGGTAAGTAGCACCTGAAGAGTGCTTCAAGAAAGGCTGGGTGTGGCTGAGCTGTGGGGTGAATTCATTCAAAAGCAGGAGAGGAAGGTGGTCCCACTGGTGGAAGGGGACAGTTGTGGCCGGGGTGGTTTCCATGCACATGGTGCACGTCTGCTCGTGGGGAAGGGGAATACTTTGCTGAACATCCTCGTCAGCACATTTGCCCAGCTACTCTCAGGAATGATGCCCACAGATGGGGCAATCAAAGTGGGAAAGATAAATCGGTCCTTTGTGTGAATGACCAATTATTATTAATAAATGGGCTTAACAAGGCTGCAAAATTCTTCCCTCTTGTCACGCTCTGTGGCTCCAGCCTCCTGAAACTCAGACTTGACTTCACTCATCAACTAGGATATTTCCAATCACTCTAAAAGGGCAATTTCTCCAGCACCATTTTAGAAAGTGTTTATGTTGCACTGACAGCTGTTCCAGGAAATCTGCAAGCTAGCCAGTTCTGTAAGGGAGTTCATGATTACTTTAACTGAGAATATCCCTGCTTTAAGCACTTCGATTCTAGGAGAAGTAAACTTCTCAGATCCCATTACCACTACAGTGACCCAGGTAGCTATTAACAAGGATCTGAAAAAAAAAAAATTCAAGTAATTTTTGACAGATTTTTTTGGCTACTTCCCTGATTTTATTTTGTTGACCTGGATTTCTTGCTTGTTTTAGAGAGAAGAAATTTATTTCCCTGCTGTTCCAGTTTTTCACATCTGGACTGTTGTGGCAGCTTTCTAGACATCATTAAGGACCAGAACAGAGCTGGCTCTTTTCCAGCCTTGTAGGTTTTCCCAAACAGTCCAGAGTCTGACAGAGATCAACCCACAGATGCCTCTGGGTGGCTTTCACAGGATGACAAACACCATTTATTGAGGACCAATGATCAAAAAAGTCTTTGCCCCAAGAGGTGCCATTTAAAACCCTTCCTTACTGTTTGCCTAGGAAGTACAGCATCCCCATATGACACCAGCACCAACACAGAATAAATATTTACAGAACACTTCCCCTCCTCTCATTACAAACAATTCTGCTATCTGCAGTCAGTAATGGACAAGTGCCATGTTCAATTATGTCAAAAACAAAAGGCATTCTAAAAAAAGCTGCTCATGTTTCCAGCCTTGTCACTTACAGGCTTTGTTCCCACTGGCTTCATTTTTGTACTTTGTATTTTCTAGCTCCTACTGGTTCTTTTCCTCCTCTGGAGATTAAATATTGCACAGCTATTGCCCTTATTCCCTCTCTTCCAAGGTTAGCTTTTAATGTGCTTTCGTTTGCATTTATACTTGCAAGCCACTTAAAAATGCCCAGGTTTTATCCAAATTTTGGTCTAAATTGTCTCACTATGCAAGCCAGAGCATTTCCTCAGTGGCAGCAGAAGTCCCTGGAATGCTCCTTGCTGCTGCTAGTGCTTCAAACACCTCTCTGGCCCACAGTTCCTGTAGAGCTTGCTGCTAATGCTGGCCATTAAATCCTGTGTCCTATCCATCGAAACCAAGCTACTTGGAGCAGTTTCCATCCTTCATTACCCCTGCACTCTGCCCAAAGCCCATCTTCCACTTCAGACCACATCCACCCTTTCTTCTGTCAGCTGAGCACCAGTTGATGTCTGAGTAACCCCCAGTTGAGGAGATCAGTTCTCCTGCCACAGCCTGTTCACCCACTGGATTGTGGCAGAGTCTTCGTTACTAAAACCAAACCAGAGACACAGCCAACACCTTCCAGAACTTGCTTCACCTCTGTTTAGGAGAGGAAGCCCCAGGAAGTGGTGTAATACAATCTGGGCATCAAGATTCAGACTGTGGCAGGGGTACCACAAACCATATAAGCCACAGCCTGGGCAACAACTCATCCTTTTTTTCTGTACAGAATGAACAGAAAAACAGAATGAGCATCCCTCCTTGGGGCAAAAGCAAAGACTGACTCAGTGCTAACTCACTTGAACAGAAAACACCACCAGCTTCTGAGCTGATGGCTGCCAGGGTCTCCATGGAATGACAAGGCAGGAGTAGCACTGATCTTAACCCACACTGTCCTCTGAAGCCGAGCAGAGCTTTGGCTTCATGACTAAATGAGCAAAATCCTCCATGGGTCCTCACACCAGTTATCTGGGTGAGGAAAGCGTTCCATGTTTCAGGTGGAAGGCTTAAACCTTCCTGAGGAGCAGACCACAAGGAGGAAGACTTGGTTTGTCAGTCTCCAGGCTGTGCCAATGGAATTGATAAAGAGGAACTTCAGTACAGGCCACCTCCTCAGAGTTACCTGCAGACACTGCAGACCTTCAGGAATTGTTTTGGAGCCTAACATTATGTTAGTCACAGCAGCTGGAGCTCCTGGCAACAAGGTGATTGTGACCTACTAGGAAGCAAGTTATCAAGGTGTTTGGAAAACCTACCCAGCTTCTTGGAGACAAGTGGCTTGTCCTGATGGCTTATTCTCTCAGCTGTGCTGCACAACAGACAGTGAGGGTTGGCCTCTGCCCCCTCCACTCCCCCTCATTTAAGAGAAGGCAACTGATGAAGTAAATGATCAAACAACAGTGGGAATAAGTGTTCCCCTTTTGTGAGGGCACGACTGCAGGGGCAGGTATTTTTCACAGCCACCAGAAAGCTCAGTAGCTTTCTGCAAGTACATTAGGTACATTTTCAAGCCTGCCTCATGCAGAATGTCCCTTTTTAGTCACAGGATTGCTACATGAAAAAGCTGTACCACATTCACCATTTACAATAAAAGCAGAGCTAAGAGAGAAAGAAAAACTAGAGAGACAATTGCTGCAGTTTATTTTGGAGGTGACATCAAGGCAAACAGAGTGTTTGTTCCAATGAATTTTATTTTAATTCTGTATTATACAAATGGGATCTGAATCCCAAACTTCCCACCATCAACATAACGGAGGAGCACCACTACACAAGAGGAAGCAGAATTTTGAAGCCGGAAGACAGACTGGACCAAGCCGTTTCTCCCCACGTGGTCAGAAACTCTTCCTCCTTCACACAGTGTGCTTCCCAGACCAGCAGGTTTACCCCAGGAATAAGAGACAAAGCTAGCTCTAAACACTCCCTCTGCCTCCTCCTCTCCCCAACAAAAGAGGCTGCTCAATGCCAGCAGTGGAATGGTTAAAGACAGGGAGCACATCAGGTTTTCAGTCTCTCAACCAGCCCACTAGATTAAGAAGTAGCTTGGTTACTCCCTCTCTCCTGAAAAAGATCCAGGAAAATGAATGACCTAAAATGCTGAAGACTTACCTCCTTTCCTTCCCCCATCCCATAGCCTTGTTCTCTAAGCAGAGAATAGGCAATGAACTCTGAGGAGGCTGAAGGAAAGCCAAGGAAAATCAGGGGCTACCTGAATCCCTGGGAATCTGGTGGCTACCCTGGTGCCCTCATTCATTCCCTTTGAGGTTCAGAGACCTGTTTGGAATAGTACACAGAGAGGGCCTCCCTTAAGGACTCAGAAGCAACCAGGGATACAGAACACACAGGAACCACCGTGAGGGTACACACCATTCCAGGGATGGCCCAAACCACAAACAGGGCAAGACTTCCCTTCAGCCAAGGCCCCGAGGGCTGGGGGAACTGGGACGAGGCCCTGGCAGGGGGAAGAGAGCTCCTGCAGCAGCACTGAGGTCTCATGTGAATTTACTTCTTCTTCCTCTCCTGGGAACAGCGAGGGCAGAACCTGTTAGAAAGGGAAGTGCAAAGCCAACATGTAGGGCATGACATGAGCCTCAAGTGCATGGTCCCAAAAGACCTTTTCCAAAGCCCCTGACAAAGCCTTAATTCAAATTTTCCTTTTAATGGTATCTTCTAAGTGTGTATATATAGTACTTTTCCCCCTGCCACCTAGGACCTCCCCTTTCCAAAGGCCAGTGGGCCCCCCAGGTTGCTTCACTCACCATTTTCCCCTTGGTTTTGTTGTCAGACCCACACAGGCAAAGTGAAACCATTCAATGGAACACTGTTGGGATGAAGAGCAGCCAGTTAAAGAGAGGTTTCCTTTTGAAGTTGTTGCTTTTGGGCTACCAGAGTTTCCCAGCATCTAATCACAAACTCCTAAATCCCTAGCAGTGATCAAGGACTGAATATTCACACCCAACCTACACATTGTCAGCAAGGAGAACTCCCCTTCTCCCTTTCTAAGTTTAGGGACAGGAAAACCTTTCAAGGAAAACCCTGAAGAAAGAGGCCCTTCAGAGGTCATTGCCAGCCACACCTCTGCCCATCCCACCTACTGAGTCCTTGTCACTGCTTGTCCCACCCAAGGGGGACCAGACTTTCCATGCAAGACTCCTCCCCACTCTGTTCCCCCCCTTTCCACCAGGTGCAGGCTCTTACATCTGGGTTGTCACAGCCAATCATCTCCCCATAGGAGACCTGGTGGCAGAGGCAGTAGGTGGGCTCATTGGGGTCCACGGGCATATCCAGTACATCCGAGGGGTGCACGTTTCCAAAGGTGACTGAAGGCATCCCATACTCTGTGCTACTGCAGGACAAGAGTACAGAAAGTCAGCAAAGTAACTGGCTTTGAGTACCTTCACGTGTCCCAAGACAGTGCCCTTGTTTGCCAGAGACAGATATTTCTCTTGTTTACGTACATACAACCAAAGGGACCTGCTTTCCCCTTCAACCCACACCCCCCCTGAAAGAATAAAAAAGTTTCTCTCCTCTTGCTCCCCAAGAAGGGACAGAGGACACACAGTTCCAGTCTGGGGATCTCAGGGAAGCCTGGCTAGGCCTGCCTTGGTCTGATTTCTAGTGCTGCTTCTTGTTCCCTCAAGTCCCTTAAACACTTACGTGCGGACGAGCTTCAATTTCTTTTGGGCAGTTTTTGGTGCTTCCTCATCAGAGTTTTTCCCTTTAGAGCGAGCACGGGCAGCTTTTTTCTCTTTCTGGGCTCGGCCCTCTGGTAAGAAGAGGAAAAGGTGTTGCATCTGTCACCCCAGCAAAGCAGACACCTGACAGTGACAATCTCTGCAGCACTAAATACACTCCAGCTTTGGAATGTATATTGGCTTTGGGCCGTGCACCCCATCTCAATTTATCTAGTGGCCTTGAATGTGCTCACACAAGAAGAGCCCAGGTCACCATCTTTTTACCTGTCCTTCAGACTCCAGCGCAACAGTCTTTGATCTGCACCACTCCAGTGCCTGCCTTCATCCCCACCACTTCCATAGTCACTTGGCTGCCTCCTGAATCAATCTGCAGCCCAGTGGTGGTACTCACTCTTCTTGCCCTTGCTGGAAGAACTGTCATAGTCACTCGACTCTATCTGCTTCTCCTTCAGGTCTGCTTCAAAGCGAGCGAGGTCGGTGTCCAGCCGCCGGATGTGCTTATCCACCTGCAAAGACAGCAGTGACTGGGGGTCACCACAGGACAGAGCCCAAAGAGAGGACAAAGAGGGGACAAAGGGGCAGGGGGCTTGCACTAAAGAGCTGAGGAGCAAGAGTGGGCATGGCCTAAAAATGAAAGATCGGGGCCTTTCTGAGATGGGCGGCTTTAGTTTGGGCCTTCACACGATAAGCACCAGACACTTCCCTTCATACCATCTCGTAGGTCTGCATAGCCAGCTGAACCTTGTCGTCCCCAAACTCCTTGCACTTCCCATAGGCATCCTGGATTTGCTTGAGAAGCCCCAGTTTTTCCTCTGAAGACAAAGTCCGTGCATTGCTGATATATTCCGTGGCCAGCTTATCGATCTCTGACTTGAGGTCTGAAACAAGTGAAGCATTAAATACACAAACACCACAAACACGACAGTGCCCTCCATGAGGAGAGACTGAATGACTGGAGCAGCTCCAGGCCTCCTCCCCTGCCTGGAGATCCCCATGACACAGACAAAGCAAAGCAGAGCTGGTCAAGCTACATACTCCTTGTCTTGGCAACAAAAGCATCTCTAATCCTCACCTTCTGTCCTCTGATCCAGATCTCGCATGAGCTGGAAGTTTCTCTGTAATTCAAAGGGCAGGTTCTCAATACCTGCAGAGAAAGGAGAATACATGGAGAAATCAGATTCCTGTCCACGATGCTAAGGCAGGAACAAAGCTAACCAGTAACAACACACACACCCCTCTGGTGCACATCAGCCTGCTTCCATTTGTTGCCGGCCCCAAAGGAGACAGGCTATAAAAATGTGATGTATTTAATGCAGAAGCATAGTTCTAGAGTACGTACTAGATAGGAGAAAACTGCTGCCACGCAGAAAGGTTCACACCAAGAAAGCAGAAACCCAAAATCTGTAATGAGTGTCAGTCATTATATCTCCATCCAAAAACTCCACTAATGAAAAGTAATGAAAAAAACCAGCACAACAGCTGGTAAATAAAGCCATTTAGTTATTTCTACCCAAGGATGTAAAAATTGAAGTTGATCAAATGCTAATTCGCTGAAAAGTGAGTGTGTTTAATGCATTCATTTAACATACAGGGGACAGCAGACACTTTGGGCAGAGCAAAGATCAAGTGTGAGATGGGATGTGGAACACAGAGCAGTCTTAACCCCTCGTGACTTGTCACTTGTTGTGCCTTCTGCACTGTCATCTGAGTGTGGTCTGTCCAACACCTGGAAGGATGCCACGCATTGTGAATAATAAACGTTTGCAGGGCTCTGAATGAGCAATGTGAAGTTGATAGTCAATTAATTTTCAATGCACTATGCTACTCGCCCCCCAGGCATCACCAGATGCTCAACTGGCAAAGCTGATAAAAACAATTCTCATTTTTCCATGCCTGTCTAATCAAAATGAGATCTAGTGTCACTGCATTAACCTGAAGTCTAGGCTTGATTACTGTCACCTTTATAACTAACAAAAATCATAAATCTCTCTTGAAGGTTTAAGGAACACAGGTGTTGGGGAAAACTCTTCACAAACACAACAGAAGCATGTCTGGGCTTCCTGAACTCGCTCTCCAGCTCACAGGGAGTGCAGCTGAAGGTGTGTCTGGCCATCACCAAAGCTGTCCAACACATCAGTCTGGGCAGCAATCTCTATTTTCACTGCACATATTTCTACAGCAATGATTGCTTCTCCACTTCCCTGAAGAGCAAGCAGTTGACAGGGAAGGTTCTGTATGCAAGAGGAAGGTTTTAACAGGTTTCAACAAGTACTATGTAACAGGACCAGAAATTAATTCCTATAAGAGGTTATAACCAACTGTGGGCCTTGCTGAGCACAGAAGTTGTTCCTTTTACTTAGATTTTTGCCCAAACAGCAGAGTAAGAAGTTACACACAGAATCCTTAGGAGCAATCCAGCTGCTGCTTCAACAGATTTCTGTTACCGTTTCTGATTTGGTTACCTGAGAAATGCTCAGATAGTAGGTGTCCTTAAGTACCCAGATACATAATCCACAGCACATCACCTCTCTGCATTCAAGGACAGTTAACAGTGCAAAATCAAATTCTGAAAAATTACAAAGTGGCCAAATTGTGTTGGCACATCCTGAATTTGATACTTCCATGTTTGTTCAGCATGACAGACTTCACACAAGGTTTAAGCAGCTGCCTACCAGATTACATCCCTACGGTTCGAAAAAGCATCTCAGAACACGACGGGGATACAATGCTGAAAATTATTATTGCTTATAGAGGGAGCTTATGGCAGGGATGAAATCCAGCTTGGGAATCTAGAGACCATGCCTTTTTCCTTCCTGCAATCCCCAGCCTCATCAACTGTAAACCTTTCAATTTATACAGCAAATGAAACTTGGGTCATACTGCAGCACGCTGCTTTTCATTCCTCTCCAAAGCATCCGCTGCAGAAGACAAGACAGGTATCCTCTAGAGGAAAACAGAAGCTGTTCCTGCACTGCACACAATATGTCAAATTTATATTGAGTTTATTAATCCTGGAAGATCACAGCTTCTAAATTCTGGACTTTGTGGTTTTTAGAAAAGATTAATGTAATTTCTTTTTCTCTTCTGAAAAGGACAGATGGTAAAAGCACAAATTCCACCAGGTACTGTCAGCTCTCCCTCAGCAGGGCTAGAAACCCTTAGATAGAGCAAGCACCTGAGCCAGCACAAAAACCAGCAGGATGCTACTCTGCGGGCAGAACAACCCCTCACGAGGTTACGGTCACATTTCACAGAGATGTTCTTGCACCAGGAGAAACTCAAGCAGGAGTTTGATTCTGCTACACAACCTGAAAGGAACTGTGCTCTAGTTTTTACAGCCATCACCGTGAAAACCTGCCGCTAACACTGATGCCCGCACATGCTCTTCCCTGCATCTGCCTGTCTTTCTTTTGCCTCTGCGTGCCCCCCCACCCTTGAGAGCCCCTCTCTCCCCTCAGTGCCGGCTCCTTGGCAGGCCGGGGGCTGCCCTGCCTCGTTCCCTGCTCCTTCCCTGCCTCCAGGTGTGCAGAGCCCCGTGCTCCCGGCGGCTCTGGCAGTGTGGGGAGAGCTGTCACCCGCTCTGGCTGAGCAAACGCTCAGCACAGGCACCACGGGCGGATCACTGAAGCACGTCTGAGCCAAGATCTTCCAGAGGCTCATTAGCTGGGCAGGCTTCCACCAGGGCTGACGAGACAAACCCCTGTCAGCTGGATTCCTTCCCTGCGAAAACCAGCAACACGATTTCCTAAAACCACAGCAAAATGTTTCACTCTGAAAATCTATTATTGGACAAATGTTCTGCCGCTGCTTCGTCAATAAACGGAGGAAATGAAATGAGTGACAGTACAGTGACTTTATAATCAGAACTGCTACGAAGATACTTTATCTGTTCAGCTGAAGGTGGAAGGAAGCTGAGCAGACCATTACAAATGATGATCCAAAGAGAGTCTGGCAATAACAAAAAGCATAACAAGATAAAGCTGCAGATAAGCAAGTTATAACTGAGCAACAAATTATTTGTATGGTACATAACTTAATCTAGCTGTGGGATGTTTTCTACTATCTGCAGCTTAACTCCAAAGCTCTTGCATAGCCTTAAACAGAAGTGATTCTCCGCATCACAGAATTTATCACAGGCACCAGAACACTTGCTGAAATTGCTTGACCTGTGCTGTGCTGGCTATCAGACATTATCACTCCCTAAGTCCCATTAAAAAAAAATAATCTAGATTTGAGTCTCCATTTCCTCATTCCTACCACCACACTTTCTCTCACTCTTTCTAAAAACATTCACATTATTTATATAATTTCATTTCCTTCTGCTTTTCTCCTTTTTTTTCCTCTGCAGTTAATTTTGCTCTTTCATCTTAGTAAGATTCACCTAAAATTACCATGACTAAATACTATCTATCATAAAATACCCACGTAACTCTCAGATTATGAAACTGATAATTGTAAAGAAAGAACACCCTAGAGACATCTTTGATCACTGGAGAAGAGTGACGATATGCAACAACAGACAGAAAAATAAGGCAAAGCAAGGGCCTCTTTCCACACAAATGGCACAGCAGCAAGAGAGGATGGTGAGAATGTACAGGGCAGGAAGTGCCAGCAAGGCCAGCAGCTTGGCCCAAAGCATGGGCTGGCATTAACACAGCTGTGCCACAGGATCACAGAATGGGTGAGCCTGGAAGGGACCACAGTGGTCAAGCAGTCCTATCTCCCTGCTTAAGCAGGGTCACCCCAGAGCACATGGCACAGGAGGATTACCTCCTGTTCTGGAATATGTCCAGAGGAGGAGACACCACAACCTTAGTGGGGAATCTCTTCTAGTGCTTGGTCACCCACAGAGTAAAGAAGTTCTTCCTCATGTTCAGGTGGATCTCCCTGTGCAGCAGTTTCCACCTGTTGCCTTGTGTCCTAGTGCTTGGCACCTCTGAGAAGAGCCTGGATCCACCCTTGGCACCCTCCCTGCAGATACTTACAGACACTGCTGAGCCCCCTCTCAGACATCTCTTCTGGAGGCTGAACAGGCCCAGCTCCCTCAGCCTTTCCTCACAAGAGAGAAGCTCCACTCTCCAAATCATCCTCATTCCCCTCTGCTGGACACACCTCAGGAGCTCCATGTCTCTCCTTAATAAGGAGCCCAGAACTGGACACTGCACTCCACATGCACCTCACCAGGGCTGAGTAGATGGGCAGGATCCTGCCCTCGACCTGCTGGCAATGCTTTTCCTAATGGACTCATTGCACAGATCCATACAGAAGCCTTGGGCAGCCCTATTATTCCTCTCGTGGTATGATTATCCTAAAAATCACTGGTGCAGGTCTCTCCGTGGAATTTTTTCACCCCTTTACCCTTTATTTGTCTCTCTACCTACCTTTGTCTTTCCTCTCCTCAAATGTTAGCCCTTCAGTAAGCCCATTCTTTTGTCTCTTTTATTCTCCTTTCCTTGTCATTCTTTCCCCCCTTCATTCTTCCACAGGCATCCATAACCATGCTGTCTTCTCTCTTAAGAACCACGCACTCTCTCCAAAAGTCAGAATACAACACCACTTATTTTCCTCTCCAGTAATTATTTTATTTACTTCTTTTTAGAAACACATGTGGGGTGTCAGGTGCAGGCAACTGATGTTTAAACTTCAGCTACTTGACTCAGATGTTAACTGTGACACACAAATGCAGAGCGCAAGCCCACACAGCCTGATAACCTCAGTTGTGCTTCAGTCCTCTGCAGCACGTCTGTGCTGGGCCAAACAATGGATTTGTGCTGCCCTAAGTCCTAAAAACAGATCAACAGCACCAAGCACCATCCAAGCACACAGTGCCTTTCCCAAGACGTCTGTTCATCCACCGTGTTTAGATGCATGTTTGAATTTTATTAAAAAACTGAAAAATACATGTTGAAACATAACCACAGTTACTTTATTGAACAGCTCAGATTTCAGCAAACACTTTAGACATCACATTGCTGAAGGCAATTAAAAAAATTCCTGTTTGTGCCAGGGACTGCCACAATGAGAGGGGAAGTTCTTTGCCCTCCAAGACTGCAAACTGGCTGGGATCTTGCTGGGGAAGCACATCGACTTTTCGGTACTCCACGATTCTCGTAATTTTGTAGCACTTGAACTACACTGCAGGACCACTGGCTTGCAGCAATCTTCAGGAGCTTCCTTGCTCCCTCATTAGGGGGCAGGGTGTCTTTTATATCCCTCCTTTCAGAGTGTATCACCCTTTTAAACTACTGCTTCTACTCTGTCCTGCCTTCTCAAGCAATCAATCACCTTCCTATGCAGTTTACTGAAAATGGTGCTTGAGCACAATGTATCCCCTTCCCTCTCTTCAGAGATGGCTCAGCCCTGCTGCAATAAAAAGTCCTAACCTGTACCTGTCCTCACAACACCTTGGTAAGGGATAACCCTAACCTGCAACTGCAGGTTGTAGGAAGAGGGTACAAAGAGCGTGCTCAGGTGCATGGCAGACTGATTTAGCCACAGCCACGCAGGAATTCTGTGGCCATATCACATATCCCAAGCCTTGGGCCAATGCACTGCACACCAGTCCACCCGAGCACACCTACTTCAGGCACTGTCCAAAGACATGGGCACCAGTCAGCAGTGACAGCCAACATCAGCGACAGCCAGCCATGGAAACCCAGTACTGCCCCAAAGTGTGGGCCCATCTCTCAGGAAGGGAGAGTTCTTTTTGTTGTCTGATTACAGTAGCTCAATGCTACAGCATCCACAGCCAAGACAGCAGGTGATGTTGTTAAGTCTCAGAAAAGGAATCTTTATTGTTAAAGATCAACCTTGAACTGCAAAGCTGGGAGGGCTTGGAAGACTGACACAACAACACTCCTGGCATTTCCCACCTGCCACAGGCCTCCAAAGGCAGGGACAACCACCAAAGAGATCACAGGGCTGTTTGCCAAAACAATGACATCAGATTTGCAGTTGGTAAGTGAAGAACTACAGAGAAAACACAGCACGCTCTGCCATGTAAAGCCATCTTGTATCAGCTCCAATAAAAATATCAGCCAACAACAAAATCAATTCTAAATGAATTGGTCATTAAATGTATCAGCTCAGTGTGGGCTGTGCCAGTAGCTTTCACACAGAAACAAATGATGCCTATGAATCACCAAATTCTCTCCCCTGCATGAAATCTTTTGTAATTTTCCACAGATCATGTGTGGTGCATCACAGGTGTAAGTAATCCAAAGTCTCAGTAAGGTGAAAGGCATCTTTCACTCCACTAAAACAGTGACAAGTAGAGAAATGACTCATTAAGAGACTCACATTTCTGAAGAATGAAGTGAGAGACCGTAGAGGCAGGAACAGGGAGTATGGCTACATGCTGCTCTGGGGAGGGGGCAAGAGTAATGAAGGTAGGGAATGCAAGAGATAGAAGAACTGCTGGGGAAACTGGAGCACAGCCAGGTCTGGGAAGGAACCAAGGGCTCACCTACAGCAATTCTCGACATCACGCCCATGTCCTCGCAGGGCTTTAAGATAACGAGACTCATCACGCCCTTGTTTGATGGATCCATACAGAGGAAAATCCATGCAGATGCAGCTACTCCCAAAGAATAATCCCATTTCACTAGGTTAGCTAATGTTACCAAGGAACGACAGGACACTCCCGTGTCAGTTGTAGGAGAAAGTGGACTCCCATTGGGACATGTGCTGCTCTGTGCTTATGCTGGCTTAAGTTTTCTAGCAGTGACAAGTCCTGAACTGGTACATCTCTATGTCCCTACTGACAAATGCAAACAGGAGCAAAGGAAACTCGATGCCTCCCTAACCAGCGTAAAAAAGGAGAAACCCAAGGTAAATTACTACACAGTACCATGTTAACTCATCAGCTGAGGTCTCATCCAAGCCTGTTGTCTCCACCACCCTCTGCATGGAGGCAGATATGTCCTAGTGCCTGCTCCTGTCACAGGTCCTGACTGGTGGCCTCTGAGACACCAGAATTAATGTAACACAGCCACCTGAGCAGCTCAGCCTGTGACATCCTTCTGCCTCTCCAGCTCACCAAGGTTACGTGCTACTCCTGATGCCCATGACTCTCCCAGATGTTTAGGTCTAATTTAGATGAAATTCTGGCTTTAGTTCCTCAGGGAGGACAGAAACAGTTCTTGTTGTTGAGAAGTAACACGCCTTGGCATGCTGCCATAAAAGATTATTCATGTGTTGTCACTAAGTACACATACTTTACTCTGGCACCCACTCTGGTGGGTAAACAGGAGGTGGCACAGCAGCTCCCTCTGCTATAAAGACAAGCCCTGCACTCATGGCACACTCACATAAATGGAGCCTTGATTCAGGACTGTTTTCTGAGTATGTGTGCTTCAATGGTGTCTTTCACAAAGGAGCTCTACAATCCTCTTGAAACTCCCAAACATGAAGAAAACTCAGGGTTTGCATCTCACCTTCTGGAAAACCTGTATTAATCACATTATCCCTCTCTGCCCCTCGAAGCCTCTACAACTGTATAACCCCGTGTAAGGGCCAACACTGAGCCAAGCAAAGCTCGAGCAAGCAAAAACTTCTCTTGAGTCTCTGTGCACATTCCATCTTTTAATCACAAAACACTCTTTTCTTCCTTCTTCCTCCATTCCCTTCTGTATCTCTAAATCCTTTGCACCCATAGGTTTTCCCTTACCAAAGCTGCACTGTGTTACTGCTTAAGGGAAAGCATTTTTTATCTTGCTTTCTCCCCTCGAAATCAGGCATAAAATGGTTTAGAAACCAGAAGGAGGTCAATATTTGAAGAGATGGAAATCTTTGTATGTTTAAATTCAGCCAGGAGAAAAACACTCAGGAAGGAAAATGGAACAAGACATATTCCTCTTCTGCCATTCCCTGAATCCCTTGGCTCAGTAAGCAGGATGAAGGAATGAAGGTGATCAGAGTAGACAAGATATGGAGTTTCCCTGTCACGATGCTCAGCACAGAAGGAATGAACGTGTTTTTCTGCTGCAAAAACATCTGCCAGGAGCATAACACACTTCAGATAGATCTGCTTTGTAATTAACAGCCTAAAGCCAAGGAAAGAGCATTCCTAATCCTAGGTCTAAACCCAATTTCAAATTACAGCAAGGACTTGAAAGCTGCTGAAATACCGGACCTAAGAAGCTTCTAGACACCTTTTACTAAAGGACCCCTCCTTAACTCGGCTGTTACACAAAAAATCATGGAAAAGAACTTCAGATGTCTAAAGTAGAGGGCTTAAAATATATGAACTGAAGCAACTGGGGCTGTATGCCTAGCTTTTAGACTGCTCATGCATTTTAACATATAGTTTTTAATTACTTATTTACATGATGTTTCATACAAGGTGTTTCTCATTCCCAGTGACTGAGCACTGACTCAAAGTTTTATTTTGTTCTCTTTGCTCAATACAGAGTCACATGCTCAGATCCAGAGCTCAGTCTGAAAAGTGACTTTGCAATCAGCTTTTCAAGGTGCTCACTATTGTGACACTGAAGTGTTTTCACACTGCTGCAGTGGAGTGGCCCATTTCCCTCAGCACCAAGATTTACTGAGGACGAGAGATTAAAGCCAAGAAGGCCAGCTAATTACAAACTCCCCTCTTGAAATGTGCAAAAATGCTTCATAGCTTGCCTTTTCAGAGTTATCTGTTCAAGGCAGACTCCAGCTGCAGCTATGAGCATTCTGCACATCTGCTCCTCTGACTAAAAATTTCCACTCATAATCTGAGGGAAGCACAATCCAAGCAAGGAAAACCTGTATAAAGTGGGACTCATGACATAAATAAAAACATCAAACTCACTTTGTCAGAGTGATATTCAGTTGCTTCAAACAGGAGGGCGCTTTTTTTTTTTCCTACAATTTTCACTTTATTCCTTAGACACCTTCCTTTATTCAAAGATAAAGAATAAAGGGGGTCCTAGGAATAAATGCCCTTTCATCACACATTACTCATTCATTCCCTGAGCAGATCCAGACAGAAAACCATATAAAAATAAAAGAGAATCCCTGTGGGAGGAAAAGAGACGTTCAATTGAAAAGTGGGTTTGCAAGAGCACTATACTACTGAAAGAATCCCATTCCAAGACACAGATGCAAATTAAAAATTAGACAGTTTTTATAAGAGATGACCAAAAGTTCTGGACTATTTATTTCTATCAAATTTCAGGAAGCTTTAGGATATTAGTGAACTATCTTAAAATGGAACTGAATGTTTTTAAAACACTGAAATCATGTGGGGAAAAAAGGGGGAGCAGCAAGGAGGAAACTGCTGTCAATCAGCATCAAGAAGAAGACTCGTGTCTACAATACTGCCTGCATTTGCACAGAGCCTGCAGCAGAGGAGAGCAGGCTTAGAGAAGAACAATATGGGTAATTAGAAATAGATGTCATTACCTATCAGCAGCCTGACTTACTGAAGACTGTGATGGGTGCTCTTTGACTCTTAGAATTCATATATGCTTTCCTGAAAGAAATCTAGAATAAGCACAGCAAGTGCATTATGATTAGCTAATAACAGCAAGTAATACTGCAGCAAAGATGAACAAGGCCTTAGAGATCTAAGAGCAAGCAAAAAAGGCTAAACCATCACAGCAAGAATGTTTTGTTCTTCCTAAAATCCTTGTAACCAGGTCCTTTTAAGGACCTTTAGATTGTGCACATCACTTTCATTATTTTTTAAGCAAGACACCTCAACAATAACAGTGACTCTACTGTATTAATATCCACCTTCAACAGGATGAGAACCTCTAATCCAGTCACAGCACCACAAATCTCAGCTGAGAGAGAAGAGTTTGGCATTTCCTCTGCACGCCTGCACTAGAGAGGAAGAGGAGTTCCCAGGTTGGCTGATCTTAATTGACAGTGATGACATGATCCAGAGGTGTTTGACTTTGGCAGGAGCATTCTCCAGCCACCAACCTTCCCTCCTTTCCAGCTGGGCACCTGCTGTACCTCTCTGCCCTCAGTGCTGCATCCTGCTCCTCTCTGCTTCCAGCTGCAGATCCCAGGCTTTTGCTCCTTTACCTTTGCTCTGCAGCTCTTACCCAAAATTCACTTCTGCCCCCCAAGTAGGAAAACCCTGCATCCTCCCTATGCACTTGCTCCTTGTCCATCTGCTTCCTTCTCCTCTCTCCTGGCCCTTGTCCTCCCAGCTGAGGAGCCTCAGTCAACTGCAGCTTCCTAAAGGGAGTGAGAACTGCACCTTGGCTCCTCTCCAACCTGCCTCCTCATTCAACTCTTCTTCCTGGCTTGTGCATCCTCCTTCCTTCATGCACTTAGATCCTTGCCTGTTCATCTGCAGCTTCTTTTCAGCTTTCACTGAAATTTATTACGGTTCTTGATCATTCACAGAGACATTCCCTTTCCTAATGGCAAAAGGAGCACTGAAGACACGAGGAACGAGACTCCCCAGCCTTAAACACGCCAGCCCGTGAACATCCTCCTCGTCTCTGGTGCCAACATCAGACCAGCAGGCAAACGTGAGAACAGCATCCCTCAAAGTACAGGTTATTCAATCTTAACCCATTAGCCCATTCACTGAAAAACGACTCCCCTGATGGATCTGCTCGGCTACTTTAAGAACGCGTGGATAAAACATGCACTGAAAGTCTCGTCCCCAAAGGGCAGAGTCTGAGGAAGTTTTAAGCACCTTAAGGCAGGATGATAAAATGGGAGGTACCATAGGAGGGCTCTGACAACGTTACCAACTCCATTAGCATTTACAGAGCTCCTCTTCGGCCAGAAAAGCAGGGCTGCATGTAAACTGACAGCGAAGGAAACTACCATAACCACCGCTCCATAGATCCGAAAGTTCTCTCTGGCTCGATGTCTATCCCGGGAAACCACTAACAGCCAAGCTCCCGCTCCCGAGAGGCGGCTGGAGCAACACCGGGCTCCTTTCTCACGGGACAAACTAATCGCGGGGCCGCGGTGTCAGGGCTCCCGCAGCAGCTGCAGCCGAACCTCGCCCCACGGACGGGGCCTCTCCGCACGGCCCGGGGACCTGGCGCCCGACAGCGGGGCCGGGCTGCGCCCGAGGGGCCGGGAGAGCTCGCAGGCGCCCTGCGCAGCGCTCGGACCCCGCGGGGCCCTGCCCCTCGGCCCGTCCGTGCCCCCCGGGCCGGCTCAGCCGCGGCCTCGGCCCCGCCCCGGCGGCTCTTACTGTCCAGGTAGTGCTCCAGGTACATCCCGGCCGCCATCTTGGGCCCCACACAGCGCCGCTTCCGGCGGGAAGCGGACGCGCGCGCCCCCCGGAAGCGGCGCTGCCCGCCGGCGAAGCCGCTTCCGCCCGCCTGCCCCGGCACTTCCGCCCCGCTCCCGCCGCCATTTCGGGCTCTGCGGGGCTGCCCCGGGCGGGCCCCGCGCAGGGAAGCGAGGGTGACCGCGGGGTCGCTCCTACGGGGAAAGGCTGAGCGAGCTGAGCCTCTTCAGCCCGAGAGGCTCAGATGAGTGAGAGGGGACCCCATCCATGTCTATAAGTATCTGAAAGGAGAACGTGAGACTCCACTCGGTGGTGCCAAGCACTGGGACAAGAGGCAACGGACAGAAACTGATTGAGAGGAAGTTCCACCTGAACATGAGGAAGAACTTCCTTACTGTGCAGGTGTCTGAGCACTGGAGCAGATTGCCCAGAGAGGTTGTGGAGTCTCCCTCACTGCAGATATTCCAGAACGGTCTGGATGCAGTCCTGTGGCGTGTGCCTGGGGTGACCCTGCCTGAGCAGGGAGTTTGGAGCACTGGCCCACTGTGGTCCCTTCCAGCCTGGCCCATTCTGTCATCTGGGTGAGGAAGTGCTGTTGACTTCTTCCTATGGTTTTCATTCACCTCATAATCCACCAGTGCCGAGCAGCTGCTGCTGTGTCTTAAACGGAGATGGATGATCTCTGCTGCAGCAGGACTGGTACAACCTAACACTCCTAGCAGACGGACAAAGGAAATTAAGTTAAAGATGTGACCGTGCTCTCTTTCTCTTCATCATGCCAGAACCACTTTCGTGACCACACACCACGAGCCACTTGAAGTTTTAGAGCCCCGTGTGCTGCGGAGTGGAGGAGCCCTTCCCCAGCCGTCCTTTTTACATGCAGGGTGTGGTGTTGTGAAGTCACATGGGATTATGGAGGAACTGAGACAAAATTATCTTACTTCTGTTGATCCTTAGGTTCCAAGATACGCAGGATTGTTTTCCCTTCAGTGTTCATTTAGCATCCTATACAGTTTAGGAGGCACTGGGTTTGGTAAACACTGCATTTCATCCACCTTTCTCCTGCCCACTCACCTACACCATCCTGTTTTTTCTTGACAGTCTGTATAATGACAGCCATTGCTCAGGACTGAATGCTCCCAGATTCTGGCCACAAAAAGTGATTACATTTCTTTTTCTCTCTTTTTCTCCCAAAGATCTTCCAAGACACCATGCCTTTATATATATGGATATACTAGGATTAAGTCTTTGAGCAGCCTGCACTGCAAGACTAAGGAGCTGTTATATAAAGGAACTGCAGCTGTTTGAACTATGAACCATCTTGCTGTTAAACTGCTTGGTTAATTCAGAGATCCTCTGTGTTCTGATGATGGAGTTTTCCATTCCTCTTCCTACAGTCATTTAAGTTATTTATGACATATTTTTAATTATTCAAAACACATTTCTTAGTCTTTTCAGTTCCCATGTGGAGCAGCTGGCTTCAGTTAGCTGAACATTATTGTTAAGCCTCTTTAAAGTACTTCAAAATTCTTGTATAAATTGCCTTACACTCTTAATTAAGGGGAAGGATGTGGCTGTTACATAAAAAAAAAAAAAAAAAAAAAAAAAAAAAAAAAAAAAAAAAAAAAAAAAGCTCCCTATACCATGTCACAGTCCTAAACCAGAATCTCCCAAACACATCCTGCTTGGGGCTGCCAAGCTGAATGGAGCTGATGTTAAAAATCAGACATTCTTAGACATCACTAATTTGCTTAAGAGACCACCTGGGAACCCCATCTTATCCTCCAAGCTAAGGCTAGGAAGATGTCAGAATTCTAGACCACTGAAATGGAGAAACAATCTCCCTCTGGATTTCTTGCCACTGCAGATACAAATGATAGGGCAAAGGAAAGGCACTTGCCTAAAATGTAAATGGCAAATCTCAGTAAAGTGTACAAATGTGTCTCTAACTGCGTGAACTGCCACTGTGAATTTGCAAAATAAAGGGAAGAGGCAGTTTTGTGTGCCTGGGTGGTCTCACAGCAGTAGAAAAACTCTAGCATTCCAGCAAAAACTAGTTCCTGAGCTCTGAGTGTGGGAAAGCTTGTTATTTTTGCTTTCTTTACAAAGCCAGAGGGTTTGCATCATTGCTCAGGGCTCCAGAAGCATCCTCACCCACCGAGGAAGTGTCACCACGGTAGTTATTTGTTGAGAGGTGGAACATTTTTTGAACACTTCTGCACGTTGAAGTCCGAGCAGGGGCGCAGGTGATTGTGCAGGAAGGTGCTTTCCCAGCTGGAACAAGCTCCAGAGCGCCAGGGCCATCCATGTCTGATCCTCACCCAGCCTCACACACTGATCCTGTGGCAAGTGCTGTAGTGCCAAAGCCTCACACGCTAACTCCTGTGCTTATCACACTCCTCCCCCTCAGCCCAGTTTGCTACTACAGCTCCATGCTGCGGGTTAATCCTGTGGGCAGCTGGGAAGCTGCAGGGCCTACGGAAGCAGTCTGCAGGAGTGGTTCTCAACCTTTATTGATCTACAGATGCCTGTGTGTTTTTTTCCCCTTGGAAAGGTAAACACTGCATACCAAATTCAAGCCTCCAGATTTTAGTTACCTTGTAGACTTCTTAAATGTTTTCCAAGGACTGTGGGGTGAAGGCCAGCGCTTGAGGGGGATCCTCATGCAGAACCCAGCAGGACAGCTGTAACTTCAGACTCTGGTTCAGTTACCTTTTTGCTGTTGAGGTACTCAACTCTTCCCACTCTTTAACATTCTCCCTGAACTTTCCATTTCCCGTCTTCAGGAAACGTGAGAGGTACCCACACTTTGCTCTCACAAATGGCAGATGATTGATCTGCAGCACTTGGCCCCAAGGGAGTTCATTAGCTTTACAAATAAAAATACAAATTATAGCTGTGTCCATGTTTTGAAAATGTATCCTACTTCAGTAGCAAAACTAGGCGTAGACTCTAGTTCTTTGGTGTCAGGATTTCTTTTCTTGCAGTTTTTTTCCATTCATTACACAGACACTACATGAAATCGAAATGTTTGTTGGACCAAGTTACTACATCTCTCTAGTACTTTGGTGTTCTACTATACAGAAACAAGAAACCATGCACACAAATTTAATCTGTTGTACCTGAAAGGACGATTGAACAGGTACCTATCTTGTAGTTAAGGAAGTGTACAGAGCAATTTCATTCTATGTTCTGAAACTGCACTAGTAAACTTGGGCAGCTTTCAGGTACATTACCTGCAAAATATCAGAAGAAAATCCTAAACATGATATATATCCTTTAGTTGATATAAAGATGATAAAATAATCAATAAAAATATAGAAGACAGACAGAATCTCATAATTATATTCTATATTAGGAAGAAAGTTGGATGATGTAGACACATCTGTGAGGTAATGAAATATTACCTATTGCCAATGAGATTTAGGAAGATGTTTAGTTTTACCCATTAAATAAAACACCCTAGAAGTTGCATAGCTAGAAACTGACAATCAGTAATTTGAAAAGAATTATCTGGCAAGCAGATGGAAGCAATGGGCTTTCTTTTCCAAACAACTTTGAAGTTCTGAATGTGTTCCAGAAGACTAGTAAATACTTTTACTTAAAAAGTATCTGCAAAGCAAGTGGGCTCATCCAGGTTGCTGTAAGGCAGTAAACCTAACACTGATGTGGCAAAATCACAGTGGCATTGACAAGGGTTGCACTCAGCTAAGGAAAGAAACATATTGCTGTTTGTTTTAATTTGAAGAAAAAGACCTAATTAAAAGAACTGGATATCCTTGTATGGCAGTCTAAGTTTGGTGGCTCAAGATAGCCATCTAGGCCTAATGTAGCAAGACTTTAACTGAACAGTACACAGCCAGGTCACTGAAAGGTGAAAGAAAGGCAACAGAAAATAACTACATGATGGAGCCAAGCCTTATTGTGAGACACCTAAACCAGCTCAATTTAATTCAGCTGTTCAGAAAGATGAATAGAGTGACTTGATCGTGGTCTGTAATTCATTACACAGGAAGAAAGACTTCTTATAGCAGAAGACTTTAATGTACTCAACAAAGGCATAGCAAGACCCTATGGATTAAAATAAAAAAAAAAAAACAAACCCAAAACAGTAGTAATATAGAGTGGCAGTTTCAATGGCAGTGATAACTCACAAAAAAACTGTAATAAGGGACATGGTTGATTAACCATAAGGCTTTAAATTATAAAAGTCTTAAATCTTTCTTGAAGATTTAACTGAATTATAGACCAGCACTACTATCATTAGTCACGGCTGAGATTCTGTTACTGTTTGTGGGTGACTTTTCTAAATTATTTCCAGCCTACATGATGTTTCCTTTTAAAGCAATGATGATTTGTAAAATTCAACTAAGAACACAAAATCAGCTTGGAAAAGGACAAGAAGAAGTGCTATTGCCTTTCAGGAAAGATACAAGATGCAACCTAATACAGAACTCCAGAGTCATTGTCAAGTCTTCTTGGGTACAAACATACAGAAACTAACGGATCCGCAGCACAATGAAAATGCAGGGTCAAAGAATTCAGGGAGCTGAAGAAGAAGGACCATGGGATCTTGTTAAGAGAATATCCCACTCGTGTGAGTGGGAGGTAAATAATTGAACCGTCATTGGCTTGAGTGCACAAAGCTGCAGACTGCAGAACTTCAGGCTTCATTTAAAGAGGGAAGAGTTTTGTATAAGTCATTACATTTTGTGTCTTGCAGGTAGTTACTGTACTTTTTAAACCATCTGGAGCACTTTGAGTATGTTAAACAACCTTGGGAATCCAAAGAAGAAGACCTAATCCAAACTCAAATAAGTGACAAAGATAATGAGGGTAAGGTATCTTCAATTATTTCCACATCAGTAACAGGACTGGGTAAACAGAGGAATTCTCATTGATAAGAAAGAAAAGAAGGCCTGGAATAAAGTGGCATTTCTGAAGCTCAATGGGAATGTCCTTTAGTAAGAAATAATTAGTTTCTTCCTGGGCAACAGTAAAAGCTATAGGCTCAGCAGCAAACTGCACAAACACGAATAGTAACATGTTTGAAATGACTGGTAACAAGAACTGTACAGCCTTAAATACACATGGATGCCCATGCTGGGTAGCAGATTCCAAGAAGGGAAAGGGTAGCAGACATCAGAAAACGTTTTTAACATATAAAAATGAAAAATCATTGCAAAGAATTTTAACTTGTGAGCCATTCCCCAGGGAATTCAACCAGTCAGCAAAGCATTGTTCTGACTTTTAAAGCCTCCCCAGCTTAATTCAAGACACTGCACCCAAACCAAGTAATTTTTCGGACTTCAAGATGATGCATTCAAGATGAGAGAACAACCTGAGTGAAGCTGGAAGTTTTGTCCTGTCCATGTGGAACACAGACATGCAGAGGAGAGCCACTGTGCTGAGTCTGGTAACTTCCAAGGAGAGCAAAACTATAAACTGAGCTGTCCATGGGAAAAAAAAAAAAGAAAGAAGGCAGAGGAATAGGAATTAAACTCTCCTGTAAGGAGAAATGTAACAAGATGAAAAAGGTGAGGCCAGACAGCAACCAACATAAATTAGACGTTATAAAAATAGAGAAAACTCTTAAGAAAAGCTTTGTGACTAGCAAAACTAGTGGTAAAAGGAATATTTTCTCTTTCATTCCTTTCACAAAATAAACAAAGAAACCTTACTAATAGTACTGATCCATGCTAGATAAAAATGGTGAAAATGATAGTGACACAAAACAGGAGAAACCAGTCAACAAACACTTCCAATTCCATCTAAAGAAAGGAACAGAATGTAGTAGTCATATGAAAATAGCAACTTCTATCTAGTACCATAGTATCAAAGTAGGAGATGAGACAACACCTATTAGGGATGTATATCTTGAAATCAGCAAAGAAACAGGAGTCCTGAAAGAGTTCTGTAACCAGCTCTCTAGCCCAGTGATTCTGATTTTAATTAAACTTGGGATATTAGAGAAATACCTTAAGACACTCATGACAAAAGGCAAATGAAATGACTCAATGCCAAAATTATGGAAAAACTGTAGAGATGAAGAATTAGTGAACAAAAAAAAAATAAAACCTGTAACACTAAGGTTTTATAAAATACAGATTCTGTAGTACAAAAAAAAAAAAAAGAGAGAGAGAGAAAACCCAAACCCTAATTTCATTCTTAGATGATACCATTACACATTTGGTTTAACAAAGGGGACTGCATAGGTGCAACATACTTAAAATTTTATAAGGCATTGACCTAGCACCATAAGTCAGAAAGATAAACTGTACATAATCAAATACTAAGAGGATTAAGAAATGCCCAGCCTGCAAGTTTCAAAAAGAAGCTAATGAGAAGTTGCACTCAATGATGCTTTTCAAGTCAGCGTAGGTCAGATGCAATATTGCATTTCAACCTGGATCTGAAAGTAAAAATAACAACTGATACAGTTTGCAGGTGACAGAACTATGAAAGCTGTGAGTAACCTGGTCCATCAGTCAGCCAGGTCCATTCAAACACGCTGGACTTGGACACAGCCTCATGTGAAGCATCCAGGAAACAAGAACCCAGAGCATGCCTGTAGGGAAGGGAAAACACTATCATGGAAACCCAAGACTTTGGATGGTCAGACTTTTCTAGACAAGCAGCCACTGTGAGCTCCTGTGTAATGCTGTGAGAAGAGGGAAAACACAATCCTCTGCAGACTTAAGGCGAAGAGCCAGGGGGACCTCATCCATGGCACTGGGGCTTCAACACTCAATTACAAAATGAACGTTTGTAAGATACTGAAAAAATTGACAGGATGTAGAAAGGAAAGACAAGAATAATTCATGGGCTGGAAGAAATCCCTTACAGTGGAAGATTTACAAAGTTCTGTCTGTTTACCTTGTCATAAAGTGGATTGAGAAGGGACATTAGAGTGTTTAAATACAAGTCTAGGGGGGAAAGGTCCCATTCAGGCTCTCTGAATCAGAGGGATGAATGTTTCCAGAACTAGTAACCAGAAGCCAAAACAAGGAGAAATCTGGCTTAAATATTTAAACAGTGAAAACATGAAGCCCTTGCAGCAAGCTACCAATGGATTTTGTGTCCCAGTGCCTCAAAATCAAGCCAATGAATTTTGTCAACACAGTTCAAATACACATTAGTTCTTGGGGCTCAATACAGCCGAAATGGATTGAAATGTCACCTGTGAAATGCAGGAGTCAAACCAGACAGCTCTTTCTAGCCTAAACTATGCACCTACCAAACACTCCACCCATTTGCAGCCAACCCTGGTGACTGAAAGCAGAGAAAAAGGTTTCTGCCACAGGCTCTCCAGGTGCAGAGCTCCTCGCTTTCCTTGTGCAAACCGCAAAGTGCCCGAGGCAGGGATGTGCCGCCCGCGCCTGCCCGCACGGCTCCCTCGGGCAGCCAGAGGCCCCTGCAGGGGTCAGCTGCAGGGGGAAGGAACACACGTCACAGGGGCAGGGTGCTCACAGCAGCACCTTCCAGGAGCCTTTTACACCAATTTATTTCTATACAGGGTGGTTAAAAAAAATAAAATAGAAGCCCCTATTGGTTGTTCATACAGAAGTCTGGGATTCTATAGGCTTTGGGTGGGTGACTGATTTTAAAACCCAACAACACATGCTTTTTCCCTTGCCTTCTCATTCTCTTCCAAGTCAGCCTCCATGATCCAAAGAAACTAACAAGTAACACACAAGACTAGCAGTCATGTGGACCAATTAAAAAAAAAAGAGGAAGGAGAATTGAAGACGAAGAGAAAGGGAAAAACAAACGAAGATTGAAAATAAAAATTCGCCAGGATAATGCGTTTTATAAACACAGAGATAGAAACAGTTACAGCAAGGACAGAGCGGGCCAGGGGTGGGGAATAGATATTTATATATATATATATATATAAATTCAAGGGGCCTTCAGTTTATTCTTGTTGGCTCCCCCTTCTCATTAGATTGGTCTCTCTGTGGGGATCTTCATCCCCTTCTCTCCACTGTCCACCTTTTGGGGATTCTCTCCCATTACCAGGGTCCAGAAGAGGCCACCACTGCCATGTGAGTCCAGCCCGTCTTGGCAAGAGGGAGCCTGGGAGAGCACTCTGGCAGGAGGTGAGCAGGAGAAGCTAGCCTTTCCCTGCCTCCTGCCAGCTCCTTGAAAAGACTGGTCTATTCCTCCTCCTCCTCCTCCTCCGCCTCCTCCTCTTTCCCATTGGGAAACTGGGGCAGGACAGGTATGTGAGCGTCAGAACTGCTGTCATTCCACCTTTCAGGAAAGGAGTAGAGAGAAGGGTGAAGATTATTTTGGCAGTCTCTTACCCTCCCTCCAGCTGCTTTTTGGTTTGTTGTTGATGCCTGCAGGCTTTTCTGAGGAGGTGGGGGGAAAAGCAGGAGGGAGAGGAGGAGGAGTACAAGCTGCTAGGATATCATCCACAACAGGCAGGAAGAGCAATGAGCAGGAACCCACATTCCTACGGGGCCATCGTGCTGCTCAGATAGCTGGGAGAGCCAGTTCAGACAGACTCCTCTCTATTGCTCTCCACAAGGGGAGGAGAAAGAATGCAATACTCCACAGCCCTTAGGCAGTCTAGGCACCTGTCCACCTCAGAGAACATGCCTCACCTCTCCCCCCTCCACTGGTCTCACCTTCCACTGGGGAGAAGGTTTCTCCCATCCAGTCCTTGGGGCAGGACGAGTGACCCCTCCTCCCTTTCACAAGCAGGAGGGACAGGAATGGATATTTCTCTCTTAGACACTCAAAGCAATCCTCAAAGAACCCCATCCCGCTGTCAACCCTGCCACATTCTTCTGTGGCCTGCTAAAAACACGTGTCCAAGCCCCTGTATATACAAGGGCCGTCTCTCCATCCCATCCACCATGCGTGTCTCGACACGCAACCCCGCTTCGTACGCATCCTACAGTGAGAGAGAAGGCAGAACAGGGGCCTTTCTTTGGGTTTCAAAGGAGGGGCTCTTGCATGAGGAAGTGATCCCAGCACAGGAAAGGGGCTCTTGCACAAGGAAGCATCCTCCTACCAGGCAGGCTGTTGCACAGAAGGAGCACCCCCTTGAGACAGGCTGTTGTTCAAGGGGCTGCCATGAACAGGGTTAAACGGCCAGAAGAGGCTGTTGCAGGAGGAGAGGCCGGAAACTGTTGCACGAGGAGGGCCGCTGCACAAGCGGTGCCCCTGGCACAGGCTATGCACAAGAGGCATTCTGCTCCCTGGGTTGAGGTCTCTCTAGGAGCTGGAGAGGTGCTCCACTTGGATGGCGCTGGTGCTGACCGTGAGGCAGATGTCCTTGTGATGCTCTGAAGTCTTGTAAGGAGTCAGGTCAAAGGAGCACTGGGGGGGAGGGTTGGGTTGGTTAGTGTCTCCAGAAGGGCCCCCTGCTGCCCCCCCGCCCTGCGGCTGGAAGTGCTGCTGCTGCTGCGAGGCCTGGGCTTGTGCCTGAACCACCTGCTGCTGTGGGTCAGGGATGTTGTGTTTCCGCATGTGCTTCATCAGGTACGTCTCCTGCAACAGGAAGAACCGTGTGAGAGGGGGGAAGGACGCTCGCAAAAGCCAAAGCCGACAGGGAGGGACACGGCAACTCAGGGGACAGCTCCTCAGCTGGACCTAGAGGAGCTGCTCCGTGGGAAGTCTGAGCAGTTCTGCTACCCCCCAGGGCAGCAAGCACTCACCGAGGTGTATGCCCGGCTGCAGATGGAGCAGGAGTAGACCTTGGCGTGTTTCACCGTGTGTGTAGCCAGGTGTACCTCCAACGAGGCAGCATCTGTGTACGCACGGTGGCAGTTGTGGCACTTGAAAGGTTTGTCTTTGTTGTGCTGCCGTCTGTGGGACTGGGGGGCGGCAGCAGCAGGGAGGAAAGAGAAAGCAAGCGTGAGGGAGGAAGCAAGTATTAGGAGACAGCTTTACCTCAAACACCCCCTTCCAGCCAGGCCCCAAGCTCCTGCTGCTGAGAAGGTACGCCTGGCTCCTAGCACAGGGACAGAACTTCTCCCTCCAGCCCACCACACCTTCCCCACACATGCCCTTTCCTCTCGCACACACCAGGCATTTGAAGAGCAGAGACTCTTAATGCTCCGCAACCCCCATCTTCTCAGTTTCCATGCAACTCTCGGTCTTTTCCTGGTTTCTCCTTTTCTGCCCCCCTATACATCTGGTCCCTGCATCTAATACCTTCAGGGCAGGATTTGCTTTAACTGCTTGCAGGTGTTTACAGCTCTTTGCTCTTTGGCACACTCTACAGTCCCCATCCTCCAGGGTACTGCAAACAGAACACACTACCTCTGCTTCCCTATATCCCCTACCCTTACGCCCTCCATTTCGCTGTAAAACAAACAAAAAATCCACCCAGATACCCAGACTTCACTGGGTGTAACATTTTGCAAAAGTCTTGCCCCAGCTAAGTTAGGAAACTGCAAAACAGATGGGAGGAACTTCGCTAAGGTCTCACTGCTTTCAAGTTAACAATTCTACAAGATGCGACTGTTTATGCGACTTTTTTGGGCCACTAGTGCCACAAGTCAGGAATCTCTTCCCTGCCCAGGGCTTCAGTAGCTTTCTCTATATTCTCCTTCCAGCTGCCCCACTTCTTCCACCTCCTCTACCACAGACACCCCTGCCAAGCCCTGCTGGCGAGCAGGACACACACAGCCCCTTACCTGCAAGTTGGAAAGCTGGGTGAAAGCCTTTTCACACCCAGGGTGAGCGCATTTGTAGGGTCGGTCCCCGGTGTGGATACTGTTGAGGAGGAAGAACACAAATGGGAAGCAGTGAGCAGGCAGACAGGGCAGACTGCCAGGGCCTGCTGCTGTGTGAAAGGGATGATGTTGCCTCCAGATGTTGCTCTAGCTGGACAAAGAGAGCTCTGCCCAGCTCCTGTGTCCAGTTAGAAGCTGGAGAAGACAGGCAGTCAAGCAGATTTCAGAGTGACTAGGATTGAGGAGCAAGAGCTTACGAATGCCTGGACAGCTCAGCATGTCAGCTACCTAAAAATGTATTGGTAAGGAGTCCGGAGGTCCAGGCTCCCTGCTCCAGACTCAAATGACCAAGAGGAACCTGTTCTCTTGCTTCCACAGTACCAAGAAAGAAGCTCTGTTCCCTCCAGGACAGACATACCGACACTTTTCCTTTTAAGTAACAGGCTGAGTTTACCTACAGTGTTAATCTGTCCCTGTCCCCCTGCAATGCCAGGAGCAGCTTCCACACACTCAGCCCAACCCCCGTGGTGCCAGGCTGGGATCCCCTACAGCCAATGCCTCTCTCTATCGCTCTCTCTCTCTGTGCCGCCCGCGGTGCAAGACCAAGGATCCCCAGGGACAGCACGTGCCCACCTCAGCCCTGACGTGGTCAGTGTCTCCTGCGCAGCCTCCACTCCGTCCACTCAGGTGGGTCACCTCCTCCTGGGGGTGCAGCCGGCCGCATTCCCCGCCCGCCCCCCGCATGCTTGGCGCGCGTGCTCCAGAGGTGCATGCCGGCAGCGCGGGGGGACCAGGGCCAGGCCCCCAGCCTCCTCTGGCCCTTACCGTGTGTGCTGCTGCAGGTGGGAGAGCTGGCGGAAGGCCTTCTGGCAGTAGCGGCAGGTGTAGGGCTTGGCCCCCGAGTGGATGCGGAGGTGCTGGGCCAGGTAGGATGTGTTGGCGAAGCTCTTGGAGCAGTGAGGACACTTGTGCGGCTTGACAATCGCCGTGTGGAGCTTGGAGTGGATCCTGCCGGAGAGGAGGAGGAGCAGCAGCAGTTGGACATGACCGCCATCTGGCTAGTGCTGATGGAATGAGGGCACAAAGGGGGTGGGACAGCACCACGCTATCTGCTACATGAAGGAACTCCAAACACAGCATGAGCTCTCTTGGTCTCAGCTGTGCTCCCCGTGGATTCAAGAGACCGTGGTCTGTCCGCACCGGGGGAGGATCCAGAGAGAGGAACTATAGAGCTTGGACTGAGGGGCATTGGCAGAGCTGTGTGTGGGAAGCCTACGGCTGAAATAGCAGGGGAGCTGCAAGCCTGGACTTGAGATGTTTGGCAGAACTACGCTGGGGCGACAGGAACAGTCCTCCTATGCCCACTCTACTCTGACACTGACACAACCAGCCCTACCTCCTGTCAGAAAGCCTCACTCCGCTGCCGACGCCCCTCCGGCGGAGCAGCGCTAACCTGAGCGCAGCCAGCCCCTCAGAGCCAGGGACCGGTCTCACGTGTCCGATACCGATACCGCCGCTCTGACGTGCGCAGGACCTGAGCAGCCTGTGACAACCAGCCAGGTCTCCCCAGGCAGTCGCCCACTGAGGTGCTCACAGCATGCTGGGATGACGGCAACATGCAGTGCGGAGGGCCCCAGCCTCCTCTGGCCCTTACCGTGTGTGCTGCTGCAGGTGGGAGAGCTGGCGGAAGGCCTTCTGGCAGTAGCTGCACGTGTAGGGCTTGGCCCCTGAGTGGATACGAATGTGCTGGGCCAAGTAGGAGCTGTTGGCGAAGCTCTTGGAGCAGTGAGGACACTTGTGTGGCTTTGTCTCCGTATGGGACTTGGAGTGGATCTGCATCTCCGACTTGGAGTAGAAGGTCAGCGAACACATCCGGCACCTGGGACCGGGGCGAGGGGAAGAGACAGTGTCACAGGGGGGAAGCCCCAACACGGATCAACTCTAACTGGATGGGATCTTCCACACTGAGTGAAGAAGGAGCGTTTTCCCACTATGTGGTACTGGGGAGGTTTCACCTGGGACACTGCTTGGCTGTGAGTTCTCCAGTCCCAGGGGGACAAATTTAAGCTGGGAACTGGTGTAACAGACCAGACAATACTTCACAGCCAGACAAGTAAAGGTGCTTGAAGAAACCAACTGGATTGCAAGAGAGAAAGGGCAGCACTTTGGAAATTTTCCAACAGCAATCCTAAGGGGATAAGAATAATTCCCGACAAAACCCCCACTTTGTTAATCTGATTTATTTCAGTCAAAAAAACCTTGGAAAAATCTGGAAATCCCAGGTTATAGTTTGTATTAGAAGTTAATTCCATGCACTGTAGTCTGTGAGAGCAGCAATGGCCAAATCCACTTAACTCTGCTCCCATTTTTGGAGAAGACATTCAAATATTTAGGATACAAAATGCTGAGAATAACAGCAGTACTGCTTTCCTAGTGGGTCTCACAAAGATACTCTGGATATCAAATGTGGTATTTCATTGGTCTAGTGGGCTTTCATCATTTCAGTCTTACTGATGTGATGCAAAATGTTTTGTCTGGGCGTTTGGATCCATCTGTTCCCGTAATGATCAGAAATATATTTGTTAACACACAGACTCTGAACAAGAAGAAGCAGTTGGCATCGCTCTGCTAGGGATGCTGCTGTTAAAAACTGTTCCTCCACCACGACACCAGGCTGTTAAGAGAAGCTCGTACTGTTTTACAATTCAAGATGGGAAAAGCTTTTGTGGTTGATAATTTGACAGAGAGATAGAAGCTGCATCCAAGTTACTCATTTCTTCCCCACCCCCACAATGTGTTTCAAACAAGGGGCAGAGTTAAGGCTTATCTGAATTTAGATTTTTCATTTACATTAAAGACAAAATAGAATCTCCACATGTAACTTCCAGGGTCACATCTGAGAGAGGAAATGCCATCCAGAGGAAGTCTGGTTAACATGAATTCAACGTTCACAGTGGTTTTGTCTGGGAATTTCCTTGAGTTTTATAGTGTTTACGAATCTGCTCAGCAACAAAAGTCTCTGTAGGTATTACAAGCCACAGAGAGGTGATCCTGCTCTTCCCCATATCCATCTCCTCTCAGGAGGATACTTCATTACATCTACTGTTGTGACTCTGTTGGAGCCAGAAGCTTTATGACGTGTGCAGTCTGATTAGTGTATGGCGTGTAAGCAGTATTTATCCAGCACCTACCTTAACTTCCACAGGCCCTTCTGAGCCACAGCTTGATTCCAAGCCATTTAGCTGGAAGCCATGCCTCCCTAGCAAGCACTCTAACACACACCTGTCGTAACATTTCCCTCCTCTCCACTTTTGCTCTTTTACATTCATTATCATCTCTAACAGTTGTTCCCACGTGTCCCACCTTCATCCTTCTCTTAATCCATTTTAATTGCAAGCCCTAACAGAACATGCAAACTAAGTACATCCGCACATAAATCCCTCCTCACACACACACACCCCTCCAATCCCTTCTGGAATCAACAAACAGAAGCAATTTGGCTGTTTATCCCTACATCTATTGAAGATATAAGGAGTAAAAAGTAACATCAGCATCATCTTTTTTTAAAAAGTGGCTTTTGGTTTATAAACTGAACTATCTCAAGTCACACAGTTTGTTCCAAACTTCCTGAAATATTAGACTTGAATAGAGCATATGTATTTTGCAGTAATCAAGTAATACTTACAGAATGAGGACTGTGTATCCTTGAAAGCACCAATGTTAGAAATAACTTTGAGGTGAACACTGAGCTGAAAAATACCTTTGAGTCACTATGTCCTGTTCCCTGCTAATGCAAGCAATTACAGCATAATCCCATGCTTGACTTTTAGCAAGCTCCTTCTCAGCAGATGCTGACTTCCATTACTCTCAATTGAACCCCGTTCCACAGCACTGGCCCTCTGATAAGGAACTATTCAACTGAGAACAAGCTCCCAGTGTGATGCTGTGCTAATATGGCTCACCAAAACAAAGGGAAATAGCAGGTATCCTTTTTGTATACAGGAGGGGAGGGACTGTTCTTGCCAACAGCATGTCTAATTCTGAAGTCCACGTCCTCAACAATTACTGAAAAACTCACACAGGCTCAGCAAACTTAAAGAATGATGGCATGTGGAAAATTGGCTTTGCAAGAAAGATTCACTGACTCCAGTCGACCTAGGTTTGGAGTAAAGCTTAAAAGATAACTTGGTCAATATCCAAATAAATCTACAAAGGGAGAAAAATATCAATTACTAGGGGCTTATTTTATGAACCAGTAAGATATAATGAGGAACAACAACTGACAGTAGAAGTGAAAAAAGAGGAAACAGGCCTTTTCCAACCGTGAGAATAATGCATCTTTGGAACAAGGCTCGGGGGTACAACATGGTCTCAATCACTTGGCCCCCACAATCAGTATCCTGAGAATCCAGGTACCTTTCTAAGAGAAATACCCTTCTTAGGGTTTTGCTCTAGTTTAAAGAGAATGCTGGGCACTAATCTCTTCTGTGCTGTACACAGGACTCTACATTTTAAATAGTCTATTCTGTTCTGAAAAATTAATGAACTTTACCATGCCATCAAGTCTAAGTAATCCCATGCATTAAATCTATAGTGCCATAAAGCCATCAACTTTATCTTCCATAACTTCTGTGCACCGTTTACTTATTTGCTTTACTTTGTATCTGCCTTCAGGTCAGAAATTCTCTAAAATAAACTTTAATGGAGAGAAACAGACTGCATATCCTTTTCTAATTTCAAAATAAAATTATAAATAAGTTGTTTCATAACCTCACTGGCACTGGCATGACAATGATAAACCTGATTAATAGCAAAAATAGGCTTCAACAATAACAACAAAACCCCCCCAAACCCTAACCTCCCCAAAATCCCCAAAATCAAAACAAACCCCTCAAATGAACAAACAAACCAACCAACCAACCAACCAACCAACCCCTGTTGTCTGAATTTAGCAGCTATAGACATTCTGATATTGTTTTTCAAACAACATTTAGAATGAAAATCCTGCAAGAACTCATTTTCTAATCATCTAATTAGCATCAACCCTGAGAGAGCAAGAATGTTATGCAGCATTAACAAATTCATGAGCCTTATGAGTTAAAAAAAGCCCTGGAATATAACAGAAAGCTGCATTTCAGAATTTTATATTGTGTGTGGTATCAGGCTTTTCAAGGGAACAAATGATCCATTTAATTAAGGGCTTCGCATTCTGCCTCAGACAACATCAAATATTAAAGGGGAAGATGCAATCAGCCCTCTAGTGGGCAAATATGGATTCAAAAAATGTTAAATCTATATGGATAATGAGAATATCCCATCTGACACCAGCAGTGTTTCAGTATTCTACTTCAGTGAAATTCTGGCTGGGGAGAGGAAAAATAGGGAGTGCTCCTTGCTAAGCATGAATGAAACACTGTATGAAATAATTGATTTCTACTCCCCCTCTGTTTAATATCCATTTTTAATAGTCTCCCCACTGTGCTTCTAAACTACCCCTCCTTTGGCTGCGTTCTTTCTGACAGCAAGGAACAGAAATGACTGCAGCATTCCCATTGATGGTGTGACACAACATCCCCTGCAGCTGCTTGTTATGGCTCGGCAAATTCAGACAGCCTTGGAGAAAATATCCTTAATAACACAGAGGTTCATATCAACAGTTAAATTAGCATTCAGCCATATGCCAGAGATCAAAAGTAACCCCTTCCAATGTTTACAATGCTTTCTTTTTTATAGGAAATAAAGACATTTGGAAAATGCTCATGTTAGACAGAGACGCTCTCAAAAATCATGAAATGCCAGTAAAAGGTGGATCTACAATTCTAATTCTACTCCCATATGAAAGTCATCACAATGAGTCATAAACAAAATTATGCTTATAGCAACTAGACTACAACTCTGTGGCACGCCGTGTTTTTTTCCACTTTTCATGGAATGTTCCGCCTCATTCATCAGATGCTGTTAGGAGATAAAATACCATCTGAAACACCAGCTCATAGTAAAATTTGCCTAACATGGATTAACTGCCTTTTTCAATCAAGTGCTTAATTAATCAGTATTACAGTTGTGAAAACTATGTAAGCTTGTATATGGGTCTGAGAATTCAAATTCCTAGTATCTACTGAGAGTAGTCTTACAAGTTAATTGAGTTCTTGCTCCTTCTGTTAGGCTACAAACACAAGTGAGACCATCAGTTATAATACAAATCGAAACAGGAAAGTCTGGAATTAGACTAGATGATATGAGTAAGTTTAGGCTGCCAGAGTCAGCAGCTCATTTAGCAGGGAAGGAAACGTCCTGCCTTTCCAATGCAGAGTTAAAGTAGTAATAATTAATGCAAGTATAGCATAATAATGGATGCATAGTTCATGATAAATGCTAACTTGACCCTCATTCCATTTTTTTTAAGATTAAGTTAAACACTTTCTTGTTAATATTTTGTAAGAGGCAGGGAAAGGAGACAAAACTAACATCCAAGATAGACAGGTGCACTTGGGCAACACCAAATAAAGCCAGCGAGTATGAAGATGCCAAATGAAGGCACAGGAATTGTACCTCTGCTTCCACACTGGCACACCCTGCATCAGCTCCTATTCAAAAGCCAATGCTGTGCTTCCACTGAACAGTTTACACTACTGCTGTGTGTAACAAATCTATCAGCTGTGCTCAGAGGTCTTGGTCAACTTACTTCCACCATCCTTCAGTCACCTGGTGGTTTGGTAAGGCTGCAGAAAAGCATGCCTTCATATTGGCAAGGGAGAGAGCAGTTTAAAATGCTCTCATCATATGGCACTTTCCCAGTTCTCAGATTTGAGGACATTCCTGCATTTTGTCTATTTTTCCAAATGACCTTAAAAATACCTGACTCAGAATTCTGTAGTACTTCAGCATACATTACAAGTTGCCTGTCTTCTTTTAATGACTCTATCATTTATGCTTTCAACAGCTGCACCTTTAACCTTTTCTGTCACAGTCTCGCACTGGGAGCTTTCATGATGTCACTTAATTCCTAAAAGTCTTTTTCACAGTCATTGCTTTTCAGGATACTGTTCCTCCATATTCCTTATCTTTCAATCAGAGACATTCAATAGTCCAACATTTAACAAGAAGCTTCTGTCTGATAATGATTTCCATTGTGTCCAAACATCTGGACCTCAATCCCTGGCTGCTGGAGATGTCATGCTGTCCCAAAAGGCTAAGCCTTCCATGCAGACTGTATTAAAATATATTTTGTCTGAACAATTAACAACCACATAAGAATCCCTTTTTTTTATACAGCTATCCACCAGCATTGCTTTTATCTTTAGGTTATTAGCCATGACTTTCTGTTGACCTCCCAATCACTGAACATCAGGCCTAAGACACTGCCCGCCAAATTCTGAAATCAGTCACTATTAGCATAAAAGACCAACAAAACAATAAAACACAATAACGTGCTTCCTAGCATAGTGATAACATGCAAGAGCTAACATTAGAAGAATACAAAAGGCCGGTGAGAAAGCACTAGGAAATTTGGAAACACCAGGATTAGGGTCATCCATGTCACCATAATTTGGCTCCACAATGCAGGTGCATTCTGACACAGCCATATCAACTGTGTCCACAGAACTGCACTCTTACTATGTTGCACAGACAGATATTTAACAAGTAAGTGCTCAGATTTTTTATATCACCACTCTGGACAGCCTTAAGCCTTGTCGACCACATGCAATCCCAACCTCGTGAAGCAGATCACTCATCTCCTCCACAGAAATATCAGCGCTCCATAAGCACTCATCTATCCCCACAATGTCCCTGTTTTATTTTTTGTAAGAGAAGGGAATCACGGAAGACACAGTGAAACACAGTAGGAGAGACATACCCACAAATTCCAGGTGGCCAAACTGGATATCTGACCCTTTTTTCCTTTAAAGGAAAATTCCCATTACATATGTTCTTATCACTGCTCCTATAGATTTCTATGCTACTCCTATGAGATGCAACACTCCTGCAAAGCAAAACAGGGTCTGACCTGTAACAGAGGAGTGTCCCACAATACTTGAGATTATGGTTTTAGGAGCACCAAATGTTAATTATTTCAGGATAACTCTCTGTGATTGTTTGCAGCCTGAGCCAAATGCAAATCCAGGGAAGATTGGACCTAACTCATACTTGCACACACTTCAAGGCAAGATTATCTATAGGGCTGTAGGATACCACGGCAATCTGTGGCAGAGCAAGAGTAATCAACAGTTCTTCATACTAGCAAATGTCTTCCCCAGATCATCCTCCTCAATTCCACAATCCCATGTCAATGCATTTTATTTTCTTTTAACAGAACATTCCTTTAAGGTTGAGCAAACATGCAGAACTCTGACAGGCTATCATGCACCAATAACTAATCAAGGATGGTATCAAAGTGTATTGACTCAATAAGGCCAAATTAAGGTGTAGTAAGATAAGAGGCATAAAACACAGTTTTGAAGTTCCCTCTCTCCCAAGCTGAAACTGTGACTGTCCTCCTTATTCCCTTGCACACACTCATTCCATTGACAAGTAACATGCCAAAATTAGAACTTGTGACTACAGAACTTCTCCTGTCAATTCCGTTTGGCACTAGGAGGAACTGCCAAGGGAAAGCACGTGCCTACGTGCACACACACATACAGTTACAATATCTCAGCAGAAGGGAGAGAACTTACCATAACACAAGGCTTTACCTCATTATAGCCTCAGGCATGTGGCCAGTCAAATTGTAATTTTCTAAGCTCCAAGCACTGCATTTCTATACAAAGCAAGGATTATGTGTGCAAACTGCATGTGTATATATAAATGGGCATGTGCAACAGTCTTCCTTAGAGTTCTGATATCATAAGCCAATTCCAAACAATCTGGAAAAGGGATAAGGATCTTAAAAGTCAACAAAAGTCTCAAATATATGCAGCTGAGGAAAGAAGAGAGACTCTCTTGGAGTCCTCTGCTGAGGGAAAGGCTAATAAGCTCACCCTTGATTAGACATCAGAGAATCCACACAGGAGAGAGCCGCTGGAAACCAGGCATCATTAGTTCCGCTGCCCACGGAACTACTTGTTAAAAAAAGCAAACAGAAATTCCAACGTGTGGCATCATACTGACACCCACGTTGGTCATCAGCAATCTTAAAATCCATTGCACAGACCTCTGCCACTGCAGTTAAGATCATAAAGCACAGCAACAATACTTTGCCACCTTTTTCTAGCCTAAGAAGGAGATGAGGTTCTTTGCCAGAGGAGGTCACATTCTTATGCTGACATCAAAGACATGGCAAAATTTAGAAACACTGGGTTTAATATTTCTAGGCTTTGGAGGGAATGTGGTCAAACTTTCTGCCTAACACTTCAAACTAAATTCCCCCTTCACCTTTAGCCTTCTAGCCCAGAGCAATACCCTCTCCTGCACCAATGCCCAGACCCAAACTCTTTACCCACATGCCTCAGCCTCTTGATCCTCTACTGCAGGGGCTCCTTACTATTTCATTCCCTCAATTACCTAGCACTTACCTCCTCTTCCTCATGCTTCTGTTTGTCTGTCCACATCCCATGCTCTTGTCCCACTCTGTTCTGCCAGTTCTAGGTATCTCATTCTCCAGCACCTAGCAGGTCTGGTTCCCTCCTCCACCCCTCAGCCTTGGCTGTGATAACTCTCCCATCTCTCCCTTGCAAAGAGGCTCCCCATCACATCCTCTTTTTCATTCCCAAATTCTCTTGTCTTGTCTCTTGTCTTTTCTCTCCTCCTTTCTGATTCCCATCTCTACCAAGTTTCCAGATTTCCTCAACACAAACAGCTCCAGTCCCTGCCCATACTTTGTTCTCATCTCTACGTCTGAACCAAGCAGTGTCTTCTCACACCTAGCCTTTGTGCCCTTCAGAGGGGGAGATTACTGTCCACACTGGGCACTAAAGACTCCTTCTGAAGCAGAAGGAAGAGCTGCTGTACCTGAAGGAAAAATATGTTTGGCCCTTCAGTGCAACTCCAGAAGATGCTTAGAGCTGCAGAAAGAGTAGATATATAATCCAGCCTTACACAGAAACTGAGAGAAGTTAGGCTGTATTTGTCTCCTCTGTGGAGATGGACTGTCTGCTGCGTGCCTGGAGTTGTGCAAGCCTCAAGAAACACCAAAGAGAATATAACCTTCACGTATTTCAAGCACCAAACTATAAATCATCTCAGAGCATGCTTAACGGATTTTTTCCAAGCTTAAAACTGGCCAAATTCAATAATACTGTCACAGACATATGTGGCTTACAAAACCCATAGCCACCACATTACAAATTGATTCAAAACTATGGGAAGTTCACTGAACAGTAACGCTAAATCCAGTACAGGAAAGAAAAAAAACAGGCTTAAAACAAGACATATCTGAGAAGATGCCCACCTGCTGTATTCAAACCACTGGCTCTCCTTGTGTACATAATTTGCTCCCTAATGAGGGTCTCCATCCTGCTTCCTAACCTTCTACAGGTCAGTTTACTAAAGCTTCTGTACACTTTTGGACCTTGGACTTGTCTCAGAAGTTTCCTATGTCCTTCAGTTGCTTATTGTCTCCCAACCTCCTTTCTGTTCCCCAGTGAAAGTAAAGAAAACTCAAAACTAGAAGTGGAGAAGACAGAGCTTGTTGATTACACTACGACAACGAGGCCCTTCTCAAGCCAACGACCTTTCTGTTGGTATCTGAGGCTCTGGAGCACAGCCTGCAAAACCATTCCAGACTATAAACTGGTATTCAGCCTAGATTTTACTTCATGCCAGAGCCTAGCAATGCCTATGCAGAGCTCTCTTCCTCTTACAAAGAAACTACTTAGAGAACTGTCAAGGGAAAGAGAATTGATGATCTGGCCCAGAGCGGCTGAACTGCTTCATCATCAGCCTTGTCCACTGATCACATCACACCAGAGTTCTAAAAGTGCACAGGTACAGGCACCACACCAGGACTATAAAACAATCCTAGTGTGTCCAGGACCTGTTTGCTGCCTTTTCCTCAGTACCTTCTAAAGCACGGGGAAGAAGCCATGTGCTCTACAGTGCCAGCATCTTTCTAGAAAGACTCTTGATGCTTATCTCATTTTCCAAAGAAAAAGTAAATTCTACAAAGATGTCAGGGAAGATTAACAAAGAGCTGACGATGCATCCAGACAAGACTAAAGTGACATTACTCATGAAGGAAAATGCTTCAAAGGACTTCCCCTGCAAGTGCAAACATTCTTCCAGTAGCACAAGGTAAAGCACTAAGGACTCTGCCAGACTAATCCTAGGGACAGACATCAAAGATCTGCAAGTATTGCCATCGTTGGCAAAAGCCTCCCACCTTTTCTTACAAAGAAACTCCTAGTCATAAGATTCTTGAACCACTTTCACAGCAGCCTACTAATTCACTTCTAAAGATGATACAACAGTAAAACAGCTGCCATTTGCTGGAGCAAGCATCTCTACATTTAATAGAGAATGGGATTAGCTGCAGTATATGTATCAAGGTTTATGCTCCAACACCTTCCACATCTGCCTGGCTGTGCTGCTCATTCAAGGTCTTACTCTGTCTTTATCACCACACTAAGAGTCAGGAATTACAAATATCAACCACCTGCCCAGACACTCACGACAAGAGAGCTCACAGAGCTCAAAAACAAAGCTTAAAAAAATAATTAAATTTGACAAAATAATCCAAGGCTTTAGGAAATGGGTATTAAAAAAAAATCACATTGATCAATGTAGTACAACTCCTTCCAGGAATCTGAGTACATTATTCTCAGTGTCTCATCATGGGAATCAGTGAAATCATACAAACGTAGTCATATGAATGCCAAAACCAACTCCTCCTCCAGCCTGAGAAAGAAGCAGGAGTAGATGAACCTCACCCACAGTCTTAATTTAGCTAGCATATGTCTGCATACTGTAGTGACGGGAAGTACTGAAATCATCCTCTAGAATACAGAAGGATCCCAGTATTCCTCAAAGTTTTAATTTGTGAATCTATTCATATGCATATCAGAGAAAAACGATTTTACTGTGTTTCATCAAGGTTTTCTCTCCCACAGCTCCAAGAGAAGATAGTGCTTTCCTTTATTTTTCCAACAATCATTTTTAGTTCCAAACTTGCACATGGAATGCATCATCCAAAGAGCTGATCTCAAGGAGGACAGAAGTACTCCTTTGTGGTCTTCAATAAATCTCAATTTAGCTCTCTCACACCTAAGCACTGCTCAGAGGTGGGGGCAGGTGGAAGAGGTACCACATTCAGACTAAACATAGAGAAATCTCAAACATAAAGAAATTACATGTTCCCACATGCATACTCATCTGTTTTTTCCCTGCAAAGCCTTTTTCATGAGCTGTTACACAGACGATGCATGTTCGTAAAGTTTCTGCTGAGTCACTCCACCTGGTCTTGGGCATTTTTTTTTCAAACTTACAAGTAAACAAGGAGCTATAATTAAAACCCTGGTTCAGCTTTAATTCTAGTGTTCACTGCCAATTGTGTCCCCTGTAAATACATATTTAACAACCTAATTAGCAACCCGGACTGTAAGCAGCTTGAGTAGTGTGGAACTGTGGCTATGGCCCAAAATAAATGGTGGGATTACAAATAGCAAGCTACCTAACACTCCCACCCCTCCTCACCATACGCTGATTACATTTTCAAAGTGAAGAACTGGGACATTGGCTAAGATAAAAAGGCTGATCCAAGCTCTAGTTTTGTATCCATTTAACTATGTTGATTTAAAAATGTAAACATTAAAAAAATGTTGCAGTTAAAAGTGAAAAAATGCCTGAGGTGGGCACAGATTCTGTGTAGATGTCTTCATATTCCTATGGCTTAAATCCAGAAAGATAACTAAATCTGTACCAAAACAAAGAGCATCTAGGATGATAAAAAGAAAACTGTTTGAGATGGGATCCTGGGCACATTGTAGGGAAGTGAGAAGACCTAGGGACCATCTCCTTTTTCTGTTTCAATTTGGCTACTACTTTGCCTCTTATTTATCTTAACTACCCGTCAGAAACACCTATTGCTGGATCACCCAGAAGTGCTCCTGCTTCCCACCTAAGACAGACATTTACTCCCTACCACTTTCTGCTCTATCTGGTTTCCACCTTTTCTAAAACACCCACACTGCTTATCCTCTGGTTCAAGTATTCCCTCCTACCTTCTCTCTCCCCTCCCCATCACTCCTAAACTCAAGCCACATCCCTCCAAGCTCAGAAACCCAACCTCAGGGCTCAGAACTCTCGTCTCTCTTACCTGACACACTTAGGGTTCAGAAGCACCCTTACATTTAATTCAGAAATAGGGTTTTTTTCCTTGTTTTCTTTGGAGTGCTGAGATAGGAGGAGATCACAGGGGCAATACACACAGGAGCAGGCACTATGTCACCACAATTCACTTCCTGCTCTGTGTGTCTCCAGTTTGTAGTCTTTACACTGGAGAGACTGGAGCCCTAACTGAGGAGCACCCAGGTGTACTAGGGCTCTCAGCTACACCAGAAGTGCTCCAGCCAGCTGCACCAGCCTGCACTGCGCTCCGCAGTACGCCAGCCATACTACCTGGCTGTGGTATCAAGGATATAGTTTAGCCTCCATAAAATCCTGGTCATTAACTAACCTAGGAACATTAACAACTATATATTCAGGAAATCAAGACTGTCCACTTAGTGGAAATCCTCAGTTTTGGGTCAACCCATCAGCTTGTAAATATTCCTGACCAGAAAGAAAACTCAACTCTTTCTGCAGCTCAAAGATTCTCTGCTCAGAGACTCTGTAGGTACAAGGCAGAGATCTCTTCATCCCCATGCAACCCTCTGAAGGGGTAAATACGTCCCCATCCCCATGCAATGTTACAGTCAAGGTTTCATCCCACTCCCCACCTGTATGTCTTGCCATCCTTGTGCTGGTCCTCATCATCCTCGTTTGTCAGCACAAAGGGGTCGCTCATCTCTGGCAGCCCTGACTCCTGCAATCGTTTCTTCTTCCGGCCCCGGGGTGGTTTGGGGGCAACTCCCCCAGCCCCGCCACCCTCAGTGAGGGTGGTTGTCCCTTTCTTGGACAGGTCTGGAACCACCTGCAGGGCTGCCTGGGAGCCAGGGGGTAGCGCAGAGACAATCATGGGAGCTGAGATGGGAAAGGTTTGGGCAGAGGCGGCTGTGGTCACCAGAGAACCTGACGGGGAAGTTATCACCAGACCAGGACCTGCACACAAAGGAAGGTGGAGGAAGTCAGTTATTACATCTCCAATTATGCCCAACCTCCTTATCCCACAGAAGCAGCTACTTTTGACTACAAGACAAACAGAAGGGTAGCTTCCCCTCCCAAAACATTCCCAGTCTCCACTGCTGGAAGTCAAATTTCTATAAAGAGGGTGGATGCACAGAGTGCCTAGAGATTCCCAGTGAAACCACACCAAGGCAGTTCACACCATCAGTAAGGCTAGGACCAATCTACAGGCCAATAAGGATTCTTCAGGACCTCATGTTTGCCCATCTCAGAGTCCCCCTCGTACACTGCCAAAGCCTTTGGAGCATCCTACCTGCTGTCATGAGCCCAGCAGACTGCACTGGTACCACGGTGATGTTCTGAGTCACAGGGGCTTGGCTGTGTGGTGTCAGCTGCTCTGGCTTGGTGTCCGAGTCCATGGCGATACCAGTGGGCAGGGCCACAGAGGTGGGGACTGTCAGCAAGGCAGGGTAGTGGGGGGGAGCCAGGCTGCAGCCCTTCTCTGTGGGCAAGAGCTGCTCCTTCATCTTGTTAATGAACATGGTGTTCTCAATCTAAACAGGGAGAAGGACAGGTTTTAGCAAACCCTGGCACAGCTTTGCCCAGCATTTGGCTGAGCAAGAGGTGCACCAGAAACACTCATCATGCATAAACTTCAAACGGGAAGCAAGACCAACATAACAGGCTGGAGGATCTTACCTGTCCCGAGACGGTGGGCACTGCTGGCCAGAAGTACGGGGAGGAGTTGAAATGAGATTCTTCCATCCTAGCTGGGCACAGGGGGCAGGAAGAAGGGGGAAGGGAAGAGGAATGGAGGATAAGGAAGACAGACAGACACACAAACACAAAAAACCCATTAAACTCAAAGAGACTCCAACATGGAACTGACTCAGTCTAATGCTGTGACAGTTCCTTTATCTTCCCTGTCTTTCTTGAGCAACTTGTTCCCCCTTCTGAGCTATCTGCCCAAAAAAAAAAAAAATATTTACAGGGGAAAAAGGTGCCTGTTATTCCCATGGGCTTGGGTCCATCTGAAATGCCCCTTGCCCGGTAGTCCTCCATGCAAAAAACAGGACTGACTAGAAACCCAGAACACATCCAAATTTCCCCAATTATCATCCACCCAAGTACATGGCATAAATGAAGTCTGTGCATCTGCAACCCAGCAAATACAGATGAAAATGTTTTTCACCATCACAGACAGCCTGACCCCACAGGCAGTGAAAATTTTGGACCATGCCTGTCCCTCCAGCCCAGCTCAACACTAAGGACCCAGATGCAGCAAAGGGACATTAGCATTATGTTACACAGGAAGAAAGACAGGCAGAGAGAGGGAAACAGACTTGCCCAAGATAACAGACAGCCACAGCAGACCAAGAAGTCAAACTCAGGGCTCCTAACTTCCTGCTGCCCACCCCAGCCCCACTCTTGAAAGAAACACAGAAATACCATTTAATATTCCTGCTCTCCTCCAATGAGACTAAGCAGTAGGAAAATAACCTGATTCCCCTGCTCCTGAGATACCCTATTTCCAAGCGAGATCATGTCATGGCTCTCCACTGCCCATTTCCTTCCCATCTTTGGGACAAGATTCTCCAGGACTCTGTCTCCAGCCAAGTGCCCACTGCTCCATCTCAACTCTCCCTGCATTCAGAGGACCAGTTAGAAACCAAAAGAGTCTCCTGAACACAGAGGTATGATCTCTTTGGGAACACTTGACTGAAGGAGCACTTTCATTTCTAATCCTTACATTCCTCTGTGTAATCCCATTAATGGACAGAGTTTGTTACACTTGCAAAAACACTATTCAAAACCTAAAGACATTAACGAAACAGTAATTTCTGAAGCAGAAGATACATCTATTCCTAAACAAATATGGCCAAAGTGGTAGGTAAAACCTATGTTCAGAATTCGTCTGGCAGAGAGCACAACCAGCTGTAGGGTTTTCATGCAGCTACCTGCAAACTGTCCCACTTGTATTTCTGTTATGGTCTGTCAGTGGTCTAATAATGAAACAATATTGTTTCTGAAGAGTCTATCTCAGTCATCAGGGGAGCTCAGAGGCATGCCCCCAGTAGCATGAAACACTTACATTACAGAAGTATTATCAGGACAGAATAAATACATATGGAATTGCTGTGTTTGAGCCAAAATGCAAAGATAATTTTCCTCTATGTGGAGAAGCAGTATTTAAATGAACCAAATTATCCAATAATTTTTTTTTATGAATTGCTCATGCACCAGCAAGGCCAAGTACTCCTGCCTCACTCACTCACTGCAAATCAACCAATAAACACACTTAAGGATAAATTATTTACCTTACGTTGGTGGCATGCAGTCAGACTGCTCGCTGCCTGACTGAATTACTCTGGATTTACACTGCTGTGATTCAATCAGAGGCTGATGGGGCAAGACTCTTACCTTCCTTCCTCTGCTTTCTTTTCTGAGCCAAATTAATTATTAAGTACACTGCCCACAGCACAGCCCTATGCATGTAACACCTAATTACATGACTTTTTTCTTCCACAGGATGGGCACACATGAGGAGATAACACATCCTCGGCAAGTGAGCACCATCTGAATCAAGAGGGGTATTTTGTTTGGAATTTCCTAGTTTGGGGTTTTTTGCTTAGGTTTGGTTTTATTTGTAAAGCAAATAAATTGCTGTAATTGATTATTTGCTTAGCTTCCACATCAAAAACACCAAAGTGAATCTGACTCCCCAAAAACAAAGCCTCATGTAATAATCAGATGCATTTTCCAAAGAAACTTTGTAGTTGTTCAAAACTCCCTTGGATGCAACTGCAAACTTCAGGAGCTAGAGGAAGACGCAAATTTAAGCCAAAAAACCCCTCACAAGAGCTTTCTTATTTAAAAATGAATGAAAGGCAAGTCCATTTCCAGACTGCAAAACCCAGACTGGCAGAGGCCAGGGCACTCAGTGGCTGCTTGTCTCCATCTGGTCTTCTACCAGAACTTCACAGAAAATCTAACTTTTGTTTGCTCAGTTTACAAAGTGCGCAAGTCACATACGGCTCTTACTGATCCTTCAAAGGACAGCTACACTGATGTCATTAGCCTCCCTTAGAATCCACCTCCCCATCCAAAAATCTTCACTCTTGAGCATATTATGTATCAGGCCTCAAACTTCTGGCTTGAAAGGCTGAAGTGTGATGGAGTTACAAGAATGTGGAGGAAGAGGAGAAATGGTGTAAAAGTCGAAGCTTTCATGCAATTTCACTAGCAAGCCAGTCTTCCAAAGGCAGAAAACAAAGGTAAGATTCCTCCACCAACCTACTGTCCTAGTAGCCAGAGCTGTCCCCCTCCCCTACCCCACTTTTAGGCTAAAAGAGTATTTTGAAAACATGCACCCCTATTGGCAGCCCCCACTCAGACGCTGCTCGCACTTACTTTACCAGAACTCTGCTCGTAACCCTTCCAATTGCTCTATAACTACCAGACATGGGCTGGAGCTTCAACCCTGTACCACAGCACGTTCCCACTGCAGGGCCTTCATCATCCCAGCTTCCACAAACAGGCCAGAGATGGGACCTTCTTCCTATTCACCAGTCTAGTATCAGACAGATGTCAACGTACCCTCCTGATATAAACCAAAAACACTTTCTATGTACAGACCACAAATGTACATACACCAAATAAACAACCGAGTGAACCAGAGAACTCACAAGGGACAAGGGATCTGGAGTTTAGAGCTCACAGAGTATTTTACAGGATCGCATACTTAACGTGCTGGATTTATACTTCTTGGCAGGTCATCACTTTAATCATAAACAGACAGATAAAAGCACGTGCAAGTATACGGTGAGGTAGAGGCTGTGTTTCTGGAAGGCACAATCAAGGTTGGATATGCAGGTATTTATTCAGAGGTTGACTTTTAACACGGGTTTCTTTATTCTCCAGATGCCTGGCTTTTAGCTCCTATTCGGCACGGAGTTTTCAGTCAACAAAAGGCCCCGAGTGTAATGCTCGGGAACAATTTAGACTGTCATTTTATGTCTGCCCAAGATCTTTGTTCAACGACAAGGAGCTTTTAAGCTTAATTGCTTCAAAATACTAGGGATGCTGAAAGCCACACGGGCTGTTAGATCAAAAGCAAAAATGCTTCCACAGAAACCATAAGCACCAAAAAGTTCAAACGCTGCTACACCTTTAGAACAAGCGCATTTGAACGCACACCAGGAATATCCCAAATGTACCGGACAAAGCTCTGGATTCCAAACCCGCACACTAGAGACAGAACTTTGGTGCCGTTCCCCAACACTTGTGTAGCCTCCACCCCGACCGGGCGAGCCTCTGTCGGAACAGGTGCCTGGCAGAAGGCAAACCCTGCGCCTCAGCTCCTTCCAGGCGGTCAATCCCTTCTCCCGCACCCCGGAGCTCCAATGCCTTCACGCCCCCAACTCCGGGACCCGCGGCCCATCCCAGCTCCTCCCACCACACGGCAGCCCCCGGGGCCGGGGCGGGGGTCACTCACGCAGCTCCGGGAGCTCCTTACCCCTCTCACTCTCCCTCCTCTTGCATTTCTCCTCCTTCCAGGGCCGGCTCTGCAAATAAACCGCCTGGGTTACCGGGGCGCCCGGGGCCCCGCATGGCATCGGGCGGCGCTCGGCGGGGCCCGCGGGCCGGGGCACCCCGGCCATATGCGGGGCAGGCGCTCCCCGTGGGGCCCGGACCCACCTCCCCCCGCGGCGGCCGAGGGCGGGGCCGGCCCGGAGCGCGGCTCCCCGGTGGTGGAGCCCCCGACACCGGGACAGACGGGCGGGCGGACAGACAGACAGACAGCCCGCCCCCCTCCATTTCCGCTTCCGGATCGCCCCGGCCCCGGAAGTCCCGCTGCCCGGCCCCCCGCCTGCGGTCCCGCCGCCCCGCACATTACCGGGCTCCCCCCCAGCGGCGGCCCCGGCCCGGCTCCGGCGGCGGCGGCCTCCTCACCGGAAAGACAGCGGGGAGGAGCTTCCGGGTCAGGGGGCGGGGCGCGCCTCGGCGCTTCCGGGTCGCCAAGAGGAGCGGAACGGCGTCATCAGCGCTTTGGCTTGAAAACGGGGCGGCGGAACGGCGGCGGCGTCGGCGCGGGGGAGGCTCCCCAGGGCGGGGGCACCGGCGAGGCGGCCGCGGCCGGAGGTCGGGGCGGGGGTCGGGCGCGCGCGCGCGCTTACCGGAAGCGCGGAGGGCGCCGGCGCGCGGGAAAGCCCGGGCTGGCGGAAGGGCGGAAGTGGCTGTGGCGGGCGGGGGGCGGGCGGGCGCGCGGCGTCCCCGAGCCCGGCCGGCAGGGCCACTTCCGGCCTCGCGGCGTCACGTGATGCGGGCGGGCGGGGGGCCCCTCATGAATATTCATGAGGCACCGTGAATAGTAATAGCAATCCTGTGGGTCCGCGCGGGATGGCGCCGGCCCAGAGGAGCTTTCCCGAACGCTGTGCCTGCCAGCGCCTCGGACGGTCCCGGCCCGCCGCGATGATCCAGAGGAGTTGTCCCAAAGTTTGGGATGGTCCCAGCCCGCGCTGCCTCAAGCGTCTCCTGGCACGCTCTTGAACGTGTTTGTCCTGCTAAGCCAACAGAAAGGACTTCCCGCGAGCTGGTTTTGTGCCAGAATGGGCAAACTGGACCATCTCATTCCCTATCGAGAACAGGAGGGCAGGGCCGGGCGTGGAGGTGAACAGGGCAACCCCGTTCCGGCAGCCGGCGGCTCCGTGCAGCCTCACCCCAGCGCCAGTTGTGTTTGTATTTGTGACCGTGCGCAGCCTGACCCCGGAGGGGGCTGCCCCTCGCCCTCGTTCCCTCACTGAGCACTCAGTCTCACAGGCTCAGCCCACCCAAGTTCGGTCTGGCAGTTTCCCGCTGGCTGCCGTGCGCTGGCGCTGCCGGGCGCTGAGGCTGCCGTGAGCGGGAGGAGCGGCGGGCACCGCTGCCCCGGGCACCGCCGGGCTGCTCCCGCATCAGCCGGGGCTCCACCGCACCGCTGAGCCCCGCCGGCTGGGCAGCCCCGCACCGAGCTGCAGACACCCCGCAGCCTCACCGAGCCGCGCTGGCTGTCGCAGCTCTGCTCTGCCTCAGACGCTTCGGGATAAGACACGCTTCCTTCCGCTACTCGTAGCAGGGTTAACTTTGGCGCTGGGCCCACCTCCCAGGTCAGGCTAGGTTACCTTCCTCACCTGTGGTGTTACGTGCGTTTGGCTGAGCTGTTTCAGCGCTCTGACTTGAGAGAAACCTCTTTTGTTAATTGTTGCGTGAGTTTTCTGCCAGCTCGGCGTGCTGGAACAGCTTTTCCGAGCCAGCATGAGTAAGAGGGTGGGACCGGGCAGAGCACGGGCACAGCAGCCAGCGGTTAGATCGGCTCGGGCCATCGTCAAACCGCAGCATCCGGAGCAGTGGGCAGAGGGAAATCTCCCTGCGGCTCCAGCCACAGCGCCTGCCTCTGCCCGGAACGTGCCTGGGGTATTGGTCCTCGCAGGCGGCACCAAACATCCCCCTGGGAGGAGTCAGGATTAGCTCTGCGTTCTTCAGCAGGAGTCACGTGAAGGCAATTGTTGATTTATTTAAATAAAAGGAGTTGGCAGCCTAATCAGTTTGGAAATTAATTTCCTTGTTAATTTGGGGGCTTTGACTCGCTCATGAATATTCACAAATGCTCATCTTGTTGTGTGTTTTTTTCTTTCTCTCCTCTATGTAATTTATTTTTGTGATTGTCAGATCACCTCTGAAGGTGACATTTCTCTCCTCCTTCTGCAACGCAGCAAATGTATTCAATCTTATGCCTTGGAAGAGGAACTCCAGCCTGGCACTGACATCTCTTTTACTTCTCTCTTTTTTGCCAGGGATTCCTTTATAGCCTTCTTTCTCCCTGCATGCTGCCTAGGAAGAAAAGGGACCGAGTCTCCAAGAAGAGGGCTGGCCTGGACTTGATAAGTGGGAGCGCTTGTCAGAATGCCCTATACCTGGCAAGGGAAATTGTCACTTGAGGATTGGGACAAAGTGGTTAATTTTTCTTAGGGTGCCTGGAGTTGTCTGCTCCCGCTCCCAGCCCGCAGTGCCGAGCACCCTTCAGCAGCACGTGAGGCAGCGTGACTAACATCTGCCACAGACACTTGATTTGTCTTATCTCCTTTCCTTCGGAGGAGGCAAAGTCAGAGAAACACGGGTGTGTGTCTCTGGAGAGTACAGCTGATCTCTGTACCTTCTTTCCCAGCTCTCTTTACTTGCCTCCCTTTACTTATCCTGGCAGCCTTTGCTCCTTTCCACACCAGAAAAGAGCATCCTGGTTGCCACTGCGGGTTTCTCCCTGCTAAGACATGCCCGTGTCCCACGTGTCTGTGTGTTTAGGGCTTCTAGGATTTCATAACACTGACCGGCTGGGCTCAGCTAAGGAGTGTGGTGAATAAAAACCTGTGTAAAACCGCTGGTGCTGGGGGCAGGAGGAGCAGTGTGGGGTGAAGAGGTGCCCTCCTTACGCCGTGCTCGTGCACAGAGACAGGCTTGGCTGAGAGCTGGCCCCACAGCAAGGAACATGATGTGTGTAGTGGAGACCCCCAGGCCCAGCCCAGTCTCCAGACCAGCTCATTTCTTTAGAAAGGCCAGCTTTGGTACAGCCTCCATCTATCCAACGTGCTTGGAGCTGTGGGTGAGGAGGGGTGGCCAGGCTGCACCAGCCGTGGCGTTCACCCAGCAGCACTGCCAGCCCAGGCTGGGAGCTGGGAGGGGGTGACAGAGAGGTTCACAACTCTGCAGCAAGGAAATAAGCCAGCAGCAGTGCAAAGTGACTGCAGGAGGTAACGGAGCCCTGGAGCAGGCGGTAGGTGGAGGTTAGTGGGGCCTCTCTCCTGGGAACAGAATCATGTGAGTAACACAGCCGGGTTCCCACCTCCTGCTGAGGGCACCAGCTCCTGACAAGCTCAGAAAAGAAAATGTGTGGAGAAAGCCAGCCGGTTACCACGACAGTTGCTCTCTCACAACCTTTGGAACAACTTCTGCTGTGCAGCTTTGGCCCAGGAGGGTGGCAAACACACACCTCCACGCTGGCTGCCTGTTCCATCTCCCATCCTTGTTGCCTCCTCCACAATCACATCTGACTGTCACGTTCCCACCTCAGCGCTTTCCTTCTTTATCTACTCTCCTGATTTCTCCATTTCTCTCTTTCTTCACCACCCCAACGCAAAGCACCCACCCCTGGCACTTCAGTTATGACTACAGACCATCCTCCCATGGTGTCACTGTACTCTGTGTGCTTGAACACCTTTTGTTTGCTGTCTGTGTGTAAATTGCACTGCTCACGGTGGCTGTGCCAGTAATATAGGTGGTATTTTGTGTCATAGGATCCTGCTCAGCTGGCTTCTAGGGCTGATAAACCTGAACCTGACGTGTTCATTAAGCTGCCTCAAGTGGTACCTGAATTTGTTGGGGGTACTGACCAGTAGGCAGAGATGGACAGATAGACTTGGAAGGTGTGATGAGGTAGTGACACACATTCTAAGGATGGCGGCTGCTCATTCTCACCCAAATTTTTAGCTGCTTGTAGGAAAATATTTGGTTTATCCTGCAGCTGGCATTTTAATCTTGAGAGTACATTTCTCAGCAAGGCGTGTTGTCCTCACTCTTTTCAGGGAACTGACATCTCTTTGGCAATCGGCTGATTAAATCCCCTGGCAGCACACAGCAGAGAGCATTTCAGCACGTCATTCTTAGTTGGTTTTTCTTTTTTTTTTTTTTTGCTTGGGTTGGTGGTTTGTTGTGTTTTTTTGGGGGTTTTTTGTTTGTTTGTTTTTGGGTTTTTGTTTGTTGTGGGGTTTTTTTGGGTTTTTTTTGTGCTGCATGGAAATAGATTGCATTTTTCCGTGCTTGGTAACTTTTCTGCTTAGTGTTGTTCAGGCTTTTAGAAATACACAGTAATGGAGAGTTACAGATGCGTGTTATCCTGCACATGCTTGGTTGCCTGAATCATTTCATTATAGTGGCATCTTGCTCTCTTGCGGGCAAGGAGCAGAAACCACACCTGGGATACGCTCTGGAATTTAAAGCATATGCAGCAACAGCCCAATCCTTTTTTCAGTGAAAGAAGTAGGTTTCTCTGGGACCGGGCACATGGAGGTGGGTCCCTGTTGGGCAGGAATGTAACAACCTGTGATTGGATCAGCCTTGGCTCCAGGCTGAGTTCATTTGGCCACTGTAGTGCAGTCAGGGCAGTGAGTTACCGAAACGTCTGGCCGATGTGCCGTGAATACAAATCTCTGAATTTCGAAGGAGGAAAAAGTATCACCCACTGGATGTGTCAGGACAGCAAGAGTGGCTGAGGACCTTCAGCAGAGGGCAGAAATCACAGTTACATCAGAAGTGCCTGAGAGGGTCTCTCTTGAATGGGCACGGCCAAAGTGCACCACACGTGCACAGGCAACGCCTGCTCCAGTAGGGGATAAGCTCTCTGTGGCAATAACCCCTGTGTTTTAGTAGATCCCCACAAAAGTTACCAAGGAGCATGTTAAACATGACTCAGCAGCGAGCCCTTCAAGCAATGAAGGTTCCCTGAAGCCTAGGCTGCATTAGCAAAGGTGTAGTCAGCAGATCAAGGGAAATTATTATTCCCATCCACCTGAGCAGTGTGAGGCCCCACCTGGAAGATTACACCCAGGACTGGCTCCTCAGTACAAGATGGATGTTGGCAAACTGCAGCATGGCCAGGAAAAGACCCCACGGTGGAGGGCTAGAGCACACAGTGCTGAAGGAGAAGGCTGGGGGAGCTGGGTTTGTTAAACAGAGAAGACTGAGGTGGTGTCTAGTTGCTGTCTGCTCCTACCTAAAGGAACACTGTAGAGAAGAGGAAGCCAGACTCTGAGGAGGCAGCAAACAAGGGTCAAGAAACAAGGGACAAATGCTGAAACAAAGGAATTCTAAAGAAGTATAAGAAAAAAATTCTTCCCCTTGAGAGGAGTTCAGTAGGGGAAGTGATGCCTAAAAAGATTGGGATATCTCCATCCTTGGAGATGTTCAGAAGCTGTGTGAGCAAGGCCCTAAGCAAGCTGGTCTGGCTTTGAAGTTACCCTGCTGTAAGCAGGGAATTGGACTAGAGGCTTTTAGAAATCCCTTCCCACCTGACTTTTTGTGTGGGTCAGTGTTTTTGTGCTGCTGATCTGCCATGAGCCAATGTTCAGTGTCTTCACAAGGCCGGGAGCCAGAAGGGCAGTGTGCTTGTTCGGCCCTGTGGAAATGCATCTGTGCTGACAGCAGCATTAGCATCTGTAAAGCCTTTCTGCACGAATGTCTCTTCTCCAGCTGGCTCGCCACCCTCTGTAGCACAACTTGTCCCATTTTATACTACAGATGAATCTCCTAACTGCAAGATCTGGTTGGTTTGGGGGTGACTCCTTAAGCTGTGACGCCTGTGTTTTTCTCAAGAGCAGCAATCACTGAAATGTCACTTAAAACTATATTGCAGTATAACAGTTCCCTCCCTACACAAAACCTTCACCCCCTTCAGAAGCAGAGAGACTTTAATAACTCCTTTAAATTCTTGGTTTAGGTGTCTGCATGTTTCTTTGGACTCAGAGAATCTGTGATGAGTTTCAGGGGATCTCTGTTCCCTTTCAGAAGTTAAACAGTCACTTCCCAGCCCCGCTGTTTTTGAGAAACATGCCTCTGTGATAACCTAAGCTTGTGGCTTTCAGCTCACCAGGAGAGCAGAGGGGTGGGTGCTTGACTGATGCACTGTTCATACCACCTTCAGTGCTCACCACAGGGCTCCTGAAACACCCCTGGGTCTTTACAGCTGCCTCGTGTCATTTCTCAAGAAGAAGGATGACGCTGGAAAAGGTGGGAGAAGAGGATAGAAGGCAGGGTGTAGAACAGTAACTTGATGTATTAAGGCAAAAGCAAACCTTGTAGAAGCAAGGCTGGAGCTTACCGCCTTACCTTGATATTTGTGGGGTATTTTTTTCAAAGCTGTCTGAGGAAGCAGCAGTTTTGGGAGCAAAGATTTGCAGCATATCCATCAACTTCAGAGTAAGCATGTCAGGGCTGGGAAGAAGGAGCTATATTTCAGGAAGAGAGAAAACAAAGTACTCTGGGCAGCTGCAAACCCATTAGTCTAGTCTCAACAGAGTATAAGGTTAAGAACAAATTACAGAAGGAAAAGAGAATTAAAGCTACAGCAGTAAGTGGAAAATGGAATCAAATACAAAATGGGTTTATCAACAAAAGCACTGTGTGCCCTTAACGTGATCCTTTTCTTTACCTCCTTTCCCTTACCTGGGTGAAAAAAGAAATTGGTAAATCTAATCTAGTTGGATTTCAGTAGGGCACTTGATGCAGTGAGGGCTGGAAGGCAGCTAGATAAGCTGAAGTGAAAGGAATTAGTAAGAGAATTTTAGGTGGGTAAAATGCCGGGGAGAGGCAGATGATGTGTGAAGTCAAAAGGGAACTGCCACCATGGAGGAATGTCACTGGCCTTGGGAATAATTCTGCTTGCAGTAATGGCTCTAGCTCAGCAAAAAGCAGCATGAAAAGGAAGTTTGCTGATTAAATGCATTTAGGAGAATTACTCACAGTCTGAAGCAGAGAAGTGCGAGGTCCTTCTTCTTTGCTCCTGCTAACAGGAATGTCTTTTACACACAGAGATTCACTGGCTAGAAATGACAGAAGAAGAGACAGATCTGGGTGCATTCATCATTCACGAGGTGATTATGAAGCCCCGATGTGACGTGATCACAAAGACAACAGCCTTAAAGAGATCATTACGTTAATCTTATTTAGGATGCTGTATACAATTTGTCACTCATATTCAGAAGTGGGCTCGGGGTTGGCAGCAGCGTGGGGGAGCTGGAATAACAGAGTCTGTCTCTGTGCCTACCCCTGCTCTCCATATGAGCGGACATGGAGCCTTCCTTAGCTTAGGAAAAGGCTGGAATGGATGAACTTCTCTCTTAAAAATCCTTTTTAAACACAGGGATGTGCGCAGCGAAATGAGCCATTACAGAAGGGAAGGAGCTCAGCCATGATTTAGTTGGGCAGTCCCTTTCTCATCTGAGTTTGGCTCTTTTTAAGGCTGCACAGATTTACCTCTCCCTGCAATTTGCTGTGCTTCCTTGGCAGGCAGAGCAGGTTAGCACGACAAGCACAGCATTATAAGAAAAGATGGGCTGAACACAGGCCCACAAGCCCACATTTTTCTGCTCCATCCCCCAAAGAGTTTTTCCTTCAAGGGTAAGAGATCAGTCCGAAGTCTTGTGCTCTTGATGCAAGTGACTTGTTGGTGTTTCTCCCACACAATGCCTGCTCCCATAAGCTCTCTCAGAAGGGAAGTTTTAAACCCAGCATCTCAGAAAAGGCTCGGTTCTTTGGAGAAACACACAAAAGCCAGTCTGAACTAAATGTGCCACATGCTTATGCTGCAGGACTGAAAGGGTTTCATCGTGCTGGTTTTCATGGTGGGGAGAGAGTGGTGGGTCTTGAACCTAGTTTACACCTAGATGGGATTAGTACTGATCTAACACTTGACTGAGGGTGGCGGGGCGGGAGGGGCTGCAGTAAGTATAGCTTGCTGCAGCTTGCTTCTGACAATGATTTCTGAGGTTTATTTAATTTAATTGGGGGAAATGAAATTGGGACGAGACCTCAGGCAATCATGTAATTCAGCCTCCTGACCCGACGACAAGATTAAGTAAGCACAACTCATTTCTGACAGATATTTGTTGAACCTGTTCTCAACAGCCTACAGTGACAAGGCTCCCTGGCCAATCTAGTCCAGCGTTTTATTGCTTGATAGTTAAAAAGCTTTTTCTACCACACAGCTGAAGCTCTTAGTGATGAAAATGAATCTACCTATTTTCACAGCCCCGTTGAAAAGTACCTTTCTACCCTGACAGTGCAATTTCCCCAAACCAGCTGTATATACTTTTTGGCAATTGTCTGCATCTTTTGGCAATTCCAACGGTGGTTTGATTTTTTTTTTTTTCCCACTGCTTGTGCCTTTCACTCTATCAAAAGCTTTGGAGTCAAGATGTATCACATCTAGTACACCCCCCCAGTCCGCTAGCGCAGTTACCCTGTCAGACAGCGAGGTTAGATGGGCTTAATGTGATCTTCCTGATGAATTGAAGTTGGAGGGCTTTTTCAGGTTTGAAGTGCACATTGGAGGAGAAGCTAATTCATACGTGCAGCTGCTGCCTGACAGGGATGAGAAAGAGGCTGGGGGAGAGGGGCTTGGGGCTGTGGCCAGCTGAAGGGGAAGGAGGCAAATTCAGCCAGGATAAAATGCAGTGCTGGACAAGCAGTCTGCAGTTTGGGTTCTAGGGATAACAGAGTCTGCCAGGAGCCCCACGGGTAAGCACCACGAAGTGTGGAAGGACGGTCTGCTACAAGTGTTTTAACAGTGTGTAACATCAGAGATGCATCAAGTCTGTGCACCGTGAACCCCTCTGGAATTCATTATGGACTCGAACATGCTGAGAGGTTTTCAGAGTTAACAGGCTTGGGCTGCATCACTCTGGGTGGCTTTTCAGATTTCAGCAGCGCTTGCGCCTTTGTTGTATCCCAGAGTTTTCACAGCATCTGGAGCAGATCCCTCTGGGCAAGGCTCCCAAGTTCCAGGTAAACATCACGTTCAGGGAAGTACTTTTTTAGACGTGTTTACAACATCAGCAGGGAGAACTCACCAGCTGCCTTGCTTCCTCTCACTGTACTGCAGACAGCTTATCTCCCAGGGTTACTTCATCGTCCTCCTTGTGCTGTAGTTCGCAAAGAGCTAAGCTCAGCAGCAGCAGTAGTCTTAGCTAGTCACAGCACATCTTGCAAGCTTGCCACTGTTTCTCCCCCATATCATATACCTGGACACTCCTTTTTCCCCAGCAGGCAAGGCACATAGCCATATGGCAGGAGGGAACAGCTCCTGATGAGAAGCAGAGCAAGTTGCAGACAGTTCCCCTGTCCATCATGACCTTTTCTCCCATACCAGCTTCATCCTTCCCTCATGCCACCTCTTCCTGGGATGCAGAAGTCATCCTGTCCTTATTGGAGGCTAAGCCTGCCATCTCCTGAAGCCATGACTGTATTTATGCCAGACTACTCAGCTCTGGGACACAGGGCAGACTGGGGACCTGCAGTCACCTGTGCTGTCAGACGGCTGCTGTAGTTTTAGCCCAATTCAGCTATTGCTGTCTGAGACAAAGCCCAGGCACACCTTGGGGTGGCACTCAACAGAGACTATTCCCAGTAAATGGTTTCACAGAATCAGAGTGGCTGAGGTTGGAAGGGAGCTCTGGAGGTCATCTGGTCCAGCTTGCCCCTGCTGAGGAATCACCCAGAGGGCATCTATCAGCCAGGAGTCAATGCTGGGTACTGGCCTCCTGCCAGACTTTGTGCCACTGCTCACCACCCCCTGTGCCCGGCCATTCCACCAGGTTTCAGCCACCTCACTGTTTGCTCATCAGCAACATGTCTGAGAGGATTTTGTGGGAGACAGTATCAAAGGCCCTGTTGAAGGTGAGGCATTTTATCACAGAAGGTTCACTTCCCTTGGGTGAATCCATGCTGACTATTCCTGATGATTTTCTTGTCACCCATGTGCCTGGAAATGATTTCCAGGATTACCTGTTCCATCATCTTCTCAGGGATCAAAGTGAAGCTGACTGAATCCAGGATCCAGCTGACCCTGGATCCTCCTTCTTGCCCTTCTTGAAGACAGGAGAGGTGTTTGCTTTCCCCAGGTCTTCGGGTGCTTTGCCCAGGTGCCATGACCAATCAAGAATTATCAAGAGTGGCCTCTCAATGACTTCTGCTGGCTCACTCAGCACTTGTGGGTGCATCCCATCAGGATTTGATGTATTTCTTCTGTTTCAGAGGCAAGCAGATCCAGCTGCCTGTATCCATAAGCGTGTTCTGCCTGTTTGACAGAGCACTGTCCTTTTCTCATTTCGCACTCTCCATCCTTATGTTCCTCACACTCCACAGTGCTGTCTGCTTTCTGGGTAGTTTTCCACTATTCAAGCTGAGTGCACAAGAGTTGCAAACTTGTTCCCTCTTACTAGACCCAAAAGCTCACAGATTATTTATTGATTCTCTACATGGAAGCTTCTCTAAACACAGCTTAAGGGAATCCAGCTGTGGCCAGGTGTTCTGCCTGGAGGAATGTGGCACCCAAGGGCACATGTTCCCTGCCCAGTGCCTCACTGGAAGCAGCAAGTCCTTGGATCAGGGCAAGTGAGCCCAGAGATGCAGCAAGTAGCGTTCTTCAGGTTCAAGTTCTTCCTTCCCACTCAGCTGGATGAGCTCCTCCTCCCAGACAGGCTGGCATAATGTTCTCCACATCCTCAGGGCAGTTCTCAGCCTCAACTAGATACTCAAGAGTTCCTAGAAAATCTTTTGCATCATTGCCGGGCCTCGTTTTAGCAAGGATGCTTGTGTTTTCCAGGAACTCCCTCAGCACCACGGTCACCTGGGGCTTCATTTCCTCCAGCCTTGCAGGCAGACTCAGCATCTGTCGCAGACGCCTTGGCTCTGTCTGAGAAGCAGCTGCCACCTGAGAATTCACTCTTTGCTCATTCCCTGTCTCCTTTTTCTGGAGTGGAGCCCTCCAGGCCTGCCAGCTGACAGCCCTTCACTTCCCCCAGATCAGCTCCCACCATCTGAACATCCTTGCTATGGCAAGTATGGCCAGCTGCCCTTTTGGGCAGGTACTGCATATACTGCACATGCAAAAAACTACAAAAAGTAGAGAATAAATTTGAGAAATGCTACTTGCTCCCCTAAACTTCTGGAGATCAAGAGCCCAGCACAAAGCCTGGCTGGACAGAAGAATGCTGAACAACCTGTCTAGGTCAGGATCAGTCGCTGTCCTTCATATTGAACTTCCTATAAGTCACTCTTTAGAAAATATGTACCCAGCAGCAAAGACTGTAAGGAAATTTGTTTTAAACATTTGCAGTTTCTAAAGCGCTAATGTTTTAATGCAGTGAGAAAGGTGAGCTGGAAATGGCAGCAGCAGGGGTAACAGGGCAGTGGTGTACAGAGGGAGTGCCTCTGGCCATTCTTTCCTTCTGTGCTTGAAAATTCTGCTATTACCATGTATTAAAACTTCCAAAATTTTCAGCCCTGGCTCTTGTGCACTGTGCATCTCTGTAGCCATGCTGGCAATCCTGCTCTGAATTCCCTTAATGTGGAGCCTGGGATGGGGCTGAATCTCATGGCAGCCTCCTAGCATCCTTCACCTTAGACACAGCAGCCTCTGTGGCAGAAACAAGCATGACTGCAACTGCACAAAAGGGCAAACAGCCTGATGCTGCCAAAAACCGCAGGAGTCCTCCCCAGCTGTGGTTGTGCCAAACCTGCTGGGCTAGCTAAACTTGCTGCTGGAGGTGGCTTTCCCCCACCCCAGAGACTCTGCAGTGCAGTGGGTCAGCAGCTTCTCTCTCGGTGAGCACTGTGTGCTCCTCCCAAAGCACTGATGCCACCCGGCTGCGTTTTTACGAGCTGACGCTTGCCGGAGAGTTGTTGCCTTCGGTGTTGTTGCAGAGTGGAGTGCCTGGTGAAATCTTTACCCCAGGACGTCCTAATCACATGTAATCTCCTTCTGTCCTTGAGAGTGGTGCACTGAAAGAACCTGGGCATCCCAGGGGCAGAAACACTTTGCCTTTCATCCCAGAGCTGGCAGCCAGAACCCCCCCTCGCCTGCCCCTACAGGGCTGGCTCTCCCCTCCTTGCTCACCCCCTCTGGTCCCAGGTAAAGCTCCCACTGATCATCACAGAACGCTTTATACTTGGTGCAGTGAATGCAGACAGAGAGCTGACAGTCCCTCTGGCAGCTGCCAGCTCAGAAGGTGCACAAGGAAGGTTGCCTGGGCATGTACTTTAGCTCTAAATGCCCTGTTTTTCCACAAGTTTGCGTTTTGATGAACATAATGTTCTGGGAATGAATGAGCTATCACCAAGCAACATTAACTCTGTGTTAACAAAGGGTTTTGACATTGAATTTAAGCCTGAGGACAGTGCTGGCACAAGAATGAGTTATCACAGGCTGGGCCATGGGTACACTGAGGATGGAAATTAGAAGAAGCTTCCCACCTGCCAGTGCAAGGATCTGGAACAGCTTTTCAACAGCGGCAGTGAGGCCAGGAGACAACTTGTTGTGGGACTGGAAGTCTCTGAGCAAGAGGATGCAATGGAGCTGCCTGTCACAGGCCAGGAGACCTCTGCCACTCCTCTCCTCTTATGCAATTGCAGGACATTTTCATAACGGCTTTGCCCTTAAAGCAGCTCAAACCCAGCTGGGTGCCTGGGGCTCGCCTGGAAGTGGGGCTGTTTGGGGCTGTGGGGTGGTGTCCTGGGCATACTGCAGAGTGCTGTAGGGCTGTAATTACCCAGGCAGTGCAGGATGTGCATCCTCCTGCCTCCAGCATGCAGAGAGCTAAGCACAGAAATTGGAGGGGACAGTATGTGACAGGGAGGCCCCAAACCAATTGCTTCAGGTGATGGCTGGGTGTCTTGCAGATCTGAGGGGATTTCTGATGAGCAGAAGAGGGCTCCTCCACGCTGCAGCCCAGGGGAGAGTGAGCTGGGCACTCAGGGGCTTTGAGGCCAGCTCCCCTGCTGGCTTAGTGCCCAGCCAGGGTACTGGTTCGTGGCCAGAGTTCCATCCATCACCCCTTTCCCAGAGCACGCAGTCAGTTGAATGAGACCCCCTTGGCACAGGATGGCAAAAGGGGACGAGAGAAGGGGATGCCCCAGGAGCATCTGTCAAGGGGAAAGATGACAGCAGCTCTCCCAGGGCAGCTGCAGGCTGGGTGCTACAGTGAACCAGCTGTACCTGCCTGCGAGCACCGCCTGCCTTGCTCCTTTCTGCTGCCAGCCCTGGACACCAGCAGCCCTGGGATGTGGCCCACAGCTCCAGCCACCCCTGCCTCCCGGCACCCACCTGTGCTCAGCTGCCCAAGGCAGAAATCCTCGAGTGAAACACTTCACTGCCAGATTACAGTGGATTAGAGGAGCCGGGGATAAAACGGGAGTTACAGCAAAATCGGTGCTTGACTGTCTCTTTTCTGTTCTTTAACAGATGATTAAGGCCCTGCCAGAGTGACGTCTACATCGTTCCTCAGTGATGAAGGTTAGGGGTTTCAAGCCTAGCTGCTGACTCATAACCAAGAAGCAGAGAAAAGGGAATATAAGCGTGAAGAATGTTGCTGAAATGGCTTGAATGTGTTCGGAGATTAGCGTAGACAATATATTGCTGCCTGTGTTATGGCTGGTGTGTTTAGAAGATGTTGTTAATGGAATCTGATAGTTTTAAAAACATGGAACACCTGTGTGTCAAGCATTTGCCTTATATCTGCAGATCCACTGCCAGAAAGGGCAGATTGTTAACAAGCTTCTCCAGAAAGCATCTTTAATTCCCAATGTTTTAACACCAGTGCTTTTTTCTAAGCCTAGATGCCTTTGGATATCTTGGTGAGCTGTTGAACCACTGGATGGCATGTCCTTGTCCAGAGTCTAGCCTGGCTCTACAGGGATTAAGATTTGCTCCCTGTGAGTGCATGTCTGCAGACCCTTCTGGGACATGAGGCTGGTGCTCCAGCTTCCCCATTAAATACTCAGTTTCTGGCTGCCCTAACTGGCAAACTCAGCAGAGGCCTGGAACATGACCTTCATCTAAGCTATGTCACCTCCAGTGCATGTTGCTCCTGGATCAAGGCTGAGGCAGGCGGGGGAGGCTCAGGCTGCTGCTCCTGAGATAACTGGAAGGATCAGGGGAGCTGGGTGAGTGCTCAGTCTAAACAATGGCTTCAGAGTCAGGGCTGTGATCATACTCAAATTAATTTCAAATATGCACAGTAACACAAGGAGCAATTTGCATAAGACGTCACATGGAGTTGCATACAATTTGGCATATTTAAACAAAGTACAATAAAGCACAGCTCGGGCGGGTGTGTGAAATCATTTGTGCAGTGAACCGTGCAGAGAAACGACGTACAATTATCACCAAAGAAGAAAACAAATGGCAGCAACCACCCAGGATGCAAAGTGAGCTCAGAAGCTCTGGAACACCAGCTTCTTCCTTCATCCTGATAGATGCTTGGAGTCAGGTTATCATGCACTTCCTTTCCAGCAGGCCCTTCTGGTGCAGAGGATGGTGCTCGCTGTTTCATACCACTACTCACTCCTTCCTTCACATTTGCATCCTTGGCTTCAACTTTGCTAAGCACTTTCTTCATGCATCATTCTTTCCGGGCTTTCCAGTGGATAGATTTCCAGGTCTGAGGGACTCCTGCCTCACCAGGCACTGCTCCAGTATCTGCTCCAGGTGGTACTGTCCTTGCCCTTTAGTGGTAAAGGCTAGAGGCCAAAAGACTGGCTCTGGGAGCACAAGGGCAGACTCTGACAGCCTCATTTTTTGGTGGTCTCAGGGCTGTGCATGTTCAGAGCACGATCCCTATGGCTCAGTTCTTGGTACCTCTGTAGGTCACATGGAGTGGATTCCATCTCAGCTCCTGGAAAATGGTGGCTGGACAACTAACACAGATAAGGAAGGAAGAAAAGGGAACAACATTCCTTAAGTGGGAATGTATCATCCTTTAGAGCAAACATCAGAGGGCTGAGACCTTTAAACCTGTGAAAGGGACTTTCAGCCCCTGACCTACATTTTATGACAGTCCTGCATCTCTCACACATGGGTTGGGTCAGAACTGCAGCAGTGAGGGTGAGCTCTGAGGGCTGACCCATGAGCATGTGCTTTCCTTTCCCTCCCCAGGAGGCAGGCAGGCAGGAGAGGATTCAACTGCTGCTCCTGAAACAGCTGGAAGGATGAGGAAAGCTGGGAAAGTGCTCTGGCTAAACTGGGGCTTCACTTTTGGCAGCACCCTGGTCCCCATGAGCTCCCAAAGCCCTGCTTCACCCTCCTTGTCTTCATTTACCCAGCACTTTTAATGCCCCCTAGCTCTAAATTTCTATTCTCATCCCTGCCTTTGATCCTACTTCTCCTTCCAGCCCCATCATTTAATCCTAGCCACAATTTCTGGTTCTGCCCACTCTCTCCTCACCCTGCCTTTTCCTGTCCTGTTTCATACTCCTGCTCCCTCATACCTCCCTTTAGGCCTTTGCCTGACAGCCTCAGCTCCTTATATTTTAGTTAGACCATTTGTTTCTCTCTGCAAGACTGCCTGAGCATCAACAAAGACCTGTCACCAAAACCCTGAAAGAGGCAATGTTATGCTTAGTCACCCTTTTGTCCCAGCCCTCTTCTAACTTGCAGGTACAAGGGGAAAATCTGTCTCTTCCCCATATCCTGCACTCAGAATTACTGTGCTGCGTATGGAGCTACAAGTAAGCTGCCCAATGTGAGTAGAAACAAGAAACCCACATTTATCCAGGACAGTATTTTTGGTTTTCAGTTTTGTCATGGAGGCCCTGATGCTTGGTATAAGAGAAATCTCATTATAAAGGAACCTCTTAGGGTTCCTGCTGTGTATCCAGCCAACGCAGGATACACAGAGCGTCGGATCTCGTTTGTGTGATGTTTGTGTGATTTGTGTAATATGCCACCTAAGAAAAGAATTGGCAAAGCAGAAAAATACATGGGAGAGGAACCACTTCAGGCTTAGATAACTCATCCTGGTATTACCAAATGTGTCTGAATCAGCACTATAATCTGGGCAGAAACCTCCACTGTAGGTGTATTTAACCACTGCGTTCATGTTTTCATTAATGAACTCATTCAGGCAAAACTGTGTCCTAATCTGGCTAGATTGACTCCCCTGATACTAGCAGAGGACACCCACCACTGATGCCCCTTGGATTGGGAAGAGCTCAGAAAGCTTCTAAAGTCTGTGTCACTTTACCAAGGCTTAGAGAGAGAATCACAACGCCTGTGATTCTGGTGCATCCTTTCACAGGCAAACTAACAAGGAAACCAACTGGCTCCCCAGCCAGGCCAGGCTGTAACTCAGATTTGACCAGTGCATGCTGTAGGCATCACACCATGTTCCTCTGATAGAAAACAAGTCACCCCAGGCTTGTTTGCTTGCTTGTTTGTTGAACCCTTGTGGTATGTCCAGCTGTCGACAAAGTCTGAGCTTCAAACTAGACTGGCTGCCCTAGAGCATCTGCTCTCCTGCCACGGGAGCGCTAACTAGGAGCCACAGAGAGGCAGGACAGGGCCCTGGAGCAGAGACTGGCATTTGCATCCCCGCCAGATCCCTTGTGAGGATTGATCTGAGGCTGAAGATGGTTTTGCTTGTATTCTGGTCACTCCCAGAGAAAGCTGGGCTTTGGATCAATGTGGAATGCGTCACTGAATGGCCTATTATTCACTGAGTGCAATGTGCACTCGGAGACACAGCAGCCCTCAATAAAGATTCAATTCTGCCTCCAAGGATCAAAGCAGGAATGAACCAAGGGAACTACTCAACTCTTTTACATGATGCTGAAATGAGAGGTTGCTTGTTTCAGGGCGACTCTTTATGGCAGTTTCAAGTTGTGCATTTCTCCTAATTAAATGGTTGTCCACACAGCCAGGTCCCTTTAGTAGAGTGCAGAGCTACCTGTGATTGAAGCTCTCCATTCCCCCTGCACAAAGGCTCACACTTGGAGTTAGCAAAGGCTAACTCTTGAGTTAGCACAGCTTGTCCACGCTGCCATGCCCGCTCCACACCCTCCTCCAGGAGCACAGGGATGCCCACAGCTCCACAGGTGTTTTCCCACCACTTCCCTCATGCCCATGGTGTCAGGATGGCTCTCTCAGCACAGGCCCGGGGAGGAGGGCAGAGCCAGAGAGAATGGAGTCCTAACTTCCAGTCACAACTCTGGAGAAGGTCCTTGAGCAGGGGAGGTAAGCAAGTGTTGTTGGTGGCTGCCACATCCCTGCAATACAGACTCTTCCAGCTGACAGTTGCTTGATTTTTTTTCCTGTAATGGGGTAATTTATAGCAGGTTATAGAAGGCATTCAGCTGGAGGGAATCCCAGATTTTGGAGATGTTTTCAAAATGTTTTTCTGAGCTACTCTCTTTCCCAGGAAATCACAGTGGTCAGCAACACTTCATGCTTGTTTTTTGAGCACTCATTTGGGTGATTTTTATGTGTCTTGAAGTCATTGTACAGGTCTTATGTTCTTCTTTGATTTAAGTGATTGCATTCATTCCTCTCATCTCTGCCATCCTCATTCAGAATGCAACTCCCAGTGCTAGGTCCCTGCCGGAGAATAGGATGTGGGGGAGATGCTAGGGAAGGAGGCAAGGCTGCAGGCTGGAAAGGAATGGAGATGCTGGAATAGGAGTCAGGGCTGGGACCAGACTGGAAGGGTGGGAAGTCAACATGGACAGGTGAGCAGGAGTGATGTAGTGGGGAGTGGTGATGGGATATAGATGGATCCGGGAGTCAGTGTTTCGGGAAGCCAGAAGAACAAGGGGCAGCTTGTGGAGCTTCCCCTGTGAGTCAGAGAGAGCCCTGGTGGAAAAGGGTATGTCTGGCTGAGTGCCTGCAGCCCCAGCCTGTGCAGAGAGGGCACCAGAGGAAAAGCATCTGAGGACAGAGAGAAGTCAGCAGGAAGGGCTGAAGCTCTGGTTGGAAGCAGATGAGGTTTGTGCAAAACATCTCACTGCACCAGTGAGTACCTGAGTGTCATTTCAGCACAATGAGAACCCATCGCCACCTCTGTCAAGTCTCTCTGGCTTGCCCAGCCCCAAAGCTGTTGACTGGAGAGGATCTTCCACCTAAAGCAACAGGGGTGAAAGTCTCTGCCCTTCCACACTCAGCACAGGAGCAGAAGAGGTGCTGTTCAGCCTCTTGTGTGTCTGTACCCCAGGACAGCCACTGCAGGAGTGTGTCTGCTCTCTGATGGGCCTGGGGCCACCACCAACCCACAGAGATCCTCAGGGTGCCATGTGGAGGGGCCTGGCCCTGCAGCAGGAAGGGTCCTTCCAGTGGGCAGAAACCCCAGAGTCCGAGGCCAGGTCTGGTCTGTGAAGCCTGCTCCTTCCTCCAACAGTAAATCAGCGGCTCAGGGACGCCTCCAGTGCCCGAAGGACTCAGACAGGACAGAGGGAGCAGGGGTGGGAACCATCCCCATCCCCAGCAGTCTTCCAACCATTGCCAGGGAGCAGCCCTTTGGAGTGGCCATCAAGCCTGGTGCGCCCCCAGCCCCGATTGCCGCTGGGCTTGCGAAGTGGAGGAGTTGCAGGAGACAAGGATGCTTAATTACAGAGCAGCCCTGGAAACCAGCAACAGCAGCAGCACTGTGGCCAGGAGGGGAGGCAGCAGGGCTGGAAATAGAAATTGCGGAGGCAGCCGCGGGGAACAGAGCGAGGGAAGCTTCTGCGCCTGCTGCGCTGCATGTCCCTCCCTTCCCCTCGACTTCTGTCACCTCTCCCGGACACTCTGGCCCCCAGCGTGACAAGCAGCCCCAGGGCGTGCCTGGGAGACGGCAGGACAGCGGGTTTGGGTGGGGAAGCGGGTGAAGGAGGGCTCCTCCTCCACCAGGCGCCACCTCCCGTGGAAATGCATGAGGGTGGTCAAAGGGCCCCTTTAGTCGGCAAAGAGACCAAGATGGACACGGGGCCAAACTGCCCCCTCTACTCCCAAAAAGAGAACGTGGGATGCCGGCAGTCTGAGCCCCCATCCCGACGGGGTCTGCCCAGGGTGCAGTCCCTCTCATCCCACCCTGACTTTCCCAGTGTGGGACCTGCCACAGAAGCAAGAGGTCCGCTTTCAGTATTTTGCAAAGTTTTATTTAAAAATGTTGAAACTAACATCCCACAAGATTTGAATATTTCACCACAAGGAGAAGAGAAATCCTACAAAAATATATATCACAGCGCACAAGGGCAGGGGAGGGGGAAGAGCGAGACTGAGCAGAGGAGCAGGAGGGAGGCTGGAGGGGAGGATGGAAGCCGTGGCAGAACGAGACCGAGTGGCAAAGGGAGAACAAGAGAGGAGTAGGGAGAGCGAAACAGTAGGAGGGGAGAGAGAACCAGGAGGGAGACCATGGTACAGGACAAGAGTGGGAAGAGGGAAAACAGTGGGAGAGGGAAGACAACAGGAAAAGAGGAGTAGAGAGCCAGCAGCTGGTGAAGGAAAGGGACCTCTCTCTATGGTGCTGCCAAGGTAGGGCCAGGACTGCAGTGGGACATTAGCAGGGATGCAGCTGGGGGACTGGAGTTTGACTCAGGATTTTTGTGCTGCAGGTCTCAGCTCTAAGACTGTGCCACAGATGTGGTGTGTCAGTGTGAATAAACGAAACCGCAGTTTAATTCAGAACAGTCTCAAGGTGGTCCTGTTTGAGAACTTGCAGGGAATGAACAAACCACTCCTTTCCAAGCATTTTTCTTCATCGGGAAGTGGAGTGGGAAGTGAAGGGACCAGATTTGCAAGGGCACTTGGGTGCCATTGAGGAAGAGGTAGATAGCCCTCTCTGAATTTTGGGATGCCTGGCTAGATGTGAGTCCCTGGAAACTGGACTGGAGGAGAGGTGTGGAAGCACACACTGGAGGCCTGCTCCCTGCCTACCAGTTGCAACCAACCAGATGGGAAAGCCCAAGCAAGATTTGGCCTTGTGGTCATACCACTCTCTTGGGTAAAGAGAAGGAGACTCCAGTTCCTGCTTCAAAGCAGGAACTTCCCTCCCTTCCACTGTGCTCACAGAGAGACCACCCTTGTGTTCAAAAAGCCAGGGCTCTCCAGGAGCTCAGCAGAGACAGAGTTACTTCATCTCACTTGGCTCACCTGGATGTTCCCTTTTAATAGCATAGAAATGTTGGGCAGAATTAGCCCAAGATTATAAACACTTCCAGTTGGTTTCCCTCCACACTTTTCTCTCTAATGGAAAGAAAAAGCTTTCCATTTTTAATGGAAAGAAAAAAAAAAAAGAAACCTTTCCCCTCCATTCATCTAGAAGACAGGGAAACCTGATGGGCTGTGACTAAGAAGGTGCTGTCCTCTGCCCTGGCTTGGTACTCAGTGCTGTCAACCCATCCATGTGCACATCCTACAAAATATTACCCTGGGCCAGGGTAGAGACATCAGGCATGCTCTGGCTCCAGTCTGTGTAGGGGAAGATGGTTTATAAGGCTCCAGTCATGGAGAAAACAGATCCAGTGAGATTATTTATTGACTGGAAGAAGCTTGTGTGTCCACATGTTCTGAGGGTTTTGTTCCAGGGACAAAGCATAGCAGTGAATGTTTGGGCAGGACAATGAAGCTGTTTCCCTGTATCTAACCTGTTTTGTGTGAAAGATTGAATGACTATCATAAAAACGTATTTGGCTAGGAAAATTGTTATTAGAAAAGATGTTCATTATACCCAAGCCTCTGTTGTTGTAAGAGTTTTCTCTATACAGCCTCACCAGCTTCCCCCTTACCACAGTATCCATGAAAGGTTTCACTCCCTGGAGATTCTTTTACCAAAACCAGAGACAAGTAAAAGGGGGAGAAAAAAAACCCCAAACCACCAAAATCTGATTTGTTTCCAGAATTTACAAGAGTCTTCCCAGGAGAGTGCAGGGCTTCCCCACATCAAGTGTTGGAAAGTGTTTTCACTACGCCTTCTGTGGTCCCCTGGCACTTTCTTACAGACCTTCTCTCCATGCAGCACATGGAAAGAGAAAGTCCAAGGACAGCCCTTGAAGTGGAAGAGTCTAAACTCTGGCCTTGTTTCAACAAATTCTGTTGATCAAAGAACAATCTAATTAATCTGGTCTGGAAGATTACTTCAACCAGTTCAAGGTATGGTAAATTGCCAGCAATCAGCAGTGCAGCCTCCTGCAGATGTCCTTCCCCAGCAGGGACGTGCCAGGGAGAGGGGGAACAGGGGCAGCAATGAATGGGGCAGCGAGCAGGAACTGCCACCTGGTCCTTCCCTGCTCATCTGCAGCTTAAATGTCCACCAAAGCCTTGCATGGATCCTGAAAAATAACAGGCTCAGTAACAGATTGATCCATGGTAAAGCACTAATATCCCCTGCTGTAAGCACAGACTCAACCTGTGCTTAGACTAGAGATCTCCAGAGCCCTTTTCCACCTACATCTTTCAGCCACTCTGTGCTTTTAATAAGCCAGTAATTTTATTTGACCTGTCATTTTCTCCAAATCTCTACTGTTTTTGGGAAGCTTATTGTAATTTACACTCTGATTTAAATGCTCTTCACAGTGAGTCAGATGGGACCCGAGAACACCTAATGGTTCAGCTGGGTAAACGGGCAGAAGCAGCCCTCTTATGAAATTCCCTGTGCTTTGTCCTATAAAGAACAGGCTTTTAATGCAGAGATAAAGGAGGAAAGGCTGCTTCCCTCTCTCTAAGATGACTTTTGTCAGAGACCTTGTATGGTGCATTAGGACCTTCAAATTGTGGGTGATTTTCCTGCCTCTGGCCACATCAGCCCAGCAGCTGAAGGTTTTTGTACACTGTAGGGGCAACCTTATCTAAATGAGCATCTTTTCACCTCGGTGTGGGGTTTTAATTAATTTGGAGTTGTCCATAAAGGCTAAGAGGAACTATTGTCACTAAGCTGAAATTTGCCATCTTGCATGTCCTCAAAGTGACACCCATGGGTCCTTGCCTAGAAGATGCACGGATCTTGCTCACACAGATAAGTGACAGTGTGGCTGCCAGCCCCACAGAGCACCACAGCCCCGAAGGACCTGCGCAGGCAACCAGTTTGGACAGATACCTGTGCCGTTGCTCTCAGTTTCTGACCAGCTGGGGAACTGAATGAAGCTTCACCTGGGAGCCCAGATATCCCTCTCTCAGGCCCTTGGTGAGCACTGCCTTGTGGGCTTCCAGTCACCTTGCACTCCAGGAGAGACCTACCAGCAGCACACAGCAACCCTTCCAACGTTCCCAAGATCAATGCTAAACTGCCCTTGGCCATCCCAGGTGCAGAGTCCCGTCTGCTGCCTTGTTGCCTGTACCAGGAGTGTCTGAAAGCAAATCTCTTCCTGAGCCCAGCAAAATTCAAGTTCCTCATGCCCAGCAATGTCTGCATTCCACTCTTTAGCTGTGTACAGGACACTTGCTAAATAACATGGTGAGCAGAGGGCCTCACCTCGGATTTTCTGGGAAGCATCATTATAGATTGGTGTTATTCAGAAAAACCTTGCTGAAGGAGGCTGAAGAGGTGGAGAGGGACAGCAAGGAGGCTTTCAACAGATATCAAAGCATTTGGAAAGCTAAAGGAATCTTTTCCGACTTTAACTGGCAAGAGAATTAGCACGGGGGTGGGAACTGAGGGGAAAAAACTGTGGACAGAGAGAGGAAGGAAGACACAAGCTGAAGAGGAAAAAACGCAAAGGAGTGTTAGGCAGAAAGAAACTGGAAAGATGTGAATATCTTCCATCCAGAGGGAAGATAATGTTTCCTTCAAGGAAATGGGTTGTTGAGAGGGCCCAGGTGCTCTGTGAGCCTCTTCTGCCCAAGCTTCACCCACCCTTGGGACTCTCAGGAGGGCCAAGGTCTCAGGAACAGACGAAGTTGCCACCATCCGAGTCACCTGGCGGGCAATCCTGCAGCCACTGAGCTCCAGACGTTCACTGCAAAGCACACGACATGGGAAGGGACACACGGAGGGTGAGGGCCCACGGGGACAGGGGTACGCCTTTCCGCCTCGCCTACCCCCGATGTCAGGCATGCACTGGTGAGAGAGTCATGGAGATCCAAGCGTGCCTGCGCACACACGCTAGAAGAGGGGCTGGGGAGGTCAAGATTTCACACCACCAGCAGCTGTCTTCCCTCCCACCGTTCTGCTCTCTCGTCACCCTGTCCTGCGTGGGCAGGGCGGGTGCCCAGCCTTCCCCCAGCAGGAGGCTAAGGAGGCCCAGCTCGTCCATTTGCCCAGGCACACCCCGCTGCGGTTAGTTAATGGTGATGGTGGTGGTGGGCCGTGGCACAAGGAGGTGGGTTTGTTTTTTCCCGGGGTGGCAGAGGCGGGGAGAGTCCGCGCTCGCCAGCTGTGACAGGAGGGTGGGGGAGCCAGCTCAGCCTCTCCCGGGAGCTTCACAGGTTCACCAGTGGGATTCTGGGGGAAAGAAGGAATTGGAAATCAGTTAGTGATTGCGCTGCCCCAACCTCCCACTCCTGCTAGCCAATGTCACCTTTGCCCTATCTCAGTGTGCCCATCCCCCTGTCCCCTGCCAGCCCCTCCAGTCCCAGCTCACTGGCCACTCACCGGTTGAGCTGGAAGGCTGCATTCTTCCCGTGGCCACCCAGTTTCTCCGCACCCTCCTGGCCCTTCCTGGACTCCTCTGCCTCAGGTGTGCGGGTCAGGGGGTCGCCGTAGGGCCCCAGGATGCTGACGGTGGTGGGGGAGAGGTCTGTGAGGGGCTGCTGGCTCTCCTGCTGCCTCCCACTGCTCTGCTGCCCCGAGTGACGCCGGCGTTTCTGATTTCGGTCCCAGCTGTGGAGAGAGCAAGGTGTGAGGTAAAGAGACGAGCCCCAGCCCTTGGTGACAGAGAGGTTTGTGGGATGGGCCCCGCTACACTCAGCATTAGAGCCCAGCGTGGCCGAGTGCCAAACCTTGCGAGGGATTGCAGCACCAGATCTGCACCCCTGGGACAAATGGGTCCTAAGCCCACAGTCCTCCTGTAGACACCAGCCCTGTGAGAGCCTCCGTTGGCCCAAAGCCCACTCACCAGAACTTGAATATGATTCCAGTGGCAACCAGGACAATGATTATGGAGATGGTGATGGTGACGTACAGCTGGGGGTCCACACCTGCGAGACAGAGGAGTCGGGGTTGTGATGGTCACTCCCTCCAGTCCCCAGAGAGCAGCAGGGCAAGGGGAGGTTCCTGATGAGTTTTGCAGAAGGAGCTGCTCCTGCAGGGGACCAGGGGTGAGAGAAGCAACGGGCAGATTTACCTTCCCCTCGGGGCCCGAAGAGGAAGGGCCGCAGGGTGGCCGGGGTCTCGCGCAGGTTGAGCCCCGCGTTGTGCAGGAGCGAGTGGGAGTTGGGCTGCGCCGTGGCCATGCCGTGCGGCGAGACAAAGGTGTATCCCAGCGGTGGGAAGCCTGGGTTGGCTGAGTTTGTGTCCCCTCCGTCCTCATCCGACACCGTGGGACCCCACACGATGGCCCAGGGGTACTGGGAGGAGGGCATGCCGTCCTCGAATCCGGAGGGGGTGGCGGGCCGGGCCCCCGCGGCCTGGCGCCTCAGCCGCACCACGTGCTGCAGCTCTGCTCCGCGCGCGGGCAGGGCGCGCTGGCGCGGCAGGGCCGAGCGGGAATCCGAGCGGGAATCCGAGCGGGAATCCGAGCGGGAATCCGAGCGGGAATCCCGCTCCGGCTGCGAGGTCCTTTCCCAGATGCAAATGGAGCGCGGGGCCGGGGGGCTCCGGCGGGTGCAGAGAGGCCGAGGGGCTGCTGGGCCCCGAGAGCGAAGAGACCATGTGCCAGGAGGAGGGATGGCCAAGACGACGAGGAGGAGATGCCACAGCTGCAGGGAGTGGATGCGGGAGAGGAGCGGAGGCATCCTGCTGCGGGATGGGGGGAGAAACAAGAGAGCCTGATCTAAACGTTCCTCCTGCTGAAAGGCCAAGCAGCCGGGAGCAGCCCACCACCCACACTCCTGTTTTCTTCCCGCCTCACCTGCCAGCGTGGGAAGCTGTGAACCTACCAGGCACTGGGCTCCATCTCAGATGCAACAGTGTCTTTGCTCAGTCAGGATCTTGTCTCATCTTCTTCACTGGGAACCAAAAGGGAGGGGTGTCAGTGTCCCCTCACGCAGTGGTGACGGCTCTCTCCTTGCAGGCACTGTGTGCCGCCGCAGTGAGCTCCCAGCCCTGGCAGGCAGGATAAGGGGAGTCCATGCACACACACCTGCACCCTCTCCTGCTCCCGTGCCCCCCATGCATGGAGGTGCATTGTTGTCCCCCCACCGATGCCAAGCCCACCCATGAACACGTGCATTAGCATATGCTGACAAAAGCAAGGAGTGATCTCTGGAGCACACGTGCCCAGGCACATGCGCAGCTTCCCCAGGGACTCTCCTGTCTGAGGGCCGAGAATGGGATTCAGCATCTTTGTTTGCTTATCACTGGAACAAGTTGGAGTCTTAATTCCTGTGTTTATTTATAGTGTAGAGTGTGTAATCCATTTATTAAAAAAGAGCCTCTTCATTGTGTGCCAGAGCGAGGGAGCGAGAGGGGAAGCACGAGAGTGGTAAACCAAGACGACTGAGAAAGAGTGAATCAGCGAGAAAAAGTCCAGCCTCACTAAAGAATTTAAGAGAAAAAAACACGCCTATCAAATATTTAGTATTTACTTTCCTCTTAGCTAACATGAAATTACCTTCCCACACTTCTTGTCTTAATGTCCTCTGCACTGTCCCATCCCTCCCTCTCTCCTCTATTCCTCCCTTTTCTCTCCCACCTCCCACGGCTGAGCAGCAAAAGCACGGGGTGAGGCCGGGTCCTCTCAGCCGGATTTCTGCCCCGGACGCTCAGCGCCCTCCGGCATCAGCCCGGTGGCAGCACGGCTGCCCTTCATGCTGCCCGCCCCTTCCCTTGGCCGGGCACAGCGCCGTGCCGGCCCTTCCCCGGTGAGCTCTGATGTGCCTGACCCCGGATCCTCTCTGCAACCGCACGCACACAGCGGACAAAAAAAAAAAAAAAAAAAAAAAAAAAAAAAAAAAAAAAAAAAAAAAAAATCATGCGAGACGTTCAGCCTGCTCCTTCATCGTGAAGGGGAAAGCATGAATGCCGATGATCCACGGTCATGCCCTCCTGTGGCTGCCGAGATGGAGAAACAGGGATGTTTGGCTGAGGGAGTCAATGCAGAGGCCAACCCTGCCCCTCCAGCCCTGAGCCAGCTGTGCTGCACCTCCCGCCTTCCAAGGGGTTACTGCCATCCGCCCCTACTCACCCCAGGCCCTGAACAAAAACTGCAGCCCCTCCTGGGTGGGAGGCTTCTTCTTCCTGAGGGAAGAGCCTAGGGCTTGCTGTGATGTACACCTGAGAAGAGGGGCCAGGAGGAAGGGCACCCAAGACTAAGTAGCTGTCTAGCTCCTGCTGCATTAACCGGGGATATTTTTAGTTTCCTTCTGTTAAATATTTAAACAAAGTTCACAGAAAAAAAAAAGAATTGTTGGCTAATATGCCCTGCCCCTCCCTCTGGGGCAAGATCAGTCTCTGGAGGGATCCTGAGATGAAGATGAGGAGAAAAGAGCAGCTATTCTCAGCATTTCTTTGTTCTTTGCTCCTGAACCTCTAAGCCTTGGAGGGGACTCAGTATTAAAATGCAGCTCTGCAGAGAGGCAGCAGAATGGAGCAAGTTTCTTCTAAAGCCAGATACTGGCGAGATCTTGGCCATCTGGATTATGATCACGATGCCGTGGAAGATCATGTCTGGCAACACAAATCCATGACAGAATTTATTCTGGACTTTGAAAGGGAGGGAATTCCAAGCATGGAGGACCTCCTTGTGTGAATCCCCAGGCTAGAGGGCACACAAGTTGCAGGAGAGGTTTCAAGGTGGCTTGGAGTCATGCCTGGGGCCATGCCTGGGACTCGCCATGGGACAGCAGTTCCTTGGGATGAAGAGCCTGCTCTGCTTGTGGCACGGCACTCTCAGTCACAGCTCAAGTCTTTGGGGGCTGAGAGGGGTTTTGTATCGGGAAGCAGGAGATGTGGGGCTGGACATTGCCATTCCAGCAGGGGTGACCTTCTCCAGGTGCAGGTAGACCTCAGTGCCAGTCCCACAGCAAAGTGTGGTACAGTAGTGGTGCACGTATAACCTCTAGCACTCCTCCTAACAGCAGTGGCTCTAATGTGCCTCAGAAATGTGCCTGGGGGTAGGAATGCTGGGGTCACTGCGCTCTCCTCGCTTGTTGGGAGGTACCATAATGGAGACATAGCTGCTCTTCTAAGCTGAGATTGTGAGCTCCAGCAATGACACCCCAGTCTATGGACTTCCAGGGTTGAAAACCTGGGAATAAGAAACCCTACATAATAAGAGCCAAATCCTGGATGGTTTTCACACACAGTTGTCTAAATTCCAGCCCTACAGAGCAGATAACATATGGAATGAGCTGAGGAGGGGTGAGCCCCAGCACTGACCGCCTCCTGTGCACATGATGCTGAGGAGGGGACAGCCTTGGGGATGCATCCCATGGGGTTGCAAACCCCAGACTGGAGACACTGCTGTGCGTGGGTTCTGCTGCCTAGAGTGAAGAGCTGGTGATTCCCAATGCCTCCACCCCAAAGGGGGCTCCAGATGAGTGCAGGAATGATGCAAAGTCAGTTGGGCTCCGTCAACACGTTCTGGTTTGTTAATGAGATCGTGGCCAAAGACTGAGAGTGTGTCCTGGACTGGCATGAGCAGGACTGATTGTGGAGGAGCTGGGAGCAGAACAGAGGTGCCTTCCATAGCATGGAAAGTGTGAGAGCAAAGGAAGGTTTCAGGTGAAAATACCAGGCAGTGCAGGCTGGACTTCACCGTGCTAGGAGCGTTTATGTTTGAAATGGAGCATAGATGTCCCTGTGGATTATTGACTAAACAGCAGACAAAGCATGTCTGGGGCACTCTGCGGTCAGCCACCGGCAGCAGGATGGTGTCCTGGGCACCGACCCTGCTGTGTTGGAGGGCAAGAGTAACACATGCCCTTCATTCAGCTCTGGATGCAGCTTCCAGTGTGGATCCTGAATAAACTGGTAGACCTTCAGAGCAGAGGAGGGGATGCCAGTGCTCTTAATACCTGGGAGTATAAATCCCACCTTATACCATTCAAGAAGCTTTTGTGTGCCAGAGCAGAGAGACTGGATTTCTGCACCAGCACCTCATGGCAAGGCTCTTGCTTTCATATGTGTTTCCCAGGTCTAATGGCAATAAAACTGGGCAGGGCTGCTCCCAGAGTCTGAACAAGAAACCTGTATCCTTTCACTCCAGGTACAGAGCCTTCATCTCAGCGTTCTGGTCCTGTGATGCACAGATGACAGAGTGTGAATGACAAAGCTATTTCCCCAGGGCACTTCATTGAGCTCAGTTTGTGAATCTTGGTGCTTGAAAGCAGTGAGTAAGAATTACACTGTTCTTTGCCACTGCATATGGACCCCACCATCACTCCAGACTGGGGCTAATCTGTTAGGAGCTGCTCTCATGCATTTGCAGGACGGAAGCATGAATCCTGCTGCTGTTCCCCACACCCATCTGTGCTTCCTCCTTCTTTGTAAGTCTCCTGCAGCATGGACCCGCCACTGCTGGGACATGAGAGAGCAGGTCTCAGTAGCCATGCCCCAAAGCATACATAGCAGCTCACCAAGGGGGACTGGGTATTTACATCCTACCTAATGGCTAGGAGCAGAGCCTGCTGCACTCCTGGAGCTCTGACTAAACCCTGAATGTGACACCCTGAGCTCTGGGAGTTCAGATACTACTGTGCCCCAGGAAAGCCCTAGGATTCGCTTAGGATAACTCCTTCTCCGTGTTCAGGGTTCTTGTATACCTTAATGCCGTAGATAAATCCCATCCAAATAAAAAAGGCATCACAGGAATAAAAGAATCAAGGTGCCAGCCGTGTGCTGTAGCTCCCTCGCATCAAGTGCAATCTGTAACCTTCTGTTACAAAATGCTGAAGTTTGACAAATTCAAATGAGGAACAATACTATTAATAAAGAGGGTCACACACCAGCACAATTCACCTAGGCAGGTGGTGTGTTCCCTACTGCCTGCAGCCTTTGCCTGGCTGTATTCCTAAAAGAGATGCTACAGTTCAATCAGAAGTTATGGGCTTGGCGCAGGAAATTAAATTGGTGAAATTCTCTGGCCTGTGCTCTGCTGTAGGTCAGTCTCCATGATCAAAATGGTCCCTCTGGCCTTAAAATCTGAGAATCTCACAGCTTTCTCAATGCCTAGCCGAGATCAGCTCTGACTGGAGAGCAGTTGGATGAAGCCAAGCGCACACAAGCCGTGTTAGCGAGGAGCGGGTAGAGGCTCCTTCCATCCAGGGATGGGAAAAGAGTTGCACCCGATTCTGTCTGGCTCAGCTGGCAGATGATGATCTATCTGTATTTTTGTAACATCTAGAGCTTGACTGCTGTGATACTGTGCCTCTAGGAATGAAGCTGTCTGCTCTCAGAGCGCTCCAGCTAGTTCAGAATGCAGCAGTGTGTTTGCTCGGCGACTCAAGCTGCCGGGAATGCATCACCGTGCCCCTCTGCACCCCACATCGCCTCGCCTTTGAGCACAGAGTCCGGTTCAAGGTCTCCAAACCAGCATTCAAAGCCCAGCATGGGACAGGCCCCAGTGACCTAAGCAATCAATCACCTCTCCTTATGCAGCGATGACCTCACATGACGGATATATTCCACTGGAACAATGAAATTGCCAACCAGTTTGGGGAGAGGGGGGAGGGATGGAAGAAGGGTAAGGAGGCTCATGACCCTGAAAAATGGAATATTCACAAGAGCTGGGCCAAGATTATGAAACTTACTGCTGGCTGAAATAAAGCTCACCATTAGCAACCCCGCAGCACCGAGAGCTTCATGCAAATCCTTGCTTCACCCAGCTCCCCCACTGCAACGATTCCACTCGAAGCAGTGATGAAAAAATCAAAACAAACCTGAGGAGGACCCAGCCCTCCTTACAGAGAAGGAATGCTAGCTTGGCTGTCATTTTTTAATCTCCCAGCCAGCACTAAGGGCTATGGTGACAGCTACTGATCCAAGACTATGATTTGGGACCAGGGAAGCTAAGAAGCTATCTCCAAGCACTGAGCAGAGCGAGTTCAGGCACTGGCAGCGAGACCCTCTCCACACTGCGTGATGCCCCGGGCACACCACACCTGTGTTTTTCTCTGTGGCCATGAACACCCCATGGTCCAAGAGGCAGAGATGCAGTCATTACTGGTTTGGCAGCAGGAAGCAGGAGCCCCGGTGTTGGTGAAAAGGGGCTATGAATATGCCCTGCTGTATTCGGCTGGGTGGGGACAGGGAAAGGGAGGGATCCCAGAGCAGATGACCCAGGGAGAGAAAATCTGCTGCACTCGGAGGAGTTTTGGCAGCTGGGACTGTGAATCCTAATGCTGGTACCCTGGGGTGGAGATGCCAAGCCCAGCCAGGGGAAGAGTTCCTGCTCTGCGTGGGGCTGGGGGCAGCACCTCCCAGAGCTGGCTGAATTTGGGGGCCGGCAGTTGGAATGCAGCGGCTCACGTCAGGCTGCTCTGCCTGATGTCTGAGGCTGGGAGGGTTGGTGGCAGCACCCAGGAGGATCCAGCAGGATCCCAAAGGGGCCGACACTGCTCGCCCTGAGTCAGTGCAGGTCCTGCAGCGTTCAGTGACTTGCCGATAGGAATTCCCGTGCCAGGCTGCCCGGGTGAGCACTTATGGGCTGGGTACAGCAATCCTAGGCTGGGGCAGAATGCAGGGCTGGGAGGGTGATGCTGCATTTGGACGTTTTCATAGCGAGGGAATGGGCGTGTGAAGCCCATCAATGGTCCTCTGAGCTTAAGTCTCCCCGCATTTGGGAACTGTGAGTGTGGCCCCATTCCAAGCAGCACTCTAGGATGCCGATCCCCTGCCATCTAGTGCCTGCCTGCAATACATGTCATGAGTCTGACAATCTTCTGCCTCCCAGTTTCCTACTGTTCCCGGGCATCCAAGTGCTTCAAGTGCTGAGTCTCCACATCTGAATTGCTCTCTCTTGCATGGTGCACCCTTGGCCAGGCAGGAGGTGGGACTGACCCCTCTGTTTCCTTTCTCCAGCTGCGCCAATTTGGCTGAAGTCGCCTTCCTCAGCGCAGGCTCCAGTGCTCCAGCACAACAGGTCTGTGATGGAGCCCGGAGCTGGAGGGTAAGAGGCAGCGATCCCTCGGCTGTGCCCCCTCCCTCCCGGCCCCTCTGGCATCCCCTGCCCCCGACTAAAAGAGGAGGAAAAGGAGGGGGGGAGGAAGGAGACAGCCGGCTAGAAGGAGACAGAGCACCTAGATCGGGGAAGGGAAAAGAAAAAGGGGGAGAAAGGACACAGGGAAGGAGACAGGGAGAGATGACTTGGAGACGGGCATGCAGCCCCCCTCCCCCCAGCCCCTGCAGCCCCGTTCCCACTCTGTCCCCCGAGCCCGGGCCGAGAGGATGAACTTACCTTGCGGGGAGACGAGTGGGGCGCAGCCGGAGCGGCGGAGCAGAGGGTTGGGGGAGCACAGCTGCTGCTGCCCGTGCCTCTCATGGCCAGGACGAAGGAAGGAGAGGAGGAGGAGGAGGAAGAGGAGGAGGAGGAGGAGGAAGGTTTGCTGAGGCTGAGCCTTGGCTGAGGGAGAGGGAGCGAGAGATGCCTTGAAATAAACAGCTGCCGAGGACTGGTCCAGCCCCTCTTTCTCTCTCTCTGTCTCTCTCGCTCGCTGCCTCCCGTTAACCCCATGGCTGCTGGCACGGGCGCGCCCGGCACCGTGGCCCCCGCTGCAGCCCGCGGGGGGCGCCGGGGCGGCCAGGCGAGGGCAGCGGCCGGGCGGGGGCAGCGCGTCCCCCCGGCCCGGAGCCCCCTGCCCCGGCGGCCGGGCTCGAAGGCTCCTCCCGCTCCCTGCCCGGCCGCGCCGCGCTCCCGCAGCCCCGCGCCCGCCGGACCTGCCCCCCGCCGCCTCCCCGCCGCTGCCCGCACCGCTCGGCTCCGCTCGGCTCGGCCCCGCTCGGCTCCGCTCCCCCGTCTCGTCGGTTATTTCGGGATCTTTCACAGGAAGCGATTAGGTTGCCATGGAGAGAGGTGTCTCCAAGGGACCCGTCGCTCCAGCTCGCTCCGGCGAACGCCACCCCCGGACCGGTCCGTCCTTGGGGGCGGAGGCCCCCCGGGATCCCCCTCCCCCGGGCCGCCCCCCGGGGCTCATCCCCGCCGCCCCTCGCCTTTCCGCCCCGCAGCAGTGCCCTCGGGGAGATGCCATCCCTCGGTCCCGCCCCCCGTCCTCCGTCCCCGCATCCATCGTCCCCGGGTTTCGGACCCCCGGGACCCCGCGGCCGCCGCGGTACCGGGCGGGGGAGCGGCAGACGGGCGGCCCCGGCGAGGCGCACCCCCGGCGGGGCAGGCGGCGGGGCTCGGTCGAACCTCACGGGCAGAGCCCGTGGGACACATGGGTGAGGTAGGAGCAACGGCGGGGGGAGCGGGGGAAGGAGGGGGATCCGTCCAAGGTGTGTTTTACCCGTTGAGGGATCACCCAGGTCTTTTGAGCGTGTCTCCAAGCGCGTTTCTGCCAGGGATCGATGGGATGCGTCTGGAAATGGTAGGGATGTGACAGCAAAATTAAAGAAAGAAGCTGATGTGCCTTTGAGGGGCCGAGTGCTTCACAGGGAACATCTCCCTCCACCATCGAGAACCAAACAGAAAGCACAGACCAAATCAGAAGGGAGCAGCTGAGCAACCAACGGGCGAGAGAAGAAAGTCAATGACAGAGAGACAGTTTCCACTCCAGGGCCTGAAATATGAGGAAGCAGGAAAGTAATTTCCTCAGATCCTCAAAAACAATCAAACTTTTCATCATAAAGCGATGAGGAAAGACTGTGACTGACCCTGGGAAAAAAAAAAATACCAGAAAGAAATAGTAGAGACAGCACTGAGCTGTAAAGCAACCTGCCACCGCATCAGGGATGGACGCAGGTGACAAATGGGCACACAGTACCAAGCCTGAGCACAGCAGGATGGCCAGAACAGGTCGTGCCAACTTTGGACAGATATCTGAAGGGTCTAAGTCTGCTCTTCACCAGACCTCCTGCAAGCTCCTGTGCTAATGAACCAGGCTGCTCCCAGCTTTCCCATGCCAGGATATTTGAGTCCTGTGTGTGTATTTGTGAGCATGTTTAGGAGAGGCAACAGGTTTTTCAGGTGTTTGGGAGTGATGTCGGTGTGTGTTTGGAGGATCAGCACGGGGATGGGGTTGTGTTAAGGTTTACAGTCACCAGGAGGTCGTGGTGTTGGAGGAGGGCACCGCCTCGGGATGTCACGGCCGAGGTGTGTGTGAGATGCCGCACCGCTGCGTGTCACCGGGCCAAACCCCCGGCTTTTGTCCCTTTCATGGACATGGGACTTCATGCCAGAGATTATCCAGGCCCCTGTCACACCCCAGCCTTCTCATCCCTAGCTCTCACAGGACTTGTACAAATCATCTGTGCAAACCTTGCTCAGTGATCCCTCACGCCCTCATCCCAAGAAACCCCCGGAGCCGACATGGTGGAGCAGCACGAGTCAGCGTTCAGCTTGTCTTGCTCTCTGCAATTCTTTCCCTGGTTTCTTACCTGGGAGTAGCAGAGGGTAGAAAGCTCTGGAAGGGGCTACATCAGGCACACAGGCTCACTCTGACCTTTTCAAATCCTGACGAATGTGTTTAGTATAATTGGGAAGCACAAAACAGAGGAGAAATTTCAACCAGGGAAAGGTCAGCTAAAGGGTGAAAATCCAAATGACGCAAACACTGAAAATCCCCCTGAAGAGTAAAACTACAGAAGGCAGCAAAAGGAGTCAGAAATATGAGAGAGGACAAAGAGCAGAATTTTGTAGGGACCAAGGAAACCTTGGCAGATGTGCTGGGGGGAGTCAGGAAAGCCGTCAGGATGATGGGAACAGAGAGCTCAAGGGCTGATGTCACTTGTACCTCACTCTTACGTGACATAAATGGAATGGATTGTCTGGTTTCCTTTTCAAAGGAAAGCTAACGTAAAATTACATGGAAATTTGAGGGGAGAGATGGAATCAGGTGTTACTGGTTGTTATTTCTGTCTGGCAGTGATCAGATACAGATCTTTTACACCCAGGGGTCTTGAGCCCAGGCAGACCACTGCTGCTGGTTTTACTGTTGTTTCCTAAGGGAAGACAGACCCATGTTGTTGCCTTGTTACCTGCAGAATCCTGTCTGTCTGTCTGTTAGTTGCCATGGATTTGACAAAATGACCAGATTCTAAAAAGTAAATAAGCTGCAACAAATTGTATGAAAACCAGCAGCCTGACAGAGGAAAAGGATGCTTCCAATGCCTGTGCTAGAACAGAGCCTGTAGCCATGCTGCTGGGCAAAGCCCCACAGGTGAGAGCAGGCCATCCAGCAGGCCAAAAGAATTAAGCAGACAATGTTGGGAAATCTGTGTTATTTTAGAAACAAAACAAAAAGCTATGAGCTGTGTAATGTCAGAGAGTGGTGGGGGAGCCCCGTGATGTAGAATGTAGAAGAAACTGCCCCTCACAGACGTAGCAAGCTGTGGAAAGGGTGCCAACAGGAGACCCCGGCTGAAGGTGTGGTAGTGGAAAGTACAGAACATACAGGAGAAAAGTCCACAGAGAACCCAGTTTCCTCTGCCCTATTGCTCACCAAACAAGGGGTTAATAAGCTTTGGAATATCAGAGACATCCCAGAAGACTAGAAGAGAACTGTGCCCTGTGAATATTTGTAAAGAGCAAACAGAAGACCTGAAAAATTCTAGGCAAAGCAACAGAGCTGATATGAGATTCTCCAGTTAATGCCAATCAGCCTGGTTTGGAGGAAACTGATCTTGCTGCATAAACTTGTTTTGTTCTTGTCAGTCTTTGATGTGACTACAGGTTTGTTTGGGAAAGGTGATGGCTTAGATCTATCCCGGCTTCTGGAAGTGTTAATTTCCCAAAGCATGCTGATAAGAAAAAAAAGCGTTATGCAACATTAACAGAGCAGGAGGTTAAGTGAGCTGGTTAACTCCATTTAACGCCCTGTAAACACAAAGGAGGTCATCCCTGGAAGCCCACCATTCAGTGGCAGTGTTTCTTACGTGGATGCCCAGGAATGAGTCCCGGGTCAGGTATGACTCACCATTTTATTCAGTGCTCGGTGAGCAGATATAGTTCATTCTGACACCATTTACTGAGGGCACAAATATTGTTATAGTGTTAAAAATAATGAGGATAGGACCAGGACAGAGTGACCTGCCCCTTTCAGTAAGGTGGTCATTCTCATAAAACTTCTTAAAATACAGTTGAGAGCAAATTGTACAGCCACAAACGAGAAAAAAAATGCCCATGTCTACAGGGAACAACTTCCAGTCCCGAAAAGAAGTGCTCTGAAAAAGATGTGGGGATTGTAACAGGCAGAAAACTGAACACAGGATCAGTGGTCCAGGCTGCAGCAATGAATCTGAAGTGATCCCCGTCTGTGTAAAGACAGAAGGATGGGAAGCGAGGAGACAATTAAACCTCTCTCTGTGTCTGAGTAAGTCTCATGCTGGAAAATTGTACAGTGCTTTATGCTCCATATTTTAAAAATAACTTTGAATGAAAGGTGATCTGAAGGCTGGAGATCTCAGTAATTTAAAGAGGTCAACCTGTTTAATATATCAAAAAGCAGAACGAGACATGACTTGCTTGCAGTATCACTCCTTTCCTGGAGAAAAGTCTACCAAATATTCTGGCAGAGAATAACAAGAGCCAGTCACTGGAGAGTGATTAATCACAGAAACAAACTACCTAGTGAAGTGCAAGATCCTCTCTTCTGGAGTCTTTGAATCACAACCAGAGGCCTGTCTGGAAGACAGTTCCTGGTCTGCAAAATCCTGAGGGCTGTGAGAGCAGATCAGAGAAAGAACTATTGTGCAGTTACCCTCAAGCAGCTGACTTTAGGTGTAACCCCTGTGTGCATTAGCCCAGTACAAACTAAAGGGTTAAAAGCCTTCTGTATCATACTGGTATCGGAGAGAGCCATGCCAGCCCCCTTTGTCCTTACAGTGTTTTTGTCTCAGAGTCCCTGTTACACACAGTTGTGAAAAATCGTCTCATGAGATGTGACTCTGCTATGTTTGGAGAAGGACTGGTGAAAAAAAAAATGTCTTCAGCCTTTTGACAAGTTACTTGGATTCTGTGGTGGTGAAGGAAGGAAGGAACAACCTAGAATGAGCCCGTACAGCTCTACAGCTTTAAAGTGGGACAGTGAGCGCAGAGGAAAGAAAGTGGATCTATAGCACAAAGAGAATGGAGGTTTCTTTCTGTAAAGATCAGAGCGAGATCAGAAGAGAGGGATGATGCTGGGGGGTGGTTACAGCTAGGATCAGAAATCCCAAACATTCAGAAATAACAACACAGAACGTCTCCATGTCACAAGATTTATCTTAAAATTATGAAATGTCGTACAGACTTGCTTTCATCTGCACTCTTCGCCTCCTACTTTCGGCTCTTTTGGTTACATGAAAATCACATTTCACAGTTCCCCTGTGACCATAAAGATAGGTGTTTGCTTTGTGAGGAAAGCAAAAGCATGGAAGCTACTGACTCCAGGAGGCTGGAATTTAATTTCAACATCCAGCACTCCAATCTAGGGACGAGGCCAAAGTTTTGCTAAGTTGTGGGGGTGTTACCCATAACTTTTGCACTCGTGAAGATGATGACCTTCTCATTTGGAGAATGCAGGATCTGAGTAATTCAAAGGACCTTCTGGTCTTTGCCCTTGATGCAGGACGAAAAAGGAGCAGACAAAAACATGGGGCCCAGCACACATAGGACATAGGACCAAAGTGGAGAAGGAGACAGAGAGAGCATCATGTAGCTAGGATGCTCGGGCTGCCAGGCTTTATCTAACTCATAATGAAAGGCAGCAAGCGTGTCAGGGAGTGTGAGAGAAACAGATCGATAGGGAGATAAAACTGAGATGGAAGGAGCCGGCAAGGGGGTGGGGAAGAGAGTAATAAAACACTACAAATCAGCAGGGTTACGTTTGAACCTGATTTGAATGCACCCTGCACCGGTGTAAGTGAAGAGAGCAGGTGTGAGGCTAGGGTGAATCAGGCCTAAATACAGAAACAGAGAGGGGAAGGCAGGGAGGAGATGGTGCCTTTGTCAATATTGCCCTGTGACCTGCCTGCACAGCTCTCAGCCAGCCTTACCTGCCCTGCCTCTCCTTTCTTCCTGCTATATGGAGAAGCCCAAATATTGCTGGCTCTGAGAATACAGACTGATAAACTTTCCTGCTTCTCTGGGTCGTCATGATCTTCCTGAAGGAATGCCTGTTGGGTAAAATGTGTCTGGGTCCCGTCTTACCTGACTTGAGCATGGGAAACGCTCTCACTACTTTGTTCATTGAGGACCCAGGGTAGCTTCTAACAATGCCCTGAGCCACTGGGTGTGAGGCACTTTCCTAGGAGAGCTCATTGTCTGTGTCCAAGCTCAGTTACCAACGGGAGACGATCACATAAATTTCTTAAATGGAAATGTCCCCTACCAAGGCAGGACTGAGAGTTTGGGTGCCTTTCCCTCACAGGGCACATGTTTGCTTCTCTGGCCCAGCACTCAGAGCTGTTTTGCTCCTTATGCCAGGAATTAGTTTTAAGTGATGCCCACCTAATCTTTGTGGCACGATCATTAACATTAGGAGTTCCGTTTTTCACACTGACCATCACTGTCCACACTGTTCCCTCCTTCTGTCAGTAGCCTCAGTGAGGAGAACAGGAGCCTGAGGGACTGAAGAGGATGACCCTGAGAAGGAATAGTGACAATCCATACAGCTGTACAAATGAGCTTGGGAGACAACGATCCAAATCCCCAAGGCAGCCACGGGTTGTATTTTCTAGCTCTGAAGTTGTGTTTGGAGCAGAATTGTACCCCAAACGAGTCTTCTTCATGACTCAGCCACAGCAGCTGTCTGACAAGAACTAGAGTCAAAGCAAGAGAAGAGAGTTGTTGATACTGGCAAGTAAAACCTTAACAAACGTAGACTTTACCCAGATGAAGATTTCAAGATGTTACACTTATTTCAAGATGTTATGCTTACAGAAGTCTGGCTGAGCACAAGTCAGCTGCCTTTAATATGTGCTAAACTGATCCAGCTGAAGACCAAATCTCTTGCTGGCAATCACGTGCTGGAGTGCAACCTTGCCCTGATAGCTCTACGATTTTACCATGCTAAAACCATGCTACCTGCACAGACTCTATCAGGCTCCCATCAATTTATTGCCTCTTTTTCTTTCAGGGAAAATCATTGTGGATTTCTGAAGGAACCAGCCGTGAGGAAATCGGTGATGCACTGGAAACTCTTGGCCAAACAGCTTAATATTGCTTATTGAAATGCACACTGACTGCCCTCCTCCCAGTCCTCCTCACAACTCACCTCTGCCTACCGTGTGATTTATACAAGATGAGAAGAGCTCTGAAAGTTTGGAGCTTTTTTCCCCAGATGACCCCAACTTTTTATTCTCTCTCACCTGGCACAGGGAACCGTGCCCTCAACGATGACCGCGTTGCTGTAACTCACACACCCACGAAGAGATACTTTAGGTGCACTATAAACATTTCTATCCTTGTGGAGCATTTAAACTATCTTTTTATGGCCATACCCTGCCTGCATCACGGATGCATTTCTTGACAAGTGCGATGGTTAATGATTCAGCAGATAGTAAAGTCATTTTTTTGGTAAAAATTAATGCAGTAGAGGAGGGGAGGCATGCAGGGATTTAAGAAATGCACGGCTTAAATACATAAGTACAGTGCTTTGCAACATAAGATTTTTTACATTTACATATCCCCAAAACACTGCTCAAAATAGTGAGATCTTAATGGTGTGAAAGCAAAAATGAGAACGATGTGTGGGCACACACAAGGTATTCCATGCACCTCTTTTAATTCTGGTGTGGTGCTTATAGAATAGATCATTGAGATGTGAAAAACACCACGCCATATAGTAGTGCATCTGTTTTCTCAACAGTTATTTCAACATTAATCATAGAATCACAGAATGGTTTGGGTTGGAAGGGTCCTTAAAAATCATCTTGTTCCAACACCCCTGCTGGAGGCAGGGAGGTGTGCGATTAGATCGCATTGCTCAGCGCTCCATCAATCCTGGCCCTGAATATTTACACCTGTATGGATGAAGAGTAGATATTCACCAGACTGGCAAGACCCATAAATATGTGGATATTCATCTGGCATTGATTGCCTTCTTGGAACACATCTCAACCATGGCTGAACAGCTTGGGGGAGTTTTGACAGAGGATGGGTCATGAAGAATAAGAGAACAGCGAGCAGACTCTGCTGGTGAGCAGGGCAGGGCATGAACGAAGCGCAGAACGGAGCTGAGGGCTGGCTGGCGCCTGTGACCAGCGGGGCCAAGGCCGGGGAACATCCGCTGCCTACCTGACCGCAGCCTGGGCTGGCCCGGGGACATGAACGCTGCCGTGGCAGGGTGACAAGGGCGGCCGGGAGTGGCCGGGAATGGGCAGGGGTGGCCGGGAATGGCCCGGGACGGCCGGAGGATGCGGCGGACGGACGGGACGGCCGCGGGACGGAGGAGGCGCCGCCGCGGCCGGCAGCGCTCAGCCCCGCCAGCGGGGGGCGCCCTGGCGGCGGGACTGCGCCGCCGCGCGGCGCCCGGCCTGGCCAATGGGGAAGCGGCGGGGGCGGGACGAAGCGCCGGCTCCGCCAATGGGCGGCGGGTGCGCGTCACACGCGGAAGCGGCCGCTGTGCGCCGGCGGTGTCGGGCGGGTGCGCGGGGCCGGGCCCGCGGGGGGCGAGCGCGCGCGGCCGGGCCGGGCCGGGCCCCGCCATGGCGGCCGAGGGGAAGGTGACGGGGCAGAGCCAGGAGCAGTTCCTGCTGCTGGCCAAGGCGGCCCGCGGCGCCGCGCTCGCCAGCCTGATCCACCAGGTGCTGGAGGCCCCGGGCATCTACGTGTTCGGGGAGCTGCTGGACATGCCCGCCGTCCGCGAGGTGAGACCCGCCCGGCCCCGCGGCCCCGCCGGGCTCTGCCCGCGGCCCGGCGGCGCCGCCTGACCCTGTGTCCCCGCAGCTGGCCGACAGCGAGTTCTCCCCCGTGTTCCGCCTCCTCACCATCTTCGCCTACGGCACCTACGCGGACTACCTGGGTGAGGCCGGGCGCGGGGCGGGGGCCCCGAGCCCCCCGGCCCGGTGGTGGGGATCCCGCGGGGCGGGGAAGGCGCCGGAGGCTCGGGGCCCTCTCCAGACAGCCCCCCGTGCAGCCAGGGCTGAGCCCTCGGCCCCACACACGCCGCCTTGTGCTTTGGGCCCCAGAGTGGCGCCGTACCTGGCTGTAATTAATGCTGGTATTTGCCACCTGCCGAGGAGCATCCTGACAAAGACGTTTTTGAGGGACCAGGGGAAAGATTTAGGTATCCATTGGGATGTGCAGAGCCGCATAAATAACGCATGGGACAGCTAGAAAGGTTGAGTGGAGGGTGGCGGGAAGAAGGGCTGCTCAGGAAAGGCCTTTTGAGCTGATAATTGATGGGCATGGCTTGGCAAGACGAAGCACCACTTGGGGGATTGGTGTGCAGACGTTTGAAGAGACGGGTGTGGTACAGATGCTTCTGTGCAGGACTGGGAAACGAGGCATAAATTCTAATATCCCACTCTTTCCCCTGACAACAGCTGAAGCAGCAAACCTCCCTCCCTTGACAGAGGCCCAGAAGAACAAATTGAGGCACCTGTCAGTCGTCACTCTGGCTGCCAAGATCAAGGTAGTGGCCCTGTTTTTCCTGAGTTCTCCTCCCCACTGGGATTATCTCATGCTGGTTACCATCATTTTTCCGCAGTGCATCCCCTACTCGGTGTTGTTGGAGCAGTTACAGCTGAAGAACGTCCGGCAGCTGGAGGACCTGGTGATTGAGGCTGTGTACGCAGACGTGCTGCGAGGGAGCCTGGATCAACGGAACCAGCGCCTGGAGGTGGATTACAGCATTGGGAGGGACATCCGGAGGGAGGAGCTGAGCACCATCACCCGCACATTGCAGGAGTGGTGAGGAGGAAGCCCCCAGTACTAACACCCAAAAAAGGTTGCAGGAGTGACCGGTGGCTTCCTTGGATCCTTTGTGTGTCACTAAGGGTGGGTGGTGTTGGGGGGTGACCTACTCGATCCCCTTTGCCATTCTCCAATGGAAGGTAATTTTCCAAAAATAATTTCCCAAATTCCCCTGTTTGTGTCTAGAGGGGCGATGGGGGTGCAGCAGGCCTTGCACAGTGCTGGCTGCTGGCAGGACGCTTCCTGAGTATTTATCTGTAGTTCTTAACCCAGCATGGCTTTGTCACCTGTCCCCCTCCCAGATAATAACATAATTCCCTGTGTTATTACATGGGATTCCTGCCCATGTATCTTCCCTGCCTGTCACCTCCCAGTGTTTCCGGCCTCTGGAGTTGAAATCTGCTTTGGTGTTCCTCTCTGTGCTGTGCCAATTCCCTGGCCTGTTCAGTTGTGGGTCTCCTCTCCAGGTGCCAGGGCTGCGAGGTTGTCCTGTCGGGCATCGAAGAGCAGGTCAGCCGGGCCAACCAGCACAAGGAGCAGCAGCTGGCCCTGAAGCAGCAGATCGAGAGCGAGGTGAGTGGGTGCAGCAGGGAGCAGCCAGTGCCCCTCGCCTTGGAAAGACTAGAACCAGTACCCTGTGGTTGTTACCTCACTTTGCTGAAGTGAGGCATTGCCTTTTCCCTAGGCCAGACCCCCCAGGGACATGTGCCTGAAGAAGAGTCCTAAAGCAGTTGAATACTCCTCTGCAGTGCAGGGGCCCGGACAGATGTTGGCTCTTTTGCTCGCAGCTTTTAGCTCCAGGGCTTCCTTTAGAAACAAATTTTAAAGAAACCCAAAGGGAAACTAAAAAAACCCGTAGCCAAAAAAAACCCCAGTTTCGGGAAGCCCCTTAGTTCTTGCCCTGCTGCTATTGCAGGTGGCAAACCTGAAGAAGACCATTAAAGTGACAACAGCAGCGGCTGCTGCAGCCACGTCCCAAGACCCAGAGCAGCACCTGACGGAGCTCCGGGAGCCGGCCCCCGGCACCAACCAGCGCCAGGCCAGCAAGAAAACCTCCAAAGCCAAAGGGTGAGCGGGGCGGGCTGACAGAGCGTGTGCCTGAGGGACATCAGTGCACGTTTCCCTGTGCACTTAGGGAGGAAGCGAGATACGAACCTGAGTGTTCACTTTGAACTTTCCTTTTTCTTTTTTTGTCCCCTGTGCCCACAGGCTCCGGGGCAGTGCGAAGATTTGGTCTAAATCAAACTAGCTGGATCTCCCTTCACAACTGGGAGGGTGAGAGGAAGAGATGTGGGGGATGGAGGGGTAGCAGGGGCCCCAAGTACGATGCTTTTGAGCTCTTCTCCGAGATCCATCTTGCCAACTAACTCTCCTGCATGTTTGTTCTCTTTCCTTTCTTCTTCACCGACCTTCCAGGCAGTGTCTCCCTCCTTTTCATCACAGCATTTCACACTCTGAGCTTCAGGTTGTACGCGTTGCTGCCTCCCCAGCTGCTCGAGCCCCCGTCGCCACGGCCACGTGTTTCTCTCTTTCTCTCTCCCTGTCTTTTGACAGGTCAGTTGCAGGAGCCATAAAGGTGTGACAGCTGCCTTGGCACCCCCAGGGCATCACAGGAGCTTGGAAAGAGGGTGCTGGTGCTCAGCAGTCCTTCTGGCGCTATGAGACCCCTGGGATACTTTGCTCCAGGACACCGTCTTTGATTGTTTAATCTTTGTTTTGCTAGGTGGGAGGGTAGTTTTTGAAGGGATTCTTTTGAAAAATATATAAATATATTATAAATATATATAAAACAATAAAAAATATAGATCTATGGACATATCTATACAAACCCGTGCTCCTGTGGGTGGCATCTCTTTGCCTCGTGTGCCGATTCTGGAGGTTCCAAAATAAGCTGTGGTATTGAGAGCTCCTGTCCCATTTTGGAGTGGAATATCCTCAGAATACTAGGTTCCCTTTTCGAAGGTAGTGCCACAGTATCTCAACTGGGATGAGAGTCCATAAAACAGAAATTAATCATAAATCCTATTTGAAGTGTTTCTTGTGTGCTTGATCTGCCTCTAGACCCTTCGAAAGATGATTTTCAGGTAGTCTCAGGGGAGGGTGCAGAGACTGAGGAAAAAGCCCTTATTTGTGTCAATACTTCGTGTCCTGTGATCCTGGACAGAATGGAAAGTGATGTGGGGACTTGCCTGACAGGTGAAGGTAACAGAGTCAATGCCCACATGTGTGAGTTCTCACAGGATAGGTGCTGCACAAGCTGTTCTCGGGTGGTGGTGGTGTCTGGTTGAAAGAAAAAAATCCAAATCAGTCAAAGTGACTCCTGTGAGATGCCCAGGAAAAAAAAACTAACTCAGATTCTTCAAAGGATGCCTCCTCAAGGCTGGCTTGGAGCCGAGTCAGACGGATGTCAGTGTCACACTGCCTCTCCACGACGTGTAGCTGATGTAAATGTAAATTGACACCGTGACTCCCACCCCCGCTTGGTTCTGTGCCTTGTGCCAAGACTAAAATTTGATTCCCTGAACCTGTGCTTCTGTGTGTGAGCAAACCATGGAAGAAATAATCCAGTGAAGGGAAGCTGGGAGCTTTGTCTCTATGGGGCCTTGTTGGGTTCACTGGCTGGGGTGGCTTTTCTCCTGGGTCAGTTTCCTGTACAGACAAGTGAGAGTTGGAGCCGAGGCAATGTAGATGTGAGCAAGTCTTGTGAAGGGGGTGGGGAGGGGGGTGAGTCTGTGCCTGTTTTGGTGGTAGCAAGGTGCCATCTCGGATCTCAGACCCCACAAAATGCAGGTTTAATGCCGTATTGCTGCTTTGCTAATTCCAGGCTGCTGTCAGTGGGAAAGCCCCGTCACCCGAAGCCGTGAACTCCTAAAACTTCCAAGCAGCTTTGTTCCTTCCTCTGTGTGTGGTCACAGGGCTGGGCATACCAGCTGGCTCTGCTGGGGGCAGGGACATGCCAGCTGTCCCGGGTGACAGCTCTCACTGGCTGGGGTCTCCCAGGAGCTCAGGCAGCCCCACACCTTCCCCCCTTCTGTTGCACGAGGCATGGAGCACCTTGGCTGTAGTTGCCCGGCACAGGAGTGCCAAGTAGGAGAGATTTGGTATGAGGTGGTTCAGATGGGAGACACAAGTCTGGCTGCTGGAGCACCTGAGGGGATAGCTGGGCCAGGGTTGTGTACACCCACCTGGAGAGACCTGACGGACTTGCAGCCATAGGGAGCCTACTTGATGAATCCCATTCTCCATAAGTTGTTGGGAGGGATTGTGACAAAGCTTCCAGCTTTTGTTTAAATCACCTGAGCCTTCCTCCTGCATCACATCACCTTCATCTGTCTCTGTCAGGGAGGAGAGGCTGTGTTCGCAACTGTCTGCAAGAAACAATAATGTCCATGTGTATCAGATCTTCAGCTCCCTGGGAAGGGCTAGCCTGGGACCCAGGGGCCAACAGGGGAGGAGATACCTGTCAAGCACTTGCCAGATGTCTGGCACCTCACACCTTGAAAGATTTGCTGCTTGCAAAGCCATTGGGGTGTGATGAGAAAGACTGAGGAGAATGGGCTTGGGATGGAGCTGAGCAGCCGGACAAAGCACGTGTCCTAACAGCCACTGGCTGACGTCCAGCGGGAGCTGGACTGGAGCAGTGTCACCTCCAGGGAGAGCTGAAGTTACCAGTAATGGAGGAGGAGGATATTTGTGTCCCACAAGAACCTGCTGCTGCCTAGGAAGAGCAGCTGTATCAGCTCATTGCCCCGAGTGTCTTGGCTCCTCTCTGGTCTGTTGGGCTTTGCTATCTAACCAAACTGTGGCTATTAGGCACAAAGGGTCTGTTTAAATGCCCTGAACCCACAGTTTAAATCCCGGCTGCAGATCCCAGGAGTGGAGCTGGAAGCCAGCGCTGAGAGTTCCAGGCTGGTTGTGTGTGATAGTGCCCGTGGGACGCCCTGTGCATCAAAGCCCGGGCAGAGCAGTGCTGGAGCTCTGTGCCACGCACTGCTGTCAGCCTTGGGAGCACAAACCTCACACAGGTGCCAGCAGCCTGTGTGTGGACCAGCGTGGGTCTGGGGGGGCTTGCCACTCCAGCCCCAGGCTCTGCTGAGGCCCCAGACTCAGATGCTCACGGCTCAGTCACAGCTGGCACAAGTCCAGCTGTGTCCTTCTCCTGTTATTTTGTTACGTGACATCCAGCTCACCCCCATCTCCCAGGGTCAGCTCATCCCTCTGGGAACAGCATTTGCCAAGCACAGCCATAGATAGGCCTTGCTACCCCTTCCCATTTGCCTGCCTCTCAAGGCTGGCTGTGTTATGGATTTTCAGGGGAGTTTGGGATTAAACAGAGCCCTGAAAGTCTTCCATTTTGTTTACTTTTCAAAGGGAGCACCTTTTAAGACCTCCATTAAGAGAAGGAAAGCTGGAGGTAGCACATAAAATTACTTCAGACCTTTGGTAGGACCGAAAAATAAATGAGAGGGTTGCAGTGCAGAATGAAAGCATTGCTGCAAATTGCCTTGCTGGATGGCAAACAGAGGGCAGGAGCACAGGTTTGCCTTTGCCCTTCACCTGAAAGCCACGCGTTTGTTTTTCACGGCTCACTTCAGCCGTGACTCTGAATTTCAGCTGGAGAAGATGTGAAGATTAATTAATTAGTTAACATTTATAAATCACTTTGAAGATGGAAAGAGTGAGGTAAGTACTGAGCATTATTGTAAGTTTTCATTTTAAAATGTCTTCATGTTTTAACCCATTTTTTTCTGAAGACCAAGAAAACAGACCCTGAGTAGAGGAGAACAGAAATACCTGGACACATTAAGCCCTGCAAAGGAATCAGGTTTAGGGGGCTGTAGAAGAGAGGATACAGAGAAATCTCCATCCCAGAATAAGGAGCAGATCTGCCATCCCCAGCACAGAAAGTCTAGCAGCTTTTGTGCAGTGATTCATTGCAACCCCCTCTTTGGGTATCTGCATGGGGCTTTCACATGGGTTCAGAAAAGGGAGGAGGTAGGAGAGGACCTCAATTGCTCAACCACTGATGTCCAATTTTTGCCAGCCACCTCCAGCTGCCCCGTGCCAAGAGGTGACCAGGGATTGGGGTTAATGATGGTAATTACTGCATTCTTGGGACACAATTTCTTCTGGGGAGCTTGCTGCTCCCCTTCTTGAAGATTGTGAAGGTGCTGGGCAGCCTGGCCTCTGCTGCAGTGCCCATCCATACCTGGAGAGTGGGGAGAAGTGTCACAGCCAGGCAGACACCCTGCAGGACTTCTCTAAGGTTCTCCCCACCCTCCACTGCTCAGTGCTGAGGTACCTCTGGAGTCAGAGATGGTCTTTGTGTGCCCAAAAGGAGTCAGTGTTTTATTTACTGCACTCGTTAAGGCTGCCCTTGCCCCTGTTCTCCAAAGGAGACCTTTGGCAGGTGGTTTGCTTCCTGATGAATGGATGGGCTGCTGTGTACCCAAGCGCTGTTACACATTACCAAACCTCCTTTGTGCCAGTGGCTCTGGCTGGGGGGCACACCTCCGGACAGCAGGGCCTGTCTGGGGGGAGCAGGGAGGATGACAGCCCTGCCCAGCAGCAGGACGTGTGCCCACCACCTCCATCCTCCTGTGAGCTGCCAGTGCCAGCTGAGGAGTGGTGCTGCAGAGGCCCAGCTGGATTGCATCTGCTGGTCTGCAGGGCGATCCCCCAGAGCTCCGTGCAGGGCTGCCTTGCCTCTGCTCCACCAGGGCAGTGGCTCAGTGCTCCTCTGAAGGCCCTTTGTGCCAGGCAGGTGCCCGCAGTCTGGTCTGTTGGGAGAGCTGGCAGAGATGATGTGTGTCCCCCTCTGCTGCCCCTGGGGCGGTGCCTGTGCACAAAGACCCCCTGACAGCAGCCACTGAGGGCTGTGCCTGCTGCTTGCCACGGCTGGACCATCCTTCCTGGGATCAGGCCCTGGCTCTGCAGGATTCTGATGCACAGCAAAGTAGAGTAGTCAGAAGAATCTCACAGTTGATGCCAGCTGCTGCAAATGCATCTCTCAGATCTCTGACATACTTCTTGTCTCCTTTGTATGCCCTGAAATAGCTGCTCGTTTTCCTTCTGTGACCCCTTTCCCTTTTTGCCATCCTCTCCATGGGAGTCTGTCTGTGTTCCCACCTGCAAGGCTCTTCTTTCCTCATCCCTTTTCCTAGTACTAGTCACTGCTTAGCTGAAATACTCATATGAAAACCACCTGTTTTCTCCACTGGTTCCACAGGCACCACATCTTTTGGGTGTTCTCTCATCCTCTGCAGTTTTCCAAGAGCGTCCCTCTTGGTCTAGTATGGAACTAGGCTGGACTATTGTCTGCCTCCTCTGCTGGTGGCAGGCTCTTCCACTGCCAAGGAAAGGAGTTCATTTGCAAAAATTCTTTGTGCAGTGTGCAATTATATTCCTGTTGTGATGAATTCAATAGGCAGCAAAATGTCAGCTGGATTGTAGAGCTGTGACCCCTTTACAGGAACAGGAATGTTCAGAATTCCTGTAGCACTTGTGCACGTGTTAAAAACTACCCTGCACCCTCCAGTTCTGAGGACAAGTAAAGCCCCAGTCCCTTCAGATCAGGAGAAAATGCTTCTGGGGAGGCTTTGCCTGCATCTGCCTCTGAAGCATTTAGCACTGGTTTCAGGATGTGGGAAGATGGGTGATCTCTTTGGTGGGAGCAAAAGCAAGGAGGCTCCTGGTGACCGAGTGTGATCTCTTACCACTATGGTCTCACAATCCTTTGCAAAAGCTTCTCAGGTACCAACCCCAAACTGGTTAATTTTATTGTCTCCACTAGTCCCCTTGGCAGGCTGCCCCAGAACCCAACTGCTGTAGTGGTGAAAGTTTTTTAATTTCCAGCTTAAATGAATTCACAGCTAGTTTATATTCTCTTGTGCCTGTGCCAGTGTGGCTCTAGCTGAGGCTGTACTTCCTCCCTGGTGTTTATTTCCCTTGAGTACAGACTTCAGTTTGCTTAACTAACCACATCAGCCCCCTCGTGCACCGTGAGCTCTCCATACTCTCTTACTTGCTCTTCAAATAGAGTGCAAAAGTGCTCTCTTACCTGCACTTCAAATTAAGCTTTCTTGGTTAGAAATGAGCACAGTTCTCTTCCACAGGTGAAGTCTGATCAGCATCTCTCACAGTAACACACACCCATAGCCACCAGAAATGCCTCCTGGATTGCATGTCTTCTCTGGTGATCCAGAGTATTTCTTCTTTTCTGTTGGTTATAATCAAAGAAGCTCCAGTTTACGACTAAAATCTTGATTTTAGGTCCTATGCTGCTTTTCCCTTTCACTTTGTGCTACAAACTTCAGCCCTTTTGCTGTCACTGACACCTTCAAGACCATCTACGTCCTCCTGTGTGATACCCTCATCCAGTTTGGCAATGTTGCTGGGTTTTATTTATTTACTTAAGCATTTATTCTTCTGCAATCCTTGTTCTCCTTTTCTGTCACTAGTTAGGGATGGAAATTGTGAGGCTAGTGTCTAATCTTCCAGCTTACCTCTGAACATTACATCACCAGCAGTTGGAGATAGGTAGTGTCTGTTCTATTTCCCTTCCTTTTATTACCTTTTCCCCCCACGCTAAGTTTATATTAAGTGCCCCCAGGATTTAAAAAGCCATCCAGATGTGAGGAGATAGTGGAAGTAATAATAACCAAAGTGAAGCTTCCCTATGGGAACAGTTTTTGAAGTGTTGTCTTTAAAAAGAAAAAATCCCAGGAGGGAAAAAAAATCCCAGTTACATTTAAGACAGGGCTGAAAAATAAAATCAAGTCCATTTTTTAGAGTGTTATGAAAAGTAAAAAAATACTGCAAATCAAACGATTTTAAGTTATACACTGGATCAATGTCTATTTTAAATCCTTCTGTTCTCCAGCACTGGAGGCAGTGCCTGTAGGATTTCACACTCCAGCCCCATGGCAGTGCCTGTTTGTTTCCTAAACAAACCATTGTGCCCAGCGAGAGCTCTGTTTCCTGCAGCTCTTTGTGGTCCCACCCGCTTTGAAGCCCTTGTCAAGCCAAAAGGTCTCTTCCTGCCCTTCCCATCTTTCCCTTCAGTCCAGCCCTGTGCCAACCTGTTTCCCTCTCCTACTCACAGGTCTTTGAAGCCCAAAGGCACTGGTATAATCACATCACTTGGCTTCTCGAGTGGCCAAAAACTCCCTTCGCCCCATTCCTGTGCCCACTCCCCAAATTCTCTTTGTGACACCCCATGGGGTTTGGAGTGGGAGAGCTGGGAAGCGGAGGTGTGCTCTCAGACAAGGTCTGCATTCATTCCCAGTTCCATCCTGAGGTCGCTGCAGGTTTTCTGCTGGGCTGAAGAGCCCTCTACTGTCAGAAGCCTCCTTCCCGTTTAGGTAACGCCAGCCTGTGCTCCATTGGAGTGAAGTCAGACACAGGAATACTGAGTTCATGTTAACCTCTAGTGCTGGGCAGTGTTTCCAGGCTTCAAGTCATCCTTGTTTCACCCTTCTTGAGTCTTCTTTGGTTTCCTTCTTAGTATCCAATACCCAGATTTCCCACATCTGGTTCACTAGTCTGGTATACCAAAATTGATCAGAGGGATGGAGCACCTCTCCTACAAAGAAAGGCTGAGAAAATTAAAGAGGACTTGGATTGTTCAGTCTGGAGAAGAGAAGTTTGGGGGAGACTTAATTGCAGCCTTCCTGAAGGGAGCCTACAAGAAAGATGGAGAAAAACTACAATTAACGAGAGCATGTAGTGACAGCAGGAGGAGGATGGCTTCAAACTGAAAGAGAGCAGGTTTATGCTGGATATTAGGATGAAATTCTTTAGTGTGAGGATGATGAGGCACTGGCACAGGTTGCCCAGAGAAGCTGTGGATACCCCATCCGTGACAGTGCTCAAGGCCAGGTTGGATGGGCCTTTGAGCAACCTGGTCTGTGGGAGGTGTCCCTGCCCATGGCAGGGGAGCTGAAACTCCCTGGATGATCTTTAAGGTCCCCTCCAATCCAAACCATTCTGTGATTCTTCAAAGGGGAGAATTTTTACCTCTGCTCTTGGTGAACACAGGCTAATGCATCCCAGCGTAACCCATCTGCACAGAGGAAGAATTATGCAAGTACCATTCATTTCCTTGGTTGTCTTCCAATTCCAATTCCTTTTGGAGATCTCCATATTGAAAGAGCATGGACTATGTTTACGTCCCTGGGTGAATGTCTTTCCTGCATTCAGTGCAGCCAAAAATACCTACTGTTTATAAATAAACACACCAATGGTTACTGACTGTTCAGTACATCTCATCTTTTTCTAACATTTATTACTTTCATTGTTCTTTGGATCCTCTGAAAGCTTCATCAGCACTGGTTTAATACCTTCTTTCAGATCATTAATCAAGTCACTAATGAGCATTAGTTTCAGAACAACATCCTACTGGAAATAATTTCATATTCTACAGTCTCTTTTCCCCCTCATTACTTGAAATCTATCACTGAAGTAAAATTTATAATATTGGCCCTTTTGTTGTTTTAATAATTACTAGCTTATTTTACATCAGAACATAGTCTTGTGTGGCCCAATAAAATGCCTCATGCTCAACCTCTGACTCTGGGTTGCTGTAGTGCTTTTGTTAACCCAACCCATAATTTAATCAGAAATTATCACAGTTGTTGGACAGGAATGATTTCGAGAAGTGAGATCACGTATTACGAACACTGGGATGCAAATAGTTATTTTTAAATTTAATGCATTTTGCAGCTCTTATCTTGATTTAATGTCAGTTTACCTAGTTTACAGGTGTGGATATAATCTAATTTTTTATTTACAGATATTGGTTAACTTACCCAGACTTCTTTCTCCTCAGTATTCTACAATTCTCCCAGTATTTTACAATATTTTAAAAGTACAGTGAAAGATGCACAGACCTTCAGGCCTACCCATAAAAACATGAAAGGACAAAGTTCCCAGTAGCCCCAATGGGTTTTATTTTCATGATACATTTTCAATTATGGAAAACTGAATATACAGCAAACAAAACCGCCTAAGTTTCCAGTTTATTTGCATGTAGCTGGTGCATTCTCATCTGAGGTTATACTATCCATCTTCCTACTAGTGTTTCCAGCCTCTCTCCACCTCATTCTACCCACCTCCCCTTCCCTCTGTTTCTTTAAAAGATGTCAGGCCCCTCTGCCTCACTTCAGGTGCCCTACTTGCACCTTGGGAAGATCCAGTAGTACTACTGAACTGCATTGATTTGGTGCTTCAATTTGTCCAATTTGAAGGTGATGGAGAAGGTGCAAGAAGGAATTTTGTCAGGATGGATAAGGATGACTTGGAACCATGCCCTGCCCATTTGAAATAAATACAGTTTGATTTTGATGTTGGGAACATCCAACCTCCTCTTTCTCCATCTTGCTGTAACAGCTGTCAGAGACATTTCAGAAACGGAAGAGTCTCATCCCAGCCTTTCCCGTGCCCTGATACAGGAGGTAGATTGCTTTTAAGGGGAAACCATTTCACCTGAAACTGTAACCAACAGGAAAAAATTAACCCCAGGTAGGTGTGTTCCCTTCTTTGGAAAAAACCCTCCTGCTTTCTGAAGTCAGAAGTTCATGTACCATGTCAGCCTGGGACAAGCAAAGGGGTCCCTCTCTCAATATACTTCCCCTACTTTCTGCTTTGGGATCTCTAAAACTCTCCCCTGGGCTCCTGTCTTAACACAAAGTTCTCCTCTCACTGAACTTCTTTTCCATATCCTAGACCACCAGTGCCTTGTGTCCCTGGAGAAGGCCCAGACCTTGGGAATGACTGAGCAGTTAGCACAGCTCGGGCAGCCAGGTAATTGCCCTCCCACTGCAGAGTGGAACAGCACGCAAGGGTCCTACCTAAATCCGTAAGCAGGACAGCACCCAACAGGGAACAAAGGCTGAATCCAGATAAAAGGATTAGGGATTAGATCAATATTAGGAAACCCATGCCCAAAGAGGAATGGATCCTCATGATCAAAGGTCAGTGCTAATCCCCACCACCACCATGGCCACTTTCCTGTTCCCCATCTCAGACATCGCCGAAAACCTGGCCAGGGCCTGGCAGCTGGTTACTGCCATCATCTCCATGCTGTGAGCACCTTTCTGAGCTCAGCTGGTTCTTCACTAGATCAAAACACCAGGTGCCACACCTTGCACTGGCTCAAGACTGCCAGAGATGAGGGCTGCTGTTGTTGCAGTCCCTTCTTTCACAGTCTGGCAACTCCAAGATGACTTCCACGAAACCTCTCCCAAGCCCTGCTTTTTTTGTGTAGCCCCTCCTTCAACCTTGCTCTCCTCAGAGCTTGCCATGGCTATGACACTTCCAGAAAGTCACTCCAGTGCCACGGACAGCAGGCTGCTCTTTGAAGTCCCTTCCAAAACCAAACTATTCTATGACTCTTACTGGGGTTTGCCATGGGACAAAACAGCACAGGGAAGTGGGGACAGGGTTTGCCACCAGACAAGGCTCTGTTCTGCACTTCCTTGAAGGGTGGAACACATGCAAACTCTGCCCCGAGCTTCCAGAGGGTGGATGCTGCATCCCTTTTTCAGGGCAGGACAGTCAGTCCCCAGCAAGGTGTCTCTCTGTTAGTGCCCACATGTACAACAGAGGGATGCACCGCAAGATCCCAGCGCAGCACTTCCAAGTGTAAGTCATGAATTGATTTCCTGCCTTCTGTTCCAAATAAAACTGATGAAAAGGTTTCTGTAAGGGTGTGTGCCAGAGCACGAAAATGGCCAAGAACTCAGGAGATTTTCCTTTGGTCCTATATTCCTAATGCCTCTCAATTTTCACCTAATACTGAAGAAGTTAAGAAAAGGTCATTCGTAACGTCAGCTGTGGTTGCAGTGATACAATAAGGAAATCATGGAAGTATTCCCTGTCTGTGCAGGAATCCCAGAGGCCCAATTCAGGGCTGCACAGCTGACCCTGCAGCAAGGAAGACCAACCAATTTCCCTCGAGTGCACAGCAAAACTACAGCAATTAGAGGGCATTTTTTGCAAATGGTGAGTTCTTGGGTCTTCTTTCACAATTTCCATGTTGAACATCATCTCAGTCTGTGACTACGTGGGAAGGCTATTAGGCTATTTTCTGTAAGAAAACAAAGCCTTAGAATTTAACACCAAGTTTCTCCTCAGCAACTTTGCAAGGATGTGAAAGTGGTTACTTAATTCCAAAGCAGGCACGATTAGGTCAGCTGAAGGTAAAGACTGATCCACCAATTCTTTACAGTTTGTTTCTTTATTCAGTAAACATCTAGTTACAAGTTTCACAAATTAAAAAAGTGGGGGAGCTGATTGAAGAGGGGTCGGGGGGCCCACAGGCTGATCCAGCTTTTGTTCTGCTCCTCCCTTCTCCAACGCACACATCCCTCTGCTTCTCCACAGATGCACCAAGGAGCAGCAGGGGAATCGAAGCCTCTGTCCCGGTGAGGGGACTGACAGGGGGTTCTAGCAGAATTCCCTCATATTCCTTTCACAGGGGACTAAACACAAACTTCAGAACCAGCCCAACCCAGCACAGAAAGAGTGGAAAGGATGGAAGAGGCAAGGTGGCAGCTCCTCATGCCCAGCACTACTGGCAGAAAGAACAGAGCCAAGGGACAGCAGAGAGGGAATGGGCAATTAATGTGTTCCTCGCACATCAGTGAGATTCCCCATGCCCCACTGCAGCACCCAAATGGGGTGAAAAAGAGCAATGCAGAAGATTAGTTGCTTTGTTTCAATTCTTAAGTGGGAGGGAGGTTAATACTAAATTTGAGGAGGGTCCAAGTGGTGCTTTGAAGGGGCTTCAGAGTTTCACTGTCTGTACCTGGGAGGAAAGGAAACAGAAGACATAAAAAGAATAAGTGGTGCCTAGAAAGCAGAAGACAGATAAAGACATGTTTAAACCTAATGTCTAGACATCAAAAAAAGGGGAAAATGTCCCCTTTCAAGCACCAGATCCCATCCTAGTGAGCCCTACTCAAAGCACAGGAGAGCAGACACCGGCACTTACTTATATTTCAAACTGGATGGACAGCAAATGGCGTCTAAGTTCTATACAATGACAATATAAACACTGCACAGATTGCAATCCTGCATCATGTCATACTATTTCAGCCATCAGTTCAAGCTGACACCACAGGTCTTTTGTTCATGACAAAGCTGACTTAAACAGCTTCCACCTTCCCATTCAGCACAGCATCTTCTCAAAATTCACACCTTCTCTCAAAAGCAGGAAAACCCCTTTGCAACCAAAACTTCAAAATAAGCTAAGATTAGTGCAAAGAAAAAGAACCAACAACCCTGTGTCTAAGGGGCAACCGCGCAGCGGACGACAAGGCAGGAGCCGGCTCAGACTTACAAGGGCGTGTAGGTAGATCTGGGGGTGGCCACGCCGCACCCCCCACAAGGCCTGCTCCCAGTTCACCAGTCGTACCGGCGGGACTGTCTGGAGGGAGAATCCTCAGGGCCCTGGATGGCGAGACGAGCCCCTTCGGCCCGCCGGCCGCCGCCGCCCTCGTGACGCCGGTAATCCAGGCCCCGCTGCGGCCGGAACCGCGACGTCTCTCGCCGCCACTCGTCGTCGAAGGCGGCCGCGTCACCTGCGCGGGGAGACGACGAGCTCAGGTGGGGGGGAGCTGCGGGGGGAAGCGGCAGCTGGCTTTGCTGGGAGGAGGACACGGGCGCTACTCACTTTCGTCCATGTTGATGTAGTCCTGCCTCTCCTCCTGGTCGCCTGTGCGATGGTTCCGGGACCGCTGCATGATGTGGGCCCTCTCCCTGATGTGGTGCCCGATCGACATCTGTTCCAAGCCACTGTCCGAGTCCCTGACGGTTCGTCTTGTCTCACGGATCTGGGGGCAGATTCCCACGTGGAATCAACATTTCCACTCCTCCTCCCAGCCCCCTAAGGCACCCTGATTCCTGCCTCCTGTATTCGGTTTGCAGTGCCACCACTCCCAGGCTGTCAGGCGCAACCTTACAAAGAGGGAAGAATGGATTCCCCACTGCCAGCGCTTCCCATTTCCTCCCGGGGGCCCTTGGCACGGCTCAGTGAGTCACAAGAGCACAATGTGCTCCTCGAACTGCAGCTGACTGCGAAGCCAAAGTGCTGCGGGTGGCCACCCACCAGGCCACCCAACGACGCCCAGCCCCTGACAGCAAGGGCAGCAGCCTCCTCCTCACCCCGCCAGGTGCTGAGCGCATCTCCGAGGTCTCCTGATAGACTTTGGGCCCATCACCCAGGTTGGAATAAGAGATGACGGTTGAGGAGGTAAATGTCTGGCAGTTAGCACCACTTGTCATGTGCTCCTGCAAGAAGGGATGGGGAATGGTGGAAAGAAGGGATGGGAGGGAAGAGGAGATGGCATTTAATTCTCTCTATACAATGAAGTAAAGAAGAAGTGACAATAGGAAGAACATAATCCCCATGGATCCATTTTTTCTGGAGAATACATCTTCCTGTTAAATTAATACTTATTTCTTGCTAAACAAGTCCACCCCCACACTTCCTTCCTCACCCTTCTCCTCTCCCTGCACTCAGGAACAAGCTCTGTCACTGACTCCCAGCAATGAAGCAAAGCTTACAGCCTCTGCCACCTCAGCAGGTGTGGCTCAGTCCATCCCCAGCAGCACAGGAAGATGAGAGGCATTAGAGGGATGGCAGAAGCACCCTCAGCACTCCCCTCAATACAGAACAGTTCATGGAGGGTTCTTACCATGTTTCCAATCATGTCGTTCATCATCCCAAACATATCTATAAAGCCACCTGCCTGATAAAAGGAAAAGAGAACACAAGAGTAGTCAGTCTGGGAAGAGACATGAGGAAAGAACAACAAACTATCTGCAAAAACCCTTGCTGCCTAAAAAGAAAAACCTTGATTTTTTTCACATTCCTTCAGTAATGCAGAAAGAAAAAAAAAAAAAACAAACCAAAAAAACACCAGAATCTGGGGTTGCTCTTCTCTCCATTCACTCAGGTTGCATTGCCCAATGTTTTGTGCTTTTAGTTTGCATCCAACTGCTGATGCACTGGGCTTTGTGAGCCTGGGTACTCAGCAAAGTTAGGAGAAGAAATCTCAGCATGTGCACTAACAGTGATCTTAAGAAAGTTCCCACTGATTGTTTTCTTTCTAGCATAACAACAAATTTGTTTATTTTCCCCTACAAACACCTGCCTTTTCCATCTTGTGAACTTGAATGCTGCAGTAACACCCTGGGCCAGCAGGTCTCACGGGTTAATTGTGCAATATGTAAACAAAATTACAATGTCAGTTCAAACTTGCTGATTTTTTTTTTTCGTTTCCTCGAGTAGCCTCTTGTTCTCGTTTCCAGCAGAGCAGTACTCACACACAATGCTAATATACTTTGAAGTCTGTGTGTTTGTAGTCTTATTAATCCTCCTCTGAGCTACAAAAATTCTGGGACGCTCCAGTCTCCTTCATTGAGGCAATTCTGCAGAGCAAGACAGCTAAAGTTGCTGGATCTGGAATAAGCCATTTCCACTGTATTATGTTGGTGGGAGATGGAGATCAGCACGCTCCGAGCGTGGTGCTCTCACGTACACACAGCCATTCTCATTCCAGCCCTGTTTACCTGAAGTATTCTCCTGGCTTCTCCACTGGCAAAGGAGGTGCAATAATCTCCTCTGCCTACTGATGGCCAAGTCCTTTCTTTGCATCCTCACAGCTCCTCCATTACCTCCAGACCTGCAGCTTCTTTTCAGACATATGAGGTTATTAAGGGACTACCTGCTCTTCCCAGATATTAACTGTCCCAATTCCCATGAAATATTGTGCTATAACAGCTTTATGGCTTTTCCCTGGTCAAGGTGCAAATACAACTTCCCCATATATACAGAGACTCTCTGCTCAAGAACAGCTCACGGACAGGATTAAAACATTAGAGGGGAAACAAGGTAAAGGCCTGAAGTCATAAAGCAACTCAATGAGAGGTCCAAGAGAAACCAGATGCTTCCAGTTTCAGTTCAATACCCTCTTCCCTATTCCATTTACTATAAATCTAAAGCTCATCCTGGTCTCCTCAGACATTCCCATCCTCCCTACCTGGTAGGATAGCTGGTCATGCTCACAGATGGCTACATTTTAGCACTGGTTGCACACAGTGCTGATGAATCTCAGTATGCAGCCACTACTTGGAAAGCCTCTAATCTGACCCAGAAAAACAGAAAACTTACCATGCCGAGCATCCCAAAGGGTGAAACAGCTCCTGCCTGCCAGGAGAACAGAAAAACAGAACAGAGAATGACTTTGCAACCGCCAAACACTAGATCCTCATCAGAACACACTAATCCTTCTCAGAAACAGAACTGGGAACACTCAGGCTCTGCAAAGAGATCAAGAAAGCGCCCCATGGACTCCTGGGGGTTCAAGCCATATCACCCCTAACAGACCAGACGTGAGGTGATGCTCCTAAATTTCTCCCCATTGTATGAATTCACACCCTTGAGACACAACCCATGTTTATTCCTTTCCTCCCATCCAACCTCAAACGCAGTTGCATCCAACACACGAACGTAACAGAGGTGGGGTAAAGAGAAGGACCGGGACACCCAAGAGATTTACTCTGCACCCACCACCTGTGCGGAGGAGAGGGGGTGCCCAAGCCAGGAAGGGTGGGAGGCAGAAGCTGAGAGATCAGTTTGAGAAACTCTGGCCTGTACTCAGCCCCTCTGTTACCTGCATCCTGCGGCCAGCGGGGCGAGCCCCAGGGGCGGTCCCATCCGTGATGCCGAGGAGCGGCCCGAAGCCGAAACTCCCGGAGAGCATGCGGTTCATGTGCTGCCGGTGGATGGCAAAGGGATCCCTTTGGGAGAGGTGCAGAGAACCACGGTGAGGACAAAGCCCCATACAACCCACTCCTCCCACCTCTGAGTTTTTCTCACACAACTGTACATTCCTTCCCAAGCTGAAAATTCAGACTCCTGAGAAGCCTGTGTGGTCTATGGCGATCACTGGGGCTGGAAGGGACCTCTGGATCCCATCACATTTCTTGTGGTAGAAGGTTTCATACCACAGAAGCCCTCTCAGGTACTAATTTCTGCTTGCTCAAAAGTAGGTTGGTGTTCTGCTTCCAGTACTGCTCTGGAGCAAAGTATGGCCAAGGCCACTCCAGAACCTCACTGCTCTAATATCTTCTGTAGGGAGGTGCACCAAGACCTTCCTGGCTGCAAAGTGAGGGCTACACTTAATGGCACCAGGGAGCGGGAGATCCTACAAATCACCCTCTCACCCCTCCGTGTACACAGACACAAACAGTGAAATGCAAGACTGGAACCTCCAGAATGGACTGTGTGGCCTGACACCCCTCTGCCCCCCAAGGAATGAGACCACATGCAGCTTTTCCAGGTTTGAGGGAGAAAGGAAACAATAACTGGGATCCCTAACTGGTTTCCCCTTCTTTTGCAGCCTCCACTTTGAGGCCTGCACGCATTCACACACGTTGGTGAAGCAAGAGGAGGAAAAGGAGGGTAAGGATAAAGAGTCACAGAATACTGTGGCCACAATTAAAAACTTCTGGGAAATACCATAGCTTTTTTCCTGCACATCCTTTAGTCTGCAATTATCCCTCTTGAGCATTAATGACCTCTACAGCACAGACTATTCCTGAGATCACAGAAGTACCCACTACAAACCAATACTTTTCTGTCTCTACTGGAAATGCTTCCCATAATAAAAGCTAGACTCATACCTGCCATGTTAATGAGAACACGCTGTCATTCGGTGACTAATTGGGACATCAAGGTCTCCTCTCCTGCTAATTTGCTCACAGCTGATAAAATTCTTGCTTACTACTGATTTCATAAGCAAAAAATGGACTATTGTTCTACATGCATAAATTTCACCAAATTTCTAGTAGTGTCTTGTTCAACATAATCAAATTCTTCCTCTATTACAGTCTATTCCTTATCCACTTTGCAAGGGCTGCCAACTTAGTGTCACTGCCAAAATTTATCAATAGCATCCAATTTCTGTACTGAGGACAGAAACAAAAACATTCAGTGAAAGGAATCCCAGGAAGAGTTCTCGGGACCTTTGTTAGATTTCAATACTCGTGTTTCAAAACTACTCGTTGTCTTCTCTTTACTTTGTTCCTCACAACTTGTCAACTGCTTCAGCAGCCTTCTCCAGCTCCATTAATGACTTCCTGTGCAGTACAGCAACAAACACTGGACAGAACAGCAGATTTTATCTATCTCAACTGCAACCCTAGTTTGCATAAGAAAAAAAAAAAAAAATCCTTGCGCAAAGAAAAAGATTAGTTATTCCAGCCCTCTCTTCCTCTCACACAGCTGCGATGCCTTTTGGCCTACTTTATTACGCTTTCCTCCAAGACCACGCTCCAATATCGCAGGAAGGAGACCGACGCGATCCCTGTTACTCGCCCCGCCGCCCCTCCGGAGGATGTTTGTGTTTGTCCCCAGACAGCTGCGCTGCAGCGGCGCTCCCCGGGCCCGGCCGGCCCCTGCCCGCCCGGCGGGACGCGGGGGCAGCGCACGCCTCCCCGGGGACGATCCCTGCCGCAGCCCTCGGTCCTTCCCCGGCTCCCTGCCGCCGATGGCCCCGCAGGATGCCCGCCCCGACTCACATGGCAAACATGGGGTCCTCCGGCTCGCCATCCCTCATCAGCCGGAACATGCTTCCCTCGCTCGGGGGCGGCCTCTGCGGAGGGGAGAGGGCGGTGAGCGCAGCCGGGGCTGAGGGCGGGGAGGGGCGGAGCGGCGGAACCGGCCCCCCCGCCCCGCCGCCAGCCCGGGCAGGTGATGGCAGCGCTCCCCCCCCCGCCCCCGCCCCCGATCCCGGCCCGCCCGCCGCGCCCCTGCCCGGCCGTGCCTGCCGGTGTCGGCGGTCCCGGTTCGGCGCAGCCGGAGCCCCCCGGGCCGCTCACGCCTCCGCGCCCATCGCGCCCCGGGCCGCGCTGCCTCCGCCCCGCCCGCGCCGCGCATGCGCGCCCGCCCCGGGGGAGGGCGCGGGCCGGGCGGGGCCGCGCGGCACAGCGCCCCCTGGCGGCCCCCCGGGCACCGCCCCCGGCCCGCTCCTCCCGCCGGGCCGCCCGGGAGAGGGAACGGGAGGATGCGGTGGTGACTGAGGCACCGGGCAGGCCCCGTCGTTCCGCACGGCTTCCTCACCACGGGCAGCGCGGGGGCAGGCACTGATCCCTTCTCTCTGCGGACCAGTGACAGGACCCGTGGGAATGGCATGAAGCTGAGTCAGGGGAGGTCTAGGATGGATATCAGGAATAGGGTTTTCAGCCAGGGGGCAGCTGGGCACTGGGACAGGCTCCCCAGGAAAGTAGCCACAGCTAACTTGACCTGTCAGAGTTCGAGATGTGTTTGGAAAACACTCTCAGGCACATGGCGTGACCCTTGGTAATGGTCCTGTGCAGGGCCAGGAGCTGAACTCGATGATCCTGGTGGGTCCCTTCTAACTCAGAATATTCTGTGATTCTGTAGTAACCCCTGTGGCTCATGACCAGTTGGCTCCCGGCCAGAGTCCACAGCGATGCCTGGCCGCTGCAGAGGCAGCACTTATCCCAGGCTTCCTGCACGGCATGGGCATGTAGGAGGCACTCACAGAGCTGCTTGGCTGTGCTAGCACATGGACAGCGTGTGCAGGCAGGGCTCTGCTGGCAGAAGCAGGGAGGATACTTTGTAAGCCAGCTGTGGGTCATCACTGATCCAGGACAGCCACTGGGAATCACAGGTGAAGCACAGGTACTCGTGTGCACCTACAGCAGTGGGGGGGGAATCTCCAGAAAGCAGGGGGATGACACCTCTTGTTGCCATCTCTGGGGAATGCTGGTTGCCTTCAGCTACCCCAGCTCCACTGGATTACAGGGAAGAGTGCAGACTGACTCATCCCAGCTCCAGCTCAGGGCACGCTTCCTCAGTGGTGCTTCTGTTGACTGTTGCATCCGGGCCACCATGTGCAGGAGCCAGACTGGACCCGTGCCAGAGGACTGGAAATAGCAGGTTGCAAGAAGTGGTTGAGAAATCAAGCTCCTGAATTGTGGCAGGAGCCATGTCCTTGGATTTCGGAGTCTGACAGAGGAAAATGACCCAGTAGCATGCTTTATGTGTGGAATGCATAGAGGACTTGGCAATACTTCTCGCTACAGCAGGTCTCAAAACTGCTTGGTATTGAGAAAGAAGACCTCTCACGGGAGACCCGTGCCTGTGTGCACACAGGAGGCTCTTCAGAAGTCCCTTCTGTACACAGCAATTGCATTCTGCAGAGGCTGAAACCAAAATGTCCACAATAGGGGAACTGTCAACAGCAGAGTGGTGCAGGATCGTGAGGTGGACACAAGTCCTATGGACAGGGCACAGGCTAAGCAGGGCCAAACCTCTCAGAGGGAGGTTGTTCATAAGTGAGCTGCTGAAACAGCCTCCTGTCACCAGCTCAGAGCTCATCTGTGAGTGCTGAAGTTCACACAAAGCCCCTGTTGGCACTGCCTCAGCCTCTCTGATGCTGCTTCTGCAAACCTGAATCATCCTTCAGAGACCTCCAGTCTGGAAAGCCTTTCCTGTCTGGTGTGTTTTCCTTTCGCTCTGAGGCTCTCTTGGTGTTTGATTGGAGTGTGGAGTTGACCTCAGGTGTCAGGATGCAGAGGGAGGTAAAGAGCTTCTAGGGCAGAAATGTAAACATTTCTTTGGGTTTTTTTTCTTTTTTTTCTTTCTTCTTTTCCCCAGATCTGGGATGAAATAAATTGCTGTCTCCTTGATATCAGCGATCCTCCCACTCCTGCAATGTCCCAGAGATGGGACTGAGGGCTCTCTCAGTTTTTCCAAATTGTAAGTCAGGCATTGCTGCCTTCAAACACAGAGGGGCAAGGAACAGAAAAGAGTCTGGAACAAACACTGCTTTGCAGATCCTTTTTCTGTCCCTAGTGCTGCTCCTCTGCAGGCGCAAACCAGGGGCTGAGTTGGTGAGACTGGGGGCTGAGGCTGTGGCTCTCCCTGGATATTTCTGCAGCCATACAGGCAGTCCTTCCACCTGATGGACACCTTACCAAAGGCTGCATTTCTGGGGCCATTGCCAGTTCAGCAAACCTTGAGGGATCCTTGCTTGCAGAGAGTCGTGTTGGTGGCAAAGGCTGCGTGAAACCCTGGAAGGAGGAATTGGAACAGCAACCTTTTTGTGGAATGTGGACACGGCCGCAGTTCTGAGGCGTGCAGGACCTGATGCTGCAGTACTCGTGGGAGAGGCCTCTGCACAGCACTCACCAGGTCATGCCCGGTGTGCTCCAAGGGGACACCCGTTTGCTGGCTCTCTGTAATGAATGACCTGGGGGTGTGAATGAACAGCCAGGCTCCCATCTTGCTCCTCTCACACTCTCCATTCAGGCCGCTTCTCTTTTCACCGCCACGAAGAAAAACCATTAGGTCTCCCCATTTCCTTTTTTTTTTAATTATTATTTTTTATTTTTTATTTATTTTTTTATTATTATTTTTTAAAATTTTATTTATTTTTTTATTTTTTATTTTTTTCCCCTTCGAGCTGCCCAGGTTGCTCTGCGAGGGGGCAGGGGAGGGGGCAGGGGAGGGGGCAGGCGGCCCGGAGGAGGTGAGCGAGGGCAGAGCGGAGAGCGGTGAGCGGCGCCGCTGCCCCCCGGGCTCCACCTCACCACTGCCTCCCGGGCTCCACCTCGCCTCTGCCCCCCTGCTCCACCTCACCGCTGCCCCCCTGCTCCACCTCGCCGCTGCCCCCGGGCTCCACCTCGCCGCTGCCCCCGGGGCTCCACCTCACCGCTGCCCCCCGGGCTCCACCTCACCGCTGCCCCCCCTGCTCCACCTCGCCGCTGCCCCCGGGCTCCACCTCGCTGCTGTCCCCGGGCTCCACCTCGCCGCTGCCCCCCTGCTCCACCTCGCCGCTGCCCCCCTGCTCCACCTCGCCTCTGCCCCCCTACTCCACCTCGCCGCTGCCCCCTGCTCCACCTCGCCGCTGCCCCCCTGCTCCACCTCACCGCTGCCCCCGGGGCTCCACCTCACCGCTGCCCCGGGCTCCACCTCGCCGCTGCCGGTTGCTGCCCGCGGCCCCCCCCGGGCCCGCCGGCGCCCTCCCTCCCGGCACGGCCGGCCCGGGGAAAGCAAACTGAGCATCACGTGGGGAAGGTAAATAAAGGGCAGGCTGAGGAACCGTGCCTCGCTACCTGCTGCTGCTGCTGGCACGGACCGAGCATTTGGGCCGGGAAGGCAGAGACGGCTGCCTAAGGCGCCCCAATGTTCCAGGGGCCCCGCGGACGCCTGGAAGACAAAGAAATCCTCGTTAGCAGAAGTCAGAGCTGCCCACAGCCATTTCCTCATTGGTTCCCTTCATCTGTGCCTCTTACGTAATCCTCACCCAACAACTAACTCTGACCTCAGATGAAGGGCACCCTGAGTGAAGGACGGCTCTGATTTGATCCTCAAAAGTGACAATTCATATTTGGGATGCTACAGCCAGCTTGTGGTGGCTGCAGCTCGCGTTGCGTGGCAGCGATTACTTTCAGAATATTTTGCTCGTGTTAAGAGTGTGTCTGTCACACTGTGAGTGAGAACCACGACCTCCATCTGTGCTACGTTAGCAAAGAGAGGCTCACAAAAAATCACGATTGAAAACATCCCCTCCCCTTTCCAGTCTTCTGACAGGCTGTGTCACCCGTCTACTCCTCTTGCTTCCTCTCCTTGCGTCGCCTACCCTGCTTCCCAGCCCTCCTGCAGGGCTTATTTAAATGCGCTGCCTCTCAGGAAGCCATTTCCCAATGCAAAGTTGTCCGGTGGTTAAATTCTTGGGTATTTCCTCTTAACTTCAGTATACGGCATCGTGAAAGAAGAGCAAAGCGGATTATCTGCCGGGATTTTTAATGGACACAGAAAAAGAAAGATGAACGGCGTGGGTTAAATATATAAATGCATTCAAACACATTCCCTCTGCACATCGAGATTTTGCTAGTTTTGCGCTAAGTGAAAGGACGGATGTTCTCCGTTTCTGGATTTATGTAAATCTAAGAAAATTTAATGCAAATACACATCCTTCTGCTCTTTTGTTATTCAGCAAATAGTTTGGAAGAGGTTTGGAACCACTTAGGAGTTAGCTCAGTAAATATAATTCTTAAAATATCCAGTTATTGTGTTTTGCTTTCGCTCAGAAAATGGCTCATAGTTACTTAGTTCAGCCTTCAAAAATAAACACAGAAGTCACCATCCCCTCTGCCCCCATCAGAGCACAGTGACACGACTAGCAAGGTAATAGACCAAAATGCATAAATAATTGCTTCTAGGTGCATTCACCCCGCATTTTCTGGGAGCAGAAAAATAGATACCACGCATGAAAGCCCAAACACATCTCAACCACGTGCTCACATATGATGGCACACGCCTGCAAGCTCAACACACGCCTCAATAGAAAAGTACCAGACTTTCTACGCTCACAGAAGGAAGGGAATGTTACAGAGGGAGAAGATCCCCTCCGTACACAAACACATACTGCCCCTAAGCATATGCACACATCTCCACAAACACCAAGCACAAGCAGGGTACGGCACCAAAATTGTGACACTGTACGGAGAAAATGACACTCCCATTGTTGTCTGGGCTGAAGGCAGACACGGACAGTGTCTGTTCCACACAATGATCTCTTATGTAACTTCTGCACCTCCCTCATTTTGTCTAAGGACATAAGTCCCCGAAAAGGATGGAATATATTCTGCTGAGTTGGCAAAGCAGCTACAGACAAAGACTAGAGAACATACTGAGCAGGGACTGGCATCTGCAGAGCGCACAATGAGTGTACTTGCGTTTGCAACAAAGGGGAAAGCACAGATGGGAGAGAGGAGCAGGGAAAAGCTGCAGATCGATCTGGCAGGCGAAATGCAGAGTGGCACAGATTAGGTGGAGGAGCAGAAGTCACAGGGAAGAGCTAGGTGAGACGGTCAATGGATACCCTCAGGGCTCGAGGGAAGCAGCTGCACACTAGAAGCCCAGGGAATCTCACCACCAGGAGCCAAAGGGCAAGAAGAGTCAGAATGCAGAAACAGGCAGGTCACAAGGAATGAAGAAGAGTTTCACGTTGGATTTAAGGAGAAAAGCATAGTTGATACAATTACGCAGAGCAAAATGGGACATGTGAAAAACCCAGGAGGGGATGTGAGATGAATTTTGTACCTAAGATACAGGATGTCACAAAGGAGAGGGCGATGGGAAGTGCTGCCGAGAACACAGCTAGGAGACAAATGCCAAGCAGCAACAGAGGAGGTAAAAATTGCAAAGGGGATGTGGTGGGGAGCGTGGAAGGGACAATGTGAGGTTGCACACTGCAAGGGCTGGGGAGGAAAGGAGAGGTCGCTGCTGCCATGCCAGTTTGTAGTGCTGACCAAACAGCTCTATCCCACAGGTGGCTGGAAACAAGCTCCCCTTGCACAAACAGGTGTTTGTCTATTTGCATCCATGGGTGCGCAGTCTGTGTCAACACGGAGCTTTGGGCACGGGAACATCTCCCAACATAATCCTTTACTTTCTCCCCTCTAGGATGTTGTGTCAAGGCCTGTTTGTGCATTAACGTGAAGATGTCTTTGCCAAGGGATACGTGTCGATGTAATTTTGCGTTTTCAGTAGTTGAGTGTGTAAAGGAAAAGGATAAATTCCTGGATTGGTGAGAACAGCGGAGCAATGAGCCACATACCTTCTGACAAGCAGAAGCAGAGATGAAAAGCATCTGGCCACTCTATAGATTTATTTTTTTTTTGGGGGGGGGTGTCATATTTTTAGGTGGACAAGGAAATTAAGATGTATCTAGAAGGTGTATCTAGAAATTAAGATTTTCTTCTTGCAAACGAGAAGGATGAAAGAGGGGTACTTGAACCAAACCAGGGCTGGAATGCTGACAGCAGCTAGACCTGAGAAATTGGCCAGATGGGTTTTGTGAAACAGTAGGGGAAAAAAAAAAATTAGTGCATGCATTTTCATAATTTGGTTTATTTTGGTACTAGTCTAGATCTGTGCGTCTGAGTTACAGGACTGTTTTTGGGGCAGGCACTCTGCACTGTGTGTAGCTGGGAAGAACGTTAATTAGTCAGATCATGAGAGAAGCAGCTGTAGCTGTGGAGGAGACGAGATGACAAGGTGGGGACCTTCTACCTCCCTGTCACACAGATTATAATTTATTCAATCTCTTCCATACTTTCCTTCAGTAGATACAGACTCCAGTGCCCTCTGTTCCATGAATACCAATGGCTTTTGCTGTTAAATGCTCGAACTGAGACACATTCGATTAAACTCAAGAGCACCAGCTCTAAATCCTGACTTTGCACAGAGGCTGAGTTTGCATCTGAAGGACATGGGCTTGTGTACCTCGATACATTTTTCCACCAGATGCATTAATAACCTTGCCTTGTACCTGCGAGAATGACTGAGTACACGTGTACACCCCTATGCGCTCATGTGCACGCTTAGTTCTCTATGTAGGTAGGCCTGCAAACGCGTGCAGATTTTTTCTTTTCTATGAGCCTGTGACTAAGAGCAGGACAATATAAGCCTTCTGGGAAAGGTGAAGGGAATTTAGCCATCCCAGTCTGCTCAAGCCGATAAACAACGGGCTGAAGCGCAGCTACAGGAACATCTGTTTGGTTAGCAACAAATCCCTGCAGCTGCAAGTCACCACCTGCGGTTCTGCAGGAAGGACCTTTGGCTAAAGGGAGACTCGGACTTGGGCGGTGATCCTTCCCAGCCCGCAGGGAGGCACCGGCAGAGCGTCTGCCGGAGCCCGGGTTCGAGGCGGGCGGGCGGCAGGGGTCAGTGTTGCACGCCGTGCGCTGCCCGGCCGGCGGCCCGGGGCGGGAGGTCGGTCCCGGGCGAGTAGGAGCCGAGCCCAGCGGGACAATGCCCGCGGCACGGCGACGGGAGCGGCGCGGCGGCGGGAGCGGCGCGGCGGCGGGAGCGGCACGGCGGCGGGAGCGGCGCGGCGGCGGGAGCGGCGCGCCGCCCGCGCCCTCGCGCGCCTTCCCGCCGCCCCACGTGCCAGCGGCCCCTCTCGCCTCGCACTGCACCAAACGGCCCCGCGCCCCCGCCCCGCCGGCCGCCGCCAGCCAATGGGAAACCTGTTGCCAGGCAGACAGCTCATTTGAATGGCCCAATCAGGCGTCCCAGCCCGAGCCCCTCCTTATATGGGGACCGGGGGATGAGAGCGCTAATCTGCCCCCCCCCCGCCACCTGCCCCGCCCACTCCCTCCGCGAAGCACCGCCCACCCCCTGCCTGAGGCCCTGCCCACTCCCTCCGCCGCGCGCTGAGCGCGGGAAAAGCGCCCAGCGCTGGGCGGGCAGGAGGGGGGGGGAAGGTGGGGAGGAGCCCCGCCGCCGGGAGCGCTTCCAGCGGGAGGAAGGGCGGGCAGCTGGAGTGGAAAATTCCAGGCAGGAGGCCGCGTGTCGCCAGCGCTGCCCTCCCACACGGCCCCGCAGCGCCGCTTCTCGCCTCCCCCGGATTCCTCCTGGAGAGCCAGCCAGCCTGTACGGGCGGCACCCCGGGCGTGCTGCGGACAGAAGGCTCGGCTCCCCTCCCTGGACACTGCCCGTCGGAGCCGCAGCGCCGCGGAGCGGGGCTTTCGGCTGGCCTCGACGGGGCCGTGCGGCACCTTTCGGAGACCCGCGGTGCGCCCCCGCTGCCGGGCGGCCGCAGCTGAACGCACATTGTTCTAGCGGCCCGTCCCTCTCTCCTCCCTCCTCCGCCTCCCGTGCCTCTCTCCTCCCTCCCCAGGTCCCTCCTTCCCTCGTCACCGGCGCTGTATAAATCCCCTGCCCCGGCGGATCCCCCCACCGCGGGAGACCCTGGTACTTTGGCCCCCGGGGCGGGATCCTGCCGCCGCCTGCGGACCGCTGGGACTTTGCGCTCCCGCCGCTGACCCCTCCTCGCTCTCTCCCTCCCTCCCTCCCTCGTACGGTTCGCACCGGCCTTTTCCCTTCGCAACCGGGGGGCCAGGATGTCGGAAAAACGCGTCGAGGAGGCACCGGCGGAGCTGAGCGCTAAGGTGAGACACCTCCCTCCCCACCCGCTCCCCTCTTTCCCATCCTCGCAGCCGGCGGCGCTCCCGACGGGAGGGGCGGGGGAAGCGGGGGGGGCCGAGGGCTCCGTGAGGTGCCCTGGCGGCGGGGGGCGCGCGCGGCCCCTCGCGCGCCGCCCGGCCAATGGGGGGGCGGGGGCGGGCCGGGGGGGTTGGAGGCGGGGGGGGGGCCGGGGGCCCTCGCGCCCCCCGCCCCGCCCCCGCCCCCCATTGGCCGGGCGGCGCGAGCGCGCGCTGTGTTCGGCTCCGCTCGGCTCCGCTCGGAGCCCGGGCCGGGGCGGGGGGGGGCGGGAAGCGGTGTCACGGTGGAGCAGGAGGAAAGTTGTGTGGACACAAAGCGCGGGCACTCGGATAGCGGGGAAAGGAGGAGGGAGGGGTGGAATGGAGAGAGCCAGAGAGAGAGGTCCGGAAACGCCTCGATCCTACGGACAAGGTTTCTCCTTTTTTTTTTTTTTTTTTTTTTTTTTTTTTAAATAAATCGTTAAAACTCTTCCGTGCCGCTTCTGGTTTCCACACGCGTGTGCGGGCTAAAAGTAGCTCTGACGCGCGTTCGCTGCTGTTTTCCTTTGTCAGGCGGGCGGATTTAACGCCTAATATGTCTCCTCGCCCGCTGTTCCGCCTCTCCTCCAAGCCTTCTTTGTTTAGGCATCCCCGTCTTTTATTGCCGCTGACCGCCGGAATGTTGTTGGTTTTTTTCCCCCCTCCCCCCGCACCTAATTTCATATATAGGAAAGGAAAGAAAAGAAGGAAAAACTCGAAGAGAAGGCAGTCCACAAAGAAAAGAAGAAGGAGATAGTAGAGGTGAGGCCCTTCTGAGGGACAGATTTGGCGGCGTCGGGGAGAGGTTTTTGTGCTCGCTGTGGGTGATGAATTTGAAGGGAATATGGGGGATTAGGGAAGAGGGGCAGGCCGAGGGAGCTCCAGCCTAGGGGTAGAGTGAGCTCTTGGATAATTGTGGAGAACGAGCCTTGAAGGACTTAGTGTAGTCAGCACAGCACATCAGGGAGGAAAAAGGTCAAAGGAGGGGATGGAGCCGAGAACAAGTGGGAGGATGTGGCACGGGAGATGTGGTCCTGCGCCCACTGAGGTATCCTGAGGTGCACAAGGAGCATGTGTTGGAGAAGGTGGGGGGAGGAACGGGGAGGAAACGCGCACAGATTGATGGAGGTCGGGAGGGATCTGGAAGCAGATGTACCGTGAGCCTTGGCTAAGTCATTAGCCTGTAATCACAGAGATGCTTTGGTTGTTGGGAGGGATGGCAGCAGCTCATCGGGATGTAGGCTCGTGGGAGACAAGGAGCTTCGTGCTGTTGGGGTTGGACTGGAAGGATTGGCTTTGTGAAGGAAGGCTGGCTGGGAGGAGTGTTCAGCAGGGGTGGTGGGAATAATGGTGTCGAAGTAACAATGCACTCAATGCACACCTGAAGTGGCTGAAGACCTGGAAATTGTGCTTGTAGCAGAGAGCACATGGAAATGCCATCCTGGCACCAGTTTCTGCTCTGACCGATTTGTTTCATTCAGGATGAGGAGAACGGAGCTGACGAGGATGATGAAGAGAATCCCGATGATGTGGATGAAGAAGAAGGTGGTGATGAGGATGAAGGTAGGGAAAATTGAAGGAATAGGAGGCTGCAGAGGAATAGAGGATTGTGGAGGGAAATTCCTTCTCTGAGCCCTCTTGACTGTGAGATGACATTCCCTGAAATGCTGCTTCAGTTTAACCCGTGATTTTCCTTTCTTGCTTGTGCTTAGAAGCAGATGAGAATGGGCAAGAGCAGGATGGCCACGCAGAGAAACGATCTGCAGAGGAGGAGGAGGTGAGTAGTAGTGTGAGAATAATGGTGGGGAGAAGGAACGAGGCTACTTGCTCTTTGTTGATCAGATCCATGTGGCTGCTGCTGCTGAGAATCTCAAATTGGCCTCAGGTCTCATTGCTTCAGCAGCAGACGGGTGAACAAATCTGATGTGGCAAGGGGGTAGTAAATCACTGTAGGCTCCTTGCAGGATCCAGGTCCTTCCACTCAGCAGTCATGGTGCTGAGTGAGAGAGAGAGAGAGTCAAGGTGCTGGAGGTTGTGCTTGGTGATGACCTCTGAACTACCTCTGTCTTCTGGGCTTCAGGCCAGGGAATGGACTTGTAAGGGTGCACCCTGGGGTCTGTCTGCAGTGCTGTGAGCCTCAGCTCCGTACACCTCCTGGAAGTAACAGCATGGGTGTGGTGTCCCTCTGAATGGAACTGTCCACATCTTAACCAGGACCAACACAACAGCGCTCCAGGGTGCTTTAGAGGGGAGTAGATTTCGGGTGGGCCTAACAGAGATTTCCATGTGGAGGAAAGGGCAGCAGTTAGGAATTTTGTGGAGAAATTATGTACCTTGGGGTGGTGACGGTTTGGTGGTAACTCTTTTTTTTTTTTTCTCCCCGTGGCTGATGCAGGATGAAGTGGATCCAAAGAGACAGAAGACAGAAAACGGCTCTTCGGCTTGAGTCCTCCCCTCCCATCCCCCCTGTTCCGTCCATCTCTCCTCCTCCGTTCCAGCCTGTGCTTGCACTGCCCGTTAGCCTCTGGCTTCACACAATCTCAGATGAGGAAAGATTAGAAATGCTCTCAAACGGGAAAGACAGCAGTTCCCTTCTCACCCAAAGACCTAACCCGTCCATGACATTCCCCAGCTGAAATTACCCCAGTTCCCTGCAGCCCTTCACTGTGCCCCACTTACCAGTGCTCCTCTTCCCTCAAGAATCTCATGGTTTCCTGGGCACACAACCTTGCCAGGCGCTTTCACGTGGCAAAGCAAGCACCTCCCATCCCCTTGTCACCTGCCCGCCTGTTTTTGTCACTGGTATGAGATTCTTGAGAGCTCCTGCTCCCCAGCCCTGCTGCCAGAGCTCCTCCCTGAGCCAGGAGGTGCAGGCGCAGATCTCATGGTGCGTTCCCCAGTCCTAGGCCTCTTCTCATCTGCTTTCCCGCTGAACCCTGAGAGACAAAGAATATTACAAGCAAATAATGGTTCTATTAAGCGACACACGGAGACAAGATTTATTTTAAGGTTTTCGTTTGTTTTTTTTTTTTTTCAAAGTTTACATGACAGCAAGCTGGCCCTCGTGAATTTTTCGGAAAATAAGGGTTGCTTTTATATATGAATTTCATCTGAGCTGTGTATTTTTTTAATTTGGAGGCTTTTTTAAAAACAAATCAAGAGAGAAACAATTGGGGACCAAACTTTTGATTTCCATTTTTTCCCTTCAGATTTTCTTGTGACCATTTTTTGTAAATTAAAGGCAATATAGCCACAGCGTTTTCTATGGCACAGACATCACGAGGATGATAGATATAAATATATATATTGTTTTCAACAAGCACTGTAAATAAAAGCGTTTAAAAATAATTTCAAACCGCTGGCGTGGATGGCTGTGTCTTCACATCCTGCAGGGGCCGGTGGGAGTTGGCTTTGTGGGAAGAGGGGGTGGCTTGCCCAGCAGTGGGTGGAGTGGGAGGCGGAGGTTGATCAAAGGGCGTGTGTTGGTTGTTTAAGGGTCCCTTGGGGCAGCCTGACAAGGGCAGCAGGACCCAAGGGCATGGCACAAAGGCAGGACGGAGCTCCAGGGCTGTCCTGAATCTCGTGGAAACTGCTGTTGGGCCTCAGCACCGGGCAGAAGGGGTTTGGAAAGGGAAAGCAAGCTGTAGCTTGCTGGCTGCAGCCCGGTGTTGCTGTCACCTTGCGCTGCCCCGTGGCCCCCTGCCCTGGCTGCCTTCAGGTGTGACTCACACCAGCCGCAGAGAGCTTTTGTGAGAGGCGAGAGCTTCGGTTCTTTCTCCTGCCAGCTGCCTTGGGGAGAGCTGTCAAGCGTTTGTCTTTTTATCTCTGCAGACCTCTAAAGCTGCCGTTCGTGTTTCTTCCCTTTAAAACTCGTGCTTTGGCAGTCGCGCAGCGAGCCACCGGGAGCTGTAAATAAAACCAACTTTTGTGAGCGCCTCAGCGCCTTTGTGCTGCTCCGGCTGCCGCAGCGGATCAGACACTGGCAGCGCAAACACTCGCTCGTCTCCAAAGGGGCAAAGCATCCGCCGGCATTCTCTCCAAAGGCCGGTGTCGGGCTGCAGGGACAAAGCTGCTGCCAAGCCCCGGGTGCCTCCCGGCTGGGATCCCGCTGCACATCAGCCCCGCAGCCCTTCCCGGGGGAGCTGCCGGCAGCTGGAGACACAGCCCGGCTTGGGCGCCTTCCCCCGAGAGCCGCCTTCCAGGAGCAGGTCGCTGCTGCCCGGGAGTGACTTGGACACCCCTCCCTGCTCCCGCCTGGGGCGCTGGGATCCACGGGCTGCTCCAGCCCGCGCCTGCCTCCGAGCCGCGCCGTTACTATTTGGTATTCCCAACATTCCTCCCTTAAAAAAAAAAAAAATTACAGATTCTAGTCTCTGTTCCTCTGTTCCAAGTCCTCAGGACTTCCCCAAACTTTCTGCTCGGCAGCCGGCTCTTACTGCTGGGTACTGAAGACGAATTATCAGCGGATGATACAATCCCTGCACAGGCAGATTACAGTTTTCATGCTTCCTCCCCACCACCGCTGCAGTGCCTGGCTAGGGGTAGTGAAGGATGTGCTCGCCAACGAGAAGTTATGGAAGCGTAATTCCATCTCTGCTTCCTGTGTGGATGCCACACCAGTACCACTGTCCTTCTCCAGGCTGTCACCCAGACTGAAGTGGGGCAGCAGCTGATTGTTAGGCCAGCTCCAGCAGGGTGAGCAGCCACCCTCCCTTTCCTCTGAGGGAAATACTACAGGACAGAGGGAAGTGGCAAAGGGCTGTCAGACAGCTTCTCCATGTCTCTATGGGCCCCTGGATGCCACAGTTTCTACTGTTTCTCCCATTTTACTCATTTTTATTGAATATCTTTGTCATTGTCCGTGGATAGTTAGAAGATACAGCTAGAGATACAGAAATAGATAAGTATCTGCTTTGGGGTTTTTTTCATGTTGGTGACCTGCAGGGCATCATGTCTGACTTGAGGTGAGGGCTACAGATAACACAATAGAAAATCACACTGTTTCTTCCTTTACCGTAGATTGCAAAGATCCATGCTGTACCCAGTGGTAGGTATTTGGGCTGACAGAGTGAATTCAGCAAGCAGTTGCATAGGTTTCCAGAAAAACTTGAGAATGCAGGACTTTGCCCTGCACTTCGTCTCAAGCCTGCCTGTGTGCTTGGTTTGTGTCCGAGCCTGCAGGCTTATTCATCTTTCATCCTAATTCTTCTTCCACACTGAGATCAGTCATGTCGTGCTGGTGTCAGCAAGGTAAGAACAAAGCCTGTCTTCACCAGTGATTCCTCAGAAATGACGATACCTTTTCAGGGCCTTATTCGCTCTCCTGGGCTCTGTGCTAATTCTCCGCTCGTTTCATTTAATTCCCGTGACCATCTGTTAACCTCATCAGCTGGGGGCAGAACTCCCTCAGCTGTCCCTTCCTCGCTTCCCATGGAACCTGCTGCAAGCTTACAGCAGATCTGGTCCTGCCAGCCAGGCAGCGCTGGAGATTTCCTTCTTTCTCCTCCTCCTCCTCCAGGTCTGCTTGCTTTGAGGGAATTGTGGAGGTGTCTCAGTCGTGCTCTTGCAGGCTCTGCTGAACGTCCCTCTAGACTGACTGAATTTCTGCTTCTGATGGCTTTTTTTCTGTGGTCTGGAAAAGCAAACGCTGACACCCGTGCAGAGAGCAGGCAGAGCCACCTACGGGGTGGTAGCTGTGTCCCTGTCCTAGCTTGCATGAGGTCCTTGGCAGGATCACTGGACAGGTGGGACCTGGGCCCACCAGGGTGATGAGCAAACCTCCTGAAGGCTGTGGTTGTGAGAGGGGTGCCAAAAACCCATCGGGACAGGCTGCAGGTGAGCAACAGCACTGCCTTGTTGGGTGAATAAAACCAGATGATGCTTCTGGTTAAGCAACCTGATGGAGCTTTGGAATCAGCTCTGATGTGACCGAGGGAGTTGGGCTAGGGATCTTGAGACGTCCCTTTTCAATTTCTGTGATATACAAAGAAATAGAGGCCTGCCATGGAAAATGTGAGCTGAGTCTGAAGATATTTTGAAGTGCTGAGCCCAGAAATGAATGCTCTTTGTATTTTTTAGCTGTCACCTTCTCGTTTCCCCTTAGGCAAATGATCCCCTCTGTCCAGCTTCTTTTGTCTTTCACACCAGTTTTAACTCAATGGACGACACAAGACTGGAATCATCAAAACCAACACATGGGCAGAGTCATGAACCCTCCTTCAGACCTGGAAAAAGTGAGCCCTCCAGCCTCTGCTGGTCTGGGAGAAAAACCCTTCTTGCTTCAGGAAAGTCCGTAATCACCTTGTGGCACTAGCTTTAAAAAAGCAGTGAAGACCAATTATTTCTCCTCTCCCCCTGGGATCAGGGGCTTCTTTAGTCCCTCTGCTTAGGAGACACATTGCTCCACCACTTCCCATATGCCATATGGGAAGCTGAAACAACTCGCCTTCCCAGATCCTTAAGAAGCCGGTGTACTTTTCCCTCCCACCTCTCTCCCTTATTTCAAACACGGAGCCTAAGACAGCCATGCTCGTGGCTGCTCCAGTCTGTTTTCTCTGTGTTTATGTGTGTGGGCTCAGGCTCAGGACATATTGCAGATGGACAGGATGTCTCATCAATGGGTGAATTTGGGGTTTCCTCCTATGGTGAGTTGACCCCAGCTGGACCCCAGAAGTCCACCAAAGCCACTCTAATGCTCCCCTTTGCAACACGATAGGGGACAGAAAAATACAGCAACGGCTCATGTCAAGAAAGGTTCATGGGTCAAGATAAGGTCAGGGAGAGATCATTCACCAATTACTGTCACAGGCAAAACAGACTTGACTTGGGGAAAATTTAATTTATTAATAATCAGATCAGAACAAGATAATGAGAAAATAAAACTGAATCCTTAAACACCTTCCTCTCACCCCTCCTTTCTTCCTGGGCTCAATTTCACACCCATTTTTCTCTACCTCCTCCCCTCCAGCAATGCAGGGATTTGCAGCCAGTTCATCACGAGTAGTTTCTCACAGAAACCACTCCTGGAGCCCCTCCATGACTAAAACCTTGCCATGCAAACCCAGTACTATTTCCTGGTGAGCTTTTATGGTTTTAGCAAAGCCTGGACAGTCACAGGTCTCTAAGTGTTCAAGGGTCTCAGCCACACAACACGGCTCATGGGCCCAGAGTGGTGCCACCCAGCACAGCTCTGCTCTTGTGGGAGGCATCTCCTATTAGACACAGAAGAAGATGCTTTCCTGTCTCAGGCTGTTCAGGAAGCCTGAGTCCCAGCTGGAAGTATCTGTGCACAGCAGCAGTCCCTCAGCTGAGCCCTGCAGAACTGGGGTATCAGAGCAGACAAGCTCCACCTTGTCAGGTGTCCCTGTGCAGGCAGGCTGTGGCAGGGGGCTTGGTGACTTGCTGCATGTCACCCGTGGGAGGGGGCAGGAGAACACACCCCTCGTGTGTGCTGTGGGTGACACCTGACTGATGCTGCCTGTCACCAGGGGGCTGTGGGAGCTGCACCTTCTAACAGACCTCCTGTGTCTTCTGAAATGACCTTTATTGTTCCCATTCTCTACCATGTATCTTAAACACTGCGTCTCAAAAAGTGCAGGTCAGCTTTTCCAGTGTCCTATCTGGGTACAAGATGCTTTATTCTCAGTTTAGTCCCTTAAGTCACCCAGTGGTGTCATGTCAGCAGGGTGCTTGGCTACATGTCCTGCAATGAAGGATCTTGTCCCTAAGTCCAAAATGTTACCAGGGCTCCCTGCATCCAAGATAGAAGATCCTGCAACCAGTAAAGGATGTAAGATGTAGCAAAACCAGCCAGTTTCCAGAGGCCTGCAATTACCTGTGTCTGCCAATATCTCGGTGGCAGCTCAGGCAGAGTCACGGCTTAGACGTTCCCTGATCTTACAACAATTCACACATCATTTTAGGATGCATTTATCAGGCTGCACCATTTGTAATGAAAACTTTCAAAGCCCCTTGCCTGAAGCATCCTTTGGTGGCAGCTTTTCTGTTGCTGCATATCCAAATGACTTGACAAAAAGGTCTTTGCTACACAGCACTTCCCAGCATGAACCCAGCATGACCCCAGGTAGGCTTGTCCATAAGCACACCAGGAATCCCACTTGAAAACTTACAGCTGGTTGCTGTTTTCTTTTGAGAAGATTCTTGGTACTGGCAAATTTTTTCCTGTGTCAGATCCGGTTTTGAGAAGAGCTGAAGCTGTCGAATATGGCTCCCACAAACCTCCTGAGCTTCCAGGGCTGCAGCATGGTAAATATGGACCCAGATCTGAGCTGGGAATTTGATGTTTCTTCACAAGGTAAATTTCACAGAAGATTCAGTAGGGATGTTTGGAAAAGCCAGCCTTGTAATTCAAATGAGTCAGGAGGTTTTGCTCATAACTAAAGAAAATACAGACTGCTTTAGGGTCTGTGAATCCCTTTCCATAGCTGTGGAAATAAGCATTCTGGTATAGCCTTGTGCCATGCTGACTGCAGTTTCTTGATGGGAGGGGATCCTGCTCTGCCTCAGTTTCTCTATGCTTTAAAGGGCTTTCAGATCAAATCCTGACTTCAGAGCAAATCTCCCACCTGTGGCAGGATCCCTATAGGTACTCCCAGTATCTCCCGGGGTTGCTTTTGCTTTCACTTCCAAGCGTGAAAAGCCTGCAGACGGGATTGCAGACTGCAGACAGAAAGGAGGACAGGTGTCATGGGGCTGGGATGGAGTGGTGGCACCTGCGGTGTCCCAGCTGCTCTACAGCAGAACACCTTGGTGCTGTACACGTTCTTACCACCGAGGACTCCGGGGTCCTTCTGCCTTAACTCGGGGCACAAAGGCTGAGCCCTAATCTTGTTTTTTCAAGACCTCTGCTTGTGCTGAAAAAAGAGCAGCACCCTGGGAGAACAGGCAGCACAGCCAAACCTGGCTCACCCCGGTACCTCTCAGCGTGGAGGGTGCACCTCATCGCTGCTTTCCCTCATCCTCTGGGAGCGATTTATCCCGGGGATAAAGCAAGGCTGGAGTCCCCCAGCACAGCTTTCCTGCCGAACAAGGGCCCTCTGGTGGCACCAAACCCGACGTGCCCGGGAATACACGGCTGGGAAATCGCCAGCAGGCTGGGTCCCGGTGCCTCGGTCCCGGTGCCTGTGTCCCCAAGAGGCCGGGCACAGGGCGGGCTGGGAGCTGCCTCAGCGCCGAGCCAGCAGGGATGGATGGCTCTGATGGCACCAGCGGGGAACCCGGAGAGCTGGGGAGTCCCTGTGTGGTCAGTCACGGTCAGATGGGTCTGGGCTGCGTGTCCACGGCTCGATTGGAACACACCCAGGTGTGTGTCCCTCTCTGCCAGGAGACGGGTCCTTTGCCTAGGCAGTCCAAGGCAAGGCCAAGGGACCTCCACGAGAAAGGCACATATGGATTTTGGACCCCTTCCCAGTAGTGTTCCTTTCCTTATTGGATCACTGGCTACAGCCTTGGAGTTTTACTGTCCCACCCTGAGGAAGCAGAGGACTGTTTTTCCTCACTGCCTACAGCTTCAGTTCTGCATGTCAGCAATAGCATTTTAAAAGTTTTCTGTCCCCTCCGCCCTCAGCACAGTTTACCATCCACTCAGGTGTGCTCAGGCAGCTATCTGTAGGGACCTGCCACGGAAGTAATCTTAGTTATTCCCTATTCTAGTTACACACCCACGTTTTCTTGTCCTTCTCATTTTAAACCAAAATTTTACATTGTTCTGTCTTAGAACCCCATGAAGGACCATATCATCAGAGGTTGTGCCACAGGCAGTGAATATGTAGCCAGGGACTATCATTCCCTGTGGCATTGAGACAGGAAGGCAAGCTTGGAAGAGTGTCTCTTGGATCAGTTTCCTCCTGAGAACAGCTGTAAGGTGGAATCCCACCCTCAAGAACCTGGGAAGGCTTCCAGATCATCTTCTGACCCTTGAATGAGTATGCAACTTCACTCTGAGAACTTCTGGTTTTTATATTGACCCCAAACATTTGTTTTTTACAGACCAGGAAATGCTGTTACTCTTGGCTTGATTATTTTTTTTCCCTTTTGAATAACTACTCTTGTGCCAGTATGCCTGTAGCCTCCTTTTCCATTATTAAGGCTTCTGAACTTTACCTTGGCTCATGACTGGACCATCTTGCCCATATTTCCTCCTCTACACAAGCTGATCTGGTTTTACAGTTCAGACAGGGGGCACGCAGAGCCCTTGGGGTTACCAGTCCTACAGAGTGACTTTTATTTTGACTTAATGAGCAACACACAGAAGAAAATTATAGTAATTGAAAAAAAAAATCATGAAAACATAGAAACCCCTGTATCTCCTTCAGGGCTGGAACAAATGAGCCCTCTGAGCACCTGTAGCTAGGGAAAAAACAGGCAGTGCCTGCCAAACTCAGGGGAAAGTCCCCACACCCACATGCTGCCGCCACCTCACTTCATTTGAGTCCAGGAGCTTTTTCCTTCCTTTTCCCTGTGGCTTATCTGCCTCAGCTCAGGAGTCATGCTCATCCACTCTTTCCCTCCTGGAGTTTTCTTGCAGAGCAAGACAAGCTGGCTTTTACTTCTGAGTCTTAAAAAAGGGCACACACGAGCTCTTGGAGAGGCCCTCCAGTCAGGGCTGTGAGTAAGGGAAAAGCCTGGAGAAATCTGACTAGGTACTGTTTTATTCTTATGATGATGATGATTGTCTGGCTCAATGTCCTTAATCCTGCAGAGCCCCACATCCTAGGGCTGAGCAAGAGGATGCCATTAATTTTGTGTTAACACTATTTTTCATGCTAACAGTCTGCAGGTGGTGAGGAGGCCACGACGAGTTCTTCCTGTGTCAGTGCCTTTCTGTGAGAAACCTGTGAGAAATGCACCTATTTTCCAGACAGATTTTGGGGTTTAATTTTGAACCTCTGGTCATCTTTGTGTTCCTCTGCTGGAGTGGAGAGCCTGCCTCTAGCTCACATCTTCTGCTCATGGGAAAAAAATACCAAAGGTGGATTGTGCAAGAGTCAAGGACATCCCAAGCTCCCACCCATACCTTATTGGTCAGCATATTTGAAAGCCATATTTGAAAGCTGATCCTCCACAAATAACCCAATCTGTATTTGGACTCATTTATACTCCTGGCCTCCACATCATCCTGTAACAAGAATTATACCATCTTTGTGACAGGTAAAATGAATTTCCTTTTGTTTGCAGTAAACTTGCTGCCTGAGCTCACCGCTGTTTCCTTCAGATTAGGTAGAAGAAATCAAACACCTCAAGTTCATTCATTTCAAAGCAAGATCCCTAGGCTCTCAAGTAAGATTTTTTTTTTTTGGTACCACTCTTCTAAATCCTTTTCCATTTTTCCACATCCTTTTTCGAAATATGGACACATTCCAGTAACTTGTGCTGTAAACAGAGGTAACACAATCTGTTCACTCTTTGAGATCCCATTTTATACAACATGTTATCATCTATCTCCCTCCCTGCAGTCTTGTCTTCCCAGGATACTGTATTCTGTTCTGGAAGTGTGATCCACATACTTTGTTCCTCAACACAGAACCTTATGTTTCAATTCTAAGTGTGACTTGACCAGGGCTCTCGGGAGGCAGTGGCTTCCCATTAACCTTGCCAAATATATGCACCATGCCAGGAGAGACAGCCACACCTGCAGAGCTCTGAAGCCCTCCTAACCATGTTTTGGCAGTATAAGACATCCATGGGCATTTGGATATTGAACAAAACCCGTGGCAGCCTAGCACTGGAAGCTCACATAGTCTGAATTTCTGGGACGCTTTCATCCCATCAGCAAAGGGCCTGAAGTATTTACACAGGACACAAAAGCATTAGCTGCTTTATCTTCTACTCTCTCACATGCTGTGCAGCTAAAGAGAGTCCTTTGGTCTTTTGTGGCTTTCAGAGGAGACCCTGGCAGAGAAACCTGCTACAGTGGAGAGAATGCTGCTCAGCGTGTGCTCCTTCTGGAGAATGGGATCTGATGTCTGCAAACAGCAACTTCCTAGAACCAGGAAAAATTACAAATGGCACAAATTAAAAAAAAAAAAATCAACCTTAAACCCATGTTTACTCCATGTCACCTCAACTGAACCCCAGTGACCAGCTCCTGGCAGAACTTTCTAATATTTGGTTTGCTCTCCATTTTGGGAACCCAGATCTCTCCCAGCCCTCATTGTGACACAGGAGACCCCACCCCTCCTTGGGCATTTTAAAGTCCATTTATAGTTCCAACTCTTTGGCCCCAGCCTCCTCTGGGGGTGAATAAGGGTCAGACCTTACACCAAGAAAGCCTGTTGTGTGCACCAGTCATCTTCCAGCGTGGTGGGAACGGGGGTACTCCAGGGCCAGCAAGGTCTCTTTGCAGTGCTAAAGGCAAGGGCACAGCAAGCAGTGATTATCCCCAATTGGAGGCATTCAGGATTTGCCTGGGCCAGGCCCTGAGCAACCCAGCCTAGTCTGAGAATCACCCTGCTGGGAGCTGGGGGTTGGAGGTGCCTCCCCACCTGAATCTTCCTGTGATGCTGTCATTTACACACAAGGGGGTTTGTTTGGTTTTGTGGGGGCTTTTTCATAGTGGGGCAGTAGAAGATATCCTACAGAAGGATATCTTCTTGCCATGAGGTGTCAAGTGGAAAGGAAATTGAAGAAGCAGCTCAGCACCCTCCGAATTGCAGCCTGGCACAGGTCCTGTTAACCCAGCACAGGTGCACAGCATTGCAGAGAGGGGCAATCCCATCCTCCCTTTCATCTCCCCTGCTGCCTCTCTTTTGTCAACACTGATGAGCAGCGAGAATTGATCCAGCTGAAAACTAAACTATAAAGGAATAAATCCATTTTGATTTACAGTGAGCCCTTTCAGTTTAAAAATGCACCATCTCCTTCCCTAGCAATTTTTTTGTTCAGAGCAAAGTGGCTGGGGATCACCAAATCAGAGACTTTATTCTTTTCAGGACTATTCTGGAGCACTGCTGTGCTCTTCCTTGCTGTGCCATCACCCACAGCAACCTTCCCTGTGGCTGTACTCTTCTGCAAAATGATTTCTCATAGCATCACATGCTCCTTTAGTTACCTTGCACTTTTTCACATCTTTCTTTCTCACTAAGAAACAACATATTCACTATTTACTAAGTGTTTGCCTGCAGCTTCCAGAGATCCAGTGCACCATGAGACACGGGCTCCTGTTCTCCTGCCATGAAAACACGGCACATGGATCAGATCTACTTCTCACAGCTCCTGAGGACAAGTGCAAACTAAGCCTAGAGCCAGACTCCTCCGTGCCCTGAACAACAGCATGACCAAGGTGCCTCTTCTGTGTTGGAGAGGCCCATGGTACTGCCCAGAGTAGGACACAGAAAGGATTTGAGCCCCAGGAGCAGAAGGCACAGCCTTTTGTGGTGATTTTTCTCTGAGGGAATTCTATACTGTCAGTTGAGAGAAACAGCAGAAATGGGGATATGAGTCTGAAATATGTGGATCAATCTTTCTCTCTTGGCACTAGGAGAAATATTATTGTTCGTTGTATCCCTCTGGGGATGGTTTACCCCAGAAGGAGCCCTAAAGCTGTAACTGCGTGATGTGACCCTACCTTCCCCTGCTATCTCTGACCAATTGGCTCAGTGCCAGCTATCTGTCCTGGGACAGATAGTCTACATAAACCCCTGTTCTTCCTTGTTCGTCCTCTTTACCTCCTTGGCTCTCTTTCTTTGCCCCTGGAATCCCTTCAAGAATAAAGCCTTAGAACAATCCTAGGTAAGGAGCCTCTTTTAGGTCTCTTCCCCTTTCCTGTTATGATCCTAGCCCAAAGCCCTCCAAAATCTGAGCTAGCAGTCGGGGCATAAAAAGAAGGCAAAGAGCCAAAGATATATAACAATTGTTCCCCCAGATCTGCTGCTGGGTCTTAAGACCAGCAGACACAACTCATACCTGTTGTGGAGGTCCCACAGGCCAAAAAATCTCCAGGAAAAGGAGTATCCCTCGTACAGTATCCCTGCAAAACTGTGAAGAAACTGAAAACCAAAGAAGCCACACCTAAGAAGGGGCTTTTTTGCAGTCTGTTGGGGGAATCTGGGTGCCCTGGTTTCACTACATGCCCCACAGCCTGTCCTGACGCCACCTTGCCATCACGTGCTGAGCTCCTGGGTACCTCTTTGCTCTTGAGAAAACCCACTGCAGCCCTGGGATGTTTGGGAGGCTATTGCATATTTTCCCATTGGATTAAAAGCATGAATGCTGCAATGAGAGATGAGTCAAAATGTAACCTAGCCTGCTGCATGGATTTTTGTTGTTAATCCACCTCACCCTCTGTGTTGCAAAACACAGGGGCTGTGGCCTCGAAGACATCACTTAACTCGATACTGGCCAAGGTACTGATCAGCCATCACCATCTCCACAGGTTGTTTTGGACAACCAGAGGGGATCCTGCAGCATGCCATCCTTCCTGCAGGAAGGATCTTTTGAAAGAGAAGAGTTACATGCTTCTCCACAGCGAACGCTGGCCAGATACGAGTTGCCAGCTGCCAAATATGTCCATGAATGCCGCAGATTCTTTTCAGTAATTAAATCACCAGGGTTTTTTTAGCAGAAATGCAGCCCACGGCTTCAGTCAGCACCCCCCCAGTGCTGTTCCTGACTTTCTAATTCAGGTTTCTCTGGGATATTCAGCTGTCTGCTGAGGACCGTCATACAAAGGGTGCTCGCCTTTTAGCGCTGCAGAGAGAGGCTGCAGATTGGTCTGAAAACCCCAGGAAGCTATGCATTCCTAAAGGTGTTCCTGTAGGATTCTGGGAGGCAGGCCACTGCTAGGCTCTCTTCAGGACCATATCAGAGACCTGTGGTGACTCAGGCACTGCCCATCCAGCAAACCCACTGAAAAGGGCCTTCTCAGCAAAGCCTCCCAGTCAGGCGTCCAGTCACGCTTCCTACTCCAAGCACTTTTGCAGGGGCACATTTTGGTTTCACCCAGATCTGCAGAGTGATGTGGACTTTCTCCTTTCACCTCAGGTGAATGGGGCCCTCTGACATGTGGCATACCTCACATCTAGGGGGAAAATTTGCTGCTTCCAGGCATCACGGGTGGGGGACAGAAAGAAGACTGGAGCAGCCACTTCCTTCCTCAAAAGAGGAAGTTTGTACCCACCCTCAGATTCACACACAGAATGCATCTCAGGTTGGTGCCTTGGTAGAAATCACCATGGCCCTCTGTGTGGATGGAGTGGCTTGCATCCCTCTACCCCAGGGGTGCTATTTGGATGCCTTTCCCTACCGTGCATTTCACACAAAGCCTGCCAAGACGTGGGCACTGCCTCCTTCTGCCTCAGTGTTCCGCTGCCTGACCCCGCTGCAGCAACGCAATGTTGGTTTGGGCACCACTGCATCTGTCCCAGGGCCCAGAGAGGGGCAGCTCCACTCCTTCCCCTCTGCAGCTGACCTGAGATCTCTTTTAGCTCCCTAAGCTTCCCAGTCAGTGCCAGAAGTCTTGCAGTTAATCCCAGTCTGATCCCTGGAAACTCTGCTGCCTGTGCAGGCGCCTGTTGAGTACCAACCTGCCCAGCCGCTCTTGCTCACACCACATCCCTGCCAGACTTTCCCTTCTGTTTCCCCAGGTGTGGCTGCTTTTTGTTTACAGTCCCTTGCCACGGAGTTATTAGTTATCTCTTATTGGTAAGTAACTTGTTTTTGCTTGCTGTGTTTGCTTTTGCGCTGCGCAAACAGCAATCAGGACGTTTTCTACACGAGGTCCTTCTGTCGAGCACTCTATCTCAGGAACACCCAGAGCAGCTGATAGCCCAGGCTACAAGCCACGGTGTGCTTTCTTAGATCAGCTATAGTCTGCAAATAAATTCCCCAGGACCTCAGAAAGTCAGCATAAAGCAGAGGATTGTGACCAGCTTCGGACTCGATGCTGCAAGGGCCAAAACGTGGAAGTGGAATCTCTCAGTGAAAAACGTGGTACCACAGCAATCTGGAAACACAACCAGTCAGCGACACCTCACTCAATCACACTGCAGAACGGTGTTTTCTATTCCTATTTTTCTGGGTAAGGGTAGTTAACATCTGTAAGACGTGCCAAAAAGACAAAAAAAAGAGCAGTGTATTAAGGCACAAAGTGTCTGCTGTGGGTGTGCCTGGACCCTGGCTGAAGCTACTAATGCCCGACACAGACAAAGGAGCATTTAGTCCGCTGGGCTCCTGTCTCCCGGCCCCTGGCCACACCCTGTGGAGCTGCCTGTCATTTCCCATGGCTCTGCCAGAGTGCCACACGTGCCTGCCAGCCTCTCCGCCCAGGGGACCCGGACAGGCGCTTCTGAGCAGACCTTGCCATGCTGATCTTCCTCCGGTCACTGTTGTCTCTGCGCCGGGGTCCTGTTCTGGGAGATGACGACAATGCCATTCGAGGCAGTCAGCATTTAAAGTGGGTCGGTAGAGAGAGAAACGTCACCGAGGCTTTGCTAAAGATAGCCTGGTGCTGAGTAAAACGGCGCCTCCAAAACCTTCATTTCACAACGTGCTCACTCAGCATCATGAGCCCTCGGCCCCAAATGCCCCCCCCCTGTCCCCAGTGCCAGGCAATGCCTGTCATTTGTCATCCTCCCGGGCTGCCCATCAGTCCCTTGGCACCGCCTCTCGGGAAGCGGCCGCTGGATGGAAACGCATCCTCTCCTCTGCTGGTCCTCACCAAAGACAAGCATCTCCCAGAGTACAGATCCCACTAAGGATGGCTTGGGGGGCAAGAGGGAGACAGTGCCAGGGTGCCAAGGCTACGAGTGCAGGGAGGGTTGAAATGAAGGGGGAGATCAGCCAGCTCGGTGTGTCCCCCCAAAAAAACCCAGAGAAAGGGAGCAGAGGGTGCTGGACTGTGGAGTTGTACATGTCTCCCCACCACAGTTCCAGCTCCCTCCTCTCTCTCTCTCTCTTTTTCTCTCTTCTCGTCTTCACCCACACACTCACACCATTCTTGCCCTGCTGATTCAAGGGAAAGAGAGGTTGATGTTTTCTGCTTGAACTGGTCACCACAAACTGCTTTTCTTGAACAGGAGGAAAAAAACGCCTCCTGACAACTGTCACAAGTTCTCCCCCATCTTCACTTGTCATGCAATCCCCTGGGCTGTGTCTCACAAGAGGGCACAAAGGGCCACTACTTCACACAACCCCTCAGGGGCGTGGAGGCACTCAAGGCTGCACCTGTACACCAGTCCCATTACTCAGGAGGCTGAAGAGCCACGTGGGATGAAAGACCTGAGAGCTGTCCCTCCTACAACAGAGGTCTGCTGAAGGGAAGCCGAGCACTGGCTGTCTTTTATCCTCCACCTTCACCACACAGCTGAGGAAAACTAGAGAGCAAGCAAGAATTCCTTCTACAGTCAACAAGTGGCCACTATGAGTCACCTCCCCTTCCCCCAGCCTCAGAAAAAGCCCAAGCCCTTGGTGGATGAGCCACCGAGGGGCTTGGGTGTCTGACACCCGTCTTGAATGGCTGATAAGTCCGAAAGAGTCAGAGCCAGTGGGTTGCTGGAAACTGTGAACCACAGCAGTGGGGGTTCTCTGAGACAAAAAGGAGCCCCAGGATGAGGCACATGGATGGAAATGTATTGTCCTGTGCAAAGGTCAGCAGCTGCATGGGGGCTAGGATGAGCCCCCTCAGCACGTGAGGTCGAGTGGGTTTCCCCCAGAGCTGCTGGAGCAGGAAGGTTCCTTCTTCACACCCCTCAGAGTGCCACAGCATGCAGCTCCTTTTCTCAGTGCTTTTTTTTTCTCTCTCTGGATGCTCTCCTCTGTCTCTTTGGACCACCTCAGCTGTGTCCCATACTAGCCCTGGACTCTAGATTGATGAGTCACATGTGTCTTGGTTGGAGCTTAACATAGAACCTTTCCTCATGCTGCTTGTGAACTGACCAGTGAGAAAAAGCCAAGAAGTCAGCACATTTGAGAGATTAAAGAAGGAAAAAACCCTATCATGATAAGAAAAACAACAAAAGAAAGAACAGCAGAAAAAAAGGACCAACATGTTCTCAAAAGCCCTGAAAGAATTAGAGAGAATCTGTGAGAGACGGGAAGATCAAACCAAAAAAGGTAAGAGATGAAAGAAAAACATGAAGGGTACTTGCTGGGAAGTGTCTTCTACACTTTTTCCACTGGCTATATAGAAGCGAAACTTGTAAGAAAAACAACAGAGACCCAAAGAATTTCCACGAAAAGATGCTTAGAGCAGTGTCTCTGGTCCCTCCCTCCTCTGCCCTCACGTGCCTCAGGCTCCTACTGGTTTCTTGGTCGTGACGCATCTTCTTGGTGATGGGAGGAAACTCGCTGCCCCCCTGCAATATAAAGGCATTTGGGGAGGTGCTTTGGTCACAGAGAGAGAGCATGAGAGCAGGCACACCCCACTGACCCCTTGGTGCTCACCCACCCACTCTAACAGCCTTCTTTGCCCATGCCTCGTTTTTGCTGATCTCTTCAAGCTTGGGACCTCATTAAGCACAGAGCTGAGTGAGAAGCAGCCCCTCTCCTGGATGCCACCATGAGACCAGTGTCCCTGGTGCTGTTCCTCACCTTCACTCTGCTGCCTTTCACTGGTAAGAGGGGCTGAACATACTGGGGAGGGCAGAGTAGCTCAGTAAGCTGAGTCTGGATGTTACTTCGACCCCTGGAAAGGGAGAATTTCTACCCTTCCAACTCCACAGAAGGTGGCCAGATATCATGCTGTGTTCTAACCCACCCTGGCAAAGATGGATAGTGTTGAATCCCACTCTTTGCTCAGCTCTCCATCTTGTTACAGCTGGCCACATCCTACCAGGATTACCGGAGGGGAGAAGCAGGGAGCAGAAAGTGTGGTTCAGAGAGGGGAGTGCAGCCGTGCTGCCCTGCCACTTGAGCCCCAGAAAGACGAGGGAGAGTTCAAAGCGTCTGCCTGACAGGATATCTGTGCTGTGGAGGCGGCACGGGGGAAGGTATGCCAGGGCCAAAAGAGATACGAGCCCTTCTGGGGGAATGGGAGGGTTGGGTTGGAGCCCCTTTGAGCCCCTTTTCTCCTTCCCCATATTCCCTCCTTCCCCATATTCCCTCCTTCCCACCCCCTCCCTTGATCTCATATTTGCCTCTGGCATGAGCTGCTCACCTGTCCTGCTTCCAGTGTGCACCAGGAGCCACAGGTGGTGCTGGAAGTTGGGTACTCGGGCCTGCAGAAGACAGCACAGCTGATGAAGCCCCGGGTGTCACTGCAGGACTCCGCCTGGCGCGGTGGCAATTTCTCCCTGCGGATCGTCCCCGTCCGGAGGGAGGACGCTGGGCTGTATGAGGCACAGGTGAAATACCAGACAGAGGTCCACAGCTGCCACCTGGAGCTGGGGGTGATCACAGGTAGGAGAGGATGGAAAGCCTGGAGAATGTTAATTTTAGGACTGGGGAGGTTGTAAAGGTGGGATAGGGTGGGGATGCTGTGTTTGGCAGGGCAGGTGAGAGTACAGGCAGCACCCTCCAGAAAGTGCAGATTCCTGCTGTCTGCCCTCAGCTCTGAAGGGAGGGCTGCCTGAGGGATAAAGTTAGGACAGTGCAGGCACAAAGGGCTGGTTTGGTAGCTCCCCTGTCACCTTAGCTCATGCTGCAACCCCAGACCTTCTTTTTGCAGTAACTCTCAGCCCACCCGGTCCCGTGATAGAAAATGAGCTGCTCTTGATGAGCTGCAACTCCAGCCACCGGGCCAGCCTTGTGGAGACATGCTGGTTCCACAATGAGCACCTGGGCCCCACCTCCAGGACCTTCTGCTCCTTGTCCAGGACTCTCTCCATCCTCCATCCAGCCATGAGTGATGCGGGCTCCTGGCGCTGCCAGCTTCGCTACTCCGACAAGGAGATAATCTCTGCCACATTCAACCTGCAAATTCTAGGTGAGCTCAACCTCTGTGCTGATACCCCAGCATCCCAAAGCTGATCCCTTTGATGTGACTGACTAACCCCAGTGGCCCTGGTTTCCCAGCTCCCACCTTGTCCTCACTTCCCAGGTCAGTCACCTCTCTGGGAAGATCTTTCCAGGCACCACTCCACACTGTTTTCTTTCCTTGGCTCAGGTTTTGATGGCCCAACCAACCCTGTGGTCTATGCAGCAGCTGGCTCTGCAGCTGATCTACCGTGCAGTCTGAGCTACCTTCCCAGTGCCTTTGGGATGAGTGTGGTGGCAGCCCACTGGAGCCACCTTGCAGGAGGACGTTTGCAAGACTGGGGCATCTCCCAGAATCTGAGCAGCAGAAGCTTCCCCCTCCATCTCCCCGTGGTGGGGCCAGGCAATGCAGGGCAGTACCGCTGCGCCGTCTCTGTGGGACACAGGACAATCAGCAGGGACGTGACCTTGGCTGTGCTTACAGGTGAGAGGAGAGACTGGCAGGTGCTTCACTCCCCTGGGGTCCCTCAGTGCAGATAAACCTGCCAGTGCAATGGTCACGGGTTCCCACCCCAGGGCAGGAAACAAGATCTCTGCTCAGGGCATTGTGCTGCGTTGGACTCTGCTGGAATCAGGGCGTTTGCTAGGTGACTTGATTCTTCCTCTTAAGAAGGAGAAAGACAAAGAAAGTAATTTAGAAGACGTAATAAAGAAGAGATGCAATAGAAGAAGGACGGATGAGGAAGAGATGTGGACATGCCCGTAGTATTTCCTGAGGTTACTTTTTCCCTTTGCCACAGTGACTCCGAGCATCCAAGGACCGGTTTCTGAGGGGAATCATCTGCTGCTCATCTGCGGCCTCACGCACTCCCAGGGACATGAGCATTTCCAGTGGACACACCTTGACTCAGCCCCCACTAAGAGCAAGCTGCCTGTGGCTTCTCCACAGAACTTGGAGGGCCACAGTTCCTGGATGGGTCGTACCTTGGAAATACCCCAAGTGTCACAAAAGGATGCGGGCACCTGGGAATGCAGTGTGCATGGCCCAGAAGGCAGACTGGGAGCAGTGAAGTACGACCTGCAGATCACAGGTACTGTCCCCCGTGGGTCTGCAAACAACCTCTTCTTCTCACCCTAATTAGCTCTCTGGTGCCCTTTCCTCTCTCAGCCTTATCCTGTCCTTCTCCCCTTGGACCACTGGGAGCCCAACTCCTTGTCATCCTCTCTTAGCTTTCACCAGTTCCTCATGCTGCTCCATCCAGTTCCCTGCACCCTTTCCTATTTTGCCAGCGGTTGTGCAGTCCCACCCTTTCCTTGGTGCAAAATCAGCCATCCCTCCCTTCCTAACTGTGGTTCCTCCTCACAGGTGCCCAGGTCTCCAGCGCTCCCTCTCTCTTAAGTGGGCAGGTTACTTTTGGGCTCACACTCGCCCTCTTCTTCCTGCTTGCCATTTGTGTTGTGGCTCTGGCCCTACAAAAAAGGGTAAGTGTCTGTCACCCCATTTCTGTTCTTCTTCCTGCACATCCACCCTTATTTGACCTTCCCCAGGTTACTCCAGAGACAGCAGTGAAAGGTCCTGGGGACACAGTGGCCAGAGGAGGTGTGGGGCTGGAGCAACCTGCTGATGGTGTCCTGGACACAGGGAAAGCTGTACCCTGGGCATTGGCAGGTCTGGCTAACCATGGCACTGCTCTGGGGGCAGCTCAGAGACCTCAGAGAAGGAAGAATACCTCCAAAGGGACAGTCACAGTCCAGCTTTGAAAAGCTTCAGCCCAGCTTTATTCCCCCAGAGATCAAGCCATGCTGGAGCAGAGGAGGGCTAATTGCCAGGCTTTTGTAGATGTCCTCTCTCTCATTCCTTAGCTGGATGCTTTAATGTAACCATCTCCTGTTCTGTATCAATGCCTGCTGGTGCCCAGACACCAATATTGATGCAGGGCTGTTGTTTCCGGCTCAGCCCTCACAACTCAGCTCTCAGCTTCTGGCAACTTAATGCCCTTCATTTGCTCAGCTTGTTTCAGTATCTTGCCCTCTGAAAACTCTACCTTGTTCCTTGCCTTTATGATTCCCAAGACCAGGCCAGGACTAATCCTTCCCCAGCACGTCACTGGAAAAAAGCTGCGCAAACTAGTCAGATCTTTTCTCTGCAGTTTTCGTATTATTGCTCTGCAAATTAATTACATGGCAAAAGCGTCCTTCAGGGCTTCCTTTTGCAGACAGGGGACGCTTTTTGGGAGTAGCTGTGATGCAGCTGCCTCCTCCTTAGCCTCACAGAAAGGGCCCACGATGACAATTCTAGTGGGGAAGGGGCTGGACGATCAGAGCGAGATGAGTTTGGAAGAGCTTACCCTGGTGAGAGAGCTGGGAGCCTTGAAACTGCCTTGAGCTGAAGACGAGGGATGTGACAAAATTGATGAAAAGTCTTAGCAAGTCCCAGTGGCTGGAGACTGAAGGCAGGCAGCATCACAAAAGAAGCAAGGTGGAAATTTTTAAAAAACCACTGTGGGTAGTGCAAGAGTGTCTCGTGACAGATTCTTTGTCATCCATCCTTAATCAGCACTGATGGTAAAGGATAATATGAGGCAGAAATCTACAGTTTCTGTGTGACTCTCTAAAGTGTGCAAGTACAGGGCAGGGTGATCAGAACCAACCTTTCTGGCCCAAAACCTTGGACTGGAACCCCTTGACAGTGTACTTGTAAAGCCTCAGCTAGCAGGAAATAGGATACCTGGGTGTCCAGCTGTTTGCTTAAACAGCTCTCATCCCACCAGGATGTTCACCACCCCAGAGCATTTGCATATGTCCCCATGGCTCTGCTGTGCTGAGCAAGCCAGGCTCCTGTATTCCTCATCCATGGGTGTTCCTCAACCAGCTCTGGATGGCCCCGCTCCAGCAGGGGGGTTGGACTGGATCATCTCCAAAGGTGCTTCCAGCCCCAGCCACCCTCTGATTCTCTGATTCTTTGATTCTGTGATTCACACCCTTCCCTGCACAGACTCCCCGCTGGGCTCGTCCTCCATCAGAGTGCAGATGAGGTGCCTCGAGCACAGATATCAGCTCTTCTCTGGTTCTCTCCCTCTCTCTGCTGGCATCCTCTGAGATTGCATCTGCTGTTCCTGTGCTGGCTGGAAACTGGATGCTCCCTGTGGTGTATCATGCACACCCGATGGGCTGTTGCCCACACATTAGGAATTCCTATTCCAATTCCCTGATCCTATCAATGTCTGATCGGTGCTGTTGCATTTCTGTCATTCAGGTTAGTGCTCCCTCCTCCTAAAATATCTGTGTTTTGCATGATATTCTCATCCTCTTTCTTCCAAATGAGGCTCCTCAACTTTATCAGCTGCCTAACTCATTAGCACTTTCACACTCTGAGCCAGTAATGACTGGGCTTTGAAGACTCGTGCTTTTCATTTCCCTTCAGCCTGGCAGAAACCTGTCAGCAAGACCCCAGTCCCTTCCTCTTAGATGAGATCATACCTACCATGCCATTCTCTAACTAATCTCATCCTCCTTGCTGTGCTGTCTGTGTGTAGCCCTATGCTGCTATCAGGAGCCCTGAGATCTACCTCTTTTTCACTGTCTAGAAAGTCACTCATGATAGTGGTCTGTCTGTCTGTCTTTAATTTGTTCTTACCTCATTTTGCACAAGCCTTCATGCCTTTATTACCTCTCTCTGAAAAGGTGGTGTAAAATCTGGCCTGCCATCAAACCTGCCAGTGGCCTGGTCATTGCCCAGACCAGTCTCTGCTCTCCCTCAGGCATGTCCTGTCTTTGTTATTCCTTATGCCCATGACACCACGGAGGAGGATGGTGTTGAGCCAGCCTTCCCCAGAAGAAATTGCATGTCTCAGAGAGTGTCCTCTTCCCTGGCTCTGGGAGGGATTGGGAGCCTTAGGGTTGCAAGCAGTAGGATGGTTTCACACGGCAGGGAGAAGCCCAGGCTGGTGCCAGTCAGTCTCTGTCCCGTGTCTGATGTCACCTCTTGCTTCCCTTTCAGGCACGGGCTCCTGCCTTCCCAGCACTAGAAGGGATGTTTGCAGTCAATGTGCCATGGAAGTCCATGGAGGAAAACCAGAAGGGGAAGATCCAGCAAACGGAATGCTGAGGGAAGCAGGGGCGTCAGGGCTAGTCTGCCTGGGAGGATGAAACTCTGTGTGCCACAGAGAGAGATGGGCACCATGCAGACCCCTCAGGAGGGACTAGGGATGGCATGAGCAGTGCAGGGCACCTGGGGAGCTCTGTACCTGCAGAGGGGCTGAAGCTGCAGCCAGGGCAAGGCAGACTCACCACTGCACTCAGGTGGCCAGCAGCAGAGATGCTTTGGAGCTACTGGGAATATTTGAGCCAGCAACTACTGCCTGCTTCGGTGCCACATCTCCGTCCCACTCTTTGTCCCTCTTTCATGGCCTCTCTCTCAGGCTTTCTCTGGTGGAACACTTCGATGCAGGACATGGCTGGAATCCATCTCCCCTGCAGTCTGACAGTGTTTTTTCCCCCATGCTCACTCTCTTTTCCTGTCCCTCTCCCTGCACTGCCCTGCTCACTGCCCTGCTCACTGCCCTGTTGCACATTTTGAGCATTTTAACTTATTAGAAACTTATTTTCAAATTTAAAATAAATTCACGTGACAAAAAACCCCACTGACCCCTGTGTGTGCTTGTGGAGGATCGTGCCTATTTGATGGAGCTGGGTGTACCTCTGCCTGTGTGAAGCCATTTCTAAGGCTTTTGCTGCCTTCTCTTTCTCTTTCAGTTCTGTTTTACTGAAGTTGCCTGTTCGTTTCTGACATTTTCACAGCGGGGAAGGGGAAATTAAATGCCACTAGAGAAGGAAGAATCACAGGTTCAGTCTCTCCTTTTTGCTGCGTTTCAGAGCTTTTTTTTCTTTTTTTCTCCCACCTGACTGTCTTTGTTCATTCATTCATTTATTCCTTTAGTCCTCACATTTTCCTGAAAGATCTACAAGTGGTGTTATGGCTCTTTGTCACTCTCTTCCTGCTAAGGATGTACTTAGCAATGTAAGCTTGAGTCTGCCAGGCCCTACCTCTCAAGACCTTCAATGTGTTTAGGTTTCATGTAGTCAGAGAATGCTCTCCATGTCCCCTCTGAACAGCCCTGAAGGGCTGTGGTACTGCTCTTGAACCACCATTGAATGCCACCCCAGAAGAAACTCGTATCCGTAATGAGAGTCACACGTGTGATTTCTCCCATATGGGTCCCCAGGCTGTGGCTGCTCCATGCTCAGGATGGCAGATTCTCTTGACTTGAGAGAATCAGAGAATCACAGCCAGGTCAGCTTTTCATTATTTCAGCAGGCACACGAACAGACCTTCTTACTGTGAAAAGGCTCTCACCTTCCCTCCCCAAAAGGTTCAGGCACTCAGGTAGTGAATGCACTCAGGTATCCTCAGACTGCAGGTAGCAGCAGCAGCACCCAAAAGCCACAACTAGCCCATTCCAGGGAGCATGTCTGGACCCCACAGCTCTTTAGTTACTCAGCTATCCATGTATTTTACTGAAAATGGCATCCCTTTCTCCACTGAATCCTGGAGAAGTTCAGCAGAGCTGAGAGGTAGACTTGTCTGCTTCAACCATGCCATGAAATTTCAGGCAGACCCGGGAGCAGAACCAACATAAGGCACGGCAGTCCAGCATGGTACCAGCATCTTCCTAGGCAGATGATAATACTGCAAGTTTGTTTTTTTTTTTCAGGTGGGAGTGATGTGTCTAGCTCAATCACCTCTCTCTGTCAGATGCTTTGGAGGCAGAGAAAAGGTTGGTTAACCCCCGTGGGGCTGAGGGGCAATCCTATATCCATCAGGATCACATAATATTCTCTCAGTGCCTGACAGTGGTTTTCTCTCTCTTCTCACACACAATGGGATGCTCTCTCCTCCTGTGGGTAACACTTTCAGCACTGCCTGTTACCAGCCTGGATGTTCTCATTGCTCAGATGTGTGCCTGGTCTGTCTTTAAACCTCCCTGTTTCCTTGTACTCTCTGACTTCCTCTGGCAATCAGTCCTGGGATCTGCTTATTCACTGTGTGAAAACGGTTCCTCTCTCAGTTTTGAATTGAAAGCTTTCCACTTTCACCCCTTTCTTTTCTCCCATCACAAAGGCTGGGAAAAGAGGGACTCCCAAATCTATCATACCTTGGATGGCCATTATTTTACCACGTTTCATCACATCCCCTTTTTTGTTATTTCCCCATCGCCTCCTGACTCATTGCCTTTCAGGTACAAATCCCAGATTTTGGGACTTCCTCTCTGACAGTTTGCACAGGCCCATCTCTATGCATGGTCAGCTCTGCTTGGGTCCTTTTCTCTGGAAGAGGAGGCAGCAGCCCAGCAGGGGAGCAGTGCTGGTTTACACAGGGACACAGAGCCTTTCTCTGGATTACTTCCATCCAGCCCTTCAGTGTTTTGTCTGCTCCTCTGAAAGAAGTTCAGCCACACTGAGCTTGTATCCAGCTGTTCACTGTGCCTGTCATGATAGGCAGATGCCTGGCATGGTGCAGTTACAGCGAGCAAGAGCCTGGGAGTATTTATGCAGTTTAGATTTTCCTTCCTAGAAACTATTCCTATATATAGGAAAGTATTTCCAAATCAAGATGGCACAAGGCAAGTTGGTAGAGCTGAGGTGGAAGGACCAAGAGTCTGTACAATAAAGCAAACAAATCTGGAAACCTGTTTCAAGTGGAGTCAATAAATAGACACAGGAAATAAAGCAAATGACATATGAAGGAAAGACACCTGACGCTTTTCCTTGAGGATACAGGTGCAAAGCTCAGATAAATATTTTCAACATACCAGAGAATGTGGTGGTTTGACCCTGGCTGGGTCAAACCACCCACGCTGCTCCATCACTCCCTTCTCTAACTGGATGGGAGACAGAAAGTATAACAAGAGGCCCAGTGGTCCAGACAAGGACAGGGAGAGATCACTCACTGATTACCATCACATCTTGCCACGGGGAAATGATTTGAATTTATTACCAACCAAATCAAATCAAAGCGGGATATTGAGAAAATAAACTCGAATCTTAAAAGACCTCCATCCCACCCTCCATTCCTCCAAGGCTTAATTTCACCCCCAGTTTTCTCTACCTTCTTCCCCACAGCAGCACAGGGGGCAGAGGATGGGGGTTGCAGTCAGTTCATCACTGTTATCTCTGCCACGCCTTCCTCCTCAGAGGAAGGACTCCTCACACTCTCCCCTTCTCCAGTGTGAGCTCCCTCCATGAACTTCTCCAATTTGAGCCCATCCCATAGGCTGCAGTTTTTCACAAACTGCTCCAGCATGGGTCCCCTCTGGGGTCACAAGTCCCACCTGCAGCATGGGCTCCTCTCTCCATGGGGCCACAGGTCCTACCAGGACCCTGGTGCAGTGTTGACTTCCCATGGGGTCACAGACTCCATCAGACATCCACCTGCTCTGGGGTCCTCCATGGGCTGCAGGTGGATCTCAGGTCCCCCATGGACCTCCATGGGCTGCAGGGGGGGGTATCCTGCCTCACCATGGTCTGCACCATGGGCTGCAGGGGAATCTTTGCTCTGGCACCTGGAACACGTCCTGCCCTTCCTTCTGCACTGACCTTGCTGTCTGCAGGGCTGATTCTCTCACATATTCTCACCCCTCTCTCTGGCTGCAGTCGTTCATTTTTTTTTCATCCCACCTAACCGTGTTATCCCAGGGGCTCTACCACCACCACTGATCCCTCAGCCTTGGCCATCAGCATCTTGGAGCCAGCTGGCACTGGCTGTATCAGACATGGGGGGAGCTTCTGGCAGCTTCTTACAGAAACCAACCCTGTGGCTCCCCAGCTACCTAGACCTTGCCATGAAAACTCATTGCACAGTGGATGAAAATTAAAAAAAAAAAAACCAAAACCACAGGAAATCCAGTGGATTCCCTTTTAGCAGAGACAAGGGCTTAAGGAATGCAAAGTAAGTGTTATGCATGCAAATTCCTTTGCGTAGGACTCCTCCAAAAGGAATAGAAAGACAATCTTTAATCCCAAACTAATCTTTTTTTCGGTAAGAAAGATCAGCATCATTAGAAAAAATCATAACTAGGTCCAGATGTTCTGCAACCCAGACTTCTGAGGGATTTACAGTGAGAGGCTAAGTGCTAGCAAATAGCATAATCTGACAAAAGAGCAACACGAGAAATACATCTATTGTGGTTGTTGTGCATTCTGCACAGCCTTTCAAAAACAATAAAATGTTAAAACCAGATCTCAAATTATGTAGGCTACTAAGGCACACTGAGTTTTATATTTACTTGTCAAACTTATGGGAACAATATCAGCACCAATCCTGCAAAGAAAAAAAAAAAATCCCATGACTTAGTACCCTGCTTCTATTTCCTCAACACTTTGATGAATAAACCCAAAATATGTGGGGTTTTACTTCTGCCTTCTAAAGGCAAAACCGTCAAACCAAGCTCCTTATGGGAAAGCTGTTGCTGTGGGTAGAGCATCTCGTGCCTCCCACTAAGTTCCAGAGCATCTGGGACTGTCATTTCATAGTTGTGGATTCCACCATGCTGAAGAGTTTCTCTCCTGGGTTTCCACCCTGCTGGCCTGCCAGTTCAATGCAACTCTCTCCAGAAGCTGTCCTGTGGTGTGCTCTGGAAAGGGTGTCACTGCCACCTGAGCAGAGGGGTCCCAGAGGGTCTCACGGCAGGAGGACGTGGGGCACTCCTGGTGCCCAGAAACACAGGGAGTCACACACAAGGGCAGATTTTGCAAGGGTTTGGTAATTCTCGTTCTTACTGAGGTTTCTCATGTTCATCTTCTTTTACAAGCACTGTGCATCTTCTTTCCTGTCACCAGGACAGATTTCCCCTTTTTGTATGTAAAATGACCCAGACACAAGCAAAACTCCCTAACAAACTTTGGGGGCTGTCAGGAGCTCAGTTAGGACCCTCTGCTCACTCCCCAACCCTTCGAAATCCTAGATTAGATATTAGAAAGAAATCCTTTACTGTAAGAGTGGTGAGGCACCGGCACGGGTTGCTCAGAGAAGTGGTGGATGATGCCCCATGCCTGGCAGTGTTGTTCAAAGCCAGGATGGACCCCGGTCTATTGGAAAGTGTTCCTGCTCATGGCAGGCTGTTGGACCGGATGATCTTTCAGGTTCCTTCCCACACAAACCCCTCTGTGATTCCATGAGCTCCGCGGTCCCTCCCAGCTCCCTGTCCCGAGCCAATGCCGCCATCTAGCGCACCGTGCTCGGGATGCTGTGCTGATGGAGCGCCTCCAGCTGCGCCTCACAACAATTACTGTCACCGCCTTCTCCTCCTTGCTTGTGCCAAGGCCAGTAACAGTGAGAGAGTAAGCAACATGCATCCTATGTAGGTCCCTAAAAACGCCCCCAGCCACCTCCCTCCTGCCTGTTGCATTTCTCAGGTGTCCCTAACATGGGATTGGTTTTGGTTAGGCTCGCTTCAGCCCCTGTCACTTCTGGTGACACACTTCTGCAGGTAGTGATTCTTGATTCCTCTGTCCAGTGCCCTCCAAGCAGTCCCTGAATTCCCAGCACACCTGGCTAGTCTTGCTCCATCAGGCTCCATCCCTCCTGACTAAATACAGGGGACCCCTTGCTCGTGAAGAGCATCTCCAGAGGGTTCCTGATTTTCACTATGATCAGCAAATGAACCTCTATGATATCTGCTTAGAGAGCCCTTTCTTCCCAATTCAGGCTCCCAAGTGCCTGCAGGGAGGTTTTTCTCCCTGGTTTTCCCCCTTTCTGGGGAACACAGCTGTGCTGGGGCAAAATCATTGGGTCCCCTCAGCAGCCAGCCTCTTGTTTCTAGCTCCCACATCCAGCATCAGAAATTCCCCTTGAGAGGCTCACCAGATGTCAGTAATTCTGTTGCAAAGAGAACGCTCCTGGCCTCTGAAGCCGCTGCTAGTCAGGTGCCTGAAAATCTGGTTTTTATGCTGCGTCAAACCCTTGTCCTTCCTTCTCTCCAATATCACTGGGCAGTCACTAATTTTCCAACACACCTGGGTATCTTTCACCTGTCAGACTACAGAGGCACACTCACAGCTCCCACTGATGTGCAGGGGCTATAAGTGTGCCTCTGTAGTCTGGTTTTAAGCAGACGATCTCTGGAGGCATCTTGGCTTTCCAGTGAAGCCAGTTAAAAGGTCTTTCTCACCACCTGATTCCTGAGGCCCTTTTCTCCCTTTCTCTCTCACTTCCTTGGAGACAGCATCTCTCTGCAGCCTGTGACCATCACCCAGCACAGCCTGGAAGCTTCTTCTCTCGGCAGAGAGGATCTGTTTCTCTCCAACCCGAGCTTGCAGAAACATTGCCGGTGATGGGATTAGAGCAAAGAGAGACAGCGCCGAGTGTCTCTGCAGGGGATGAGGCAGGGAAACATGACAGCCGCTGATCCGTGGGGGGAGAGCCGTCTGTGCTGCTCAGGCTGCTCTGGCTGTGCCGTGTGGTCAGTGTGTGATGCTGGATGAGCCCTCTTCCCCCAGGGGGGCAGTACAGCCACTGTCCCGGAGAGGTGAGAACCAGGCTTGCACAGAACTTAAAAACCAGTTAAATATTTATGAGGAATGTTGCATTCAGAAGAAAGACTGACTGGCTAATATTATTCATCCCTTCTGGATTCTGATGTTTAATTAATGCTTGCAAAGTGCTTTGAGATGCTTGGATGAAAGCGATACAAACACGTCACTGCACGCTGTGACCCTTGGTCCCAGAGGCACCTGTTCACTGCACAACTGTAGCAGCCCCAAGAGATGGATCCCCACCCTAGGCTGACAGTGGATCCAGAACAGGCATTCTCACAACGTGACAAGCCTGCAGCTTTGTCACCTCAGACCCACAGCCCTGCTTCTCCTTGCAACTCTACAGCAAGTTCAAGCGCATTTTGGAAGCTTTATCCCTTCAGGGAATGCTATTTCTGGTAGATATTTGCAGTGACATAAACCAACTGTTTAAAAACAAGCTGATGTTTCTGCATTACAGTGTGCTGGGGAGACAAAATGCGAGCCAGAATCTGTACAAACTGAAGCATCAGCTCAATGCCCCAGATCCCCAAGCACTGAGATGCCACGGCCTTACAATCCCAACCTGAGTTTTCTTAACTCTTTTTTATCCCCCAGGACAGCCACTCTCTGGCAGCTGGGGACCAGAGAGAACATTTCTATTTGACACATGTGAGAGAGTTTTGAAGATGCTGATGTGATAAGTTGGGTTCTTGCAGGAGAGCTGTGTCTCAGAAAAGGTCTTTCCCAAGTTCTGGACGCTGGCATATTGCCCATCCCATCCCATCCTATCCCACCCCATCCCATCCCATCCCATCCCATCCCATCCCATCCCATCCCATCCCATCCCATCCCATCCCATCCCATCCCATCCCATCGTTTGTATCCCTCACTGGGAAGTTCCTGTCTCATGCAGGTGACTGCCTCTCTGAAACAGGACATCATCTTTCTCCCAAGTCACAATCAATGGAGAAGCTCTTGTGCTGATCACGGCTGTTCCTGTCACAGCTGGTGGCACACTGTGAACCTCGCTGCTGTGGCTGCCTGTCCCTGCTCCCCCCAAAGCCTGGTTACATCTCACACCCCCATCCTCCAGGTGAAGGGGCAAGTCACTGCCAGAAGGAGAAGAGTGGGTGGCACAGAGATGAAATCTCAGCCATGTCTGGGGCTCAGTGGGTTTCCGCCACCTTGGCTGAGGCTGGGATTCAGAGAGAGAGAGACCAAATGTGGGTGGGAAACCACAAAAGCCCCCTCCTCCACCCTACAGAGAAGGGAAACAGCTGAGATTCAGTAGTGGTGGAGGTTGGTACAGGTTACTGAAGAGCAGCCTTACACTGGGTTTAAAGGGCAAGGTTTTGGTACTGGAGGGGCTGCATCGGTGGCTTCTGTGAGATGTGAGAAGGAGCTGGCCCCGTGTCAGTCAGAGCCACTCCAGACAGCCCCAAAGCAGACCCACTGCAGACCAAGGCTGAGCTCATCACTGATGCTGGTGGCACCTTTGTGACAGTGTATTTAACAAAGGGTAAAAAGCTGTGCACAGCAGCTGTGGGAGACAGGAAGGACAACACCTGGGAGAAACAGCCCAGCAGACACCAAGGCAGGGGAGAAGGAGCGGCAAGAGGTGCTCCAGGTGTCAGAGCTGAGATTCCCCTGCAGCCCACGGAGAGCCTGCACTGGAATAGGTTTTCTGGCAGGAGCTGTGGCCCATGGAGGACCCCCACTGGGTTCCTAGATGAGGTTATCTAGCACCCTGCCCAACCACACCTTGAAAGCCTCCAGCAATGGCAACCTCTGGGGAGGTTGTTCTGGTGACTGGTTGTTTTCACTGTAAAAAAGGTCTTTCTAACATCAAGATGAACTGCAGTCCATGGGAGGAACCCACATCAGAGCATTTCTTGAAGGACCCCATACTGGAGCAAAAGAACAGCATAAGCAGGAAGAAGCAGCAGAGATGAAGTGCTATGGACTGACCACAACTCCCATTACCTGTCCTATGTGACACTTTGGGGGAGGAAGGAGGGACAGAAGAGTCAGGTGTGAAGTTCAGCTAGAGAGAAAAGAAAGGTGAGAGAAGCTTTTTAAAGTTTAGGGGTTTTTGTTGTGGTGTTTTTGGTTTGGTTTGGTTGATTTCTTAATCAATATATTTGATTTTAATTGGCCATAAATCAAATTAAGCTTTCCCCAAGTTAAGTCAGTTTTGCCCATGACAATAGCTGGGGAGAGATCTCCCTGTCCTTATCCTGACCTGAGAGGGTTTTCCACATCTTCTCCCTCTGCCTTGCTGAGGAGGGGGAATGAGAGAGCAGCTGGGTGGGTGCTGGCAGACAGCCAAGGAAAGAACATACTCTCTCATGTCACCCTTAATCTCAGACATACTCCACAGGCGGGTGGGGCTGGGGTCAGCTCCTCACAGGTGCCTCCTCTTAGTGGTGGTGCAGGAGACAGGCTGGGAAATGGAGCTCAGATCCAGATCTCACAGAGTACAGGAGCTGTGGGCTGGGTCCAGATCTGCTGAGCTAACCTGCTGGTTGGTGAGCTTTCCTCCTTGGTGGAGGGAACCAGCTCCCCACCTTTCATGTCTGAGTTCCAGCCCCGTCAGGGCCTCCATCAGCTGCCCTATGGCCAATAGGCTCTCTCTGTTTCGCACACTCATTCTCCCCAGACATCGCCTTCCGCTCAGGTCCATTTCTGCTCACACCCAGAGTGGAAATCACGTGCCTTTGGAAAATCACCATCTGCCTAGAGAAGTCGGCGGATATCAGCAGAACCTGGACTGGCAGCAAGACCTTCCTGGCGCTCCGGCTGCAGAGGAGGAGACATCAAGGCCACCCAAACATCTGCTTGCTGAACATCATCGACTTTGTTCCTCCTTTGCTTCAGCTTCTCACCCTTCAGCTGGGTGAGATCAATTACGGCAGGTGACAAACACAGGGCTGAGAGAAACGCAAGAGACACAGAGGCTGAGAGAGAAGAGGTAAGAAAACTCTTTCTTTTGCTAAGAGGCCAGCCTGTTTTCGGGTTTTTTAATGTTACGAAGTTTATTGCTCCACTCAAGTTGCTGTTTCGGCACGGATGGGTTGGGTTTGCCCCTCTTAAAGGTCTGTTGTAAAACCATCTTAAACCTTTGCCTTGATAATACTTCTGGCTGTGCAGTTCTCCGAGGCCTTCCAATTTTAACTAAAAACCGTTTGTCTCCCCGGAATTCTCTGAAAGGGGCAGAAAAAAAAAGGGAGTTACGAAAAGCTCAACTTGCCTCAGAGCCTGGGGATCTCATGGATCTTTCAAACCCATATTTAGGGAAATATGTCCTATATGAGGGCCTGTCACTGGCATGTCCCCAAGGGCTGCAAATGCATTGGGGAGCAGCCCTCTACCAGCTGCCACTTGCTATCACCTTCTCCACGTACCCTGCAGAAAAGGGAACTTTATTCTAAAAAAAGCCTGCAAAAATAAGAAGATGCCAGTCTGTAGCTAAGTAAGGATGTCTGCTTACATCTGTACGTGCTGAGACCGGAGGGGTCTGTTCTGCTAATCCAGGCTGACTGGCTCACTGCCTGACACTGGCTGCCAATGCAGCCTGATCCATTAGCTCAGGGCTGAGTGAGCAGGATTTCTTGGAAAAAGAGGGATCCTTTCAATTTCTGGACAACAGAAAAGGTATTTGCTTTCCCCTTCCATGGGCTGCTGCGCTGTTGAAAACAGCAGTTTCATTTCTGGTTGAATTTTTCAACTTTCAGGTGGCATATCCTGCTCATCCTCCATCAGCCACCTCCGATATTTGTCCACTCAGTGCATGAAGGTTGAGTTCAGGTGACTGCTCAGTGTTCTCCACTATAAACTCAACAGTCCCTGGTGCAGGTTAGAGTTGTAGGATCACAGAACAGTTTGGGTTGGAAGGGACCTTTAAAGAACATCTCATTCCAACACCCCTGCCACAAGTAGGGACACCCTCCACTAGACCAGGTCGCTCAAAGTCCCATACACCCTGGCCTTGAACCCTTTCAGGGATGGAGCAGCCACAGCTTCTCTGGGCAACCTGCTCCAGTGCCTCATCACTCTCTGAGTAAAAGATTTCTTCCTAACATTTGATCTAAACCTACCCTCTTTTAGTTCAAAACCATTCCTCCTTCTCCTGTCACTATCTGACCATGTAAAAAGTTGCTCTTCATCTTTTTTATTAGATACCTTTTAAGGACTAAAAGGCCATGATGAGGTCTCCCCGACTTCTCCTTTGTCCTCCCCAGTGTCTCACAAACATTTCTGCCACAGCTGCCTGCAGCACAGCAGGGCTCAGCTCATCCAAACTGAGCATCCACCTCATCCCCACTAGTGCTTCTTGAGCACCCAGGGACGGTGCCCACCTCATCTGCCACAGCCTCATGTGGGGACCCCCTATTCACCACAGCAAAATTAAGGAGGGATGATACCCAGATGTCATCCCAAGCACATACAGGGCTCGGAAGGTTGATGAAGGAGCTGATTTCAGAGTGCATTTGATTAATCACAGCCTCTGGTGGCTTTAGAAAGGTAGGTCTTGGCTTCCCCTTAGGCCAGAAGGGAGTAGCTTGGGCAGTGAAGATGGAGCCACTTCTTGTGGCCTCCACATGGTTCCAGGCACATGACTGGGCATGGGGTGCTTCATGGCTGAGGGGAGCTCACAGGGACATCGCCACCCTGCCTTGTCCTGATAGTGGGACCTCTCTTGGGGAGGATCAGCTGCTTTCACCTGTGTAACCCCATGGATCCTGCTCCAGCACTTCCCCCTCCCAGGAGCTCCAACGGGAGGAGCGTGGCGTCTGCTCTCAGATGAGCAGAGATGCTCAGGAGGAAATGGAGGCAGGGTCAAACAGTCCAGGGGGACATTAGGGACTGTGAAATGGCCTTCACTGCTGTCATAACTTTGCTCTCTGCTGGCTAGTTTCATTGCACTTGCTCTCTTACCCTGCCTGCTGCTCAGCTGACGTTTGCTTTAAGGTTAAGAAGTAAATTCAGAGAAACCACTGTTCGGTAAAAGAACCAGGTCAGCTTTGTTTCAGATTTTTAAACTGAGGAGAGGTGAAGCCCTTTAGCCCAGAGCCCCAGAGCTGAGCCTAACTCCCGAGCAGGGCAAGGCACAGCTGCACCCCGAGCCCCGGCCCGGCAGCACCGCAGGGGGAAATGCCGCAGCGGAAGCTGAGGTGTGGAGCCCTGGTGGCAAGGGAGGGAGGGCTGGGGCCCCCCCAGCCCTGACAAAACGAGCTGCTGCCAGATCAAAAGCGCAGCCACAAACAAGAGTGAGAGGAGAGAACAAAACCACACTGCAAGAAAGAGGCGCAGGAGCGCACCGAGAAAAGGAGATGGCCTGCTCTGCATCAGGAGAGGTTGTCGAGTTTTTATTTGCTGAGGTTTTCTTTAATTTAAGTTTCCTCCTGTGTCATGCCAGTTGCCAGCCTGCGGAGAGGTCTCTGTAGCCATCACCCACTGGGGTTTAGTGCTGGAGGGACTGAGGGGCTGCCAACCCTGCTCTCAAGCAGATGTTCTCCAGGCATGGCTTGGTCCTGCAGGCATCATTCTCTGGAGCAAGCCCACTCACTACCTCAGCTCTCCTTTTCCTATCCCTCAGAGAGGCAGGGATCATTAAAATAAGTCAAGAAGGAAATTAAACCAGTTTAATAAGAGGGGGAAGTTAAAATGAAAAGGAAATCAATGTTCACTTGGGAGGGAGCCCTGCTCCTCCGCTGCTAGACGTGCTAATAAATCAAGTATGCCTGGACTGTTTCTGGCACAGAGGCCAGCTGGCATGAGATGGTCTGGGCTATTAAACTCACTTAACCTCCAAAATGAACTGGCCACATGCCAGCCACCTAATGGGAGAGGTCCCTGGCCCATGCTAACACCTAAATGAATCCCAAGAGTTGCTCGGGAGAGCGAGAGTTGTCCCCAGCCAAAAATGTGTCAGCAAATGTACCAGCGATTTAACAGGACTGATGAGTATGTTCCAGTGCCTGGGGACATTCTGTGACACCGCTTAATTTATGAGTACCACCGAAAGATACAGCTGGGCTGCCTGTAAGGAGGCTGTGGGTCTGCTACAAGCATCTGCTAATGAGAGCGGCTTGCTCGGTTAACACAGCGGAGCCTTGCGCGCTGGGATCTGTAAACTCCGGAGCAGCCTGGCCTGGAGGGATGCAGAAGGAGATAGAAAGGCAGGGGGGGATTGGAAGTGGCATGCATGAGAAGCAGAAATAAACAGGGAGAGAGGGGAAGTGTGTAAAAGAAATCCTAGCTGAAGGCAACCCATTTTCCCCACTGGTTTGTAGCATGTAGGTGGTAACACGGCACTGTGGAGATCTGCCACGGAAATACAAAGATTAGTGTGAACAAAGTGGCAATGCAGAAGTTCTGAAACCAAGAGAAGAAACAGAAGAACAAAGATGCATCAATCTGCATCTACCAAGATGCACAAGGTCATCAGTTCACCGGTCCCACAGTGCTCTGGTTGTGTGGTTTTGCTCAATAACCAGGAAGCAAGAAGGCAAAGAACGAACTGAAGCCATCTGACAGGAGAATAGAGATTCCCAGTCAAAACAAAATTATGAGGTGTGACTCAGTGATTTCATTAATTTTTACTTGTTCTGTTACCTTCAGGTTTTATATAAAGTTTAATGACTTAAAAAATTTGAAACCCATCACTGAGCTGTTAATTCACAGATATTACTTTAGAGTGGGGGCTGACTTTTTCATCCCACAGAAACAGGTGATGCGAGATTTCACAGCAGGGATGAGGTTTCTCCTGCCACCTCAGGAATGGATCTTACTAAGGGCCCTGTGCCAGTTCTCAGTTATCGATGTTCCTTAGGAGTGAGATGCATACAGATGCCTTGTTAGTGCCCCTTTCTTTATTCTGTAGCTTAACCCAGCAAACTGCTTCATCACTGCCTCTGCATCTTGTTAGGAGTGATCTCCAATCGTCTGCACTTGCTCCTTTGTTTTACAATTTTTGCAGAAAACAGCTTATGCAAATATTTCCTTGCCTGGGGTAGGTTTTTTGTTTTGCATGAGGCAAGACACAAGTCTCCCCTGACTTGTCTTTGCCACCTGTTTCTCCTCTGACGGTGCACATGGCTGCTGTCTTGCTCTTGCACACACATTTTTCATCTGTGCATGTGTGCACGTTGGTCTGCATGTCAGATGTTGTGCTGACCTGATCTCCATTTAAATGTAGTGCTGATGTTTTCATCTACTCTTTGATAGCTTCTCATGCTCTGATCATTAAATTAATTTCAGTATTAAATTATCCTCTAATAGAATTTATTACACTTAATATTGCACATCATATATACAAATACTGTAGAAAATAATTCATGCATTTCTTTTGAGTTTAATCCCATTAAGAGTGCAGCCTTCAGCCTGTCACACGCCTGGCATGGGGACTGCTTGCTTTCAGAGAAGGGAGGTCACCTCACTGGCTTGCTCACTCCCCAGAGCATTTAAGCTGCTTGGCTTCCCTTCTGTGATATATGCCCTGGTTTAAGGATGGAGAGCTCAACAGTGTCCTTGCACCAGCAGCCATGGTCCCCTCCACCTTGGCAGCCCACCCAGCTGCAGCTGTTACCAGCACTTGGTTTACCAGCAGTCAGAAACTGCATCTAATTTGATAACTCACCCTAACATGACCATTAGCTTCCAGTTCCCACTTGAGGTTTTGCTACCATTAATGCAACTTCTTCTTTTAGACCTCATTCCTGCCTTGCCCCCATACTTTTCATTGAATAGTCCTAAGAATTCAAGCAGGTCTTTCCAACGTCAGACTTGCTGGTTATTGAGATTTTTAAGGTAAGAAGTTAAAACAAACAAACAAACAAAATACACACACACACACAAAAAAAAAAAAAAAAAAAAGAAGAAAAATATTAATAAAAGCCAAAAAATGGCTGTAATCACAGAATCACAAAATTACATGGAAATATTTAGATGGCAAGGGACATTGGGAGATCTCCAGTTAATTCTCCTACTCAGAGCTGAGTTGACTCTAAAACTACAACATGTTGCTCACGGCTTGACAAGGCAACTTCTGAGCATCTCCAATGGTGGAGATTGCCTGGCATCTCTTGGCACCTATTCCATTGCTGAACCACGTTCAGTGGGAAGAAAGTTTTCCTTATATCTAGTCAACATTTCCCTGCTCAACATATGGCTGCTGCCTCCTGTTCCTCCCTTGTGCACATCTGAGAAGAATGTGGCTTCTTCTTCTAGGTAATATCCATTAGATAATGGGAAACTGAAATTAGATTCCACTTTGGCTCCCTTCTCCCTGTCAAGCCCAGTTTTCTGCCTCTCCCTGTATGTCAGGTGCTCTAACTTCCTCACCATCTCACTAGCCCCTCCATTGAACGCTGTACTCTGAGTTTGTTGGCATCCTTCTTCTCCTGGGGGCCCAAAACTGTACCCTATATCCTAGATGAGACCTCAGGTGTGCCAAATAGAAAGAAATAATTACTTCACTCTACTTCCAGCAGAGCTGGCTATGCTCTTGTTAATGCAGCCCTGTATGTGTTTAGCTTTAATCTCTGCAAGAGTGATGATAACCCACCATAGAGAAGTAAAAAAGCACAGAACTCTTGGCAGTATAAACAGCTGCTGCCTGATGAATGCCAGAAACCTAGGGATGAGTAAAATGAAATGTTTATTACCAAACTCCAGGGGCACGCTGCAGATGGATTCTTCGCTGAAACAAAGGGCTCTGGTGACTTTCCCAATAAGCTTCCATTTTGCTGTGCCGAAGGATGGTGGGAGCTGACTGGGAACACAAGTCCCATCCATCAATGCCTGAAAATCAAACATTATTAACAGAGCATTTGGGTCTTCCAGGACAAGATCCCTTGGCAGTGACAGCACTTCCAGCCCTGCTCTCTCTCAGCAGAGGGGAGGAGCACTCCCACAGCGATGGAGCCGTGCGGCACAGCCGTGAGCTGCACGCCTGCCGCCTTCTTCCTTCTGCATCTGGGTGAGTCCTGGGCTCAGCAAACCCTCGTGGTGCTCACAGCCTTTGCACAAGCCTCACAACGCTCGCTGTGTTTCTGGGCTCTTTCTGATGTGTCGTACAAGATTCCTCATGCTGTTTAGCTTTGGGACTCGGGTCGTTCCCAGCCCGCCTGCTGAGCCTGCTGCCCAAACCAGGGTGCCTCGCCAGGTTTGGGGAGCTGCCCTGTAGAGGTGCAGGAGTGGGAGTCCTGTGAGGACCAGGATACACACCAAGCAGAGTGGAAAATACTGCTCCTCCACACTGCCTCCAGCTGTGGGCAAAAACACACCTGTGATGCATAACCACATCTGTGATGTGATCTTCAGAATCTCATCTGAGATTTGCCCTTGCAAATGGAGTGCTACTGGCTTGCTTAGCTTGACTGCTAATGGTATAAGCTTTGGTGGATTTTTTAGTGCTCATTTTCCAAGAAAGGCAATACAATGAATAAGGCAAGCCTGTATTTCCCAGATATTCTGCTTTGATCCCTCTGGCCACAGAGCAAAGATTGGAAATCTCTTGTGCACTCTAGAACCAAATGACAAGCAAAAGATACCAGCTCTTACTAATAACATTTTCTAATTTCACAGTTTAAGACAAAATCATAACTTCTGTAGTTCAATGTGCAATTATCAGAAATCTGTATTGGTACTGTTGGAGAGTACCTCTTAGAGGGACGTAACTTCTGGCAAACCCTACATTAAACTCATGTAAACTTTTCATTTTACACTTCTACAGCTCCTTAGTGCTCAGGTCACCTGGGGGATTTGCAGGTTAGGCATCTTTGAGAGCTCATCAGCAGTGAGGCAGGAGACAACAACCCTATTACTCCCAATCTTACTTCTGGCAACTCCATCTCCTTCTTAAGATCTTCTGCAGAAACCTTCCTTACAGCGAAGGAAATGATTCTCCCAAGAAACCACTCCTAATGTTTCTTCAACCTTATACATCCTATTTCTTTTACTGTCACATATCCCTCCTCCCAAGAACAGGAACCTGACATTAGGTCAGCCTTCTTTCTTTCTTTTTTACTTTACCTCTTCATTTTTCTGTGTTTTCAGTCTTCGTCCATGCAAAAACTGGAAGAAGGTGTGAGCAAATGTGTCAGTGCTGCATCAAGTGTTGACTGGGGAGTGAAGGAGGGCTGACATATGCTGTCCTTCATTTGCTACCAGTAGAATAACTAAGTCTTACCCAGTGGAAAAAGGTTGTTTCAGTAAAATTGTTGACATTTCAAAATTATGAATGATGATCAGTCCACCATAACTACTGGCATTTTTCCATTTTTTCTGAATATGTGTGAAAGAGAATAACCATTAGGCAAATAATAAAAGAGCTTGCTTGCTTACTTGATTGATTGATGATATAAAGGAGTGACAAATTCAGAAACTGAGGATAATTTCAGTGTCTGGGAAAGGGAGGAGAAATACCAACATCTTTTTGGAGGGCTGGGAAGTGTTTACTGAGTGACCCTGCAGAAAGTGAACTTATGCCTTCTCTTGGTGGGTATTGACTTTCAGGTCTGGTCTCCAGTATGGCTCACCAAAATGAATTCCAGGTTGGGCTCGCAGGAGGGGAGGTGACCCTGAACTGCACAGGCATACCTCCTGACTCAAAATTACCTCGGGGCACATATGTGAGCTGGATGTACTACGATACTCTTCTGTGTCGTATGGATAAGAGTAATCGTTGGAAAAGTAAGGCTTCCCATTCCTTACCCCTTCTCCCTTTACTTGGCTGAGAAACCTCTTCCCTCCTAACCAAGCTTATTTTTTCAAAAGCACCAGCTTTCATTTCTGGTGGATTTGACATCAAGATGCCGTACAGTCAGCTGTGGGTGCGGAACCTGAAGCTCTCGGACGCTGGCATCTACACCTGTGAATATGGCTCTCACAAAGTCCACACCACCCTGCACGTCCTCAAATGTGAGTGAGGGGAGGGGACCATGGAGCTTGGGGAGACATCTCTGCTGGGAATCTTCATCCAGATTGGGAATCTTGGATTTCTTCTGTCCCAGGCTACCACAGTTCATTTCTGCTCCATCTCCAGGGCACGGCCTCTCCGTGTCCTCTTTGCTGCAACACTTGTCTCTCTCTCGCAGGTAGAGGAACTGACTTACTGGCTGTGCTTCTTTCTTTTTACAGTGACAATCTCTTTGGATGGGCATTTCCTGCAAAATGAAGTGCCTGAGCTGATTTTAATGCAAAATTCATCCAGCCCTCTGCCCGATCTCCGCATCACATTGTTTGACAGTAACAACAACAGAGTAACATCAGAAGTACAAAGCAAGAGCCGTCAAAAATACATCGTGAGTTTAAAGAGACTGGAGGCTATGGACAGCGGGACCTGGGTGTGTCAGGTCCATGCAGACTCTCCAGTGATTAACCAGAACATCTCCTTTGCTGTGAAGGTATTAGGTATGTGACAACAAAAATGGAACTCACACACAGGCTTCGGAATCAATGTTCCCTTCAGCTCATGAATTTAACTTTTAATCTCCACATCGCAAGCACTGGTGCTCCAGGGCTGACTTCCCAGGGCTTCCAACAGTGCAGCTTGGAGATTGTTCTGCTGCCTGAGCTCTGTTCCACTCTTGCATTCATTTTTCCTCTTCAGGCTTGGTGAGAAGATTCTCCTTTCCTCAGGGTCTGTTCTTTTCAGCTCTGCTGTGCTTGGGAGCTTTGAATCTTTCTACTGACTTATTCTCAGATGCTGTTTAACCTTTCTGGAGGATGTTGTGGCTTTTCTCCAAGTCCTTTTTAAACTGAGTGCAGCGTGCCTCACTCTGGATCAAGGGTAGACATGGGGAAGCATAACCATGGCTTTTCCTGCCTCTGTATTCCTTGTCTGTTCTAAATTCAGGTTTTCAGAATCCAGATTTGGAAAGAAAGTATGCAGCTGTTGATAGCACTGTCATCTTGTCATGGCATCTGAACTCCCAGGAGATAAAATGGAAAGAAGGTTTCACAGGACAGCTGAAATGGAAACAACAGGAAAGTGCAAACGCTCATGAGCTGCTTGATTTCAATGTCACAGCACAAGGACAGCTGCATGAGACCAAAAAAAGCAGCAGCTTTCTGTTTGAGATACCTGAAAGAAAACCCGAAAGTACCATAGAAGTGAAGCTCCCCAAAGTCCATTTCAACCATTCTGGCCAGTACCAGTGCCAGCTGGAGTACCAAGGAAGACATGCACAGAGCAAGATAGAGCTGGTGGTGATGAAAGGTGAGAGGAAAAGAAGTGGGTCATGAAGAAGAGGAGCTGCAGAAACCTGCAAGCCACAAGAGCATAGATGGACCTGTCTTCCCATCTCCTCACTCACATGTCCTTTTCTCGCCTTCACAGTCTCAGCTAACCCTGTTGGGCCACTCTCCAGGGGAGCCAACATGACCCTGACCTGCCAGGTCTCTGGACTGCTCCCACCCAGCGCCTACTTGCGCTGGGAACGTGTGAATGGGACTGAGATGGACATTAAGGACTCGAAGCAGCATGAAGTAAAGCTGGAGGTGAACATCAGTGCTGCAGGGCTGTGGAGCTGTCACCTCATAGAAAACAGTGACAGAAAGATCAGCCTTGATTACCACGTGGGTATGGAAATCAGCATCACGTCCCTGCCCCAGCCCTAAAGCTACAAAATTCTATTTGTTTCTGTGTCTAAATACTTTTATCCTCCCACAGAGGAAGCTCCTGTTTGGATTAGCTATGTGATAATTGGAGCAAGCGTTGGAGGCAGCTTATTGGCGTTTGCCCTTGGGTGCCTGTGCATCATCAATGGTATAAGCTGGCAGCAGAGAAGGGTGAGTGCCATGGTCCCTGTGAAATGTGCAGAGATTACTGGCTCTCCATACCACAGGAGGAGTCAGGTTTCCCATCTGGGTACAGGGCAGAACAGACAAAGGGTCCATCCTTACACTCAAAGCAAGTTTTGAGATGGGCAGCCTGCAAATGTCAGACTGCACTTTACTACCACTTCAGAGGAAAGCATTTGAAACATAAAAATATCCAGTTGTTCTTTGTCCCTTCTCTCCTGGCAGCGACGGGCAAAAAGGATGGCACAAGCACGACAATACTTGCTGGAAAACAGGACGTGCCAGTGTCAACAGTAAGTGGCAATGAGGGCACCCAGAATGGGCAAAAACTGTTTTCAAGACAGGAGCTGGATGATTGAGGGGGGAGAAATTGAACTTGAGCCTCTTTGGTGAAACAGTACAGCTGCATTTCAGCATTTTCAGCTCTTACTCATGTTAAATCCTGCTTAAGAGTTATGAGCTATGTTAAATCCCAAACCCATGGTAGCACTGTGCTGGGAAAATTTTGAGCAGAGTAGTTTCACTCAAATTATCTTAATGTTGAGAGATTTTATACCAACCCAAGCAGGAGCTCCAAAGCCCTTTGGTAGGGTCCACAGTGAATCTGAGATCTAGATAGCAAGGTTGTGGACATGGAAGGCACAAAACCAAGCACAAGGATGAAACCAAATTTTAAAAATCCATTATGTCTAGGATTTCATTCCAGTTCTGCTAGCACAGTGCTGGACTGTGAAAATTGCCAATAACCTCCCAGGAGTAACAAAATAAGAGAAAAAAAAATCACAGAACACTCTGATTTGTACCCTTTCCTAAAGGCCTTGGGTGATATGAAATACACCATCATGTCATGACCCGTTTAGGGGAGCAAGGATTTCTCAGCAGAGAAGCTGCCCTTTTCCATGTCTTTAAGCTTATATGGTATCAGGCATCAGAAGCAGCTGTTGGAAACACTGACAGCCGTTCTGTCACTGGAGGTGGAGCACAAAGGGAAGTCTAAATGATTGCATGAACAAGTTCAATGAATGCTTGGGTACAGAACAGGATTTCTGCTTCACTTTCACCAGTGACATTGGCAAATTGTGATAGTTTCACCTAATTTTTGTTTTTTACTGTCACAAAGAATTCAGTGAGAAGGTTTATTGGCAAATACTGCATCACAGCTGGGTTCTGTATGTGGTGAAGAGCATAACATGTCAAAGAATTCACCTCGTTTTCACCTACATTTTATCAAGGTTAAAAAATAATCCCCCTAAAGAGAGGACAAAGCCTGTACAGATACATCAAAATCTAGATAAATCTGTGCAGTACAAGTGCTGATACAGTTGTTCTCTAACTCTCTTTGCCAAGTAAGCAGCTCAGTGTAACTGAAACCCAAAATGCAGCCATGTGGATGCTCAAATAACTGTTTGCAACCTCAGCTACAGAGGCAGGCAGTCATTCTCTATGAAAAAAAAAAAAAAAAAAAAAAAAAAAAAAAAAAAAAAGAAAAGGGGGGGTGGTACTCATGTAGTACTTTTCTCTTCCAGCAGGCTGAAAAAGTAATACTGCACCACTGACACCACAAGGACTGATGAAGTCTCTGCCTGTACCTAAACACCTGGCAGCCCATAGTGCTCTGTGAATCCATCTCCCTTTCTCCTGTTTTAATGTAATTCTTTATTCCTTCATCACTCCCCCAGTCTAATGCCATGGAGGGAGGTTTTCTGGCTGGGAGCCAATGGACAAGACAAGAAACCCTGAGGGGTTATGATTGATCCCCAGTTCTATAATGAGAGATGTTGAACAGAAGATATGTATACACACACACACAATATGCTTGTATTTTATTCATGCACTTAATCTGACCTTCCTGTGGAACCAGTTTTATGCGCTTCTTTTATCTGCCTGAGAGACAATAAATTACTTTGGGGTTGGGAATTATTTTTTGCAAGCTGGACTACATTTTTTCTGAGGCACTCTTGTCTGGTTCAAATTCACATTTCTCTCTTTCCTGCTAGGATGTGAAATGCTGATTCTCACTATCTCCAGCCTCCCTGGCTGCCATGAGCCTTCCTTAATGCAGCAGCTCTTTGCTCTCTGTGAAAGCTGTCTGTCCACGCTCATCTGCCTTTCCTGGGCTGTCTGTGCCCTACATATCTGCCCCTAGACCCACACATCTGATCCCCCATATCTATCCCTCAGCCTGTAGCTTTCACCTCTCCCATAACAAGCTAACAAACAAGCAAAAACAGCACAACCAGTGGGATAATTCAGAACTAATTTTATCAGGAGGGCAGCTCAGGGTACCAATAGATTCTGGAAATCAGAGCCCGAAGTTGTTCTGAATGTTGATCTAGAAGGTAAGTTTGGAAAGGGGGTGAGAAAGTAACTTCGAGGAGAACAAACCAGCCTTGAACTGCCTAATCCCACAAGTACAGAGAGCAGATGCTTCTGAGAAAGCCACTGAAAATGTTTCTCACCAAAACGACCTTTTTTTTTTTTGGCTCAAGGAGATGAGAAGAGGGACTGAAAAGCACAGGAAATTTCAGATGGAACTAAAAGCATGTTGCAGAGATGACAGGACGTCCTGAAAGAAAAACGCTGTTAAAATATGTACACAGAAGTCTTGTGTTTATAGAAGCAACTCTACTGTCTGCTAGTGGCAGGTCACAAAGGCCTTGAGGTCCTACAGCTGTCACTGGCTGCAGTCCCGGTTTGTTTGTCTGCACTGGCCTTGCTGGGGACAGGCAGAGGGGCACCGGGCTGTGGGAAGGGCTCCCTGTGGTGAAGACCCTCCCTGGGCTGCCTGGTGCTGGAGGAGGGGTTTTCTGTGTGGCAGTCACGCCAGCATCACACTGTTACTGACAGACAACAGACAGGCAGCACCTGTGAGCCGGGGGAAATCCGCCTCCCCACAGCCCCTGGAGCAGCCCCAGGCAGCTGTGCCAGCAGCTGTGGGCCCCCACTGCTGTCAGGCCTGTCCTCCACTGCCATCCTCACTCAAACAGGAGTGACAAAGGCCCACACTAACATCATTTTCCCTCCCATAGCCCGTGCTTGCATGCCCGTGACTGCGTTAATTTTGGAAAAGCCTTGGTCCGTATCCTGGTGCATGCAGTTGCTCCTCCTGCTCCTGTCCTGTCCCTGAACTGCCAGCATACCTTGGGAGCCAGTTGTGGCTCATCAATCTGCTAAACAAGGCATCATCATGGCTCAAGGACAGGTCCATTTTAGGAGCTGTGTGTGGGAAAATGAGCCCAAAGCCAGTGGTGGTCTTGTAAGGGTCATGCCAAACCGCTTGGCACAGTCCCCTCAGCAAAAAACTACCCTTGTTTCTGCAGTCCAGACCCTTCACCTTAAATAACTGCTTGAATACCCAAATCTGCTCCTTTTTTCATTCACATGGGTATCTGGAGCAGAGGGATTACCCTGTACCACCTGATACCTGGATGGGACAAAAAATCAGGCTGGGTGAACATCTTTTGGGAGCTTCTTTAGCACTGCAGCCATCTCCAGCAGTTCAGATGCTCAGCTGAGGTTCTGACAGCTGAACCAACCACCTCTTTAGCAAAAAACACCAGCCTTTACTTTTTCAGCAAGAGAATCATCCTGACAATAAAAGACTAAACACATTGGGCTTATTAAAAACCTTGTGTCCTGGCTCCAGCCAGCATAGAGTTAATTTCTTTTCAGCACAGGATCCATCAAACCTGGCCTGTCCAGGATAAAATGCATGGGTAGCAGACAGTGCCAGCAGCGGTGGCTCAGAGAACACAGAGGTGCCTGAGCTGCCTGACAGCTGTCAAAGCCAGGATGCAGCTCTCCTCCCTTCCACAGGCTGCAGGAGGCACGCTGAGTCCTCACAGGTGAGCAGAGGTTCCGTCCCCAGGCATAGCTGGGACCCACCTGCAAGGAGCACTCAGGCTCACACCCCCACAAACGATGCAGAAGGTGCCTCCATCTGCTTCCAGGTGGCCTGGTTAGCATGACAGCAGATGTGATGGTGCCACTGGGATGCCCGTAAGCGCACAGCCGCAGCCGCAGATGCACAGCTTCCAGTTCTCCCATCTGCACGAGCGTAACAAAAATTATAGGCCTTCCTCAACACTGCACAATTCCTTAGTGGGTCTCCTGATCTCAAAAGTTGTGACCCTGCCCTACTCTACTTGAAGCTCACCTGCAAGCACAAGCCACTGTAGGCTCTAATCTCATAAATCTCTCTTTTTTGGCAGCTCTCCTCTCTGTGCCTTTTCATATGACGACCTCCTTTCTTCCCTAGATGCACGGACTGCCCTGATTGAGACAAAAGTCATCCACGGAGTCAGTCCTAGTTGGGCTTTGCTTCCCATCTGAGTGCAATACTGAAAGCTTCAGTGTGGGCTTCAAGGCAGCACAGAGTTAGAGATTCAAACCAGATAAGAGCAAGCTTGCACAAAAAGTGTCAAGGTAGATTAGTCCCCAGCTGGAATGGAATGCAGTTACATCTTGCCCAAGCCAGGACTTCACAGGATGTCTTCCATGTATCCTGGTCCTCCTTCTCAGGAAGTGTTGACACTTCTCCCTTTGCTAGGTGTGACAAGGGTGTATCTACACTCTGCAATGGAATTGATGCCTCTGCACAACACAAACCACAGCAATAAACAACTCTGCAAAGCAGCAAACACAGTGACAGACCTATTTTATCATGTGGTGACAGCTCATCAGAGTAGCCCTGAGATGATGGCATACATGGTGATACTTACAAAATGACAATGTCAGCAAGAGCTCTGTGTAGCGGTGTGGAAATACCACAGAAAGCATGAGTTGGGAAAAATATGTCAAGTGCTGATTTTTCCTGTTACGTCAGTCTTTCTCGTACTACTGTTCCCCATGTTTGTGGGCTGCAGAAGGGAAAAAGCACATGCTTCAGTCCTTTGGACCCACCTCCAACGCATGGTCCTCGGTCAGGATCCACACACCTCCTTGCTCCAGTGGAGGGAGGAGGCTGGACTCAGCTGAGGATGCACTGCCGTGTCCAGTTCTGCTGAGCTAGAAACACACGGGCTGAAATAACCCTGTCCCACAGCGCTAACTCCCCAAGCCCCTCCTGCTTGCCGGTTTATTTCTGCCCTTTGAGTGCAGCGTGAGGCGGTGATTTGGTGGATGCTGTCAGCCGGGATCTGCCGAGGCGATCCATGTGACTCACGCTCCCCGCAGGCTCTGCAGCAAAGCACTCGCATCCCTCAGCCTTCAGAGCCAAATGACCCCGTGTGCTTCTTTGCGTGTTCCCAAGGTCTAGAAGGGGAAAAGCTGTGCACTTCAGCCTCGTCTAATTTCTTTTTATCTTGGGGATGGGAAAGGGGAGGGGGGGTGTGGGGGGAGAGGAAGGGCAGCGTTCAGTGTCCATTTGAACGGCTCATCACCCAGCCTAATGCAGCTGCAGAGAAAGAGTGGCTTCCATCCACCCTTCTCAAAGGCCAGGGTAGAGTTGGAGCACCAGACTCTTCCAAGATGTTCAGCTTTGGACTGTGTTGGAGAGTATTCCCAAGCGTGCATTTCCTAGGAGGAAGCCCAGGGTTTGTAAGTGCACTCACCTCTGAGCACCACCTCCAAACCACAGCCTTTGCCTCATGAATGTCAGCATCCTCACTTGGCATCCTCCCTGAAGAAGCCTTTGGCTCTCCTTCTGTTCATTTTCCAGCCAGCTTGGCCAAGTCTTAGAGGTACTTCCAGATTTGGCGAATCAAAGAACAGCAGAATAAGAGTGGTGGCAGAGATTGCCTCGCTGGCAAGGCATCAAAAAGGAAGAAAGGAGAAACCCCAGCTCCTCAATGCTTCAGCACCAGCTGGCTCCTGTCAAGGTGCCTGTTTCAGGCTCCAGAGCCGGGAAGTCCCTCCTCTGAGCTGTCCGTGTGCTGTGTGGAGATGAGGCTCTGGAGATGAACAGCAGTAACAGTGATGCTGGCTGCGTGAGGACCGTGGCTCCAGAGAGGCCAGCACACCACCTGAAACAAGGAGGGGAGCCAGAGAGCTTCCCTGGCAGGGGCCAGCTGCACCCAGCGTGTCAGCAGTGCTCCTGAAAGGCCAGGCTATTTTTGAATTAAATGATTGCTCTGGCCTTGGGAAACCTCAAACATACCTAGAGAAGCTAGAGGTTAAATGGAAATTGCAATTCACTGTTACAAATTTAAAGCAAAGAAGTAATTTCAGCTCCTTCCAGATATTGTGGGTTCCCAGACTAATGATTCAAGAGCTCCTAATTATCTTTTCTGTGTATGAGAACAAACAAGTAAGTGTTCGGTAATTTTGGAAAGCAGCATAATTAAATCCTGAAATGACAGTTTTACATCTTTTACAGACTGGAATTCACTGGGCTGGGATATCAGTGATGCCACAAGAGCAAAAGGGATGAAAAAGTGGTCCCTAACACTCAGAAGAACACACACAGCATTACACTGGATGGGAAGGGGGATGGGGGGAAGCAGGAGGACAAACACATCTCTGCAAAATAGCATGCAGCATCACATCATGTATTTGACAAGGCTACCCTGGCAATTCCTTTTCTCATGGTAAATATATACAAATATTTATGTATGTGACAGAGGAAAAAAAAATTTTTGAGGGTGCTCAGCTGTGTAAGTAAACACAGTCAGTGGTAAACAGGCACCCCCAAGTCCAAATCCTAGTTTATACATTGTGAACCCTAAATATTTCTGTGAAGCTCATAAACAGCACTAGTCATCTGTCCCCTGATGAGAGCTATTATCAACTGCCCATTTTGCAGATGAAATATCCGAGAAACCTCACTAAATCTTGCTGTACAGTGCTAGAAATAGAACCTAAGGTTTGGATATGACAAATCTACATTGCAGTCGCTGTCATTGGAGGGAGATGCTTGGCTGGATTCTTGTTAGCCATTAACCACACCCTGCTCAGAGAGCCAGGAAGGATGCCAGGAAACCTGCTTGCAAGCACACCAATGTAGCCTCACAGGAGGCTGTATAAGCCGTGTTGGGGCTCTGAGGGTGGATTTAATTGCATCCATGGTCTGTGAGAAACATATGAAACCTCCCATGGTCCCTATCAAAGTCCTGAGTAAGAGCTGCAAACAATCAAAACCCTGTGAAGTGCATTTGGCTGTCATGTAAATGCTTCTGCTTTTAGGATTCTGCTGTTTGTTCCTTGGTTAATGAGCTCTGTTCCTTTAAGGATCCAAGGTACCTCTGGGAAGTGCATTTCCCTGGACCTGCAGAGCTGCTGTCCAGAAATAACTGATCTTTATGCAGTGAACTTTTCCAGAAACCATTTCATACCCCGACATTGTAACAGCACTGTTTCCTCAGGCCTGGATGCCTCAGACTATTTTAGTGAGCTGAGACTTTAGACAGCAGGTTGCTGGTTGGAGTGCAGCCTGACTCTGTAGGAATTCAAAATTTGCTCCCAGCTGTGCGAGTTCTCCTAAGAGATGTCTTGTGGGGAGGGTCACACTTCTAGCCTGGACTTCCTAGATACACAGGGAACCCTGCACTGTGAGGCTTCAGGATTTCCAGATCTGAGCATTGTCTCCTTTGCCTGTGCATTGTCAATATGCAGCATGCACACAGTTGCAATGCATCTCTTATAAAAACCAGTGAAAGCAGATGTCTGGAAATCTTTAAAATGCATTTAGATGAGATGGATGGATGGACAAGCATCTGCTTGGGACTGTGACAGCCCTAGGGTAAGAGCTCTTCTTCCGACAGAGTTTGTTCCGCTTCACAGTAAAACTTCAATTTTTTGCTTTCATTCAAAGTAATAACCCAGACTAATTTGCAAACACAAGAAGCTTCCCTGAGACTGGAGGACTGTTCCCATCCAGCTCTGCTCACCAGCCTCTGCCAGGTGTAGCCTAAGCCATGAAGAGAAGGTGGGCTGCAGCTTGTCCCTTCCTGTGTGGAGAGGAAGCAGGCAGACAGGACAGAAAGTGCTGGAAGCTTGGTTTGCTGTTTCCCTGAGAGAACACAAGGATTAATTCACCCACACAAGCAGGCTAACAACGCATGCTAAGGAGACTCAACTCCTGAATCAGAAGAGGAGGGTGATGTCAAAGTTGTCACATGAAGCAATTCATACAAATGACACAACTGAAGCTACACAAATGTTTACATTTGTGGATACAGACCTTCTCACTTCAAGGCATAAACCTCCCACAAATGATACAGGTCGAAAAGTGACAGAGGAGGGCCATTACTGTCTCTTCTCACATCTTTGGCTCCTGCTGTTGCTGGACTGGCCACTGTGCTGAGCCACCTCAAGACTGTTCCTCTGTGGGAGCTCCTCATTCCAAAGAATAGCCAGATCATGGCAGCATTGCCACCCCCTGTCTTCCTTAAAAATATCTCTTAACATCTACCTGACACAAAGCTGGATCTATTCTAGTGTTTCCTGGTTCCACGCCCTGTTGCCAAAAGAGACCCCACTCACAACAGCTACTGCAAAGCAAATCTCTTTTTTGCCTCTGGAACTGCCTTTGCTGCTGCGCCTGGGCCCAAGAACCAGCAGGAGCTTCTTCCTCAGGAGTCTCTCCCTCTGCTAAATCTACAGATCTCAGATGAAATTACTTGGTACCTAAGACACTTGGGGTCACCTCAGCCAATATTGAGAATGATAAATGAAATCTGGCCCTAAAATGAATGAAGACAAGGAAGGTATTGGTGCCTTCACTTCAGTAGCAAGACGGGCTAACAGGAAAATGAGATGTCTTGTTTATGGTCTTGTGAAGTCTATATAGCCGGGAATGCCGTGGCTGAGGTGACACAGCTGGAGGGGGAGCTTTACCCCTCTGACACGACCAAACCATTCTCCTGAGCACTACTCCCACTCTATCCTCCTGTCCTCTCTTCCCCCTTCCCCCTGTCTGTAGGACCACGCTTGGTGATGGAAGAGGTCACCACAGCAGCTGTGCAAACTGAGGCACCCTGGGCATCCGATGCCCTGGACACCTTGCCCTGCAAGCACCCTTTGCAGCACCAGCTCTTTCATTTCCCCTCACCTGGCACCCATCCTCCCCACACCTCGTACGCCCTGGGCGCCTCCCGCTGTCCCTCTTTGGGGTGGACTCGAGTGTCCTGCGAGTCCTGCGAGTGGCCCTGTGGGGGCGGCCCGTGTCGCCCCGTGGGGCAGGAGGGCTGCCCAGCACGGGGAGCCGCCGTGCCTGGGCCATGTCCCAGCCGGGCTCCGGGAGCGCGGTGGGGCGCAGCCCGCCCCGTCGCCGCGGCCCGTCGGGAGCAGCGGAGGGGCCGGTGCCGGGGCGGGGGCCGGTGCCGGGGCGGGGGCCGGTGCCGGGGCGGGGGCCGGTGCCGGGGCGGCGGCTCCCGCGCCCGTCCGCCCGTCCCGCCCCCTGGCTGCTCGGCCCGGCGGTGCTCCCGCCGCCGTCCCCCGCCGGCGCTCCCCGCCCCTCGCCCCTCGCCGAGCCCCGCCCGGCGGTGGCCGGAGCGCGGGGCCGGCGGTGCCTGCGGCGGCCGGAGCTGCGGCGGCGGCCGGGGCCGGGGGCCGGCACAGCCGGGCAGAGGCGCGCACAGCCGCGCGGGGCGCCCGTCGCCATGGCAGCGCTTGCTCCGGCGAGAGGTAAGATGGGTCCCCCCGGCCCCCGCCGCCGCCGCCGCCGCCGCGATCGGCCCCCGCTCCGCCGCCGGCGGCCCCCGCTCCGCCGGGCGCAGGGCGGCGCCGCCGCCGCCGGGCACGGCCGCGCCCCGGGGCGCCCCGCGGGCTCCGCGGCCCCCGCCCAGCCCAGCCCAGCCCAGCCCCGGCCGAGCCGCTGCGCTCCGCCGCCGGGCGAGGCTCGGGGCGGCCGGAGCCCCGCCGCGCCCGGGCTGCCGGGCGGGGGGCGAAGGGAGGGGGCGGCGGGGCAGCGGCGCACCTCGGCCCGGCCGGCCGCGCCTCCCGGCACCCCGGCTTTCTCCGCGCCTCTTTGCAATCGTTCTGGGTCACCTTCCCCTCCGAGCCCCCTCCCTCGCCTCCCCCTGCATCAGCAGCCCCGCGAGGTTCTCCTGTGCCGTGCCCCGCTGGTGGGATGGGCGGTGGGTGCAGCCAGGGAGCGTGGCCAGGTGAGGACGGGTTTCCCCGACCTGGGCAGCCTGCCTTAGCTCTGGGGCACTCCGGTCTCCGGTCTCCGGTCTCTGCTTGAAGCAGAATTGGGCCCCAAAGCCAGCAGAAACGGGAGCATTCCAGCCTCATCGAGGGATCAGTGTGGGCCACCAGAACAAGCTGGGTGGGAAGGGCGGCAGAAGGAGATGCTGCAAGGAAATTCGTTCCCTCGGGATTATCAGAGACGGGTAGTTCCGAAACTGTCTCCCGAGGCCACAGGCCTAACTGCGAGAGCTGGTACAGGGGGGGAAAAAATCAGAGTAGAATGGGGGCATCACCAATCCAGTCCAGTGGCAAACTGCTCCAAGCAGGGAGGAAAGGAGGCAAAGCCTCAGGTGGTCACAGAGAGGGTGAGAAAATACGGAGAAGCAGAAGAAAGGGGGGGTGGAGGGGTGGGAACTGAGCCCCTAGCTCAGGCTTGGGTACTGAGCCATCCACATGGAGTTGAAGTTTACATCTGCTCTGGCCAAGGCACAGAGCAGGCCTGTACCTTCCTGGAATATATTGCTTGGGTGTTCCCTGTGGATGAAGACAGAGAAGGGGGTCTGAGCTGGTAGGACCAGGGAAGGCAAAGGTAAGTAGTCTCAGGAATAGGTTAGTAGTCTTGTTCCCTGCGTTTGTGACTCTGGGGGGTCTCTGGAGACCAGAACTGCTCCAGCAGAAACATGTGGCTGAAAGACTTGTGTGCCGAGAATGTGGAATGGCAGGGTACTACTGGAATGGTGGAATGCACCCATGGATGGGACAGGCTGGGAACAGCAGGTTAAAAACCAGATCATTGGCAGAGAGAAGCTGAGGTCCAAAGACTGTTGGAGCTGAGGGAGCTGTACAGCTGAAACAAGGGGTGTAGCAGCACATGCATGGGGATGGTAGGGCTGGAATTTCAAGGGATGATGCGGATCAGACCTTCCATGCCAGAAATGGCATTAGTAACACTTTGGGTAGGGAGCCTGGGACTGGAAGGGCAGGGAACATGGTGTGTCTCAGCAGCACTGGATTGAGTTGGTGGGGACCAGAGTCCAGGCTGAGCTGTGCAGGGACTGGTGCAGATTTGGCTCTTCTGTTCCCTGTAAGACACAGGGAATGCTCCACACTGTCTAAATCATGACAAGGTGTTAGTGTGGGCAAGGAAAGAGAGAGAGAGATCTGGGAAGATAGAATGATCTTAAATTACTTTTTCTCTTTTCTCTCTTCTACAGTGAAACTCATGCCCTGAATCTCCAAGGGAACCTTTGAAAAGGATCATCCCCTCCCTGCCATCTCCTTATTGTTTGCCAGCTGTGCCCTGTGCAGGAAAGCTTTAAAGACCAGCTAAAAAAGAACAGCAAAAAGGACAATGTAGTGAGAGTGCAGTGAGGTCTTGGGTAGGGAGCCCTTTGAATCTTGTTTCTCACCCTTCCCTCTTCGTTGATAGCTCTCTGACAGCCTTAGCAGGAGCCTCTGCCTGGCCACGAGTGCGGTGGCATTTGGTGAGAGGGGAATTACATACAGTGTATGCACCACCCTTGCTTTTTTGTGGGGACCTTTGCTCTTTTTCCTGACATCTCTGAAACTCTTGCCCGGCTCCTCATTCCCTAGGACACTGGGAAGCAGGCACTTGCTTCTGCCAAACTGTTTGGAGTCCCTAGAAGTCCTTGTTTGTGTGTAGCCCTCACCAGTCCCAGCAGAAGGTGGTCTCTGAGTCAGAAGGTGTCTGGTGGGCACATGAAGTAAGGAGATCTTTTTATTTGGGACAAGAGTGGAGCAGAGTGATGTAATAGATGGGGAGGAAAAAAAAAAAGTGAGCCCAAGCGAGTGAGGGAAGAAGCACTGGCAAGTGTTCATGAGAGAGAAGAAAGGTGGAAGAAAGAAAGAGAACAGGGAAAAAAAATCAGATGAAAAAGTTAGAACAAGGGGAAGAAATATAATCAAATAGGAGGGAAAGGGAAGACTGGAAGCGAGTCAGAGCTGACGGCTGTTCTGCCTGGCACCTGGTGGCAATGCCTTGAGAAACCCTTCCAGTGTGCAAACAACTGACATTGCAGCAGCAGATGAGGAGAGACGTGGCTCCCCCAGTGCAGAGTCCCACTCACCCTCTTCCAGAATCCCAGCAGCAGAGGCAGGGTGCAATCTAGCAGGGGTGGCAGCATGGGGGACTCTGAATCAGAGTCCACCTTGCACAACAACTCACTGTGGTGGCTGGCGTGTGGGATGTTAGCTCTGTTGGCCAACTCCTGGATTATCCTCAGCATCACGGCCAAACAACAGAAACACAAGCCTCTGGAGCTGCTGCTGTGCTTCCTCGCTGGCACGCACATCCTCATGGCAGCAGTACCCCTCACCACCTATGCCGTGGTGCAGCTGCGGCGCGAGTCCTCCGACTACGACTGGAACGAGAGCATCTGCAAGGTCTTTGTCTCCACCTACTACACCCTGGCGCTGGCCACCTGCTTCACGGTGGCCTCCCTCTCCTACCACCGCATGTGGATGGTGAGGTGGCCGGTCAACTACCGCCTGAGCAACGCCAAGAAGCAGGCTCTGCACGCCGTCATGGGGATCTGGATGGTGTCGTTCATCCTCTCCACCCTGCCCTCCATCGGCTGGCACAACAACGGCGAGCGCTACTATGCCCGCGGCTGCCAGTTCATTGTCAGCAAAATAGGGCTGGGCTTCGGTGTCTGCTTTAGCCTCCTGCTGCTCGGGGGGATCGTCATGGGCCTGGTGTGTGTGGGTATCACCTTCTACCAAACCCTGTGGGCGCACAGAAGACGCCGGCGGTGCCGCCATCAGAGAGCAGAAGAAGCGTCATCCTGCTCTTCATCGGCGCACACCACCTTCAACGTGCCAGCCATTGTGGTGGAGGATGTACGAGGCAAAAGGAGGTCTTCACTGGACGGCTCCGAGTCAGCCAAGACCTCCTTGCAGATGACCAACCTCATAAGCGCCATTGTCTTCCTGTATGACACGCTCACTGGGGTGCCTATCTTGGTAAGCATCCAGTTCTCCCTTTCCCTTCAGAGTCTGCAGTTAAACCAGATTTGCTTTTCTCTCAAGTTTTAGAGAAGGACCTCTCCTGTCCCACCAGCCGCAGAGCTGCCGCATCTGAATCTGTGTTATTCTGAGCGGCGGTTTTAAAAAGATTGCAGTAATTCTCTCATCCTTCCGCAGCAGCATTTTCTTAAGTCTAAGCCTGGGGAATACACACCACACAGCTAAAACCACTGTGCAAGTTTTAAGTGGCTAAGAGGAGAGGAAATTATTCTGCAAACTTACTTGTAAAAACAATGAGATTTCGATTTCTCCAGTTTGCTTCTGGAGAACTGATCCACCAGCTTTATCAGCTGATGCATCCAGTTGTCTTTTTCCTTCTGCTTGTATGGCTGTAGGCAGCATTCAGGTTTTGGCTAGCCAGTCGATTCTGTGCAAAAATTGGAGAGCTAGAGAAGTTCTCAAAAAGAACCCTTAAAAGAGGAGAGGCTGAGTCACAGACTATTTTTCTTCCCAGTGGCTGTGTCCTTTGTTAGCACCTATTTAGCTCCAGCTGGTAATGAGCACAGGAAGAAGGGAAGCTGTCGCTGTGGGACACAAGGAAGGAGACGCAGACTCGTCAGAAGGCTGTGTGGACTCCTGAGGAGGAGCTGTCAGGTTTATTGTCCAAACCTATTTTATACCCTTTTACAAAGAACCCACCTCAGAGGTGGGACCCCTGGCACCATTGGTCACTTGAAGAGACCATCACACGAAGTCCCTCCTCTGGGAAAGCGTGTGGAAAACATCTTTGTTTACAGATAGCATGACCTTGTTTTCCCAGTTCTGTCCTGGGAACAGAATTTCCTAAAGCCAAAACATGGCAGGCACAAATCATGGCTACAGGATGCTAGCACCAGGTCTCATGTTAGAGATACAACAGCTTGAAATATGGTCCAGCAAACCTGGGGCAAGACCCCAGGAGCCGTTTTTCAAAGGGACACGGGGTAATTACTTGATGAATCCTTTAGAGACAGATTACGTTCTGCTACAGAATCGATTCGCGTTACCTTTCTCCCTTGATCCCTGGTTTTGTCTCCTTGGCATTGTTGCTTTTTCTTACCTTTAAAGGTCGTGAGCTTTTTCAGCCTGCGCTATGATACGGCCCCCACCTGGATGGTTCTGGCTGTGCTCTGGTGTTCCATGGTGCAGACCCTGCTGCTCCCCTCTTTCATCTGGTCCTGCGAGCGCTACCGAGCGGATCTCCGCACCGTGTGGGAGCAGTGTGTGGCTATCATGTCTGAGGAGGACACAGAGGATGGTAAGCTCCTCACCAATCCACAGTCCCCTTTCTTCACCGACCACCTCCCCAAAAGACTGCAGAGGAAAGAGGGGATCTTTGGGAAAAGGATCTTGTAGTGTTGCGGGTGGCTCAGTGACATTCATGTCACAGCTTGGAGTCGGCAAACAGAAGAAAGTTTATTCTGTAGAAGGCTCTGCCACTCACCTGCAGCCTTAGGACTAGCATCCAGGAAGCATTAGTGCAACATCCTCCTCACTAGTTGCAAGCATAGATACGTTGTGTGTGGCTGCCAAACCACAACCAAAGTGACATGCTGGGCCTCAGCCCAACTCACTGATCCAAAGGTCCGAGACCTGACAGTGAGCGATTCAAAGGCGAGACAGAAGAAATAGGGCACTGTCTGGGTGCTTTAGTGCTGCTGCAAGCAGAAAGACAAGGTCCTTGTTCAGAGGTGAGCCCTGAGGGCTGCAAGTAGGGCAGCACAAGTCAGATAAGCATTCGGATGGTGGCCAGGTGCCCTGATAATGCTCCTCTTCTGACTGAAAAGTGTTGACTGCCGTTCTTGTCTTTGCCAACAGATGGTGTATGTGATGATTATGGCGACGGCAGGATCTGCAAAGTAAGATTCGATGCGAACGGCGCTGCAGCTGCGAAGCGGGACTCTCGGGACATCAAGCTGCTGCCCATGCACCACATGTTGTTGCCCCAGGACAAGGTGCACTACCTGCAGGTGAGCCGAAAGCCAGCAGGTCAGCCCCACAACCCACTTCCTTCTTTCTCGGTTTCCCACACCTTTGTGTCCTCTTGACTCTCTTCTCTGAGAAAACCTCAGCTACTCTCTTCCTGTTCTGACTCTTTAAGTCTTCCATCACCTTCCCCCTTCTCTCTTTTCCAGGTCCCTATCTCACGGAGAATGTCACATGATGAGACTAACATCTTCTCCGCCCACCGCTCTGCTCCATCCTTCCTACACAAGTGGTCTTCATCTGACGACATCCGCATTTCCACCCCCCGCAAGCCCGGGAGCCCTGGTTTCTTGCCTCCCCAGCTGCACGACTACCAGCACCGCCGGCGGCCGCCAGAAGATGAGCTGACGACCCTACGGCAATTTTTGGAGGGGGGGCTGTTGCCCCGGGGCTCCAGCTCCAGCGCCTGCTTCTTCCGAGATGAGATCACCACGTTCATCGACGAGACGCCACAACCCACCCCAGCCTGCAGCCCACGGCATTCCCGTCTCCTGCTCGCATCGCGCCGCGATCGCCGCCTCTCCCTCGGCAGCAGGGAGGAGGAGAATCCCGACCGGCCACGGCGCTGCTCCGTGCTTGGCAACGAAGTCTGGCATCTGCAGGAGGGAGAGCGGGCGCCATGTGAAAGGACCCTAGAGGCCTGCGAGCCACAGACCTTCCAGGACCCCAAACTATGAGAGACAGCATCAAAAACATTCAGTGCCATCACGGTTTTTAAATAAAACTTCAAGCGTTCCCTTTGTCCCGGGACCCAGTCACTAATTTGCATTCTCATCTTTCTCGCCAGCAGGCAGAAAACATGGCACCCCATGCTGGTGGGGGCAAAAGAAGTGGGACAGATCCGCAGAAGGGAGCACAACGGACGGACAGACAGACAGACAGCCAGCCTGTGCCTGCCCTCAGGTTACAAACACATCCACCGCTGCCACCGCCAAATGGCACCCTTGCCAGTCCCGTCCCTTTGTGAACTCCACCCTCGCATCCGCTCTGCCCTAAGAGACAAGGCAGGCGCAGAATGGTATTAAAATTCTATATTTGGAGTGTCAATCGTGTGTCTGTTTTTAAAATACTATATTAGTAATAATTTTGTTTCCATAGAAACAAAATGATTGGCCCGATGTTTAATGAAGCTTCACAGGCTTCTGGAAGGGAAATGCAGAATGTGCGAGGCTCCTTTCCTCCCTCCTCATCCTTTCTTTTCAGTTCCTCTGAAAGGCAGCAGATGCTTAGCAGCCCAGGAAAGGGAATGATGCCCTTAGAGGAGTTGTCATGGGAGACGGGGTGAAAGGTCTCCTGTCCATTTCAGACGTGGTGCTAAGCAGGAGGGCCCTCGGGTTTGTAGTGGTGCTAAGCAGGAGGGCCCTCGGGTTTGTAACATTGCTCAGCGAAAGGTTTTGCTTTGAGGCAACTCCACTCTTGGAAACAATTAAATTCTCTCCAAGAAGACCCTGACCCTTAACACCTCATTTCACCAGTGCAAACTGTTGATTCCAGTGCAAACTTTGGGTGAAACTTCAGACGGCCTGAACTGCTCAGCCAAACAGGAAAGCTGACAGAGGCTTCTGGAGGAAGGACCCCTCAACTGCCCGCACCGTCAGAGCTGGGAGTGGTGAGGTGTGGAGCAGGCTCCTGCCCCAGACACAACGCTTGGCAGGGAGATGCAAGAGAAGTGTGTGGGAGATGGACCTTCTGGCTCGTGCTGGCTGTAGCTCCAGCCATGGGCAAAGGTTTGGCAGTGTCAGAGGAGAGGCAGTGACAGAGGGAGATAGGTAGCCCTATCCCATAGAACCCCAAAGCAGTTCTCCATGTGATGGGAGTATGAAGTGTCCAAGCGTGACTCCAAGGAGAGGCCTCGCTGGAGGCGTTTGGGTGACCCACCCCAAAGGGAGGGTTCGCGCTGGGGCGGCCGCCCGGAGCAGGGGCCACCTCAGGCACAGCGGCAGCAGCACCGGCAGCCCCCGAGGCAGCGGCGGCTCTCGGCCGGCGCAGCAGGACCGGGGCCGAGCCTGCCCGCCCACCGCGGCCCCGGACCGGCGCCGCCCCCGGGGTGGGCCGAGCCCGGGGCCCGCTAGGACAACGGACCCCTGCTCCTCTTCCTCCGCCTTCCCCTCCCGGAGCCATGGCCTCGCTGCTGTGCCTCAGCCTCCTGGCCGCCGCCGCGGCCGCCACGTCGCCGGGCCGGCTGGTGCCCTTCGACCTGCTGTACGCGGACGGGGTGCGGGCGTACCTGGCTCGGGACTGGGCGCGGGCGGCCGAGCTGCTGCAGCGCGCCCTGCACAGCTACGCGGGGCTGCGGGCCGCCCGCCGCGCCTGCCGCGCCGCCTGCGCCCGGGAGGAGCCCTTCGCCGGCGGGCCCGGGCGCTGGGAGGCCGCGCTGCTCGGGCCGGTGCTGCAGCGCGCAGGGTGCCTGCAGCGCTGCCTGGGGCGGCGGCTGCTCCCCGCGCCCTCCGCGCACCGCGCCAGCCGCGCCGTGCGCCGCGACTTCGAGCGCAGGGAGCCCTACAACTACCTCCAGGTGGCCTTCTTCCAGGTGGGCACCGGCGTCCCTGATCGGTTCCCACACAAAGGCTATGGGCTTGAGACTCGCCGGGGTGGGAGTTGTCACCTCCGGCGGTGCTGTCGCGCAGGGCAGGGGGCCGGCGGGGCACGGCTCTCCTGGAGGGTGGCCGCTTTTGTCTGCTGCCTCTTCTCTGAGCCTCGGGAAGAGACGACCGAGAGGGAACCTTGTTGATGCGCATAAATGTCTACGAGGGAGTTGCCAAGGGAATGGTGCCAGGTTCTTCTCGCTGGTGCCAGCCACCGCAAGAGGCAACGGGCAGAAACTGATGCGCAGGAAGTTCCACCTTTAGGTGGAATATTAGGAGGAACTTTACTATGCGGGTGACCATGCACTGGAACAGACTGCCCAGAGAGGCTGCGGAATCTCCCTCACCGGAGACATTCCCAAACCATCTGGATGCAATCTGGTGCCCTGTGCTGAAGGATGGCCCTGCTTGTGCGGGGAGGTTGGAGCAGATGACCCACTGTGGTCTCTTCCAGTCTGACCCGTTCTGTAATTCCGTGATTCTGTGACCCGGGAAGCGGCTGGGGTGAGGGGTGAGTGTGAACAACAGGGACCTGCAGGAGCATGACAGGCACTGCTGCCTTCTCTCTGCAGCTGAAGAAGCTGGATCAGGCCGTGTCTGCCGCTCACACCTTCTTCGTGGCTAATCCCCAGCACCTCCAGATGCGGGAGGACATCGAGAAGTACCGGCGTATGTCAGGGGTCAAGGCAGACAGCTTCCAGGACCTGGAGGCCACACCACACTGGGTGAGGGCTCTGTGCAGAGCCACGCATGAGCAGCTTTTATTCCACCCTTGGGACCGGTCTGGGACCCTGCTCTGTTCCCACACAAAGGCCATGGGCTTGAGACAGGGTCCCCATACACAGAATCATAGATTTAGCCTAGAAGGGACCTTTAATGATCACCTAATCCAAGTCCCATGCTATAGGCAGGGACACCTTCCACTAGATCAGGTTGCTTTAAGCCCCATCCAACCTGGCCTTGGAACACTTTGAGGGATGAGGCATTCACAGCTTCTCTGGGCAACCTGCTTCAGTGTCTCACTGCAGTCACCATAAAAGTATCTTATCTCCAATCCGACAAATATTTTATCTTCATCAAAAAACACTTTTTCAGTTTAATATCATTGCCCCTTGTTCTGTCACTACAGGCCTTGGGCAAAAGTCTTGCTCAGACCCCTTTGTGTCTGAAAGGCTGCAGGAAGATCTCCCTGCAGCCTTCTCTTCAAGGTGAGGACAAACCACTGCAAGTGTGACAGAAAGACTTTTTGATGACAGTTACTTGGCTTACGTCTAGGATTTGCTGTCACTGCGTGGTTGACTGTGCATGAGCAGGCAGGGCCCTATATGTCAGCACCACCCTGTGAGCAACTCAGAAATCTTGGGGCATGCTTTGGTGTCACCCACACTGATAAAGGGACCTGGATCTGTCCTTCACAGGAGGCATATGAGACTGGTGTGCAGCACTATGATGCAGACGAGTACCTGCAGGCCGTGGCCAGGCTGGAGGAGTCACTCTCAGAGGCCCTGTCAGCACTGGAAGAGTGTCGTGCCCTGTGTGAAGGGCCTTGGGAGGATGAGGACGAGGAGGAGAAAATGCAACCTGGCCTGTATGAAGCCATTGCAGGTAGTGTTAGAGGCACAGAGGACTGGGTAGGAGGGCTGTGCTCCCCACACTGGGCACATCCCGTCTCCCAGCACTTCTGTCAGGAAGAAGTGTGGGCTACTGCCTTTCTTGCTCCTCTCTCTTGCAGCCCATTATATTCAGGTTTTGAAGTGCAGGCAGCAGTGCGTCCTGGAAATTGCCACAAAGCCGGGGAGAATTTCTGCCACAGAAGATTTCATACCCTCTCATCTTGATTTACTGCAGTTTGCCTACAGCCAGGGTGAGCAGAGCCACAAACCAGCAGGTTATGCTGTGGAACCCCTACCCTTGTCCTTTGCCTCTGATCCTGGAGGGCAACTTGTCTGGGGAAAAGTGGCACAGTGACCTGAGCTCTACTGCTATTTGCCCCCTAACTCTCCCCAGAACCTTTACTCAAGTCTGTGGCTACCTTGGGAGATGTCCCTTTTGGTCTTCTTCAGTCTCATTGCCCAGATTCTGTGATGGGAGGCTGTTCCCGTGTCTTTCCTCCAGCACGCTTTTCCAGGGCCTTGTTCCAGCTATTTGCTGAGTGTTTTATACCTTCCTTTTCAGTACATGGCTCCAGACCAGGCTCCCACTTCCTGCCTAGAGGCTGCACATGCATCTCCCCTCGGCAGTGGTGTTCCTTCTGAGGCAGCCCTACCTGCCCCTCGCTGAACTGATGGCCTGTCATGACATTGTCATGTCCTGTCACTCTGTCCCTTTCACACATCCCTCAGCCCTTCTTTTGCATGCCCCTGCTCCTCCCCACCCAGCTGTTTCATGTTTCCTCTGTCAGACCACGAGTTTCCTCTGGTAACACTTGTATCTCAAAGAAGCTGCTAGACTCCTCATCTTGTCTGTTGCATGGGCGAAGTGGGACCATCTCTCTTTCAAAATATACTTGCTTTTAATGTGTTTCTTCTAAGCCAGCTCCCAACAGGTATTAAAGACATGCCTGTTCTGTGCCAGGTTCATTCCCATCGTTGGGTGGAAGCCCTACTAGGTGGGGGTTGGTGTGTACTTGGTGTAAGGCCAGCTGCCAGATCCTGACAGGGACACTGGGGGCTGCTGGCCTGTACACATTTGCTGCTCCAGTCTTCCAGAGACGTGTGTGTTTGTTCTCTTCTGTCCCTGCCCAAGTTGGGAACCAGACACTAGCTGCTGAATGTGCTGCTTCCTACTTGCTCTTCTATCCGGCGGATGAGCCCATGTTGGAGAAAGTGAAACAGTATCGCAGGGAACTGGGAGAGGATGCAGCTGTCACAGCCCGACAGGTAGTTACAACCCCAGGGCTGTCCTTTTTGGTCCTCCCCTGTCCCACAGGACAGGATCACTGTCCAAGAGACAAAAAGGGAAAGGTGTTTCACTGCAGAGATGTGCCAAGGCCAGGACTGAGGAAACTGGAGTTTACTTCTAGTCTGTCACAGTCAGTGTCCCTTCAGGACAAAAACAGGCTTAAATTGTGAACTGCAGGGTGATGGGACAGGCCTCTGCCCTGGACAGGGATGGGGCTGTCTCTTGAGAGGTGGCTGTTTGACAGTCTCTTTGCTTCCTTAGAGTATTCAGCATTATGTGCAGAGATCTTTGATGGAGAAGAAGTTGATTTATTATGCAGTGGAGCATCTGGGAGAAACTTTTAATGACCCTGTAAGTAACAGTATCATCTTAATCTTCCTGCCATGGTTTCACCAGTTGTTCACAATCACAGTTGTCAGAATTCACTTTAGTAGGCCATGATCCAGAAAGGATCAGATGCTGATGAGAAAGACCCCCAAGTCCTTATGAGATGGATCCTTAAGGCCTTTCTGCTGCTCCAGAAATGGAGTTAATTTGGAATTGCTGCTGTAACCATATGCATTGGCTCAATTTGTCTGTCCTGACAAGGGGGCCACAGTTCTGATACTCACTGGAGAAGCAGTGGAAGATTTGTTGTGTACTGAACCACCTGTGTTTTTTTCTACAGGACCTTTGGACTCCAGATGAGCTGATTCCTGAAAACCTAAAGGAGAAATACAGGTAAGATTGTGCATGTCAGCTAGGACTGCAGTGTAAGTAGGGGTGGTACAAGGAACAGTAATATGTAGAGAAAAGGAACTGAAAGGATGTGAAATGCTACTACAGAGGAGGGTTGGGCATAGCTCTGTGTACTGACAGCCCTGGTCTCTGTGTTTCCCTTGTTCCCGAGAGAGGATCAGGAGAAGCAAAAGCAGGAAACTCTGGATGTGGAAGAGAGGGAGAAGAGGGGTGAGTAGAAGAGCTTGAAGGAGGTCTTGGATGCAGTCAGCCAGGCTTACTCAGGCTAAGTGCTGTCTTCCATCTCAGACATTTGAATGCATAGATGCAGACTGACTGGAATGGCTCAGCGAGTCTTCTCACTGTTCTTTTCTTCCTCTTTGATGCATGTGTAATCTTGCACAATCTCCCTGCCTACATCTCTGGCATGCAAACTCAAAGGGCACTGTGGCTGGAGAAGCTGAGAACAGCCTGAGTGTGTGACAAGCCTGTGGATGAGATCCCTGTTCAGTGTGGTAGGAGTATCTACGCCAAACCTGGTTCAGCTCCACAAGCCCAACTTCAATCAACATTTTTCTGAAAGGGACATGAAGGGAGGGGCCGGGAAATGGAAACCGGAAGCAGACAATGTTGCTTGGGCAAGTCTTTCCCTGAAAAACAGAAGTCCAAGGGGTTTGTGTCTGAATGATGCAGACTGCAGTGCAGAGTCTTGGGTTCTTGCTGGTCCCCTATTCTTACATGTGAATACAGAGCCTCTTGAAGGGCTCTGTCATGGATTCTTTGCTTAAAATGACCCCAAGTGGTTCTCTGCTGTGGCACATGTGAGAGCAGAGCCTTCTAGCATCCTGAGTGCCTTGGCATTCCTCATCAACCAGAGGTCAGAGGGGGTGGGAAAAAAGGCCAAAGATCAAAAAGCTAAATTATCAGCTAATATCCAGTGCTTCTCTTTGGGGATGAAGAAAGCAGAAAGAGTCACCAGAGATAATTTTAGGATAAGATGTTGATGAAAGATGATTGAAAGGAGGGTTGATGGAGGTGTTTACCTGCTTCTTTTCTCCAGAGCCTCACTCCAGTAGGCTGGACCTGTTCTGCTGCTGCAATCCACAGTGCACTCAAGTTCCCCCAGCTCCCTGCTGCTCTCCCAGCAAGTCCCAAGTCTCTGCTGGCTCCTGAAGCACGTGCTGTAGGCCAGCTTTCCCAGCTGGTGCTCTGGTTCCCCTGAAGCATGTGAGGGGTCTGTGAGGAGCGGGCACTTCTGGGGAACTGTCCTGTCTTCTCAGAGAATGTATAGTGTCTCTCCACTTCCTTATCCAGGCTGGGGGTTGGTGTCTGAGGGATTCTTGTCCAAAGCTTGCTCATGCCTGTCTGTGCTTACTTCTCAACAGGTCCTTTGCCTTTTGAGGGTATTGCTGTCACGATGGATTCCCAGCAGATGAACGGAACGCAGAGGGTTGTGTTCGACAGAGTGCTGACAGAGTCTGAGTGTAAGGACCTTCTCCGGCTGACAAAGGTGAGGCCAGGATGCTGTAAGAACTCCTGTGTGTGTGCTTTCCTTCTCAGCAGGCAGGGCAGTAGGGTTTCCATGGAGGAGAGGAGGCAGCCTAATGCATGTCCTCTGTATCCTTCTATTCCAGGCAGCAGGGGAAGCAGGAGATGGATACCGGGCAAGGCGGTCGCCTCACACCCCACACGAGAGATTTGAAGGGTTAACTGTTTTGAAGGCCATGCAGGTAAAATGCATCTGTGAGTCTGCTGCCTTCTTAATTGTCCAGAAAGAGAGTTTGCTACCTGAGTGTTTTCTTCTGTGAATTGCACTCTGGGTGCTATCACGGGCGCGCTGTCTCCCTCACAACCCTTGTGGTCTCCTCTGACCTGCTTCCTCCTCAGTCACATTCAGGGATGTTGTACGTGGAGGGCTTGACAAGTGCTTTCTCTTCTGTGAGGCAGGGTTTTGGGACTGCTTGTCCCTGTGAAATAGCCTTACAGAAATGCTTAGTTTAGAGTTGAAGAATAAATTAAGGTAGAAGGAGCCTCTTGAGATCTCTAATCTGACCTCCGGCTTGCAGCATATCTAATTCCAAAGGTAGATGAAATCCCTCAGTTCTTTGTAAGTTCTGAACATTTCCAAGGGTGAAGACTCTCCAGCCTCTCTGGGTACCTTTTCTGGTGCTGTACCAGTCCTGTGAGGGTGAAATTTTTCTTCATCTCTAGCCAGAATTTCCCTTGCTGCAACTTTTGTCTGCTGCCTCTTTTCAGTGTGTGTCTCTGAGGAGACACTGTCTCCATCTCCTCTGTAGCCCCCTTTTGGGTGACAGGAGGCTGTACTTAGATGTTCCTTTGGCCTTCTCTTCTCTAGACTGAGGAATACCAAATCTTCCGGCCTCTAAGTCAACATTCCTGCCATCTTAGCACTCTTCGTTCAAGACTCACTTCAGTCTCCTAGTATCTCTTGTGTAGTGGGAGACCCAAAATGATGCAGCTTTCCAGATGTGCCTTCGTGGGCCAAGGAGAAGGACATAATTGCTGTGCTGTACAGTTGTACTCCTGGGTTATATTTAAATGAGAAAATGTGTTCTTTTCTTGCCTCAGTGACCACAGGACTTTACAAAGGTCTCTTCTTCTGTGCTGTGTACGTGTATCATCTCTTAGAGTGCCTTTGTAAGTATTGTAACAGACTTGTTTTTCACTTGTAGCTGGCCCAAAGTGGGGACGTGGAATGGAGAGACGCCAAATTGTTTCTGCAGGCTAGTGAGAAATCTCGGCAAATCATAGAGTCCTATTTCACTCCTGGAAAGAAACTCCATTTTTCGTTCACGCACCTCGTGTGCCGCACAGCCATAGACGGTAAAGAACCCTCCGTCCTGTTAGTCTCTGTCTCCCAGAGAGCCTCCTCACTCCCAGCCTCCATGTGCTCTCAGGAGACTGTCCTCCCTTTATTCTCACTGTACCCCTGTCTCCCTGCTTTATTCTTTCTTGTGAAAATGCCCATATTCTGTTTTGTGTGTTTTCAGGGGAACAGGAAGGTCGCATGGATCTTAGTCATCCTGTCCATGCTGATAATTGTCTCTTGGATCCTGAGGGGCAAGAGTGCTGGAAAGAACCTCCTGCCTATGTGTACAGGGACTACAGGTAAGAGCACCTGCGTTAGATCACGTGAAGATATCCCTGGCCCCATCAGAGGATGAGTTTAGCTTATAGAAACCGGGTGATGGCTGGCTCAAAGCAATCCAGGACTGTAGCATCAGGCAGAAGGCTTCAGGGCAAGGTGTGAAACACGTTCCCTAGGCTGGGAAGACCTTCCCTTTTTCCCTCCTTGCTTCACACAGCCAGCTTTAGCAGAGCAGAGTGAGGCTGGGAGGCTGCACAGAGTAGAACCATGATATCGAACTGTTATCTTGTGGGTCTACCACAGTGCTGCAGTCAGCTGCCAGCCCTTTTGACAGGCTGTTTCTTGTAGCTGAGTTCCATCTTTTACAGAATTCTGTGAATTACAGGACAGGGATAGTCAAGCTCCTTGGATTCCTTTTGTTTGAGCAGTCAGTGTACTTCAGTGACTATTCTATCAACATTCACTGCAAATACTTTGTGTTGGGTTTTTTCCGTTCCACATGAGAGTTTATGTTTTTTCCAGCCTGTGGCAGGCTTTGTTACTCCTCTGTGAAAGAACCTGAAATACAGTTTAATGGTTGTGCCAGTTGTTGCACACTGCAGCCAGATGAGGTCAGTTCACTACAACTGATTCCTCCTACTTGCCATCTCATCCCTGAGCATCCAGAAATTTTACTTGTCTTTTCTTTGAATGGTAGCTGTATCCAGAGCAGAAATCTGTAAGCAGCTATGATGAGGATATGGGACTTAGAGGGAATTCCATTGAGTTGTTTTCCTTCACATACCGGTGTTTACTTGGTATAACCAGATTGTAAAGTGACCACACTTTGTCATGTAACTGGTTAGATCTCTGTCCCTCCTGTGAGAAAGCCATCCTGTCCCTTCACTGCTCACTGGGTTCTCTGACTTCCACTTGAAGGGATGGTAAAATACCTTCCATTCAGGGAAGAACCTATTCATAAAGAATAGAATGGTAGAATCCATTCATAAAAGAACCTATGCCACTGAGCTATTTTTGGGAGTCTCCCTGTCCTCTTGCAGCTCGAGTTGTGACTGCCCCACTAGCTCAAGTGCTGAGCTCTTAGAGTGTCCTTTTGAATGAAGTCCCTGTATTCCAAACTTCCTGGATCTTTTCTGTGGATCTTTGCTATAGGCATTAATGATAATGCCCATTGACCAGGGTTGGACCCAGGGGTCTATGAGTTCCAGTGATTCTCTCTGGGTGCAGTGCTCCTTTGGGTGCCAGCGGTGCACTGGTCCCTGTGTGCTGTTCATCCTCATCTTCACCTTCTCCTTTCATTAGAAATTTCCCCCATGGCACCATTCTGAGTCCTTTTACCGGAGTCCAGACTGCTGAGATTGAGCATGTAGTGCTTCCTTGGAAAAGCCACTGTTTTTTCAAACATTGTGTGGGTAGCTCAATCTGCTTTCAGTACCCCCATGTTACATTTTAAGACCATTTTCCATTTACTTCTTGTCCTCCAATTACCCTTCTCAGAAATGGAGTCTAAAGCAGACTATTGAGGTCAGGATAACACTGTTTGTGCTTCAGCCATTATCCCTACCTTCCTGTCCCTTTGGACGTGTGAGAGCTTTTCTCCACTTGCTTTTCTCCACTCATGTCACCACCCTGGCTTCACAGCCTTATTAAAACCCTGGGGCAGAGGAGCTACAACTTCCTGGGTTTCAGGGCTGGTAATCCTCTCACTGCCCTTGTGTCCTTAACATTGCTTCAGCAACCATAGTGTTGATTTGTATTTCTTCCTCTTTGTCCCGATAATTAAGAGCCTTTGATGTTTTCTATCAGCTTAATTGAATGCCAGGAGGAACCTGGGTAGTTTGTGGTCCATTCTTTCACCTAGTTGACTGTGGTCTCACCTGGCTGTACAGTGGCATCACTACTTCTCTTTTTATAACTTTAATAAAGAAGTTTCTTGGTCTATTTTTTTTTCTACATGCACCAGGCCACTTTTTGGCCATTCTAATTCTAATGTTGCCCTGAAATTCCTCGGCTGTTAAGACATGGCTTTCTTTGCTGATCAGTCTCCTCTTCCAGGAGCTGGATTATTCCCAACCTTGAAACACAAACAACAGGTTAGAAACAAGGTCTATCAAGCCTAGGGCATTGTTACAACAGTGCCACAGATGCATGCTGCAGGGGATTAAGAACAAACCAAAATAAAAGGAACAAGCGTGCAGAGCTAATTCCCTGGCATACTATCCCAGCCTCCTGTGGCTTGCAGCTCAGGGACTCCCCTGAGCTAGGCACTGCTGTATTTAACACCCTCAGATGGATTCTCCTGCTAACTGGTCTACTTGCTTTTCTGAACCTGTGACAAGGAGTGTGGGGAAGCACCTGGGAGGAATAAGCTCCACCATAAATATGTGTTCTTTCTTTTTGTCCACAGTGGCATTCTCTACCTCAATGATGACTTCCAAGGTGGGGGCCTCTTCTTCACTGAAATGGACACTGTGACTGTCACAGTAAGTCTGGGACTGGCCAAAAGAGGGAGAGAGGACTGAGGGTGAGACTTAGTCTAGGCAGGAGGAAACTGGTTGGTTGCTGGATCCCACCACTCCAAAAACAATCCAGTGCTGGTGCAGTGGCAGATTCAAATAGGGGCAGCTAAAGGCAAATTGAGGCAAATCTCAGACAGAGAGAGTTTGACTCTTTCCTAGCTGAGATTTTCCAGGCTCTTCCAGTCTGTGGGAGTCTGTGACCTTTGCTGTCCCACTGATTCTCTCTGTCCTTCTCCAAGGCCTGCCTTGCTCATGGACTGGCTGTAGATGCCTAGCAGCTCCCTGCTGTTCCGCGTTCCCAAGAGGCGGTGTCACCTCTGTAGGACTGCGTACTCCAGAGCAGGGCTCTGCTGGATTCACGGTCTCTTGTCTCTCTCCTGGCAGGCTGAGGTGCATCCCAGGTGTGGGAGGCTGGTGGCCTTCAGCTCTGGCCGGGAGAACCCGCACGGCGTGTGGGCCGTGAGGCGCGGCCGGCGCTGCGCCATCGCGCTCTGGTACACACACTCCCGGGAGCACGCTGAGCAGGTGAGGGGCCCTGCTGAGGAAACAGATACCTCCAAGTGAGATCAAATCCCACTGAGGAGCAGCTCTTGGGCTTTCCCCTGGGGCAGGGCCCGGGGCAGGGCCCAGAGCAGCAGCTGGGGCTTGCCCTTGGGCGAGGTGTCCAGTGGAGGGGTGTGCTGGTTTGAAAGCAAAACCAGTGAGACTCCCAGTCAGAGATACAATTTAATAGAAGAAGAGAGGAATAAAGGTGAAATAAATGGAATGATACAACCTAACACCCTGTTGGTCAGGGTGTTTGAAGCAGTCCGGAAATCCTCCTGGAGCAGCAGATGTGGTTCCGCTGGAGCAGAGATGATCCTGAGAGAGAAGGGTCCAGTGATGATGAGAAGGGTCCAGTCTTCCTCCAGGAATCCAGATGAGATGTTCTTGTCAAAGCAGTGATTCCTGTAGAAACGTCTGGTAGCTCGTCTCCTCTGAGAGTTCAGTGGATAGAAGCTGCTAGTGAGGTCTCAAACCCTGGATTATATCCAGGTGGGAATGCTTGGCTCCTCCCCCTGGGCAGAGCATCTCACAATGGGATGATTCCATCCTATGAGTCATGCAATGGGTCCTTGATGGCCCATTAAACAGAGATAACGTCTTCCGGGAAGGCATTGTTGGGCTCGTTAACAGAAGATAAGGAAAACACTGCCCCACCTTGACTCCAACGGCTCATGGGGATAGAATACATCTTTGGGCACAATTTTACGTTGTAACCTAGGACAAGGGGCCAGCCTGTGGTGGTCCTGGGGCTCTGGAGAGGTTGGGTGGATGTGTTTTGTCGAGACCCCGGCAGGGAAGATTCACATCGTTTTTGTCTCCACGGCTGCAGGAACGGGTGAAGGCAGAGGAGCTGATGGAGCAGAGGGCTGTGGAGCAGGACCAGCCTGGTGGAGAGAAACATCAGGGAACTGATGGCAGCAGCAGCAGCAGCAGCAGATCCTCCTCAGAGCCTCGTGCTCCCAGCCGTGAGACCAAGCCTGCAGAGCAGAGTCAGAAGCCTGGCTTGGACAGGAAGCAGCACCCCAAGGTGCTACGGGCCAGAGATGAGTTCTGAGTGCCTGGGGCCCTGTGGGCTGTCACACACCGTGGCCTGGGAGGTCACAGGAGGACTGGAGCAGTGTATTAGTGTGGTAGAGCCGTAGTGATGGGGAGGGGTACAGCTTTCTTCTCTGCGGTGTCCCAGCAGCTGAAAAACGGGAGAAGGGCACAGTGTGGAAGTCAGTGACACCAGGAAATTTCTTCACTGCCTCACCGTGTTTGTCTCACTCAGAAGTAAGAAGTCAAAATCTTCTCACCCAGCTCCTCTCAGTGCCAGCTGCTTGGCCATCCAGGGATAAATCTGAGAGGGGGAGGAGGAGGAGTCTGGAGTATTTCGGCAAGGGCTGTCTCACATTCAGGAACTCAAAACTAAAGCCTTTGAATTTCCTAAGCACCTGCAAACTTTGCAAACCTTGCAAAGTCACCTCAGACAGGAAAGGTGAGGGACTGTGAATATAAGGAATAAAAGCCAAATGCTGGACACAAATATTGTTGGGAGCTTGAGTCTGTAGACCAGGGAGATGTGCACACTTGTTTCTGATTGAAATTTAATTAACAAATGGTGGGAGGGGATTGAGCCCTCAGTGAAAGATAACAAAGTATTTGCCCAGATGTCAGCTACTTCCAGTAAGGGAGAGCAAGAGAGAAAGTCAGCTGTGACGTGGCCAACATGGAAAGGGTGAGGGAGTGCCTTTAAGAAGAAGCACTGTGCACTCACGTTTCCCTGTAGCAAGACCTCTCTTTTTTGTTTTCATTTTTTCCCCTCTCCATGCACTAAATTGTCCCTGAAAGCAGAAGAGAGATTTTGTTTATCATTTTCCACCCTGATAGAAAGGCAATCTGCTGTCACTGCCCAGGGGATTAGTGTCCCGAGATGGGATTATATTGTAGCCAAATAGGAATTGAATGGGGTGGATATGGAGTATCTAAAAGAGCAGTGACCCTTTTCCTGGGAAGCATTAGATCAAGAGATCAATCTGTGGTCATGACATACTCAAGCTTTGATGAGTTGTGTGTGGAGACCCCAAGTGCAGTTCAAGTGGAAGAAATCTGTAGAGCCAGGGCCAGTGGTGTAAGAGGTGGGTGGGTGATCCCCTTGTCACTGCTGGCACAGGGCTCCTGCTCCATGGAAAGGGAAGTCCTTCCTCAATCTGAATCCTGACACTTCTTAACACGCAGGCTTGGGAAACCTGCTTCCCATCCTCTCCAGGGTCACAGGAGAGAGTTTGGTTGTGTGCATTTCAAATTCCCTCTCCCTGGCGAGGGGCCTGTCCCATCCCAGCACCCACAGGTCCATCCCGATGACTTGTGGGGGGCGCCGGGTGGTTCCCGTTTGATGAGGACATGCTGGGCGGTGAGGGGTCAGTGTCCACATCCCTGGCTTGCTTTGCCCAAGGGTGGCATGGGTGATTAGACTGATGGCCTCCTGACGTCAGATGAGATCCGTTAAAAGGTATTTATCTCGGGCTTGGGCCAAAGCCGCGGGAGAGATTAAAAGAGATTGAGGCCAAGATAATCCCCTCGCAGCATCCCAGTAAAGTGGCTGCCAAAAGGCATGCCACCAAATCTTTTGCCACCCCTGGCCCCTGTGCCCAGTTCTGTTTTCCCCATCCAGAGCCCCATCTGCAGCCGAGAGAGGGTGTGGTGGCCCTGCTGTTGGTTTTCCCTTTGCAGGCCCTCCGTGGTGGCATCATCCCTCTTTCTGCCCTGCCCAGGACACAAGTGGCGTGCTGTCCCTAGGAAAACATGAATTCCTGTGACTCTGAGATACAGCAAGCCCTGCCCTGGTGGCTGATAATCCTAGGCTGTTCTGGCTAATCTTCACTTTATTAGTTTGTTGCTGATATAAACAGAGGGAGTCAAATCCGCCTGGGATTGTTTCTTTCCCTTCAGGAGCAGTGTGCTACTCTCTCTTTTCACCCCTCCCCATCCACCTGCTTTGCATTACGTCCCAATCCGATTTCCCCAAGTCTCTGGTGTCTGATTTAATTTGCCTGACGCTGCTCCTGGAATCAGCCCTCCCCCAACCCCTCCCGTCCACAGCCTTCCAGCTCCCCATGGGGAGATCAGTCCTGGGAGAGGCTGAGGAGCAGAGAGGGAGCGAGGGGCTCGCTGGCTGGACCAACGGGACTGACTGGGGACTGCAGAGGTACAAGGGACTTCTGGGCGGCGAGGAGCCATTCTCAGCGAGGGAGGCAGGCTGTGAGGGTCCCACCCAGGGGGGACTGCAACCCACCTAGCTCTACAGATCCCGGTAAGTTTGCCGCCTTGCCATGCCTGAGGTCACCTTGGTGAATCTGGCGTTTGGGGCCCTGAGTTTCTTGGGAGTGTTTTTGTGGGAAGCCTTTGAACAAGGGCTCATCCCGTCAGAGGATGAGGGAGGGTAAGGTCATGGAAAAAGGAGTTGGGGATAGCACTGAGGTGTCTTTACAGTGATGAGGAGGCTTTGCACTGGGATGGGGTTGCTTGTTCTCCGCCTGGCAGGTAAATCTCACCAGTTCCCAGACTGGAGCAGGAGGGTAACACCTCCCCTGAGCGACCCGGCACTCACTGCCTGTGCACAGACCTGCACTCCCAGTGTGCCCTGTGCACACCTCTTTGCAGCTGGCCACTGTCCTGGGTGGACAAGGAGCCCTCAGAAAGCAAGGAGCAGAGCAGGGTAATTTTACCCTGACCTTTGATCTCCATCACAGGAGAGAGGGATCATCTCTGTATCCGGCTCTGCAAGGAGCCCAGGGTCACCAGGGCGAGCCTGTAAAGCTAGTCAGGGATTACACAGAGACCCAGGGATGCTGCCTCTTCACAATGAGTCCTTCTTCTTGCACCTTTTCCTTTTCTATTCACGGCCCTCTCCCAACATTTCACAGAGCAACCACTCTTTCTGCAGTGTGGGGGAAGCTACCCAGGAATAGATAATAACAGGGTTCACCTTACCTCTTTTTCCCACCCATTACTTGCACCCTTATCCCCACCAGGGAGTGATGGTGCAGGTGACTTGGAGGGACAGCCCCCAGGGAGAAAGCTGGGCCACCTCCATGCTATCTTGCAAGGGATATTGCCACTGCCCTGAAAAGTCAGGGTGTGGCAGCAAAAGGCAGAAGATGGATGATTCCAGATCCCCCTCCATCCTGCACCACAGCAGGGGCGTTTGATCTGCTATGAGCAGACACCGAAGGACTCAGGATGGCTTTAGTTGCCCACAGACAGGATTGCTGCAGCAAGAAATTTGTTAGGAAAGGCAAGTCATGTTGGAGAGCAGAAGAAGTGAAATGTGATTTCAAAAGGCAAGAGCAGTGAACAGGGCTGGCATGAACTGCCCAAGCCCGGGCTCTGTTTGGCTGTGCCGTGCTTGCTCCTTGGTAGTGCTTGCAGGAGGCAAAACTCTGGAACAGTGCTGGTGCCAAGGTCCTCCTGTCAGAAGCTGTGCTGAGAGTGGTGAATTGTTTCTTCCCAAGGTACCTAAGGGCTTGGTTTCCTCTACTGCTTAGCATTCGCCTGAAAGAGCCCTTACTTCCAGAAAGCACCAAGTGTGCACCATTTAGAAGCCCTTCCCATTAAAACTAGCCTGGGCAACCACCATGAGCAGCTGTGAGCTATCCACAAGAAATGTGTATCCCTGCTGGTCAAGGCAGGAACATGCCTTGGCCAAACTCCATTTCCCTTTCCCCTGTTCTTCCCCCATCCCTAAATTTACATGACTCTAATGAGCTGCTCTTTTGCACACCTGCCCTGGTGCTCCTGGGAGGCAGCTGCACTATGCTGGGGATCGGGTAACTCACCCTCCACAAATCGCACTGGGACGTGACGGATGGAGGCGACAGGCAGAGATGGAGCTATTATTATCACTCATCTGGGGCTCCTTGTCCTTCTGAGGCTGAGAACAATTCCCAACTTCATTTAGAGTGTTCCCTCAGAGGGATTTAAAGGTTCGGACACAGTCCTGAGCTGCACCTTCTCTATATTTAGCGCTTTTTATCCGTCCTCGATATCCTGCCCCTGCTGTTTGATCTGCCTACGGCTCCAAAAGCCCCTCATCTGGTTGTGCAGCTTTACAGAGCAGTGAACTGGCATTCCCTTGCCAGTGCCAGAGTTGAGAAACTATTGGAGAAGGGAAGAGGGTGGTAAAAAAGCAGGAGCAATGAGGGGAAAACTGGGATCTGACAGGTAACAAGGAGGAGATGTACAGCCAGCTTCACCTGGAGCAGAAACTGGAAGGAAGGGAGAATCAGGTTCCCATCTCTGTGCAGGTTTGGGTGGGCAAAACCAAAAGTCTACAAAGAAACATTAGGGCAGGTGGATGGACACTGATCTCAGATAGCCAAAGGTGTATGAAATAACAGCCTGAAGAACTTGGGAACCAAGCAAAGGAGGCTGGAAGGAGAGGGTCAGAGGGACAGGGTTACTAGCAGGAAAAGGCAATCCAGTGCTTAGGATTGATGGATCAGTCCTAAGGAACACTGGGGAAGGGCAAAGTGTGGGCCACAATGGTAGGGTTGGCTGCATAGGGTGGCTGGAAGTGCAGGTGTGTCACTTGGTGTGCTGTAGGCTGTGACCAGAGCTGGATGGAGCCTTGCAGCCTCACTGTACACTGAAGCTGAAGGGCAAACACCACAGGATAAGGAGGATGTGCAGCCTCTGACTGAAAGCTGCAAGGCCTTCTCCAGCACCTCCCCACTCTGTCAGTCAGCTGAGAGGTGGAGTGGAATGCCAGCCCCTTCCCAAAGGAGGGGAAGTGCATGAAGGTGGGCTTTCATGGCCAGGGTCACTCAATGAGGTGCAACTGTGCATCCGTGCTGGGAGGAGCCCCTTCATCGCTGCTCTGTTGGAATGAGAGAACAAAAACCAGTGGGATGGGACCAGCCCAGGAGCTGGTCTGTTCCTATCCTTTGGTGTAGCTGAGACTGGCAGCCCCAGGCCATGGCTGTGGCATGTTCCTCTGGGCCCTGAGAGTGCTGCCCCGGGCTGCCCTCTTGCTCCCTCACCATTTGCTGGGGCTGGCAGCCCCATCCAGTGCATGGGCAGTGAGCAGGGAGGAGTCAGCAGTGCTGTGGCTCTATCCAGCCTTGCACGCAGCAGGCACAAGTCTCTGTTTGCAAAGTATATCCTGAAAGAGCTTCCTGCTGGGATAGCCTCCCAGGAGCTAGGGGAAACCTGTATCTTGTTCTCTTTCCTACATTCAAAGCCATGCCTCAGGAATCATTGAACAAGCAAAAACCCACTGTGCCTGGGGGATCAAAGGAAAGCCCTGGAGACATTCAAGGAAAGGAACTCTTAAAGGAAACTCAAAGTGTTCTATCAAGCAGCAAGCAAAGGTGGGACTTGGGAGCTGTCTGGATGTGCTTGCCCACAGCAAGAGAGCAAGTCTGTCATGGAAGGACCCAAAGCCTCCCTGACCAGAGGAAATGAGGCCTTCAGGCAACAGGGTGGAAGTGATGTGACCCACAGGGGCTAGGAGAAATTCTGCAGATGCTGCTGGAACAGTTCCTGAGCAACACCTGCAGCACATCTGGACACTCACATCTATCCAGGTGAAATGTTGGAGTAATTAAAGATCACTTTCGTCTACAAAAGTGGGAGATGCTAGAATCACTGGTGAAGATTTAAGTGCACGTAACAAGAAAGAGAAAACAAAACAGAGATGTTGTATAACGATACAGTGCACCTGCATATTGAATATGGATTACAGTTCTGGTTCCCTGCTCTCCCTGCAAAAACATATCATCTCTGCTCTGTAAACAACTGAAAAAAAGCTCCTAGAACAACAGAGATAATAGGATGTAACAGCTTACACAGGAGGAATGACTAAGTTTGCTCTGCAGTCTGGGAAAGAGATGGGTATGACAAAGATGTATAAAATACCAAGTGATGCAGAGGTGAATAGAGACCAGTTATTTGCTGATTCTTCCAACTCAAAATATAGCTACTGTCAAGTTGAACTAGTGCTACCAGGAAGTGACAGAAGCAGGAACTTCTTTGCAGAGTCTGCCACCCAGCTGTGAAAGTCATCACTATGGGGTACTGAGGAGGTTGAGCTTGGCATGGGCACAGAGATGGTGTGCACAAATGCACAGAAGAAAAGTCCATCAAGGACTTGCATACAGAAACGTTTCTCTACCTTTAGCATTCAGTGGATGCCAGTGAAAAGCTGAGCCTGGGCAAGTAGGAGATGTACCCCTATCGGCTTATGTTATTCTTAGATCCTTCACTAAGCATCCACCTTTCTTTTTATTTTATTTTGGTTTGGGTTTTTTGTTTGTTGGTTGGTTGGTTTTGTTTTGGTTTGGTTTTTGATGTGAAACTGGAAGGAAACCCTGAGAGAGCAGAGCACCTCAACAGCCCCATAGATTTCCAGGGTGGACAGAGAGTTGGTGGGTCCTGCCTGGTGAGGCTTTGCTTAGGACAAACAGTAGGAAATAGCCCGTGGGCTCCCCCCATCAAGTTTCTTCCTCCTGGAGTTGAGATGGACAGCTTGGCCTTGAACAGAGAGAAGCTGAGGAAGAGGACCCAGGGCTTGGAATGGAGAGGTTAAAAATGAGCAGACGAGTGTGGCCAGAACCTCAGCAAGAGGCTCTGGAGTCCTTTAGCTTCTGTGTGTGTGTATGTAAGCAGGATCCAAGACAAAATGGACCTTTGACCAGGCCCAATGCTAATTCCCAGATGCTAAGGGCTGTGGCCAGATACAGCATGACATTACCGAGTATTCAGCCAAGAAATGGTCACCAATCCTTTATCAGAGATACCTACATTTCCATAACTGAGCAGTCACATTAGTGTCCTGTCTAACTCACACCTCTCTGATTTGTCTCCCCAGAATCCAGGCTGCCCCACGTGGAGGAGCCACCCCTAGGTCAGAAAGATGGGGGAAATGGAACAGATGAAGCAGGAGGCTGAGCAGCTGAAGAAGCAGATTGCGGTAATGCTGGCAACAGTCATGAAACTGCTGAGAGCGTGTCTACCTCCCCACTGCATGCCCAAACCTTCTTCCTCAGCCACAAGCTGGAGTTGGGCTTTCTCCATCTATGTGCTTGGAGCCCTCTGCAGTTCTCCACAGCCCTTCAAATGCTAGTGGAGATCTTCACACCATGGTGGGGGAAAGAGTGGCAGGGAAAGGGAGACAAGAGGGGCAGGGATCCCAAGAGTGTAGTGAATCCCCAGGATCTCCTCTGTCTGTGAGCCAGCTGGTGTTCTGTTAGGTGGGAGGGTCTATGGAAAGGCTGTAGCACAGCAAACTGGATGCTGAGCAAATTTTGGCTCCCCTTCCTGACATTTGACTAGTGTCAAGGTGCCCTAATCACAGACAAAGGTCCCCCTGTGCTGGCCACAATCCAAACACAGCAAAGCCACAGTTCCCACTTCCAGTAGCCCTCAGACTATGATCCCAAATTTCATTTGTCCTTGCCTTCCCCACATGTTTTTAATCTGTCTCATCTGCTCTTGTCTCTTCTCCAGGATGCCCGGAAAGCCTGTGCAGACACAACGCTTGCCCAGGTAAGGGACAGGGCTGGCTGGGCAAGCTAGCACCACTCTGAGGGGGCTTTTGTCCAGTCAGGAAGGAGTTAAGAGGCAAGAGATGTGGGAAGGAGTAAAGCTCCTTGTAGTCCTGGTAGATGAACTCTTTCTCTCCCGCCACTCTTTCTCCAGATTGTGTCTGGAATGGAGGTTGTTGGGCGCATCCAGATGCGGACCCGAAGGACCCTGCGGGGACACCTGGCAAAGATCTACGCCTTGCACTGGTCCACAGACTCCAAGTGAGAGCGCTGCTGCTGCTCTGCTGGGTGCAGGACAGCACGTGGGTGTGACGGGCAGGAAGGCTCTGATGGGAAGGAAGCTACTAACATGACGTTGTTCCTTTCTCACAGACTTATGGTCAGTGCCTCACAAGATGGGAAACTGATTGTGTGGGACACATACACAACTAACAAGGTAGGAGTCAGGTGACTGCCAACCAGGATGCTGGAGTGGGTCCCCTCGGAGCTGGTGCCCTCGACCTCTTCTCTGGTGCCAAGAGTCCTGACACGGTTTCTGGTCCTCCCAGGTTCATGCCATCCCTTTGCGTTCCTCCTGGGTCATGACCTGTGCCTATGCCCCCTCTGGCAATTTTGTGGCCTGTGGAGGCCTTGACAACATGTGCTCCATCTACAACCTCAAGTCTCGTGAAGGCAACGTCAAAGTGAGCAGGGAGCTCTCAGCCCATACAGGTGTGTGCACTGCCTGCCTGCAACTGGGTGTCCCCTGCTTCCAAACTTCACCCTTCCATCCCTGCTCCTTTTCTCACATTTGCTTGTTCCCTCTTCCCAGGATACCTCTCCTGCTGCCGATTTCTTGACGACAACAATATTGTGACTAGCTCTGGAGATACCACATGGTGAGTGCTCTCTCCTGCATCCTAGTGACATGACCTCTGCTCCTAACACAGCAACAAGTGCAGTCCCTCTGCTCTTCAGCGCTCTACTGTCTAAGGAAGAATTGCTCCTACATGGGAAGCCCACATGGAGCACCTTAGGAAGCTTGATCCCTTCTCCCTCCCTTGGCAGAACAGATGCTTCTTTTCCCAGCTGAGGCCAGGTCAAGCAGTAGGGATCATATCAACATGATCTCACAGAGAACAGTGTCATTTATACCAGGACAGAAAGTGTTTTAATTTTATGTGGAGCACACATGCATTTTCCACTTCTCAAGTCTTGTCCTCTGTGCAAGGGATACTGCAGAGGCAGTGCCTGGATCCTTTGGTTCCTGGTTCTCAGGGCTTGCTGTGCTGTGACTCTGAACAGTCCTGAGTATTTACTCACCCCACCACATTCCAGTATCTGCTTTGGAAGAGCCTCTTGACCAAGGACAAGTGGCATTTCCATCAGAGATCAGGGTTACGTAGGGTTTGTTTGCCTGCCTGTGGCGTGTGGCATCCCACTGAACAAGAGCTTTGCATCTTACAAGTGTGGACACAGAAGACCTTTTTCAGCTCTTTGCTGTTTTTTGTTGTTTGTATCCCTCTTACTGTCTCTCAGTATTCCCTTCAGCTGTTACACTTATGGGAATATGCCAAACCTCACACACCCCCAGCCTTAGTCTAACTCTGCTTTGGCAAACGCATTGCCAACAACAGCTGTGAAGGTATCTCCTGTTGTATACAGCTGACTCCAGGGATGCTCTCACCCATTTTCCCATGCTGTAGCCATGGCTTCCCTCCTTTTGTTTGCATGTGGGACAGCTCCTCAGCCCGGCTGTAGGTCTGCTCTGCCCTGAGACGTTCTCACCTCTCCTCTCCCCTCCCGCAGCGCGCTCTGGGACATCGAGACGGGGCAGCAGAAGACTGTGTTCGTTGGTCACACTGGAGACTGCATGAGCTTGGCTGTCTCCCCTGACTTCAAACTCTTCATCTCTGGGGCTTGTGATGCTACTGCCAAACTGTGGGACGTGCGGGAGGGCTCCTGCCGTCAGACCTTCGCAGGGCACGAGTCCGACATCAACGCCATCTCCGTACGTATGCTGTCTGCACAGTGCTAGGGAGGAAAATGGGGACTGGAACAGCTCCAAAACAGCCTTGGGACAAGGCAGAAAGAAGCTGTCACAGTCATAAGGGTAACAAGGGTCATGGGCCTGTGATCCAGCCTGAAGCAGGGAATGCCCAAGCTCACTGAAGTTTGGGGGAGGGGTCTTCCCAGGCACCAAAGCATCCAAGTCTTGGGCAGGCAGCACAGCATGGTCTGTGGAGCTGAGCACCCTGACACAGATGCTGGTCCAGCTCTCCTCACAGCAGCTGTTGGGAGCTGTGGTTCAGGCACACTCAAGAGCCCTGGCGCAAGGCACAAGTGAGGCAGCAGGAATACCTAACTGAGCTGAGGTCAGCTCCAGATAGAAGAGGTGGGGTGGGGACTTGGGATCACAGGGAGATCTTCTGAAGATTAAATTTTCATGGGAGGCAGCTCCGACATTCGGGAGGAAGCACCTCCCTCAGAGCTGCAGAGATGGCAGGACAAGGAATATGCCAGACTACTCCTTGTAGCTAACCAAATGAGCCTGCCAGCTTCCTGCAGTCTGCTGCTCAAACCACCCTCCACTGACGTCAATTAGTAAAACCTTTCTCAGTTGTCCCATGGCTACCTTGCCAGCTACATGGTCTTCTGTTGTACCTGCTCCTGAGGAGCCCTTTATTCACTCCTCTGAGCAAGACCACAGAAAACAAGCATGTATGAGAAGGCTGGGATATGAGGACCAGACAGAGGAAGGCTCTGGTAGCCAGAATTGTCAGACCTCAGGTGGGGGATAATGGGTGGACACTTGTCAAGGCCCAGCCTAACAGCTGGAGTTAAAATAAGCCTTCCTCAAGCACTGGGATATCTTGCAACAGCCATTTATCTTCTTGGAGTGGAGGGGGTTTATTAGGGCCTTACAGGAAGTATCAGTCTCCCCCTTTAGCAGACTCAAATTTTATGATCCAGCGTCTGGTCTCACCAGGTTTTTCCTGCCTCCGTGGCTTCCTGGTGGTCAGCAGGGGGGTGACAAGTTGAGGCATTCCATTGGGATCAGAGGAGACCCTCCCTAAGAGGCAGTGTGTGCCCTCCCCAGTTCTTCCCTAACGGCGAAGCCATCTGCACGGGCTCCGACGATGCCACCTGCCGCCTCTTCGACCTGCGGGCGGACCAGGAGCTCATCGTGTACTCCCACGAGACCATCATCTGCGGCATCACCTCCATCGCCCTCTCCCGCAGCGGCCGCCTCCTCTTCGCTGGCTACGATGACTTCAACTGCAACATCTGGGACTCCCTGAAAGCAGAGCGTGTGGGTGAGTGCCTCCCTGAGGTCCCTCTTGCACTCCCTGCAGGGCCTCCTGCCCCTGCCTTGGTGGTAATAAGGCAATCATTTTTCCTAACTGGAAGACATCCCATACTGACTGAAACCCAACAAAGCTTCCTTGCACTTAGGGAGCACACCAGAACTAGGACAGCTCTCACTGCCGTGGAAGAGCTATTGTTTTTAATGTTAAGGAGGTCAAGCCTTTAAATGACATTGTTTCAAGGGGGACAAGAAGGTTCTTATCAGCTGAAACTGCTCACAACCACCAACAGCATATCCTACTTTCTCCTAGTCTGCCGTTTGCCAGTTCCAGGTACTCACAGTGCCACTTGGTGGCCAGGCACCAAGCCAAGTGTGCACCTGGGCTTCCATCCAACATCTTTGGGTACCCTGTGATGCTCATACACAGAGCACACAGCATTTTTCTTTCAGATGTGGCCCCTACCTTCTGAAAAGTCATGAAACACAGCCCACCAACAGCATTGCTGTTTCTCAGCCTTATCTAGGACCCCACCCTATCTTAGTCTTACCATCACTGCAGGGTGAAAGCAGTTGTATGAGGATTCAGCTGGCCATACCTTCCCAAGAACCCTTTGGCCAGGCCTGTGTGTGGTGGTTGTGCACCATCACAGAAGTTCTTCTGCACTTTAGTGCTGACTGTAAGAGGCTGTGCAGGAACAGACAGGGCCTGCAATGCCCTGTGTCCTCAGCAGGGCCAACCCCGTCACCTCTCACCTTCAACCCCTGACCTCTCTTCTTTCCCACCACAGGAATCCTTTCTGGGCATGACAACAGAGTGAGCTGCCTGGGGGTGACAGCGGATGGCATGGCTGTTGCCACTGGCTCCTGGGACAGTTTCCTCAAGATTTGGAACTGAGGACACCAGCAGAGAGGGGAAGAGCAGCAGAAGCACGGCCCATGCAAAACAGCATCATCAGATGAGCACAACAGAAACGCCCACCTACCACTCCCACTTGTCTCTAGACACAGGTCACTTGTAGGAGTCTCCCAGAGTGAAAGGGAGGTCAGGGAGGAGAAGCAGGGCAGCAGGAGCACACACACCGGTCCTTCTCTCCATCTCTAAACAGCCCCAGCAGATTCCAACCTTGTGCAGGCTTGAAGACCTGTTCTTTATGTCTCAGGACTTTGCAGTACAATTCAAACATCCTGCACCTTCCTTCAAACACCTCTACCCACACTGATATCCATCCTTTTCCTTCAGTGGACCCCTCACTCAACCCCTAAGCTCTCTCCCTGCTTTAAATCTGCCTAACTTCTCTATGCAGCTGTCCTGTATCCATGCAGACAGCCCCAGAGACACACAGGGTTTGAGATTTCTATGGCACCACCTCAAACTTAAAGCTAGTGTAAATTTGGCTCATTTCCATGGGGGAACACTTAGCTCAAGTCCTGTCTATGCATAAAGGGGGGAAATGCAGCCTTCAGACCTGCCAGAGTAGCAGGGAATATATTTATTCTTAGTTCAAGTCTTATCTATGCAGAAATGGCAGAAAGGTAGCCCTCACAACCTGCCAGAATATCAGGGAATATTATATTTATTCTTATTTATTGTCTGTTTGTTGCTGTTCCTTCCCTCTTTGCCTCGCTCCTGCGTTGTATGGTGACCCTATCTAACCAGTAGCCATCAGCCCATGTTTTCAAGTCTGTTTAGATCTTCATAGCCCAGGCAAATAAAGAAAGCTCACAGAAGCACTGCAGGCTGTGTTCTTTCCAGCATTGCAATGAGCTACTGCAAACACAGCTCCTTTCCTGTGAATGTTGTCTGCTGGTCTCAACCAGTCAACACCTCATCCACAGACCCCAGGGGAGGGTGTTCCTCACATGTTTGATTTGAGAAGAGACTGAAGCTGGGATAGTGAGCTGAAAGTGCATCCTTTCAAAGCCTGGATATTTTAGCTCAGTCACAGGACACAGCCATTTTATTCAGCCCCTATTCCACTTGTTGGCTCAGAGCAACACGCTGGGGGTCCCAAGGCTCTGCTAGGGAGAGCTGGAGAACAGTGAGGTCAATATTAAGGGATAATACTCTCACGTTATTTTGGATCCCACCCTCACAACAGACCCTTACAGAATTCAGTTTCAGGTCAGTGTAGGAGCAGTAAAATTCCAGAGGTGACACTGGATATACATCAGTTTCCTGCAGGGAGCTGCAGCCTCCCAGCTCACATTGTTGTACATGGATTCGAGGCCATATCCTTCAGCATGCTCCAGAAAGGGGACAAAGCAGTTTTAAGGCTAACTGGAAGGCTGAAATATTTATTCCTGAGCCCTTGTCCCAAAGAAAATATTGTGCTGGTTAGGCAAGCATAATATCAGGACATACAGTCAGCAAAGGCTGAACACTAATTTATTTACTAGAGATAAAAACTCTATGGAAAAATCAATACAGCTGATATACAATAAAAGAGATAAAGTCTGTGCTGTACATAGGACATGACAAGCTAGGAAGAGGAGGGAGAGATCTTTCCCCAACAGGGATAGGTGAGAAACGTGACACTGCTTTGGGGTTCCAGTCTACTGTAGGATTTTGCCCCACTAGAAAATGCTCAAAACATAGGAGCAAATTATAGCAAGATCCTGAAAAAAGAAGTGTCTAGTTCTCCACAAAAGGACACTGTTGGTTCTCTTTGTTCAAGTCACTCCAAGCACAGTTCCCAGATTTAAGGCTCCTGCTCAAATCCGCTTCCTTCTTCTCCCCAAGGTTCTCTCCCAACACGTGCCTCTTGCCCTAGAGAAATAAAAAACCCAAACACAGAGTGTAAAGCACAAGTTAATTGAAGGTTAGTTAATTCTCAGCAGAATATGTAGTCTATTTTCAGGCCATTCAGCTTGGACTCTCTTGTGACAATGTACAAGAGTGACTTTTTTCTACAGCCTGAAGTGAAAGAATGCACTGAAATGGGCAATTTCATGGTAAGGCCAAAGACAGGCATTGAACAAGACTTGGAGGCATTTAGTGACAAGACTGACCCACAGAAAAATGTTTGTGAAGTTACTAGTCTCTAGGAGGCCACAATTCTAAAGGGGGACCCTACAAGACACAGAAATGGAAGGATTTAGCTTTTTTTTTTTTTTCAGCTCAATCTCCCTCCCTCAGTACGACCCCTGAAGCTTTACCTGGCGAGGGGCAGGAGCACTGGGAGAATTATCATCTCGTAGAACGCTGAGGGGAGAGCGGCCAGCTCCTCCAGATGTCACCATGAATTTGTTGCTGGGCTTGTGTCTTACAGGTTTGCTCACTGGTTGACAAAAGAAAACACCACTGCATCACGACAAAGCTCAAAGGTCCCGGACTTTAAATGCCTCCTGGCCTTTATCAAAGACTTACCCAAGGGCTTTGAGGCAAAGGGATCAGAGAAAGGTTGATGTTGGAAGTGAACTCTAGAGAACCTACTCCAGCAGGGCCACCTAGAGCACATTGTCCAGGGCCATGTCCAGGTGTCTCTTGAATATCTCTAAGGACAGAGATTCTGCAACCTCTCTGAGCAACCTGCTCCAGTGCCTGGTCACCCCCACAGTGAAAAAAAAAGAAAGTATTTCCTACACACCATTCCATCCCCTTTGGCTCTGGTCCCATCACTGGGCACCACTGAGAAGACCCTGGCTCTCCCTTCCTTCAGGTTTTTGTATCTGTTGATAATATACCCCCTGAGCATTTTCCTCTCCAGGTTGAACAGTCCCAGCTCTCAGCCGCTCCTCTGAGGAGCAGTGCTCAGCACAGAGCTTTCTGAAGCACAGCCTGTGTCAAAGTCTCTCAGCACTGCTCAGCCATAGCACAGAGATGTGCTGCCCACACTTGCTGCACAGCTCTTCCCAAAGAGAAACTGTAAGGTCCCTCTCCACAGTCACAAACCCATCTCAGAGAGGGCGAGAGCTTTTGTATACCTCTTGGTTTTGAATACAGTTTGAAAACAATTTCTCAACCGACAGAAATCAGTTCAATAGCAGCAGTCCCCACAGGGGTCCCTCGGCTGCAGAGGCTCCAGGCGGTGGGACACAGCCGAGCTGGGGGGCAGGGACAGGCCCTGTCGGGGAGCGAGCCTGGAGAAGCCATCCCAACCAGACGGCGCTGAGAGCCCCCGCTTGCTCACAGCCCGCCCCGCGCAGCTCTCCGGGCGCACGGAGCGCTGCCACCCCCACACCGGGCACTTACCCGAGGAGGGGCCGTGCCCGGCAGGGCGGCCAGGCCGGGCCGTGCTGGGAGAGGGCGGCCTCTCCGCCTCGCCGCCCGCGGCCGGGGAGCCTCGCTGGGCCGGCTCCTCGGCGGGGCCGGCAGCTCCCGGAGGCGCCGGTTCCGGAGGTGCGGCCTCGGCCCCGAAGGCCTCGCTGAGCTGCTTCACCAGGCGGTCCACGCTGTCTGCCGGGGACGGAGAGGGGCGGGATGAGCCTCTAAGGCAGGCAGCCCCTCAGCCCGCCCACCCACGGCGGCTTCACTTACCACTCGACACGGCTCTCATGGGCGTGCGGGAGATACCGGGCGTGGGCGACCGTGGGTCGCGCTCCTGGCCGGTGCTCGCCGGCGTCTCGGCGGGGCTGGGCTGCGGGCTGCCCGCCGGGGAGCTCACCACCTGCGGAGAGGGCAGCCGTGGGGGCGGCGGGCCGGAGCCACGCCGCGAAAAGCGGCAGCGGGAGGGCGCCTACCTCTATGGGAGTGCGCAGGATGCCGGCGGTGGGGGAGCGGGGGTCACTGACGTGGGCCAGGTGCTTGTTGCGGAGCGCGGCCGGGGTGGCGGGGGCGCTGCCGGCGACCCCCATGGCGGCGGCGGCCGCACTGCGCCCCTGCTCCGCCGGACGTGCCGTTCGAATCTCCCGCGCGCCGGGCGGTGCCGCCGCCCATTGGCCGCTCCGCGGGGGCGGAGCTCCTCGCGCCACGCCCATCTCCCCGCCCCGCCAGCCCATCGGCTCTGCAGTCCCCGCCCGTCACGTCCCGCCTCGCCCCATTGTCAATCTTCGGGGACAGACCCGCCCCCTCGCCCCTCTGTACGTCGTTATTGGACGAGGAGCCCAACACCGCCTCCCGCGATGGCCGAAGGGCGGTTGCGATTGGGCGAGCCGGCGGGTCGACACGGCGAGTCCGGCCTCTAGCCTCGCTGCCGATTGGCTAGGACCCGCCTGACCACGCTGGCCAGCGATTGGGCGGGGCGGGGCTGTGGGCGGTGCCGCGGTGAGCCGCTGTCATGGCGGAGCTGAGCGAGGCGCTGCTGTCGGTGTTGCCGTCCATCCGGGTGCCCAAGGCCGGCGACCGCGTCCACAAGGACGAGTGCGCCTTCTCCTTCGACACGCCGGTAAGCGCGCCCCGCCGCCGGCCCGCCCGCCCGCCCGGGCTGCTCCCGCCGCGGCCGGCTCCCACCCCGCCGCCAGCCGGGGCGCCGCCCGCGCGGGGCCTCACGGGATTTGTGGTTCCCCGGTGGCCGCGGCCGCTGCTCCCGGGCGGCGCGCGGGGCCCTGGCGGACTACTGCGCCCGGCGTGCCCCGCGGCGCGCCCCGCCCGCCCGCGGCGCGCCGGGGGCTGTAGTTCTGGGGCCGGGGCGGGCGTGGGCAGGGCGCTCACCCCGATCAGCGCGGCGGCCCGGCTCGCCGGCACTCCCTGCAGAGGGAATGTCCCCCGCCCGAACTCTCCGTGCGGGGCTCGCCAGGACCTATAGTCTGGCGGGGAGTAGGGGGTCGGGCGCGTCCCGGGCCCGCCCTCGGCGGCGGGGGGGGCGGGCCGGGGGTCCCGCCCTGCCCGGGTCTGAGCCACCCTGGCGGCCTGGCCGCGCGGCGGGGCCCGGCGGGCGGGGGGCGAGGCGCTGCTGTGTCATTAAGATGGCAGTGGTCCCTTCTCCAGCCATCTCCACCCCGCTGGCATCCCTGCGCTGCCTGCGCTCTCCCCGCTCGGCCTAAGCGGACCTGGGGAGGCGAAGGCAGCGGGAGGGCGAGGTCCCCCCTGAGCTTCATTGCGGGCCCCTGTCCGGGCTGAGCCCCGGCCCAGCAGAAATGGGCTGCAGCTGGAAGATACGGGTTCTTCGAGGAAGCGACACATGGCATCCTGGCCCTCTTTCCCTCCCCGAGCTCCACAGTGATGTCTGACCATGCACTGCCCACTCTTGTCTCAGTCCCGGCAGCTTCTGAAAGCTTCTTAGTGGTTTCCCTCCTTTCCAGCTTCTGCCTTTGGGTCCCCTGCACCTTCAGTTTGAAAAGGGTATCTGCTGAATGAGTGTGGTGTTTTCCAGCTGCTGGTAGGATGGTGGGGGCACATTCTGTATCTGTTTCCCAGCTGCTCACAGGCTTTTGAACACAACAGCAAAAGTAAACAGTGGTCTGTTAACCTTCCTCACGCCGTAGCTTGGCATCGTTCCCCGTGGCACTGGGGTTGGACAGGGTGCCACAGTTCTGATTACCACATTATGGTAATGATTGTACCATACTCTGAACTTGTAAACTGTGTGCTAAGGGCCTTTTACAAGATAAACCCTCACGGAAACTCAGCCTTTCCTGATTTGGTAGCATCCTGCCATAAATGAACACACAAATAGTTTTTTAAATACATCATCATGACAGGAGTACCAGTTCTTCTGGGACAGCCAGGCTGGGGCTTGCCATCCTGTTTCTTACTACCTACTTGTGGCTGCTGTGTAGGAATGAGCTGTTGCCATGACTTAATGAATAATGACTAGTCTGCCATGCCTATCCTAGCAGCTGGAGTGGCATTCCTTACCACCTCCCTTCAGTTTTGTCCCTCCTTCCTTCCAGGAGTCAGATGGCGGCTTGTATATCTGCATGAACACGTTCCTGGGCTTTGGGAAGCAGTATGTGGAAAAGCACTACCAGAAAACAGGGCAGCGGGTCTACCTGCACCTCAAAAGAACACGTAAACCGGTAAAAAATAAAGATACCTACGCTCAAACTTGTTCTGAAATTGAGAGCTGTGCTGTGTCTGTGTATTCCATCAGATAGAGAGTTTTCTCTCCTGAGATACAGCTGTTGTTTTTCCTGGTGAATTGAGGGACACCCGTGCTTCAGTTTTGCTTATGCTGAGTTGTTATAGGGATTACTGATGTTATTTCTGCCTGGTTTCCTTCTGTTTTCAGAGTAGCTCGATTTCAATCCCTAAGGCTTGCCACAGCGTGCTTGTCCCCTTAACTCTTATTTCCCTATTTCTTCTCAATGCCACAGAAGGAAGAAGACGCCAACTCCAGTGCTGGGGACCCCCCAAGGAAGAAACCAACTCGCTTGGCTATTGGTAAGGAAGCACCTGTATACTGTGTGCTCCTTGTGTTCAGCCAGTCCTCTGGAGCTGCCTGGTTTCTCTCTTTTGCTTTACTGTTCTTGGCTAGTATCCCTGGCCAAATTCAGACTTCATGTTTTCCAGTGTGTCTCGGGTGAGCAGTTTCTCTACAACAGTCATTAAGGTGGTAGTTGTGTTCTGTGTCCAAAGTTGCATCTCATTTTCCGTGGATAAATGTGGTTTTTTTACCCTCTGCCCTGACCCCACATGCCTGGCTCAGCTTGGTATGGGGATCACCAGACTGGGACTGTTGCTTAAACACAATGTGCCCAGCATGGGGCTGAAGTAAGTTTGAGAAGATATATGTCTGAGAAAAGTAAGTTTGAAGCTCCTGACAGATAAATTATTTTTTAAATTCTTCTGATATTGAACTAGCATTATTGATACGGATAGGGAAGAAATTAATGGGAAATGCTGCATTAACATTTTTGGCTCATTTGGTCTTATAAGGCTGATACTGGAGGAAATACATATGAGCATTAAAACATAAAAAAAATAATTTTAAATCCTCCTTTTTTGGAAGAACAAGGCTGGTGTTCCATTACTGTCTTTCACCGACTGAGAGGGCTGTCATGGCAATCAGTGGAGATGCTGCTTATTTGGAGCAATCTCAGCTGGTAATTTCTGAGCCATTATGGAGGCACATAAAGGAAGGGACAGGAACATTTGTAGCAGTAACAGATTCTTGGCTTGCTGGAAGCTGACCACTAGAGGGAAATCCAGGATCTGGACTGTGAATGTTTTGGTTTTGGCTCACTTTTTCCCTGTTGTAGACACCTAGTGACTCGGCTGCTGCCAGAGCACAAACATCACTACTAAGACTATCAGCTGCTCTCTGTTTGGCTGGTGAGCTGAATAGAGCCCCAAAGATCACTTCTGGCAAAACTGAGGGTGGAATCTCTGCTTCTTCAGATAGCCAATGCTTTTATGTATATATATGATTGTGCTGCTTTGGGAGAGATGAGGCCCAGTCTGCATTAAGAGTTACTTCTGCATCCTGAATTCTGTAAAGGTCTTGCAACAAGTGTTGTCTGTGGGTCAGCAGATATCTCCCTGTGATAACAGCTTAGTGGTGTGAATGGAGTGGGAGAAAATAAAAAAAAAAGCATTAGGCCTGTGAGACAATGGTCTCAGGCTCAGGAGAAGTGGTTTTTTTTATCTTTGTTTTTGCTGAACTGGGGTGGTTTAGCTAATCCTGACATGGGAGGTTTTTTAAAGTACTAGGAAGATTTGTGAACAAAATGGAGCTCTTGATCCCTCTGTACCTCACTTTCCCCTCTCAATGGCAAGAGAAGATCTACAGTGTTTGCCTCCTGTGCCTGCCTGTTGTTTGATGGACTTTTGTGGTGTGTAGAGCTGAGGCATCACCATGGAAAGGGAGGCAGTGTTCCTCAGGGCAAGCTGGTGGCTGTTGACCCTCTTCCTCATCTGGAGCCTCAGAAGGTTCATGTCACCACCTGAGGGGTCCTCACCAGTCTGGTTTAGTTTTTTTTTAGGGTTTAGGAACTGTGTAATGCCCTGGAGGTTTGTGTATTGCTTTACTCTATGAAGTGGTGACAGGAAATCTCTGGGCTGTGCTGAAGAGGCACAGGAGAGGATTATCTAGGTATGTTGTTGCATGATGCTGGTGACTGTTTTCTAAAATCATTGTGTTCATACGGAGCAGTTTCTGCGTAGTGTAAAAATGTAGGTATCTAAGGGGGGAATTGCAGGAGATATCATGGGACTGGATCTTTTTGATAAGAATGTTTTAAGGAAATACCGTAGTGCTTATCAGAACTGTGTTGCACACAGGATTCTTGAGGCAGGGGCTCTGAGCAGCAAAAGCTTTTATTCCCTTCAGAGATTTGTTGCAGCTGCAGATGTTCAGATATTTGTTGCAGAGATTATTGCAGTCACAGCATGCAATTTTTCCAGAAATACATGAAATTCAGTTTGAAAACACACAGGGGTTTAGGCTGCTAATAAGCCATGTGTCTTCTGCCTGTTTCCTTTTGGGACGTAGGATGTTAATATCTGCAGAACAGAGAAGGCCAAGCTTTTCCTCTGATTACCTACATAATCCAAAAATTGTAGGTGAGGGAATCTGTAGAAACTGCAGATGTTTTGGTGAACATCCATGATGACTCTTTACATCAGGCAAATAACCTTTTATGTATGGATCTCCAATTTCTGGAAAGCACAGCTAGGTGGGCATAGAAACTACTATCACTATACTTTTGCTCAGACTTTTTCTGCAATTCTGGATGTTCTGGTTCCAGAAGAACTCCTGGTTCTTCTTGCTTGAGTGCAGGACTCTAGACTATCATTTCTGGAAAAGGCAAGGAAGAGAGGCAGGCTCTTAAAGGTTCTAGTAGACCTGACCTTTGCCCTGGCTTACAAGATGATTTCTTCATGCACATCTCCATTCATTGTCTTGAGTATTCTGGTTAAGGATGAACACCAGTGCTTTATCTTGGCTCTGTTCTGGCCATTGCCTCTCTAGAGGAGGTTTGGTTTTCTTCCTGGTTGTAGCCTGAGTCTGGAGATTGTTTTTAAGCATCTGTAAAGAGAGCTGGGAAAAATAAACCTATTGTCACTAGGCTTATAATTGTTCCTGTGAAGTCCACACCACCAGCAGAAGCTCTGGGATCCAGCAGTGGAAGGTGGAAAGATTGTGGATCACTGATTTAGATCTTTGTCTTAGTCATGGTGCCTTATTTCATTTAAGTTGTGGGGAAAGAAGCTTTTCAATATCTTTGGTTTTACCTGTTACCACAATGTTTTTTCTTCTTGTAGGTGTAGAAGGTGGATTTGACATCACAGAAGAAAAGTTTGAATATGACGAAGATGTAAAAATAGTAATTTTGCCAGACCATTTGGATATTCCACGTGATGGGCTGGAGGGACTACCAGACATGGTCAAAGACAGGGTACGTTTGCTTGGGTGGAGGGCTGTGTCTGCTGTTGATCAGGAAATGTATCATTGCAGAGAAGGAAACTGCCCTGTAAATGGGATCCTGCAGAGCTGCTGGGAAGTCTCAGCTGGCAGTCGTCAGGATTGTTCTGCACTTACACAATTCTGGCTTGTGTGTGACTGAGGCTCCCGAAAGTCTCAGCCGACTTGCCTGAGTGTGGAGTGTTGTGCCACTGGAAGCTTCTTGTGCTCTTACCATGGTAGGGCAGCCCTTCATGTTTTCTCCTGCTGTCCTAATTCCAGATTGCCAGTGCCATTGAGGCCATCCTGACAGCAGATTCAGCCTCACGGAAGCAGGAGGTGCAGGCTTGGGATGGGGAGGTCCGACGTGTTTCCAAACACGCTTTTTCCCTGCACCAGCTTCAGAACGACGTCCGCATCCCACCGTGGTGAGCATGGGGCTGGAACTTGCTGTGTCACTCTGTGTCCCAGGCCCTTCTCCTGTGCTGGGCTGCAGCAGCAGATGAGATTTCTTTTGTGAGTCTCCCAGTGTGCCTTGTCACAGTAGATTCAGGGGAGGTGGCACACTAAGGTATGTCAGGGTTCTCGGTGTTCTGTAGTAAAAGAGGAGTGAGATCCTGTGGGTATTGCAGTGGGCAGCAATGGCCAGGGCTTGGGAGGTAGAACCCAGAGGTTTTCCCTCTGATCTCTTTTTCTGTTCCTTGCCAATAGTGGCTGGAAGTGCAGCAAGTGTGACATGAAGGAGAACCTGTGGCTGAACATGACCGACGGAGCCATCCTCTGCGGTCGGCGCTACTTCGATGGCAGCGGTGGCAACAACCACGCGGTGGAGCACTACCGAGAGACCGGCTACCCGCTGGCTGTGAAACTGGGAACAATTACTCCTGATGGGGCCGGTGAGAAGGGGGAGCCTCCCAGGGTTAGGGCTGCCAGGCACCACTCAGCCTGACGCAGATCTCTTGCAGGTGTCAGGGTGGTGTTGGCCATCCTGTGACCTGGAACACACAGTATCATCCCACGGTGAACTTTTCCCGCTTTGACCTGCTTCTTGTGTGAGGCAAAGGACGAGCTGATAAAAAAACCTTGCCTTCCTCCACCCCTCCCTTGTAATTGGGAGCTTTTAGAATAGTTATCCAGGTTACTATCTGATTTTCTGTGTTGGGGTGTTTATCAAAGAATCAAATCCTGAGCAGAGAGTGTACGGCACAGTAACCCACTTTCCTTACTCCTGGCATAAGTATACCTCTGTACTGATCAGTGACAAAGTTGTCTTAGTCACACGTTTAGGAGGAATCTCAATATTCTGTCTGTTCTGTTATTCTGCTGAGAAAGAGCAGAAACTCCAATGGCTCAGTTTATGAAAACTCCCAATTCTGAGCGCTTTCTTCATCCAGCTGTGAATTTGAGATCACAGGCCATTATATGTTTCTCTTTTTCTGCGTAGATGTCTACTCCTATGATGAGGATGACATGGTGTTGGATCCCAACCTGGCAGAACACCTGGCACACTTTGGGATTGACATGCTCAAGATGCAGAAGGTGAGGAGGAAGTGATGTCTTCCATAGGCCCAGAGGGAGAGAGAAGCAGCTCTGAGGTGTCTGTGCTGGATTCCAGCTTTCTTTGGCTATGCAGAACCATTCCTGATCAAGAAACCCTGGGGGTTTTTGTAACACAGAGAAATGTCTCATCTGCCTCTCTTCTTTGATTGCCTTTTTTGCCTTCCTTTCATGTCCCTCAGGTTTATTTCCCTGGGGTTATGTGTCAGTACTGTGGGCAGGGAGGCTCCCAGGTGCTGAGCTTTTTTTGTTAGCGTGTGGTTCCTGTGCCACCGTATAGGGAATGGTTCAGATTTCTCCCATACTTCTTTTCTCTCCTCTTTCTGTCCCAGGTATTCATAATATATGGAAACAACTCTTGTTTCTTCCTCCTCTACTTATAGAATAAAACAAAATGGACTTGACTCTGTTTCTCTACAGCATTGCAGTTTTCACACCTCTGATGATTCCTTGAGTTTCTTTGAGGATTTTCCTGTTCTTTCCCTCTGCAGACAGACAAGACAATGACAGAACTGGAAATAGACATGAACCAGCGCATTGGGGAGTGGGAGCTCATCCAGGAGTCCGGTGTTCAACTCAAGCCCCTCTATGGGCCTGGGTACACTGGTATCCGTAACCTGGGCAACAGTTGCTACCTCAATTCTGTGATGCAGGTGCTGTTCAGTATCCCAGACTTCCAGAGAAAGTAAGTGAGCTGAATCACTCCTTTCCATTAGTCTGGGATCAGTACAAAGGTCTCCTAGAGCTGGGAGCTCCTGTTGCAGTAACCATGCTGAGAACTGCATTTTTACCAGATGAAGCTGCATATCCCTTAGATTGCTCTGCTTTGCTCTGCAGGTATGTGGACAAGCTGGAGAAGATATTCCAAAGTGCACCTTCGGACCCCACACAGGATTTCAGCACACAAGTGTACGTAGCATTTTGGTGAGAGAAGGAAGGCTGAGATTGCCTGGGTGCATCTCCTCTGTGCTGCTGCGTTGTTCCAGGGTTCTCCCTCAAGCCTCGCCTCTCTTTCCTTGCCTGTAACCAGAGACACTAATCCTTGGTGATCAATAAGGATCTAAGCCAAGGAAGTTCAGCTGAGTGCCCTAGGTGGAGAGGACAAAGTGCACCCTGTGTGCATGAGAGGCTCTGAAATGTATTATGTGTGTTCTGCCTGTTAAGCTGAGGGGATTTCTGGGAGGCAGCTTCTGTCTGCATTCTGTTAAAAGGGGCTCGCTGTCTGCAGTGAGGGGAGATGACAAAGAGCAAGGGGGTGATACATAGGTTTAGGCAGCTTTATTCTCAGTAGATAACTTATGTATGCTTAAAGAGGCTTCCGTCAAGAGGTACTGTGCAGGAGAATGTGCTGAAGGAGAAACACAAAATTTGGGAGGGGGTCGCATTGTAAGCAGGTGAAGTCTGTGCTACAGCTGCTCTCAAACAAGCATGTGGAAGTTCAGGGTGGATGAATGGAAGGTGGTGTTTTTGGACAGGGAGTTCAGTGGTACAGGAGGATTCTAAATTTGGGCAGCCTGGAGTGAGGTGTTCACTGAGAGGAGATTAAGGTGAAACAGGCAGAAATTGCCTGGGCAGAGGGAGGAATTGGTAAGGTTTGGTATCAGACAAATGGCAATAATGATGGGGAAGGACTGGGAGATGGAATAGCAGGAGAGTCTGGGCATAGGAGGAAATCGCTGAGCACATACTGTTGTCCACTAAGCACTTCATGCAGTCAGTCTTTCTCCTGGGAGAACGTGATCAGGGTGCTCCCAGCAGTGCTATTTGTGGCTCAGACAATTTCTCTGCCCTGTTGTCTCCTGCAGTCAGACACTGCTCCGTTCCCCCCGTCAGGCTGCAGCTCAGCTTGGCTGTTGCGCAGCTGCTCTGTGGCTCAGCACCAGCTGTTCCTTCGTGTTCTACTCAGTGTGCAAGCAGTGGTTGAGACTGGCACCCAAAAGCCCTGGTAACTTTGAAGTCAGTGATGTCTCCAGGGGCCAGAGAGCAGACCACAATAAGATAATCTTGCCTGGTGCAGCAGAGAAAGCTGTTATCTGTGACACTGACAGCCCGTGGCGGTGTTAAAGCTGGATGGGTTGATGTGGCTCCTGGAGCATGTGAGATTGAGGAAACATTGATACTAACTCTGGAATGATTTTGTCATTCCAGAGCCAAACTGGGCCATGGTCTGCTTTCTGGAGAGTATTCAAGGCCAGCTTCTGCAGATGGGGAGCAGCAGCCTGATCAGAAGGTGAGGCTTGGCTACAGCATCCTCTTGGATGTGTGTGTTGCATGAGGTATTGTGTGTGCTATGTGGCAAAGGAGGGAGAGCCCTTTCTGAAGGCACGTGCTGGGGCTTGTTCCAAGGCCTGTCACCTGAAGAAAAGCATGGCTAAGAATAGAATGCTACATGCCAACACACATGCTTGGCAAATTATGACCACCTTCCTCTTCCACATTGTTATTTGCAGGGTATGCAAAATGGCATTGCTCCACGCATGTTTAAGTCCCTCATCGGAAAGGGGCACCCAGAATTTTCTACTAACCGACAGCAGGATGCCCAGGAATTCTTTCTGCACTTCATCAACATGGTGGAGGTAATGGTTGAGTCTATCTGGCAAGTCATGGAAAAGTCCAGCTTGATTTTCTTCCCATAGCAAAGGGTGAGGAGTGGAGGTGAGAAGCTAGCATTTGGGGGAGAGAAGAGAGAACACGGGGAAATGGGCCATCTAGCACCTGCCAGGGTGGAGAAGGAGAGGTGTTTGGCCATGTTTTCAGGGCTGAATCCATGGAGAAATCTTTTTGGGGAGTGGCACAGCTGGAGATGTAAACTTCATTCTTTAGGAGCAGGAATGCCATGGCTGGCTTTCGTTTCCTCTTTGCTGTCTTTTCCAGGGGCCTAGGTACAGAAATGAATATTCTTCAGCCACGTGCTGTGGGGCATCGCTGTTACCACAGGTCATGGTTTCTGCCATCCTGATGTTACATCTGTCCTTCTGATCTCTCCTCCTTCAGAGGAACTGCCGCAGCTCGGAGAACCCTAACGAGGTCTTCCGTTTTCTGGTGGAGGAGAAGCTGAAGTGCCTGGCCACAGAAAAGGTGAAATATACCCAGCGTGTGGACTATATTATGCAGCTGCCTGTGCCCATGGATGCTGCACTCAACAAAGGTCAGTAATGTGCCAAGACCAGGACAGAAGCAAACCCTATGTTTGTGTATTGTACTATCCTTACAGAGCTCCTTAAGTGAGAAAGGGACTTCTTTGCCACTTCTGAGGCCAGATCCTTCTCCTGCTTTTGTGGGATTGGGCTGATTTCTTCAGAGGTGGTGTGACACGGTGATGTCCCTCTAGAGCCTTTCCCTCGGACGCCACAAGCTGGGCTGTGATTCAGCAGCAAAACAGGAGTGGCTGCAGTAGCAGAACTGTGCTCTGGAAGCTGTGCTCCCTTCTCGATGGCCTGTATCCATAGGCCTGCTCTGCCTCTGGGGGTTGCTTACACCCGTCGCTTTGCAGGTACCTAGAGGTGGTCCTTGACTCCTCTGCTTTGTTCTCCAGATGAACTGCTGGAATATGAGGAGAAGAAGAGGCAGGCAGAGGAGGAGAAGCAGCCGCTGCCTGAGCTGGTGCGAGCCAAGGTGCCTTTCAGCTCCTGCCTAGAGGCCTATGGAGCTCCAGAGCAGGTGGATGATTTCTGGAGCACAGCCTTGCAGGCCAAGTCTGTGGCTCTTAAGTAAGTGTTTGTCAGCTAAGCTGTGATGAGCTGGCCATAGTTGCATCTCTGGGGACTTCTTGTAGTGGCTTGGGGGAAGAACCAAACTGAGGCTGTGTAGTCCTCCACACCCTGGGTCCATAGAACATTGAAGCAGAGAGTGGATCAGTCCATCAGTGCTGGAGTGGTTGCTCTCAGTGGGCAGAACAGCAGTGCTAGTGAAGTCCTAGCCATCAGATTTCAGATGCTGAGGGGCTACAAAAACACTGTGATATTTCAGAAAACTAGTAGCTTTTACTGTAAATTTAAAATTCAGCTTTGGAATCAGTACTGACTGCATGATGACACTGATCTTGCACCATCTCTTAAAATTTCTTCAGGTTTTTAACTGTTAAGATTTCAGCAGAACACCGAGTGTAACAGATGCATGAGTTCTTTGAAAGAATACTAACTTAAATGCTAGTAGCAAGGTTTAAAAAACAGCTTTAATTTTTCTCACTGCCTCTAGCACATGCAACAGTGCAAAGTTGCAGTGACAAGATTGCAAATGTAAGCAGTTTTCTGCTGTGATGCTACTGAGTGTTCTTTTGGAATGAAAATCCTCAGAGTTGGAAGTGCTTTTCTAACCAATACTCCATTATTAAGCAATAGCTACTATAAACAAACATCACATTGAAAAGTAACATTTTGGTTTCATTTTTACTGAGTTGTATTCAGCTTTACTGTTGCTTAATTTAGTTCTGCAGCATGTTGCAATTATCACCTGGTAATGAGTATCTGTCTCGCTTATAGGTGCTTCTCCCTTCATAAACATTCCCCTCTGTTTTCATAGATTCCAGACATTTTCTCTCTCAAATTGTCTAACTAAATAATGTTTAATCAACTTCAGTTAACTTAAAATTCTCTGCTTCTGTTTCATATCCAAGAAAGTGCTCTTGTGCGTGAAAGCTTGTCAGTTCCTGCAGGTGTATCTCCTGGTCTAATAAAAGATGTTATTTCCACTACATTCCTTAAGGGTTAGACTTTTAATTAAACAAAATCTGACCAGGCTTGTAAAATACAGGATTGGAAGATAGAGTATGTACTATTTTTTCTCATCTCCAAGATTTGCATTCCATCTCGTTAGGGCTTCTGCCTTAGAAATGGTTCTGTGTTTGAGGAGCTTGAAGCTCAGCACAGGAGAGCTGCACAGACAGGTGTATCCCCCAACCCGCTCAGGACATGGCTCTGCCCCACTCACTGATTTCTAGGATCAGCTAGACACCCTCCATCTTTGCTGACAGAGTATTTAAAAATGTTATGTGTCTCTTCCAGAACGACACGGTTCGCTTCTTTCCCAGATTATCTGGTCATCCAGATCAAGAAGTTCACTTTCGGTCTGGACTGGGTGCCCAAAAAGCTTGGTAAGGAGGATGAGAATTACAGAGCATGTAGGCACTGGCAGTCACACGTGGATATTGTGGTCATTACTGCCAGGAGGAAAGTAACTATCCCAAAAGTTGCTGCAGGCATCCCCAGAGACTTACCCTTCTAGATTTCCCAGCCGAGTCCTTTGTTTCTGCCCCTACGTGGAGGCTGAGCAAGGCCGTATCTTGCAGATGTTTCCATTGAAATGCCAGAGGAGCTGGATATCTCTGCACTGCAGGGGACGGGGCTGCAGGAAGGGGAAGAAGAAATGCCAGACATCGCGCCCCCACTGGTGACACCAGATGAGCCCAAAGGTAGCCTGGGGTTCTATGGCAACGAGGACGACGACTCCTTCTGCTCCCCTCACTTCTCCTCTCCGACATGTTAGTGATTCTCCTCCTCTCTTCCTGATGCCTGACTCATTTCCTTGCTCTCCTTGCCTTGTGTCCCATGCTAGCAGTTTCCCACTTGCTCAGACTTTCCCTGTCCTTTTGTCAGCGATTGCCAGCTGCCTCCCTTGCATGCCTGTTATGCAAGGGTGTTATGCAAAGGGGTTTGTTGATTCTTGTTCTGTGCAAGATGGGGGGGTGGCATGTCTGGTGCACTTAGAGGAGGCAGAGCTGGGATTTATACAGGATTTAATTGGTGGGAGTATGTAATTTTCACAAACCACAGTGGGAGGTCGGGTTCAGAGCCTAGGGAAGAGCCAGTGCTCCTGAGTTCATGGGTGGAATTGTTCTGTTCTTTGCCTGGGTGTGAAACTGCTCTTCTGAAGAAGAAAGGTGGGTGAGAAAAGCCGAGAGATGGAACCTGGTGTGAAGTAAAGCCAGGAAGTGGTGGCTTTGGAGGCTGTGTGACACGAGATGAAATGGGGCCAGCAGGGATGGGTGGGAGTGGGTGGCTCTAACTTCTGTCTTCCCACAGCACCCATGCTGGATGAGTCGGTGATTATCCAGCTAGTGGAGATGGGCTTTCCCATGGATGCCTGCCGCAAAGCCGTGTATTACACAGGCAATAGTGGGGTTGAGGCGGCCATGAACTGGGTCATGTCACATATGGATGATCCAGGTATGAGGCTGTGGCCATGGTGAAGCTGATTGCTTCTGTGCTGTTGTGCTTGTGTCCTGCTACCACACTGGAAAAGTGAAGTAGTTTGGACTTGGGCTTACCTTCTTGGAGAGATCTAATTACTCTGAGCTGTGTTGTGTTTCCTGCTGCAGACTTTGCTAACCCATTAGTTCTCCCTGGATCCAGTGGGCCAGGGTCAACTATTGCCTGCCCAGACCCTCCTTCAGAAGACAGTGTGGCCACCATTGTCTCCATGGGCTTCTCCCGGGACCAGGCAATGAAAGCGCTTAGAGCCACGGTGAGAGGCACGGGTAACAGCAGAGAGCAAGGATTTTCTCAGGAACAGGAATTCTCAAGTTCACTGTCTTCTTCTTCCTTCCAGAACAACAGTCTGGAGCGTGCTGTGGATTGGATCTTCAGCCACATTGATGACCTCGATGCAGAAGCTGCTATGGATATCTCAGAGGGGCGCTCGGCGGCCGAGTCCATCTCTGAATCCGTCCCTGTGGGTCCCAAAGTGCGCGATGGACCTGGAAGTGAGTTCCAAGCCATAGGAATGTGGACTTTGGGGTGCAAACTCACCATGACTTTGTAATTCCTGATCCATGCACTACTGCAGGTTTTAGCAGCAGCAGCTATCGCAGAGCTGGTCTGGTTGTAGAGGTGGAAGCAGGGAGGAAGAGGGAAGGAATGGCAAAGTAGCCTAGACCCTTCAGGCTGATTGAGGGGATTACCTGGCAGCCAATAAAAAAGAGGTTGGGGAAGTGCCATCAAGTGAAAGACAGGAAGGGCTGTGCTGCTTTTATCCAGTGGTTCTGGGAGGCTTTTTTGCTCTTTTGGTTCCCACTGAAAGCAGCAGTTCCAGTCTGTGCACAGAATTTGTGCCAGTGGTTGTTGGCTGCTGGGTGCTATAGGGAGGCAGAATCCTTGCCTTACCCATCCATGGCCCAGATAAAAAGTTGAAAGGGAGAAGGCTAAATGGAAGCTAGCAACTCCCATTTCCCTCTATGTTTGGCCTTAAGACCACTCACAGTCACACTTGGTGGGGGATCCAATTCTAAATTATTACCCAGCAGAGCTTCCTTCAGGGATCCTTCTCTAGAGAGGGCCTTGCACAGGGTGTTAGGGAGTAAGACATCTTTCCTCTTTCCCCTTGACAACCCTCTCTTCCCTCCTTCTTTCAAGAATATCAGCTGTTTGCCTTCATCAGCCACATGGGCACTTCGACTATGTGTGGACATTATGTTTGTCACATCAAGAAAGATGGCAGGTAAGGATTTCCACAGTGTAAGGGAACTGAGGTGCTGCTTTAAATCACCTGTTTCTTCAGAGGTCTTGGGGGGTTGGGGCTTGGGGCTGAGAGCAGATGAGTGGAATCAAGTTGTGTCTTAACCACGGAATGGCATTCCTGAGCTCCTGTGGTGCCTGTTGCAGGTGGGTGATCTACAACGACCAGAAAGTCTGTGCTTCTGAGAAGCCCCCCAAGGACCTGGGCTACATCTACTTCTATCAGCGGATCCCCAGCTAGAACATCCTCTTGCTGTGTGTGGTGGGGCGAGAGTGGGCTGAAGGTGTGGGGGGGAAAGGGGTGGGGGCAGTGAGGGTGGGAGCAGGGTCCTCTTCCCTGCTCCTTTCCCCAGTCCCTTCACGGCCTCTCTGTGGAGACACAGGGGGAGACAAGAGTTCACTGTCTAATCGAGTGGGGGCTGGAGCCCCCGTGGACATGAGTGAAGGGGCTTTGGGGGGTTGGGAATATCTGTTTCTATAGGAAATGTCCTCACTGTCCCCACCCCCGTAACACACAGCCCTAGTGCTTCGCTGCTTGGTGGGATGATGCCACCTCCTTGCTGTCCGGAAGGAGAGGAGGGGGCTTGTGTGTACGTGTGGCTTGTGAATGGGGGGGGGTTCCTCCTGCCCGCCCTGTCAGGCGTGGGCGTGGGGCGGGCAGCAAGGCGGGCCACGAGCAGCGCTTCCCCTTGTGCGCCCTTGACATGCCAAAATACACGAGGGACAAAATAAAAGTCGAAATACCCCCCCGGCTCCTGTCTGGCCCCCGCCTCGCTGGGGGAAGGCGTGGGTGGGGCAAGGGGCGGGGCTTGGGGCGGGGGGCGTGGTTTGGGGCGGGGCGCGTGGGGGGCGTGGCCTCGGCCGCCGCCGGGCTATAAAAGGGGCGCCGGTTGCCGCGCGCTCTGCCGCCGCTGACCTTCGCGTCTCCTCCGGTGCCGGCCCCGCTCCTGCTCGTTCCCGCCATGGCGCCCAGGAAGTTCTTCGTGGGGGGCAACTGGAAGATGAACGGCGACAAGAAGAGCCTGGGCGAGCTCATCCACACGCTGAATGGCGCCAAGCTCTCCGCCGACACCGGTGAGGGCGCGGCCCGCACGTAGCGCACGTCCCTCACGGCCCTGCGGAGCCGGGGACCGGGCCCGGGCCCGGGCGGGGGAGCGGCAAATGTCAGAGGGCGGCGGGGGCCTAAATATAACCCCGCGGCAGCGGTCCTAAATATATTCCTGAAACTGGATCCGGGTTCCCGCGGGCCCGGCGGGCACGTGTGGCCGACCCCCGGGGCGCCCCCGGCCGATCCCCGGAGAGCCCGCGGAGCGGCCGGCCCGCGGTCCCGGGGGCCCCGCGCCTCCCCTCGGCCTGGCCCCCACCCCCCGGCAGCGGGGGTCTCGGAGCGCCCAGCAGCGCTGCCCCTACCCCGCCTGCTGCCCTTGCCCCACCGCCTGCCCGGTTACAACCCCGGGCGCAACCCGGTGCGGCTCTCCCCGCTTCGGCCAGGCCAGGCCCAGGCTGCAGGGTGGGATTCTCACTCTGTCTTTTATCTGGGCATTTTCTAGAGGACCCCTGTGACCTGGCCGTTGGCCTGGTATCGCCTCTCCAGCCCCCTGGAAAGGGCTTTCCTCCCTGCTGTTGAGTCATCGGATAGCAGGGATTGTCCTGTGGCAGAGGGCCCCCCAAATGTCACTGAGGAGGGGCAGGCTGTGCGTGCCCAGGAGAGAGGGATGACCTCTTGGGGTTGGGATTTGGGATCAGTGGCTGGGTACGGTTTCAGCCCTTTGCCTTTCACAAGGGTAACCGTGTGCTTTGCCTTGCAGAGGTGGTTTGTGGAGCCCCTGCCATCTACCTTGATTTTGCCCGTCAGAAGCTCGATGCAAAGATTGCAGTGGCAGCACAGAACTGTTACAAGGTACCAAAGGGTGCTTTCACAGGAGAAATCAGGTGAGCCCCAGAGAGTAAAGTCGGGGTGCCTGTGGGAGATAAACTTTCTTCCAGTGAGTCATCTCCTTTCTCCCCAGCCCAGCAATGATTAAGGACATTGGAGCTGCATGGGTGATCCTAGGCCACTCAGAGCGAAGGCATGTTTTTGGAGAGTCTGATGAGGTGAGTGGCCTTATAGAATGGAGACATGGTCCAGCTAAGATATGTTTGTAAAGACTGCAAAAATGAGCAATTAAACCAGACCTTCTACCTGCTTTATTGGCTGCCTCGTTTCTTTTCCATTCCCAGTTGATTGGGCAGAAGGTGGCTCATGCTCTGGCTGAGGGCCTTGGAGTCATTGCCTGCATTGGAGAGAAGCTGGATGAGAGAGAAGCTGGCATAACAGAAAAGGTGGTTTTTGAGCAGACCAAGGCTATTGCTGGTAAGAGGAAAAATAAGTGGTTGATTTGGGTTTTTTAGCAGTTTTCCAGCTCTGCTCTTCCAGTATGGGAGGTATTGTGCTCACCTCTACTTCTTCCTCCCTAGATAATGTGAAGGACTGGAGTAAAGTGGTTCTTGCCTATGAGCCAGTTTGGGCTATTGGAACTGGTAAAACTGCAACTCCCCAACAGGTATGAGCAGGGGAGGTGGCTGATAAAATGACCAACTGACCCTTCCCCCTCAGGAAACTTTCCTGCAGAGTCTTACTGAGAATCTCCTGGAGATTCTTAGTGACTTAGAGAATCTCTATCTGTTCCCTCATCTTTGGAAGGGAACTGTGTGCAGAATGGCTCAGGCCTCAGTGTGACTCCGGTGTTGTATTGCAGGCTCAGGAAGTTCATGAGAAGCTGCGGGGGTGGCTGAAAAGCCACGTGTCTGATGCTGTTGCTCAGTCAACTAGGATTATCTATGGAGGTGAGTGAGTCTGAAGCGACTTTCCAGGGCAGGAGGTGCTTAGTTTCTCTACCTGTTGCTGCAGTTGTACATCATTCTCTCCTGGCACGGGAGCTCTTGACTTTCACAGCTTAAAGAATCACCTTCTGGCTTGTGTGGGTAGCTTTCCTGGATAAATGGGAGATGGTCTTGCTGTCCACAAGAGGTGGCTGGTACTGTGCCAGTCCTGCCTTTGCCCTGGCCCCATTTTCCTAGAGCTGGCACATCTGACCTTAAAACACTGCTCCCTCCATAGGTTCTGTCACTGGCAGCAACTGTAAGGAGCTGGCCTCTCAGCATGATGTGGATGGCTTCCTTGTTGGTGGAGCTTCTCTCAAGCCCGAGTTTGTGGATATTATCAATGCCAAACACTGAAGCACCCCATGAGGAGCTGTCCCTTGTGGTTAAGAAATGGAAGCAAGAAGGGACCTTTCGTTGCACACGTCTCAGTACGGAGGCCTCCCTCGAGGCTTTCCCCCTCCACAGTCATTGTTCTAGATGTTCTGCTAACCACCCCCACCACGTTGGAGTCCTGTTAGCAGGAGCCTGTCTCGGCAGAGTCTTGACAGTCTCCTCTCCGAGCTGAATCCTCAGCTTCCCGTTGACCTGTTCAGAGCCCACAGCCTACCTGGCCAGTATCTCTCCCTTTCCCTGCAGCCCTGCAGGGAGAGGGGGCTGCTGGTGCTGCAGGAAGGAAAAAGGAACCACAGTCTCTTTGCATCCTTCAGCTCCATCAGCAAGGAGCCTGTCAGCTTAGACCCTTGTGAGATGTCTTACCTCACCTGTGTCCCGTACTGAACAATAAATGAAAAACAGAAAAAGCAAAGGTGTGTCCTGCATCTTATTTGGAAGCATCTCGGGGACAAGCAGTGCAGAGAACTTACTGCTTTTGGCGGTGGCTGGTTGCAGAGAGGGTTTTGTGGCCTTTTCCCTGAGAGCCCACCATTACCCCAGTAGGCACTGCACAGGTTCAACCTGCGTCTTGCTTCTGTCATATAACAACTCTTCTTTGGGCCTGTGGTGATTCTGTTATATCTGTGTCTATTCCAGTAGCTGCTGGAGCACCTGGCTGTTCCACCAGTGAGCCAGTCTTCCCTGGCAGGTTCTGTCATGTGCTCATCCCTGCTCTTTGCCTGCAAGGACTGCTAATTGACTTTGCTCATTAAGTGTAGAGTGGAGCAGCTCTGTCTGCAGGGAAGGAGTTTATTGAGGCCCTGTGCTGGGGCAGTGCTTGCTGCCTGCTTTCAGCCATGTGCTGGTGGGTGAGAAAGCAAGACTTGATGTTCCTTCCCAGCTGCTGATTTTTATTTTTTTTTTTGGTAGTACTGAGGGTGATGAAAAAGTAGTGCCTCACAAGGAGGAGCTTATTTGTGAGGTGGTACGTCCTTGGGAGCCTCTGGGCAGTGTTCCAGCTGCTAGTGCCAGCATCACCTGAGGGATGAGGGGCAGGAGCTGAGGAGAAAGGAGGAAAAAGCCTGATATACTGTGGGGACTCCTGCCCTACTACCGCTGGGGGAGCTTCCTGCTGCCCAGCTGATGGGAGGGATCTCCTGCCAAGGATATCAGGTGATCTGAGAAGAGCCTGACAGCAGCAATGAGGTGGTAGCTTCCAGCTCTGTATGTGTGTGGAGTGATACAGAAAGGAGGAGGAGAATTCAAAAGAAAAAAAAAAAAATCTGAAAGCTGTTTTCTACAGCCAGAGCATGTGTTTCTGAGAGGCTGCTGGGTCATGGCTGTAGTGTGGGGCCATTTTGTCATACTGACCAGAGCAGCAGTGATGCAGCAGGGGCACACAGGGCTGCAGGGACTGGGTACAATCGCTCGGGGGTGGGCCACCCACCAGCTGCAGCTTTGCTGTCAGCTCCTGCCCAACCCTGCCCACAGCACAAGAGCCCAGGAGAGTGACCTACATAGAAGAAAACAGATGGGAGCTGGGCATTGATCTTGCTGCTTTGAGAGAAGGCAGGGGCATGAAAATGTTCATTTAATGAGGAATAAACTCATGGAAAATCATTTCTATATCAGCAGGAGTGCCAGATCTTGTTTCTCTTCTTTTTGTCTGCTTTCTGGCAGGACCGCAGCTCTCTGGAGTGGAAATACTGCCAGATCCTCACAGCAAACTGTAGTTGTTGGATCTTAAACAGGTTGCTGTTGAGGAAAAATGCATTGTGCCAGATGTGACAGCCTGAGAGAGGCTGCGATGGCTCCGCATCCTCAGCCCTAAACAATAGCCAGGCTGAGCTTGTATTCCCAGTAGGCACCACACACATATGTTGGACTCAATGATCTTTGTTGGTGTCCCTTTAAACTCAGAGTATTCTGTGACTCTGAATATATTCCACTTAAACAGCCATGGCTGGCCACACAGATTACACATCCATCCACACAGAGCACTCCCACCCAGCACTGGCAGCCTCATCCCACGCCCTGCTCCAGCTGAGCAGGATGGAGGTGCACTAGTGAGCATCTGTGTATTTACAGAAGTATTTACACACATGTACAGTGGGTCTCCTTCCAGCAGCAGGGCTCAGGCAGTGCCCAGCAGCTGCCCCTCCATCCCAACCTCTCCAGCCCCCAGCAGCCAACTCCCTGTGGTGCTCTGGCCACAGGTTCCTCAGCCAGGGCAAAGTGCAAAAGGAGTTTAATGAGAAGACCCGACAGGCTGCACTGATCAGGTGCAGGACATGGACAAACCATCACAAATCATTTACATGGGACTGGCCCTTTTTATTCCTGTATGCTGTATTTGCTTGTCTATGTCCCCTAGATCACCCCTGGTTCCTGCACTAATAATTCCCTAATGAGTTCTGTGCAATCCCTAAATGCTCTTCCCCTGCATCCCATCCTGTGTCCCACACCTCTGACCACAGCTCTGACCCCAATCCTCAAGGTGCTCTGGGGCTGAGGCTCCCCTGGGATGGGGCTGGACAGGGTGTTCCTTTCTCTGAGTCCTTAATTTGAGTTTCCTCCTGCCCCTGTGCCCCTGTGCCCCTCGAACTGGGCCTTTAGTGGGCTGATGGCTCCTGGGGTGGGTCTGGAAGCAGCCTGGTGGGTGCTGCTGGGGCTCCCCCTCCTGCCGTCACCACCCTGTACTCCTCTGAGGGTCTGCAGGCCAGCTTTTAGCACATATCCTCCTTAATTATCAGTATAATTAGGTTTGGGATATATATATGTAATCTAAATAAAATTTCTCTAAAGATTTGGGTTTCCTTCTGTAATTAGGGGATGTTTAGGGCAGGAAGCAAAGGCAGGAAAGGAAGTGTTCATATGCACATTGTACTCTGAGGGTGGTGAGGCACTGGAACAGATTGCCCAAAGGACTTATAGCTGCCCCATCCTTGGAGATGTTCAAGGCTGGGTTGGATGGAGCCCTCAGCAACCTGCTCTAGTGGGTGGCATCCCTGCCCATGGTAGGGGGATTGAGACCAGCAGATTTTTGAGGTTCCTTCCAATCCAAACCGTTCTGTGGTTGTGTGATAGTGAGCAGGGAGTGAATTGAGATGAAGAGAAGATTGGCATCAGGGAGTCTAGCAGGACAAGGCAGGGGACACGGCTTTCTGTGCAGCCCTGGGCACAGGGGTGCTTTGCAGGAGGGGTGATGGCTGATGGTTTGTGTCAGCAGCTCTGCTTGGACCAGCTTATCTAGCACTAACGTTACCCAGGCACTGCAAAGGAGCAAAGTGCACTGAAGGGAAAGGGAGCAGAGCCTTGGACTTTGTATTAACTGCAAACCACTGGTGACCGTCAGCTCTGAGTAGCGTTCCCGGCTGTGAACACCCGGTGCTGTTGGCATCGGCTGGGCATGGGCAGCCTCAGCCCTTCCCAGCTCCGCAGCCTGGAGCACAGGGCTGGAGCAGCGCACCCCAAAAACCCCCTCCCGGCATCCAGGTGCTCATTTTCGGGGAGGCTTCATGCAGAGCCCAAGGCTAATTCTGTTCAATATGTTAATTAAACATTTACCAGAGGGTGAATTAACAGTTAATTCGGTATTCACCGCCCGAGTGCCCACCACCCTGCGCAGCCCTGCCTGACTTTGAACCAGCCCCGTTTTGAGCTGGGGTGCGCGCAGAGATCCCTTTTCACTGAAAGAATCCTTCGGTTCTCTGGATGCGCTGACAGTCGCAGATGTCACCCAGCTGGGAAGGTGGAGTGCGATCGCAAAGCGCCTGTGCTGAGGGCGGGACAGGCTCGGGGCTTTCCGAGCGCCGCAGACGCGGTGCTGGGGACAGCGGCGGGCCCGCCCCCGTTCCCATGGCAGCGGCCGGGCCTCGGCCGGCGGCCGCCGCGGGAGGCGGCAAGCGCGGCCTGCCCCGGGAGCATGGAGGGCGAGGAGTCGGAGGAGGAGAAGGAAGAGGAGGAGGAGAAGGAAGAGGGGGAAGAGAAGGAGGAGAAGGAAGAGGGGGAGGAGAAGGAGGAGAAGGAGGAGGGTGAGGAGGAGGAGGAGGAGGAGGAGGAGAAGGAGAAGGAAGACGAGGTGAGGGGGAGGCCCTCAGCGCCGCCTGGCTGTGGTTGGGCCAGCGCTGGCGTTGTTCTCTCTCCTTCTCTCCCAGGAGCCGGCTCCCTGTCCCCTGACGGAGGAAATCCTCAAGGAGGGCCTCTCTCTCCTCAGTAAGACCGGCAACGGGCTGGCGCACGCCTATGTGAAGTTTGAAGCCAAAGCCAAGTGAGTGTGCAATGCCTGACCCGGCAGAAGCCCTGTTACACCATCACCATGGAGCCCTGTGCCGCGAGCTGGTGACCAGCCAGGGGTAGGAGCATATCCAGGTCCTGCTCTCCAGCTGCCTGGATTCCAGTCTGTGCCTCAGCATAGCTTGTCCATCCTCAGCCCTGGCCTGGACACTGCCTCCACCACGGCCAGACACACCGCTGGGAGCATCAGTGTTCCCCAGGGCTGACAGCAGCCTGCCCATCACTCTGCACTGTGCTCTCCTAGGGGGACCTCAACAGAGTGACCTCCCTGCAGGCACTTTGAGAAATATCCATTGACATCTGGCCTCCTAATTGCTAACCTTTAAAGCAGGCAGCTGTAAGTACTGTGTCACAATGGCCTTGGGCAGTTTGGAGCCTCAGCCTCCCCAGCACACCCACCTAACTAAGGCCCCATTAAGACACTTGCTTTCAGCAGCCTCATAGGGTATCTCAACCACTATTTTTTCCACTAGGAAAGTCCTTCCACACAGTCCTTCATGTTGACACTATTGTCTAACAGACCTCTCCCCAAAAAGTACTCTCTTCTCTGCTCTGGCTGTGCCCTGTCCTGACAGATGCAATTCAATGGGAATAAGTACTCCCTCTGCCAGGAACGTGGGTCCAATCTTACCATTCGTCTTTGCTTACAGACCTGTCCCTATCACCTGCCTTTTTCTTTTCTTCCTTCTCTCAGTTAGGCTTTCTAGGACAGCAGAGAAGTAGGAGAGGTTGCCCTCCCTCCAGCAGTGGCAGGGAGCAACCCAAAAGATGGTAGTGGGGAAATATGAGAGATTTTCTTCACATTTGCCCTCCCTCAGGGCCCTGACAGACATCAGCCTCCTCGAACGCTTCGTTCACCTGCGGTATGTGGATTTGTCAAAGAACAAGCTGAAAGATTTGGCCCCACTGAGTAGCCTAACCCAGCTGCTTTGGCTGAAGGTGGATGGGAATCTGCTCACCAGTGCCAGCATGCAGGAGCTGTCCTACCTCCAAGTCATCAGCTTTGATCGCAACAAAATCTTGGATTTGGAGGGCATTACTCACCCACTCCTAGCCAACCTCAGCCTGAAAGGTGATACAGCCACCTCTCTTCATTCTTGTGGGGACACCCTCTTGGCAGGGTGGGATTAACTTTCTTGTTTCTTCTTCCTCTGGCACTCAGAAAATAAAATCCAGACAGTGCTGGGACTGAGTCAAGACCAGTTGTTCAGCCTGCAAGTCCTGGAGCTGCGAGGAAACCAGATAAAGACCACAGCAGGGCTCAGTGTTTCCAAGCTCGAGAAGCTCTATCTGGTAAGGGATCAGCCAGCCTGGGGAGTGGGACAGAGCTGCTGCAGAGCCTGGCACCTGCAGCCCACATAGCCCCAAGGGAGTGCCCACAAACTACAAATCACAGAGGAGTCAGTTCAGTGCATCAGGTTCTTCCTTCACAATCTCCTGCAGGAGGGCAGTTTTTGCTTCAGGCAGTGTTGGGCAAGCTTGTATTCCATGTGCCCTGGGACCAGTGGAGATGACTGGGCAAAGCAACAGCTTTGCTCTTTGGGTGACAAAGGGAGGCGACGCCTCTTTCTCCTCTCTGATGGGCCTAATCAAATACTGGTTTCAAGCCAGCACAATTATATGATTCACACCTACCGCTGCCAAAAAAGAAATTGATTCAATATTGCAGTGAAACTAAGGAGAAGCAGTTTCTTAATATCATAAACAATTACTTCAAGGAAGCATTTACTCCTAGCGATGCAAGTGAAGAGAGTTATGTATGGTTTAGCCCCATGCATCACACCATGCTACAGCTTGCAAAGACTAAACAGATGTCTTGAGTCACTACCTCTTGAAAAGCAATTAAATATGATAAAAGCTTTGAAAAACTATGTGGCTTCTTTTCATCAAGATTCCCTGGCAGAAAACCTGAGGAGATTGCTTGCTGAGATTGCTTGCAATTGTCTGATGGAAAACTGGGATTTTATGACTGGAGGTGCTCCAAGAATGGATGAAGTGGATAGGACACTAGATACAATACAGCATTTCAAAGCATACCCAGCCACCTTAGTGAGTTGTTGCAGGGAAGCAAACAGAGCATCTCTACTGAGGGAAAATTCCTGGCATTAGGGGCTTCTGAGCTGCCCATGTGGAACAGGAAAATTGCAAGGGGTGATTGTTAAAACTAGAACAACTGACTCTCAAGAGTCTTTGGGGCTGGAATTTGTCTCCCATGTCTACCTGCTCATTAAATCATTTTGCAGGGAAATCTCTCCCAGTAGTGCTTTGGTTTCTGTGTAAAGACTTTGGTGTTACTTCAGCCTTGGGTAAGTGCAGCTGATGCCTCAAGGACAGGGTTCAAGACAAAGGGTTCAATTTAAGGAATTGAACCACGTTTGGTTAATGTAGGGCATTGCTGCAGATGAAATTTAGTATGTAAAAAGTGGTATGTACTAGGAAGACTACAAGCTGGCTGTGTACCATATGGCACTTGCATCACTGAGGGTCACAGTAGGGTTGTGTTAGCTCCTGGCCATGGTGCAGCAGTGATGGCAAAGGCTAACATGAGAAAGATGGGCAGGAAGGGGAGAGGAAATCATGGGCAAGGTATGGTGACTTTCCATAAGAAACAGTGGCATCACATCCGGGTGAAGAACTGGTCTCTACAGGAAGGTGATGGTGTATCAGACAGAATGTTGTTTGATTTGGGGGAAAAAAATGAAACAACTCTGAAAAATATCCATTCTGCATTGTCCTGCTAGTGCTTGCAAGGCCAGAGCTGGTAAAACAATTCACACTGAAGTGATGATGAAAGTGGGAGTGATGGGAGGTTACTATTCCTTTTACAAACCCCTGATCAGTGAGCTCCCCACCCACACCAGCTCACAATTTTCTCTGGGGTACAATGTCCTAATCTTTCCTGACTGTTAAATCTGCTCACGTGGCCTTCAGTAAGTATCCAACTTTCCTCTTTTTGTCCTGGTGTTACTCCTTTTACTTGACCTAGCTGGTCCACATTCTCCTTTGTCCAATTTCTATTAAAGTTCTCCTTTTCTACAAAATGTCCATATCCTGAATGACTCAGACCTAAAATGTTCTCCTATCCCACCAGTTCAGCCTGTGCCCCTTTTTTAGTCTCAGGTATTGCCCACGTCATTGCTTGGGTACCTATGAGGATGAGAGAGCACAACAGCACCCCTCACCCCGTTTTCATTCAGGTCTCAGCATCCTTAGCGACCGCAGCCCCGAGCCACATCGGCAAGGAAAGCCCTGCTCAGCTCCAGGCTGGAGAACCTGGTGGGGAGAGGATAATTTCCAGGGATGCTCCAAACTTGGCCGCACAAGGCGGTGAGCAGCCTGACAGAGCAGAGCGTCGGTGCTGGGAGCCTCCGCTTGGGCAGGAGACCTCTAGTGGTCCTTTCCAGCCGAAATCCTGCTGTGAAACTCGTTCTGAAATTCAGAGCTTCTGCACTTCCCTGCTACGTTAACCCACATCCCAGTGAAGTGAATGAAACTCAGTGATGGGGAGTTTTAAACTTCCTGAAGTAAGACATAGCCCAGAGAAGTAGAAGGGACTTTTTGGTCATAGATTTTCCCCACAAGAGAAGCAGCTACTGGAAGGTGCCTGGACAACATGGACTGTGGGACTGAGAGGGGCTGGTTACTCATCCTTTAGAAACATTAATTTTAGGCTCAGGTGTGCTTTCCCCTCCATGCTGTTGCTCTCTGAGGCTCAGATTTGGCACTGACATGGAAAGAGGTGCTGTGCTGGCAGTGGAGTATTCACCTGGGGTGGTTTTGTCTCAGACACCAAGTGATACTTTCTCAGCCAACTTTTGATCCTTGAAACTGAATCCTGAGAACCCACTTGCCCAAGACCCTGAACTACCTAATCGAGCTTCAGACACAAGGCTGTGTTATGAGTGGTAGGCAGTCTGAAAGATAGAGATTTAAAGGCCAGAAATAACTGCTGTTCCCTCTTCTGTGTGTCCCCATTTCCCTTCTCCCTTCCTGCCTCCCTGATGCTCAGGCCAAGAACATGATTTGCAGCCTTGAAGGCCTTGAGGGGTTTGAGCAGCTGGAGATTCTGCACCTGCGTGACAATAAGCTTGAGGCCCTGGATGGATTCTCTGATAGCATGAAGTGCCTGCAGTACCTCAATCTACGGTGGGTCCTCCCTGCTCTGTGTTGGGACCAGAGATCCCTTCATCAGACTGCACTCCCATTTAGATCTTTAGGATTTTCTGGGGGGTATTTTTGGAAATTGAAGACCTGGTAGGGATGGGTCAATATTTAACATCCTTAGCTGGTGTTCAGCAGCTGTCTAGGCATGGTAACAGCCAGGGCCTTTCCTGGGCTTCTTAGAAAATATCAGCCTGTCCAGTCATTCTCATACCTACCCCAGGCTTGTCATTCCTTGCCATAAGTCAGTTGGGTTCCTCAAAGCTGTTCTCTGTGTTCTGCCAACAAATGCCCTTTAGTTCTCGGTGTTTGCCATGCGGGGCCATGGTGATGGTTCAGGGGACTGTCTGAGCACAGAGGAATCCAGAGGAGGTGTCATTCTTGTCCCTCAGTCTGGGGAGCTGCAGACAGATCTGGATTTTAGGTGACAGATCTGTGGTTTAAGGTCTATGGTCCCTCATGCTGCTAAGTATTGCTTTTTCTGTCTTGTCCACTTACTGTTCCAAAGGGACTTCACTACTTGCGTGGGTCTCCTCCCCCTGATCTCTGTGCTTCCTTTTCTTCAGGAGCAATGAGATCAAAAGCTTTCAGGAGGTGGAAAAACTGCGGGTTCTCCCCGTGCTGCAGGCGCTGGTGCTGATGGACAATCCATGTGCCGAAGAACCCGATTACCGGCTGCAGGTCCTGTCCCGGCTGTCGCAGCTCCAACGCCTCGACAAGGAGCCAGTTGAGGAGGAGGAGCGGGAAGAGGCGGAGAAAATCCGTCAGGCAAGAAAGGAAAAAGAAAAGGTGAGAACAACACAGTGTGGGGATTAGGAGGAGCTGAAGAGAAAGAGAAAGGACCAAGCATGCTGACAAAGCCTTTCCTCTGCTGTCTTACATGAGGAGAAGGGTGAGGGATGTCAGTCTCAAGAGCACGAGAGCCTGAAAAAGAGGCCAGGCTTTGCAACCTGGTTGTGGTGGCCAGCATGCAACCCTGCTGCCATTCCTGACCCCACTAGCAAAAGAGGGCAGTGAAAGGGGAAGAGACATTGGGTATGGAGTCATTAACTTCTCCCTCCTCCCTTCTTCAGGAAATGGAAGGATCTCTTGAGGATAGAGACAGTGACTGAGTGACCCGTTTTTAACACCTGTTTCCAGCGCCTGTCAAGATGTAGTGATGCCTTTCCCCATACGTGAGGCTGGGAAAGTGAGAACTGCAGGTACAAGCTTCACCTCGTTTTACCTCTGGAGAAAAGAGGAGTGCTATCCACCCTGGTCCTGGAAGCTGCCCTGAGGCACTGCAGTGTTTTTGCAGTCCCTGCACTGTGTTCTATTCTCAGTAGGCCTGAGAGGGGAAGGGGGAGAGTTACAGGTTCTATGGTTCGATTTGATTCCCAAAAACCCTGCAAGATTTTCTGATTTGAATAAAAATAATTAATGAGCCTGGAGTGACTGGGATTGTTTATCCTGCACACCCACTCCTATTCCCTGGCTCTCTCACCCTCATCTGTCTACGTCTATCCCTTGCTGCCTGCCTCTCTCTGTCTCTCCATCCCCTACGTGCTGTTTGCAAAGCTTTGCTAAATCCTGACTCATCGCAGCTCTGGGTCACATGCTGCTGTCCCGGCCCTATCAGGGGCGTCTCCATCCTGCTGCTGCCGCCACCGTTGGCTTAGAGGACACATCATCTCCCCTTGAGGTCCTGCATCCCTCCTCAGCTTCGTCCTCTCTCCTTTCTACCAGCACTTTCTCAATCTCTCGGCCGCCCCAGCCCTAGGAAGGTAAGTGTCTCCCCACGGCCAGCACACCCCTCACTGCGTGCATGTTTCTGCTGCCCGCCTTGTGCCCTCCAAACCCCACACGCACTTTGGGGTCCCTGCGGAGAACGACCACGGTGAGCGAGCGGCATTAACAACTCAACTCCCCACACTTCCTCCCCCTGCTCCTCCCACCTCTCTCTCCTCACCCCCATCCTTCTGACTTTCCTTTCGTATTTTAATTTCAGGTACTCCCTCCTTCCCAAGCCCCCCCCTTTCCCCTCCCGGCAATCATAATTTCAGAGGAGAACCCAGGGAATTGCAGGAGTGGGGGGTCAACCAAGGAGGATAGGTGGTGCTCCCTCGGGCACTGTCGGGAGGTGCTGCGGGATGGAGCTTTCCCCGGGGGAGGGGGAGGTAGTGGGGAGAAGGCAACGCTCAGTCTGGGCACCGCTGGGGATAGGATCCGGCCTCAGAGCGGAGCAGCCCCCCCCGGTCTCCCGAGGTGTTGACATAAACACGGGCGCTCAGGGAGAGGCAGGGAGAAGGGGGGATGTTTTCCTGATTGCACAGCCCCACACCACAGGGGAGGGGGAGAGCAGGGAGAGGAGGTGACAGGCAAGCAATAGCTGCATCAGTCACGACACTGCAGCAGTGCGGGCTTCCTGGGAGCAGTGCCCAGCCCGGGGGAATCGCAGCGGCACACGGGACTGGTGGCGGTGCCCTGGGGGAAAGGTCTTCACGGTGCTGGCCTGGCAGGGACGGGGAATTGCTGCCAGCGCCAGCTTCACAGAAGGCATTGCAGCAGCACCAGCCTCCCAGCATACGCTGCCCAGCCCCTGTTCTCGGGGGCTGCACAGCCTCCTCTCTCTTCCTGGATGTGGTCTGTGGCTTTCCAGTTATGGCTCCATCCCAATCCCTTATCCCAGCTTATCCGCCTCTGACCTCCTTTCAGGACAGTGCAGCTGATACCAGGGATTTCAGGGTGGTTCTGTTCAAAAGAGCAAACGCAGGGGACACGGGGCAGCAACACAAGCGGAGAAAAGGGCTTAAAGGACTACAAGGGAGAGAAGATCATGTGAGTGATGGGGTGGGGCAGGCAAGGCTGGATTTGGGCTTGGCCTTTGGCTTCCTCAGATCTGGCTCCAAGAGGGGCAGGTGGATGTGACCACAGGGATGTGACCAGGGGCAACGTGACCAGATAAGCAGAGAGGCACAGCATCTGGCACGGGTGTGCTGTCAAAGATGACTTTAAGCGGGGTCCTGTCCCTTCTGTACCCCGTGGAGGCTGTTGAGGCACGGCCAGGTCACTGCTGCAAAGGAAGCTCACGGCTGGCTGTGCTGGCACGACTCTGGAGGAAGTTCCTGTGGCGTGTGCCAGATGGCGTGAGCAGCACTGCCAAAGTGGCTGAGGGGGGATCCCAGCCCAGATGGACATGGTGGAGGGCCCTGTGCAGAGAACCCTGGAGCTGCTGGCTGAAACTCCCCACAGGAGAAGCTCAGGCTGAAACTTCAGAGCAGCAGCACAATTTCCTCACACCCTTGGGATTTCCACCCACCTGGGGCAGTGGCTTCGAGCACTGACTCTGGCGTCCCCATCCTGCTTCTCAGCTCCCCTCAGTGCTGTGAGGTGCTGGTTCAAGCTCATTTTCCCCTGCCCCGGTGCTGAGGCCCTGTGCTGGCTGCCCCCCTGCTCACACACACCACGGGGAGGACCTGGCTGGGGCTCCGTGGCTACTCTGGCCTCTGCCAGCCCTGCTCAGGGTTGAGGGAATCATTTATGCGAGCCAGAGGAGGAAAATTTGGCAGTGCTGGGAGCATGGCAGGACACACACCTCATTGCAGCGCCCTGGCATTGCACAGCCCCACAGCCAGGGGAATGAGCTGATTTGGAACCCCTAGAGAGCAAACTGCAGCGAGAGAAGCTCTTTCAAACAGCTGTCATTACCCACCAGTCTGTTTTCTACTTCAGGTTTAACCAGGTGCCCCAAAATGCTAGGCTTCCTCACCCCCCTCACCCAACAGAGACCCAGCCCAGTCTCATCTGCTTTCCTGCCTCAGAAATGGAGTGAAGAGTAGGCAGCTGGGCCAGGTCCCCCCTCCCTTCAGAGCCCTCTCTGCCACGTCTGAGGCACCGTGGCCTTCGGCAAGATGTCTCCTCAGGCTGCCAGGCTCCACGCTCCCGCCGCCTTGGCACAGCCTGACCCTGCAGCTGACGGGGGCCACGGGGAGGCTGAGCAGGCGCTCGGCATGGGGGGACATGGCCGGGCTCTGGGACAGCCAGGCTGGGCTCTGGGACAGCCAGGCTGGGATTTAGAAATTCACCCGAATTACAGGAATCTACGAACATTTTTCCAGGAACTGGCTCCTCACCAGAGGCTAGAGAGGGGCTGGGGGTCCCCCTTGTCCAGGTGCCCCCCTGCCCTGCCCTGCCCTGCCCTGCCCTGCCCATCATGCTCGGCTGGCTCCCCGTTCGCCACGCAGGGACACGGCAGCCACTTGCTGTCTGGCCTGGCAGGCGCTGTCCTTGCCTGCCGGCAAGGGGACAGGAGATGCCAGGAGCTGCTGCCCCGTCCTTGACACCAGAGCCACGGGCACCTCCCCGCTGCGCCAGCTGATCCCTCCCTCTCTGCTGCCTGTGGCACCCTCCCCATCCCTGCCATCCAGGCTTGCATCGGGCACTGTGCTGTGACGCAGGGAGAGAGGCAGAGTGCTCCCCCCCAGTTTGTCAGCTGCAGCAGAGGGACAGAGTAAATTCAAATAGATAGCCAGTTCCTGGAAAAATGTTCGTAGATTCCTGTAATCCGGGTGAATTTCTAAATTTCTTGCAGCAAGTAGTTTTAGCGCAGATTTCTAAGGTCACTTTTCCTTGAATTCCCTTCTCTCTGTCAGTCTAGACATAGAAGGGGTAAGCACCACATCCTGGAACCTCTCAGAGCTGAAGGTATCCTGCTCTCTCTCCTCTCCACAGACTCACCATGGCAGTCGAGAGGATCCATGCCCGTGAGATCCTGGACTCCCGTGGGAACCCCACCGTTGAGGTGGACCTCTACACACACAAAGGTATGCGGGTGAGGATAAGAGACGGAGGGCAAGCCCTGCCCGCCCCGGCAGAGCTGGTGCTGCGCAGCAGCCTGGCACACCAGGAGCATGGAGGGTCCTCACTGGTGAGCCCCCAGCGGACAACAAGCCAGGGGAAGAGGCAGAGACCAAAACTCTGCTTGTGCCTGTGCTCAGCAGCTTTGCACATGTGCCAGGCAAATCACAACAAGGCAGCTGGCTGTCCTGTATGTGACTTGAGCCATGAGCCTGCTCGTAGCAGGGAGAGAAGGTCTTTTTGTCATAAATGTCTGCCCCTTCTCATTCTATCCCTGCTGCAGCTATGCTTTTAGTCCTGGGGCATGGTAGAGGTTTGGTAGCACATCCATGGCTGTGCTCATGGCAGGGGTAGAGCTTTGTTCCCGAGATCTCTGTGTAGCTATGTCCATGCGTGGGTCTCAATTGGAAGAGCTGCATTTGCACTGGGGCCAAAACTACTTGGGCTGAGGGGTGAGGAGCAGTGAGAGGGCAGAGCAGACATGCAACCATTGTCTTCCTTCTTCAGTGAGGCAGCAACCTCAGTCTGAGGGGGAGGAAGCTGAGGGTGGCTGTGAATCGGGCTGCCTCTGGAACTAGGAGGAGGGCTGAGGAACCAGACTTCCCCCCATCACATACAGTTCTGGGATCAGTGGGAATCTCTGGGTGCCTGACATCCAGGTTCCTCAGCCTGGAAGCCCTGGGTGCATTTATTTCTCTTACTGAGGTGCTCCACCTCTGAGAAGACCAGCCATGAGCAGCCATCCATTTGCACAAGCAGTTGCTGCATCCTTTATGAAAGCAGGGCAGAAGCAGGGGCATGAGGGTTTTTCCTCTTCACTCTCTGCTTGTCTCACACCCTGGTTTTGCTGTTTCCCAGGCATGTTTCGAGCAGCCGTCCCCAGTGGAGCGTCCACTGGTATCTACGAAGCGCTGGAGCTGCGAGACAATGACAAGTCACGTTTCCTTGGAAAAGGTGGGGAGATGCCTGCTCCACAGCTCATCCTCAGGGCTGCCTGTATGTGGGACTCTGCTGGAGGGTCCTGCCCACCCACTGGTGTGACACAGATGTGCCCCACTGCCCTCAGGGAGACCACAGAGGCACAGACCTAGTGTAAAGTGAAAGATCAGGCCTCGATCTTCCCTCGCTGTCTCCCTCTCTCAGTCTCTCTATTGGTCCTCTCCCTCCCTCTTTCCACTCTTCTCTCTGCCTCACTCTGTCTCTCTTTCTCTTTCTTTCTCTGCCTCTTCCCTTCTTTAGGGGTCCTGCAGGCCGTGGATCATATCAACAGCACTGTCGCCCCAGCTCTCGTGGGCTCTGTAAGGATTTCTCTTTGTTCTCCCTTGTCCAGCGCTTACTCTGGTCCGTCTCTGTCCCCTGATCTCTGCCTCTGCCTCTCTTCATCTCACTGGGTTAACAGACATAGCAATGCTCTCTGTGAACCTGGGCACACCCCTCCTGCCCTCCATGCCTGTCTGTATCCACAGCAATCTTTTCTCTGGGAGGAAAGGATGTAACTCTTCCTGGTCCACCGCAGCATCTGTGCAGCCTAACTAGTCCCCTCGGTGCTCCCTGTAGATCTCACCCCCTCTTTCAGCTGTGCTCCCCCTCAAGCACTGAATCACATCCACTTGTCTGTGGCCTCATCCTGGTGTGATGAGCAATGGTTGTATCGTGCAGGGTCTGGCACAGCCTTGCAGAGCAGTGGTGTCACATCTGCAGCCTGTTTACACCTGAAGACCTGGAGCCTGCTTTGAGGAGAGCTGAGCTGAAGCCACGTATTACACGCCATGTAGCCCATGGTTGGCTCTGGCTGAGAGCCCAGTTCTCTCCACCCCTGAAAAACACCCACCATGGTGGAGGGCTGCCTGTGTTGGGTCTAACCTTGCTCTCCACCTCACTCCTGGGGGTGGCTCCATCCAGTCTACATTCGCTTGCTTGAGGTTGAGCATGTTCTGTTGTTCTGCCTAGCTTCTGTGTGACCACAGCACCACAAAGCTCCCTGGAAGCTGCCAAAAGGCTGGGTAGATCCCCAAGGGAGTCCTGTGTCCCCAGCAACGCGTGGCCTTGCCTGGGCTGCAGCTGACCCCCTCTCCACCATGGCTACATCTAGACTGCACTGCAGCAACACCATCAGGGTTACCTAACCTGACTAAATACCAAGGCACAGTTTCCAGAGCTTTGTGTGTATATGTTCCCCCACAAGCTGAAAAGGTCCTTTTTACCCCCCGGCTTCTCCATCAACGCCTCCTTACCTGCACACCAGAGCCAGCAGCTCTTCCAGTCATCCCCTTCTCAGGAGCTGTTTCTTTCTTGCAGGGCCTCTCTGTTGTGGATCAAGAGAAGATAGATAATCTGATGCTTGAGATGGACGGCACAGAGAACAAATGTAATTCATCCCTCTTTTTGGCCGGGAAATTATGAGCATGGGAGGCTGCAGGGCTGGAGTGGGGGGCATGTCCAAGCTGTGGTGAGCCCAAGGTTGGGCTGGCAAGGGCACCCACTGGGCAGGATGTTGCCGCCTGAAAAGTCCATCTCCTCCTTTTTCCACAGCTAAGTTTGGCGCCAACGCTATCCTGGGAGTCTCGCTGGCCGTGTGCAAGGCGGGAGCTGCAGAGAAGGATGTGCCCCTGTACCGGCACATCGCTGACCTGGCCGGCAACTCTGACCTCATCCTTCCTGTGCCAGTAAGACTCCTCTGTCCTTGGCATCCACCTGCAGAAACTCCAAAAGGGTGGTGTTTCCAAATGAAACTCCAAAGGTGTTGGGAGGTAGATAAGGAAGGGATATGGAATTGAAACATCAGCTGAGTGCACTGCACTTGTCAGGGAAGCAAACCAAGGCCCTAGATTTGTCAAGTTTCGATGGGAAAAAAGAAGCCTGAGGAGAATACAGTAGAGGTTGTGATGGGGGGCTGACTGAAGATCTCATTCTTAGCACAAGAACCAGAGGGCATCATGCGAACCCTCTGGGGCACAGTTCAAAACAAGGGCATATGGGTCCTCACACCAGGGGAAGCTGCCTTGAGAAACTCTTTCACAAAGGGAGTTCTGGATGCTAAAATTTTCTCAGGTTCAAGAAAAAAGGTCCTGGAAGAGAGACTGACAGCATTGTTGATAAATACATACAGATAAACAGGGCATAGATAAACACACATAGCTCAGGAGATCTCTGAGAGGGAAGCAGGTGGGAAAATCCTCCCTAACCATGTGCTTTGAGCCACTACTGGAAGGAAGACTCCAGGCTTATGTGCCTTTGGTCTGATGGTTGTGGCTGAAGTGCCTATGTTACCCTGTGGGCTGTGGCATGAACAGGCTCGGTGACACATCTGAGAACCACCTCTCAGGGGTGCCAAGACCACTTTCCTCAGTGCTGACTCTCTTATGGACTCTTCCAGGCTTTCAACGTGATCAATGGAGGTTCCCATGCAGGCAACAAACTGGCCATGCAGGAGTTCATGATCCTGCCTGTGGGAGCCGAAAGCTTCCGTGATGCCATGCGCATCGGGGCGGAAGTCTATCACAACCTCAAGAGCGTCATCAAGGAGAAGTATGGCAAAGATGCCACCAATGTGGGTGATGAGGGAGGCTTTGCCCCCAACATCCTGGAAAATAGCGAAGGTGAGAGCCCTACAGACATGAGGTACCCCTGCCTGCAATGCTTATGGGTTCCTATGCCCAGCTCACAGCATTCCCCAGACTGATTTAAAAGATGATGCCTCAGTGTCATTGACCTCCTGTATTAGGGAATGTTTCTAAGTTCCTTCTCCTTGGGGTGGCCTTGATCTGTTCCAGCCTCTCCATACAAACCTTTTATGCGTGTGCACACTTTTACAAGGCCTTCCACAGACTTGTCTTTGAGCTGTGGAATTGCATTTTAATTCCTCCTTGTCCCTTTGGACACAGCCCCTACAGCTCCTTGGCACGTTTCTGTTGCGTTCTGGGCTCCCTTCTACTTCTCCATCACACCACCAGACTTTTAGTGGCTCTAGGGACCTTCCCAAGGGAGGCTCCCACCAAAAGGCAGAGCTCTCTGCACGGGCTGACTCTCCTGACTGCAATTCTCCTCTCAGCTCTGGAGCTGCTCAAGGAGGCTATTGACAAGGCGGGCTACACGGACAAGATCGTCATCGGTATGGATGTGGCAGCCTCTGAGTTCTACCGTGACGGCAAATATGACCTGGACTTCAAGTCCCCAGATGACCCAAGTCGCTACATTTCTGGGGATGAGCTGGGCGACCTCTACCAAAGCTTTGTACGTGATTACCCAGGTGAGCTGCTGGGCGGGGCGGTAGGGAATCTGCACTGCGGGTGGGAAGGGAGGCAGCTTTGACTTGTGCCTCTTTGGTTGTCCTTTCAGTGGTCTCCATTGAGGATCCCTTTGACCAAGATGACTGGGAGGCCTGGTCTAAGTTCACCGCCAATGTGGGGATTCAGATAGTGGGAGATGACCTGACAGTGACGAACCCCAAGCGCATCGAGCGAGCTGTTGAAGAGAAAGCCTGCAACTGCCTGCTGCTCAAAGTCAACCAGATTGGATCTGTCACAGAGGCCATCCAAGCGTAAGCCCAGCCCACTGCCCTTGTTGTCCTGTGAAGGGGTTGGTGATGAACCACAGCCAGGTGTCGCGCTGTGCACTGGGTGAACAGACTTGTGTCTCTACCAAAGTGTAGGATGCTGAGAGTGGGAGCAGAGAGCGCCTGAATCTTACCCTGTGCAGGTGGTACTTGTAGGAGTAGGAGCTACTGACTGCATTTCTCGCTCCTTGCAGCTGCAAGTTGGCCCAGGAGAATGGATGGGGTGTGATGGTGAGCCACCGATCTGGGGAGACTGAAGACACCTTCATTGCTGATCTGGTTGTAGGACTGTGCACTGGGCAGGTAGGTGAAACCCAGGCCATGCACAGGCCTGGAGGAAAGCAAAAGGGTGTCAAAACAGAATCCCCTGCCCTGCCACGGGAAACTGGTACAAGTCATAACAGTGTCTTACAGTGTTTGCTTTGGGGAATGCTTTACAGATAAAGACGGGTGCTCCCTGCAGGTCTGAACGCCTGGCTAAATACAACCAGCTCATGAGGTAAGGGCCTTCAGGGATGGGAATGCAGAAGAGAGAACAGGGGAGTGACCAGTTGGGTGGAAGAAGCTGAAAGCTCAAGGGTAGATGGGGCTTGTGGGTGAAATGCTACAAAGACAAGGCACAGAGATGACAGTAGGATCCTAGGGAGGCCTCTGGGGTGGACTCCTTTCCTTCTCCTTGGCATGAGGGTGCAGCCCTGCAATCACAGTGGCTGGCAGGAGCTGAGCTCCTCGGGCACATGTCAGCTTCCTGCTGATGAGCTGCCTCTCTGGCACCCTGGTGCCTCCAGTGCTCCCTCACTACAAGGGCCTGATGTGTGCTGTCTCTCTCCTGCAGGATTGAGGAAGAGCTTGGTGACGAAGCACGCTTCGCCGGACACAACTTTCGCAACCCAAGTGTTCTTTGAACATTGTCCCCAGGGCACAGCCACCCTGCTGCTCTTTCCCACCTCACAGACTCTGAACCACCCTTTCCCTCCACTGCTCCCTTTTTTGCTCTTTCTCCCCACTCTGTCACCTGGTTTCCTCTCACCTCGAAACCCTTGGAGTTCAGGTGTCCCTGGCTAGATGTACCCAGGTGAAGGATGAGAGAGCGGCCTACACCCCTGTCCCTTGCTGTGGGGTCATAAGCATTCCCGGATCTAGGCATTGTGTGTCTCTGTTGTTTGTGCAGGGCCACGCCTGGGCCGCTCCGCTCCCGTGCCTGACCACGGGAGCGTCTGCCCGGCGCGTCCCCTCGTATGCCGAAGCATGTGCGGTGACCATCTGTGCGCCGGCCGGCGTGCTCGGACACTGCCGCGCCCGCGGCGGCGTCCGGCCGAGTGTTGCCAGTGGCTGGCTCTCGTTGTGCATGTGTGTAGGTGTGTGTAGGTGTCCCGCCCCCCGGCCTCCCCGTGCCCCGGGCGTGTGTCTGCGCTGAGCCCCGGAGGGACCCGCGCGCCCCGGGCCTCCACCCCGGCAGTGTCGTCTTGGGCTGTGCTGTGGTGTTGGGCTGTGCTTGCCGGCGGCTTAGCGTTGAAGTGCGCTGCTGTCCCACACTGGGTGTGCGTGTGTGCGTGCCTGTGTGTGCCGTCAGTCTGTGGCTCAGCACCTAGTACTGCGGGGCAATGTATTAAAGCACATCCGTAAACAAACCCATGCTCTCATTCGCTTCTTGTGACCTTTTTCTCTCTGTTCTCTTCCCTCTTGCACTCCTTCACCCTCCCCTCCGCCCATGATGTCTGCTTCACCTTCTGGACAGCCCATGCTCAGCTGAGCAACAGACAAACTACAGATCCCTAAACTCTATTAAAATGTATTTCACACCTGAGTTGCCTGACTTGGCCTGATGTTTGTCTCTAGTTGCCAGTGTTTGGGAAGTGGGGATGTTTTGCCACCAGAGCAGGAGATGCTCACACAGAAAGGTAACAAAAAAAAAAAAAAAAAAAAAAAAAAAAAGAAAAAAAAAAAAAAAAGAAAAAAAAAAAATCAGACGGGACTGGCAAGGGGAAGAAAAGGCCCAGCTCCCCTCACCTGCTTTGACAGCTTTGTCCCACAGCCAGACTGCTCCGTTGGCCACCAGCCGGGAAACATCAAAGGGAAGGCATGTGTGATGGCTTGCCCCTGTCATCCTCAGCAAACCGTGTTGCACGAAGATCTGCTGTGCAGGGGTTTTAATTGTGCCTTCCACTGATGTAAAGACCACAGGGTTGGCCCCCAACAGTCTGTCTGCTGGACTCAGATGATGGTAGACAGAAATGGCAAGTCTTTGAGAGAGAAAATGCTGATCGTCCTCCCCCAAAAGGGGCTTGTAGAGCAGTGACTGGCGGCGTAGGTGGGATGGGCAGTCTCTGTCAGCTCCATCTGGTTTCACAGAGGCAACTCAGCAGTACTTGGGGAAAGCTGCCCGTGTTCCAGCCAGTGCCCCAGCAGGCTGGGTGCCAGCAAACCCCAGCGCCTGCTCAACAAACAGCTTTGTTCTGGACTGACTCAAAGGAAGGTGGGGGGTTGGGGGTGCTACTGTGAGAAATCCAACTGGAGAATAAATGATAAAACCACCTTGCCCACCATTATATTCACATCAGTAGCCCTACTACGTTCTTGGGCACGCTCAGCTCCTGCCCCGCTTCCCTACAGAAAGTTTCCAAACCCCTGCTTAACTCTTGTCATTTGTTTTTGAGGTTACTCAGCAAGTCCCAATCCCCCCTGACTTTGTCCCAATGCTGACTTGAAAAATCTAAAGACAAAACTTCAGAACACTGGCATTTCACTGCTGATCCTTTTACTAAATAGCACAGATTAAGGACTAAGTCCAAGAAGGGAAGACAAAGACTTTGGCACACATGCCCAGAACCGAGAAGAGAGTGGGAGGGAGAATGTGAGGGTAGAGACAGGATTGGCTTCCAGGGCATCACCAGCGCACACAAGACACATCTCAGTGGCAGGGAATAGCTGGTGCCCCGGCTGCAGCCCGGCTCTCGCCCGTGCTCTCTGGGAGCTGTAGTCCGGGTGCCGCGGAGGAAGGCTCCGCTCCATCTTCCCCCGCGTCCCTCTCGGCGGCACCGGCACCCCGCGGGCTCCTGCGGGCTCCCCCCGCCCTCCCCCGCAGTGCAAAAGCGGCTGTGTGCGTGACAGCGCTGTTTTCCTGAAGGAATGTGCCTTCGGGGTACAGGCAGTGGGCTGTCTTTCCCCGTTGTACACCTCCCGGCTCCTTTGTTTTAGATATTGGGATTTTTGTGAACAGTATGGCTACTGCTTAGCAATCAGGGCAGGTCTTTTGGAGGAAAAAAAAAACTTTTGTTATCTTTTCATCTCCCCTTCCCCCCCCCCCCCACCCCTCCCATTTGCCTTTTTTCTGTGCAGGGAAGGCGATTAAGTGCCCGAGGTAGCTGGCGTTCCCCGTTTAAATGCAGCCAGGCTGCAACAGCAGGGAAGCGGTGTACATGTCCCTCCAGTGTGGGGAGAATTTGTTAGGCAAGAGTTTCTGCCAGGGAGGCATCATCACCACGTCCCTGTGTCGGGCAGGGAAGGTGCGTGAAAGCCTTGAGGGGATGGGAACACATCGGGAAAGCCCTGAGGGGATGGGAACTCATCCCGCCGTAGCAGTACCTCACCTTGGTGCCTTTCCTAAAGCAAAAGAGTTCGTCACTGCTGGCGTAAGGTGCAGAAGGAAAACGTGATGCTGGCATGTTTGCTTGGGTCACTGCGAATACCTGTCCTCATCCAGCGCATCCTAAGATGCATAGGCTGCTTTCCCTTTGGCTCGGCGGCAGAGATTTGGTTACAGTTTTCTTTGTGGCAGAAATGTTCAAGCACTCGGCCGTTCCCGCACCTGAGGACTCCTGTTGTATAAGCTGATGTCTCCATCAGATTGCTGTGCCGTAATGTGAATGCAGTCAGAGTATGAGTAACAGCACGGGGATGGGCTGGCAATGTGACGCTCTCTGTGAATGGAAACATTTGCTGGATTTGCTTTCTTTTACCTCTCAAATCATACTCTGTTTAAATTAGATTTGCAGAGCAATGTACAGCTGTTAAAGGGATAATTTAACATTAGCTGCTGCCTCTTCCCCCTCTGCCCCCCCCCCCCCAAAGCCTGCAGAATTTTTTTTTCTTTCTAAATATGTCTGTGCACCCATAAATGTGCTGTAAGGGGAGATGTCACTCAATGAGGCTTGTTGTAGAGTGCAGAGATAAGCCTTAATGATAAGAGCTACCGAATTTCTCTAGTGTGTTCCCGTCTGTCTCAAGAACAGTGGGATGTTGTCCAACCTCGGGAAACGAATCTCTTTCATACAGGAGGCTGTCAGGGACACTGTCTTGATGAACATCTGACATGAAGTCCAAAAATTTGGGTGCTGGGTAATTCCTACGAGGTGCTGTGCAGCTTGATCAAAAGAAGATGATTTGGCTCTGCTGCTGGAAGACTAAATACAGACAGCTTGGACAGGTTGGCAGGAGGACATTATGAAGCTCTCTCTCCAGGCAAAGATCAGCATACTAGAGCATTGCATATCTTGGTGTGGAAGCAGCTGTAACTTGCTTCCTTATTCCTTCCATCAAGGACACTGCTATATGCTGTGTGTCAAAAGGGAAGTGGGGCTCCATGTATTTTTAGAGTAAGAGTTTCACAGGAAGATTGAGATGAGATGAGATATTTGGAGGTCTAGACTTCAAACCCCTGCTAACAGCAGGGCTAGCTCCAGACCTAGATGAGGCTGCTTGGGGCCTTGGCCAGGCAGTTTCTGACCGTCTTAAGGTGAGGAGATTCCCCAGCCCCTACTGAAACCTGTGTCCGTGCTGAATTACCTTTAGGAAGGAGGTTTTCCCTTTGTCTAGTCACAATTTCCTTTCCTGCAAATTTCATAGGCATTTCACTGTGTATCTGTCAGAAGAACTTGGCTCTCACTTCTGGGTAGCCCTCCATACCAAAGGAAAAAACAAACAAACAAACAAACAAACACCCCACCAAACAAAAAAAGCCCAAGAATGTAATTGGTTACCTCCTAACTTTTCTCTACTCCAGGCTGAAAGAAACAGCTCTTTCAGCCTCCCCTGGTATGTCACCAGTTCCAGCCCCTCTCTTATCTCATTCCCTCCCCCACAGGACTATCAGCACCTCTCTTGTGCTGTAATTCCCTAAGAAGGCTACATCCCAGCCAGGGCCTCTCCTTTTGCAGGCAGCTGTTTGTCCCCTGGTAGAACTGGGAAGCAGTGGGATGATGTGGCTGGAGAGACCTCAAAGTGGCATGTCCTATCTCCCTAATCTGAGGGACAACCAGCTACATCCCAGGAAGTTTGGTGTCTGCTTGCTGAGTCTCCTAGCTGGCTCACAGACTCCATAGGTCATACATCCATCCCGAAGAGACACAGTTATAATGCTCTTGGTTTGCCCAAGGTTTGCCCAATCTGTTGATTTCAAAGGTGAGATAATTTTATTTCCCATGTCCTGCAGCCAGCCCACCCTGATCTTGCTGCACGAGCACACACAACTACTCGCTGTTCTCTTGTCTATTTTCTACCTATGCTTACCACTCTGAAACAGAGCAGTGTGGCTTGACCTAGCAGCAATTTGGCTATGAGCATTTATGAGTGGGGAAAAGGGATGGTTGCCCTGGTCCTGCTCCTCTTTTGAATCACCTCTGATGCCTCTTCATAAACTAAGAGTGCAGGCCATCTTTGGCTGGCTTCTTGGAATAAACCAAAACCTAGTAAGATTTTCATAAGGTATTGGCGCCTCTGCCTCTTCACTTATTGAAATAACAAATGACACTAATATCTTGATAATGAATTTAACATTTAAGTAAAGTTTTTGAACTGCAGCAACTGACCTGGTAATGGAAGATGATGACATGAAAACCATTTGGGGCTTGACATTGTGGTTATATAAACTTGGTGCCACACGTTGCCCCTCCAGAAGATCTCCGCAGTACCAACCACTGTAGCTGCCACGGAGGCTTTTCCTCAAACCACAAACCTTGGGGATCTGGGTATTTTGTTTAGCATCCAGAGAACAAGGATCTCGACAAGATCTTCCTCCTCCATGAATCATCACTCTGGCCTCTCAGGGTCACAGGCGCTGTGAGCTGGGACGCAAGGCTGTCAGCTCCTAAAGGCGACAGTTTGAAGCAGCCGTGACAACTGCAAACGCCACCACCTCCACAGCAATAATGATATTCTGTCTCCTTGTCTGGGGCTCAGCTTGCTGAGGCACTTTGTGAAGCAGATAACAATTACTCCTGTGCTTGGGATCCACAGGTTCTCTTCCACACAGCACCTCCCCAAAACAATACGTTGAAATGTTTCGGACGGACCACACAAAAGCCAGTGGGCATTTTTAGCAAATGTTAGCCACGGCTTTTTCAATCCCCCATGCCAGCTGTGGGAACCAGAGAGTCCTAGGGAAGCACAGCACTTCGGGATTACTGCTGGCAGGGCAGAGGCTCCCGGCGAGAGGCAGGACAAAGAGGCAGGCTGGGAAGAAGGGTGCGTGTGAGAATGAATGAGGGCTAGAGACATGAAGCATGCTGATGTTGTGCAACAGGGTGCTGCATGCCAGTGGAGCCGGCTCGGGAACGAGAGGCACCAAGAGCAACTCTGCATCCAGGATAAATAGTGAGGCCCCGAAATGGCACGGTACCCCTGGGAAGTGGGTGTGGAACACTTGCATTGGGAGCCATCAGCTTAGAAGGGTGTTGCAGGGACATTGTTATTATCGATTTTTAAAGCACTGGGGTGAATAGCTCTGCTGAGACCCCCCCGAGGAGAGGAATACATCTGTATTCAGTGCCGAGTTTGGACGCCGTACAGTAAATAGTGCTCGGAGCCATGTAACGGACAATGAGAACTGCTGAATAAAAGCCCGTGGAGAGCACGCCATCCAGCCTGCTCGCTGAGAGGTCCTGCCGAGGAAATATTTTGGGATTATGCTTGAAGGCCATCAGAGTGAAACTTGCCCATCTGCACACGAAAGCTCCCTTATTGAAACATACAGCCGTGCTCATGTCTGTGAGACACAGCCCCAGTTTGCCCCCATGCCTGCCGTGCTTTCTGCAGCTAGACGGGGCAGGAAGGGCAGCACTTGTAGCATCCCCTCCGGCCCAGCCCCGCGCTCCCGCTGGCCGTGCTCCCGCGGCAGGCAGCGGCTGGAGCTGGATTAGCCCCTTGGCGGGCTGGCCGGGTGACAGAGCCGGCGGGCTCCCCCCTTCCTTCCCAAAGCCTTTCCTCCGACAGCAGCTTTTCCAAAATGGCCATGGACGCCATGAACTTGGCCAGCGAGGGGAGGCAGCCGCGTTTCTGCACAGCCGTGGGGGGGCGGGGGGGATGTTTCACGTTTCTACGGCCGAGCCCCGCCGCTCCCCCGCACCGTGCGGCCGCGGCGGGCGGCAGGGGAGGGCGATGTGGCGCCGCTCGGGCGAGGCCCGCGCCAGCCGGATCCCGCATCCCGCCGCTCGCTGCCGCGGCCGCGCCGTGTGCGTGTCAGCCGGGGGGGGGGGGGGGCCCCGCACGCCGCCGGTGCCGCGGGGGGCGCGCCGCGCGTGTGCGTGTGCCGGGGGGGGTGGCGGGGGCGCGCAGCCCGGTGCGGGCAGTGCGGAGCGGCCCCCGCACGAGGCTCGCGCTCCCTTTGTGCCGTTGCCTGGCAACCGGGCGGGGGATGGGAAGTGGGATCGGGGGGGATGGATGCGCGCGCGGCCGCACGCCGATCAGCGCCCGTCGGGCGGCCGCCGCCCCCGCCCCCCGGGAGGCCCCGCCGCAGCCACGGCCGGCCGCCGCGCCCCCCCCCCCCGCATCCCTCGGTCGCCCCGGGCCAGTCCTGCCAAAAACGCCCCTCCGGGCTCTCTCTCCCCGACTTTGCCCGGCCTTTGTGCCGCCGCCGGGGGCCCAGCGGTGCGGGGCGCGGCCGCGGCCGGGGCGGGGGCCGGGCTGGTTGCGCGCCCCGCGCCCGCGTCTCCTCCTCCCCCGTCCCACGCTGCCCACGGGTGGGTTGGGGGGGTGCGGTGTGCGGGGGGTGTTTCGCGGGGAGGGGCGGCTGCGAGCGAGGAGCAGAGGGGCGGGGGAGGGGGCTCGTTCTGGGCCCTTCGGAAATGGGAGGTGGCTAAGGCGGGCAGCGGTGGGAGCGATGGGAGGGCGGCGGGGCGCAGGCGGAGGCGCCTGAGCGCGGCGGGAGAGGGGGCGACAGAGCCGCGGGGCGGGGGGGCCCCGCTCCCCGCCGCACCCCCCTCCCGGAGCCGCTGTCCCTGCCAGCGACCGGTTATTCCGGAGCCGCGAGAGGAAACGAGGGAGCGCGGAAAAGGAGGAGGGAGGAAAGGGGGGAAAGGAAAAGAAAAAAAAAAAAAAAAAAAAAAAAAAAAAAAAAAAAAAAAAAAGAAGGGGGGGCAGCGTTTAAATCCCTGCCCCCCGCTCCTCGCCGCCTCCATTCCTCCCTTCATTCGACCTCCCCTCAGGAGCCGCCGGTGAGTCCCTCGCCCGCTCCCAGCCGCTCCCGCCCCGCTTGTCATTGTCGCCCACTCGCTGCATTCTTTCGCGGCTGGATTTTAGCCCTCCGGTCCGTCTGTCGGGATGGGGAACGAGTCCGTGCGGGGGGGGGTGGGGGGGGAAACACCAAAGTTGGGGGGGGGCAGGAGGGGCGAGAGTGCGATTAACCCCCGCGGCACTGGGGAAGGGTCCCCGGCGGTCCCTGCCGCGGCGCGGATGCGGCGAGGGGCCGGGAAGGAGCCGGGACAGCGCCGCGGGGCACGGGGGCTCGGCGGGGCGGGGGTCCCGGCCGCGGCTGGGGGCGCTCCGGCATCGCCGGGGGGCGCTGCCCGCCCGAGCCTCGCCGCCCGCCCGCCCGGGGCTGGGCTGCGCTGGACGGCGGCGCAGCGCCTTCCCTCCGGAACGGGGGGCGGGGGTCGCGCGGGGCTCCGCGCCCGCCGCGGGGGTCCCGGGGCGGGGACACCCCCCGCCGCGCGCCCGGCGTGACGTCAGCGCCCGCGGAGCCCCCCTTCCCTGCGGCGGGAAGTTCGGCGGGGGCAGGGGCGCGCGGGGCCCGGGGGGCGCGGGCGGGCGGGAGTTGCGAGTTTGCGGCCCGGCGCCGTGCGGGGAGGAGGGCGGCACAATGCTGGAGGGGGACCGCTCCCGCCCTGCCTGCCTGCCTGCCTGCCTGCTTTCGGAGGGGGGGCTCGTATTGTCCCCGCTTCCCCAGGTGCGGCCAGGAGGAGCTGGGAATAACGTTTCCATCGGGGCACCCAGAAGAGTGTTGGCTCCCCCGGCGTGGCTGCAGCGGGCACGGGTGGCATTCACCCCTTGCCGCTGCCGCCTCCTCTGACACGCCAGGGTGCCGCCTGGGGACCGGGGCGCTGGCGAGAGCCCGTAGGGCCGGGTGGCATCAGGCTGCGCTCCCCTTAAAGCGGCCGAGGTCCCTCGGCGTGTCCGGCTGGCTGTCCATTCCTTACTCAGGGTTTCTCAAGAAGCGGCACCCGGGTTTCCCGCACCGCCCTTGTGGCTGTGCCGCGGAGCCGGCGGCCGCTCCGCCTTGCGGGCTGGTGCCGGCCCGTGGCCGGCTCTCCTGATGTTGCCCACCGATTGCCGGCTGTGTTTTGCCGAGTGGCCGCTGTGCTGTTGAAGTGGCAGCCATTTGGTCACCGTGGCATTACTTCGCACGCTGCCTTTGCTTGCCGCGGAGTTCTGCCTTGATTGCTATTGTACGTTCCCGAAGTTGCTGTTCCACATGGGCAGTGCCTTTCCTTGCGTTTGCCTTGAGTTCCGCAGCCGATTGCTCATTTGCCAGGATGGCTACTGTAAGAATTTGTATGGCTTTTGTCTGCAGGCTCTGTTTTTTGCAGGGCTGCGCCTTGAGCAAGCAGCCTGTCCTTACTGAGCTCGGCACCCAAATCTGTTGTCATTATTTCTGGTTGTACTGGGTGGGTTGCATAGGAGCAGCTATGCTTTCCAGCCTTAAAAAAAAGCGGGGAGAAAGTAGTGGGCCATTATCCTAAGGTGTGTAGCAGGAGAGCGAAGGAGGAGTTGGAAATGCCATTGGTTTTGTGTCCACCTGAGTGCTGGACCACGGTTACACACCCTTCAGGTGTGTGCTGCCTAAAAGCTGCAGAGTTCAGCCTTGACTTTGCACTAGAGAATCCCACAGCTGGCTGAGTTGAAAGCTGGACTCTCTTTCCTTCTAAGCCTGAGGGTGTTGTGCATCACTACTGTGCTGCACACACATTCCCAAGGGGCTGGAGCTCCACGGTTATTACCCATGGATGGGACATTTGTAAATGTGAATGACCAAATTGTTCATTGGGAAATATTTTTGTTCTCTTTTGCCCTGTTTCTCGGCTAAGTTGTCAATGTTATTTTGTGTTATTTTGTGTCTGTCACTGGTGATGGCGCAACCAATCATTTGTGTATTTCCCCAACTTAGGAATGACCTGATCTTTCAAACCAGACTTTTCCAGTTATGGTTCATGTTGGAGCTTTTCAAGCATGGCCAAAGGGTGAACTTGAAGTGCCATGGTTCTTGCTGGAAATCATAAAAAAAGCCTCCAAACATTTGAAAATTAAATGTGCAGTTAATGAACAAGATGAACAGGTTTAACCTGCTGCAGTGACCTGCCTTTACCTCTCTTCATATGCATTTACTTCCTTTGCTGGGTTTTGTACCACTTGGATACCTCTGAAAGGTTCTTGCATTCTCACTTTTAGGTTGGCCTGAACAAGGAATTACCATGATGTTTCTTGTGGGTGCACTTGCATTCCAAAATGATAATGGTCATGCAAGGAACTGTGATTCCATAGCATGGTGAGATTGCTGTACTAAAAGCAACCTGATCTGTATTGTTCTTCAAGAGGAGGAGGAGCATCTAGTCCACTCGGACTAAATGCTCATTGGAGGTCCCTTCCAACTGAAATATTCCATCCCAGTTTTATTTGTGGGTGATATGCATCAGGCAGGTTTTTCTCTTCCCAGAGTTCAGCCCCTGTCGCTCCTTGTACACCTTCCCAGTTTGTCCTGGAGCTCTCTCATGTTCATCAGTGTTTTTCTTGGGGATGGAGGTGGAGTTGAGAGGAGCAGTCCATGTGGAATACAGAGCTTTGTGGGGGAGGTTTATTTATTTACCAGGTCTGGGTGTAATATATTTGCAAATGCAGTCTCTGGAATTGGTCTGTGCACATGTTCAGCTGTGCTCCACTGTAAATCCCTACCTGAATGTTTATCTATCTTATATTATTCCTCCTTGTGTAATGCCTTTTCTTCTGAGAACCTAGTTTTCTCTTCTGTCAGACTTTATCTTCCGCAGTTCATTTCTTTATCCCAATGTCTTTTGGACAAATAAACTATTTTCTTGCCTTCATTGGATTTTCTGGTCTCATTCTTCCTCCATTAGGAGATGCTTTGGAAGTATGAAATATATTTCTTGTGTTTATCACTTCATCTCTTCCATCTGTACTTCTTGAAGACTGTGTCTAGTGAAGTACAAAATAGCAATGCTTTACCAACTTCTTAAGAGCTGAAGGAGACGGCAACACAAGTTCTGACTGTTCCAAAGTGAAGGCATCTCTGAAAAGCGCGTGCTCTTAACCAAGTAGGGTAGGTATTCTCTACAGAATTAATTCCTGTGGTCCCTGCTGGAGTCTGGTCACAGTGGATGGTTTAACATGAACATGAGATGCTCCCTCTCAGTGCCTTCCCTGACCTGCTGAGGCTCAGCAGTGCCCAAGGCAGGTGTTGCCAGGCTGGCCAGGTACATGTCCCCCTGCTCTTTGTCACATTGAGATGAGCACTGGAGAATCTTTCTGTCCTTCCAGTCACATGTTGGGCAGTCGTGGGCCCACAGCCCAGGTTCTCAGTCAGGTGTGTATGAAGAATGATGAAACAGAACAGGATGTTTCCAGTTCAGGTGGCTTGAGCTTCGCTTCCCTGCCAGTCTGGTTGGCTGTTTGGGCTTCAAATGTTTGGGGATAAGAATTTGGCCATGTTTTAAGTTTACCAGAAGTCAACTTTGTGAGGAAGCGATCCCTTCAGAAGTAGTGCCCAGCTTCCAGCTCTGATAATCCTCCTGCAGAAGTTTCTGACCGTCTGTTTTCTCTGTGTGTTGTGGCAGCAAACACTGATTTGTTGTTGTCTCCTCCTGTAAAAATATCAATGTTTGATTGATTGTTGTGGCAGTATTTTCACCTACAAACCAAAGGCTAACTGCAATATCTTCTCCAGGCAATTTCAGCCAATGATGGTCTGTCTGGGCTTTGCTGAAGAAGGGGAGCTGGTTGCTCTCAATCTACTTCATGTCTCTTGCCCTGGTGACATTCTTCATCACAGATAGTTTAGCTGGAAAATTTTAGTCTTGTACTTCCCTGCTGTACAATGCACTTGGTGATAGCCTGTTTCTTCCACAAGGTCTCTCTGCTCTATAGATCACTTAAGTGAAGGTTGCATTTGAGCAACCTTCATCTTTTTGGACAGTGAATTGGATTTACTGTGTGTGTATATATGTATTTATGTGTGTGTGTATATCACAATATATATGATAGTTTGTATAATATATCTTATATAAAATATAACGTTATATAGTTATTAAATTTTATATTGATATATATAGCAGAGTGTATTGGATATAAAGTGTATATATAGCACAGTATTTTGGATGTACTGCTGGTTTTTTCGTTCAGGCAGTCCAACAGATGAAGTGATTTACCTCTGAATTATTCAGAGTTTGCCAGACACATAAAGAGGGCCCACCCTCCATGAAGAATAGTTTATCCAGTCATGGTTATCCATCAGGCTTTCCTCATACATTGCTAGACCATTGCTTTCAAAGTCCATTTTCATCCAGAGCTAGCTAGACCCCATCACCTTTTGGCCAAATTCTATGACTACTAATGAGTTTAGTATTGAAAAACCTGTTCTCATCAACTGGCTGGTCTGTGCAGAAAATACTAAGAGCATTTATTTTACAATAAAAAAGAAAACCCTTAAAAATTTTGGTGATACACTAGATTTCTATGCAAGTTTTTCAAGTGATTGATTTCTCCCACTTTTCAAATTTTACACTGTTCCTGTGTTGGATTTGTCTAGGTTTAGCTAGATCTGTTTGACATGGGGATATTTGTTGGTTAAAGAGCTCTCAGAAATCTCACTTTGTAGTGCTCATAGGCCATCTTCAAGTCTCCTTTTAACATTTTCTCAGGTAAGCTATATTTATTCAGCTTAAGGCTAATTAGGGGGAGGAGTTCATCACATTTCTCAGTTTGTCAGCATCCTTTTTGGATTACACAGGTAAAAATGGCGTGCAGTACTCCCATAATTGCCTTACCAGTCCTGTGTATAGTCAGGTAAAAATCACCTCTCTTTTCCTGCTCCTGAAGAATATTCCTTTCTCTGTGCACCAGTGGATTTCACTCATTCAGGAAAAGCCTTCTTAGAAGTCTTCTGCTGAGAACTCATGTTCCAGCCACTAATTACAAGGTCTTTTCTGATCTTCTGTGCATCCTTGGATTTTCATCCTTGGGGGCATTCTGTGTTCTTCTGTTCTTGATGTAAAAATCTTGGCTATTTAAGACGTTTGTCTGTCTGCATGACCCCGTTGCAGCAGTAACACCAACTGGTCTGTGCCAGAGTTTCCATGCCATCGTTTACCATCTCACCTGCCCCACCTGCAAACCTTTTTTCAGGCTTCTAAGACTTTGTTCAGTGGTGCCTTCACCAGCTACCAGCGACATTCCACGCTCAGCTGCCTCTCACTGATGGGGCCTTGCTTTGTGACATCTTTTTGCTGGGAGAGGTTGTGCTCGTGCCATAGCTGTGCACCAAGCTTTACCCCACAGGTTGGCTGGCACATGCTGCTTTACAGAGATTACCCAAGGCATTGAAAATATCTCAGGCTGTGGTTTGACTTTCTCTGGTGCCTTTTCTCGTGACAGTGCAGTCTGAGCCTGGTTTGGGCTCGGTCTCTGGGCTCTTGAGTGGGTGCCTACTTGAGAGGCAGAGCCCCATGTCTGTGCTTGCCAAGGCAGGTTATACATCGCTGTAGATGGTAGTACTTCAGCATAGATTGCCTGCTTTGAATTCTTTTGGGGTCATGGAGAATTTTGAATACTTTTGACTTCTAATCCTTCACTGTGTCATGACCAGGAAGACCTTGTTTTAGCCATAAGCCTCTCTTTTCTGATTTCATAAAATCACAAGGACTAAAATCACCATGAGCTTGGTGAAGTGTGTAAGACAAAAGCTCTCCTTCCTCCCAAGGGTGGTTCAGCACTGGCATGGGTTCCCAGGGAGGCTGGAGATGTTCTGAATATTGTTCTCTGAGGTGCTTGTGACAACCTTGTCTAGCTTTGCAGCTTGCTGTGAACAGGGCATTTGAGTGGAGACTTCCAGCAACCTCTTCCAGGGCAAATCTTCCTGGACACACCATTGGGTTTTGTTCTTTAGTCCCAGGGATGGGGGCAGGATCATCCCACTTGGCCAGTCCTGTAGATCAAGGAGAAGCTGCGGGATCCCAAGCTTAGGAGTGACTCAAAGTTTACTAGTGACTCATATCTGCTGTGCTATTGTTCCTGTGCCCATTTCCCTGGCCTCAGTTCACTTCTTTTGTTCTGCATGTGTCTGTCCATCTTCATCCTGTTCACATGCTTTACCTTGGCACACATGGCTCTCGTGTTGTCTTTGCTGTCAGTCATGAATCCTTAGAAACAGAGAGTCTAAAGGTTGTCCTTTGGGTCAGTGGCTGCAAAGATATAGAATCGTTTAGGTTGGAAGAGACCTTCAAGATCACTGAGTCCAACACTTAATTTAATACTGTCATTTTCTAATCTAATCTAATCTAATCTAATCCAATCCAATCCAATCCAATCCAATCCTGTGCCATTTTCCTCTGGTACTCCTACAGTTTCCAGCTGTTTTCAGTGGGAGAACTGCCATAGCCAGGTATGGTTTCTATCTATCTTTCTAGCTGTCCAGAAAGTGCCAGTGATTCACTCTTGAATGAAACTCTTCAGTTTCTTCCATCAAACACATGGAACCTTCTAGTGCCCGTGGTGTCCTTTAGCTGGAAATTCTGCAGCCACTTGTTTCAAGAACTATAGTGTTGTTTGGTGGTTATGAAATTTGTACTGGAAAAGACAGTAAAAGAATTTTTCCTACTTAACCTCTGTTTTTCATATATGGCTCTATGGTCCCCAGTCACATCCTCACTTCAATAACCTTTTCTCTGGACAGAGATGTCTAACTCACTCAGTTGTGCCTCTTCATTGCCCCTTCTATGGAAGAAGCAGAATTGCACACACATTTCAAGATATAGGAAAGCCATAGGTTTGTGTGGGGGCATAATGACATTCTCCTCAGGAAATTCTAGCATGCAGTTTACTTTCTCGATGGCTGCTGGATGCCAAGGTGCCATTTTCATGGATCTGCCTCTTCTATCCAAAGGGTATCACTCTTGAGTTGCATTGGTCAGCTCCGAGTCCGTATGTCCCTTCAGCTAACATCCTCCTTTGAGTCTCTGGGCAGCCATCCTGTGATGTCTCTGAGTAATTTGCTTTGCATTCTTAGCAAAGGGACATCTGTGTGTCAGAAGAGGAATGTGAGGTATTACAGTAGACCCTTGGCCCCTAACAGCTCCACAGGTGAGGTGTGCTCAGGTGTTGCAGATATAGAATATATAAAATAGTTTCATTAAAAAAAACAAACAAAAAACAAACCTTCATCAAATAGTGAGTGTGGGGAGCGTGATGTGTCCTTCCTCTGGACCTTGCATCTGCAGGCTCCATCCTGCTTGCAGAAGGTAGAGCCCAGTGTGTTTTGTCTCATGATCCACCTCTTGGCTCTGCCAGCCTGTATCTCCGAGAGATCTGGAAGCCCTCCTCCAGGGAGACAGAATGATTCTTCTGGGATTTTTAAGTAAATCTGTTACATACTTAACAGTCATTTTACTGTGCCCTCAGGAATTGTTTTACGATTAACATAACCTTCTTTAGTACATCTAACCTTCATTTAGTGAATCAAACTTTATTTTCAGTTGCTTTTGCAAAAATTAATATCTTCTTCTAGGCTGTAAATTAAGCTATTGTTAAATGCATGAATGTTTTTATTATTTATTACCTTGCCTTCGCTCTGTTATTTCTCTCTGTTCGTCAGAATTTTTTTTTCTCAGATACATTTTTATTTGAATGGAGGTTCCAGAATTAGAGTTTTCATACTCAAAATAACATTCTTGGTCCTCATGGTTGTGCAAAATTAAGAAAACAAAACATTAATGTAGGCTTAATAAAATGTAAACTAGCTTTGTCTCCTAAGACTGCCAGCGCTCTGCACAGTTATTTTTAGTATTCTTATTTGGCACCCTTTCCTGAAGCGTGAGCGTTTTAATTTTTATTTATTATTTTACTGCAGAGAAGGAGCACATAGGTAGCTTGACAAGTGAATTTGTCAACAAGTGCATATAAGAAGGATTGAAGCTGTTGCCTCAAAATGAGTCTCTTTTTTGCATGGGAGGCATTATTTGAAAATAATTTTAGGATATTTTATACAATGATGGACTGCTGTGGGTTGAAAGGGGCCTTAAACATCATCCAGTTCCAACCTCCCTGCCATGAGCAGGGACACCTTCCACTAGACCAGGTTGCTCCTGGTCCCTTGCAACTTGGCCTTGAACACTTCCAGGGTTGGGCATTCACAGCTTCTCTGGGAAACCTGTTCCCGTGTCTTGCTACCCTCATAGGAGAGAATTTCTTCCTTATTATCCAATTTAAACCTGCCCTCTTTCAGTTTAAAACCATTGCCCCTTGTCCTGTCACTGCAGGCCCTGGTAAAAACTCTACCTGTCTTATAAGCTACCTTCATATACTTAGAATGTCAGAATCACACAGAACCATTAAGGTTGGAAAAGTCTTACAGGATCATCGAGTCCAACCGTTGACCAAACATCACCTTGTCAACATAGCACTGAGTGCCATGTCCAGTCCTTTCTTGAGCACTTCCCAGGATGGTGATTCCACTGTTGACCTGAGCAGCCCATTCCAAGGCTTAACCACCCTTTCAGTGAAGAAATTCTTCCTGATGTCCAACCTGAATCTCCCCTGGCACAGCTTGAGGCCATTTCCCCTTGTCCCATTACTTGTTGCCTGGGAGGAGAGACTGATCCCCACCTGGCTACACCCTCCTTTCAGGGAAGTGTAGGGAGTGAAAGGTCACCTCTGAGCCTCCTTTTCTCCAGGCTAAACATCCCCAGCTCCCTTGGCTTCTCTTCACAGTACTTGTGCTGCACACCAGCACCAGCTCTGTTGCCCTTCTCTGGACACGCTCCAGCCCCTCAATGCCCTTCTTGAATTGAGAGGCCCAGATCTGGACACAGGATTTGAGGTGTGGCCTCACCAGTGCCCAGTACAGGGGGAGAGTCACTGCCCTGGTCCTGCTGGCCACACCATTGCTGAAAAAATACCCAGAGTCTTTTCCCCCATCTGCTAGGCAGGTCTTTTTATAAAGAGATCATGAACCCATCCTGGCTGGGACCAATCCCCTGGTTGTCCTGTACATGCCACGGGATCACACTTGGGATAATCTGCTTTATAACCTCCTTGGGCACTGAGGTCCAGCTGACAGGCCTGTAGTTCCCCTGAGTTTCCTTTGGACTCTTATTGTGGGTGGCCATCACATTGTCACCTGGGACCTCTCTGGTTAACCAGGGCTGATGAAAAATCATGGAGAGTGGCTTGGTGAGCTCTTCCACCAGTTTGCTCAGTACCCTGAGCTTAAAAGCTACCAGAAGATCTTTCCAGAGCCTTCTCCAGGCTGAACAACCACAGCTCTCTCAGCTTGTCTTTGTCAGAGAAGTGCTTCATCCCTTTGATCGTCTTCATGGTCTCTTTTGGACTCCATCCAACAGCTCCATGTCCTTCCTGTGCTAGGGACCCCAGAGCTGGATGCAGCACTCCAGCTGGGGTCTTGCCAGAGCAGAGCAAAGGGGCAGAATTCCCTCCCTCACCCTGCTGCCAGTGATGTTTTTGATGCTGCTTAGGACATGTTTGGCTTTCTGGGCTACAAGTGCACATTGTTAGCTCATGCTCTATTTTTCGTCTACCTGTATCCCCAAGATTTTTGCCGCAGGGCTGCTCTCAGCTTCTTCATTCCCCAGCCTGTACTGATCGTGGTGATTGCCTTGACCCATGTGCAGGACCTGCACTTCACCTTGTTGAATTCCACGAGTTTCACATGGTTCCACTTCTCAATCCTGTCAAGGTCCCTCTGGATGATGTCTCTTCCCTTTAGCCTGTCAACCACTTGACTTGGTGTCATCTGCAGGCTTGCAGAGAGTGCACGCAGTCCCACCATCTGTGTCATTGATGAAGATATAGTGTTGGTCCCAGATCCTTGGGGACACCAGTGGTTCAGGGTTTGCACTTTGACATTGAACTGCTGACAGTAACTCTTTGGATGGAGCCATCCATCCAGTTATCAAATATCACAGAGGCTGGTTTGGCAACTAAGTCAGCTAACTCCCTCAAGACCCTGGGATGTATCTCATTGGGTCCCATGGACTTGTTCAGTTTCCACAGGTGGTCCTAAACCTGACTTCTTACAATGGGATTGTGAATCAGCTCTTATATACACAGATCTGAATCGAGACAGTCCGTTCAGCTTGTGTGTTAAAAGCGTGTGTTATTGACCCTCTGGCACAGAGTGAAGGTTCTGGAAGCACTCATTTACATTTATTGTTAAAATTTATTTTAACACATCTCACAGTAACCCATTCTATGTCATATTTTGAAGACAGAGGAATCCAATGAAATTGCAGTACACTGCCAGTATGAAATCAGTGTCTTTATAGAAAATAATAAAAAATTGACAGCTGTCACTATTTTCATATTGGATTTATATTTTGACCTCTTGAGCAGTAGTCACAGTTTGCACTTGTGTTGTAGGCGTTTCTGAGTTTGCCACATAACACTGTGCTGCCAAACCTCGCTGGCAGGGCAGGTCTCAGCCCTTCCTGGCCATGTCCCATGGCTGCTGGTGGTTGGATGTGCCTTTCCCAGGCTTTGTGGAGGGGTATGCTCTGGTCCTGAGGTGTCTGTGTGCAGTGACTTGCACGAGAGTGACCTGCAGGAGTTCTGTTCCTTGATTAATTCACTTCCCAGCCTGAGTTTCACAGCCCCTGCATCTGCCCAGTGTTGGAGTTATTTTGTAGGAGACAGAAAAATGCCTTTGTTTGAAAACTACCTTTCATTTGTATGCCTTCATATATTTATTATTATATTATTCTTAACAATATTTAGTGAATGTAGAAGATTTGCCAGTCATGGCAGTATTCACACCCAGGATAATATCAGCCATGAATGTTTGCCATCTTGGTATTCAACCATTTTGGCATCCTGGTCCCTTTGCTCAGAGTCATTTTCCCTTTTGCAGTAATGTCATGCTCCAGGTGTGTGTCAAAAGACTGTGACGTGCAACCTGAACCCTGACTTGTTTTTTCACTGCTGTCTAACACTGAACACGGTGCCCTTCCCCTTCCTTCCCTCTCTTTCTCCATCATGCCCTGTAGTAGAATGCCAGGGTTCAAACATGAAATCAGGTGATTAGCCATTGGGAAATGCTGTACTCCAGGCTGTGTGATTGCAGTGTTTGGGACAAAACTTAATGTGTTCGAGATCCTACACAGTTGTTAAAACCGATGACATTTCTGGAAATTTTCCCTTCGTTTTACAAAATGAGGGAGATTGAGACAGGAGTTAAAAATATTTGGGACTATCATTCATTGGGCAGTCATGTGTATATATATATACACACACTGCTCTTTTAGTGAGCTTTACCCATCAAGAGGGATCCATCAGTTATCATTCCAGCTTATTTTCAGGACACTTCTCAGCATCTGTAATTTGTTAGAAAGCAGCTGTATTCATTCTGCCACTCTGGTTCCTCCCTCCAGTGCTAGTCCACCCCTTTGTAGAAGTGGGAAGAAAAAACAGGCTGGGAACAGAGAGCTATTGAATTGCAGAGAACCAGACTCAGTTTAACTAATTCTCACATCTGACTTCTGAGTCCCTGCCTTTGCATACCAAATGCCTTGGATTTCACGTAGGATTTTGGCTGTGATTCCTGCATTTCAGAAAATGATTTAAAGAATAGTCATTGTGTACTTCAAACAGTTCCCAAATGAAGAAGACAGGAGGTTTGCACTTCAGAACATCTGTACTTAGGCTGAAGTAGGCATTCCATTGATGCTGTACCCCAAACTTGCATGGACTAGCATCTAGTGGAAGATGGCTTTGTCTATAGTAAATAAACCAAAAAGGGGATAATGTTAGCTCGTTTTCTTAAATGACTCTGATGCTGGGAGCCTTCAGCTCTCCCTTCTGCTGGCACTGGCTCCAGAGAGGGCTGACTGGACCTTAGCTGGCATTTGACCTTCTCAGCAGACTGGAGCCCTGGACTTGGGCTGCCCATCCCAAGGGGTTTGCTCTGCCCCTGAGCACCTGCTGAAGTGTCAAAGCCCTCCGTGGCTTTGGCAGCATCTCCCTGTCTTCCTGGTCTCAGAGGAAAGGGGCTCCCTGCTGCTGGACACGTGCTGGGTGTACCCATGCCTGCAGCCCCAGCATGTGCAGCGCTTCGGGCACGTCACTCGTTCGTCACGTACGGTTCTGGCCAAGCCCTCAAACCACCCCAGAAACTTGGTTCACATTTCCTCTGCTTCTGTTGCCATCTAGGAAAGTTTATTTCCTCAAATCTAAAGCCTAACGTGTAAATGCTCTCCTGAGCCAAGGACAAATGTTCAGCCTGCTTTCTAAGAGGTAAAACTTGAGTGCTTCTCATTTGAGATGGACTTGTTTCCAGTTTGGTTACCTGGGAGAATTGTTCCACATGACAGCCTGGGAAGGAGAGAACCTCTCTGTGTCTTTCAACAAAAGAGAAGCTGGACATCATAAGCTTCTGGCTACCGGTGCAGAACAGTCCAGGCTTTGGGAAGGAGAATTACTTGGAGCTGGGGAGGAGGAGCAGGATCCATTTTGAATGCCATGTGGGGGATGCCTGTTGAGTGCGTGTTGCTCGCAGGAGACTTCACCAGGGCTTACAGGAGAATATGGAGGGGTTTGGGCAAAAAGCCAAGCCAAGCTGGGCTGTATGAAACGCAAACAGAAAATAGCAATTCGCAATGCCTCATAACTCAGTTGAACCTGTAAAGGACTTCACAGGGCCAGGGAAAGGTTAACCCTTCCACAGCAGCCCTGTCACGTCTCACCTCCTAACCAAAACCACAGAGCCCTAAGAGCCCTTCAGAGACGTTTGCAGGGATCTTCAGTGATGGGAAGGGTTAGCTGTAACTTGCTAATTGTAAAGGGCCACATTGCAGGCTTTTATTTCATAGATGTTAAAATTAGAAGGCAGATTTGTGATTCTCTCATCTGGCCGTAACAGTTGCTATACTGAGCCTAATAATGTGTGCGTCAATTCTGTTACATATTTCAGTAAAGTCTTCACTGTCTAAGTGACAGAAACTTCTGTCTCAGTCAGTGGTTGATTATGTCTCTGGAAATATCGCTATTTGTTTCTGGCTTTGTTCGTTCCTGCATATTCAGTGGCTGGAGTAAGTACAGAGTGGGTATCCCTTTCAAAAAGGGAAGTTTCAGTTTGTGGTTGGCTGCATGTTATTTCCCTGACTGACTTCTCTGGGAAGAAGATGGTAATCGTCATTCCAGGGTTGCTGGAAAGCTGAAGTGAGACCTGTGTGCTGCGTTATCATTCTGGCTTCTTTGGTGTGGGAGGCGTGGGTGGTATCCCTGTGGAATGCAGGGAGCAGTGACACTGGGAGCGTGCTGCTGCTGCTGCTGCTGCTGCTGCGCCTTCAGAGCTGAGCTAACACTTGCAGGTTGCCACCATGGCGTGAGTCAAAGCTGAGTTAAATCAGGATCACCTTACGCATTACAATCTTCTGTTTCACGTAAGAAATGTTGGTTCTGGATGCTTATCTAGAATAGCATCAGTGTAACTGGCTGAATTAGCAACCGAAGGCCAAAGCGTGACAGAAATACGAGGCTGTAAAACAAGCCAGCGGGTGGGGATTGGGAGTGGGCTCCGCCTCCATTAGGTCAGTTATAAACCATCATCAGCTATTTTTCTATTACAGAAGAGGTCTCAGTTAATGAATTGATGTGTGTGGGAATTAATGCTGGATGAGTCCCCCTGGGGCTTTCGTGATGAGGGTCAAATGAAATATTAATGGAATTAAAACAAACAGTCCCCTGATTTTCCTAAGTACCTTCCGGACGGGTTTCTCTAAGCATTGGTCAGGGAAGATGTGGAGCCCCAGGAGAGACAGGCCAGTGTCATTATTCCCATTTCATGGTCAGGGAAATGAAGGCAGTGGAAAGCAGTGACCCTGGGGCCACACAGTCCAGCAACAAGGCTGCACAGGAGCTCTGAGAGTTCTCCTCTCAGAGCGCTTTTGCTCTGATCCCTGTTTTCAGCTCCCTTCTCAGAGAAATGGAAGCCATCCAGATTGCTCCTGCACTGCTTGGCTGGAAGCTGGTCTTTCCAGGTGTGGTATGGTCTTCATGAGCCCCAAATCTGTAGCCTTCTTATTCACAAAATTTCTCTATGCTTCCAGACAAGAGAGCAAAACCCAGTAGTTGTGGCTTTTTTCTCCTGGTGCCTCTGCAACAGGACACATTCCCTTGTCTTTCAGATTGTCCATTCCAGAGGCTGAGTATAGCAACTCAAATGACAGGCTTGGGCAGGATAAAGTCTCTTTGGTTATGTGTGTGCAGCGCAGAGCAGTGCAAAAGGTCTTTAGCTTGTTGGATTCAAGCACGCTAACTCCAGGAGCAGTATCCCTGAATAATTTCCTCCAGTTCCCAGGTTAACAGAAACATGGTACTTTCATACTCCAGAGTAGGAACTGTGTGATACAACAAGGTGTTAAGTATCTACAGTAAAATGCTTTTGGACATGGCACAAAGTTGTAAATTGTTCCAGAGGGATGGCAGAAATCTTCCTGCTGCTGCAAAGTGTAAGGATGTACTCTGCATCCCTGGGTATGGCTTGGTCTGATACACTGAGGAACATCCAGTGTGTTGAGGAGAAGGAGACCCTGGCAAGGCACTCCAGGCTGAACAGAGCTGATGATTGTGGTGTGCAAAAGCAAAGCTTAAATGTGTTTTCTTGCACCTATTTGTGCACCTTGGGCATGGAACAGCCCAAGCAAGACTTGTCACATTTTCTGCATAACGTGGTGGTGCATGAGTGCACGTGGATGTGCTCTGGAGAGGGCAGGGCTGTACAGTGCCCTTCAGCAAAGGCCACTTTGCTGAATGACAAATGACACAGGGCTGGCAAATGACAGCACATGGCCAGGTAAGGGTGGTGTAACTTTCTGCACTGACCACAAGTGTGAAGACAAACTAACAAAGTCTGAAAAATTTTAATGGGGAACATTTGAAAGCGCTTTCCTGTTATTTTTTTTTCCCATGGAAAGGAAAATACTAAAATTATTCCAGGAGACAGATAACATCCTGATGACCATTCCTTCTTGCATCCTCCAAAGTAGCATTATTGGGCCCTGAATTACAGAATTAGATAATCACAGAATGGCTTGGATTAGAAGGAGCCTTAAAGATCATCTCCTTCCAACAATCCTGCCATAGACAGGGACATCTTCCACAATACCACGTTATCCAAAACCTCATCCAGCCTGGCCTTGGACACTGGCAGGGTTAGGGCATCCATGGCGTCTCTGGGCAGCCTGTTCCAGTGCCTCACCACCCTCAGAGTAAAGAGTTTCTTCCTAATATCTAATCTAAATCTGCCCTCTTTCAGTTTGAAGCCATTAAAAATGAATACCTCTCATCGTGCATACATTACTCCTAGAAACTGGAAATCAGATATGGCAAAGCTTTTCCCACACTGATGGGAGAGTTTATTGCATTCTTGGTAAACGTCCTTGAGTCTCTAAATAAGGGAACAGCAATAATTTTGTCATATTTCTATAGCAAGTCATGAAAGGATGCTCTATAGTCCACCCAGTCTTTCTCCCCCCTCATCTGCCTGTCTTCCTTCCAGGATTCAGCGGGATCTTGCTGCGTGGCTGGTGTGAGCCCCCCTTGCAGAGGAGCTGCCCCTCTCCCTCTCCTCGGAAACAGCCGAAGGGGGTTGCGGAGCCATAAAAATTTATGTTTTCATCAAACCGGGCCAAGGAGAATGGGGGTCCCACACCCAAAAGAATGAAGACACGACAGAACAAGGACTCAGTACGTGAGGTGGGAGAGGGGGGTGGGACACGAGAGGCAAAGCTGGAGGGGCGGGTTGGAACTGAAGCTCCCTGCAAAGGTAGTGGGCATGGGTTTGGCACAGTGGAGTGCAAGGGGTTCGGGGGCTTTGGGAGCCTGGGCACAGAGCAGGAGTGGGGGGAGATGCAAAGCAGGACTGACACAGTGATCCCTCTCTTAGATGTCAATGCGGAGTGGACGGAAGAAAGAGACTCCGGGGCCCCGAGAGGAGCTCAGGTCACGGGGTCGAGCTTCCCCTGGTGGCGTCAGCACCTCCAGCAGTGATGGCAAGGCTGAGAAATCCCGACAAGCGACAAAGGTAATACCAGCTAGAACTCGAGTGTGGGGTGGCCAAGGACTGCCCAGACTGGGTGGGCAGTGGAAAGGCCTGATCCAGGGACGCAGACCAGAAGAGATCCACTAAGGAACCCATGCTAGGTTAGCTTCCTGAGGTGGGCAGAATCCGTCTTTGCTCTCATCCTCACCACCTTGCACTTTCCTAAGAACTGGTGTCCAGTCTCACCAGGCCCTTTTAGTGCTAATTTTTGCCGTATATTGGCTCCATGTTGCTCTGCTGGTGTCATCAATGCACATGCCATGGTGGCTGTGTCTCACCTGCTGCAGTCTGTGAAGACCTGTCGGGCTGGAAGATTTCCCCTTGACTCTCCACCTCTCTGTTCTCCTTGTCTCCTTGCAGAAGGGCCGGTTGGAGGAATCCTGCACCCCCAAGAGCAGCAAGCAGGGCCGAACAGAAGAGATCTCAGAGAGTGAAGGGGAGGACACCAATGCTCCCAAGAAAACCAAAACTGAGGTGAGCTCACCCTGCTGTGATTGCTGGTGTGTGCCCAGTCCAGAGCAGATGAGTCTCCAGTTCCCTGTCTGAGCTGCTCGTGCCCTGCCTGAGCAGGAGCCCTGCCTTTTCCAAGAGTCTGGCTCTCTGCACAGCCACAGGTTGGGTTGGAGTCAGTCCCTTCTGATCCCCAGCGCAGTGTGAGGTGGAGGTGCTTAAGTCATGATGGGTCAGTCACCCAAAACCTGCTCAGGCACACACAGAGGTGTGGCAGGGCTTTTCCAAAACACTGACAGCACCAGGCTGGATTGGTGGTTGGGTGGTTGGAAGACCCAGCTCTTGTGCTTCTCCATTCCCTGTTAGCTTGTTCAGGGAACTGGCCTTAAAGGCCTGCTAACACGGGGATGTTTGTTATAATTCATTATAATTCATCCACCTTGGTTACACTTCTGTCATTTCTCCACATGGATAATCTGTTCAGCTCAACAGTGATACTTTTTCAGCTTAGCCTCCCGTGCTTAGAGTGGTGCTTGTTAGTTACCCTTACCCATGATGACTGCTTCATCACCAGTGCACATTGTCTGAGGCAGCAGGTGGTGGGGAGGAGCAGGCATTGGGAAGCACAGGGGGAACTCCTGGAGGGAGTGGAACAGTGAGAGGGGTCTGATGGGGAGCTGGTCTCCTTGACCAGGGAGAGCTCTGCAGGGGCAAGAAGAGAATTCTGGGTCTGGAGCCTGTGTTGGGACCGCTGTGGTGTGTGCTGCTCCATGCCATGTCCTGGCCATCGGCCCATCACCCGTGTTGTATCTGTTCCCTCTCAGCCTTGTGTGTAGCAGTTCCCTGCCCTCCCTCACTCCCTCTTTACACAAGATACCCATTGTTACCTCCTTCCTGAACATGGAATGCTCATGAAGGACCTGAGAGCACCGGAAAGGTGGAGGATTGGTGTTATGTATACCTTGCCAGACAATGTCTGCTTTCCTCTGTGAGGTTTACTAGTGCTGGAGTGGGCAGAGAAAAGGTCAGAAAACAAGTTCTCTGAGAACTTGAAGTGTGTCACGTGTGGTCTGGGAGGCCTCATAATGCCCCTTTCCTCCTCCTTCCTACTTCAGGAGCTGCCCTGTCCTCCATCCCCATCCGATGTTGACAGCCTTGATGGGCACAGCTTCAATGACGAGATGAGCAGCGACCCACGGGACATTGACCAGGATAACAGGAGCACCTCGCCCAGTGTCTACAGCCCTGGGAGCGTGGAGAACGACTCCGACTCCTCTTCTGTGCTGTCCCAGGGGCCGTCTCACTCCTACCACCACCCTCCCCTCTTCCCCGAGAGCCCGCCGGTCGCTGCCCCTCCCGACGGCCTGGCCCGTCCCCCAGAGCCCGGCTTCGGGCTCCCGGGCGAGGTGCACCCCCAGGCACCCCCCGCAGCAAGTTACCATTCCCAGCTGGAGGGCCAGGCCTCACGCATTTTCCAGGCTCAAGCCCCACAGACACCTGCCTCCTCCTCCTCCTCTTCCTCCTCCTCTGCTGTTGCTGCCCCTTCTGCTCCCGCCTCCTCCTCCTCGGCCTCTTCCTCCTCTTCCTCCTCCTCTGCCTCCCACACTCCCCTTTATCCTACGGCCAATGTGGTCCAGGTTGGGGCCAAAATTGCCAGTGGAGTGGGGGTGCTCCCAGCAGCGGGGGCCCGTGAGCAGACCCTCAGCGCCAAGCACAATCCTCCGCCTACCACCCCGATCTCACTGGCGTCGGTGGGAGGAGGGCTCCCCCCTCAAAAGACACCCCCAGCCAACCCCCCAGCTGCCCCCCCGGCCTCGGCCCCTTCCTTCCCTCACGTCTCCTCCAACCTGCCTCCTCCGCCGGCCCTGCGCCCCCTCAACAACGCAGTGGCTGCCTCCAGCTCCCCAGGGATGGTGGGGCAGGCCCTGAGCGGCCACCTGCCCTCGCCCCACAGCATGGGGCAGGACAAGGCCCCGGCCCTGGCCCCCTCCCGCTACCCCTACGCCCCGCCACCGCTGCCGCCCTCCAGCTCCTCCGCCCAGTACCCGCAGCCCTCCCCGGGCCAGCCCCTGCCCAGCTACAGCGCTTCCTACGGCCACTCCTTCCCCCCGCCCAGCGGCCTCTCCGTCTCCAGCCAGCCGCCCAAGTACACCCAGCCCTCCCTGCCCTCGCAGCCCGTCTGGAGCCAGGGGCCACCCCCTTACAGCCGCCCCCTGGGCAATGCTGGCTCCCACCCCGCTGCCCCTTTCCCTGGCCAGTCCCCCCATCACCAGCAGCCTCCCCAGCAGCACCACCACGGTCACGGCAGCAGCGGGGGCGTCTCCCCAGCAGCCACAGCTCCTCCCCAGCCGCCCGGGGGCTATCCGCACGGCCTGGAGTCCAGCAGCCATCACCCTTCCCATCCCACCTACGGGCTGCGCCTCTACCCTCCGCACAACCAGCCTGCCTACAGCCAGGCTCCCTCCGCCACCGCAGCCACTGCCCCCTCTTCCTCCTCCTCCTCCTCCTCCTCCTCCTCATCCTCATCCTCTTCCTCTTCCTCATCCTCCTCTGCTGCCTCTTCCCAGGGAAGCTACCCCAGCATGTGCACACACCCACCGGGGCAGAGTCCTGCCACCTACACCTTCCCCCCGCCGCCACCTCCTTCTCCTGCTCACGGGGCCGGCCCTCCGGTCACCTCCGCTGCCACCACCCTCTCCACCGTCATTGCCACCATGGCCTCCCCCTCTGCAGCCCCCTACAAGACAGTCTCGCCCCCGGTACCCCCGTCAGCTGTGGCCCCATATGGGAAGCGGGCGGCCTCCCCTGTCCCCACCTTCCAGCCCCCGGCCCCCTACAAGCCGGGCTCGCCCCCCACGTCCTCGGCTGCCCCTTTCCGTGCAGCCACTCCTCCTGGCTACCGGGTGGCCTCTTCCCCTGTGGCGGGGGGCTACAAAGCCCCCTCGCCCGCCCCCTCTGCCCCACCACCCTTGCCAGGGAGCATGGCTGCCCCGGCCCCGCCGCCGCCCCCGCTCCCCCTCAGCGCTGCTCAGATCAAGCAGGAGCCGTCGGAGGAGTACGAGCCCCCGGAGAGCCCCGTGCCACCTGCTCGCAGCCCCTCGCCACCCCCCAAGGTGGTGGATGTGCCCAGCCATGCCAGCCAGTCAGCCAGGTGAGGGGAGGCTGGTTTCTCCACTGGTGGAGAGGGAGGTATGGGGCAGGGAGGAGGAAATCACCCCAAGCCTGAGGTGCAGCCAACGCCTTTTTGCCTTTTTCATGATGCCCTTCACATTCCCACAGTGACATTCCCACAGCACCCGTCCCTGTCCCCATCCCTGCTCACCAGCCCTGTCAGCACTGATAGGCTTCGCCTCTCATCCCCAGATTCAACAAACACCTGGACCGTGGCTTCAACTCCTGCTCCCGCACAGACCTGTACTTTGTGCCCCTTGATGGCTCCAAGCTGGCCAAGAAAAGAGCGGACTTGGTGGAGAAAGTGCGTCGAGAGGCTGAGCAGAAGGCCCGTGAAGAGAAGGAGCGTGAACGGGAACGGGAGCGGGAGAAGGAGCGGGAGCGGGAGAAGGAGCGGGAGCTGGAGAGGAGTGTGGTAGGTCTGGGGGTCCCGCTGCCGCAGCGCAGCCGGGGCGGATGCTCAAGGGCCCCCTCGGCCGCTCCCCGCTGGGACCCTGAAGCCGGTCTCTCTGCTCTTTTGCAGAAGATGGCCCAGGAGGGCCGTCCGGTCGAGTGCTCGTCCCTCGGGCCGGTTCCCCACCGCCCCTCCTTCGAGCAGGGCAGTGCTGTAGCGACTGTTCCCCCATACCTGGGCCCTGACACCCCGGCTCTGCGCACCCTTAGCGAGTACGCCCGGCCCCACGTCATGTCCCCCAGCAACCGCAACCACCCTTTCTACGTGCCCCTGGGCGCCGTCGACCCGGGCCTGCTGGGCTACAACGTGCCGGCCATCTACAGCAGCGATCCGGCCACGCGGGAGCGGGAGCTGCGGGAGCGGGAGGCCCGCGAACGAGACCTGAGGGACCGGGACCTGCGTGAACGTCTCAAGCCTGGCTTTGAAGTCAAACCGGCCGAGCTGGAGCAGCTCCACGCCGTGCCAGCTGCTGCCATGGATCCGTTCCCACGCCACGGCGGGCTGAGTCTGCAGACGGCCCCCGGCCTCCATCCCGCTTTTCCCTTCCACCCAGGGCTGGGCCACTTGGAGCGGGAGAGGCTGGCGCTGGCAGCCGGCCCGACCCTTCGTCCCGACATGTCCTACGCCGAGCGCCTGGCGGCTGAACGCCAGCACGCCGAGCGGGTGGCTGCTCTCAGCAATGACCCTCTGGCCCGGCTGCAGATGCTCAATGTGACGCCTCATCATCATCAGCATTCCCACATCCACTCCCACCTCCATCTCCACCAGCAGGATGCCATACATGCAGGTAAGGGCCGCATGGCGGTGGTGCCCTGCACAAAGCCCTGATTTCTGTCCTACTGTGCCTTCCGTGCTCTCCCTCCCTCTGGCTCGGGGAAACCCTAAAAGCTGACGAGACTAAACTTTGAGGCCATAGATCTTCAGCCTGAAGAGCTGAACATCATGGTGGTTCTTCTTTACCTCCACTCCCGTCCCACCAAAGGTAGTGACGCTGCTGATCAGTGGCCAGCAAAATCGCTTGCACAGTGTCCTTTTGTTCTGGATCTATGGGGCCAACAGTACAAGGCCTGAAGTCCTACTGACTGCCAGGGTGGTGCTGCTGTGAACTGCATTCCTTAGACTGGAGTCTGCAGAGGGAGTGGGAGTCCTGCTAGAACAGTTTTGGCAGTGTCCTTAGGACTAACAAAACGTTGGTTCTCTGGTTTGCTCCTATGGCTGCAGATAGTGGGATGGGATGGGAAAGGAGGTGGGCTAATTGTAAGCAACTGGAGGCTGCTATTTTTCAGAATTGAATGGTGGTCCCTTCCTTTTCCACATCCTACAGGAAAGCAAAGTAAAAGGTTTAGGGATGAAAATCTCATGGAAGCAAAGCCCAAGCTACAGTGCAATAGGAAAAAAGTGGTGTGCCTCCTTAGGTCCTGTGAGTGGTCAGTGGCATCTGGTGTCAGTCACAGACACTGGCTCTGAGCAGCTGCAACTGCTCAGAGATGGCATGAGGTACAAATGAATGTCCATTTTCCCTACGATCTGTGGCTGGGCCCCTTCCTCAGGCTGTGAGTCCAAACCACTAGAAAGAATCTGTCCTAGATAAGACCTGGAAAAGAAAGCACCAGTACAAGTATGCACATGAGTGGCTGTGGGGGTGACAGATAGGCATGATATGGGGTGCCAACCTGATTGCAGAGCAGGTCCTTGCAGAACCCTACTGAGCTTTTAAGGACCTGTACTTCTAAGGAGCAGTATTTCTTCCAGAGGAGTGTAGGGACAGAGCTCTGCCAGACCGCTTCACATGAAGTTCAGCGCAGGCAAAAAGGGTAACACTCAGAAGGAGATGATACTGTGTTGTTCGGCGGTCAAATTATCCCATCCCTAACACACTCTGACCCTCTCTCTCCATATCTGTTTTGTGAGGTCTTGTCCTTGTCTCTGTTACCTGCTGCAAAGCCTGGGACAATTATCTTGTGGTATCTTTTCTTCCCAGCCTCAGCCTCCGTTCACCCTCTAATCGACCCCCTCGCCTCGGGCTCACACCTCACCCGGATACCATACCCAGCTGGAACCATCCCCAACCCTCTCCTGCCTCACCCTCTACATGAGAATGAAGTGCTGCGCCACCAGCTCTTTGGTAAGGAAGTTCACAGCTACTGCTGTTCTCCTCCAAAGAGCATCAGCAGAGTTCCAAGGGGCAGGGGCGTCCTGGGGGGTCACAGGACCCAACTGAGGTCTGTTAAGCAGAGCGTAGGACAGACCCTCGCCGTCAGGATGAGCAGGGGTGGGAATGGGAGTGCAGCAGGGTCTCGGCTGAGCTGTGGGGCCTCGGATGGAGCATTAACTTGGCTCTTCTCTGTGTCACCTTTGGCTGCAGCCGCGCCCTACAGGGACCTGCCGGGCTCCCTGTCGGCGCCCATGTCGGCGGCACACCAGCTGCAGGCCATGCACGCGCAGTCGGCTGAGCTGCAGCGCCTGGCTCTGGAGCAGCAGCAGTGGCTCCACGCCCACCACCCCCTGCACGGCGTGCCGCTCCCCACGCAGGAGGACTACTACAGGTGCGTGGAGCTGCCCTCTCCTCACAAGAGCACCTCCAGGCCCAGCCCTGGCGTGGGGCTGGCAGGAGCAGTGGGAATGGGGAAGCATTGTCCCTGGGGCAAGTGGCTGTGCCCACGCCCACACTGGGAACAGGGATGCTTTGCCGTGGGCACAGCTGTGGGCTGGCCACCAGGAAGGTCATACTTGGCAAGTGGCTATTCAGTGGCTAATCCCTTGTGAGGTCTCAACTCCTCCCCTCTGAGGGGGGAGGTGACTTACATGTGTCTCTCAGGTGTCGATGCAGTTATGACTAACCAATAGGCCTGCCAAAATACGAAACGTTTATAAGGCTTTGATGGTTTTGCCAAGACATGGCATTACAAGTGCATGGGGAGGCACACTGGGAGAGAGGTGCCATGTTGTACCTTTTCAATAGATCCTCCTTCAAGGATCTACAAAACTTCCCAAGCCGGCAGTGTTGTGTGGGTCTAGATGAACAAAGGCAGGGGAATGTAGTAAATTGCCTTTTCCCCTTTCACTATCACTTTGTTCCTCTTTTTTTTATCCTAGCCACCTGAAGAAGGAAAGTGACAAACCCCTTTAAATGGACTTCAACTGTCAGTGTGACATCATCATGTCTTTCTCTCAAGAGGAGCAATCAATCAACCAAATCCTGGGGGAGGGGAAGCTGCACAGTGACACATCCTAGCCCCACCATGCAGTAGAGTACAAGAGAAAATGACAAAAAGTACGGGATGGCATCCTGGGAAAAGTGGAGGAGAGAAAATGGGGAGGGACTGAAACACCACTAATGGACCTGAAGCGATCGGTATGTGATTTCAGCTGAGCTGTGAAGAAAAGAGAATCAGCACTGCACAGAGCTCAGAAAGACAAAGACTGACGTGAATTCAGGGTGGCAGCAGCTCCATCCTTTGTTTTGGGGGTACAGTTGCATTAAGTAAAAAGTGCAGAGCATTGAGGAACTTCATGTACAGAATGCTCCTGCCTTTTCTGCTTCTGCAAGGAGGAGGTGCAGCTGAGAAATAACTGCAAACCCAAAAGAGCCTTTTTTCAAGATGCCTCCTCAACACCCCACCCCTCTTTAGGTGTAAGATACCGCTTAGCGATACAGAAAAGCAACGTGGAACTTTCTCAGATTAGCCAGAGCAGCTTCCCATTCTCCCAACATCCCTTCAGATGCAAACAAAGCGTTCCAGGCCCCTTCTCCTGCCTGCGGAGGGTCCGGTCCCAGCCATGGGGGTGCAAAGCACCGCAGGACTCTTTGCAGGACGGTGGCTGTGCTTTCCCCAGCTGATGGGAACGGGCACGGCCACGAGGTGCAAAGCACCTGCAGACTGTTTTGGAGACTGCCATCACCACCGTGACCCCTCCGAGCCCCACGGGGAGACCTGGCGTGGCCGAGCGGTGACACTGCGTCCTGGGACTGTCTGTAAGATGGTGGCTGCCCCCTTCCCCTCACCCATCCTAATTGATGTACTTTAACTCATGCACATCCTATTAGACGTGGCAGTTTTATGTAGCAACTTGTGACTCCCTTGCCCCTGCGTGCGTGTTCTGATTTCACAGTTGTATCTCTCGATTGGTCCCCCATATATATATATATTTACTTAACCATTAAAGGAAAAAAACAACCAACAACCCAGCTATGGAAAAGAAAATAAAACAACCACCCAAACGACGTTCCCCACGCACTCCCGAGCCCCGACACACATTCTAATAATTTATATATATAAATATATATATGAAGCTCTTAAAAAAGGAAAAAAAAAAAAAAAAAAAAGGACAAAAAAACCCTTCCAGAAACGGGACTCCGGTGTGTTTATTTCTTTTCACTGGGGCCGGGGCGGGCAGGGCAGAAGACACTCCCAGTGAAAAGTGGGAGAGGCTGGAAGTGGGTACCGCCTCGGGAAAGGCGCGGGGGAGCTGCTGGGCAGGAGCTCTGCCACCGCCGGTAGAGGCGGGGCCTGCGCGCCGCGGGCCAATAGGAAGCGAGAAATTTGCATGCGGCCCGGGAAGCACGGCGGGGCCGGTTTGGAGGCGGCGGAGGCCGCCGGTGTGGGCGCGGAGCGGGGCAGGCGGGCGGCACCGGGCCGGGGACCCGCGGGGCAGGCGATCTGGAGGAAAAGCCGTACTCGCCCTGACCTCGGGGTGGGTCGGCCCGGAGGGCGCCCTCGCAGGGGCAGAAGCTGGGCAGTGATTTCAGCTCTTTTAGAATTTGTCCAGTAGGCTTTCCGCGCGCTCGGAAAGCCGCTCCCCCACAGCGGTGCAATGTCAGAGCGGGGCGGGCCGGCGCAGGCGCGCTGGGGCCCTGCCGGGCAGCCTCCGCTGTCGGTCCGGCCGCGCTCCGCCCGCCGCGCCCCATGGCGGCCTCCGCGCAGCCCCCGGTGCCGCCGGCGCTGAGCGCGGAGCAGGCGAAGGGTGAGTGCGGGAGGCTCCGTCTCCCGGGCGGGCCGGCGGTGGAGCGCCCGTGTCGCGTAGCTGGATGCGGGAGGCCGGCGGGCGGCTGAGTGCCCGTGTCCCGCAGCGGTGCTGGCGGAGGTGATCAAGGCGTTCGGGGCGCCCGAGAACGCGCAGCGCATGGAGGAGGCTCGGGACAACGCCTGCAACGACATGGGCAAGATGCTGCAGTTCCTGCTGCCCGTGGCCACCCAGATCCAGCAGGACGTGATCAAGGCCTACGGGTTCAGCAGCGACGGCGAAGGTGGGTTGTTCCCCCGCCGGGCGGGATGCTCCGGGCTCGCCGGGGCAGCGGGGCGTCCCGCCCACCCGCTTCCATTGCAGGCGTCCTGAAGTTCGCCCGGCTGATCAAGTCCTACGAGTCTCAGGACCCGGAGATCGCCAGCATGTCGGGCAAGCTCAAGGCCATGTTCCTGCCGCCCATGACGCTGCCGCCGCACGGGCCCGGCACCGGCGGAGTTGCTGCCTCCTGAGCCCGCGGATTCCTCCCGGTGCTCCGGCTGGGGCCCCTCTTCCAAGGTGCAGGTGCTGTCAGCCCTTGCAGTGGGGCACTTGAACAAAGGAGACGCGGGCCTGGAAGGAATGGGATGCTTCCTGCCCGTTCATGTGTCTGCTGGTGAATAAAACGTGTGTTGAAAGTGCCTGTGTTTTATGAATGCCGCGATCTCAGCAGTGCTGCTCCCGGGTGCAGAGGCAGGTACAGCAGTGCTCTCTGCATGACTCCTGCCATGCTGTTTTGGGAGGCCCACTGTGTACCATGTTCTGCAAAAGGGTTTGTGCAGAGCCTCAGTGTGAAGCCCTAGGATCTGATATCAGAGAAACAGGTATTAAGCACTTTACAAGGGCAAGCATTTTCAGATGTGCTGTTTGAAGCGTACTAGGAAACGCGTCCCTCAACACAATCTAGTGCTGTTCAGCAAGTGCTGCAAATGCCATTGAGGCCCCTGTCCCCAGCAGGGTCAGTGCTAATTTACTCCTGCCCCCGGTGCCTGTGGCTGCCTTGTTTTGTGGCTGAATGTGCAATCCAGCACATGGTCCTTAGTGAAAAAGGCAGCAGAGAGATGCAGCAGGGAGCGGCTGAGCGTAGGAGGACTGGGCTTGCCCCTTTTGGCTGCAGCCTGGATTAGAACAACACAACATAAAATGTTTATCTCCATTTGTTTTTTTTTTTTTTTTTTTGGACTGCAGAAGGATCAACCTAGTGGTGCAGCCTTGCTCCTTTGCAATGTTTACTTTCTAGTGTGATTCAGAGAGACATCAGGTATGTCCGCTTGTAGCCTCCTGCCCTTTTTCCCTGTTGCCCTTGGAAGAATTGAGGTTTTTGGCCACGGGGGGGGAAAGGGCTGAGAGTGAAGGAGAGGGAGAGCAGGGAGCTGCAAGCCAGGTGTGAGGGAGCTGCGTTCTGTGCTCTCAGTTACAAACCGGGCAGGAATGCAGCCAGCGAGGGCGTGAGCTCAGTGGATGGGAGGCAGGAAGAGCAGTCGGTCCCTTCCGTCTCCATCTACCTCTCCGAGCTTGGCCTTCCCCCACCCCTCTGATTATTCATTAACTGCAGTCCAGGAAGTGCTTTGCAAATGGTGAAAATTAAGTCCTCGGCTTGAGGCCCGAGGTTTGCCTGGAGCTACCTTCTTCTTAGCCCGCCCGGGAGCAGGCGGAGTTCGGGGCTTCGCCTGCGCGGGTCAGGCTCAGGTGAGTCACGGGAGGAGCTGCACCCACCCACGGGCGCTGCCAGCTGCTGCTCCGGCACCCCGGCGCTCACCGCCATGAGCATCCAGCCCTGCCGGCAGGGTGCCAGGCCGCCTCTCCTCTAGCAAGGTCTTTGATCTCTCTCCCAAACTCGTCTCAAGATCCTTGCTTGGTAATTCCAATATTGCTTTATTTTCTTTAGTAGGACCCCCCTTGGTTGAGGGCTGTGGTACTTCCTCCACCAGCTCCTGTCAGCCCTCCATCAGTGGGGATCTGAGAGACAAGACCCTGATGCCATCCCGTGGGTGAGTGCTGTGAATGCTAGTTAGGGCAAGAAAACAAGAGCTGTTGGTGAGAAAAATGAAAATATCAGCAGTAGGAATCTGACACAGAAGGGAAAAAACCCCGCTTTCTAATAGGAGCTGCCTATTAGAGGTAGCCAGAGGATTGGAGCTTGCTGTGCTTTATGTTGTTAGTGTTGCTCCTTCTCACTTTGATAACAAGCAAGCAGTTCCAAACTTGATAACAAACAAGCAAGTTTGTGATGCCCAGTCCCCTGCAATTCCTCTGCCACCCTGGAGCTGCAGCATCTCTGAATGGTTTTGCAGAGAGAGATGTCAGCTGCCTGGCCTTTTAAATCCTGGTTGTTCCTTTATTTGCTGCAGTCTTTATAGCCCTTTATGGAACAAAGAGCGGGATGTACAATGCCTCAGTCCGAACAGGCACCCTGCTCTGGAGACTGCCGTGGCAGGGTGTCAGGAAATGGGATTCACTCTGGCATTACTCTCTGGTAAGAACTGGGGCAACCACAGTGGTCCAGCACTATCCTGGAGCCCCATGGCCGGATGGAGAGCATGTGGCTTTGGCAAGTCACAGGAAGATGGTTCATCTGCCCATTCCCAGGCAGCCTTTGCTTTGCACTAATGACTGAGCTACAACAGAGTTCTGTACAGAACAACAAAACCTCCTGTCTGAAATCATCTCAGTGCTGAGATTTAGAAGTAACAAATGCAATGCTCATTCTCAAAAAGGGCTCCAAATTATCTCTCCCCAAATGTGAGGGAAGCATGGAATGATAAAGTTGTTATCTGAGCAAGAGGGTACACAGTATAATGGGGAAAGCAATGAATGTGCTTTGCTAAGGAAAGCGCCAGCACCTGCTTCTGTAAAGGCAGATATGCTCCTGTAAAATTGGAAGGTTTTGAGGGACTTAGCAATCTTGTGGGTAAGGCAGGTCTGGCCAGTGCAGTTTGCTTGGATTTGAAGAATTTGACAAGATTTTCTCACCAAAGTCTTTAAATAAGGCTGAAATCATGGCATTAAAAAAAAAAAAAAAAAAAAAAAAAAAAAAAAAAAAAGAAGATGAAGGTTTTCTTGAGTAAAATATTACTAAAGAATAGTAAATGGAAGGTGGGAATTAACATCCCATTTTGTCAGCAAAGGGAAGTCATCAGTGGTCAGATCACAGGGGCCTAATCTGAGATACACACTGTTCAGTATATTCCCAAGTGACCTGGGAGTACAGCTTGTTGAGGTGAAAGTTATTCAGGATAATAGGGTGGGAGTTGACTAGTGAATGATTTCAGAAAGACCTAATGGCAGTGAAAGAGTGGGCAGCAGATGAAAAGGCTTATGTAAAACAGTGTTCATACAGAAAAATAATTAAAAAATGCATATAAAACAATGACTGTGAACTGACTGTAACCTCTCTGGTGTGAGACTTTGATTATAGAAGTGTATGCAATCGTTAGCTTAATGCTTGTTTGTGGTCAACATCAAAAATCAATCACTGTCCCTGACTCACCAGTATTTTGAACACCACAGTTCTGTGCCCACCTTCACTCTTATCTCCAAATCAAGATGCCAGAATTGGAAATATCTCTGAGAGGGACAGCAAAGGTGATCTGAGGTGTAGAATAGTTCTGTGTAAAAAGAACCCCTTAGTAGGGCTGGAGTCTTCAGCCTGGCAAAGAGCTGAAGATGGATATGGATGTTTCAGGTCTGTTACCACAACCAGCTTGGAGCAGGGAGGAGAGAAACAGGAATCACCCACTGATTTTTCTTCCTTTACAACAACCAGGTGTTAAAAAAAGAGGCAGGGAGCAGGTTATAAGCAAGTCAAAGGAGTGGGTGTTTCTGTAACTGAGCAATGAACTCTGCCAAAGGATGCAGAATTTGTTATGTATTTGACAGCTGACTACAAGTGGCTGATAACAGAGGCTTAGGAAGTACGAGGGCAAAAGAAACTCTATAGATAAAACCCTTCTCTCTGCTCTCCTTTGGCAACCATTGTGACCTCTGGATTGCCTAGTCCCATCCCCTGCTCACCAGCAGACCTCACCCCAAAACTGTCTCAGGTGGCTCAGGGCCTTTTTTGGGAGAGTCCTGGCACCTGCCAGCGTGGAGGTTCCTCAGCTGCTCTGGGCACCTGAGGCAAGTGCTGAGCCCCCCCCTTGGTGGGGAGCATGTCTGCAGTTTTTCCTGATACCTAATCAGAATCTCCCTTGCTGCAAGTGATGCCTGTTGCCTCTTTTCCTTTTGTTGTGTCCCACAAAAAAGAACATGACTCATCATCTCTAAACCCTCATGGCCCCTGTTAGGTAGTCTCAGACAAGTGTTAAATCCCTCCTTAAGCATCTTTTCTTCAAGCTGAATAAACCCAGCTTGCTCTCTGCTATGCTTCAGGCTCTGCACTGCATTAGTGGCATTATGCTAGATCCTTTCCAGTTTCTCAGGGCCTTTTTCCTTGCAGCAATCCAGATGTGTGTCTTTTAATTAGCTATTTCATTTATCTTCTGCTGTAAATTTGTTACTGTGCTAGCTGTGGCCTGCTACCCACGAGGGATTTACAAGATGAGGTTCTAACACCTGTGTTGTACTGAAAGCCAAGCACTGTAAGAGTAGTCTCTTTGCTGGAATCTCTTGACCTCTTAATTATATTAAAAAAGTGTTTTAGTGGCTCAATTATAGTCCTATTATATTTAGTGGCTCAGCTGTTTCCTGCTGCAGCCATTTGGGAGAGTGACCTCAAAGATACCAACTGATGGCTTCTCTACAGTCCCTCCCTTACTGGCAGTTTTTAATTAGATGGCCCAGATCAAAGACACCAGGGCAGCTGCATGCATCCACTCCTTTCCTAAAATGAAAGCAGGCAGAAGCATAAACTCATCTGTAAATTATGTGATATGGGATTTGTATCCACAAAAATACTGTCAGGAGGTTACACTGCACCCTTTGGCTTGTCCTTGTGGAGGATACTGAGTTACGTGGGATAAGTGCTTTCTCACCCTTTCTTATTCTGGTCTGGGCTCTTTGCTACCTTGTTCTTTCCCTGTTCCTTTGTGTCCAACTAATGTTCAGTTCTTCAGACAGATTTTCTCTTTCAGTCAGTGTAGGGTGCAGGGGTGCCTCAGTTTTGGTTTTCTTCTGCCTTCATATTGACTCAGCATACTCTAATATTCTTTTGATATCAGGAATTATTTTTTGGGACTTCTCCCTGGAAGTTCCTGCCTTTTCTCCCTTAGCTATAAACAACACTTGTTTCCTGTCCTGCTAGACTGATCGAGGTGCCGTCTTTCAGGTGCAAGTTCTACAACTTTGTGCAGAAGTTGCTCCCTTGAGTTGGTCCTGTGCATTTATAATTTCCTTGGTTTTTAATATCAGTTCTAAGTCAGTGCCTTGGCTGCCTGTGGCTCACTGCACCCCAGTTCACCATGTGCATGAAACCAGAAGCGTTTCTAAGGAAGCTGTTGTAGGTGCCTGGGTTGCCTTTCTAGCAATGAAGTTCAGCTTCCCACTCGTCCCTCCTGTACTTCCCTTTGTTGCTGGTTTCTGTCTTGGCCACGAGTTTTTGTCTAGGTCTTAGCTAGCAGCCTGTTCATCTTTTTGCAGGATTTCCCAGGCTAGTGGTGTGTGGGGAAGTCTGCAGCTGCTGCTACTTGAAATGAGCAAGGTTCTTGCTGTTGCTGCTGCCCACACCTCACAAGGGTAACTGAGATGGCCCCAGGGAAAAGTCAGGCTCCTTTGCCAGCTGGATTGCACTCTTAGGCCACTGCTTAGCTCCCATTCTTTCACCAGACCTGCAGACCTTGAAACCAGTGTGGTGGGCAGGGCAGTCATTGGGCCACAGCTGGAAGCAGCTAGGTGGAATGGTTTTCCTCCTTTGTGCACCAGGTTGTCCAGGTTGTCAGCTTTGACCTCAGTATGGGGTGCTGGGTTTTGAAGGTCCTCGGTTCAGCTCCCTCAGTGCTGTGTGGGCTCCCTGGAGGTAGTAACTGTTTGTCCTGGTCTCTGCCTGCCTTCCTGGGCAGCTTCACCGCCCTCTCCCAACCTCCCCATCCCTTCCGAGCTACCACTGCCTGTGTCAGTCCCATCCCATGTCAGGCTAGTTTCAGGAAGGCACTGCTGCGCTCAGAGCACTGGCTTGGACCTTGAAGTCAGCAGCTCTGGGTTCACATGGATTCCCTCTTGTGCCTGTACAGGCATGCAGGACATTTGGGACCATTTATGTTGCTCATTGGCCTTTTGGAGAAAAAGGGGAACAGAGGACGTGCAGAACTGGGTTTTGCGAACACGGCCAGAACCCAAGATGCATGCAAAGAGTCAGCCCTTGTGTGCTAAAGACGGAGACCCAAAAATAATCGGGGCTATGGGGAGGAAAGACGCAAAAGGAGAAGCAGAAGTGTATGCAAAGCAGCTTGGGGCTGTGGAGTGGATGGCTCAGAGCGCTTCCTGTTCCCGGAGCCGCGCGTGCCCCGCTGCGTACGGGCTCACACCTGCCCTGGCCCAGCGGCACTGCGCAGCGGGCCACAGATCGAGGCACCTGTCTGGGAAAAGGTGGATGGAGAGGGGCTGAATGGACTGACAGCAGACTGCAGGAGAGATACATGGCCAGCTCCCAAGAGGCACAGAAACAGTTTGGCGTTGGGTGCCCCGGCACGGACTCCATCCGACTTCCCTTTCCCTTCCAGCACAAACTGATTTTTTCTCTGTGTTTTCTGGGTTGCTTTGGTGGCAGCCACTTGGCCGCCTCTTCTTTCTCCCTCCACAATGGTGAGGTAAGAGGGTCTGAGGGGTCTGTGTGTATAAGGAATGGGACCAGGAACGTAGGATGGATCAGGGCAGAGATGGCCTTGGAAGCTTTATCTCTAATGGGAACTGTCCATAGGCTAGGGGAGGCATCAGGCAGGAAGGGATGCTGCTTCTGGTTTTCACCTAGGCATGCTGACCAGGGACCATTCTTCACCCTACAAATCTCCACAGTACTGCCTGGCCTTTTTTTATTCACTTGGTCTTGCTATTATTTTTTTTCTGCTAGGTGGTTTCACCGTGACCTGAGTGGGCTGGAAGCTGAAGCCTTACTGAAGGGACGAGGTGTCCATGGGAGCTTCCTGGCCAGACCCAGTCGGAGGAATCAGGGGGATTTTTCTCTTTCAGTCCGGTAAGTAACTTGAACCCCAGCTTCTGTCTTTGCAGTGTTCCATACACAGATTCCCTAGATCCTTACATGTCCTGTGGCATCTTCTTCATCCTGTCTCTATTCCTTTGAGTTCTTTTCAAGCTGTAAAACAACCTCAGCTTCCCAGCATCTTCTAGAGCCTCCTTCAAGTTGCCCAAGAAGCTTCTCCTTCTAGTCATCTCAATTCAGGGGATGATTTGCTCTGGTTCCATGGTGGGAGGTAGTGCAGGACAGTTCTCTGCCCCATTTCCAACCACCTCCATTGGACTGCCCTGTGCTTTATTCCACAGGGTTGGTGATCAGGTGACCCACATCCGCATCCAGAATACTGGGGATTTCTATGACCTGTATGGAGGGGAGAAGTTTGCCACCTTGTCAGAACTGGTGGAGTACTACACACAGCAACAGGGCTCGCTGCAGGACAAAGATGGAACCATCATCGACTTGCGATACCCGCTCAACTGTTCTGACCCCACGACAGAGAGGTACAGGGACAGCAAGGCAGCTGCTGTGTCTGTGATATTTCATGGCCTCCTTTCTGTCCTGCCTGCATCCCCAGAGCAAATCCTGCAACAAGTTCCTCCTGCCTTTCTTAACTTCCTATGTGTCCATGGGAGCAGCATCCCCAGGAATAGCTGTGCATACCTTGATCCATCACAGCAGACCGAATAGGGCTCTATTTTTACTTCTGGCTTCCGGTTGCCTTTGCTATTTATGTATTGTTTCTGAAAGCAAAGGCTGTGGTGTCCGCTGTGGGTCTGCAGTGGAAGACTGCATGTTGTGTTGAAGCCCTCAGTTTTGCCCCAAACCTCCTTGGTTACTCTAGGCCTGAGTGACTCACGTAGCTGAGAGCAGGGCCATGTTCCCCTGCTATTCCTGGCCTGCTTAGTCTCCTTCCTGTCCCTGCTTTGCATGTGTCTCTGACACCAAGTTCCTAAATCAAATCAGGTGGTTTTGCCCTTGCGTTTTGCCCTTTGATGCAGCTCAGGGGAGCTGTCATGCCCTGCTCAGGGGTAGACAAGTCCTTCTTGCACGAGTCCTCCTTGGGCACCTGGAGGCAGGGAGCAGAGATGCCCTGGGCTGAAACATCAGGGTACACCCCAGCTTGCTCTGCAATGGGGTCAGGCTGCAGAGGGGGCAGGTCTGCTGCTGGCTGTCCTCTCCAGTCAAGGCCATTGCATCGTGGCCCTGCAGTTTCCTCCCTTCCTTCTGCGGTTGGAAACTTACCCCCTCCCCCCTTGGGCTCTTACGAAAGCTCCTCTCACTCTCTCCCCAAGTGATTTTCCGTCACGTGGCTTTGAAGAGCTGGGCTTTGCTGGGGGAGGGAGAAATGGGACCCATTAACCCCATCCTACCAGTGGAGGGGAGGCTGGGAGGCCTCTTTGATGAGCAGGAGGCACCACCGATCCTAAGGTGGCATCCGAGCACATGTGGCTGAACAATTCTCTGAGAGGAGGTTCAGAAATTAATGACAACCATGCACTGAGAGTCACCAGTGTGACTTCTTGCAGTGTGTGAGGTGAGGGCTAACAAAAGTTACTTGCTGAGGCCAGTAACCGTGTGAACCTCCTGCTGTACGTGGAGCAACCCCTTGCTCTGACCAGATGCAGGGGAGAACGAATGAATGCCCCAGCTGCCTCTGGGCAGTGACTGGCTGTGGCTGCCTGAACTCCATCTCAGTTCTTGGGAACAAATAGCCCCCTAACAATGTGAAGTTCACCAGTGCAACTCCAGGCCTTCCCTGTTGGCTGCCCCATGTGAAGTAAATCCGTTCCCACATCCCCATGGCAAGGCAAGGAACACTTTGGTCAAATAGGGATGTTCCTGACCTTGTGCTAGGAGAAAAGGAGCTGCTGAGTGCATTGAGGACAGGAATGTGCACATGGATCAGCTCCTGGTGCTCACTCCTGTGGCCAGGGTAATTGCTGCAGTGTGATATGCCCAGAGAGTGGGGATTATCCTTTGAGTGAAGAAGTGACTGAGTTTCAGAAAGAGGAGTTGCTGGAATTGTTCTTTAGTGGATCTGATCTCAACACAACCACCTGGGTGCAGGTAAATCTGATGGGAGAGTTTCTGACTCAGTGGGGGCTTATTTTTGTTTCCCTGGTGTTTGTTTCCAGAGCCCCTTGCTTGTTCCTTACTTGCAGCAGTAAGGCAACAATCCAAATAATACTGTGAGGTGCTGAAACACACAGACTACGCTCTCCCAACCGGTGCTCCAGCAGAAAGTGTCACTTACCTATGTGTGTGTCACACGATGGATCACATTTGGTGCTTTCCCACTGTGTCCTCTGGTACCAGCCTTTGCTCCCTAGGTCCCTCCTGTCTCCACCTCATCCCTTGCACTTTCCTCTTCTGGCCAGCTCTCCACCTTCTGTCTCATCTGCTTTTCCCAAGACCCTGCTCCTCCTTCCCTCTCTCATTCCTTCTGCTCTGTCTCCTCCTTCCTTTCTTCCTCCCTCGTCCTTCCCCAGTGTTGCTGTTCTTCACTCATCAGCTCAAGGGCATCCACTTCCTGCATCTCCACATCTTTTCTGACCCTCTCTTGTTCTTTCTTAGGTGGTACCATGGGCATCTATCAGGCCCTGCAGCTGAGTCACTGCTCCAGGCCAAAGCTACCCCTTGGACCTTCTTGGTGCGGGAGAGCCTCAGCAAGCCTGGGGACTTTGTCTTGTCTGTCCTCACTGACCAGCCTAAACCCGGGTCTGATGCTCCAGCTGGGGCAACCGGTGCCTCTGGGACCCGGCTCAAAGTCACACACATCAAGATCATGTGTGAGGTGAGCACTGGGAGGGCAGGAGCAGAGGCAGTGGTCTGATGGATGTTACCAAAATGGCTGTCACAATTTCTCCTATTTCTTTCGTGTGGGATGAGGGGATTCCAAGGAGAGAATGCAACTGACCTTAAATGAGACTGGAGGGCGATACACCTTCCCTGGGCTTTGATCCTCTGAGAGCACTACACCGAGAGCACTGTGCCACGAGCTCGGCCTGCTCAGGGCAAACTCCTCTCGCCTCCCTGCCAGAGGAAACGCTTTCCTAGATGGTGCAGGGTGGTGCCTATGGATCTGCACCCCAGCACTGCCTTTTTCCTGAGCGTCATCAGCTTTGTCTGTGGGACAGATGGAGAGAGTAGGGGCTGTGCAGCCTGGAGAAAGCTCTGGGGAGATCTTACAGCACATGCTGGTTCATAAAGGAGGCTCATGAGAAAGCTGGAGAGGAACTTTTTACAAGGGCATGGAGTGATAGAGCAAGGGGGAATGCCTTCAAACTGAAAGAGGGCAGATTTAGATGGGATATTAGGAAAAAATATTTTACTGTGAGGTTGGTGAGGCACTGGCACAGGTTTCCTAGAGAAACTGTGGATGGCCCATTCCTGGAAGTGTTTGAGGTGAGGCTGGAGGGGGGCTCTGGGCAACCCAGTCTAGTGGCAGGTGTCCCTGCCCATGGCAGGGGGGTTGGAATTAGCTGCCCTTTATGATGCCTTCCAACCCAATGATTCCATGATTCTGAATGTTGTGAGTGAGACATTACACATTCTTCCTCTGTTTAGAACGGACGCTACACAGTTGGAGGTGCTGAGATGTTTGACAGCTTGACAGATCTGGTGGAGCACTTCAAGAAGGTTGGAATTGAGGAGATGTCTGGTTCCTTTGTGTACCTGAAGCATGTAAGTCAAATTTCCTGGTTTTTAGGGGCCCTTTGGAGGGACTGATTTGCTGTTAGTTTCTGCTTTATGTCCCTTTCCTTCTTTTCTCCATGGTGCACAGAGGACACTTTGCTCTCTCTCCCTCTCTCTCATACACTGTGTTTTCCCATCCCCAGCCCTACTATGCTACGAGGGTGAATGCTGCTGACATTGAGAACAGAGTGCAGGAACTGAACAAGAAGACAAGTCTGTCTGAGGAGACGTCCAAGGCTGGATTCTGGGAGGAATTTGATGTAAGAAACTGCTGGGGGGCATTATTTGGCTTTTTTGGGAATTCTGTATGCACCACCTCATTCTCCATCCTCGATTTCTTCCTGTACACAATTTCTTGTGTGTCTTGTCAATTTATTTCTGAAAGGAGTCTCTATTTGGAACCAGTTCCCCTGGGGAATGAGTCTTATCTTTAAGTGAATCCAATGAGGTAGAAATGTGCTTTTTATGGTTGGGAGAGTGAGTCACCAAGACAGTAAGGGCACAAACCTCAGACTTCTCAAGTCTACATTTGGTTTTCACTTCTCTGCTCATGCCCAACAGCATGTCCATGTGTCATCAGAGCCACCACTGTGCCTCCTAATGCCCACCTCCCCGTCACACATTGTGACCTTGCCATGACTATTCTCTCTTCTGCTCTCAGAGCCTGCAAAAACAGGAAGCCAAGCACCTGTTTGACCGTCATGAGGGCCAGAGACCTGAAAATAAGAGCAAGAACCGATACAAGAACATACTGCCCTGTGAGTCTTGCTTCTCCACTATTAAAAAAACCAAATGGACACAGACAGGCAATGAAGAGCTGTCCAAGCCATCCCTGCCTCAGCCCATTCTGTCCTCCAGAGCAGGTTACAAGGTGTATGGCACTGAGGATTTAAGAGCTGATGAGGAAGGTCACAGTCTTTTCCTGTCCTTGAAGGAGGGAGGGAGGGTTGCATCAGACTCATTAGCTTCTGTGGTCCGTCACAGAGGCACAGAAACAGAGTGAGGTTGGTCTGAACCCAGAGAGGGAGAGCTGAGGATGCAGGGCATACACTGGGAACCATGACTGAGGTGGCACCTGGCAGTGAGGGAGCCCCATGTGGCTGGGCTTGGAGTATCTCATTGCACTGTTCATTCTTTCACTGCACCCCCAGTTGATCACTCCAGAGTCATCCTCCAGGGAAGGGACCCAAATATACCTGGATCTGACTACATCAATGCCAACTATGTCAAGGTAAGATTCCTGAAAAATGGCTCTGTGCCCAAAGCAGGGGAAGGCTTGCCTGAACCTGCAGCCCTCCTGACCCTCCCCTGTCTGCACTCAGAACACCCTGATCAGCCCAGATGAGTGCACCAAGACCTACATTGCCAGCCAGGGCTGCCTGGATGCCACAGTCAATGACTTGTGGCAAATGGTGTGGCAGGAGAACACGCGCATTATTGTGATGACAACACGGGAGGTCGAAAAAGGCCGGGTAAGTAGCAGTCTGGAGGTGTCTCTTTTCCCTTTCAACCATTGCTCTTTTTCTCTCTCTCTCTCCTGCCTTCTGCCCATCCTCACCCTGCCCTCTCTGCCCACACAGAACAAATGTGTGCCTTATTGGCCAGAGCTGGGCTGCATGAAGGAGTACGGTCCCTACCTGGTGCAGAACACTGGGGAGCACGACGCACCAGAGTACAAACTCCGGCACCTCTGCGTGTGCCCGAAGGATAATGTGAGTGTGTCTGACCAAGGGCTGCCATCCAGCCCCTGGGTCTAACAGCCACCATACTGCCTGGGAACAGCTGGGTGCTGTGGTGATTCTGCAGTTTTATCATTCCTGGGGCTGCTGTTCCCACCTGGTGTGGGCTGGAATCACACTGGTGGAATCACCAAGAGATTCTCTCTGGCTTCAGACTGACCCCTCCCTGGGACAGAGGCCAGGGACAGGGCTGGGTTGCAGTTTTACCAGTGGGGTGCTTTGCTATTCCCAGGGCAAGGCTGTGCGTGACATCTGGCACTACCAGTACCTGAGCTGGCCTGACCATGGTGTGCCCAGTGAGCCGGGAGGAGTCCTCAGCTTCCTGGACCAGATAAACCAGAAGCAAGAGAGCATCCCCAATGCAGGGCCTATCCTGGTACACTGCAGGTTGGTACAGGGGCTGGAGTTGGAAGCATCCTCTATCCCTTACACCTAGGGTGAGATGCAGAAAGTCTGTCCTGCTGCTTCCAGCTGTACCCCAGGACTTGTGAATGAAGCATTTGCCAGTCCCAATATTTGCTTTTTTCCTCTTCGATGCCCCCACACCAAACTCTCTACCTGTTGAACCCGTGACTCTTTTGTGGCATTGCTGAACAGCTGCTGCAAGAGCCACATGCTTCCCCAGAAGCAGCTGCATTTTGTTTCAGGTGTCTTGTTCTGACCTCTGCTTGTCCTCTCCTTGCAGTGCTGGGATTGGCCGCACTGGGACTATCATCGTCATTGATATGATAGTGGAAACAATCTCCACCAAGGGTAAGAGGAACCAAAGGATTTCAAAATGAACTGGTCTACCCAGAGGGCTTTGCCTCTAAGTTCAGCTGCAAAGGGGTGAAAACTATCAGGTAGCAGTGGGAGAAGATCCTGCCATGGCCCTGAGAAAGTTGTTCTGCTGGGTCTCTGTACCATATCCACTTCTTATGGCTTCAGCCTTCCCTGAGCTTTGGCTTTTCCTCCAAGGCCAGACTTGAAAGATACTGAGCAGGGGGAAGAGATAGGAGGTCCATACAGGAATAAAGAGTATGGAAGGAGGTGGAAACTTCTTGACTGTCCTCCACTGTGGCTGCTTTTGGTAGAGAACTGGGAGAGGGGGCAGCGAACCTGTCCGTAAGCTTTTCTGGTGCTCCTTGCTAGGGCTGGACTGTGACATTGACATCCAGAAGACAATCCAGATGGTGAGGGCCCAGCGATCTGGGATGGTGCAGACAGAGGCCCAGTACAAGTTCATCTACATGGCCATCTGCCAGTTCATAGAGGCAACCAAGAAAAAGCTGGAAGTTATCCAGGTGAGAGAGAAGGGGCTCTACTGCCCTGTGAGCCTAAGCCCTGCATGGTGCTGGCTCTGAGCCCAAGCGCTCTGTTTCACAAGCTTTAAGCTAACACTGAGATCTACACAGACTACCATGGTGCAGTAAGATCTGTGTCCCTGTTCCTCTCTTCTAAGACTTTGAAATTCAGGGAAGTTTATTAGCAGCTCAAGTAACTGTTAGACAGCAGTTAAATTTTAATGCAGTTACCTCAGCTATGTTCTGAATAACATCACCAAGTGCTGTTTTGTTACAAACTTAGTTTAGGACAAGCAAAGACTTTCCTTGTCTCTTTCCTCTTTGTCTTTCACATCCCACTTTTGCAGCTGCAAGATCTTTTCCTGCTATTTGATAAGTGGTGTCTTTTTTCTCTCCTTGTGTCTGGCAGCGTGCTGTAGATCCTGCTGTTTCAATACTCTTTAGCTGAAATTTAGCCCTTTGAGGTGTTCTAGTGCCTCCAGAGATTTGTTGCTACAATGTTTCCTGCTGTACAAGGCTGCATTTGCAGCTGCTGCTCACCTCTGGAAGTCGTTGAGTGTGCTGAGCCCAGGCACTTCAGCAATCCACCAACTTCCACTGAGATCCTGGCACAAAGTGGGGTTTAACAGCAGAACTCTTCCATGGTGCCTCAAATGCATCTCCCAGACCTCACTCTTCAAAGCCTGATTTTTCTCTCCTGCAGTCTCAGAAAGGCAAGCCAAACGAGTGTGAGTATGGGAACATCGCCTACCCCCCTGCAGTGAAGAATGCACACCCCAAGGTTTCAAGAAAACCCTCCAAGTAAGAGCTCACCTAAAGCAGAGGCCCAGCTCTGCCTGCCTCTGGCAAGTCTGCCTGCTGGCTTGGCTGGCTTTTCCCCTTTCCTCACTTTTCCCCTGGTCTTACAGGCAGAAAGAGGAGTCAACAGTGTATGAGAACTTGGGGAAAAAGGAGGAGAAGGTGCGGAAACAACGCTCCTCAGAGAAGAAGCTGAAAGGCTCACTAAAGAAAAAATAACCACACGTTGCAGGCAGCCCTGTGGGGGTTTGAACCTGGGCTGCAGGACTGGAGCTCACATCCCAGCTGGCCTGTCTCGCATTCCTTGCTCTCGGACTGGAATGAAGCCGTCCCCTTCTCTTCCACACCAGCTTCCAGTGCTGTGAACCAGAGCGCTTTCCAGCTCAGCTGACCGGCTCCATGGCCCCTTGCCTGTGCAGGCTTTCAGCAAAGTCTCTCGCTGCCCCTCATCATCCTTCAGCAGGGAAAGGTCACAGCCCCCCTCTCCTCGCTCCCTGAGCACCAGGGCCCGAACTCACCTTTGCTGTGTCAGCTTCAGTGGAATTCTGAGGGAAGAGCTAAGGAAGGTCAGCCCAGGAGCTACTTCTCTGCCCACTGCTGTGAGTTAAGAGTTTAGCCCTGTTTGTGTTCCCTGAAGCCTCAGCTTTTCATGTATGGAGGTTTTGGCCTGTTTCAGCTCAGCTCCTCTGCAATTCAGCAGACTTCCTCTTTCCTTAATACCAATCTTCTGCCCCTCTTATCCTTTTGCTATCTCATCCTTCACCTGGATGTTGTAAATATACCAGAATTTGATGTGATGGCCATGTTTTCTTCTTTGTTTGTAAATAAACTTGTATTTGTTTGACTACCAGGTGCTAAAAGGTTTTTTTCTCTAATTCCTCTGAGTATTAGCTGTACTCTTGATTTCACCTGCAGACTTGCAAAGACTTGCAAGGATGGCTCCAGCTTAGTTTTTCTGATTTCCTGTTGCCTTCAGCCTTCTGAACAGAAACTGTGACCAATTATGGTGTCTCCTTGCTGTGAGGCTCAAGTGTTGGTGGTCATCAGGGAAGTCTGAGCACAGGAAGCCAGCCAGGTGTGACAAACTCTGACACAGTTTTTGCACCTAAATTTTACTTGTGGGTTTTCAATATGTGAACAAAGCCACAGCTGCTCTGACCTCATGCTGGTAGCAGCGCTTCTTCCAGCAGCAGCCTGGCCCAAAGGCTTCTGGAGCCCCCCTCCCACCATGATTTATACACAATACATTGGGAGGAAGGACACTTCTTGCTGTCATTTGATATGGCAAGAAGGTTGGCTGGAAGCATTTGGAAGACAGAAGACACTTTGTGAGCAGACCCTCTTTCCATGTGCTGGACTTTAGCTTCCCTTAGCCTGTGAGCCCTAGGCTGTGCATTTCCCAGCTGGCTTTGCAATTCCATTGCCACTAGAGGAAGAAAGAGGAGAGGGGCAGTAAGGGGCAGAAGTAAAAATAGGTGGAGGGACATGTACTGTGTTTCATGATGCCAGACACCCGCTTTTAAGCAATGGGGATGGGGATGAAGTCCTAGTCTAAGGAAACACCTACCTTTGCCTTAGACCCCTGGGTAGCTTCAAAGAACAGGATCCAATTGTCTTCCTTCTTAAAAAGCTGCCACAGCCAAAAGCAAGGCATACCAAGGGTTAGCTTAAACTCTACCTGAAGCTTGAAAATGAAGACATCCTGTGGAACAAGCTCAGGTTACTGAGAACCTATTTTGTGTTCAAATTGTTGAGCATAATGTGTCCATAATGTCTAGTCTACAAAAAATTCAGACTGAACAAAAACTTTCCTGATTGCATATCAAGAAATACAGCACTGTCATAAACTGTCTACTCTTCTTTCCATATGATCTTTTACACACAAATACTTTGGGGTGATGATTTGAGAATGCATTTTCAAAGCTGGTTCAAAAAATGTGTGCTTCCTTGATGTTGCAAAGCAAAACACGTGGGTATTAGTTATGGCTCTGATTACCAGTAAGCTTTAAACCAGGAATCCATAGATTTTATCTGTTCCTTTAAACATCTTGTGCTCTGCTTCACTAGAAGAAGTCCCTAAAGGCCAAGGCCTCTCTTCTTCCCTGAAGAGCTCAAATTGGAGGTGTTTGTAAAAAGAGATGGTTGGTTGTAAATAGACATGCTCTCATGGGTGGCTGTCTTGACCACCATGATCATGAAATAGCTGAGTTTAAAATCCTGGTGATAGGTGAAAAACTGTAAGTAAAGCTACTTCCATGGACCTGGGGGAAGGAGACTTTAGGCTGCAGGGAAGCAGTTAGTAAGGTCTCCTGGGAATCTGCTTTAGACAGCACTGGGTACATAAAAGCTGCTTACTTTTTAAGAGCCTCCTTTCAAGAGCACAGAAACAGGCAATTACATGTCAGAAATCTAGCCAGTGAGGCTGAGGGCTGGCTTGGCTGAGGAGGGATCTCCTGCAACTTAGCAAAAAGTGTATGGACTTTGGAAAGGACAGATTATGCAGGAGGACAGACAGGCTCCTTGCCACTCTAGGGAAAAAAATGCCCAAGCTTGAGTTAAGCTGGCTGGTTCTATGGTGGGTAACAACAGGCATTTTTAAGCATATTAACAGCAGAAGGAGACTAAAAGAAACACTGGTCTGTCACTTGATGAGGTGGGTCATCTCGTCCCTGAACAGTGACGAAGCAGATACTTAATGCTGCCTTTGCTTCTCTCTCTGACACTGGCGATGGGGGGTGTCCAGATCCCTGGGCTGGATGGCCATGGCTAGGGGAGTGATGAATCTCTGGCTGGCTTTGAACTTGTATGGGGTTTCTGCTGGAGCTGAATGCACATAAGTCTATGGGGCCCAATGGGATTCCTCCCCAGGTACTGAAGAGTTGGCCAATGTAACTCTGAGACCTCTCTCAGTTATTGATCAACAGCCTTGGGAATCTGTAAGTTGACATGGAAGCTGGCAAATGTTGTCCCAATTTTCAAGAAGGGCAAGAAAAAAGATCTTGGTAATTACAGGCCAATCAGTCTCAGTCTGGTGCCCAGTAAAACTGTAGAGACAATTAGTCTGGAAGCTATCAAAGAAAAATGACAACAGCAGTCGTTGATCAAAGTGTGCACAAGTTCTTGAAGGGAAAGTCACATGTTATCAACTTCATAACCTTTTATAACAAGGTTACCCACCTAGTAGTCAAAGGGAAGGCAGATGTGGGGCTTTTTTTGGTTTTGGCAAAGCTTTTGATAGTCTCACCATATCCCACTGGACAGCATTCAGCTGTGTACACAATTTCATCCACACAAACTTGAACAAGAACAAATGCCAGATTCTGCACCCAGAATGCTGTAATCCTGAAGCATGAGAAGCATGAAGCATGAGACTGGGGTGCAGCCCTGCAGAAAAGGCTCTGGGCATTCTGAGCCATGGCAGGCCCTGCTAGGTGTGTTATGCTGGGGTGTACCAGGCACAGAAGAGTTAACTGGCAAGAGAAGTGAGGGTCCCACTGCACTCAGGTCCAGCCTCGCCACCACTGTCTGCAGTTTCATGCTCCACAATACAAGGAAGATATAAAAATATTATAATGTGTCCAAAGGAGAACAACAAAGACAGCAAGGAAAGGTGTGACTTACAAGCTGAAGATACAAAGTTAGTTCAGCTTGGAGAACACCAAGGGCTGACCTAGTACCTCCTCCTCAGGGGCAGCAGAAGGGGGGTGCTGATCTCTTCTCTTTGGTGTCCAGCAACAGGACACAGAGAATGGCTTAAAGCTGCGTAGGGGGAAGTTCAGATTGGATATCAGGAAAAAAGGGTCATTTAGAGGGTGGCCAAGGAACCAGGGAACAAGTCATGACCCTGAGTCTGTCTCTGCTCAAGACGTGTTTAGACAATGCTCTCACTTACAGTTTAACTTCTAGGTTGCCCCAGACTTGATCCTTGTGAGTCCCTTCCAGCTCAGGACATTCCATAATTCTATGATACTGTGATAACCTCCAAGTCCTAAATCTTAGTATAGGGCAGCCCAGGGAAACAAAGCTACCCCTAAAGAACACAAGATCTTGCTGTTGAAACACAAGCAGAGGGGAGTTTAGTCAGTGGAGGAAGATTTCTCCTCCTCTTTTCAGCCAGGAAAGCAGAGAGGGGAAAAAGCCCAAGGTGTAACAATGCAGGCCAGGACACAGCATAGAGATGCTTCTGTGAGACCTGGAGAAGCAGGTAAACCTACCCTCATCTGCAGCCCTTACAGGCAGCCAAGGAACCAGGCCTGGTCACCCACCCAGCTGTATGAGCATCCAAACATCTTTCTTCTCTCCCCACACTATGATGACCTGCCAGTGACCATGAGTGTATTTCTTTCTTTTGTTCCTTTGCCTTTATCATCCTCATTCTAATTTCAACCAAATAATATCTCTGTTCCACCTCCTACTACATAAAATAACCTCTTTTTTCCCCATACACTAAGCACACTTAAGACACAATATAAATTTAGTTGGTTGTTTTTTGTTGGTTTTTTTTTTTTAATTTTTACAAATATTTGAAAGCATCACTGAGCAGACAGTGACACAAGTAAGATATTCCAGCAGTGACAGGCACCCAATGAATGGCATTGTCCTGAATTGAGTCCCAAGTTCTCTTGGGATCAAGAGTGAAAGAGAAACAAAATTTACTACAAAAAGCCTGGTGCTGATGGCAGAAGAACTCCCTCACTTGGCCAAAAAAGAATTTGATATCCTACACAAATCTAAATATTAATGCAGATTAGAGGCAAATATCCACATGGGTTAATACCAGTAAGCCCCTTTGCCCCCTCTCCAAATTTAACTGGTGGGATGAAGAAGGAATTACAGCTGCCTAGAGGCAGAGCCCACTCTTGTAACTGAATCACCCCAGATGGAGCAGAGAGGCATGGGGACCAAATCTGGCTACTGGATTACAAACGTCATCGTGAGGACAAACAATACTAGTGGAGGGAGCTCAAAGATCCTCACTCTTATCTTCTGCTGGTCAGCGACGCTGGTTCTAGGAATCTTCAGCTTCTTTCATTTCTTCCCTTTCGGTAGGAGACTGTCACTGAAAGGGAGACAGGAGGGAGTCATCAGTCCAGATAGCACAAGCAAAGCTGTACCAGCCCCTCAGTACAGATTCTGAGGTATGGGGTGTCACACCCAAAGGATCTGGACTTCCAAATCCGTCCTATTAGGCAGGTTTTGTTTTATTTTTTTTTTTCCAAAGCCCCTTAAATCTTTTGGAACAAATATGACAGAATCTGGTCAGAGGTGAGGAAAAAGGATGTTATAATCAAAGATCCCACAGAAAAGAAACCAATTCTGGTTTCCCTTCTCAATTCTGAGAAATCTAAGCTTTTAACTGCATCCTGTTGGCACTGCCGGTTGGCACTGCCTTTTTCAGTAAACACTGGACAGATGAGGCAAAACCCTCAGACTCCTGACAGTCTGAAAGCAGGAAATGGGGTGTTCTCACATGAACTGGAAAGCTTCTGGAGAACAACAAAAGCATCTTCCCAAGAGATCATCACCCCAAGCCAACACAAATTCCCATGACCATCTGCCTGGCTCCTTACAGCCCTGTTTGCCATAACCACAGGATGCCCTGTACATGTGATAGATCAGAGAATGCTCCACATTGCTCCTGCCTTTCCATGCAAGGCTCCTTATGAGGCACACGTGGAGCTCCAATTACTGCACACTCCATCTGTATGTTTGTGTGGTCCCTGCAAGGAAAGCTTTGAGTTTCACATCACAAAAGGCAACTGAGGTAGAGATTGAATAAACCTGCTGGGGCAAAAATGGCCCAGGCCAGAAACATCCCAGGCACCAGGAAACAGCAACACCCTGGTTCCAGTACTAACTAAAGGATCAAAATGTACAGTGCCTTACCTTCCTCTGTGTCAGCAGATGCAGGAAAGGGTGGAGGGTGGGAAAGAAAAAAAAAACAAGAGTAAATTTATTAGATTTAACAAAAATCCCCATTTCCACAGTAGGAGAGGCTGCTCCCCACTTGGCTGTATCCTCTGGCATCGGGCTCCCCTCAGAAAAAGATCCTGAGGGAGCTCCAGAAAGGGGAGCAGCTTCCCAGGTAGGGTGCACACAAACCCAGGCACCCAGCCCCTTTACCTGGTGAAGGCCTCATCCTGCAGGTTCAGTACCAAGTTATCTGCTGTGAGATACACACGGTTTTGTGAGGCAGCAATCTGAAAAAGAAATACATTACAGGCATGGCATCAAGGACTAAAAATGCTCTTGGAGGAATAGCACTAGGAACCTATCCCCCCTTCAGATACAGCACTCTTGTTTCCTTCACTTAAGACATCAGTTAAATCAACGCAATTCCCCCAAAAAACTCCCTAACTCCCTGACTTCCCGTCCCAGAGCCATCAGACTTTCCAAAAGAAGTGCTCATTCTGTCTCTGTCACAAAGACCTTTGATCCCACATTAATCTGTCCCCCTTTCTCAGCTGCAGGTAACCAGAAGCTTTCGGTGGCTACAGCTGAGGGTGGGTGATGGAATCTGATGTGGATCTGGTCTTGTCATATGAAGGGCATGAACTCTGAGCCTCACATCTAATTGCAGATCCTTACTAAGTCTTAAGCTCTGCTTGAGCAGAGAAGGGCTCGGCAGGAACAAGGATCAGGACAGGGCAGATCACATTCGCCTTAAATTCATCATGTGGCCACTGGGCTGGGGGGACAGCACAAGGACTGCAAGAGGACAAAGGGAATTCTGTGCCCCAATGCTCACCGTTTTTGAGATGTTTTGAGCAGCTCGGATCTTACGTAGCTTGATGTAGCCTGGATTCCTGCTGAGAGCTTCCCCGAGGTACAAGGGAACAAAAGTTAAGGAAAATCCAACAGAAGCCGCTTACCCTCAAGGAATTCTTCCTAAGCCTTAAAGAACATCTTAGTGGGCAAAAAGCAATCTCTGTCCCAGGGCCTTTGAGTAGGCGTTATTTTCACCTGCCCAAATGAAGAACATTATGGATTACAGTCACACAGAGCCAATAAAAGTCAAACTTTGCAACGAGGAGTTCAGGCCCACAGCCTTCTCTGCTCTGCCTGTAACCTCAGACAAACCTCGCTCCAGCCAGCTGGAGAAGGGGAGAGAAAACCATTGACCTACTTGAAGCCATCATCCGATCACAGTCTCCTAAGCACGACCCCAATGTGACAGATTCTCAGGACTGTCAAGCTCACAAGCCACATCCCACAAAATCTCCCAAAGCAGGATATCATCTTGGCAGCTGTCGCTTCCCCCTCGGCCTGAACTATCTTCTGCTTCTGCTCCTGCTTGGCCTTCTCCACCAGGAACTGGGCGCGCTGTGCCTCCTGCTGGGCTGCAGGGAGAAGGGACACAAGCACTGGAACCACATCGTGTCTTCCAACAGAACCCAAGAGCCAAGGCCCAGGGGCTCTGCTTCCCAAAGAACTGGCACCACATCCAAGTACAAAACACATCTGAGAGCACTTTACCTTATCTGAAGTAAAACTCACAGCACCCAGACCTCCACACGTAACCCCCACAGAGAGAGACAGAGTCCCAGTCTGAAGAGGAACCTTACTTTTGGGAACTCAGTCCCTCTGAAGGTCCATCCCATTAGCTACAGCTTTCTGGGAACACTTGTGAAGTAAACCTCTTCAGCTCTGTTACTAAGGAGGCTTAGAGATTTGTAACCCTGTACCTGTACCCGTACAGTGACACAGCACTGACACACTAGCCTAAATTCCACTTCCTTGTTTAATAATTCAGTGAAAAGGCAAAGGCAATCCACCCTTTTCAGGCACCAGTGGAACTCACCCACTTGCTTAGCCTCCACAGCAGCTGTGTATTCACGACTGAAACTGAGCTCTGTGATCGCCACATCATCCAGGATGAGGCTGAAATCCTTGGCTCTCTCTGTCAGTTCTCGCCTAATGAGCAGAGACACCTGAAACACAAACACAGCAACAGGAGTAGTACCAAGCACAGGCTGCTCCTCACTGTCTGTGCCCTCCAAAAGTGAAGCACAACTGCTCTTCACGGTGTTGGCAGAGACATTCCCCAACCCAAGCTCCAAACTATGGCCACCAACACCATCTCTGAGTAAGATATCCACAGCCACAAAAAGCATTTCCAAAACTCCATTACAGCTCACTTATAGTTACTACTTAATTGCTCCATGCAAGTAACACTGCAAGTAACCGACATTTTTTTGTCAGTAAAAAGCCTTGAAAGTGTCTTCTGCTTTAACATCCTGCCACATCCAGTTCCATAGTTCAGTTTTAGCAACAACCATTTCCTTCTCCACCTTAGATTTGCTACTGTTTGCAGGCTGTGCTTTCCTATCTGTATTCTAGCACAGAAAAAGAAGAAATGACTTTTAACCTGTATCCCATCTCTTAATTACAGTAGCTACTTGTCTAGTGTAGCTACTCCACTCTTTTTTTTTGGCTGCTTTGGGGGTTGTTGCTGTTAGATACGTTGATTTACTCTACATTTACTTGCCAGCACCTTTTTCAGGCAGCCAGACAAGTCCTGCACCAAATACTGACCTTAACAGAAACTATTGCTACAGTATCACATGCTTGGCCACTCTAGCATTTGCTTTTACTTTTACTGCAGCTGTTTCTGAGCAGAACTCTAAGTAGTGACAGAAACCTTTCCTGTGTGAACTGTGAGTGCACAACTACATAAAGTCACTGAATTTTTTTCTGACTATCAATCCCTTCAATACCACATCACTTTATAACAACAAGCAACAGATGGATACGTGACAAGAAGACAAATGCAATTCAGTTTGTTCAAAAATTTCAGAGATCAAAGAATGATTCTTATCTGAGATCACAGATGCCTAACAGCCTCTGTCTCCAATACAACTGAAACCCCCACAGATACTCTTTGCTGACCCATCCTCTTCATGCATTCTCCTTCTACATGAGGACTAACAAATCCCTCCAGTGCACTCCATGTGGATGAACACAAAAGCCCGAAGCCCCTGACCACGGGGATAGAGATCATTTCTCATAACAAAACCTGGATGCTCAGTTCTACTCTTTGGTTCCTTTAACATGGATCACAGATGTGGTCTCTGATAGTTAAAAGATGCTTTGTATTTCATCTAACAACTTTTCCTCTTCAGCACCTTCCTAGTCCTGCAGGACCTCCTCTGAAGCCTTTTAAAACCAGCATCTCCTCTCTGCACCAGCTTCTAGAGGTGATGAGAAATCCCTGGCAATCAACCTATTACAACACAAACTTTCACAAACAGGGATTTCAAAGTCTGATATTTCTAATACTTTGCAACACTCCTCCAGAGAACACTCTAAGCTTTTTCTAAGCAGTGCCTGCAGGGAGGGTGCCAAGACAACTGAGCCAGGCTCCTCTCAGTGATGTCAGACAATAGGACAAGAAGGCAGAATCTGAAACACAGGAAGTTCCACCTGAATATGAAGAATAACTTCTTTACTGTGCAGATGACAGAGCACTCCAACAGACTGCCCAGAGAGGCTGTGGAATCTCCTTCACTAGAGACATCCAAGAACCATCTGGATGCAATCCTGTGCTGTGTGCTCTGGGATGACCCTGCCTGAGCAGGGAGGCTGGACCAGATGACCCACTGTGGTCCCTTCCAACCTGCCCCCTTCTGAGATTGTAAACACAAGGTTTTGCTACCCTTCTGCAGCATCCACCACTGACAGGTTAGTACTTTGTTAACTGCTAATTCCCATTATTCTTCACTCTTTCAAAGCTGTTTAATTTGCTCTGACAGCTGTTCCGAGATCTATATTTTTAAAGCCAGTTCCACTGACCCCTGTGAACCATGAAGTAAGCAGCTCTCCCTCCTCCAGCGTTACGTTGTGGTGCAGTTTTACATTCTGTGTACGACAGACCCGATTTCCTCCTCAGAAAGCTGCCACTGCAGCATTTGCCCCTGTACTGGAACCAAACTGCACGTGTGACGTGCCCTCCACATGGCTGCACTACCCACCAGCTGAACACAGCTATCCCTCCTTGGCCTGTCCCAACTCTCCCCCTTCCCACGGCTCTGCAGCTCCTCCCTGGCGGGGCAGGGCTGACCTGGGCTCTCTGCGTGATGAGCTGCGAGGCGTTGAACTTGGCCACGACGCTCTTGAGCACCTCGTTGACGATGGAGGGCAGGACACGCTCCTCGTAGTCCAGCCCCAGGCGCTGGTACATGCTGGGCAGCTCGGCGGCGTTGGGCCGCGTCAGCACCCGCAGCGAGATGTTCACCATCTGCAGGTCTGCGGGCACAGCCAGGGCTCAGGGGGGCTGCACAGCCCCTCCCCAGCCCCTCCCCACCGCGACAAGGAGCAATCGGCACCAAGCGGGACAGGGAGGCTTTGGTTGGAAATTAGGGAGAAACCCTTTCCAGTGAGGGTGGTGAGGCACCGGCACAGGCTGCCCGCGGGTGCCCCAGCCCTGGAGCTGCTCGAGATCGGATGGGATGGGGCTTCGAGCAACCTGGTGTGGTGAAAGGTGTCTCTACCCAGGGCAGGAAAGCGTGGCTCAGCGATCTTTAAGGTCTATTCCAACCCTTTGGCATTCCGTAATTGTTTGAGCAGCGCCAAAACTACGGCCGAATTCCTGTCCCGTGCCTCCCACCTCGTGGCCCTTCTATCTCACCTTTGGAACCAGTGGGGGAGGAGATTTTCCGCGGCCGCGCTCGGATGTCGTAGATGATGGGATACTGGAACCAGGGGATCCTGCGGGGGGCGGAGGCGCGTTAGCGGCGAGGGCCCCGCCGGGCCGGGGGGGCCGGGTGGGAGCCGGGGGGGCCGGGCCCTACCTGAAGTGCAGCCCCTCGGCCAGGATGGTGTCCTGCTGCACGCCGCCAATGCGGTTGAAGAAGATGGCGCGCTGGCCGCCCTCCACTGCGGGGACAGAGCGGGGGCTTGGTCAGCGCGGGCGGCGGGAGCGAAGGCTCCGAGGGGCTGGGGGGGGAAATCCACTCACCAATAAAGACGGACTCTCGCACGCCATATGCCAGGGCACCGGCGCCCAGCAGCAGCTTAAGCGCGGTGCCGACGCCGCGGGGCCCGGTCGGCAGCCGCCCCGCCAGGTCCTTCAGGTTCTGCGCCATGGCCGCCCCGCCGCCGCCCCCGCCGGGAAGGACACCGGAAGGAGCGACTATCGTGGCGCTCCGGCGGGAAACCGCGGCGCCGGGAGCGTCCCTGCTGCCCCTTCCCTCCCCCAGCACTCATCTTCCGGCGCGGCGGCCGCGGCGCTCCGGAAGCGAGTCCGGCCGGAGCCAGATAGAGGGCGCGCCCCGGCGCCATCTTGGGTGGCCGCGGCGGGAAGGGCGGGGCTGGGGCGGGGCCGGCGGGGCCGCGTGACAAAATGGCGGCGCCCAGGCGGCCACGTGGGGACGCGCAGGAGGAGGAGGAGGAAGATGAAGGGCGCTCGCTGGAACGCAAGCGGCTCCGCGGGCAGCGGCGGCTCCTGGTCGTGCTGGAAGGGGCGAGTCTGGAGACGGTGAAGGTGCGGGCGGCGGGAGGTCGGGGTGGGTCCGGCTGATGCCGCGGATGCCCTCTCTCCCCGCTCGGCTGTTCGTGCTTTCTGTCAGGGTCTGTTATCTCTACACCCCTTGTGCTTTGGCCGTAGGTGGGGAAGACGTTCGAGCTGCTCAACTGCGACAAGCACAAGGCGTTGCTGCTCCGGAGCGGTCGGGACCCCGGGGAGGTGCGGCCTGACATCACCCACCAGGTAACCTCTGGATCCGGCGGCGCCTGGGCCGGCCGGGGCTGCTCGGGATAGCCCGGCAAGGCGGCCCGGGGATCGTCCCTCGGGCCTGAGGGTCTGCTTGTGCCCCTGGAGCCCGGGGGGCGTGTTCGGCCTCCCCCGCTATGCTGGCGGGTTTTAGGTTGAGTCGTTGTTTGGGCCTGGGCTTGATTTCTTAGCATCACAGCGTTACATCCCGTAGTTGGATGAGCTTTCAGCCTCAGCATCGGTCCTTTCTGCACTTGTGGGTGCTAACCCTCAATTTTCCCTAGAATTCCCTCTCTTGTACCTTTCTATCTCTGCTACTGTATGCTTTTCACTTTCAGAGTCTCCTGATGCTCATGGACAGCCCTCTGAATCGGGCTGGGCTCCTGCAGGTTTATATCCATACCAAGAAGAACGTTCTCATTGAAGTCAATCCCCAGACCAGAATCCCAAGAACTTTTGATCGATTCTGTGGTCTTATGGGTAAGTGATTCAAGCTCTACACCAGCTACAAAATAATGCAAGAAGGTGGTCAGGATTGGAGGAACTTCAGGAAAAGTAAAAAAAAGCGGCACTGACCTTAAAATGTGAAAGTGAGAAAGGAACAGAGAAGTGAAGTCATCTTTCTGGGACGTTTAAGAGTGCATACCCCAGCTGTGTGTTCCTTAGCACAGAGGGGAGTGCCTGCAGGAGATTGTGCTGTCAGCAAAGTAACTCTTTTCAGATTGTAATGGGAACTCTAAAGGCAGACAGTTTGTGTACCTCAGCACAGCCAGAGCATGGAATTCCTCCAGCAAATTACCACACAGCTTAAGTGATTTCTTTTGTGTTTTCTCTTTGCCAGTTCAACTGCTGCATAAGCTCAGTGTTAGAGCAGCTGATGGGCCTCAGAAACTGCTGAAGGTAAATATTCTGTAACTGTTCACAGCTAGTGTTGCAACATTCAAATGACAACATAGGAGGGATTTTTTGGGGGTGGGAGGGGGGAGGTGTTTTTTTTTGGTTGGGGGCCCTGGTTGTGGATGTGGTTGCTATTCCATTCTGTCACATCATTGCTGGGGAGTCCTGGTTTCTGGGGGGCTTTCCCACATGCTACCCCAGCTGGGAGCTGCTGCTGCAGGAAGGAAACCCCAAACACACCTGTCTTTGGAGCTGAGAGATCTGTTTCCTCATGTGAGCCTGACTGCCATGCCTGGGCATTGACTCTTCGGGTACAGCTTTTAAAATGGCAGAGAGAGGTGGAAATGAAGATATAATTAACTTGAATGGCTTCTGCAGTCAGAGGGGAAGACTGGATAAACCACAAGGACAAAGGGTTCATGACAATACTGGATTCCTTGGATGAAGAGCCACTACCCTTGCTGCTAGAAGCACTAGAAAAGTGGCAGCCTGAGGAAGGTGATGGTGATGTCATCCTGGCAGAGAACGCTTGGCCTGAGCCAGTGCATCCACCCCAGGACACGGGTCAGCAGGCAGGGCAGGGAGGGGCAAGGAGCAGCCTTTCCAGCCTTTTCCAGGCAGGGCTCTCATGAACCTGGCTCGAGGAACATGCCAGCACAAGGAGCTGCTGGGCTGGAGCAGGACCTCACTGTACCACTCCTCAAGACAGCAGCAAGGCTCCCAGAAGCAAAGAAGAACTAATTGTGACTTAAATGCGTTCTGTAACGTTCTTTTGGAATATCCATATTCCCCAGAGGAGGAGAGTGGTTTTAAATCCTAACAGCAGCCTGCTTGCTAGTCGAGGCAAAGTTGCCTAAAGGGGATATAGGTCCTCCATGCCCTTCTTCTGTGCCTGTTTCAAAGAGCACCTTCCAGATATGCACTGAGACTGGCAACATCTGGACACACCTGCTGGGGTTTGTCCTGTCCCTCTGCCTGGGGATCCTGACTGTGCTGCCCAACGCCTACTTCATGGCTTCTTTGCAGGAGAAGATTGGGATGCTCTTCCAGCAGTGCTGTGCCTCAGCTTCTCCTTGCTATTCCATATTGCCTACTGTCACTTGGAGAAAGTCTTGTGGACTTTTTTCAATTTTGGATTACTCAGGAATTGCACTGCTGGTCATGGGGAGCTCTGCGACTTGTTCTACTGCTCCCCACAGCCAAGACTCATCTACCTGTACATCACCTGTACCCTGGGCACGTCTGCCATCACTGAGCCTCAGTGCACGTGGGATTGTTCTTGCTCAGGGACCTGGGTGCACTGGGTGGGTAATCAGGGGGACAGGGAAGCAGGATGTGTGCCTCAAGGGGATTCGATTCCTGAGCAAGGACAGTCTGTGGTGTTGAATTGCGTACGTAACGTTGGTTGTGGAATGACAGCAGCGCTGTGTTTTGTAAACACCACAGACAATGAAGATGGGCTGCTGCAGATGCACTGCTCACGAGCTCCTGCAACCACTCCTGCCACCAGGAGCTCCTGCTCCTGAGGCAGCCTGCAACCACCAGCTGATGAATTTTTTGTTTGTTTGCCGCTTTTAGCAAACGCTGGATCTAGCTATGTGTCAGGGTCTGTTACCTCTACACCCCTATTCACACTTCATATTCATACACCCCTATTTCTGCTTTCTGCAGGTGATTAAAAACCCAGTCAGTGACCACCTGCCCGTGGGCTGTATGAAGATTGGCACCTCTTTTGCGGCGTCGCAGGTGTCGGATCTGCGGGAGCTGGTTCCTGCAGCCGAGCCGGTTGTCATTGTGGTGGGAGCCTTTGCCCACGGCTCGGTGAGTGTGTGTATCCCTCACCTGGGGCTGTAAAAAGGCTTCAGGCTTGTTCTGAGTGTGGAGGTTTTATCTGCCTTTTTTTTTGCTTTGGTTTCCCCTCCACCCACAGCCCCATTTTTTTCCCGTATGCTTGTCAAACAAAGGCCCAAAACTGCAACGCTTGGGAGCGTTCTCCCTTCTGAGGGAGGGTGTTAGTGAAGGCTAGCAGTTTCCCTGCTGAGGAAATACTGTGCCCCTGCAGTTGGTAGGGTTGGAAGGGATCTCTGGAGATTATCTAGTCCAACCTGCTGCCAAGGCACGGTCAGCTGGAGCAGGTGACACAGGAACATGTCCAGGTGGATTTTGAATGTCTCCAGAGAGGGAGACTCCACAACCTCCCTGGACAGCCTGTTCCAGTGCTCTGCCATCCTCATCATAAAGAAGTTCTTCCTCCTGTTTTGGTGAAACTTCTTGTGTTTTAGTTATGGCCACTGCTCCTTGCCCTGTTGCCGGGCACCAGAGGAAACAGCCTGGCACCATCTTTTTGGCACCCACCCTTGAGATATTTATGTGCATTAATGAGTTCCCCTCTCAGTCTTCTCTTCCCTAGACAAAACAGGCCCTGCAGTCTCTCCTCCTGTGAGATGGTTCTGTGTGCTGATAATCTTTCTAGCCTCTGCTGGACCCTCTCCAGAGGCTCTTTGTCTTGTATTAACAGAGATGGGGCTCAGTGAAAACTTTTTGCAACTCAGGTTTTTTTTTTTTTTCCTATTTCCCCCCCCCCCCCCCCCCCCCCCCACTTCTCGCAGGTCAATGTTGACTATACAGAAAAGATGGTCTCCATCAGCAACTATCCCCTTTCTGCTGCCCTGACGTGTGCTAAAATTACTACCGCCTTTGAGGAAGTATGGGGAGTAGTATGAGCTTCTGCTGCTACTGTTGTCATGATGGACTTGTATACAGTAACTTCACATTCTGGAAAGGCTCTTTAACGTGGGTGTGGACCTGGTGCAACTCTGGGCTCCTGGAAAACATTTCACCTTCGTCCTTGTAGATTCTGAAGCAGTGAGACTTTAAACGGACTGCCCCACTGACCCTTTTTCCTCCTATTAAAGGTAACTTTTTTTGATTAAAAAAGTGCTTGTGAATTTTACTTTCTCATTTTTCATATGTGGGCAGGCTGGATCCCCTTATAGTGTGGGCTTGGCCCAAATTTGTCACAGAACTGGAATTCTTAGCTGTGCCCTGCTCACCCTGCTGTCACTCGGTCCTGTAGAATCGCCTTGCTCGGTGGCATGTGACAGTTCACACTCCCACACCGAGGCACCCGAGAGGAAAGGAGCTGAAGCCGATGTTTAAAAAGACCAGGAGCATTTTTTTTTTTTTTATCTTAGATGACAAACGTAGAAAAGTCAGAAGGTGGCTCCAATCCAACGCAGCACCTGCCGTGAGTGTGGTACAATCATCTGGTGTCAGCGGAGAGGCCAGCGCCGGCCGCGGGGCGGCAGAGATAAGGCAACAGACAGAAGGTGGAGGGTCTCAAGGAGGCTCGCTCGGATCCCCTCCTCTCGGGTCTCTGACCCTGGGCTTTCTCCTTCCCCCTCCTTGCGTTGAAAAAATAGTCATACTTCAACACAGCAAACTTGGCAGGTGATGCTTTGCTTCCGGAGTGTTAAGTCAACTCCTACGAATGCACAGGTGGTACAATCTGAAAAACAGAGGAGCCCTGTATTTGCTTCGGTTGATTCGATGTTTGCTTTTCACCTTGGGCTGCAGCATTGCTGCCCCACTTCACCTCCTGGTCTCTACCTCGTACAGCCTTACCTTTTGGCTGTTATTCTGCTCTTTTTAGCTTCTCTTTTCGTGGCACAATTAATCTGCGAATGTAAGGCAACACCAGCAGTAAGGAGAAGAACAAGACGTGGCCGAAGAAATAAATAGACCTGTACACCTGTAAAGAGAAAGGGCTGGGGATCAGCAACCAGCTTTAAGCCAAGAACACGGGGGAGGGGATGGAGGGAACAGCATTGACCACTTGGGGTCACCAGTTTGTGGCTACTAAATACCTTCATCCATTTGTCCCAGGTGAAAAGGCAGAATGGCACCAGGGAGTAACCCATAAACATCCAGTGGTTAGTCTGCTGCAGCACGTAGAAGATGGGCCGCAAGAGAGTGATGGAGGCCAAAGTGCTCAGGGGAGGACTGTCCCGAACAAGGTTCATGGCCTAATTTAAAGAAAAAAGACAGAATTCTCAACAGTTGGATGTCCTGTGGCTGTACATGCAGGTTCTGGGGCCAAAGTTCTCCATCCAGCTGTGTAAAATGTGTTTCAGTAAGCAGCTAGTCTAAAAAAGTAGCTAAATACCCTGTCCTGGCAAAAGTTTTAATTAAGAAAATACATTTTAATAAGGAATATTGTTCTCTCAGTACTAGGAGATTAACAGAGGCATTCAGCTCATGTGTTTGTCCTCCAATCTTTCCAGCCGCCCTCTGCTCATATGCCAAGTTTACCACTTTTCTCCCTGTCAGCTTCTGCAATATATTTATGGTTTGCCCACGCAGAAAGCAGCAACCTACTGAACTCCTGAGAACAAAACCCTACCGGGCTTGAAAACCAATTCCAAAGCGAGCAGCTATTTTTCATATTTAATGCAAGTAAAGCCTTCAGCGTGGCACTTTCCAGACTCTGGGGGGGGAGAGGCTAACATAACACGGGCCCCCCGTTCTGGTAAGTCAGACAAAGCCCACCTGTCTTTCCACGATGACTATAAGCAGCTCCATCTGAAAGCACACCAGGTAGCCAGAGTGCAGCCCGTGCCAGATGGCCAGGAAGAACAGGGCCAGTGCCTGTGACAGCAGTTTGTTGCCCAGGAACTTCAAGCGCTTGAAGATGTAGCTGGAGCAGAAAAGAAACAAAAGTGCCTCCAGGTTATCATCTGCCCTCCCCTGGCTGTGTCAGGGATGAAGGGCCCAGGGGACCTGATGCCTTTGCACACCCCATGGTGGCAGAACAGCATGACCAGGGCAAAACCTACACCAAAACAGTCTTAAAGAAATCCCAGCTATAAGGGGGAGAATGGGGTCATTACATACAACTTTGCTGTGTGTCCCAGAAAGTGCTGAACCAAAACCCATCCAAGTTTGGTGTGGGGAGCACCAAGAGCCACGATGCAGGAAACAGCTGTCAGAGCAGCTCTGTGGCTGGCTGAGCAGGCAGGCAAGCAGCCCCAAGGGCTCACTGTAGTGCCAGTCTAGTCTCTGCTGCCATCGGCTGCTTGCCTTTATTAATGAACTGCCCTTCCAGGTGAATTGAAAGGTTTCTCTAGCCCAGTAACCCAATAACCTGTTTCTAAGGGCACAGCAGCAAAACATGGGAAAAGGTGCACACGCTGAAAACTGGCAGATTCTTCCTCTAACGCTCCTGCTTAGCCTAAGGCCTTGATTCTGATAACAGAACTGACTCATTATAGAAGGAAAATTTTGTCCTGCTCACCGAGCCACCCAAGCATTGGTGTTGATGTTGAAAGAAGCAATGGTCCCTGTGAACAAGGGTGTTGTCTCATACAGCCAGACCTTCATGTTGGCACAGGCATTCCACAAAGGCTTTCCATTCTCGTCTTTCCCATTGTAACCCAGACCAGCAAGGATGCAGACACCCTCCTATCAAAAAATGCACAAGAAAGGTGAAAATGTTGCCCTTATTTTGCAGGAGGAGCAGAGCTGAGGAAGTGCTGACTATCACTGTGTTGAGAGCATCACTACAGATGGCAAACAGACAGATTAAAAACTGTCTTTAGTTTAGCTAGCCTTTGCTAACTTACAGCAAGCTGAACAGACCTGCACTGACTCCAGATATTTGGATTTCTTCCATTTAGTGCTAAGTCCAAGAGGCTTGGACCTTTATTCATTTGTCTTTTGCTTCTGGAAAGACACCTAGACTCACCGTAACAAGCCAGCAAGTTACGTATTTGTAGAGTATAATCTTGCCCCAGATCAATATGTAACCACAACGGAACCAGAAAGGCTTCTCCTGCAGAGGTAAGAGTGAAACAGAGTAAAAATAAAACCTGGAGTTGAGTGGCCATCATGACACAAGGTAAATGGGATCTTGGCACCATATTTTGTTTTGATCTGATGTATGTGTTAAGACATATGGACTGGGCTGCCAGGCTTATGCAGACTTACACATCATTCTCCTTCCTTTGGTAACATTTGGCTGTACTGAAAGAGGTAGAGTTTGGGAAGACTCTGGGAGCAGCATGATCAAAATGCTTGCTGATAATCTGCCAGTAGGAATTATCTGTTAGGAGTTTTCCAAGAACCTCAAAGATTATGGTAAGCCTTACAAGTTACTCTAGTGAAATTCTTTGCACATAATGGTTAAATGGAAAGAGGTTGTAAGATATGTATATCAGGTTTCCAAAACCAACAGTAGCATTTAAGGTCAATTATCTATTTGTAAAAGTTTTCATTTGTTTCAGTTTTGCTTAATAGATTCCTGTTCTGCATCAGATGGAATCCACAGGACAGGTGGTAAAGCCAAATTGGCTGTGGAAAAGCTTATCTCTAGTTGCTGACTTATTTTTAAATTGATGCAAAGATAAAAAAAGAAATTAAAAAATAATTCCACTCTTGTAGATCCAGTGCCCACCAGAGAAGTAGAATTCTTCCACACCCCACCAGGCCAAGTGAATACATACCATATAGTCATCTGAGGTGAGGTATTCATCAGAGATGTACAGGCTTGACAAGGTGTAGGTTACTAGAAACAAGAGACCCAGGCTCAGGCGCTTGAGAGCAGGCACAAAACTGAGAAAAATACGGAGGTCAAATAAATGCCTTGGAAAGAGACCATCAGATTCATAGTTTTAAAAGCAGAGGTGGAGAGGAGGAGGTAGGGGAGACAGCAACAGGGAGCCACCACATTCCACTGCAGCAGCTGCCTCCATTTGGAAGGATGGGATGCAAACATCACCAGGTTTTGGAACCGAGTCTGTCCTAGAGATGACAAATGGTTGTTGATGTTCATGCCCTGGAACAATGCTGGGACATCAAGCAGAGTTACAAGCAACTTTTGAAAAACTGCCTTGACTCATAAATCACTTCTGGCCACAGTACTTCTGTGTCCAGGTGAGAAGGCAGTCTGCTGCAGGGAATGTGGAGAATTCAGCATTCTAGGATCGTAGGAAGAGGAGAAGCCAAGCAGCTTTGTATTACCTATTGGGTCTCTGGCCTGGAACGTCAGTCATCTCACCCCTTGCCAGTTTCTGATAGTCTGTCATGGAGAACTGAGGCCCAACCATGAAGGCACCATAGAAATAGGAGAATCCTGAGACCTCCAGCAAGGTAGGAACCCCCCGAACAGCAAATCGCCGCTGCTCAGGGCTCAGGAACTCCTGCACCAAAGGGAGTGGCATTAACATCATCCCAGGGGTTTCGTACTAGCTCTGGATGTTATGTCCTCACCCTGCCTCCTTACTGGTTTCAGTTCTTGCTCCCCATGGACATGGAATTTTTACACTTTGTACTTCATGTCCGTTCCTCTCCCCAGCCCTCTATATCCCCATCCCCTCCAAACAGCAAAAAATTTCCAATGGTTGAGACCAGTTGCACAGATCTCTATCCCCAAATAAGCTCCCAACATGGAAGGGATCTACTGACATGCATCCCTGGCAGCAGAGTAGGCATAGTAGGAGCACTGTATCTGACCTATTCCAGTCCCTGACTGCAATTTCATGTACTCTTCCAAGACCTTATTGTGCTAAAATTCCTACTTCTTGACGCAAAAAATTGTCTCTAAATACTTGAAGCTTCAGCTCAGGAAGTTTCAGCTTGACCTCATCTTCCTGCAGTCAGCATTAATTCCATGGATGCTACCAACTTGGTCAGGCCTGAAACAGGAGATGGGGAATGCAGGTACTTGAAGCAGGATTGAGGGACTGTAGCATGTGTAGTGCCCTCTCCCACACGCTGTGCTGTGCAACTTCTCTGTTTCATCTGAGCTAAAAACAGGGTCCTAACAAGTGGTAAAGGGCAACCATTGACAAGGACATGGTAAGACTAACCAAAGGAAAGGAAGATGGGAACTGAGATCCAGTACTGACTGTCTGCAAGTTAAAAGCACGCTACCCACAAGACACAGAGCATCAGGGACTGGGAATCTAAAGCAGTAGATTTGGAGGAAGGAGATGGTGGGGAATTTGGAAGGGTCAGAGTAATGTTCTGATATAACTGAAACAACTTCTGTCCATCTCTAATCACTACTGTCTCTCTTCCAAATTATTTTGTTCCACTCTAGAATTCAGTGCCCTCAAACATTCACAGAGGCTCCCCTCTCAGCTGTGGCTTTTACCTAACAATGCAGCTTGCTAACTCACATCCTTTGAACTTGATTTTCTGATCTCTAGCTCACTGGGACAGCATGGAATGACGGAGAAATGGTTTCTGACTCACCGGATCTTTTCCTCCATCATAGTAATCGATGGCCAGACCTAGAGGTGAGAAACAGCGACTTGAAGCCCTGGGATGGGCACAGCTTGCAGAGTGCAAGAGAGAGAAGAGAGGTGTCACTCACCAATCAACTTAAGTGTCAAGACACAATGTGGCATTGTCCACTTGATGTCATAATGCTCTGTGGCTGTGAAGTAATATCCAGCCATAAGGTATGTCTGAAAGAAACCATTGTTTGTGTTATTCAAACTAATTCCTCCAGCTGGTTTTGATCTGCCTCCACTTTTCCACCCACAGCTGCTTACTGAAGTGCAAAACTGAGCAGAGGCCTCCCTTCTCCAAACCCAGGGAATAAGAAAGAGGGTTTACCATCTGAAAGAGGAATGTGGTGATGACGGCAGTGATTGTGCGACCCATTAGTCTCAGTATGAGGAACTGGATTAGGACACATATCAGGGAATGAAGAAACTGCATCCCTGTGGGCAGGAAAAAGAGAGATAAGAAATAGAAATTATGTTTATAGGTCCTCCCAAATCGCAGCATGCCCTGGACCAGGCAGCTCTCTCCTCCCAAACTCCTCTTACCAAAATTGAAGTAAGCGATTGAGAGTCCCGTGAACACATTGTAGAGATGAATGAGGTAGGCCTCCTTCTGGAAGAGGAAATAGCGCTGGAACAAGGCAAAAGGATATCCTGAGTAGAGAGAGAGAGAAAAAAAAAGGAGTTGTAAATAGCTTTAGACAAGTATTTGTCATGAACCAAACTATAGCCTTTTTGAACGTGTCATTAGGAACGTGTACTTTACATGATACATCATCAACACAGGGCATGGTGTTAATTCCTGATACCGCATTTGCATCTTGGGAGACAGACTCCAGATGAATTACTCTGTACAGAAGAAAATACTTTAACAGGAACATATTTATAGCAAAACTGACATCGAAGTGCCAAAAAATTACAGGATTACAGTTTCTGGCCTCATTGAATATATGAGATGGATAATGCTGAAATACGTGAATCACACTTCAGCCGCTGATTCATTTCCAAATTCTGTGACAAATACAATGAACATGGCAAGAAGCCAGATCAAAAAAAAAAGGGGGGAGAAGGGAGAAGCTTTATGGTTAATACCATTACGATGCCTAAAAAACCTCAGTCCCACTCCCACCTCAATGAGTTCTTTCAGCTTTAATTTCAGAGCTCCTCAGGTGACCTCCAGTAAGATACTCTTGCTTTTCTAACTCTGCAACTTTGGATTTGCATCTGATTTGGGAACTACTGGGTACACAAAGCTGTAACTAAAATCCACTGGTACTACGCATGTGGTATTTTTGGAAAAAAAAAATCAGTCAGAAGCATTTCATATGGAACAGCTAAGAAAAGTGGAAGGGTTTTTTTTCCTTGCATTTTCTGCGAGGTAACTCCTAGTCTACGTTAGGAATGCCTCCAGATTATTCATCTGTGGCTCAAGTGAGAAGCAAACATTTGTAAAGCACTCTGGTAGTACAGTGAGAAGCGTCACACAGAACACACAAGATTCAATTAAATTCTGTTGTCTAGGTGAATTTCACAAAGCACGCATTAAACATTGCCACATAGCAGACAGTAAATATAATATGTCTTAATACACAGTGGCACGGGAAGGAGTTGCAATTAGTGTTTTTAAAGGCATGTGCACAAGGTGCTGAACTGGGATACCAGAAGCCACCTTAATTCTGGCATTTTGTAACATTACTGCTCTACTTTGCAAGCCTCTGTGTTCTCTTACCCTGCTCAAAAAAAAAGGGGAAATTCATCACATACCACAATACTGGCATCCACACTACTTGTCATCCTAGCTGGAATCAGAAGCAGTGGCTGGAGCTCTGCTACCTGCACTAATGGAGTAGTAGTAGCAGGAGGTGGTCATGTTTTATATGGAGCAGTAATAAAAGGTGATGAAGTGCACATTCTGCCGAGAAGTGTATGATGGATGGAAGGCTTCCAATAAGCAAGGCCAAGTCTAGTCACTACTGCGAGAGGAAATGAGAAACTCTGTCATGTTATTTAAGTACGTCTGGCAGTCTGGCAGTGCTAACAGGCTGGAGCCATTTTAAGGCCCTCTCTGTCCCCACAAATCCCTTGGGAGGGAGCTCTGGAGCTGGGGACTTTTGGGCTCTTTTCTAGCTCCTTTTGGGCTCCCGTTCTACTGCATCCAGTTGCGTACCTGCTGCCTCCTGACACCGAGCTGCTGCTCCCCATTTCCCCAGCCTCCTGCCCACCCCTCTTTTGGTTCTCCCTGCCTCCTTGCTGCTGTTCCTTCCTCCTTTTGTGTCCCACGCCACAGGCTGCTTTCTGGCCAGCCCCACATACCACGGCTCTCCGCTCCCAGAGCCTGGCAACCTCCCTCCTGCACATCCAGCCTGCTCTCCCTTCCAAAGCAGCGGCCCCAAACTCCCCTACAAAATGCCTTGCCCAAGCCACCCCTCTCCCTTCCTGCTCCTCCATGCTTTTTACACGGCCCACTGCTGTCCCATTCCACCCCCACCCACTGCTGCCCCTGGAAAGAGGGAATTGGCAATGGGAGTTCATCACATGGGCTCTCTGGGGATACAGGAGTAACTCAAAGAGTTAGAGCAATTCACGTGATTAAAAAAAAAAAAAAAAAAAAAAAAAAAGAAGGTAGTATTTTCTACTGGCCCTTTACTCAGAAACATACAAATGGAGATTGTTTGTTCAGGAGCCAATCCTCCTGCAGAAGTTTAATAGCCATAGGAAGAACTGGCTTTGAGAAATGGAAAGCGGTAAAAAAGACAAAGTTTTACTACGAGATTAGATCAAAAGTTAAAAAGCTGAGGTTTACTGTGGAAAAATGTTTCCCCCTTCTGAGCAAAGGGGAGAAAAATCAGATCAGAAACACAGGCAATTTATTGCTGTTCATCAACACGCATGGTTTTAAACCTTTGTTTTAAAGGGTCTCCCACTCTCTCAAAAATCGCTAATATTTTGCAAAAGAGTCAACTTCTACCACTTTTTTTTCCCTCTAGCCATTTCTACAGACATAATTAAAGTATGACTGAATACTACAATGTAACTAGTGTTCCTACTTTTTCAGAACCTGTCTCACTTGTCAGCTGTGCTCGTTTTTAGCTCTACAAAGAAGATCATGTCATGGTTTGGGTAATGCCGCTCTGAAGGAAAAAGAATTATGAACCCTTGCAAATAGAGAGTTACTAATAATACACACTTCATCTATGTTTTTAGAAACTATAAACTTAAAGCCTGGTCTTGCACTACATGGCTGCTGTTCCAGTTCAAAAGTCACAACATCAGCCTAAATTCTTCTGATATCCAGAGTAACTTGTTAGTACTCTGGACTGCAGTTTCCCTACAGTTTTGTTGCATGAGATAATTTTCTCAGTTTTACAACTAGGCCAGTTGCATGCTGCAGATACAAACTTTAACCCCCAGACAGCAGTGGATACGGGGTAGCAATGGTCATTCTGATGTGGCCTGTGCCCTTTGGAACACTCATAAGCTATCTATTAAGGAACAAACAATTTCTGCTGATAACAACATCAGTACTCCTGCTCCACTACCATGTCCCTGAATTAGCACAGCAGCTTCTGGAGTTATGGTTGCCTTCTGGCAAGCTGGATGTCACCTTTGGATATGCCAGCAGCAGGACGCTGCGCTGCTTTGCTTCTGCCATTCAGAGCACCAGGACAAGAGTCCCTGCTCCTTGCTGCCAAGAGGCTCTGCCCAGCAGCTCCCACTCTGCCAAACTCCTCTTTCACAGCTCCCTAAGCAGAGGGGACCGAGCAGGAAAGCAGCTGTAAGACTCCTGGAGAAAAAAGCAGGGAACTTCTGATCAAAACTCATTCTTCCCTATGCACCAAGGAGCTGAAAAACAGCCTGCACACAGGGTTTGCCTCTAGACACACTTTCTGTAGAATCGAGTTAGCAATTGAGATTATTTTTATTTTTTTACTTCACAGGAACAAGAGGATGATGATCTCTGGTTAAGGGAACCACACAGGTGGAAGGAATGGACAAGCTCAGCTTCTTGGCCACAGCCATTTGAGAGAGTAATGGCCCACTGCACAAAGCCCAGGTTGTCCACAGTAACAAGAACCTAATTGAGGAAAAAAAAGTTAAATCATCAAGAAGGTGGATTAAGCAGGAGAAAAGTCATCTAATCCCAAGCAAAAATAGTGCTGTCAAGTTTGCCATCTTCTGGACTGGGTGATTAAGATGCCTCTCTTTTTCCAGAGATAAAGCTGCAAATAAGAACAGCAGAAACATTCTTTTCATCTCTGCTTCCTTTATTTCCCCTTTTATATGCAGTAGCTCTATCTCATCTTCAAGCCAGTACCTCTATTTTTCCTCTTCTCCCTTTTGTTGAACATTTAACTCCTCCTTTGTTAGCATCCATCAAGGCAACTGTCTCCATTTTTGTATAAGAATGGTAAAAGGAATGGGACATCAGGAAAAAAAAAAGGTGTTAAAATACCAGCCTTACCTAATATTTTGACTCAAAGTTATCACTGCAAAAGTGCCACACCTTGTTTAACACTGGGTGCATAAACATGAGTATTTTAATTCAGCTCAGGAGTTTACCTTGAAAGTCCACTCAGGTGCTTTAGTTTGCATAGCAGAACAGTCTGAAAGCATGTGAACAGGGCCCTCTTCACACGAAACTGAACTGAAAATACACTCCAATCAATGGGTGATCAGTGTGTAAGACCTGACTGAGGCAAATCCAAAGCAAGTGCTGTAAATCCACAGACAAGTCTGCTCTATAGCTGCTCCTACTGCACCATTTTTCTTCCTAATGTAAACACAGGCAGTGTGCAGCATTACTCAACTCCCTCTATTTTCTTATTATTTACGGAATAAGATGTATTCGAAGGTTTAAACAAGGCAGCACATGAGTGTTCTGTGACAGGGCTGGTTTTATGACAGGACATTAACACATTTCCCATCTCTTACCCATCAGAATCAGTCATTCATGGGCCCTGCAGTAAGGTTCCTGCTTGGCTGACCAGTGGGAACTAGATTTGGGATAAGCCAGCAGCTTTGAGTGAGCACAAGAAGAATTTCACTGAGCCTAAAAGTCTTGAAGATGCAGGGAGCATGAAGCAGAGCATGTAAAAAAAAATGATGAGAGGTAGGAAGTGGAGGAGATAAGACAACTTGAGAGTGAAGCAGTAGGTTTCTGGCACCCATTGAGTAAGAATGTGTTACTTTCTGCAGGTCCCTGCTATGTCTGTGGTTGAAGGAACACTTTCCCAATGCTTTTCCTGGCAGGTCTGGGCAAACCAGCAGGGTCATTTCTGGCTCAGGGCTGTAAACAGCATGTTGGCCCCTCTCCATATTATGCAGGTAGCTCACAAGGCACTGTGTAATATTACAGTCAGATAAATAGCTCTAATGCTTTGGGATTGCACAGCCATGCAAGAAACACAAGCAACAGAAAGTATTAAATACACAGTGCCATCAAGCCTCCTGTATCCTGGCTTATGCTTTGAGCAGTGACAGCAGGAAAGAAATCCAGACCCCTCTCATGTGAGGACAGGAGCAGCAGCACAGAAACCCTGTTACCTCAGAGTAGCTCCAGTGGGAACACTGGGCCCTCGACCTACTGAAGAGTGCAAGCTAGAGTTCATCCCTCAAAGACATTCTCATATGATTGTGGTACTGACATACCACAATTTTTATTGTGGCGGGGTCCAGAACTGTGCTTCAGGTATTCCTGCTGTTGGTACTGCTGCCAAATTGCAGATTAGTTTATTCAAAGGTTGTCTATGCAAATGTTTACGTGGGGGAAGTCTGCAGTAAGTTTTTCATCTGGTACAATCCAGGTAAGGGACTCCATTCTAGCTGTATTCTCTGCTTCTAAATTGCAGCATGTATAAACCTGTCCTCGATTTAAATACAAAGCTGTGACTAAAATCCCCATAATTTGCTCAGCAATGTGCCGTTACTTGTTCACTGAAACGACGTGGAGCTCCTTAGTTTTAAGAACTCTAGTTTTAGTTCTTGAATGTTCTTGCCTCCTCCTTTCTCCTTCTCTTGTTCTCCTCTGTATTTAATTTTTTTTTTTTTGTCAGTCATGTCAGAATGCCAAGTTTTAAACGACCTCTTTTGGTCCTCCTTATTTCAGCTCATTACCAAGCAAACACTTACTCTGAATCAAGAGAGTAAATTCCGACTATTTTTTTCAACGGTAACTCAACTTTCTTCAGAAATTAATGTAAGAAGTCAGAAAGTCCTTTGTGATTCTTCCTCTTTTTCAGAAGACTATTTTTACCGGTTTGTGGTGATCTTATGAAAGCAAAACCCTAGAAACTGTTGTCACAGTAAAACTGCACAGTGTAGACGGGAAACTGCATCCCAGAGGAAGAAATAAGCAACAACTTTTTAGTCCTTCTTTAGAACCACGCTTCACCCTCATGGCCTTGTTCTGAAATAATTCAGCACTACTAGCTGCAGCAAACAAAAATAGTTTTCTTCCTGAATCTGTGTAAACACCTGAAACAGAGGAAGTGAAGGAAAAGCCACACTTAATGTCCTAATGCTACTTCCAGCTTTTAGAAATGCCTTTCATTTATACCCCATGCCACCCTATGAAGTGATCATCAGCACTAGTTGCATTACCAATGAGATTTAAAGGATTGCAAACTAAGCTTCAATTAAATGAACATTCCTTTGTGCAGGGCTAAAGAGCTCCTCTCACTCTCCTCTCACTTTACTCTGGAGTAGTGTTTGGCCCTTCCTTTTAAAGTAATGCTATAGGTTTAATGCTTTACCACCCAGTGCTTACCCATCCATTAAGCAGGAGAGGTGGAGTCAGTCCCCTCTGCTGGAGTGGTTCAACCTACATGACCTGCAAGAGTGCCAAACTGCAGGCAAGGCTGTTTTGCATGCCCTGAAGCCTTCTGTCTGAAGTTATGCCTTCCACTGCATCTAATTAAATATACTGAGCTAGGGAGAAAGGACAGGGAAAAGTGCAGCTCCAGCCTCCTGGTTTGGTTTATCCATTTGAGGCATGCAGGGGAGAGATGTGGTTTTCTAGACCCTGATCCCCAGAATTTTAATACAAATTCTAAAGATCCATTGAGACTATGCAAAACAGATAGTGGCCGACCTCGGGAAGGGACACTGTGGCATCTCAGTGGCTTATTGTCAACACTACACGTGGAACATTTGTAACAGCATGCAGGAGTCTCACACTTCCTTAATCTACTGACTGCAGCAGTCAGCTCTTATCATCATTAGGACAATAATTATCTGCTGCTCATTTCTAAGAAGTGGTGCTCTTCACCCATAAGACGCTGAGCAGGAAACACCCTCCCAGCATCGTGTCCCAACTCACTGCTGGCAAGAAGCAACTCAGAGAGTATGATCAAGGTGCATTCTGCAGAGGCATCTCTCTGCTGTGTCTGCCTCCACACACGCTTTCTAGGACCTTTTCTGCACCAGCAGTTGTTAGACTGGTCCCTTGGTGTGACTAATGTCATAGTGAACTATCCGCTTTTTCTGGTTTAGGTTTCTGCCAAGCAAGTAAACTCAATCAGATCACAATTAAAGGACCAGAGTGGGAGACATGGGAGAAAGGCAAGCAGGACTTTTCCTGTTCAGCAGTGGGGAGCTGCTGGACTAATTAATGCTGGCTTGTGTGCCTGTCCTGTGTGTCTCCTATTACTTCACTTTTTTCTTTGTAGCAGTTTGGTTTAACGAACTTCTACGTTGAGTTCAAAACGACAGTCAGTTCAGTCTCCTGTATATACCCTCCACGGGAAGAATGTTTTGCTCAGTTTGATCTCACACATCATAAACTAACTCAGGCAGAATTAAGTCTGGTGCAGACCACGGTTACAGAGTGACACAGTTTTTCTTGCTTGCATTTCCTTTAAAAATTCTATACTTCTAGTTAGCCAAAGCAACTTTATTTTGACAGATGACACAGTAGTGGCTGTATCACTTGAAATATACTTTCAGGTTCAGAGGACGGCTTGTATTTTCTTTCTGCTAGGTGACTACACCACCAAATGCTTTCACAACCCAAAGTTTCCCTGAGCATGTATCTGCAGAGATTTACACAGATAGCATGTACACATACACTTGAATTAATGTTTTGGGAGCTACAACCTCCCCCTCAATCGCCAGCCCACATCACAACTCCAGCCCTGCCTTAACCATTTCGCATGGCACTCCAGCATCTCATGTTTACATAAGCACAGGCACAGTGTGTTTTGCAACACGCTTCGCGCTGCAGGTGGAGCGCAGGACATCACCCCAGTTCTACCGGCACTGAGCTGGAAGGTTTAGCTCACCCTCGCTGGTGATGCCTCTGATGACATGCCACTCCTTCACAGTGCCACCACTGCCGCAGGCACGGGAGATGTCCCCGGGCAGTGACGCCCCTGCACTCGGACGGGGCAACACCGGAGGGGCTGAGCGGCTTCCCGAGCAGACACCCCTGCGGACACACGCTCACGGGGCACTGCATGCACACGCACCACCGGGCACTCACGGGACAATCGCAAACAAAGTTCCCGTGCCCGGGACTCGGACCCAAACCGGGGTCTTTGGCAGGCACTCCCGGCTCCTCCTCGCCCCGCTTCCACAGGCGGCCTGCCAGGACCGCACCCCGACCTCCCGCGGGGAAACGGAGCGCGCTCCCCCTCCGCACCGGGAGGGCAGGGGCCGGCCCCGGGCGGCACTTCGCGAGCTGCCCGGGCGGGACGGGCGGTGCCGGTGGCGGCGGGATCTCTCCCGCCGGCTCGGCGCGCACACGTGGCCTGGCGCGGCGGCGCTGGCACAGGTGCGACTACGCGCGGGAGAGGCGATGCCCCGCCACGGCCCCCGCGCAGCGCGGCACGGCGGCGGCGGCGGCGGCGGCGGGGTCACCCCTTCCCACGGCCGGCGCGGAGCCCCTCCCGGGGCGCCAGCCCCGTCGCCCCCCGCCCTGCCTTACCCATGAGGATGGACAGGATGAGGCGCAGCGCCTGCTCCGACGAGCCCAGGGCCTCGGCGAGCCGCGCCAGGCTCCAGGCGGACCCCGCCACCGCCATCTTCCCCGCCGGCCGCCCCGCCGGCCGGTCGCGCCCCGAACCCGGCAGCGGCACCAGCCACCGCGGCCCCCGCACCGCGCGCGGCCCCCTGCGCGCCCATTGGCTGCGGCGCGGCCGGCCCCGCCCCGCCGCGCCTGCGATTGGGCAGCGGTGGCAGCGGGGCAGGGCCCTGCGCGCACTAAGGCAAAGGTTACCCGCGAGTGGGCGGCGACGCGGGCTGGCCCCGCCGGCCAATGATTGGAGAAAGCGCGGCCGGGGGCGGGGCCGGGGGCCCGGCGGGGGCGGGCCCGGGAGGGCGGGGCGGGGCGCGGCTCCCGATTGGCTGCGGCGGGACAGGAGAGCGGCGGGGCGGGCCGGGGGTTATTCGCGGACACGAGGCGCGCGCGGGGAGGGCGGGAGCGCGGGCGGCGCCTGGGCCGCGCTCTGGGGCCTCGGCCAAGGTCTGGGTCCCAGTCTAGGTGTAAGTCTGGGTCTAGCAATGAGTCTAGCTCTGGCTCCTGGCTCTGGGTCCAGCTTTGGGTCCTCGATACTGCCTGTGGCTTTGGCCTTGACCTCAGTCGTGGCCGCGGCCACAGCCCCGTCCCTGGTGTTGGCCTCAGCCTCAGCCTCATCCTCATCCTCAGCTCAGGGCACTGCTTGAGCTTCCCCAACAGTGCCGGCTCCCACAGCCCCAGTGGCTCCCGGAGGACAGAACCCCGGTGCTTGGCTCGTATGGCCCAAAGGGATCTCTTTCCCTTGCGGGCATTGTGGCAGCAGCTGTGCTGTGCCCTGCGCCTGTGGCACCCCGCTCGGTGTGTCACGGCAGCAGGCACAGCGTCCCTGGGGGTCAGCAACAGGGCAAGGAGCAGTGGCCGTAAACTAACCCACAAGAAGTTCCACCTCCACGAGGAAGAGCTTCTTTACATTGAGGGTGGCAGGGCACTGAACATGCTGCCCAGTTGTGGAGTTTTCCCCCCCGGAGACATTCAAAACCTGCGTGGATGCATTCCTGTGTCACCTGCTCTAAGTGACCCTTTCTTGGCAGGGAGATTGGACTGGATGACCAGAGGTTCCTTCCAACCCTAACAATTCTGGGATTCTGTGACTCTCTAGTCACTCAGCAGCTGGGCCCACACAGACTCCTCATAACTCATCTGCTGGATGGCCCTCCCTTAGGTGCATCCCTTCATGCAGCTCTCCATGTTTGCACCCCAAGTTCTCAGCTGAAGTTTCAGGTGCAATAGATGTGATCCTTTCCCCCTGTTTGTGTTACAATTTTCCTGCTGGGTCACTTGGTTGGACAAACTCAACTGAAGGGGCAAGCACAGCCTCACACAAAGGTTCACATAAAAAGGGACCTCTGGAGTTCTCTGATCCAAACTGCATCTCACAAGCAGGACTCAAAGCTAGAGCCATTTGCTCAGGGCATTGTCTGGGTAATTGCTGTACATTTTCATGGTTGGAGAGCTCCCAGCTTTTCTGGGCTTCTGAACCAATGCTGAATCATCCTCTTTATCCATCCTTATCACTACCCTTTAGGTAGCAGCACCAGCACCTGTTAGATCCCATTTCTTATCAAATCTGACTGGGAAAGGGACTGACTGGAAGCATGACCACATAGACCTCATTTACTTAGGAGACCAGGCTAAAGACCTTGCCTCTTCTTGTCCTTCTCTTTTCCGGGCTAAACAAATCCAGATTTATCAATAGCAAAGCTCTAGTCACCTATCCAGTGGGCTCTTTCCATTTGGTTCATACCTCTCTTAACCTGGGGCGTGAGTAAGTGTGTGAAGAAAGGGAAGATCCTGGCCTTCTCCTCCAGAAGCCCCCTGAAGGCAGTGTAAGTGCAGAGTGGCAGGCCAAGATGTATAGCAAGGCTTTAAAAACCCTCCTGGGTAGCTGACTCCACCCAGCTAGACTTTGCAAACAGGTTGCTATATTAGTCCACCCTAACTGGTGGACAAATTTGCCTTTTTTTTTTTTTTTTTTTTTTTTTTTTTTTTTTTTTTTTTCCAAGTCCAAGGACTGGCTTTTCAAGGCATATCTATCTCTCATTTCCATGTTCAGTTATGTGTTTATGGTGCTCAGGCCACTTTCCTAAATCAGTTCCATGTGAACATGAGGACTGTCTGTCCCTCCTCAAGTTGTGTTTGACAAGAAATGATCCACTTAACTCTGTAATTTACTGTTGTCAGAGAAGAGTTTCAAAAGCAGCATCTGTTCCTGAGATTGCCTAACAATTTGCATTGCAAGATTGTATCCAGTTGCTTGAAATGTTGCTATATTCGACCTGTTTAGATTAAACGCCTGATAGTCACTTGGAGTCAGTACACAGTAGCTCTGAGAGTAGGTTTTGAGTCAGATCCTGATGAGTATACTTTTCAGTAGCATTATTATTATTATTTTAATAATCAGGGCAGTGTTATTCTTGAGAGGAGGGGCTGTAGCCAGAAATCTTGATTTACTGTCCTTTAGATATACCACAATTTCATAACATTACGTGGGTATTAACGTGAAACTTGAGGTTCACATGAGCTCAGTGTGGCACAGTGGGAATGAAGCTGCTGAAGCTTCTGCAAATCCAGCTCCACTGATTGTGTTCCAGTGGCTCTCCCACACATCAGAACCACAAGAACCCAGATGCTTCTTCCAGAGCTCTTGCAGGTCTTTCCTTCCAGGACCATTTCTTGTATGCTGAGGAACTGAAACAGGAATGTTGTGCCCTGTTTTAACAGTGCCTCTTCTCCCAGGCTGGCACAGGAACCCATCCTGATTGAAATGGCCAAGGGAGAGCAGCTGGCTGCTCGGGGCAAGGTGTCTATCTGGGCTGTGGGCTTAGGGTTGAACACTGATGGGGAGGAGAAAGATACTGGGAAAGCCAGAGCCAGAATAAAATTAAATATGCCAGAAGTCTGCTGCTGTCAATAACCATGTCGAGGGAAAAGCACAGAGAGGGTGGGGAGAGAAAAAACCATTAGCAAGAGATGGAGTACAGAGGGAGAAGAGACTGCTTGGAATAAAAGGCAGGGAAATACATGAAAATAAGTTTTCATTAGAAGGATGAATATGTGGCCATGGAGCCAGTGGGGGCGGGGAAAAAGCCAGGAATGGGTGAATGACAAGCCAAAGAGATGGAGAAACTGGAATTTGGTGGAAGTGGGAGAAGGGAAAGGAATAGTATGCTTGAAATCATGTCACCTTTTCAGTGTGAAGATTACTGAAAAAATAAATCATAGAATCATTAGGGTTGGAAAAAAGCCTCTAAGAACATCGAGTCCAACCATTAACGCAGCACTGCCAGGTCCACTGCTCAACCATGTCCCTAAGCACCACACCTACACATTTTATGAGCACTCCCAGCGATGGTGATCCCACCATTTCCCTGGGCAGCCTGTTCCAATGCTCGATCACTCTTTCAGAGGAATTTCTCCTGCTATCCAACCTGAACCTTGGCAGCTTGAGGCTGCCATCCTCTCTTGTCCTGTGCGCCCTCAGACCCTGTTTCTCAGGCCGGCTCCCTTCCCCCGCCCGGGCTCCACGAACCGGGGGAGATGCCGTTCGTGGCCCCCGGTCCGTGCCGGGGCCAGAAGGTGCCGGGACCAGGAGGTGCCATCCAGGGAGGGTCAGGGGAGTCACCCCCCGGCATCCACCCGGCCGGGCGGGGCGCTCCCGGGGCCGGGACTCCACGGGGCCCGCCGGTCTCTGCTGCCGCCTCTCGGTGCCACCGGGAGCGCCGAGACGGGACTTGAAGCCGGGAGGAGCGGCGGGCTCTGCTGCCGCGGGGATGTGGCCACGGCAGGTTACAGTCAAGTGGTTTCGGGGCTGAGAGAATTGGGGTTGCCCAGCCTGAGGAAGAGAAGGGTCCCTCCTCACCACAGCACCTCCCAGTGCCTAAAGGGGCTACAGGAGAGCTGGAAAGGGACACTCCTTGCGGGGGCAGGTGAAGATAGGACAAGGTCGAATGGCCTTAACGTGAAGAAAAGTAGGTTTAGAATGGATATTAGGAGAAAATCCTTTACTATGAGGGTGGTGAGGCACTGGCACAGGTTGCCCAGAGAAGCTGTGGATGCCCCATCCCTGGGAGTGTCCAAGGACAGGTTGGATGGGGGTCTGACCGCTCCATGGTCCAGTGGAAGGTGTCCCTGCCTAGAGCAGGGGAGCTGGAACTGGATGACCTTTAAGGTTCCCTCCAACCCAAACCATTCCATGATTCAGCAAAAGTAAGCCCAAGTGTTTAGAAATGTTTTACTGTAGTGGATGAAACACTCAGGGGTGTGGGGGGAGGAAGTCAGAAGGCAGCAGGCATCTCAATGTGGTGCAGTTCACTGAGCAGAGCGTTCCCAAGTCCCAGGTTTTACTGGAAGATGGTGGAAGCTTTGCAATGAGATTCAGTGATGAAGGGAATAAAAGAGGTGAACAGACTCTGGTGACAATCCCCCTGGTACTGTTTGCAGAGGTGGAAATCAGCAAATAGGATTGAACAGTTCTGAGAACAGTGAGAACACGCCTGCACTGCCAGGTTTTCCTGGGGTTTATCAAGGGCCCCCAGTTTAATGACTGGCAACAAAACTGGCCTGAGACACGAGAGGGAGGTGGGAAGTGCAGGATGCAAAAACCCCACAGAACCCTCTTACTGGTAAAATGGGAAACAGGCAAATTACTGCCAGGGTCTTGGTAAGTTCAGGATATTTTTTACTTCTTACTTCTATATCCTTGATTCCCTGCTACTTATATTCCCTCGGTTCACTTAGTTAATGTTGTTTTCTCTTTTGATGTTTATGCCCTTTTTTTATGCGCTGACTCAGTGTTTCCAGATGGAGATGTGTGTGGCTTTTCTTAAGAACTTGGGAAAAACTTTTTTTCCCAACTTCCTGGGGGAAGACAAGCCAGTCAAGCCTGTTTTAAATGGTAATTTTATGAAACATGGAACACTACTGTGCTTCATAACATCTGGCAGAAAGGTTACAGCTACACGACTCTGAGTCATTTCAAGAAAAGGATTGTCTTATGCAATTTGGGAAAAGTAGTATGTGGTCATGTAATTTAGGAATTTAAGAGAATGTGTGTGCCTCTGAGCAGAATTATATTGCATTGGTGAATTTAATGTTATCTCTTATTAACCTTAATGGCATGATTTTACCTCTTTTGAATTGTTATGTGACAGAGCTGTAGGGAATTGTGAAATATATTACCTAACTCTTTCATCTTAGGAGTTGAAAAACAATACAGATTTAAGAAAATGCAATCAAATGTTGTACATATATATTCAGTGTAAATATATATCAATATTACCGTTCCTCGACATAGTTCGCATTATGCAGATATGTGACCAAATAAAATGCAGCTACTTCTTTATTTAACTATCTTCAGCAATCTTTTTCTTAATTACTAGAAATTAATTTATTAATAATATGCATTTCTTAATTAATTTTAAAAGAATTATTAGTATTTATGCATATAATTATCTACCACTGCTACAGATGATTTGAGTCAGATTGATATGAAAATACAGTATTCCTTTGTGATAAAGTGACATGCATAATATATCAGTTCACACTCATTTTACTTCCACCATGACCATTTTCAAATGATTGTGGCTTGAAGAGTCACTGACAGGGTTTTTACATTGCACAACTCAGAGGAGAAAACATCTCCCTGTGATTTATTGTGTATCTTTCATCACTGTTTTCCTGTTCTCAAAATTCCAGTTCAAAACACCAAGCTGCGCTCCCAAGAGACATCAGAAGTGAGATGACACTTTGTTTTCTTTCTCTTTCCATTCTCATTTTGACAAAAAAAGCAGACCAGGCATGTTCTTCAAGCAAAGCCTTTATCCTGACTACAATGAAATCAGCTATGATTCATCTGGAGGTGTTTCTCTCCCTTGGCAATATAAAGGACTCTTTCAGACAGGCTGTGCTAATGCACTTTGCCTATGGCCTGTTGGAACTCGAAGCACTTTTTTTCCTGTCTAAAACAAGCTCTGGAGTGAGTTGTGCTGGTTGTAAAGGGTAGAGGCTGCAATGGAATTTCAGATTTTCATTTATAGTCCAGTCCCAGTGCAGCTGGTTTGTGAGGAGGAGGGGGTTTCTACAGTGCTAGTGACAGATATTTGAGCTTGTATTTTGGCCTTGGCTTGTGGGCACTGGCTGGGTGAAGGGTCTTACCTGATGTAAGTCTTTGCACTCCCCTCTGCAAGGGTCTCAGACCTGACTTGCTGCAAGGCTAAGTCTGATGAACATGAACATGATGAAAGTGCTCTTTTCTACAAGAAGCCCCCTTGGTAAATAAAAATGTAGTTATGTGTTCCTAGTCCTAAATGTGTCCCCATATTGAGCCCAGCAAAACCATGTACTCCTACTCCTGCTGGTAGCCTCAGAGAGGCACAACATTGAATAGGCCACTATTTTTTCTTTTATTTTCCCCTTAAAAAGGGTCTCTGAAGCATCAGATGAGGAACAGAGCAGCAGCTCTGTGACTGTCAGGTTGCAGTAAGACTGAACTCCACCAAGGTGATCTCTGGACATGATGATCAGGCAGGGTTTTCTATGCAGAAACATTGGACTCTCCCTTTTCTACACACTTTGGATGTCGTTCCCAACTTTAAAAAGGGAGGGAACGAAAAGGAGAGGGGAGGCATCTGAAAACTCTATTCCCCTCCCTTTTCCCCAAAGTCATCTGATTTCCCGAAAATACTACCAGACGGGTGCGCTCCCCACGGCAACCTCAGCCAACAGGATTGTGTAACTTTTCTGGAAATTCCCCTTCCTGCCGAGAGCTTTCAAAGCCAGTATCTCACGCTAGAGGGAAGGCTGGGAAGCCGCATCTCACAGATAGAGGGTGCTGCGAAATTGCGAATTAAAGCTCCTTTACCCAGGACTCAGCTTTGGGTGCGTTTGGAGGAGGGTGTGCACAGGAAGAAAAAAGAGAGAAAGAAAGAAAGGAAGGAAGAGACAAGAAAACCAGATGTGAACTGTGGAGAGAAGGTAAATATTGCAGGCATTAGAAATGAGAAAGGAGGATATTCCCCAGGGTCGTTGTCTGACAGCTAGAAGAGTCAGGACAAGGTGCTCCCCAACCCCAGGGTCTTAGCATGATTTTTTGAGGTGCTGGGAAGAATGGATTGGGTACTTCTGGGGAAATGTGTTCTCTGACTTAATTTCCTGTGCACCAGCATGGTGTCTACATTCACTGATGGTCATAAGGTGAGACTATGAGCACTGGTGAGTACCAAGACAGAGATTTTGTCCTTATGGATCTTAGCCTCCCTTCTTGATGTTTGGGTTTGCTCTGTGCAGGAAGGGGCAGAGATATAAACTTGATTTTCAGGCAAAACCTTGAGCTAGTGTCCCCAAGGTGGGGTTTTAGGGTCTTCAATCTGCTTAGATGAGCAGACACAACAGACAACCTTAACCAATCACAGTTTTTTTTTTATCCCACAGCGTAACTCCAAAGTCCAGTTCCTGAAGGTTTTCAGAAAGGAAGAACTGCTTTTTCTAGATGTGGTGAGTTATTAAATTGCAAGGTTTATTAGTAATGGCATTCTATAAATCATGTATTTTCCCTGTCAGGCTCTACTGATTTTCAAATCTGAATGTATCTATAGCCCAAATAGCCTCCAGAACAGGGCAATGAGTAAGGAGGGGCACTTATGGTCTCTGTGTTCAGCTCCTGCAGCTTTACCAGCTCTTACAGAGACTGAGACAAGCAGAGAGCACGACTGAGGTTGTACTGCTGTGTGAAAAGGAGAAAGAGAAACCCCACACATCCAGAGCACTGCCCTTTGAGAGGCCGGAGCCAGGAGCTCTGCTGCATGCTGTGTGCAGCCAAAGCACCCAGCTTGTTCACCAGGGCTGTGCACACACGAAAATGGAAAACACTACTGCAATGTCCCCTTCCCCTCTCTTTCCTCAGGTCCCTGATCTTCTTCTGTCTCCCTGTCTGGGCTGATGCGGCCTCTATGTATGGAGAGATCTTGTCACCCAATTATCCTCAGGGGTATCCCAATGATGTGAACGAAACTTGGCAAATCCAGGTCCCTTTGGGATATGGTATTCACCTTTATTTCACACATCTGGATCTTGAAGCATCACAGGACTGCGAATATGACTTTGTGAAGGTACTGTCCCTGTCCTCCAGTGAGGAAAAGACAAGAAGGTGGGTTAGAGCACAGAACAGCAAGGCTGTGCACAAGGCTCAGAGCTGGGAGAGGAGTTATGCACAGTCTTCCTGTTCTGAGCTCCGAGAAGTCCAGATGACTGGGAGTATCTCCACTAGCAGTCATGAAATCAATTCAAGTTTGCTTTATAACCACATGAGTGTTGTCTGCTGGCTGAGTGTCCAGTTTATGCCCCCCATCCCAAGTTTCTCCATATTCTTAGGAAGAGTCTTCTCAGCCGTCACGGACACATCTCTATTGCAAGGCATATTCCTAGCCTTTGAAGTGTAGGTATAGAAAGACCATTTTCTTAGGGCAATAGTTGTCTGTGCCCAAAATCATTTGGAATTAATCAATGAGTGGCCATAGATGATTTATTGCGAACAGAAATTGATTGGAAAGGATGGAGGTTAGAAACAATCCATCTGTGTAGGGATAGTGGCCACTCAGATAAAGTCTTGTGGTCCCTTGCACCATGTTTTTTTTTATGATCTATGCACTGCAGATTTCTTAAAACCAGCTCTGCTCTATGTTGTCCCACAAGGCACAAAAGATCAAGCACTTCCACAAAGAGACAGAAACAAGACCATCCTATCCTGCCACAGGAAGGCAGTGAAAAGAGGCAGTAAGGTCAAGTGCAGCACTAGGACGCCTTTCAGGAGGACCTGAAGGATGGGACAAAAGGATGACTGTGCTCTGTAATAACCTGTGTCCTTTTGCAACAAACCAATGACCCCGTTAGGCTGCTCTGTGGATGGTCATGCTTGCTTTTGCTGCTTTGAAATACAGTGTTTTGGTGGTTTTTTTTTTTGTACAAGTGGGCCTGAAGAAAGGATGTTAACAGCAAACAGTGTGGATTAATTTGTATCTGAGAAATTAGGATGGGTATTTCACTGGGAAGACAGTAGGAGGGAGCACTCATGATGTCTTTCATGATGTCTTATGAACATCATGAAACTGGCTGTCCAGGGGCTCCATTCAGCTGTGCCTGAGCACCTAAACTCTGAAAGACTCCAGTGCTGGTAATTCTACATGTTGCAGTAGCGAGGTGAGGTGTCTCTGAACTCTTCTACAGATCCTGTCTGGTGGCTATGTTGAAGGTGTGCTTTGTGGGCAGAAGAAACCTCGTGCCCCTGGCTCCTGGATTGTGGAGGAATTCCATGTCCCTTACAACACCCTCACTATGACATTCCAATCGGACTTTTCCAATGAGGAGCGTTTCACTGGCTTTGCTGCCTACTACACTGCTGTGGGTAAGGTTAAAACAGCCTCCTCTGAATCTCTGTAGTGTCCAGGCTGGGAGGAAAGATGACAAGAAGGGTTTTTCTGACAGAAATGCCTTATTTAAAGAGATGCATTCCAGTGTGGCCAGTATAAATACTGTCTTAGAGATGCCTTTTCCTTGTTGTCCACTAGTATTTGCTTCAATTTTTCCTGCCCTCAGGTCCCTCTCCTAATTTGGCTGATTCATCTTTTCACACTTGCAGACTTGGATGAGTGCATGGATTTTGTGGATGAACCCTGCAGTCATTACTGTAATAATTACATTGGAGGTTACTTCTGCAGCTGTCCACCAGATTATTTCCTCTATGAAGATAACAAAACTTGTGGAGGTAAGAGATGTGCATGAGCTCTGGTCAACAGCAAGAATTAATTTAGGCCAAGTGAGATACTGCATTTGGAAGACTTTATCAATCTTAGCCATTTGTGATGAATACATTTTGTGGGAAAAAAACCCATCCCAGTGCAAATCTGAACTGCTGTAGACAGTTTGGGGAATTTCTATTAACATATTCTTAACAATTGCATTTTTTATTTCTGTGTCAAGAGAATTAAGAAACTACTGAATGACATTCTTTAATGACTATGATGGAAACCCTTCTTAGCATACTGCTATCTGTGAATCTTTAAATCTCTGACGAAACGGGGAAGTTCCATAAGGACACACAAATCGCCAAGGGCTTGCTTGGCTTGAACCAAAACATTGCAAGATCACAAATGGTGCATGTTGAAAGGAGTATAACATGAGGAGATGGAGCCTAAATCTCAGGTGGAGGGTAAAAAGGAGTTAAAGTCCCTGGCTAACTGGATAGAGAGTGGCCCTGGCTTCAGTTTCTTGGGAAGATACAATGTTGTGACATGGTTATTACAGCTGTCTGGGCGGACTGGGAGTGAGGGAGACCTTGTCAGGCGCACACATGGGCCTTTTCCTTTCTCAATCCTAATCCTGTTCCTTCCTCAATCCTAGTGAACTGCAGTGGAAATGTCTTCACGGAGCCAACAGGGGAGATTGCCAGCCCCAACTATCCCAACCAGTACCCGGAGAACTCCCGGTGTGACTACCGAGTGGCTCTGAGCCCCGGCTACTCCGTGGTGCTGACCATCCGCAGCGGGGACTTCGACGTGGAGCCGGCCGACTCCCAGGGGAGCTGCCACGACAGCTTAACAGTAGGTGTGCAGCTGGGGGAGCTTAGGAGTCAGGGTGCTCTGAACCTCCCCTCACCCTCCTCATATTTAGAAGGCTTTGGGACTACTTAACTTTATTTTCAGTTACGTTTTCTTTCGGAGTTTGTGGGAATACATCTGAATACCTATGCATTGAGTGTGTATTTCAATAGCTCTCTCAATACACTTGGCGTTTCCCATTTATTCTTGTTTGGTGTTTTTCCCAGATTGTCTCTGGAAAACAGCGTTTTGGTCCCTATTGCGGCAGCAAATTCCCAGGTCCTCCTGAAATCAAAACCAGGAGCAACGTTCTTGACATAATCTTCCAGACAGACCAGGGCACACAGCACAAAGGCTGGAAAATACGCTACTATGGGGACCGTGAGTAAACGCTCGGGAATGTGTTCACTCTGCTGCTGAGTTAGGGACAGGGTTTGTCCCAGGTCACATCCATGGCATGACAGCATGTTAACATGTTCACAGCTGCTGGTATTGAGTAAGGCTATGCCTGCTTACTAGGAGAAAAAAAATCACTGGGGAGAAGGAAGTTGGGAGCTGGGAGGAGAGTAAATCTTTAACCAGTTCATCACTCATTTCCACCTATCTTTTTGTAGCTGTATCCTGTCCCATGAGTGTCACCTCCAACTCTGTTCTTGACCCAAAGAAGGACAGGTATATCTTAAAGGACATTGTGAAGGTGACCTGTGTGGAAGGCTATGAAATTGTGAGGGTAAGTGAAATAAAAAAGCATATGTCCCCTCTGGCCCACTCAGCAACATCTTGAGGCCATTCCCATCAGGGGTCCTGAGTACCTTTGGGAACCCAAAGCTTTCAACACAACAGTAGCAAGAGGAAACCTCTTCCAGCCACTGCAGTATTTTGAGGCCCCTCCACTGGAGCACCTGTATCAGATGTATTTCATGTCCAGAGACTTACATGGATCATGTGTTTTTCTTCCTAGCAAAGAGATAGCATCACAAGTTTTCTCTCCAGCTGTCAGGAAAATGGTGAATGGAGCGACTCCCATTTGAGCTGTGTTCGTAAGTGACCTGTGTCTGTCGTGTGGGAAGGGAATTGGAATGGAGTGTTTAGGCTCTAGATCCACTGTGTCTCCAGATTAGGAGGATGCTGAAGTACTGGGATGTAAGAATGCTGAAGGGACAGAGAAAGTGAGTCCCCATGACTCTTACAGGGATTAGAGAAGCTGAGTGGTTCCCTCTGGTACAAAATAATCATATTGTTGAGTGAGGGTGCCCCTTTGATTGTATTTGATCCTTTTAGTTTCTTCTCTACAGCTGTGAACTGTGGTGACCCCCCTCCTGTTGACAATGCCCAAGCCTCATACGTCTCTGAACTCCAGGAGCCTCTGTACACAGCTGCTGTCCGCTATCAGTGTGAGGCACCCTACTACACCCTAGAAAACAAAGAGCATGGTGAGCATTGCCTCTGCCACACAGTCATATTCCTTTGGTTGAAGGCCTAAGAAATGGTTCTGGCACCATTACAGGGCTGGGATTTTATGCCATCAGGTCAAGACTGGTGTGGGGTTGCAGGCAGCAGTTTTGTGTTGCCTCTGTATTTAACACAGTCTAACAGTGCCTGGGCTGTTGACCTTAAATGCATTAGCAAGTCCTCTCTCCATTTGCCCTGTGAGTGAACCTTGCAGGTTTTTGTCACATGTAGCACAGGGTTCTGGTGGAAAAGTAAAGGACTCAAGAAATCTGTTAGATGAGGTTTCTCCCAGAAAGGGATAGAAGCACCCTGGTAGGGAGATAACAGCAATATTTACCAAGCTGTGCTTGCTCTGGAAATAAGAAGGCTGATACATCATATACAGTAGTGTTATTTACCCTGCATTCATCTTGATTGTGTCCTTATGGAACTCTTCTTTCTCTCGTGTTTTCCAAGTGATATATCAGTGCTCAGCCAGTGGAGAATGGGTCAACGAAGAGATGGGAACAAAGCTACCAAAATGTGTCCCAGGTACTACCAAACACTGTATGTGCATGCAGCATATGAAGAACACTGCTTCTTTCATCTCTGGATTTTTCTTTTCTTAACTTCCAGCTGATAGAGAGAATTTTAAAACCTGTGTACTGTTCAGTTTACCCTCATAGAGGAGGCAGCATGGCTTGGCCTACTTGTACATGATGCCTGTTCACTCCTTCAAAGCCCTGGATCCTCACTGGCAAAGTACAAGGTTCAGGTGGAGGAGATTCAGCTCTCTTGAAAGTTCAGTCACCACTTAGACAGTGATTTGGATTATACAAGTACACAGTGAAAAGGGCAAATTGAAAGATAAAGCTCAGGGAATTTACTACCCAAGAGGAGGCTGCAAAGAATATGAAGCCAAATTCTTCTCAGTGGGACACAGAAATGAAAGGCAATGACAGGCTTGAGTTGCAACAAAGGAAATTCTGGTTGTATCTAAGGAAAAATGCTCCCCCAGAGCACTGGAACTGCTGTCCATAGAGTCTGGCTAATCAGTGCCCTGGGAGATGAGCAGAAGTTGCCTGTCAAAGCCCCAGTAACCTGCCTTTGGAGTTAGGAGGGCAGAGGGGAGGGCAGTTAGGGAAGAACTAAAGCTTGAACTAAAGACACTGAGAAGTGCCTTCCAGCCTAAATCATCCTATGATTATGTGAAATTCTTTAACCAATTCTGCTTCATGCAAATTAGAAGCTATCTGCTGGCTATAGTTCCTTAATATCTGATTTTCTAAGAACTCAATGCAAGCAAGGCAAAGTGGTAAGAAATCAGTTTCCTAGCTATGTCAGAATGACCAGTCTTATTTATGTCCTTATTATTAACATTCTGCAAAATGTTACTGAACATTTTGCTCAAAAAGCATGGAGCATCTCTGCACCCAGAGGACCCACATATAAGATCCCCTGCTGCTTAAGATTTTACAAACTTAGAGGATGGAGAGGCAAAATGGTAAAACATCAGTGACAAACCTGAACTCTTAACATGAGAGTATCTGGAGTTCACAAAAAAAAATATTAAAGAGAGTGTCATATTTCTAAGAAATCAAACAAGTATTTTTTCAAAGACAATCCCTTCATCTAAAGAGCATAATTCAGCAAAGGAAAAATGCCGACTAGAAGGCAATTAAATTGCCAGCTTTGACATACCTAACACTGTCAGGGTGACAACTGCTTTCCAGAAAACTGAATTTGAGAACAAGCATTTTAAATCTAAATTGAGTGTTGATAGTATTTTTTCTAGAATTTTTTTTTTTATTTCTCTGTAAATACTAATTGCAAGCTCTGTGGTGTAAAATATAAACATGGTTACTCAGATTCAAAAATTATTTAGAGGATTCAGGAAGGAGGGGACTGGGGGCTTTTCAGCAGTGCCACAGAACCCCCTGTTTGTAACTGCTAGTTCTCTTATCTGGTCTTTCTCCCATCTTTCTTTCTTTTCTTTCTAGTCTGTGGGGTGCCTAGTAATCCCATCCAAGACACAGGAAGGATTTTTGGAGGCACCCGTGCAGAAAAGGGCAACTTTCCCTGGCAGGTGTATTTCCATGACCCCAGGGCAAGTGGAGTGCTCATCTCTGACAGATGGGTGATGACTGCAGCTCACGTGCTGGAGGGATATGACAAGCCCCCCATGTACGCTGGGGTAATCGATGTTCGTAGAGAATCCCTGAAGTGGGAAGCCACAAAGCTTATCCCAGAAGCTTCATTCATCCATCCTGGTTGGAAGGAGGAGCCCGCAGAAACCAGGATCGATTTTGATAATGATATTGCGCTACTGAAGCTGAGGGATCCCGTGAAGATGGGTCCAAACATCTCACCCATCTGTCTTCCTGGTAAATCACCTGAATATGAGCTGCAAGAAGGGACTCTGGGCTACATTGCTGGATGGGGCCGGAGGGAGAGAGGAAGACTCCCTGCAGATCTTTGGAAAGCACAGATTCCCGTGGTGAACATGGACAAGTGCCGGTCTGTGAAACCGGACAACTCTGACGATTCCATCATTTACATATTCACCGACAACATGATCTGTGCTGGTGGGGGCAAGGACAGCTGCCAGGGGGATAGTGGTGGAGCCTACGCCATCCAGGATCCTCTGAATGCCACCCGCTACTATGTGGCAGGGCTCATCTCCTGGGGGCCAAAATGCGGCACCTTTGGTCTTTACACCAAGGTGGTGCGTTACCTGGACTGGATCAGAGAGACCATGAGGGAGCACGAGGATGAGGAAGGTTGGCAGAAATAGCTGTTCCTCCTCTCAGCACCGTCCCCCTTTCTAAATGTGACGGCTGCACGTTTGGGCTGGCCGTGACCCTGTTCATTCCATGTATATAGTGGGCAACATATAACACATCATAACTCACTGTGCCTGTGCTGAGTGGAGAGTCAGCAGAGTGGATCTGTTTCTCCCACTGTCATCATGTCTGGGAAGGGAAATTCCCTTTCTTCCACTCATAGCAGTGTAAAAGGAAGGCATTATTCTGAATAAAGAGGCTCCCTCTGCTTCCTTTAATTTTTTTCAGCTCTATTTTTTTTCCCACTTGGAGAAGACCTCGCTGTGCCCCTTTGAAACCAGACAGGGAGGTTTCCATGAAAACAAGAGAAAATAGTTGTTGGTTCCCAGGGAAGGTTCAGAGCCTGGTTTCTGATTTATGTATTTCCTGACCTGTTCAGAATATCTAACAGCATTAAAGAATGTCCAAACTGCCTTTTGTGCAATGTGCTATTGTGTCTGTAATGCCTTTCTTCTTAGTCTAGACCTAGCTCTCCTTGAAACTCCCTAAATCAAGTGTCTAATCGTATTCTGACCCTGCCAGCTTTCATCTAGCTGGAACTTGTAGTCCCTCACCTCTCTACCAGAGTCTTTATAAAAAGTTCTTCTGAGATGGTTCCATCTCACTATCAACCATTGCCAGCAATGAGGACTTCAGACTTCTGAATTAAGTTGAAGAGAACAGACCTCTTCAAAAGAATTTCATTCACCTATCCTCAGGCTTTACTTTTTTCAAATTTTATTCAGTTAGAAAAGAAATAAAGCTTGGTTTGGGTTTTTGTTTGTTTGGTTTTTTTTTGTTTTGTTTTGTTTCAAAACACTACCTTTTCTTGATTTAGGGAAGGAATATTATCTGACGTGTTAGAGGTATTTTCTGTTCTGGAAGGTTCTATATCACCCACAGACATCGTTCCACTGAGATGATCAGGGAAATGGTACAGATGGCATATACTGAAGGGCAGAGTTTGTTCAGCTTGAGAGGAGGAAGCTAACTGCTGTATTCAGATACCTAAATTTCCAGCTGAGCTTTTTCCTAGCAAGTGGGTGAGCACTGGAACAAGTGCCACAACAGACTGTCCCTAAATCTCTTGATAACTTTCCCTGAAGCTCTGAAGTTACCCCCCACTGTCAGCAGTGGATTGGTCAGAGATATCTTCTTCCAGCCTAAGTTTTTATAGGAGTTTAAGAAATGGTAAAGGGGATGTATATCTCCTTATCTCTTGGAAGATTTCATGTGGAATCCTGCACTCAGCTCAAGCACCTTCAGTTTTGTGTAACAAGCAAAACATCATTGGATTGTTGAACTAGTGAGCAAGGATCTTTCTCTTGTTTCTCTCAGTGACTCATAAGAACATGGTAGGTTATTTTGCAGTAGAAAAGCTAGTCAAGAAGGCAGCTCCAGAGAACACCCGCAACACAAGAGAGGTCACCTTTTCTCAGTGTCAGCATCATTTTAGAGCTGCTGTCCTGCTGTTAAAGCTTTATTTCATTCAGTAAAAAAAAAAAAAAAAAAAAAAAAAAGAATCCATCCTCAACTTCTGATCAGTAAAGTTTCCTGAGATCCCTTCCCCATGAGACTGGTTGTTGCCTTCCCTTCCACATTCCTGTTTTTGGGATGTGGCATCACACAGTCAAGTTATTTTTGCCTCCCTTGAAGCCACCTGGGGTTTCAGACTGGGTAATCTAATGGTAGTTTTGGGACAGATAAGCAGCTGCCACGGGCCATTGCAGAACTAGAAACACTTCAGTGGTAGGTAAAGCAATCCCTATATAAAGTCCATAAATTGCTTTCAGTGGTGAGAAATATTCAGTTTTTAAAAACACAGACAAAAAAACCCCCAAAACCCACAAAAAAACAAAAAAACAAAAACAAAAACCCCAAACAAACAAACAAACAAACAAAAAAAAAACAAAACCCACCCACACACAAACAAAAAAAACCCCAACCAACAAAACCCCACACCACCTGGTTTATCCAGCAAGTATTTTAATATTCATGGAATCTCACTGATGCCAATGGGCTTATGTGCACTGTACTCAGCAGAAACCACCCCATCCTTCAAGGAAGCCTTCTTCCCTGCAACCTTCCCATAAAAGTAGACTGCAGCAGTCTCATGATATCAACATTTCAAACCATAGCATGTTTGCTGTCATGAGATTCCCTGATACCATTAAGGATTCATCCGGTTATAAGATTTGCATGAACCAGAACATCCACAAAGGCGTCCCCCAAGCTGCCAATGGTACAATCAAACAGCATGGTGGCTTTCAGAAGTGCTCGTGATGAAGGTTACATGCTTTGTGTGCTTGAAAAGCCTTTGGGACATCATCAAAAGCTTTGGCTATGATTTGCCGTGTCTGGAAATTGATATGCTTCAGTAACAGACAGCAATACCTAGGACCTGTCCTCCTTTATTATCCCATTGATCCAGTCCACATAGCTGAGGATTTTGGTGTAGAAGCCGTAGCCTGTGGCACAGCCGATTCCCCAGGAAACGATGCCGGTAGCCACCCAGCGACCGCTTTCCCTGTCCAGCACCGTGAAGACGCTCCCACTGTCCCCCTGGCAGGTATCCTGCTTGCCTTCGAGGAAGCCAGCACAGAACATGTTCTCAGAGAAAACCATAGGGATGCCTCTCTTATTACTGTCCAGCCAACTCTGACACTTCTCTTGAGCAACTGCTGGCAGGCTCACGTACTTCAAATCGCTTGAGATGCGGTTTTTATCCACACCAAAGCCGCTCACGTAGCCCATGTGCCCGTGCGTGTAGAACGAGGTGTTGGTAGCATCTGGGAGACAGATAGGCAGCAGTGTAGGGCCCAGAGTTACTGGGTTTTTCAGCTCCAGCAGGGCAATGTCCCCGTTGAAGTTGTGCTCATCTGTAGGGTTGAAATCTGGATGGACAAAGATCCTACGTACAGGATGGTTACCCATCCTGTGGAGCTCGTCTACATTGGTGTGGCCGAGGAAAATGTCAGCCTCCTCTGCCAGCTGCTCCAGGCTCACATTATTCCGTACTCCTCCTTTGGGGAAGATGGTGTGGGCAGCAGTCAGGATCCAGCGATCGCCCAGGAGTGCACCACCCCCTCGTCCATTGATGCCAGTCAGAGCCTGCCAAGGAAAATTGCCTCTCCCTGCTGATTTGCCACCCAAGATCCGCTGGAATTCAATAATGGGATGCACTGGCTTCCCACACACTGTAGAGAAACAGAAGAACATGAGACCTTCTGTTGTCCTGCCTTTCCTCTCTCTTTCCTCACCACCACTGTCTGATTTCACTTTATTTTGGCTTTCTGCATAGTTTTCCCTTTTCTCTCAGGGATAAGGAAATCCCTCATTCTTAATCCCTCATGATTGTAAACATGAGTCAGAAAATACCAGACAAACTCAGAGTTTTTACTGACCTGGCAAGCAGGATGGAATTCTCTTCTGGCCATCTTGATCCAGCCAGGTTCCCTCAGGAGAACAGGTGAATCTGTCTGTAGGATGACAGGGAAGGGAATGAGACCCAGGCCTGCAGGCATGGGGTGGGAAAACAGACTAGACTAGACTAGACTAGACTAGAATAGAATATTTTCAAGAAGTTCCTCAGCCCTTCCATCCCAAAGCACTCTTTCCTGGGAAAAGCTGCCTGTGGTAGGGTGTGGAATGTTTCCATCTGTACATCTTGAAGCACCTTAATTCCAGGGGAGCAGTAAAGCTCAGGCACTGTACAAGGAAAGGTTGAAGGGCCATCTGCCTGAAGTCTTATCTTCACGAAGTCCACAGGTGTACAGAGCACTGTTTGACCTTATTTAGCTCAAAGAAGGAAGAGAAGTAGCAAAAGCATGGATTTTTAGATTCAAGTTTCCGGTGTTGGCAGTTTGCAGAGAGTAGGACAAGGTGGTTTGTCCCAGAAATGGGAACCAGGTGAGTCAGTTACTGTACATGCTCAGTATCTATTTCTGAGCCTAAGTTGCAGGTCAGCTAAACTCACATGTCATCTCTCAACACAAACTCCACTACCTCCAACACTCTTGCTTTTCTTAGAAAGTTTGTGCTGGTGACTAAAAAGATTTTTATACAATTTGTCTTAACACTGAAATAAATGCTTCTAAGAAAGTGTTTGCTGATCTCTTTCAAAATTGATTGAATTATGATGACTGCCCATCATAATTTGACTGGAGCTGATATTTGCTTGCTCCTGATTTTCCTTCTGGTGAGACTGAGCTCTGACTCTATATGAAGGAGTTAAACTCAGATGCAAGAATAATCAAATTGAACATTAGTACCAACTTAAAGAACTCTTTAGTAGCACGTCACCTCCCTCCAGCATGCAGCACAACCGTGTGTCCATGCTGGTAACTGTATCCAGAAACTGATTCAGATGATTTATTTTTTTTTCTTGTCAGGCTAAATGAGCAACCAAGGCAAGGAAATCATTAACTCCTTATGCTGTTCTTGGAATCAAAGGTCCTGCATCATCAAGTAATGTCTCAGGTGTAAAGAGAAGGCATGTGAATGATTTTGAATGATGGCTTAGTTTTTCTGAGCTGCTGCATTAAAATAGATTTTTCTGCAAGTATGCTGTTAGATATCTCTGCAGCTGAACAATATTCCAAAGAGTTAAACAGTGTTACACTGGAGTGGAGTGTGTGCTTATTTATTTGCTTCTGTAGCAACTTGGACTGATGCAGTAAGCTTTATAAATTTTGGTGATTCCCAGACACCATGCCTCAAATTTCAGTGAAAGAAGGAAATCCACTAGAAAAAAATGAACCATGACTGAGAGAACAAGACCTTTGGCAAACTTTAAGGGGAGCATGTACGAGGGATGTGATGGGCTCTGGGAGTGAAGCAGGGTGGGAATAGGCTGAGACAAGAAGACTCCAGAGGTATGCTGCAGGGTCAAGAAAAGACAGGATAGTCTTCACAGGAGGAAAGCATGAGTCCTAAGCCTGGGGAAAAGAGAGAACTCTAACTGGAAATGTGAGAGGGCTTTCCAGGCACAGGTTTCAGTGTCTGTGTGAGATCAGCACTCACCACCACCCGTTCCAGTGACGATGTGGTAATAGGGCTCATTGCACCGGTATGAGATCACTGACTGGTACTCGTTGTTTGCAGATTTGTTAATGTAGCTGAATACACCGTTGGCCAGGTTTTTAGGGCTGCCACAGTTCACAACTACAACGAAGGAAAAAAAAAGAAGACGTGAATCAAAGACAGACTGAGTGCAATATGGGCACTGGGGCCATGATGTGACAGACCAGTTAGGACAGCGGGCAGAGCGCTTGTCCCAAAATAGATCCCACACTGGGATCTTTTGCTTTTAATCATTGCAACATCATAGTGATTTTTGAATGATATTTTATGAATTTTTGTAAGGGACGAAAAACATCTGAACTTTTGCAAGCAGAAAAATCTGAACCAATGGTGGACCTCCACAGGTCCTTCCAGACAGCACATCCATGCCATGGACATGCCATGCCATGGACATGTCCATGCTATGGCATGGACAAAGAGAGTCAGAGAGGATGAATTTCCCACATTCCTGGTGGAGGAAAGCCACAGCAGGGGGTGTTATTCCCATTCTCAGGTCACTCACTTTCACAGCGGGGCATGGGTTGATGCCATGTGCCATCAGCCTGGCAGACAGCTGTGAAGGACACCAGCTTTTGGTCACCCTACATGGAAGAGAAAAACATCTGTTGGTTGTACAGAGCCTTTAATACCTCCCCCACATTAAAATATTATTCTGTGTGCCCATCTTTTCACTTCTGTCCAATATTTGCCCCTCTGCAGTCTGTTCCAGTTGCCATCTCCTCCTGCCTTCCCTCTATCCCGTGTTTGCCACAGGCTACACACTCTTCATAGCAGGCCAAGACACCAGCAGCCAGCAACTATAAAACCATGATGAGTCAGAGGTACTACCCAGCCCTGGCAATAGGGAGGCAGGTAGCATCTTCTGCTTTCATCTTCTGATTTCATATCCTTCCAAAGAGGTGTTCTTGTTTACCAACTCTTCCTGGGATCTTTGTCTTTAGTCTTCTACCAGGACTTCATCAAAGAGAAACTGCACAAGGAAGAGAGCTAGGAAAAGGGAAACCACTGGAAGAAAGCTGAGAGAAGCAAAGAAGAAACAGAAATTACAAGAGAATTTGCCATGAGAGAAATCTCCGAAGGAAGATTAATGGCAAAGTGAAAGACACAAACTGAAGACAAAACAGAATACGGCTGAAGGGAATGGAGAAGGGATCTCACCTTCATCAGGTTATACCCAGTCTTGCAGCTGACAACAAAATAGTCCTGAAACTGATACACAGGCTGCAGGTCCCTGATGATGGTAAACTGATCCAGTGGGACAGGCTGTGGGCACCGTATTTCTGTTAGAGAGTGGGACAGATTAAGCTGGGATTAGCAAACACTGTCAGCAGGCTGTAGTAGCCTCTGGGGGAGAAATCTCTTACTCTCTGAGGTGTAGTGGATCTTCCAGCCACGGCTGAACCCTGACTCATCTGTCAGGAAGAGTATGTCCACCTCATTGCTGTTGGTTTCAATGATGCCTGGTGGTTCCCTGCCACAGAATTCACCAATCTCTCTCCCTCGTGCTTGGATCTGAGGAGGAAAACATGTATCACAGGGACAGAAACACACATGCCTCTCTGCCATTGTATGCCTGTTTCAACCCAGACCAAGTTTACCAGAGCGCCTGTGATGGTGAATAGGGCTGGTTGTCATCTTTGCTGATGCCTTCACTGACAGATCAGAACAACAGACTGACCTACCACAAACTCTGCTTCTCCCTTATCTGGGGATCAGAGCCATCAACCCCTGAGATTAAATCAAAGGGAAATTAAACTGCAAGAAGAATGGGGTTTCTTTTCTTCACTCACAGTGGCCTATGACCCAGTGGCTCTGACCTCAGGACAGTGATAATTAAATGCACTGAGGGAGAGACAGGGGCTCAGTCCTTCGTGCTGGGGCATTCTGCTTGTACTGATTCCATATTTCTCATCTGAATAGTGGTGTCCCCATGACTCCTGTCCAGGTCTGGCAGCAGGGTTGGGAGGAGCGTTTGCTAATCTCAGTACCTTGAGCTGGTCATAAGGACAGTGGACTTGCTGGTGATCATCAATCTCAAAGGGTTCCAAGAACTTGAGGGAGATGGACAGGCCTTCCTGCAGACGGATGCTGTAGTTACACCGGAGGTATTCGGGGTAGGGCTGGGGGTACTCGGGGCTGCTCAGGTACCCAGATGCCTCCGTGAACAACTCACTGCTGCACTCCACTGGTGATGAGGAAGAAAGGAGTGGTCACATCCTGGGGCTGTGCCTGCCGCCCCATCATCTGCTTCCTAAGTCACTTATCCCACGCTTCCTGCATGAAGGGCTCCTTCTCTGGGACCCTCTGATCTTTTAAAATTTCTCTTTACCTTTGCAGGAGTGGTGGTCACTCTGAAGCTGGTAGCCAATCCGGCAAGAACAGAAGTAGCCACCCACATAGTTGTGACAGAAGTGCTGGCACTGAGGCCTTTCATCGTTCTCAGCAGCATTGTTAGGGTCACACTCATCCAGATCTGAAGACACAGGAAGTGAAGGGGTAAGGGGAGGAAAGTGTTAAATCTCCCTGCTCTACACTGACAGTACTTAGAGATCCATATCCTTGCCTAAAGCTTGTCTTTATTTGCCTGGCAAGGAGGGAAATTGGTGGGAGCCACACAGGCTTTTCCTTCTGCCTGCCGAGGGCATTTCCTACTCACCCACAGCTCTGTAATACGCCAGGAAGCCCCTGTAGGGAATCACTGTGCCATTGTCTTCATTGGAGAAATCAGAGCGAAACTCGAGGTGCATCCTGTTCCCCTTAGATACAAACTCCTTTCTTCCCGGGTGATTGCCTGTGGTTGACCCAAGCCGGCCACAATATCGGCCCAAGTCCTTCTTGTCTGCTTTGATCTGTCAAAGTTAAGGTGAAATCAGTGTAGCCTCACAAGATTGAGTCTGCTCCACGCACTGATATTGCCCAACCATGAGCTGTCAGTGCTTGCTCCTCCCATTCCTATCTTTAACTCCTTCCCTTTCCTTTGTGGGAGGCAGCAGAGGAGGGCTGGTGGATGAAGAGCCATAGTGCGTGGTGGCCACTGGATTGCCACCTCCAGGCACCCCTTGGCCCGGGTGTCTGTGCACCTACCTTGACATAGTCATAGAAGCAGGACTCAGACGGCTCCAGGTCAAAGTATTTGAAGGTCAGCTTCACCACATAGCCTTTGGGGACCTGGAGATCCCAGCTGCTGATGTTATTGTTGGGATATGGCTTGGGATAACTAGGGGATCTGACCTCCCCAAAAAGGGGAGAACCTCTTGGGACCGGACTGGAACCGATCACTCCAAAAAAGAGGAAGGCCCATGGGAGACAAGGGACATGCCTGTGAACACAATAAATAAACTATGACATTGCATAAAATTAGGTCGTTCAAAGTCAGGGGAGACTTCACAACTGACTTGTGTACTGTCTAAAGGAATGCAAACACAGGAGGCCTAGCTGCAGGACCAACTCCTGGCTTGGATCACTCAGGAACAAGAAGGGCAGCTGAAATGAAGATACCAGCACTAACAAGGCTCCAGTAAGCTATTGTAGTAGCCTCTACAGACAAATTCATCAACCCAGGAAGCAGTGTGAAGTAGCATGTGTGAATTCCCTGAGTAAGGTCTGCATGTTCCCAGAATTTGTAGGGCTGATTCTTACAGAACCAGGAGAAGTTTGGTCCCCCACGACCCTGGGCCAGCGGGTTGCTTCAGGTTATCGCTAGTTTAGGATCCTTGGCCAGGATCTGAAGATCTCAAGTTCGGTTTGCCACGGAGCAATCCTGCTACTATCTCCTGGGCAGCCCTCTACCCAGTCATGCCTCCATCCCTGATTTCCAAAAGCTGGCACTCACATTTTATTTTCTCTCATTCTGCGCATCTCCCCTCTTGCCCTCTGTGCTCCTCGGAAACAAGCTCACTGCCCCAGAGCAGCAGCTTAGCCCCGTTGTCCTATTCTCCTCCCTGGAAGCTCCTACCCCGCACGACCCCCCTCCCTGCCCCGAGGCTGTGCCGGTCCCCCTGCCCCGAGCCCCGACTCACATCTCTGTGCGCTCGCTCGCCGCTGCCCGCGCTGCCCGGCGGAGCTCGGAGCGGGGAGCGGGGGGCGGGCGGGACGGGGGAGGAGGAGGAGGAGGAGGAGGAGGGAGCGAGGGAGGCAGGAGCGGGGAATAGAAAGCTGGACTGCGAACAGCCTGGCGCCGGACCAGGTCCCAGCGCCGCCTCTGCTGCCCTCTGCTGCCGAGCGCCCCGGCCCCTCTCCGCGAACACGGACACGCGAGTGCCCGGCGGTGCCCCGGGATGGCCACGCAGAGCCGAGCTACCTCCTCTGGCCCAGGAGGCAGGAAAACGATTGCCAGAGATCCCTCTGAGGGCTTGTGTTGGGGAGGATGAAGTAGCTAGGCCTTGCAGAGATAATTTAATAGTAAAAGATTCTAAAACTATGAAACCCACAAGAGGAATAGAATTAAAAGCAAAGTTTGAACTGTAAGCATGGACAGGAAGAAGGTGATTAAGCAGCTGAAAGGCCTTGGCTGGGTGGGTCAGTGACACCCCTGCCAAGACAAAAGGATGAATGAAAAGCTGCACCTTCTCAGGTATCAGGGATAAGGTGGGTTTCACAGGTTTTGGTATGTAGAGTAAGTAGTATTGTAATGTTGTAGCTCCCATAGGCTGTATGTAGATTCTGTAGGTTTTGTATCTAGAGGTGATTGGTTAATGTTCATTAGCATATTCACGATAGAAAGGATTAAAATAGAATGTAACAGAGAGTTCTTGCTCTTTGCGTGCCTTCCCTTGGACCCTCTTAGACTTTGCACTGGATCCCTGGACCCTTCCCCAGTCAGGCTGCCTTCCCATGACCAATAAAGCACGTGTTCCAAAGAGTATCCTGATCTTCAGGTCGTCTCTCTCGCGGACTACAAGCGTGTTTTCTAATAGGCTTGGTTTGTCATCCAGAGGCTGTTCCGAGTCCGTTCCCACCGAAAATGTCCGCCTAGGATGTCCCCCCCTCAACCCACAATCCTCCTGTTTTCTGGTATAGAAAGATGAAAAAATTTATAGTCTTCACAAATTAATTCAAACTTTGAAAAATCGAGCTGTCAAAAAGATAAGTTTTCTCAATTCTGACCTGCTGAAGAGCACTTCTGAGATTTTTTTTGGGGGGGGAGGCTGGGAACTGGGATCATCTTCAAGAAAAGCAAGAAGCCTCAGGCACTTGAGTTACAGAGATGTTAAGAAAAATGAAAAAGTCTACAGAATTAAAGGCAGTCTGAGAACAAATCCCTTTTCAAGGACCCCTCTTGATGTTTCTTCTGCAAGCATTTTTAGGATAACCAAGATAGATAGATAAGGCCCTCTATTTAATGAGGAAACGAGAAATATAGCAACTTAAAAACTCCTTTCAGGCTTTTAACAACATAGTGCCCAAGACATATATTTGTGTCCCCAACTTTATGAAGTTTAAAATTTCTTGGCTGTCGGGCTTTGGTGTAAGAGATAAAACACCATTTTAGTGTTCTTCCTTAGAATTATGAGTGGCTTCAGAGAGGTTAAGAAGTGTCTCGCATTGAAATCAGAGGAAGCAATTCACAGCCACAAAAACATGTTGAATGACGATGAAAAGAGTGTTAAAAAGAATGAAGAAAGCATCTTTGGGATATTTGTGGGAGTGTACTAGAGAACCTGCTCATCAAACATCTTTGAATTATTATCCGAAAAAGATATATACATATATACATATACTTACATGTGTGTGTGTGTATATAATATATATATACATATATATATAAAGATATATACATCTGTGTATTTGTATGCCACTGTAATAACAACACATGGCCCCACCTATCAGATTTAAGATTAAACAGGGGACATTATCCCCGTGCTTCCTGATGTCCAAGTATGTCCTCTGGATGATGAACACGCTTGGGCAGGCTCACTGCTGTGCTGTGCTACTCCAGAGTGGTTTCTTACTTAGAAACCACACCTGGAAAGTAGCTGGGAAGTACTGGAAACTGCTCCTGGAGTGATCTGTTTTGAGCAGGTCAGTGGTGGGAAGAGCGTTCCCTGGCAAAGCACGGACAGACAGACGCCCCCGGGGATCATTTCTAGGGATGCGGATAACACCGCGGTGTCCTTGACAAGCAATCTGCTCTCCAGGGGGCACTTACTGGGAGTGTCCCGCGACACTTTCAAAGCACATCCCCCGTGTCTTCATTTCCTTCTCCTGTCCCGAGAACATCATCTGGGACAACAGGAGAGTGCTTCAGCTGGTGGAGCAGCGGTGGTTAGCTGGGGGCACACCCAACCCGAGTAGCCCATCTCTAACACACATCCCAGAGACGCGCCTGATTTGGACAGCACAGCTGCATCCTCAGTCCTGCTCCAGTGCTCCCACTGGTGGCGTTCCTCTTCTTCGTGTTAGGCTGGAGCCAAGAAATACCACGGTACCGGTTTTTTTCCTTGGAAGGACATACGTGCCCATCTTTGCACAGGGGTAGAATTCCTGTAGGACCATGGAACATATGTAGGACCACGGAACATATGCAGGACCACAGGATGCCAAAAGTAGCACTTGTTTGCTGCCTGCTGGCCTCAGCTGCACTACAAGTGACCTGGACAATAAAGACATATAATATCAGAGCTAAGTAAACAAAAAAACCCTGCAGATCTTCAGCACAGTCAAAGATGCCAACATCCTCTCATGAAGCAAGAACCCTGCTTTGAATACAGGGTTTTGTATTGCTTTTGTCTTGCAGGAGGTCACTGGAAAGAAATCTGTTCTACAGACTCAGAAACCGTGAAAATATCCTCTGGCATGTGGACTAGATCCTCTCATCCACAGAGAAGAAGGAGCTGGATACTTTGTCCTCCAGCCTGAACCAAGCAGGACAGAGAAGCACCTCTGCTTGGCCTCCTACAGCTACACCACCTACCCTACAGCACGGCAGGGCTGCAGACCCAGGCTCACCTATAAACACTGAGGTGCTTTCCCAGGGCACTCTACCTTCAACCTCCTTGGTTTGACTGCCCAAAGTACCCAAACTTTGAGCCTTCTGAGCCTTCTGAGGACACTGAAGGGACACTGGGGACACTGCCATTGGGCTTGGCCCTCACACAATCAGGTCTGTGCTGTTCAGTGGCTCAGCACTCTTTCAGAAAAATCATGCCACTTCTGCAGCTCTGGCTGATAGGGAGAGGATAATCAAAACCAAAAGAATGTTCAGGACTCTAAGAGTGGGTCTTTCCCCTGGTATGAGATGGTGAGCAGCAGCATCTTGGCAGCCTGTTTCTGTGTCTTCTAAATCAAGTAGTAAAACCAAGTGTAATACCCTGAGGGGTACACAGTTCTGCAGCACCAGCCACTCACCTATATTACACCTCCTCCCACTTGTGTCCTCCCAATATCACAACTTTCTCCTGCTTTACAGTGGCATCCCCCCTTCCCATAGCCTCATGCCTCAGCAATGTAGTGCTGTTGGGTAAGGTCACCATCTGGCTGAGGCATCACACCTATAACATGATTATGAAAGAAAAACCTGCATTATTAATGCTGGTAGTTACTACCTGAAGCCCTAGAATATGTTGCAGTACTATCCCCTATGATTATCATTAGTGTGGCCCACATCAAGTGAGAATGATGCTTATCTATGGTTCTGGCACCATCAGATGCTTCCTGAAGAAAAGGCTGTCTTGAATATATGATGGCTGGCAATGAGTCAGAAGCAATCTACTTGGCCTATCACCTCACAGGCTTACAGGAAAATTATGTGGATGGCTGGCAGGCCAGTGGAAGAGTCTGGCTAATCACCTGAAGGCAATAGTGTCTGCCACCCAACTAAGAATGCAGGCTCAGAAGAGGAGAGTTTGTACCAGCTTGCTGTGCAGGGCCTGAAATGAGCTGATTAGCTGTCGATCACACAGTCTGAAAGCCTGGACATGGTGAGGTGGCCTTGGTGCTGGGCATCAGAAGCAGCTCAGAGGGAGTTCTTGTGGCATGGAAGAGTGCAAAGAGGGCAACAGCAGAACCAGATCCAGCTGCTGTCTGCCTTTTGCAACTTCATGACACAACAAAGATCGTGTAGAGGTTCTGTATGGTAGGAGTGATGGGTTGAGGTCTGCACAGAGCAGACATGCTGGGTGGCCTGGCTCTGACTGCTCACTGGGTTTGATTGTGGCACTCAAATGGTGGATTCTGGATACTGACATGGTGCTGCTGCCTCATATATCCTCAGATACAACTGTCAAGAGTCAGAGGTTGACACTATAGGCACAGCTGCAGCTCCCCTACCCTTTGCTTATCACATGTTCTGAAGAAATGCTTTTCTCACGGAACTCATCTTTGCAGTTCCCTGAAAAGAAGCTCTCCAGAAAACACTATTTTTAAATGAGCTGCTGGCAGAAAAAAATGCACTTTTTCAGCTTATAAAGGGCTTATATTTTAAAAATCTGTCAATCTCTTGGTTCTCTGTGGTGTCAGTAGCTGCACATTTTTGTGTACCCTGCCCTTCAACCTTTTGTTGGGGGGCAACCACAAGCATTTTTCAGAAATCACTGCCTTTGGACTCGTGCTCATCCCATCAGGTGTTGTAATTAAAGAACACTTCTCTTTGTGGCACTGAAAGGCTTGGCTTTTCAGGGGACCTCACTCCCTTTGGTCCTGCCCCTTGGTCTCCAATTGCGGGTGGCTGTGAACCAGCGGAGCTACGATGGCTGTGAGCAGACTCTGCCAAAAATGCCAGAAGGAGTGTTGGAGCTACAGGTGGTGGCTGTGGTTTCTTACCCCAGGAAGAGATCCTGACCCTTCCTCACCCATGGGACCTTCTCAGGAATGCAGTGAACATGGGGCTGATTATCCAAGCCCTCACACTTCACACCCCAACATGAGAATCTGGAAGGAACAAAGTTGAGTCTGAAGGACAAGTTCTTTCCTATCCATCCTACTTGAGGATCCCAAGAAACTGTGGCTACCTCATCCCTGAAGTGCTCAAGGTCAGGTTGGATGAGGCTTTAAGCAACTTGATCTAAGTGAAATGTCACAGAATCACTTAGGTTGGAGAAGACCTCCAGAATCATTAAATCCAACCTTTGACCGATCATCAACCTTTTCAACGAGACCATGGCAGTAAGTGCCACATCCAATCATTTTGTGAACACCTCTGCGGATGGTGATTCCACCACCTCCCTGGGTAGTCCATGTCAATGCTTGACAATGCTTTCCCTGAAAAAATTCTTCTTGAATTCCATGGCAGGGGGGAGGGAAAGGGGAGACCTGGAACTAAATGATCTTTAACATCCTTACAACTCAAACTATTCCATGATTCTATGATCCCACGATCCCGGGAAGAAAGTAGCATTCCCAGAGGACCAGAGAAGAGGGCAGATGGTGGCTGCAGAAGAAGGAGCAGCCTGAGCTACCCTTGCCCACTCGACCACCGACGCCCCCATCCCCGGAGGGCATCGCGGGGTTCGGCACCGCGGTGGGGGCGGCAGGAGGAGCGCGGGAGCTGCGGGGGCCGGGCCGGCCGCGGGGCAGCCCCCGCCCCGCTCCTCCCCGGCCGCTCTTATTCTGAAAGGAGCCTCGGCGCAGCCGGCGGCCCAGTGCCCTCCCCGCCCGGCCCATCCCGCTCCCCGCCTCCCGCTCCCCGCCGGCCCGGCCCAGCCGTGACCCCCGGCCGGCCCGGCCGCTGCTGGGCGGTGGGCGAGGCTCAAGAAAACACGCTGCTACAGGGGGGCTCGGCTCGCTCGGCTCTTGTTTCTTTTCTCTTTCTAGCACTGGGGAGCGCGGGTCCCGTCCGGGCATCTCTGCGGGGAGAGCTCACTTCACCTTCTGGAAAACCTGGACGCAGACCTCGTCTTCAGCAGTCATGCGCTGGGAAAGGGGGGGCGAAAGAGGAGTTTAGGTTGGATCCCCTCCTGTCTCTCCCCAGCCCTCCCGCTGCTGGCTGGAGCCTGGCAGGCCACACGCTGACGCACTGCCGACCCTCCCAAAGCCCCTGTGGGTTTGGCTGCAGGGCAGGGAAGGGATGTCGCCTTTGTTCAGCTGTTTAACTTCTGAGTTTAACTTTTAAACCCTGGCGGCGGATGTTTGTGTGAAGCGGTGGCTGCCCCCGCAGAGCCGGGGATGAAGTCTCAGAGAAGGTGGAAGGAAACTGCAGGGCTGGCTCAGAGCCAACAGCACCCACACCGTGTCCCCCCCACTTGCTGTGACTGGGATTTTGCAAGCTGCACTGGACCCCTCCTCACCAGATGCAGCTGGTCCCCCTCCAACCAGTGCCTCCAGCCTCGGTTCCTCTTCTCTCCGAGCTGCTCACACACCAGCTGATCGCCCTCCCAGGAGACGGTTGTCTGAAAGGAAGGAGAGGGGAAGACCTGGTCCTGAGACAAGTGGATCGGGGTGACACATTCCCAGCGATGACACTGGCTGTTCCTCTCCGACACAATTTCAAATGCGATCCCTGATCTGGTGTCCCTTTAGTGGTTCCTTGGGACAAATGGGCTTTGTGGGAGGTGAATGACCCTCTGGCTTCCAAGTGCAACAACAGAGTTCTGCCAAGTGGACTGACATTCTATCTTTGCAGGGCTTTGCTCCAGAGGATAATATCCTCCAGATCCCAGAGAACTGGTTTCTGACTCTTTGCTGCTCATTCTCTTTGCAGTGAGGGATTTTACTCATAGAACCACTTACTCCTGGACCTGCACGGACATGCCAGCTCTGGGCTTGGTTCTCACTTGGTTATTGAGTCAAAAGCCAAGCAAGTCTCTGAACTCTTTAGCACACCCCAGTTCCCTGTGAAACTGCACTGCTTGGGTTTCTCACCTGGCACTTGCGTCCATCCACGGGTCCCAGGTCTTCCTCAAACTGGACTCCCAGGTCAAAATCCATAACGTAGTCCCGCAGGGAGGTGATGGTGCGGATGATCATGTGATCTCCCGTGTGGATAATCTCTTTGTCCGGCTTCAGTAGGCAGACCAACTTTCGCAGGACCACGTTGATATCTAGAGGACGAGAGAGAGGGGAGATATGTGGACGAACCGGGACCCTCCTCCGGCAGAGCTCCTTCACTCTTTTGGCCAAGGAGCATCAGCCAGAGTACCTCCTTTCCTCTACTACTGCAGCGCAAAAGTGATGGTAGGAGACAGAACAAGCAGAAGATTCCCAATTCCCTTTCTCTTTACCCTTTCCGACTCTTTAACTTTTTGGAGACACAGAACGGAACTAAAGGGGAGGAGGGAGCGTGATGGGGAGGGGGGCGTTACCTAAAGCCCGCAGGTAATTGTCCATGTTCTCTTGGGAGACGAAGCGGTAATAGCCAGTAAGGTTGGGAGGCATCCCGGGGCAGAGGGACGCGGCGGACGGCGCGGAGAGAAGAGCGCAAGGAGCCGGGCGGGCGCTGAGCTGGGACGAAGCTGGCTCGTCCAGCGGGCCGGTGGCTCTCCCGCGGTGCGGGGAGCGCTGCGGGGCGGCCCCATCCCCGCGCCCCCCGCCGCAGTAAGAGTCCCCGCGCCGGGGGGCGCGGAAAGGGCCGGGACAGCCCCTGCTCCAGCATCTCCGCCTCGGCTGGAGGCAGGGACAGCGGCTCACCTCCTCACCCTCCGCCCTCCTCGGGGGCTGCTCGTATTAAACTCTGGGCTTCCAGCCAGCGGCAAGGAGCCCTCCCTCTCCGGCCCTTCCTCGCACCGTGACGCCGGTGGCTGTGAGCTTCGTCGGAGCAGTGCACCGGCCTGCGCTCCCCACGGCGCGGACACCCCGTCGAGGAGAGGCGGCGGCAGGCTGGGAATTCCTCCCTGCCGAGCCGGAGCCCGGACTCCGGGTGCGGTCTGCAGCCCTTCGCCCCCGCTTCACCTCTATCTCCACGCCCTCCTCGTCCCTCAGTAGCCGTCCCGGTGTCGAAGCTTTTTGCCTCCCCGGGCAGGTTCCCGCAGCTCCGCGGACCGCCTGGCCCGCACTGGGGAGGCGAGGAGCGGCCGGCGCGCCCCGCCTGCAACCCGGTCGCGCATCCCGGTCGCGCATCCCGGTCCCGCATCCCGGTCGCGCATCCCGGTCCCGCATCCCGGTCGCGGATCCCGGTCCCGCATCCCGGTCGCGCATCCCGGTCCCGCATCCCGGTCGCGGATCCCGGTCGCGCATCCCGGTCGCGGATCCCGGTCGCGGATCCCGGTCGCGGATCCCGGTCTCGCATCCCGGTCCCGCATCCCGGTCGCGGATCCCGGTCCCGCAGCCCGGTCGCGCACCCCGGTCGCGGATCCCGGTCGCGCACCCCGGTCGCGGATCCCGGTCGCGGATCCCGATCGCGCATCCCGGTCCCGCAGCCCCGTCGCGGATCCCGGTGGCGGATCCCGGTCCCGCACCCGGTCCCGCGGCACCTGGCGCGGCGGCCGCGCGCATTGGCTGCGCCCCCCGCCGCCCGTGACGTCATGCTGCAGTGCGGGGCGGGGCCGGGCGGGGCCGGAGCGGCTGCCGGAGGTGCCGCCGTCCCTGCGCGCCGCCGCCGCGGGAGCGAGGGCGTGGGTCCTGCCGGGACCCGCCGCCGCCGCCGCCGCCGCGATGGGCGACCCTCGGCCCCGCGCCGCCGTCCTCCTCCCTCTGCTCTGCCTCTGCGCCGCGCTGCCCGGCAGCGCCTCCAACAAAGGTGAGCGGCGGAGCGCCGCGGGCACGGTCCCGGGCGGCGGCGGCGGGCGCTCCGCTGGGAGCCGCCGGCAGCCCCCGCCGAAGGGCTCTGGAGGGACACGTCGGTCGCGGCTCGTCCATCCGCCCCCGCGGCGCGGTGCGGCTCCGCGCTGCCCGCCGCCTTCGCCCGGCACGTTTTTGTCGGGGCATCTCCGCGGTCCCCGGCGGCTCCGGCTTTCTTCGCCCCTTCGGGCGCCCTCATGTCATCCCATCCCCATTCTCTACTTTGTCCATCTGTCATCTTAGCACCGCTTTTTCCTCCATTCTTCTCCATCTCCTAGCGCTGCCCTCGCGTTTTCACCTTTTCCACCCAGTTGTCTTGCTTTTGTTTAGTTATCGCTGGGTGGATGTAGATTCCCATCCCTTCCCTGGCATGCTGAAAGAGAATATGTTGTTTCTCCACAGACCTCTGCAGTTCATCAAACACATTCCCCAGCTCCATCTTCCAGTCCTAGTTCATCCATCTACAATCTGTCAATAAGAACTGTTTATGTATAGTCATGCATTAACAATGCAGGTTGATTTTATGTATTTTATGTGGTAAAGATAAAAGACTCCCAAACCACCCCAGCGCTACAGCTGTAACGTTCTGAATGCAGATGTTCTTTGAGCTCACAGAGGGATGGAGAAAGATGTAGGTTTCTAGATCTGTGGCTGTAGAGACAAGCGTGAGGGATTCATCCGAGGGGAGTCAGTGTGTTGGTAATCTGACAGGGTGGGAAAATCCCTAAGCATTTGAGGGACTCTGGGCTCATCGGGGAATGTGACACCTCGGGGTGCTTTCCGTGCCTTGGAAGAGTCAGGGCTAGGGGCGGGTGCACCGCAGAGCTGTGTGTACCCTGACATTGGCAGGGGCATTTATTTGTTCTGCTCTGCTTCCACGGGGCTCGGTGGCAAAGAAAGGCCCCTCATGTTCTGGATTCTCCCTCTCCTTTGTGAATTTGCACTCGGAAACAACTACCCACCTTTGGCAAATTATATTAGATTGACGGGAGCTTTCTTGAAGCTGGTAGGAGTCTGTATCCTGGTAGGAGTCTATATCCTAAAAATATTCCTAAAATGTTTTTTCTATTCTCCAACAACTCATTTCCCGAGAAATCAGATTGGTGATTCCCAAGTTGCAGGTGGATGCAGCAAAGGATTTATCTCTGTGCCATCAGCTTGTTACCCCAGCAACAGGGCACATTTGGCATTTATAGCTCTGGATCCCCACCTCAGTGGTGTGGCGCATGGATAGGGCCGGAACAGAATGGAATCCGGTGGGGACAATGGAGGGGCAGGGGGAGACGCGGGCACTTGCACACAGGGAGGATTCCACCTGCATACTGAGCAGGATGGATGTTTCTCTGGATTTCCTACGCAATGCTTTATAATCTCAATCAATACGGTGGTGGAGAAGTGCCAACCCACGCTCTTGGCTGCCACGCCAGGCCGGATCTGCCCGCTCTGCCCTGCTGGGACAGCCCCTCGCTGACCTGTCACCCTGCCTGCTGGCCCCCCAGCCACCCCTGGCAGCACCCCCTGGCCCCGAAATGCACAAATGCTTGGTTGCACAGGGTGCTGCCCCTTTTGAGTCAACACATGAGGCCATGCCAGTATATGGCCTTTCAGAGGACACAGTGCTGCAGAAGATGGATTCAACATATTGGAAGTAGTGCCCTTGAGGGGAATGGCTCTGTATCCTGCTCCCCACCAGCTCTGAGCCATGCTGTGCTCAAAGTATTGCTGGGTTGTAATAAATCTTGGTCTCCAGGGGGTGGGAGAGTGGGGGATTATCTGGGAATGGGGGTTGTAACTAGGCCATGTAATATAATCTCTGAGGCCCATTTGGCAGGGAGTGGGCATGGGGGAGGGGTTTGTAATTTGTAATGATTTTTTTTTTCTCTCTCTCTCTCCCCTCCTATCCCCTCCCCTTCCCTCCCCCTCACCCCTTTATTTCTCCCTTTTCCTGCCCCGGAGCCTGTGTGATAAAGATTAATTTGCTATTTCTGGGCCTGTGACATTTTTCAGAGCCTCCTGCTGGCTGCTGCCTCCATGCCAAACCTGGCTGGGCTCCAGCCAACGGGATTAGCAAGGAGGGGCCAAAGGAATATGGTGCTCACCATGGAGTGGGGAAGGAAAGAGCAAGGGGCTCTCAGAATGTGTTGTTATGTGCATAGGATGGCTGACTGAAGGCGTACCTGGGCATGTCTGTGTAGGTCCTGGGCCTTAGTCTAGAGAGTGCTGGGCAAAAGTGATAATGGCTGCATTGTCCCCTGGGGATACGCCAAGGGAAGATGCAGGCTGGATCCTTTCATCATGGCTTCATTGAGCTAAAGGGTTTAGTATTTGGAATCTGTCTCCAGGCTGAGGCTACTTCTGCCTCGAGTTTGCTTTTTTTTTTAACTGCTCCAGCTTTTCTGGGCACCCAGACGTCCCTCCACTTATTTCTAATAAGATAGTAATGAGGACACAAGAAGGAACACATTGTTTCTGAAGAGGTCTCCCATGAGTAGAACTAAATAAAGATAACTTTTTTCTCCCAGCCTATTTTAGACATCTCCATTTCTAGAGAAGGTGTTGAGGGGTGGTTGTTACTTGCCAGGGGAGTAAATTATTCTCTTTTCCTACTGAACCTGCAGTTGGTGGCTAATGCATTCCTGTCCTCCATCCCTTACCCCAAATCTGCCTCAGCAAACAAGCACAAACCATGGATTGAGGCCGAGTATCAAGGCATCGTCATGGAGAACGACAACACCGTCCTGCTCAACCCACCGCTGTTTGCGCTGGACAAAGATGCCCCGCTGCGCTATGCAGGTAGGTGGGGACACGGCTCTGGCAAGGGTGGAGGGCAGGGACACAGTGACATTCATCCCTGTGCTGGGTCCTACCTCTCTTCAGGAAACAGTCACCTCCAAACCTTGTTCCGGAGGAGGTCCCTAGTGAAGTCTGGAGGCAATTTGGGCACAGCTTGATTTAGGATGCTGTGAGCTGTTTCCTTAGGGAGAGGAACCGAGGGTGGAGCCAGCTACTTTTTGACGCAGTTCTGCTATTTCCAAAGATCACATGCACAGCACTGTGTCTGTGAGCCCTGGAGAAAGCTGGTAGGGCACACTTCCTTGGCAGTGCTACATCCCCTCACAGTCAGCACAAGTCCCCGGAACAACAGACGAGGCTTTCAGTGGTTGTATTCCTAGTGCTTGCTAGGCCACGCCTGGAGTTTCCTCATGAATTCTTCCTCAGCTTTGGGAGAGTAAATGTGGCCCCTGTGAGCTGAATTTTAGGGTTTAGGTGACCCTGTCTGCAGTTCCCTGCGGTACTCTGCGCATCTTGCCTGTGTGGGTGGATGAGACATCATGGATCTTCCTGCTCTGGCTATCTGCAGTATGTGGCCTGTTTTGCCTCCCTGAGGAATGCAGAGGAGAAATAAGGTGCTCCCCCAGGACTGTGGCTGTGTGGCACTAATAAATGTAGCTTGAGCCTTGTAACCTTCAATCTTTCGTGATGCTGGTTAGGACTCCTTGCCGTGGGAGTATTCTCCAGTAGATGGCAATCTGCACCATTAATGGCTGTAAGGGATAGCAGGAGGAACTCCTAGGGAGCCAAAAACTGCTCAAAATGAAAGATGATAATGGGGGAGAATGGAAAGTGTAAGTTAAATAGGAAGACAATATGGGAAAGGAAAGCAAGGGGTGTAATGTGCTCTCCTCAGTCCTTTTCTTCCTCCCCTTCCTCTCTGTTTTTGTGTGTACCAGGTGAGATCTGTGGCTTCAGGATCCATGGGTCAGGGGTACCTTTTGAAGCTGTGATCCTGGACAAAGCTACAGGAGAGGGGCTGATCCGGGCCAAGGAACCAGTGGATTGTGAAGCACATAAGGAGCACACGTTTACCATCCAGGCCTATGACTGTGGAGAGGGACCTGATGGAGCAAATACCAAAAAATCACACAAGTAAGTTCATGCAGACATTGCTGCACAATACAAAATGTGATCTGTGACAAAAATGTGAAGGAAAGGTGCTGTGGCAACACTTCCTTTAGCCAGAAGTATTTTTCTCTGGCCATGATATTGTAACTTGACATGCTAAGAGGAGCCAAGGAGAAAAGTTTGCTGACTGTCATGTGAGTGAGTACAGAAACGAGGGCTGTTTGACAGCAGTTTCTAAAAGTGGTGTTTTACATTGCTGCATATAGGCAGGAGGTCCAGATTGCCTTATTATTACTTTTGTTCTTTCTGGGTGGTTGGAAACCATTGTCCCAGCACCTGTGTGACAACATTGCTGCAGTGAAATCAAGGCATCTTTCCTCGTCCTTGCTTTTGACAGCTGGAAATCAGAGCGGCGCACTTTAAAAGAATGACTTACTCCAAAACTTAGGTGGTGCGTGGCTCCTAATCAGCCCATCAGTTCTTACTGCTGTCTCTCTGCATCAGGGCCACGGTGCACGTTCGAGTGAACGATGTGAATGAGTTTGCTCCTGTCTTTGTGGAGAAGCTGTACCGCGTGGCGGTGACGGAGGGGAAGCTGTACGACCGCATCTTGCGCGTGGAGGCCATCGACGGGGACTGCTCGCCGCAGTACAGCCAGATCTGCTACTATGAGATCCTGACCCCCAACATTCCCTTCCTCATTGACAATGATGGTAGGAATCCTCACCCACCACATGTGCATCACTCCTGTTTTCCTGCTCTGCTCCTTCCCTGCCAGCCCCATTTGAAGGCAGAGCTGTGCTATATAAATTTTCCAGCACTGCTGATCTATCCCGGTGAGAGCAGCAGCATCCATTTTGTGGGATGCTATAAGTTGTTACAAAGTGACACTGGGCAGAGTGACTCAACTCTTTTTTTGGTTGTTTTTGTCATTGATCAAAGTGATACGAGTGATTTTTAGAAGGAAGGTCTTTGAGGAGACTGCTTGTCCTCTACCTTGATCTCTTTGTTTTGCAAACCAGGGAACATTGAGAACACGGAGAAGCTGCAGTACAGTGCGGATCGTGTCTACAAATTCACAGTGACAGCCTATGACTGTGGAAAGAAGAGGGCTTCTGATGATGCTGAAGTGGAAATCCAGGTGAAACCCACCTGCAAGCCCAGCTGGCAGGGTATGAAACCTCCACACACATTTATCTCTTCTCTTCCCTTTTGCTCAGCTATCACTCAGTCCTGCTCATCACAAATGTTTGTATATACACATATAAATGTGTGTGCCCATATACATGGTTCAGTTCTGGCACCAACCCATCTCCATCAGGGGATGCAGCAGATGTCTAAGTCTGTTGCAAAGCCACTGAAAGGTAAATTCTAACATTGGAAAATCATTCCTTGGATTACTGTGAACTGCCATGTGTTTGATAAGGCTCATAGACTGTATTCAGCAAAGATTGTTTTTGGGGCTGCTCCTCTGGAAGATACTTGGCTTTTCCAGTGGTGTTATATTCCTGTGGGTTCACGTTAGACAATTAAAATTAAGGGGAAATCAACACAGCTAAATACCTGCTCTGCCTGGTAAAAGAGGCTGACCAACCACAGAGTGGTGACACAGCAGTATTAGCTGTAGAAGCTGGGACCTTGTACTCTGTGCTTCTAGGAAATCTTTCCATGCATTGATGCCAGCTATGTAAAGCTACGTTTCCAGTGTGGAAAGGGCCAGAATTTTGGACTAGTCCATAGATGCCACTTGTGTGTATGCCAGGTGTTCTGGCCCTGTGTCCTTGGCAGTTCCTAATCCCTCCCTTTCACTCCTTTCCATTAGGCTGGAACAAGAGGATTGAGTACACCCCCGGTGCAGGCAGCCTCGCGCTCTTCCCCACCATTCACCTGGAGACCTGTGATGAGCCGCTGTGGAACATCCAGGCCACGGTGGAGCTGCAGACAAACCACGTGGCCAAGGGCTGTGACCGGGATAACTACTCTGAGAAGTCACTGCGCAAACTCTGTGGTGAATCGGTTCTTTCCTGGGCTGAGGGCGGCTGTGGCACAGCACCCTGCCCCTCCCTCTGGAGGGTTTCCCTGTAGTAGCTGAGCCTCACACAGCAGAGGCACCAGGGGACACATTCCTCATGCAGGCTGCGGTCACTGGGGTGGGAGGACACTGAGCTTGTGTGTTGCATTTAGGGGCAATGGGTGTTCCCGCCCATATTTCATGGAATCGTGGAATGGTTTGGACTGACTGGAAGGAGCCTTAAAGATCCTTTAGTTCCAACATCCCTGCCAGAGACAGGGACATCTTGCACTAGGCCAGGCTGCTCAGAGTCTCATCCAGCCTGGCACCGAACACTTCCACAACTTCCTAATTTCATAAGGGACTACCTGTGTTTTCCTTGCTGGGAAGCCAGAGATTTCTGTGCATTGTCCCTGCATCCAGGGTGCGTGGGACTTCCCTCAGCACTGAACAAAATGTCACCATTCTTCTCCAGATAGGAGAAGGCCTTTAGGCAACTCCTCATCTCCCTGTGCACTGAGGCATTACAGTGAGGCTTCCAGTGCCCACTTCATCTGATCCCCAGTTCCCAGGCTCCTTATTCTCCCGTGCCAACATTCCTGACTCCCTCCCTTCTTGGTAGGTGCTGCCTCAGGAGAGATTGACCTGCTGCCGGTGCCTAGCCCCACAGCAAACTGGACGGCGCGGCTCTCGGTGCACTACAGCCAGGACAGCAGCCTCATCTACTGGTTCAATGGCAGCCAGGCTGCCCAGGTGCCTGTGGTGAACGGACCGAATGGCCACGAGGGGCTGAGTGACCACTTCACCCTGTCTGTGTGGATGAAGCATGCTGTGGTGCCCGGCAAGGGCAGGCGGGAAGAGGAGACAGTGATCTGCAGTACAGTGCAGAGCGGTGAGACTTCTCCTGGGGTGGTGACACTCCTGCCCACTGCCTCTTAACTCCTTAGAAGGGATTGTCTTGTCCCTGCAGGGGTAAACCTCTGATGTTCCAAAGCAGGACTTGGGCAGGGGTTCCTCCTTAGGGACACAGCTTCTTTAGCTGTCCCTTTTCCTCGGAGCGCTCAGGCCTCCTTTGAGCTCGTGGTGCCGAGTGCCAGTCATGCATGGCAGCGTGGGGTTCTGGCCAGTGGGACTGCTTGGAGCATGACACGTAACTCCCTGTGCTTGTCCCTGGCAGAGGATGGCTACTCGCACTACTCTCTGGCTGTGCATGGCTGCCGGATTTCTTTCCTCTACTGGCCGTTGCTGGAAAGCGCAAGGCCTGTGAAGTTCCTCTGGAAGCTTGAGCAGGTGAGGAAGGGTTTGCATCCTCCCCGCGTGCCCTCTCCTTCTGCCCCTTGCCGACGCCGTGCTCTGCTGTCTGCCGCAGGTCTGCGACGATGAGTGGCACCATTACGCCCTCAACCTGGAGTTCCCCACGGTCACGCTCTACGTGGACGGCGTCTCTTACGACCCTGCCCTGATCCACGACAACGGCCTCATCCACCCGCCGCGGCCGGAGCCTTCCCTCATGATCGGGGCCTGCTGGGCCGGTGAGTGCCCGCTCCCCAAACCGTGCTCTTCCCATGTGGGGAAAAAGGGAGACCCAGAAGAGGTGAAAGAAACACCGCCCAATACTGAATGATGCAAGGCACACTGCAGCCATCTTGCCTCATTGGCGCCAAAGCTGGTGTGGCTCTTTCCTTCCTTGTGGACCAAGGTAATAGCAGCTCAGGGAAAAGTGTCCCTGGCAGCTTCCTGGACAGCAACTGTAGAATATGCAATGGATGACCAACTTTCAGGCAGAGGAGAGTTGAAACTCTACCTCGTTCAGGCACTGGCGTTTCTATCAAAGCCTTTCACCAGAAAGCAGGCGGTACTATTTATGCTGCTGATTGTGTTGATGGGGATTTCTCTGTCTTGAGGGTCTATACAAAAAAAGTCATAAATCTTTCTGTACAGGAATTGGGTTGAAAGAGAAAAATCAGGTTAGGAACAAAGTTAGGCCACTACTAGATTAAAACCTGTTCTGTAGAGATGCAAGGCTGCATTTCTCAGATCCTTCAGTTCTCCTAATAGATTGAAGCAGGACAGAACTAAAGGCATTTACCTACTGCTTGCCTTCACTCCAGCAGAAATTTTTAGCAAGATCAAATCTTTTGCTGTACTGCTGCTTCTCTGAGGTCAGAGATCTTCCCAGCAGCTCTGTGCTCTCTTGGCGTTTTGCAGACAACCGATATTGATCAGCTTGGGACCCTCTCCTGGAGGTATCTAGGTCTCTAAGGGATGTTGGGAACATAGCTTATTGTGAACATGGCTAATTCCCCAAATAGATAACATTGGGAAAGGATTGAAAAACTGCAAACTCTGTAGTTTCTCCCTTAAGTCAGTTACTCATCCCACAGTCTCACCATCTGCTTCATGAGAGGAACTCTGCCCTCTGTCACCTGTGATGTGCTGCCTCTAGGGCTGAAGGGTTAGGAACAGTGCACTGCTTGGCACTGTTCTTGTGGACTGGCCAATACAGTCCTTGTATAGATACTTGCCTGACCTGGTAACTGCCATCTTCCAGTGCCTTATTGCTCATCCAGATATTCTCCTTTTGCAGAGGAAAAAAACAAAGAGAAAACCAAAGGAAGCGAGAACGCCACTGATTCTGTGCAAGGTAAGGAAAAGAAAGAAGATGGGTCTCTTCCCCTCTTGACTATGCATGACTATCACTTCTTGCATGGTGCCTTCCTCATACAGCTTCCCCAGTCCTGTCCTGCCACCTCCTGCCGCCTTGGGAGGAAACCCCTTATTTGGCAGATTGGTCCTTGATACCTTGGTACCCGTGGAGCATGAAAAGGCTGATGGAAGGACTGCAGCCTGCTTTGAGACTTGGAGTATGCTTTTTGTGTGGAGAAAGAGTACTCATGCCTGATCATTAAAGCTGGTCTCTGAAGAACACAATAGTCATTAGAGACATCAGGAGATGTCACCTCATCCCTAACTATCTGTGGAATGTGTAGTTTCTTTTACAAGCCCTCACAGGAAGCAGAGTGAGAAGGGGACAAGAAATTGTTCCCATCTGGCATTCAGCAGTTTGATAGAAACTTCTCTATGCTACCCACCATTCACTGCCCTTGTCTTTTTGTCGGTCTGTTTTTCTCGCTTTCCCCCATCTGGAATTTCAAAAATTTTCATCTCCTTTCTTCAGCGTCCCCTGTCTTCTTGTTGTCTTTGCTTTTCCATATGTCAACCCTCTGTCCCTCTCTACCTCCCTTAACATCAGTATGTCCCTCACATTGTTCCTTTGTTGTTGGGCTTTTCCATGCCCCATGCGCCCCTCTGTATCCCTCTACCTCCCTTACCTCTGCACGGCCCTCACACTGTTTTGTCTGTGGTTTTGCTCTCTTCCTCGCCATGTCTCTCACACCCTCCACCTCCCATGTTTCCCTCAGGAGATCCTCTGTCGATACACCACTACTTCCATGGTTACTTGGCTGGCTTCACTGTGCGCCCTGGTAGCTTGGAGAGCCGGGAGGTTATTGAATGCCTGTATGCCTGCCGTGAGGGGCTTGATTACAGTGACTTCGACAGTCTGGGCAAAGGGATGAAGGTATGCCCATCTGCCCAGCTTGCATGGGTCTCCTCCACTCTCTCCCCAGCCTTGCTTCCCAGGACTTTGCCTGCTCCCCCACCTCAGACAGCTCCCCACTTTTCTCCTGTGTGTCTCTCTCAGCCTGGATTCCTGTCATTTGCCAAGGAACCATGAGTGTTTTCTTTTCTTCCACCTCTAGGTTCACGTGAACCCCTCTCAGTCCCTGCTCACCTTGGAGGGTGATGATGTGGAAACCTTCAACCACGCAATCCAGCACGTGGCTTACATGAACTCACTGCGCTTTGCTACCCCTGGGGTCCGGCCACTCAGGCTCACCACTGCCGTCAAGTGAGTGGGCAAACCAGCAACCTCCGGCTCAGTTCAGCAAGAGGGTTGCCTCTCTTTTGACTAAAGTTACACTGACTCACTTTGTATTTTAAAATAATTGCATTTTAAGATGGTCTCAAAATGGGTTGAAGTCTTCCTGAAAAGAAATGATAAATTATGCAATATCCAAATGGATACTGTAGTGCTGGTTCCGAATGCCTGTGCAGAACTTCTGCCTCCACTCGCAGCGTTCCGCGCATGTGGACTGGTTTTAATTTTCTCTGTGTTTGTCAATGTGGCCAAGTCACCAGATCCCAGTGGTGTCACTCCTACTACACGTCTCTGCCTTGTGCAGCAGGCTGTAGGGAAGCTTTGGGAAGATTTCTGGAAAAAGGATATTCCCTTCCCTGGAAGTAATGGGCAGGAGGCGATATTTTATAATGTTATTGTTGGAAGCTTGGGGCAACTGATGGATTCTACTGCTCCCCTTCAGGTGTTTCAGCGAGGAGTCCTGTGTCTCCATTCCTGATGTGGAAGGCTATGTTGTGGTGCTACAGCCTGATGCTCCCCAGATCCTGCTGAGCGGCAACGCCCACTTTGCTCATCCTGCGTCAGACTTTGAGGCTCCGGAAGGAGTTCCCCTGTTCCCCAACCTCCAGATCACCTGCTCTATTTCTCACCAGGTGGAGGCCAAGAAGGATGAGAACTGGCACGGTACTGGTGAGTGGAGTACAGGGCAAGGCATAAGAGACAAACTGGAAAGACCTACAAGAGTTGCGGTCCTGCAGAGGAAGTAGAGTCCCTATAATTACACCCGAAAGCGAGAGTTTACAAATTTAGAAGCAAGGCACATTGTCTGTCAATATGTAGGCTAATCGGCTCTTATCCCTTTCTGCTCCTCCCTGTACTTTTTCTATCCACTCAGTTCCTTTGCCTCACACTCTCCTAATTCTTTCCCAGGCTGCTCATTCCTAATCCCTTTTACATTTTACCTACATTTCCCTTTATTGAATCCAGTGCTGGATGAATGTCCTGCCTGTTACTCTCTCTACTCCTGTGCTTACTGAGTCTCATCCTACTTCCTTCTCTCCTGCTTTCTTTCCTTACTTCTTGCTCCCTTCCTTCTCTTCCTGCCTCACTTATTCCCGTGAATTCCACAGTCAGTTTCCTCACACCCGACAGTATCCTGTTCTTCAATTTCTTTCCATCATGCTCAGATTATTTCTCTGCAGTCTGTGCTCTGTGTCCATTCACTTCTTTCATATCTGCTCCAGTAATGGGATGTTTTGCTCCTACTTTTCTGTTTAGAAGCTTTGCCTTTCCTCATAATGATGAGTTCCTTGACTTAAGAGCAGATTGTTCTCCATCCTGCTGAAAGCAGTTAGTTATTCAATGTGGTTGCCATTTTAAAGAAGATAAGATCTCAACCATGGTAACCAACAGTGTGAGACAGGGAAAAGCTTTCAAAACCATGCAGGGCCTGGGAATGTGTGAGTGTTGTTCCTAATTTGCACACTGTCATAACAAAGTCCTTACAGCCAAGATGTGTTATCATGAACCAGACCGATAATAGTATGTTGTTCCAAAATAAAGTGACTTTATTATGTGCATAGATAATGCCATTAGAACCATCCTGCAACAAGTAATTAGGCTGACAGGGATTTTACTTAAGGTCAGTGCTAGGTGGCGAAGGAGGTTATTATATATGATGTGAGCACTCTTAGGTAAGCAGGTACCCCTGTGAGTAACTCCTTCCTTCTCTGATGGCTGTCTGGCTTGCTGGCCATATCTTCCTTCTGTTTGCATCTCAGTGACAGACACACGAATGTCAGATGAGATTGTTCACAACCTGGACGGCTGCGAGATCTCGTTGGTAGGAGATGACCTGGACCCAGAGAGGGAGTACCTGCTCCTGGATGGGGCACTGCTGCAGCAGCGGGGCCTGGAGCTCGTTAACACCTCTGCCTACCTGACCATCACAGGTATGTCCTCTCCACGGTCACAGCTATCTAGTTATGCCTCTGTCACCGACTGGCAGGTGTCACTGGGAGAAGCACTCGACATTAGGTTGTGTTGGTGTACTTTGTGACACTGAGATGTAACTGTTTCTTGAACTCCTGGCTTTTGGAAGTCGCAGACCATTTCCTCGGGGAGGTGGCTTTTCCTCCAGCACAAAGTACTGGGACATGGTGTCAGCTCTCACCCAGGCTTGTATCACTTCTCCTGACTTACTCCTTGGGGTTTGGTGTTCTCAGGTGTCAGTAGCATTTTGCGTGACGTGACAGGGACAACATATCCCACAACTTGTGGACTAGAACAACACTTTTGTGCTCTCCAGAACATAACAGGACCGTTGCTCTCAATCCTTCCTTCCCTTCCACTTGTTTTAGCAATGCAAGCAGGGATTCCATCAGGTCCTTTGCAGCCAGCTCCATCTCTGAGCCCTTCCCAAAATTAACGAACCCAGCATCGCCTTGGATCCCTCTGTAGCCTCCAGTTGCTGCAGGGTTAGGATGCCAGGTGACTTTGGAGCAGGAGCTTCCTCACCCCATCCCTCTCTTCTTGTCTCAGGCGTGGAGAGCATTGCGGTTTACGAGGAGATCCTACGCCAGGTCTCCTACCACATCAACCACGGTGCCGCCCTCTACGAAAGGAAGTTTCACCTGTCCTGCACTGAGATGAATGGACGCTACTCCAGCAACGAGTTTACTGTCGAGGTACAAGACTGATACGTGCACACAGAGCTTCTTCTGCGTGCATGGGGAGGACATGGTGCATGGCAATGCATAGAATGTGCTGTGGATACAGGGTTGGGTCCCCTCACTCTGGTCTTTCTGCAGGTGAATGTTCTCCACAGCATGAACCGAGCTGCTCATCCTAACCATATTCTGAGCTCCCAGCAGTTTGTGCACCGAGGCCATCATTTACCTGCAGAGCTGTCTGGGCACAGTTTGGCAAGCACCCACAGCAACCCAAGTATGTAACATTGTCTTTTGGGCTTATTCCTTCAGATCAGGATGCTGATTTTCTGATATCCTGGCAGAATCTATACTGGAGGATTCCTCTCAGGCTCCTGGCACCCATTATCAGGTTCTCATTATGCAGTCCTGTTCCACTTGTCGTTAGCCAGTGGGCTGCAGTCTTTATCAAATTGTATTTTAGAGCATGCTGCAACGATCCTCCCCTTGTGGGATATTATTTTCTTGATGTTCTAGAAGCAGACTGAAATCTACACCTCAGAGGGTCTAAAAAGAATAACTGTAAGCTGACTTTATTCATGCACCTTGCAAAGGTGCTGTGTGGGCTTATGTAAAGTAGTTTCAGGAAGAAGCTTCAACAGCAGGAGAGAAAAATGAGTCAAGACTGCCACTACTCTAAAGATAGACATGGGAGTAGGTGGTGGTCAGCAAGGCAGGAATACCGGACATGGCAACACACAGACAAAAGGAGAATCCTTGCCTCTGAAACAGAGAAGAGAGAAGCCTCAGAGCTGGACTAGATGTTTGTTTGTGCTGGTAGCCCTGTGCCTCAGGCATGACCACACTCCTATTGATTCCTCCCAGGCTGTGAAAGCTCTGGGACTTGTTATGGTCATTTTGGTCCCCTCTTATAAGGGAACAAGCAAGGCACCTTTGAGCTAGCTTTTGCTGCAGCTTTCTGCAGCAGCTGATCCCAAACTGGTCCGGTCCTGCAGCTGGCACTGCAGGGGCAGCCTGTGCATGTGCCAGCCTTTGCCTCTCCCTTCCCCAGCTCTGCCTGATGGCAGCAGCAAACTTGTTGCTGCTGAACAGAACCATAAACAAATTCGTGGAAGGCCTAGATAGATTTTGCAGGGAAGGTGGTTGTCTGGGGAGTTAAGGCTCAGTCTACAGGCCTAAAACAAACACGTGGGAGTCGGGCTAAGGATCTTAGATGAATTTCAGGTTTTCTCCTGTGGAGAAGCCAGGCTTTTGCCACAGCACTAATTAGAAACATTCACATCTGCTCCCATGTGCAACGAAGGCATCTTTTGGCTTTTTGCTTTCTCTCCTGCTTGCACAGAAATCACACTCTCTGAAAACTATCCTCCAGCCCTTAGAGGCTGTCCCCAACACGCATTTCTCCCTCCCAAGAGCTGGATACAGATATATTCAGTGCAACATATCCTGGTGAATTCTGCAGATAAAGATGTGCAGAGTCTACAGGCCAGCTGACATCACAGGAACTGCCTGTGCCCAGGGGCACAGACAAGTCAGGCTATGTTCCTGCACAGACTAAAAACCCAAGCTCTGCCCAGGGATCTCAGTTCCTGGATGTCAGGCTGGAACTGCATGTTTCTGTGACAGACTCTAGACACAACTTCTCGCATTCTTTCTTCCAAGTGGTCCCCAGCGCTGCCACTGTCATCATCGTGGTGTGTGTGGGCTTCCTGGCACTTATGGTGATCCTCGGCATCCTGCGCATCCACTCCCTGCACCGGCGGGGAGTGGGGCAAGAGGTCCCTGGCGCTGCTGAATCGGGGCACACCAGCACTGGAGGCAAAGAGAGCGACATGTTCTGGGACGACTCAGCCCTCACCATCATCGTCAACCCCATGGAGGTGAGGAGCAGCCGCTGTGGCCGGGGCTGGGCAGGCGGTTGTGTTGTCAGACCCTTCCCCTTAGGCGGTATCTCACCTCCCCAGTCCTACCAGAGCTGTCAGGAGAGGGCAGCCGGCAGCGCCGAGGGCAGAGCTGGCGAGGGCATGGACGATGATGAGGACAGCACCGACTCGGAGACACCCGACTCCCCGGACAGCAGTGACATCAATGACCGGCACATCATCGGCAAAAGCGACGTCTCTCACCGCTACTAGGAGCTTTAAAACACCCGCCCAGTGGATCCCCCCAAAGCATATGGCAGGAAGGAGGAGGTGTCTTACTTTCAACTTCTTTCCAGCCCCACTGTGTACACACGTGCTCCTCCCTCACTGATCGTTTCTGCCTCCCATGTTCCTTCATCTTCTGCCATTCTCATTGTGGACATTCCCCACATTATTGACCCCCATCTGGCTCTCCAGAAACATGTGTTAGGGCACTTACACGTGATGGTGGCACAGTTCAAACTGTGATGCAGGTGTTGGAAAAGAATGGAAATCTGAAAGGCAGAGCCAGCCATAGGGCTCAGAGTGGGGTTTCTCACAACCCCTCCCCAGATATTATATATATATATTGTATATTTTTTCAATGTTGTCATTTGAGGTTTATTCTCGTTTCATGCAAAAAAAAAAAAAAAAAAAAAAACCCACACAAAAAAAACCAACAACCAACAAACCACTGCAGCTTTGTGTCGCTTTGTAAAACTGTCAATACTCCTAATACTAAATGAATGAAGGTAAGAAAGATGAGGAAACAAAGTGGATTTTAAAATAAATGGATTTCAAATAAAACATTCAGGACTTCTGCAGTTTTTCACTACAACCAGGGAAAGAAATAGTGTAGCTTCTAATGTGAAACTGGAGCTTGTCCGGAGTATTTACTGAAATTACTACTTTATCTCGGGGAAGGGTTACATTTTTTTAGCATATGTGATGAAACAAGAAAAACACACCACTCACGACCCTACCCCCTGCCTTTCTGAGAGTCAAAATACTTTGTAAACACAATGTAGCCTTCCCCAGGACTCAGTGCTACGGACTCCCAGAGGAACAGAAGGCACTCAAGCCTGTGGCAGGCAAATGTAGCACATGCCACAAAAACTGAATTCTCAAACACAGGAAAATAAAATAAATAAAACTCTTTCCATACACTTAGTGTATCAACAGAAACAGGTCAGATCTCCTCAGCTTCATCCATCTTTTCACACGATCTGCTTTCTTTATCAGTATGATAGAGTATTTTTTATACCGAGGCTCCAGCTTGTAGAACAGCCCCAGCACTTCTGGGGGAAGGAGGCATCTTCCTCTTTCTGCTGAGCAAGGAGCGGATGGAAACACAACAGATACTAGCACAGCATGGCTCTGAGCCCAGGAGCAGCATGAGTTGTTAGGACAGTGCTTCAGAGCAGGCTGTGCTTCTTCCCTGGATCTACTTGGTCTGGTTTTTCAGACTCTGCAAGACAAAAAGGGGCTGTCAGCTGCCTGGCACATCTTGGGGCAGTGGCTGCAACATGTGAAGGACCCAAAGCAAAATTCTGCTATTTGTTGGCAGCCAAGGTTGAGAAATCCTCCTTAGGGGCAAGAAGGCAGTACAGTAGGTGAGAGTGGAAGAGCCCCTCTGAGGGCAAAGGTTGCAGCACAAGATCTCTGCTTGCTGCAGTTCTCTCAAATGTTTCAGCTCTAGCCTGTCTTCATGCCCAACTGTGCCCACTTATGGTTGTTACTGGGTCCAAAAGAAGTGAACATGCTGGGGCTAGGACATTCTTACACTTTTCTGCTTTGTCTCCTTCCCACTAAGTTCCATGCCTTTCATCAAGGGAGTTTACAACAGGCACTGTCAAACCAGTGCCCAGACCTCTTGAAGCACTGGAATAATTCAAGTCTCCAGAAGGAAAAAAAAACCAAACCCTACATTGTGCAGACTGGAGCAAAAAACTTGGCACAAAATAGTCGTGTCCTGAGAATGCCTGACACCCAGACCTGGTCTGTGACAAAAAGCACCACCTCTCAGAGCACTGCAAACGACGAGGTCTCAGGACCACCACGTCCCTGTACCTCCACAGCAGCCTCAGCCAAAGTGCTACAGCTTACAAGGTGGAAGAGGCCAAATGCACGATGAGTTCGTAGGTAGCCATCATGATGGCTGCGTTGGGGATCTGGCGGATCAGGTGCGCCAGGAGCCCCCGGTACAAAGCCGAGGGTCCCTCTTCCCGGACCACCAGCTGCAGAGTCTGCGTCAAGGAACGGTACCGCGAGCCCTCCTCTCGCAACCGTGTCCGAATCACCTCTGCAGGGACAAGAAGGGAAGCCACGTGTCAGCAGATGGATCCCACAGGCATGGCCTCTCCCCTGGAGGAGAACAGAAGCGCTCTCCCCCCAAGGAGAGCGCACCCACTCACCGTGCGGATACGCAATGCACGTGGCGCATGTTTTGGAGACGGCAGCAGCCGCCATAAGTCCGAAGAAATTGTTGTCCGCTGGAAGTGTGAGTGATGGGGAATGGGAATGCTGGCTGCTTCTCAGCTCCTTTTTCAGTGCTTCGTAGATGACAAAGTGTATGATGGTCTCTGACACTCCAGCATAGGAGGCAGTGATCCCACGGTAAAATCCACGCAGGCCTTCAGTGCGGTACACGTGCATGGCACACTGGAGAGCGTTGCTGGCCATCTCCCCCTTCACCCTGGGAAGAAGGGGGAGGGTTAGGACAGCATACTGCACCCCGACCTACAGTGCTGTTGTGAACACAGCCATAAGCCTCTTGCCCAGCTGATGACTTGTCATGTTCTGATGAGAAATCACAGACCTCTCTCTGCCCGCCATCCCCAAACCAATCCTGATGTTACATGGAGTGGTTCTGCACTGTTGGTCTGCCTTACCTGGCTTCCAGCTGCATCCTGGTTTTCACTAACCAGATGGGGTTGGTGAGTGTGGCTGAGCTAATGCCTGGGGAACAGAAGAGGAAGACAGCTGTGAGTGCCAGGATCACGCTGACAGTTCGTGAAGAGGTGCTGATCTATCAGCTCTCTGAGCTCTGCTTGGCAAGCTGCAGGCATTTGCAATTTGAGAATGACCTTGAGAAGAGATATTTAGGGCAGACTATTTGATTCTCCTCCTCCCCTATTCCAGCCTTTGTCTAGTGTTAATTAGCTCCTCTGCTTCCAACAAAACCCTACTACAGACCCGGGTGTTACAGAGAGGCAGGAAACAGCATGCTAATTTTGCAAGAGTGGAGGATTTTGTTAGAGAACTGGGATATATCAAGAGAAATGGTTCTGTGAGTGGTCTAAATTACACACTGCCTTCTTCCTCTCACGGCAGAATAGAGCTCATGATAGCAGCTGAAGGGGTAAAGACTAGACTTCAAGAGATTCTTCTAAGAAGAATGAAGAGTGAGAAAACATTTTGGTTACCAAAGGAACTCACATCTCCACATGTGGAGGGAGAAAACTTCAGAGCAGCAATGGTGAAGGAATGAAACACATAGGCATTTTCAGACAGAAGGACCTCTTGGCTTTGATTTGAGACAGAAAAGGCTCACCTGCACAGGCTGCTGCTAATATGTGTACGTTTTTGGACTCTGGAACCAGGACAGTATTAAGCCTCTCCTTAGTAGCAGAATAGGCAGCAAAATATATAGCCCTGGTTGGAAAAAAATACAGAAGAGGTTACAGCTCTCCTATGAGGAGCAGAGACACTACTGTGCAGTCTCACTCCAACTTTTCTTACTCCCAGCACAGTTTTGTCTAACGTGACGCCAGATACCATTTATACCCGGCCCACAGCAATCATCTTATCACTGTGATCAGAAGCCCCAGAAGATGTCTGTGTGAAGGGGTCCTGTGGCACGTGAGTACAAGGCCCAGACTGCTTTCAGAAAGTGGAGCAACAGTTATGACACAGGTCCCTTGAAAAGTGTACAAGATGAGGCACTGTCATGGGGCAGCACTCACCGGGAAGGAGCAACCCCAGCGAGGTTTGGACCCAGACCTCGGAACAGGGACCGTTTGCCTTCCTTCTCAAGGATGGACCTACAGAAGGAAATGAACAGAAGAATCAGCAGAATAACTAAGCTGGAGGCTTTCCTGTTTCTCCTCCTTCTTTGTTCTTCAGTATTTCTTGTAGCACCCTCTCCTCACCTCCCATGTTATCCTTTTTCTGCCCTGCTCTCATTTTCTCTCCAATCACTGCTCTCTCCTTCAGTCATAGAATCATGGGACTGCTTGCGTTGGAAATGACCTTAAAGGTCATCTAGTTCCAATCACCCTGCCATGGGCAGGGACACTTCACTAGTAATTGCATCCTATTCTTGATAATGCCATCCCTCTGGGTCTGATCAAATCACTAGCTGAGAAATTTCTCACAGTCCCCTAAGCTGCCTTGCAGAGCACAGATCACTGGTGAGAAGCCGATGTACCTGTGCTCTGATCAAACCTTCTAATGCACTTGTGGCTTCCAGAGCCTCAGCTCAACTCTCTTTCTCTCTCCCCTCACACCCTCCTCCTGACAGCCAAACCATCACCTCCCTGGTGCTAACAGGCACACTGCCCTGTCCAACTCACCTCAGCAACTTGAGCACTCCAGGAGATGGTGGGGTGGGATTCATCAGCTTCACACTCATCCCTGGCAGCTTTATCTCTGGGAGGCACAGAGGCTGCAGTGCCAGCTGGGATGACTGCAGACGTGTCTTCACCACTTCCAGGGGACAGGTCAGGATGGCTCCAGCTGTGCCACCACATCTAGGGCACAGCAGCACATTTAAGAATGACCTCTGTGCCATAATAGGGCAATAATTGTGACCCTGCTTGTCCACAACTTCTCCCCTCTGGGAGAGGAGGTTAGGTACCCCAGACTGTGTCACAAATGACCTCCTGCTCTGACACTGATTAACGTAACAGCTCAGCTTGGGACATCATCTGGCAGCCTCACTCTGAAACCTCACTCAGTATTTGAGACAAAGAGTCCCAAGTCCATGGGGATTCAGCAGTCCCCCAGAGCAAACATTTCTGCTGCCCACCCTCACTGCAAAGCCTTCTGCTGAGGTCACCAGGCACTGTGGCCCACACCTCGCCACAGCTGCACAGAGGGGCACACAACTCTCCCAGCTCTCAGCTTGCCCGTGTCTTTAATCCATAATTACATTAGACCCACATTTGCAAGGCCCTGTAAGCAAGATCTGTATTTTCTGCCAACAGCCAGGATCTCTCCAAGCCTGGCTTGCTTAATGAAAGAGGACCCTGACCTTCAGCAGGCAGAACCTATTTTTGGAACTCATGAACCATCTCCATCAATGGATCTTGTCACACTGCAGGAATGCTGAAAGGACATATATCCCCTTTTTCCCTTTCCACCACTCAGGGACAAGTCAGAACTGATGCATTTGGTTTTCAGTTTCTGCCCCTCTAAATACTTTGACTGACAACTCTGCTCTTCTAGAGGATACTCAGTACCTGAAAGACCATTTTGAGGTGAATTTGCCTGTAAGCCATGCAAGAGGCTTTGACAAATGGACAGTTGTTCACATCCACTACAGCCAAAGTTGCTTTGTTTCACAGGAGATGGAAGCTTAATAAAAAGCTCACTCTGCTCCAAAGAAAGAAAAGCCAACCAAAGAACTGCAAGATATCAGGGAAGAGTCAGGTATATCATCAGAATTGCATATGGCAGTGCAGGACAGCAAAGAGTGAGAGTTCTGAAGAACTACTTTGAAAAAATCTATACAGCTCAGTGAACATACACAGTATTCTCACAGCCTTTGCTCCTAGGGTTTCATTAACATTGCCAACAGAAATGGGGGCTAAAAAAAAAAAAAAAAAGAGAGGCCTGGATGCCTATTGCACTGACGTCCAAGAGTTGAAGATATGGCAGCTAAGAGATTATGCAGCTAATGATGCCAGCAATTAGCTAAGCTATTCCATAACACTCATGTTGCTTTGTCAAGCCCTTGGCAGATGTACACATCTGGCAGATATGGTGACGACTCGCAGAGCAGTCCATCAGCAGCAATTTCCCTCAGGAGGTATATGATGAGTGGTGGGAGTCTGGCAATGTGACTCCTGAATTTAGCTCCAGCACAGAAGACAACACATAGCAAAGCAGTGAACAGCCTGGCTCAGCTTCTCTGGTGAACAAGCTGTCAAATACAGACACCAAGACACAGCCTACACAGCAATCTAGAGCTGCATGAAGCAGGGTCTCCTTTTACAAAGTTGATTCTTCCCATACAGACCATATCCACTTAGGGGTCCAACAGTCCTGTTCTTTACCATGGATTCTATTGATTTGTCTTGTGCAGGCTCCAGACTTACATGCCTGTCTTTCTTTGACCAGAAGTAGAGTCTCCAGTTCAGGAGAAGTTTGAGTACAATAGTGACAGATCAAGGTCTAAAAGGTCTGAATAGGGCAGTTTCAACCCCTTATCTCAAAGCTGAGCAAACAATAAATCAGGAAAACATTGAGAGAAGCAATTTCTCGGTACACTAATAATTCTCCTCTAATAGTGCGTAAGGAAGCAAAAGTTTATGTAACGTTCTCTTAATATCTAATTTCTCCAAGAAGTCCCCACCTGCAATGGTCAGGATCTGAGTTTGAACACATGCTTCTAGCATATATAAAATTTTCCTGAGGTCAAGGTCCCGAAGCTACTGATACATACAGATAATAAAAAAAGGATTATAAAACAAATAATAACGAAGAAATTGTTACTCCTTAGCATAGTGGCCATTTAATCAGCAGAAAGAGAGTGTGAGGTGAAGGGCCACTATGAGCCAAAATGCCTCAATGGCAAGACTAAAGAGGAAAAAAGAACACCCATTAAGTAAAGCTAAGGAAATGAGGGGTACCAGTTGCTCAAAACTAGAAGAAATCTCAACTGTGATGTATTACTGTGCATTACATGATGATACAGCTGCTTACACTCTATGGAAGACATAGGTCTGCAAAATTCTTCTGTTTCAGGAGAAATGGAAAATAGCATGTCATTACTCTAGAAGCAGGAACCAAAGCAATTTCTGCAAAATAGGATGAAGAGCAGCAGTTGAAAATGAGTATAACGTGTACTCGCAGAGCAAAGCCATGGCAAAAAGTGCTAATTGAAGAAGGCGGGTAATTTTACCTTAGAAAATGGTACTTAGCCTCTAGATCTTGCTCCCACATTTTACAGGGAAAACCAACAAGTTTAAGGTGACAGAAAAAGAGGATTAGTTGAGAAATACAAAAGACACTGTTAACATTTTTTAAATTATCTAAAAGGTGTATAAGCAGATGCAGAGAGGTGACAAGGTTTACTGGTAATTTATGTTAGCTCTTATTTAGGCTAGTCAAAATTAAGATGGGTTGAAGATCTTCATTTAAGAATAGCAATGCTGGATCAGACAAACCTGCAGTTAAACTAGGTTTCTGCCTAGGACACAGACAAATAAAGGTCACCTACAGAAGAGTAAGAGAAATACTTTCAGAACGCTCTCACAACTTCCCACAATTTTCAGTTCAGGGATTTCCTCAGCCAGAAACGTTGCCTTGCTTTTAGTAACCTTCAACACATTCATTTTCATTCGTCTTTTTAAAATGCTTCCTGGACACAAAATAAGCCTTTACCTTCTACTGTCCTGTGCCCAGGAGTCCCACACTTTAACTGCACACTCTGGGAAGAACTATGTTTTTGCATTAGTTCTGAACAAAACTCTCACAAGTTTCTTTGGCTGGTCTCCAGTTCTTATACTAGAAGATAAAGTGGAGAACTGTTCCTTCATGAATGAGAAGGAATGGTCCTGTTTTCATTATATAAACCAGGAATATTAAATGTAGTGCAGCAATAAACTGAACTTCTCATTCACCTCTTATTCACGTTATTATCCCCAGGGTTTTAATTAGCTGTAATTCAGGAGTGTTGCTGAATGGACGAGGATGAGATGCAGACTGACAAAGTTCCCACTAGTGTCATTCTTGTCACCAGCCAAACTCTCAGTTTTTCAGGAATCATGGTGGGAAAAGACAAAGAAAAGCTTAAGAAGAAAGCTAAGAAAGAAAAATGTATTAAGAAAGCCTAAGATGCAATGATTATTTAGTTCAAAGGATAAATTAATAAAGGAGAATAACATATACAAAATAACAACGGAAACAGGGAGGACAAGTACACATATCCAAAGATTGACATAGCACAAGAACTGCATTAGCTGCAGAAAATTGGGATTCTACTAATTAAAAGCAATTAAATTATGTGCCTTATTGTACAGGCTGTATCACAGGCTTCACTGTCGCACGGACCCCAGCAGGTTGGTGGGATTTGGAAAGGGATTAGGTGGCTGCCTAAGCAGAGGACTTCTGCAGTTACTCAGCAAACTCCGGAGGACCACATTATCCTCTGCTTAAGGGCACCATGAACTTGAAGCTCATTGTTTCGAGACTTTGAAGAAAGGAAGGGCGAAAAGCCACGGGACAAATTACTTTCGGAGAAGCACCGCTGGGATCCAAACACCTGACTCACCAGAATCGGCCGCACTATTTAAAGCCAGAGAAGTCACACAGGAATCTCAGCCATGCGCTGATGGAGAGAGCTGGCCGCCCTCCCGAGCACACGGGTGCCCCATTTACCCCGCTGAAGAGAGCTGGTTCAGCGCCCCGCTTCCCTTGCCCCGCATCCCCGGCAAGCTCCGGCTGGATGAAACCCCACCAGCCACAAGGGAGGCTCTCCGTCTTCCCAAACCGCGGAGCCAGACCTTCCCCCGGCGCTGCGGGGCTGCTCCGCGGGAGCCCCGATCGGGACCCGGCACAGCGGGGACGGCGGGGACAGCGGGGACGGCGGGGACAGCGGGGACAGCGGGGACAGCGGGGACAGCGGGGCTGCTCTCTCTGCCCCGGCTCCCCGGGGCGGCTGCTGCTGGACCCGCGGCCCAAACCCCGCCGCAGGGCACCCTCCTGCCCCCGCCCGCCGCCCGGGGCACTCACCCTCCGGCGAGCAGGTGGAGCAGCGTGCTGGGCTGCGACATGGCCCCGCCGCACTGGAGCGCAGGAGCGGCGGCGGAAGGGGCGGGCGGGGCGCTGCCGGGGGAGCGAGGGTTCCCCCGGGCACGGAGGGACGGGTGGCAGCTCGCACGGCTCCTTTGGCCCGGCCGCTCCAGGCTCTTCCATTGAAAACAAACCAACCAAACCCCTTCCCCCACCCCAAGCCTCCAGACCGACCCCCAAACTTAAACAAACTCGGCTTTGTTTTGCAAGTAGGGGAGACAAGGCAAACTGATATTTTTTTTTTTTTTTTTTTTTTTTTTGGACCACGGGGAAGGGATGGGTCCAAGAGCAGAGCTCCCAAGCCGTTCCTGACGCTCGTCCTCGTTCATGCGACTACAGATGCTCCTTCGGATGTTCAGGTTCATCTGAAAAGGGGCCAGTGCTCTCCACAAAACCCCCGCAACCTTCTGAATAAATTAGACTTTGAAGTTCGGAGGATCAGCGTGAGAAAGACAGGGAATATTCAGGGGCAAAAGATCCTCTGTTGCTTTTTCGAATACAGTTTCAGCGTGCATCAGAGTTCATCGAATATCATCTCCCTTAAAAAAAGCAGAATGTACATCAACATGATGCTGTTGCCAAAAAGGCACACATCAGATCAGTTTATGTGTTTAGGAGGATAGCCTGGAGGTCAGATGAAACAAGCTGTCGGAACAGCTCTGTCCTGCTGGGACTTCACTCACAGCACTGACACAGGGCTAAGCGTCCAGTTTGGGTACCACGCTGCTTCAACAGAGACAAATGTGGGAAGTGAATCCACAGAGGGGACTAACTACCTTGGCCACTCAAGCAGAAAGATTGAAAAAAATTGCAGCCTTTAGTCTGGAGGAGAAAGAATTAAGGGAGACGTGACAACTGAGTCCAGTTAAGTACAAAGATACTCTGAAAAGGAAATAAGAACCTTATCTGCGGTAGAAAAGAACAGAACTATCAGCTCATCCATAGTGCCTGTCACTACCTGGGCAATGAGGGGAAGACCAGTAAATAGACTGACTTTCTGGTCAGTCAAATTGGGAACTGGCCAAAGATACCTAGAAGCTCCAAGCATTTTTCACTTGTCTTCACTGTGGTGGTGAATGTCTTAAATAGCACCAGTTGCAAGTGGGGAAAAAGTCATTCTAGATTTCTAAGCACTTGGGCAAAGTCAAGGTTTTCAGACCAATTAGGGCTGATGAACTTCATCCTGTGATGGCTGGAGAACTGGAGAATGGCCCACTGGCCATTATCTTTGAAATATCTAGACAACTGAGAGGTTAAGAAGACTGGAAAAGGACAAATATATAGGCCATTTAAAAAAAGAAAATCTGATTAATTACTGGCCAGCCAGCATCATTTTACTGCCTTCCCCTGTGATACTGGAACAAGTAAATATTATGTAGACAGCTCACATTTTCCTTTTGCATAAAGAAGAGATCAAGTTAAACCAATCTTTCATGGCAGACCTGTCCTTGTGGTCAAGGAAGAAACAAGATGTTACATTTCTGATTTCAGTAGGATTTTTGCTCTGATTCATCTGACAGTGTAAAAAGCACATTAGGAAACATGGGAAACTGCATCTACTGAAATCGCTGTTGGGAGAGTCTGATGCTGATTGGAAAATTCTAAGATTAGTTTTTGATGCTATGTTGTCTATCTGGAAAGAAGCATCAAGGAGTCCTGCAGAGATCTGTTTTCAGTGTGATTCTTTTTCAGTAGGTTATGCAGTGGACTAGAAAATTGTGTCTATTAAAATTTGCAGACAACATTAACCTGAGAGGGGTTGCAAAGGATTTGGTAGAGAAAATTCATGTACAAATGATCTCGATCAGTGGGAGAAATAGCCTGAAAGTGTAGAACACCATCTAATAAAAGTATGTGCCAAGTTGGCACCTGGAAAGAAATAATGAATTTCACAAAGTTAGGATGGGGAAGAGTTAGACAGACACCTCCATTTTGGTTTCCATCAGGCCCAGGACCTTCAGCAAAGTACTGGTGTTCAGAACAGCTGAAGGATGCAGAGCCTGGAATAGCCTTTTCAGGACCTGGACAATTTGCTTCTCTCATCTCTTGAAGAGTTATTGGGCCCCCCTGATATTTTAGTTATTGCTGCCAAATTACTTACAGTTTGCTTGCAGTGGTGCATTGACTCTGCTTCTTTTCCTGTTGACTTTAGATCAGATCCTTTGCTTTCTGCCTGCAAGCAGAAATAGTTGTGGCTTCAGCAGGACACTTATCCACCAACAGCTGTAGCTGTGGTTCTCCTGGATGCTCTGCCAACACTGCCACTTCTGGTCCTTCCAGTTGCACCAAAGTTTTTTGGGACTCCAAGGGATAAAGGGCTATCCAGCCCTTCAGAAGGAAGGCTGTGGGGGCTTTTTTTGTAGAGCAGTGTTTCCCTGTCCCTGTCCTGAACCAGAAGGCCAAGCTGGTATTATAGGCTGGTGTCATGAGCATACCCCAAATCCTTTTTGCAAATATTTACAAATCTAAACTGCTTAATATCTTCCTCCCTGCCTAGTCTGTGATGGCTTTTGGATTTCTGCCCATGCATTATCTCAATGCCTACACTCCCCTTCTCCATGTCTGTGTGCAGTCTATTGGTTTTGCTTAGGAGCAGCATTGCCCATCTCTTCTTCTTGAAAGTAATTTGGGATTCTGCCCCACAGCATTCCCCATCCATCTCTCTTCAAGTGCTCTTGCTGACCCTTGATCACACTGAGCACACAGCGGGCTGGCATTTGGTAATAGCAGGTGAGTCTTATCTTAACCTTCCAGGATGCCAGAAGTGTGCTTTCAAAATGACTCTCCCAGTAATCCCTGGCCTGGGGTTTGTCCTGCAGGACAGCCTTGGTGTACCAGTGAGATTCCTCTTTGGTGGTGCTAAGCTGCACATGTGGCACACCTCATGCACGTCAGCCACCGACTGGTGCGCTGTCCATGGGGCCAAAGAAGATAGAGTCCAAAGTAAAGCTCCCCAAGCATGTTTGGTGTGGATGTTGTATTTCCAGCCCCAATTCTTATAAAGGCTTGCTCCTGTTGAGCCATACATACTACTTGCTAGCACAGAACTGGCTGTAGATGCCACATGCATTTCAAAGCTGCAAGGAGAGCAGACAGGAAGACCTACTGTCAAAGAATTGTGTCTAAAAACGCACCAGATGTCACATTCTCGACAGATGAAGTGAACCTGACAGATCTGGAGAGGAGCCTGCAGAGGAGCATATTCCTTTGAAATAAGAAGATGGGATTTGATTCTGAAACCAGTTTATTTCTAGCACCCTAATGTCACGGGAGGCAGCACACATTGTGCAACCCCCTCTTGGTGCTTTTCCCATTCTCTTAGAGGCTACACACAAATGACCTCTGATTTTCCAGGTGGTTTGTCCTTTGGAACCACGAATGTAGAAGGATCAAGGCTGGGTAGGAGTTGACGTTTCTATGGCTTATCTGAAAGTATCACATACTTTTCAGCTAAATGTGTGCACTCTCGACCTGTGGTTGCCAGCTGCAGTATTTTAGTGATCCCAGAGCAAACAGTAAAATATCAGTCCATCAGCTGGACAGATGTGTACTGATACAGTATGCGCTCATTTACACGTATACGTGTAAACATATACATCTCGTTGAATATGTATATATGAATATATATATGTGTATCTTCACAAATACAAAGAGATGTGTGTGGTGCATACATGTATATATCTCTTGTATATACTTACACATATATATACATACCCTATACGTCTCGTTGAATATATATATATATATATATATATATATTTGTGTATATTTGCAAAAACAAGGGGGTGTGTATAGTACACAACATACACATATGCACACCGTTTCAGGGCCAGCAGAGGGGCGCACCCCCCGGGGAGCGGGCTCCGGAGCTGCGGGAGCAGTGCGCGGGGAGGCCGCCGGCCGTGCAGCCACCGGGAGGGCCGGAGGGCCGGGTTCCGCCGGTGGGCGGCGACGCGGGCGGCGACACGGGCGACCCCGGCCCTCAGCCCCTTTAAGGCGCTGCGGCGCCTGTCCCTTTAAGGCTGGCCCCGCCCCGCCCCGCCGCGCGAGCCCAGCGCGCCCCGGCGGCCCCAGGTACGGAGCGGGCGGGGGAGCCCCGCGGCCCCTCCGCGCGCAGGCCGGGCGGCGCCGGCCGCAGGGGCCGGGCGGGCGGGCGGGGGCGCGGGGGGCTCGGGGGGCCGCGGGCCGCGGCCTTGCTGTCCCGGAGGGCCGGCGGGCCGGCGGGCGGGTGTCCGTCCTCTCCCGGGCCGGGCCCGCGGGGGAGGCGGCGCTGGCGGGTGGCAGCCGGGTCGGGGTCAGGCGGTCGCTCCGCCCGGCGCTCACCCGCTGTCTGTGCCGCCCCGGTGCCAGGTGCAGGCGCGGCGGGGTTCGGCGCCGACCCTCTCTGCCTCCGTGCCCGGCGCCATGGCCATGAGGGAGCTGGTGGAGCCGGAGTGCGGGGGCTCCAACCCCCTGATGAAGCTGGCGGGGCACTTCACGCAGGACAAGGCCCTGCGGCAGGAAGGACTGCAGGGCCCTCTGGCCTGGCCCCCCGGGGCGCCCGAAGCCGCCGCCGTGAGTATTGCGCTGCTTGCTGCGCTGGCTCCGCGTCCTGCCGCCCGCTGCCTCGGTCAGCCCGGGCTGGGCGGGAGGCTGTCGGTGTGGCTGGTGTCGTGTTGTGGTGTTTTTTTTTTTTTTTTTTTTGCGGAAAAAGGCCCAGGGGTCACCCGAAGCAGGGCTGTGGGGTGAGGGCACGTTTGTGGGCGCTCAGGGGGTGTTGGTGGCTGTGGTGAGCTGTGTGCCTTGCTGTTCCAGGCCCGAAGCCAGAGACAGTAGTGGGAGCAGGTTGGACAGGATCCCTCAAAGTGTTTCTACTCCTTTAGCAGGCAGCTAGGGCAAGAAAATGTTGACAGGCTAAGCTCAAGGAAAGAGGAAGATACAATCTAATTGGGTCACTCTCTGTGAGTGTGTAGAGAGGGGCATGGGATCAAAACTGTTGACACAATTGTGCACTATTCCCTGCAGGTATCCAAACCACTGGGAGTAGCCACCGAAGATGAGGTAAGAACAGATTGATTCCTCTCCTTATGGCTTTTGATTAGTCTTCTTAAAGCTTTTCTCATCAATGCTGTTTGTTATTTTACCCTTTAGCTGATGCTGGTATTTTCTTCAGACAAGCTGTTCTTTCACACTCCATGGCTCTGCTCTGCCTGTTCATCTTCTGTGCAATGTTTATAATTCACCTCTGTCTTTGGCAGCTGGTTGGAGAGTTTCTGCAAGCTCAGAATGCCCCTTTGCTGTCCCGTGCACCCCAGACCTTTAAGATGGATGACCTTTTGGCTGAGATGCAAGAGATTGAGCAGTCAAGCTTCCGACAGGCCCCTCAGCGAGGTGAGGGGAGCTGAAGTAGGTGGAGAGCTGGAAAAGATCTTGGTCTTATGGTTAAGCTCCTAGCAGGGTGGTTCCTATCTATTGAGCTCTTCTGAGATTGTATCTGGAGTATTGTTTCTGGATTTGGGCTTCCCAGTGCACTGATCTGGAACAAGTTCATCAGAGATTGGTGAAATATTCAGGAACAGGAATCACTGTTGTAAGAGGAAAGGCTGAGGGAACTGGATGTTTTGACTTGAGGAAGAGGAGTCTGAGGGGCAGGGGGTGGAGGGTGTTTTGTTGCTATCTTCAGCAGCCATGGTCAGGATCTTTACAGCAGTAGTCAAGAGAAGGACAAGGTGTAATGGACACAATTTGTGGAAAGGGGGACTGACTAGGTATGTGGAAACATTTCTTCCCTTGGAGGAGGAAATTCAGTACTGGAACAGGTATCTAGGGAGGCTGGGGAATTGCCAGCTGTGGACAAATTCAGAAGTTACCTGATGAATGCCCTGAACAACCTCATCTCTAACTTTCATGTTAATCTGCTGTGAGAACTCTAGCAACCTCCAGAGACTCCTTCCAAGTGAAATATTTCTGTGATTTTATTCTAACAATGAGAAAGATCAGACATGATTAGGGCTAGCCTAGAACAAATAAATGATGCCTTGAGTGCTCCAGTCCTCACTTCTGTTTTTTTTTTCCCCTCATGTAGCTCCAGGTGTGGCAGCCCTGGCACTGTCTGAAAACTGGACCCAGGAATTCTTGGCTGCAGCAGATAATGCTGGTGATGTCTCTTCAGATTACAATGAGGCTGACTGGTCACAGGAATTCATTGCTGAAGTGACAGGTGAAGTGTCCTTTTTTGGAATTACTGTCAAGATGATATCCAGTCACATGTCTGTGTATAGTGGAGAGCTACTGAATGTGGAATTGGAGTGTTGCTTTGGGCCCAGCAGTCAGTGTTTCTTGTAGTAGCTTTAAAGGGTTGGAGGGTAGAGGAAAGCTGTTTTGTGGTGGTGTTATGGTTAAGTCAAATTATGAACAGTGTGGTGTGGAAGCTTTTATTTAGGTGTAAGGGTCTTTTGTTTTCACCTTAGATTACTTAGGGAATTTAGGAGAAACATGCAATTTAAACTGCTTTTATAAAAATTACGATTCAACTGATGCAAGTTGAAGATGGCCTTGTACTGCTTCTTGCTTACATGTTTTCTAATTCTCTCTCCTAAGGCTAAATTTGCCTTTACAAATTTATAAAGGTAAATACTCTTTAGTGTGCTTTGGCCAATTTTTTTTTGTGTCAGTAGTATGAAGGTAGAGGGATGTTGCAGCCTGGAAATGTGCAAAGTGAATGCTTCTGGCCCAAAGGTTAAGCTTTATTTGAAAAGCCATCCTGTGTAGTGTATAGAATGGGGTCTGGAATATGTTCCTATTACCATCCATGCCCCAATCTGGAAATTATGGAAAAGAAACAAGTAGATGCTATTCTTCAGGAGTGGCCACTGTAGAAAGCTGGGTAGTCCCACTCTTTGACCTTCACTCTTTCCATTTCTGGGAATATGAATTAGAAGTTAAAAAGGTCTTTGAGAAAGGTCTGATGAAAACCTAGTGCTTGTAGGCTGTGCTTTTGACAGAGACTTTTAATACATTGCTGATTTTCTTGACCTACAGGGAGCAGATGAATAAGTTGTGATACTAAAGCAGAAAATCTTAAGTTTATCATCACCACAGTGGCATCTGTATTAATTCACTGTCTGAACCAAAGGCTTGATTTTTGGATCAGAATAAACAAAGGCAGAAGAAGCAAGCATATACAAAGGTGTGGTGGTCTGCCTGTCTTACTTTTCACCCTGTTCCTCCTTTGCAGATCCGCTGTCTGTGTCTCCTGCCAAGTGGGCAGAAGAATACCTGGAGCAGTCTGAGGAGAAACTGTGGCTTGGGGAATCGGAAGATCAGTCCTTGGCAGATAAATGGTGAGTCTGATTTCTCAAGGCTAGCTGTTGCTACTAGGCACCCAGGTGGGTGAGTTTGCTGCTATGGCCTGAGTGCTTTTGAATCATTTAACTTCGACTGGTGTTCTCGGGCCTTTGGTTTCAGAGGAAACAATGCTTCCAAACTGAAGTTTTTAAGAGAGTATAGCTTTTCTGTTTTCTAGCTCCAGGAAGACAGGTTGATCATGTATGCTAACTTAATCTCATGCCTGATGCAAAGCTCCTTAAAGGAACTTCAGGAGTGAGTTCAGGAACTTTTTTCCCGCAACAGATGCTTTTTGCTAGACTCTATTAGTTGTAAACTTTCATGTAATTCTTCCTATCTGACAAACCACTTTTGGCCTTTCCTTGACATATTTCTAGGTCAGCTTTCTATATATTATTTTAATGTGGTTTTTTTTTTTTTTTTTTGTGGTAGATTAAAGATGGATCATCTCTTTGTAGATACCTGTTGAGTACAATCAAGTTTTTCAGTTAAAGAAGCAAAACACACACAAGAAATTTGGGCTTCTAAGATCTTTCCTTATAAAAAATTTGTATATTTGGATTCTTGTTCCATCTGGCTCTTACCTTCTCTGATAGCTTTCTGCAAATAATGGACATTCCCAAGTTACTGCCACCAGTTCCAAAGAGTTCCCCAAGACTGAATGTAGTGGTAACACCTAGAAGTGGTCCTATCCTGCTGTAAGCCAGACAAGACATATTGAGTTGTGTCTTTGCTGCAAGCCCTCAATCCTCTGCAGAGCTGATGCTTTTCCAAGGCACTGTTTTCCTCTTCAGTGGGCATGACCTACTTTCTTTGTTCCTGGATATATGACCCTGTTTCTGGTAGTGCTAAAACTTGCAATGTCTGATGGCATGTGAGCTTGGCAAAGAATCCAGACTGCTCTGCAGAGCTGTGCTGACTCTGTAATTGTTTGATTCTGTTGCTGTTTGTGTTAGTCACTTGCACAGCTAACACAGTAGTAATTTTGAATTTTTACAAATGGATAGTGGTACTGAATCTCATAGGAGAAGCCCAAAATCTTTGGGGAAGGGTTGTATCCCTCAATACTGTTGTCTGCCCCATTGTGTAGTCAAGGAGTTTGCTGTTGCCTGGTGTCAGACTACCTCTTTCCCTTTTACTGCCTTGGAACACAGGTATGAGGAATACCAACCTGAGGATGATCTTAAGAAAACTGTTACTGATTTCCTCTCCAAAGTGGATGATCCGAAACTCAAGAATACTGAGGTGAGAAATCTGACTGGGGCTGAGATTAATTATTACCGTGAATTAGTAATTACATAATTAGTAGTAACTATATTACTGTGAATAAAGGGTGTGGGCAATTGAGAAGGGTGAAGATAGTAAAGGAATAAAGCCTCCTGTTGACCCATGTTTCCATTTCTTCCCTGATTCCTGGGAGTTGAACCCTACAATCCACTTCAGATATTATCCATCTCCTCTCTTGTGAAGTCCAGTCCTTCCCACCTTTCTGGGCCTTTTGTGCTCACTCTGCAGAGAGAAAGAAGCCCTCTTAGTGAAGGAGGGGGGCATGGGCTGAGGGCTTGTGGGCACAGCATCTGCCCAGCTCCACCCTTGTTTCATTTCTCTGCCGCAGTTCCTAAAGTTTGTCCGCCAGATCGGAGATGGGAGGGTATCGATCGAAGCTGATCAGGTGACCCACAGAGACCAAGATCAGGCAGAGCAATGGGCAGCTGAGTTTATACAGCAGCAGGTAGGAGCCCCAGGCCTGTATGCTCTGAAGGAAGAAAGCATTTTGCCACAGTGCACAGTCTGGGAGCAAAGGAAAATGGCAAGTCCAGCTCTCAGCAATGCTGAGGGAGACAAGGGAGGGGCTGTTGGGCTCTTAGCAGAGTCTAGCCAGAAGCTGGGAATGTATTTGGACAGTTGGAGTTTTCTCATCTCCCACAGCATCTGTGAGGAAGAGGAGATTCAGATGAAATCGTTTCCACTTCATAGGCCATCAGTTCTTACTGATGGGGAGGAAGGGTCACTATTACAGACCCTCCTGCTGTTTTGGGATGTGCCCTGAGTTTGCCAAATTCTAAAAAGAAAGGTGTGTTTCTGTTTCCAAACTCCCAGGGGGCATCCGATGCCTGGGTGGATCAGTTTGCGCGATCTGGGAACATGTCAACTCTTGATACGGAATTTGAGCAGGCAAAGGCTGCTGTGGAGGTAAAGCTGGCTGAGAAGGAGGGCCGGGGTGCCAACTGAGAGCCCATGGTAGGGTTACCTCTCTCCTTTGCATGCTCTGAGGAGGGCTGGAAACATTCAGGAGGGAGTTCTCTGGCATGTCTGTAGACCTGAGTTTATGGCTGAGGTACTCCAGTCACACTTGGTTCTCCCTTCAGTCAGATGTGGAGTTCTGGGACAAACTCCAGGCAGAGTGTGAGGAGATGGCCAAGAGAGATGCAGAGGCTCACCCTTGGCTCTCTGAATATGAAGACCTCAACTCCTCATCATACGACAAGGTAGGGGAGAACAGGGTCTCTCAGCCCTAGCACTGTGGTGGGCTGCCCTGGGGTGACTGGCAGCGTTTGTGCCTCACTCTGAGCTCCACAGACCCTAAATGCTGCTGGGATTCCTTCTCACGCCAGTGCTTTGCTGTCACACCCTTGTCCCAGGTCAATCTGGGGTTAAATACTGTTTTCACTTGGGCTTGTCTGCAAATTCTATCTGGTTATTGTCCAGCACCAAATACCAGTGAATACTTGTTGCTATGAGTTCAAGTGTTGTGTCCCCTGGCCCCATCCCTGCCCCTCTTTCCCATTCCCCTCCAAGCTAATAAGATCCATACTAAATATTTTGTCTCTCTAGAAACTTATTCCAGGTCTGGTTTGGGGGACTTTTCCAGCACAGAGCAGGCAGGAGGAACCACCCTTGTTCTCTGATCAGCAATGAAGATGAGGGGCTGGCTAGTCTGCAGCTTGAGTGTTCCTGATGCAGCACGACTAGACTGCACTGTAGAGGGTGCTCTTCTCCCTTAGCCTGTCTCCTAGCTTTAGCCCCTGTGTGTCTGTCTGTCCTGCTAGGGTTACCAGTTCGAGGAAGACAATCCCATGAGGGATCACCCGGATGCATTTGAAGAGGGGCGGAAGCGCTTGGTGGAAGGTGACCTCCCCAATGCTGTCCTGCTCTTTGAGGCTGCAGTGCAACAGAAGCCAGATCACATGGAGGTGAGTGGCAGCAGAGATAACAGGCTGAGCTGTCAGGGTGCCTGTAGAAAACTCCCTTCAGTTGTAGGACCTGTGCAGGGTGTTTGGAGACGCCTCATTTTTTTGCATCTCTGAGTTTGTAGTTGATGTGTGTGAGTCCTCAGGGAGCCTCTGAGAGAGGAGGTTTCTGACTTAAGGTCAGTTACAGGAAGCACAAAGTCGTCTGGCCCAGAGCTGTGTAAAATCTTTGGAGCACATGAGACTGCGTGGAGCCAAGGCAAGGAGTTCTCATCTCTCAAGTTGCTTCTGTGAAAGTCCTTATTGGCATTGTAAGTTTGGAGGAGCTTATGGCGGATCACTTCTTTCTGTATCTATATTAAAATCTAATTCTGAGAAGCTCATTAGACTGAGGTTCTGACTAAGTCTTTTATCTAGGTGCTAGGAAAAAATGTGACCCAGAAGGGTTGGGTGTTTGCAGAGTCTTAATTGAAGTTGTGGGCCAAAGAAGGATTTTTACACTGAAGAGAGAGTTCCAGCCCCTTGTGTGAATACTTTTTTCCATATATCACTTCAGCTTCTGCAGGATGAATTGAGAAATGGAATAGCCTGTGTGCCTTTTTCCAGGGGCAGAGGACACGGATATTCTTGGGAAGAATGAAAATACACTCACGTGGTACCTTTCTGGAGTGCCTGCCTCAGGGATCCAGGGCTGCTGAATTTTCAGCATGTGTTGTTCAAGCCCTGCTAATTATATATGACTGGACATACATAATTTGATTACCCTGAGACTTAAATGAGAGTGACATTTTGGAACAGAGGTTCTTGGCTTCTGGAAATAGCCATCTAACTTTCTAGGGTATAGTCATAGGTGAAAATTAAGCAGAAGGTTTGAAGATTTGCTTTAGCTTTAAAGTGGTCAAAAGGTTTTAATGCCTTTCTAGAACTGTTGCTTTTTCTCATAGGCAGTGTGGGCTGCAGGCTGAGTGTGATGGAGAGGTAGTTGAAACCTTAGGGGAAGAAATCTTGGGCCAGTTCTAGCTGGCTGTATTGGAAACATTCTGAATTCTTCGGGGAAGAAATCTTGGGCCAATTCTGGCTAGCTGTATTAAAAACGTTCTGAATTCTTCTACTGTGACTGCAAAAAGTACAGGAGAAATCAAGACTTCACAAATGGTACAGTGATCAAATAGACATGAACAATTGCTCTGAAGGAGATGTCATATTTGCTTTGGTCCAAGTCACAGCTTTACCTTAAATCTCATCAGCTCTTCTGCTGGCAGAACACCGCAGTTATCAGTGGTCAGCTCTGTTTGAATTGTAGCTAGCTATGTGTGGTGAGGCATGAGAGATTCAAGGGAGTAGATTGCCTTCTGCAGGGTTTCTGTGTTTTTGCTAATGAAACAGTTTCCTTCCTTGAGGCAATGGATACCTCATTTTATGACTTAAATTCAAAAGGCAGGAACATCATGCTGAGAATGCCACCAACTATCTAGCCTATTTTGGAGCCAAGGGTGTGGCTGTCAACATAAAGTGAAGAGATACTTTGGATTTAGTGCCTAGTTAAATATTTCTTGTATCAGCTGCTTGGAGGTGGAAGTAATTTTCATGTACTGGTGTCATGTTGATTGGAAATTCAGTAAAATTAACAGTGCTTCTGCTTTCAGGTCTGAAAGTCAACTCTTCAAGGTTACTACTTGCTAGTGGACCACTGCAAGTACATAGAGCTGCCTGCCTCGGGGGTCTCCTTATTATTAGCACTGCTGCTGTGCCGTTTTGTTCTTGGGAGATAGGAGATCTGCATTTTCCTCCTTCTTCTGCAGTTTGACCACAGTTAGAAGTTAAAAGTGGAGATTCTGTGATTTAAAATTGTAAAACTACCAACAGTTGCTTTATGATAGATTTCCAGGTAGACATTCACTTCTGTTCACTATAACAATGCCAGTTTTATTGTCTTTGAGGACCTGTGTGCCATGACTTCTGTCTGTCTTTTGAGAGGAACTTACACCTGTGGCTAATGTGTATACTTTGGTCTACTTGATCACACTCTAAGACTGTGCAGGATAATATACTGGAATTAATCTCCGTGTTTGTGGCTTATTGGCTGATTTTTTCTTCTGTAAGTCTGACTTTGTACATCTGTGTCTTCCCCAGGCCTGGCAATATCTGGGAACCACTCAAGCAGAGAATGAACAGGAGCTTTTGGCGATCAGCGCCCTCAGACAGTGAGTGTTGCAGCAGAGCTGCTGACCATGGCTCCTTGTTGGGTGTGTGGTGCCACAAGGACCATATGGCTGTCACAGGATGCTCTGTCTTGATTGTGTTACCTCCTGTGTCTGGTGTCTCCTACACTGATGTAATGCTGCATTCCCTTCTCTTTCTTTGCCCTGCAGGTGCCTGGAGCTGCAACCTGGGAATCTCACAGCACTTATGGCTTTAGCAGTCAGCTTCACCAATGAGTCCCTGCAGAAGCAGGCGTGTGAGACCCTGCGGGACTGGCTGCGCCATAAGCCGGACTATGCCCACCTGCTGAACAAGGAACCAGAGGAGAGTGTTTCGGGGACAAACCTGGGGCCTTCCAAGCGTGTCCTAAGCTCCCTGCTCTCTGAGTGAGTTACGGTTACAAATTCCAGCCTTCGGCCGAAAGGCTTCTTGGAAGGGCTCAGACTGGTCCAGACAGGAGCAGAGCGAGCAGCCCAAGGCCAGCTCTCTCCACAGTACACCAGTATTGTGTTCTGTGCTTTTCCAGCTCGCTGTTCATGGAGGTGAAAGAGCTGTTCTTGGCAGCTGTGCGCAGCAACCCCTCAGCTGTGGATCCTGATGTCCAGTGTGGCCTGGGCGTCCTTTTCAACCTCAGTGGCGAGTACGAGAAGGCCGTGGATTGCTTCAGTGCTGCACTCAGTGTGCGCCCCAATGTAAGAAAGGGGCAGGCTGGCGGTGCTGGAGGCGCTTGGAGGTCTGTGGGTGAGGGTTTGGGTGGAGGTGCTGCAGGTATGAGAGGTGTGTATTTGGAATGGAGGAATAAGACAGACACATGGGGAAAGAGGGGTTAGCTTGGAGCTTAAAGAGATCCAGTTCATCTCAGTGCTTTCTCTGTGCCCCTTCCTCCAGGACCACCTTCTGTGGAACAAGCTGGGTGCCACCCTGGCCAATGGGAATCGGAGTGAAGAAGCTGTGGCCGCGTATCGTCGGGCACTGGAGCTCCAGCCGGGATATATCCGCTCTCGCTACAACCTGGGCATCAGCTGCATCAACTTGGGTGCCCACCGGTGAGCACGGGATGGGCAGCTCTGCTGTGACCCGCCAGGTTGTGTGTGTTTGTGGAGACAGACGGCCGTAGGTTACCAGGGCAGGGCCACACTGCCTGAAGCCTTCCCTTGGCATAGGAGGGGTGAGCGAGTGTGTGTATGCACTCTGCCCAGAGGTCCAAGTGTCATGCAGTTACAGGTGGACTAGAGGCCACCTGGACTCCTGATTCTTCTAGAGGGAAAAGGGGGACCTCTGGTTCTGGAGTGGGGTACGATCTGGTGAAGAGGAGGAAACTGTTTTGGAGGGGAAGTACTTTAGAAGCAAGTGGGGAATGGAGTGTGAGATGTACCATCTTTTCTGCTAAGCATGTGTATGTTCTCCTGTTGACAGGGAGGCTGTGGAGCACTTCCTGGAGGCTTTGCACATGCAGCAGAAGAGCCGAGGTCCACGGGGGCAGCAAGGAGCTATGTCTGACAACATCTGGAGCACCCTGCGCATGGCCCTCTCCATGCTGGGGCAGAGTGACCTCTATGGGGCAGCTGATGCCCGTGACCTGCCCACGCTGCTGCAGGCATTTGGCCTCCAGCAGTGACTCTGGGATAGGCTTCCCTGCGAGTGCAGTGGTTGCCTAGCCCAGCAATAAATGACCTTTCTTAGGCAGAAAATGTTCACAAGGGTTCACACACATCTTTGCCCTGGTAGGGCAGATCATTGGCAACTGTTTATTTTTAAAGTACCCCCCTGGTGAAGTGTGCAACTTCCCCAGCCTGTCTGTTGTGGCCTGAGCGTTTCTGAACGGTTCACGTTATCACCTCCATGACGACTGACTGACACTGCTGGTTCACAGATGATCACAGTGGGGAAGACAGCAGCACCCTGCCCTCTTGCCAGACTGCGTTTGCAGTAGTGCCCAGCTTGGCTGTGAGACCTTGGCCGTGAGAGCCATTCTGCAGACTGCCTGCAAGGGCGTGTCTCGACTTCGAGCTGCTTTGGTGGGGTGGGATTGCTGTTTCACCCACAAGGGTGAAAAATTGTGGGGTTTGAGCATGCTTCCCCATGTATGTGCTTGCATGTGTGTATATGTGGGTTGCTAGGGAAAACTGGGGCAGTAGTCCCCTTTTCTGGCCACTGGTAACTTCATGGTACAGCCAGATGCTACTTTCTCAGTGTCTCTTCATGAACCTTTTAAGACAGAAGTATCATGCTGGTGCTGGGGACATGGGTGGAGGCCCTTACCCTGTCAGGGTAAGGGAAGATCCCAGAGTTCAGGCTTGAGAGAAGGTGATAGGAATAAAAGTCTAAAATGTAACCTCTCCCAAAATACGGTGGGGAAAGGGGTCAAGTCTTAATTTTTTCTTGCTCATCTGTCATTGTTTTCCTTTGTGCAAAAGTCCCCATCTTGTGTGTAACTGAATCTTGTTAATTATAAATATCTGTATATGATTCTATTGGGGAAAATGTTTTTTAATTGTAAAGTATTTTGTATAATAAAGGTATAAGCCCACTGCTTTTCAAAGGATAGATTAGACTCTCTCTGTTTCTGTCTCCCCTTTTGACTCAGGTTTTGCTTTATTGATAGCTCACATGCAGATGAAGTTTAAAGGACCTCATTTTGCTGTAGCCCCAGGCTTCAGTTCAGTCAGCCAGCAGAAGAGCCTCTCTGTGCCAAAAGCTCTCTTTTTTCTTGCTCAGGTTTAGAGGTCAGTGACGCACTTTTTTTTTCATCTTCTGGCCCTCTGCAGTGAGGGAAGTCGTGTTACATTTTATCACCTGTGTAGGGAATCTGACTGCTGCAGTAGTCAAGGCTGGGGGCTTAAGCAGGAAGTGCTGCCCCTTCCTGTTCCATCAGGCACCTGTTTGTTCATACCTCAACCTCACAGGCTTGTTTTCCTCTCGCTGCTGGAGCAGAAACTGTGCAGAGGAACCATATTTGCTGTATATTTTCTGAGCTTTATTTTCCCCTGTATCTTCTCTCTAGCCCTGTGACACTGAAACCTACATGCACTGTTCTGAGACTGCTGTAGTGTATGTGAAATAACTTGCTGCTTTTGCTGTCTGAAAGGAAGGGAAATGCTGCTTCTGTGTCCTGCTCACCCATACTTCTGGTCAGAGATGCCTTTTGGTTTTTACTTATCTCAGTCCTCTGTCAGATTTTTTGCTTGGTGAAAGAAAACATTAATGCCTATGTTGTGCCTCCCTTGCCATCTACTTGTTCTCCCTTCCCCAGTTCTCTGCTGTTGCTCTCACCACTGATTTCCTTTGCCTCTGTGGTGCACCACATTCCTCTCTGTTCATATTCCCATTACCATTGCTTGGCCTTCCCTTTTTCTCATCCTCAGACTTCATTAGTACTTCTCTCCTAGGTTTCCTAATTGCTCAATTTCCCTAGCAATGTCACTTAACCTCTTGGCTTTGTGTTGGTGTCTTTCCCTATCCCACATTTCCCCCTGTCCCTGCAGGTAGGTTGGCTGTTACCATTTGTTCACTTTCCCTGGAAATTGTTCTCACTTTCTTCCCCCTGTCCCTGTTAAATAATTATAGCATGTCTGCTATACCTTTCGCTGAGGCTGAATCTTCACCTAAGCCTGAGTTCCTGTTTAATCTCCCAGGGCTGAGTGAAGATTGAGCTGCCTCTGTCCAGGTCCTGTGTGACTGTCCTGTTAAGAGCTGCCTCTGGAGGTGGGGTGTTGCTGCAATGAGCACCAGCTGGCTGTCTGGATCTGAGCTCTGGTTCCAGTGCACAGTTTTTGTCTGCGCTCTGCAGCCCTGTCTCTGGTGTCCAAAGCCAGCTTGTGCTAGTGCTCTGTATGCACCGTGACCTTAGTTTGCATTTCCAGCCACATCCAGGTTTTGTCTTACCAAGCCCAGTGGTACAGCAGGGGTGGGCAGCAGGTACCAGACATTTTAGATTCATGTAAAGGCAGTGAGGAGTGTTTGCACATCCCTAATCCAGCAGACTCTGGCAGCCTCCCTTGCTCATGTAGGAAAGTGTTCCTTAGCACCTACAAGGGAGAAGAGAAACTTTTCTGTCACTGCTATGTTGAGTATGGCAGAGCATTGTCTAATATTTTGATGTTTTTAGATGCGTAGCTTGAGAAAAGTAAAATTTTAAAACTCTGTACCTGTCCACGAGTTTAGCAAGGGCTGTAGGTGCAGAGATCCCCTGAAAAATCTGATACCAGGTCGGCTGGTTTTTTTCTGAACTGTTTCCGTTGCTCTGTCGCATTTCTGAAGCAGAAGTGACACCTAGTGTTGAGTCGAGGGCAGGTCCGTGTCTGTCACACGTGCCTGGATGGGGGCACTAAAGCGTTTAGGAGCACAGCTTGCTATTTAAACACGAAAGGAGCAAAACGCTCGATTAATTTTCTAAACGTGCAGCTGTAGATGCAAAATGTGGTGCTGGGAAGCTAAAACCTTTCGAGGGTCTGTGATGCCTTCCCCTGGCTTCTCCCCACTGCTGAGCACGAGTCTTTGTGTTTGTGGAGTCCGGCTTAGCAACTATTCCATGCAAAACCATTTGTACGTTTATTAAAAAACCCCCAAACCAACCCAGCTGGGTTTCTGACATTTTGAACTAGCAGTTATTCACGGACAACCTGTTGCCTTTTCCTTCGCCTGGGAAAGAGGAGACTTAGGAAAGGAAATAATGGTTAGAAAAGATCTTCACTTTGCTTTCTGATGTCTGTGTGTTGTCAAGTAGGACTTCAAAGGCTTTTGTCAGTCTGTATTTGCTGTGCCTCTCTTTCCTGTGCAATTTCTTTGGAGCTTACTCCCAGTGTTGTGACTGAATATGCAGCACTCATCCAATAGGATTCTATCATCTCTCTTTTCGCTGAAAAAGTGGTGTTCAGTTTGCTGTACTGAAGAGTAGCAATTGAGAAGTGCAACAAATAGATAGAGGAAAGCAAATAAAAGGGGATTTCGAGAGAGATACATGCTAGGCAAAAAAAAGGGCCTTTTTTTTTTTTTTTTTTTCCCCCTCCTGAAAGGTTTGGTAGTGAATGCATTTATTAGCCTGTAGGCTGTTCATAGTTTTGGGTTCTGTGATCCAGTGGCATGTTCCTATGTTGTATTTTTGGGGGCTGTTTTGCTTGGGAAACAGAAATTGGAGAGTGAAAAGTGGGAAAGAAGCTTTACTTTTGACATTAAGAATTATATTTCTAGCACTAACAATTGCTGATTGAGTAACACCCAAAAAACCACCCTCTCCAACCACAACCCCCCCTCCAAAATGAAGGAACCAATGTACTGCTGCCTTGAGTCCAAAAATAGCAAACAGAAATTGGGGGAGAATACTTCATGTGTGATTTCATTGATTTTTTTTTAATCCTCTTGTTTTAAAGTAAGGAGTAAAAACAGGTGAGTACTGAGATACAAATTAAGGTATCCACAGTGATAGAGCAGGATAGGAGCACAACAGGATCTGGTGGGTGAAGGAATTTGTTGTTAATTAGATTTTTCTACCATTTTACCTTTTCCAACACTGGGAAGTGGTGCATATGTGACATCTACAGCTGTAAGTGAAATTGTGTTATCACCCTGCACTCTAGTAGTAAATAGTCTCTAAATAAATAAAGAAAGAAAAAAGGAAAAAAACCCCAGAAAACTAGTTTTATGAAAAATATGAAAATATTTTAGTCTTTATTCTTCCCTTGCTAGAGTGTTTTTTGCATAACTGCATATTTTCAAAGAATCTGTGTGTCATTGTTCATCTTGCTCCTTCTGTTGATTTTTTTGTCTGCTGAGGGCAATAGAGGAAGAGGGGTTTATCTTCCTCTTATCTTTTCACTTTTGTCACACACTTTCTTTTTCAGATTTTGAGATACTCCTGTTTCTGCAGGAAGGGCATAAAAGGAATTTTGGGAAACATCATTCCCCATAAATTTGCTCCACCTGAAGTGTTGTGTCCAGCTCTGGGCACCTCAGCACCTCAGTCCAAGTCTCAGGCCATGGACCAGTTGGAATAAGTTCAGAGGAGAGAGATCAAGATGATCGGAGGGCTAGAGCACCTCTCCCGTGAGGAAAGGTTGAGAGAGCTGTGGTTGTTCAGCCTGGAGAAGGCTTTGGGGTGACCTTATTGTGGCCTTCTAGTGCCCAAAGGGACTAAAAGAAGCTGGAGGGGGACTTTTTGACAAGGGCCCACAGTGAGAAGACAAGGGGGAATGACTTCAAGCTGAAAGGGCAGGTTTAGTTTAGATATTAGGAACAATTCTTTACTCTGAGGTTACTAAAGCACAGGGACAGATTGGATAGGACTTTTGAGCACCTGGTCTAGTGGAAGGTGTCCCTGCCCATGCCGGGGGGGTGGAATGATCTTTAAGGTCCCTTTCAACCCAAACCATTCTATGATCCATAAAGGATAAAAGCAAACAAACCCAACCCACAAAGAAAACACCATAAATATTTCCATTATCAACCCCCCAACCCCACCCTGTGGTGTTCTGCTTTGTTCAGTGACTTACTTCCTTGTGCATAAAGTGAGATTAACGACATTAAAATCCATTTAGTTCTCAATCAAATAACACTAGGACAGATGGTCAATGAGAACCAGGAACTCATTTCTTTCTGTGAACCTGGGAGTATTTGTTCAGAGATCCTTTACCATGTTTTTGTAATAGCACAGAAAACATGGTAAAGGGTTCCATCATGTATCATTCCATCTTACATTGCCTTTTGACTTTCCTCAAAGCCATGAAAAGCCCCTCTGCTGGCTTTGGTGCTCTGCAGGGGTGACCTAGGAGTTCACTGTTGGCTGCATCACTCTGTACTGTAGTTGAGATCCACTCAGACTTGGTCTTCGTGATGTCTTCGTGGCTCATACATTTGGTCAAAGGTGCTTTCTGAGTCTGCAGGTGCTGAGAGAAAGGGGAACCTTTAGTTCATGATTAATTATGTCATTGCACTTTTTTTTTTTCCAGAAACACGACTAAATAATTTAATGAGTAAAACATTTTAGCAAGCTAAGAGGAATGAATGTTGTTCAATGGCAAATTGAACAACATGCAAATCCATGCTATTCTAGGCTGTTTTAGTCCCTCTTTCAAGCATTCTTCACACTGGTATGCTCATTTTTCCTCCCTTCTCTTTACCAGACAGTGGACACAATGGTTCAGGAGTGGAATGGGGTTTTCCCATCTCCAGCAGCACTGAACTGTAGGCTGAGGTCACTGCAACACACAAAAACATGTCCTAAAGGTGTGATTTGCCTGTTCAGAAAGGGGACTTCTCATCTAGCTGCTGCTGTAAAGTGAGGGTCTGTTTCTCATCAAAACCTGAAAATTTCAATTTACAAATTTCAATTGCTCTGTTTCCAGCCTCTGCAGAGCAGTAAAACAATAGACTACATGGAAAAAAAAACAAACCCAAAGCCTCAGGTATTTTTAAGCTGGCTTAGTTTTGTGATCTGGCACACCTTAGGCTTAGCCAAGCACGAGTGAAAGAGATACAGCATGAGGATTTGGCTGGATCTGGTGTACAGGCTGCTTGTTTTGCAGGGGTGAACTATTCCCCCTTCCCAGCTCCCCATCTTCTCCAGGTACTTCCTACCTGACAGAGCAGGGGTGCCTCAAGTCAACTAATGAAGATCCTATTGCTTTCTCCTGCTGCAGAACAGCTTTCTGGCATGCTAGCCAATGAACCTGTCTGAAAATATATTGCAGAATGAAGCTGCAAAGAGAAAAAAAAAATATTGCTAGTGCAGGTCTGCCAGAGCCTTCTGGCCCTGCTTTAGCAGCTCTGCCTCCCTGTAGCTGCCCAAATGACTACGTAGGTGAGAAGGAGGAAGAAAATTTAATAAAGCCCTACCTAAATGCCACCTCTGTCAAATGGACATTTCCCAGCAAAGTCCTTTGGAAAATGAACATTGTTATATTTGCTTGACAGGTAAAGATAATGTATACTGCAACAGGCAGAAAAATTCTACAGCCTATGTGTCACGAAGTACTTTGACATGTTTTTATTACTGGAGGAGGACAAACAAGAACCAAAGTTCTAAGGTTTTATCAAGGGCTTATGCTTCAACAGACTTTTGACCCAAAGCAATTATACGACTGGTTGTAGAAAGATCAAAATTTAAATAAAATAGTTAATGATTTTTGTTCATTTATTGACCATTTCTCAGTTTTGTTGACTAGGGTGTTTCACAAGACCTCTGTGCACGTATAAATGCAGGCAGGTGAGACGCCCTTCCCAAAGAGCAGCCCTGCACTGGAGGAGTTGCCCTCAGCTCTCCCCAGCCCTGCAGCTGCCACCAAGGTAAGAGGCACACTTTGTACAGGAGAACTGGAAGGGACCCTTGGGCAGCTGCTGTGAAATGCAGGGGAAGGGAAGGAGGCTTTAGTGCTGGGGTGAGAGCTGCAGCACAGCTGGGAGGATCTGCTGTCTGCATGTGCAGAGACTGAGCCCATCTTTAGGGGAGGAGGAGATAGATGGCTGCTGCAGGAGAAGCAAACCTTAGCAAGGGAGAGGGTGCAGGGGGCCAGTGAAACACAATTGTCAGAGGTGAAAATGAAAATATTCTACAAATTTATCTTGGACATGGGATCTTTATGTTGTATCAGCAAAATTAAATGAGTCATTATTCATACTTTTTCTACAGGTAGAAAGTAATTATAGTAGTGCTTAATCAGTCAGTGAGTCTGAGTTCAGGTCCCCTCAGCTTCCATATATGCTTTTATAACTGTGAAAAAAGACGTGGTTTTAATCACATAAAGGATTTTTTTCTAAAACAGGGAGGTTTAAGTGATTCGGGTTTTTAAATTATGATGCACATGTCTTGCAGTATTACTATGGTTTTTAATCTTACTGGGCATATCTGCCTTTTCCCATCTTTCAGAATCAGCTAGAGGAATGGCTTTTTTTTTTTTTTTTTGTGCCACTTATTTGCCCTGAAATGTAAATCTTTGCTTCAGTAACCTTTACATGATTTGGAGAGGGAGCTGTTATCATAACTGACCGCTCATTACTATTCCTGCAGATGTTACTAATAAACACTTGTGGCTTTTTAACTGAACTCAGATGACTGGGGAATTAGATATGTGTATTGGTAGTAGTGTTAGGAAAAGACATTTAAAACCTGAAATTTAGTCTGAGTTAAAGGGCTGATGCTTAGAACTTGATTGCTTCTCAGTGCATGTCAAGAGAAGGAATCTCTTGATTTCAGTAAAATTCCACATAAAAAGAGAAATAAGGTGTTTCAGTGAATTTAAAGCTCATTTCTGCCCTTAAAAAGATAGGTTCCCCCCCCTATTTTAGGTAAAAAAATTCACTTTTAGAAATTAATTGCATGTCTCACTACTTTTATATTGCATTCTATGTGGCTTGTGAAACGTACTTCAAACAATGAGTGCCAGTTTATAAAATATTTCTCAACTGCAGCATCAATTATCAATGGAAAGATTTATCACTAGTTGTATATTTTATTTTGTTATTATTTTGGGTATACCAATAAGCTCTTAAACAAAATGCTCAGGTGTCCCTTGCACATATACATATTAAATGAAACTGGACTGTGGTGATGTAAAAATCTCATTTTACTTTTTTTCTCCAAATTGAAATTTCTATTCACTCTTTCACAGCTGCTGCTATTTTTATCTTCTGCTAAAATTGTTTTACATTTCCTTTTTACCTTTTGTCCCCTCTGATTTCCAGCATTTCATGTCTGGCGTGTAAATGCCTCTTACAAGTATTGCTTGTTTTCTTTTTTTTTTTCATTTTGTATAGGCTGCCACCCAACTCCTACAGCAGAAAATCCAAATCTCAGAAGCCCCGCTGAGATGGGAAAAATCATTGTTTATGAGCATGCTAACTTCCAGGGTATGTCCAAAGAATTCCACACCAACATTGCCAACCTGAAAGATGCAGATTGGAATGATTGTATCTCCTCAGTGAAAGTAATCGGCCATCCTTGGGTGGCTTACCAGCACGCAGACTATAAAGGACGGTTACTGGTACTTGAGGAAGGAGATCATGACTTCGTTGGTAAAAAGATGAATGATAGGATCAGCTCTCTGCAGGTGATCACTGAAGATCTGCACAACCCCCAGATCACTCTCTATGAACATGCTGATTATCAAGGGAGGAGCAGAATAATAAGAGAAGCAACCAATCTGTCTAGGGGACATGACAATGACAGCACATCTTCACACAAGGTCCAGAAAGGCGCCTGGCTGCTGTGTGAAAACGGCGATGGGAGTGGATTTCAATACATTGCACGACAGCACGAGAACCTTCCAAATTACAAGGCAATCAAGTTCAACGACAAGCTTTCCTTCCTGCGTCCCCTTCGCCCTGGCTGTGGCTGTTAGAATGCAAATCCTGCAGCGCTGAGAAAAGATCTAGCCCCAGCAAGAAATCTGAGACCCAGATCTCCGCCTCTCCTTGTGTCACTTTCTCCCCAGTGTCACAGGACTACTGAACACGAGAGCTCTCCTGCCCCACAAATGGCCTCTGCCATTGTCTGTAAACGATTTTGTGCTGGTGCCAATAAAGAATCTTTTGCAATCAGCAGTGGGTTTATTTTATGCACTGTTTAGTGTAGTTAAACATTTAGCTTCCATGTGTATCTAGAGGATGTTTCGTGCAGTCGCTTCCAAATATTTTTCATGGATCTCTCGTGTAGAATTTCATCTCCTTCCAGTTTCACTGGTCAGAAACATTGCAACCAGACTAAAGAGCTTGGTAAGCATTTTGATTATTGCTGTGATGCTGGCCCACTCTCACCTGTAGCCTGTATTTAACTACTCCATGAACTACTGTATCTCAAGGCATTGGTCACAGAATCCTCAAAGTCTGAGGCGGGGAGGTGCCTTAAAGATCATCTCATTCCAACCCTCCTGCCATAGGCAGTGACATCTTCCACTAGACCAGGTTGCTCAAAGTCCCATCCAACCTGGCCTTGAATATGTCCAGGGACAGGAAACCCAAAACCTCTCTCAACAACCTCTTTCACTGCCTCATCACCTTCATAGGAAAGAACATTTTCATAACACCTAATCTAAGTCTCTGCTCTTTTAATTCAAAACCATTCCATCCTCATCCTATTACTAGCTGCCCACTTCAAAAGCTGCTCCTGCTCTTTCTTTTACACCCCCTTCAAGAACTGGAAGGCTGCAATGAGGCCTCCCTGGAGACTTCTCCAGGATTAACAACCCCAGATTTCTCAGCCTGTCCTCATAGGGGAGGTGCCCCCACCCCAAGACCGTCTCCCACTCTATGCTCATGTCTGGCATTGCCCTGACCCAGGGTCAGCACCTTGCACTTGGGCTTCTTGAACTTGATGAGGTAAGTGTGGAATCACTTCCCAAGTTCATCCAGGTCCCTGTGGATGGAATCCCATCCTTTTGTTGACTCAGCTACACCCCTCAGCTTTGTGTCATCTGCAAACTTGCTGGGGTGTCATTGATAAAGATCTTAAAAAGTACTGGCCCCAGAACAGAGCCTGATGGACACCAGTTATCACTGGTCTCCTTCTGGATGTAGAGCCACTGACCACAACTCTCTGGCTGTGTGGCTATTTCCCAAACAGTCCACCCTTCAAACCCGTGTGTCTCAGATTGGACATAAGGATGCCACATGGGACCATGTCCAAGTTCTTGAGGAAGTCAAGGTATGTGAGTGACAGTGGTTGGTTTCCCCTTGTTGGTGGCCACAATCCCTCCATCACAGATGGCCACCAGGTTGGTCAGGCATTATCTGCCCTTAGTAAAGCCATGCTGGCTATCTTGGATCGTCTTCTTGTCTTGCATGTGCCTTTTGATTGCTTCCATGGGATCTGCTCCATGATCTTCACAGGCATAGAGGTGAGGCTCACTGGGTACCTCACCAGATCTTCCTTTCTCCCCTTGTTTTTAAAAACAAGAGTGATGTTTCTCTTCTCCCATTCACCAAGGATTTCACCTGAAGGCCATGACTTTTCAAATATCATGGAGGGTGGCTTGGCAACAGCACCAGCCCTCACGACCCTGGGATGCATGTCATCCATTCCCATAGACTTGTGTCTATTCAGCTTCATCAAGTGGTCTCAAAGCTGCTCTTCACTTACAGTGGGAGGTACTTTGCTCCCCAGTCACTACCTGCAGTTTCAGCCACTCCAGAGACATGGGAAACCTGACTTCCAGTGAAAGCTGAGGCAAGGAACACATGGAGTACCTCAGCCTTCTCCACATCCATTGCCACCAGTTCTTCCTTCCTGTTTATTGGTGGGGAGCAGGGGTTACACTCTGCTTGGCCTTTATTTTCTGCCCAGTGCTCTTGCAGAAGCCCTGGTGTGTCAGTGTCAGTCAACACAGGCAGGCAACTGGGACAACTACAAGCATGTGGCAAGGACACAGAGAGTAAAGTTATTTCCATTTCCATTGGCTCATGAGCACCCAAACTATACAGACCAGTTCCTCTGGTGCTTGAGGAGGGAGAGCACAGCTTTGTTGGTGCAAGATGAAGGATAGGATGAGCTCCCTGATTGTTGAAAATCTGCACAATCCTCACATGAAACCCAGAACACGCTGTGCTATCAACTACTGGGCTTTACTGTTACTGGCCAGTGAAACCGCAAGGAGACAAAATTCTCCAGGAAACATCCAGCAAAAATGTTTGCAAGTGACTGTATGAATCATTCCCTGGATACACAGATGCCTCGCCATGAAAGAGCAATATTTCTCTATGCTTAATGTGGTGGTGGTGGGTTTCTGTTAAGTTGTGGTTTGCTCCTGTTACCCCCCAGTGTCTGGTTTATGTCTTGGGTTTTACCCCAAGTTTTCACCTCCTCGGTCTCTTTGTCCCTCTTTCCTGACCCTGCCCTGTGTTAACCTGGGGCCAATCTCCCACCCACCCCACCCCTCTGCCCGCTGGTTTAAATGTTAAACGTGCAGGACCCCTCCCTCTCTCTCCCGGACCATCTGGAACAATAAACATGTGAGAGAGACTTCCCTAAGCCCGAGTCCCATCGCTCTGAAGGCAGAGACAGCCTGTTCTGCACCGTCTGTGGGAGCGCTGCTCTCCCAGAGCCGGGCTCCTGCCACCGCGGCCGGAGCTCGGACCTAGCGGGGTCTCACCGCCCATCGGTGACAGCGAAAGATGCACGGAACAGACTCGCCGCTGACTGCGAAAGATTCTTTAATGGCACTAATGCAAAATGGATTACAGGCAGCGGCAGAGGCCACAGTACCACAAGGACATTGCCAAGCAAACTACAAAGGAAGCGGTGCTGCTTCTGTACCAACATCTTCTATTGCACTTAGCAACAGAAACAACATGCAGTGCTTCCACATGCCATAGCCCAGGACTCTGGAATGGCACCTGAGGGTACAATGGGTTTCACACATCTGGCATGGTCTCTTAGCTTGGACACTCTTTCATAGGACACAGCATGGTGATCCTTGCATTTGTGGGGTGGGAGAAGAGTGCAAGGCAGGATGGCAAAGTGCAGATCAGCAGTGCAGCACAGCAGAGAGCTCTCACACTCAGCAGTCCTGGGACACAGACGGGGGGAAAGGCAACACAGGCAGGGGCGGAGATCTGGGTCTCAGATTTCTTGCTGGGGCTGCATCTTTTCTCAGCGCTGCAGGATTTGCATTCTAACAGCAAGAGCCAGGGTGAAGGGGAGTCAGGAAGGAAAGCTTGTCGTTGAAATCAATTGCCTTGTAATCTGGAAGGTCTTCGTGCGGTCGAGCGAGGTATTGCATTCCACTCCCGTCGCTGTTCTCACACAGCAGCCAGACACCTTTCTGGACTTTGTGAGAAGACATCATGTCGTTGTGGTGTCCTGCAGCCAGGTTGGTTGCACGTGTTACTATCTTGCTCCTCCCTTGATAATTAATATCTTCGTAGAGAGTTATCTGAGGATTGCGCAGATCTTCAGTGATCACCTCCAGAGAACTGATCTTGTCATTCATGTCTTTACCAACAAAGTTGTGTTCTCCCTCCTCAAGCACCAGAAATCGGCCTCCGTAGTTCTCATGCTCATAAGCCACCCAAGGCTGGCCAATCACTTTCACTGAGGAGATGATATCGTTGAAATCTACATCTTTTAGATTGCTAATGTTAGTGGTGAATTCTCTGGTCAAACCCTTAAAGTTGGCATGAGCATAGACTATGATTTTTCCCATCTCTGTAGGACTTCTGGAATGCAGGTTTCTTTCTATGGGAGCTGGATGACAGCCTGCACCAAAGGAAGACAGAAAACAAGCAATGCTTCTAAGAGGCCTATACACAGGAGACACAAAATGGTGGAGAATGTAGAGGAGGAAAAAAGGAGGAAGGAAGATCAATACATTTTTAAAAAAGAAATGAACATAGCAGCAGCTGGAAAGGTGTGAGGGCATGACATAGAAATCTCAATTTTAAAGGAAAACAAACAAGATGTGTATCCACAACTACCTAGTTGGAGTTAGATGTGTGTGTGGCTTTAGGTGTATACCCAAGAGTAAGTTGTCAAATACTCTCACCTTCACCCCTCACAGCTGTGTATCACTGGCCCCCTCCACCCTCTCCCTTGCTAAGGTTTGCTTCTCCTGCAGCAGCCATCTATCTCCTCCTCCCCTAAAGATGGGCTCAGTCTCTGCACATGCAGACAGCAGACCCTCCCAGCTGTGCTGCAGCTCTCACCCCAGCACTAAAGCCTCCTTCCCTTCCCCTGCATTTCACAGCAGCTGCCCAAGGGTCCCTTCCAGTTCTCCTGCACAAAGTGTGCCTCTTACCTTGGTGGCAGCTGCAGGGCTGGGGAGAGCTGAGGGCAATTCCTCCAGTGCAGGGCTGCTCTTTGGGAATGGCATCTCCCATGCCTACATTTATACTTGCACAGAAGTGAAAGTGCAAAACACCAAATTCTGAGGAACTGGGAGTGGTTGAGATCATGCTCAGGGATCGAAAATCATTGAATATTATGTCTTGGTTTTGGTGTCCTATAAACAGGTGTATCATTGCTCTGGTTCAAAAGTCCATTGAAATGTGAGGGACTTGATAATCTTAGAACTTGGCTTCATGTTTTTCCTTCTTCAGAAGCCATCTGAACCACAATAATTGGGACACATTAATCTGAACACATTAATTGGAGCGACCTCAGCAGCTCCTTTGGCCGCTCCTCATCAGGCCTGCACTCCAGATCTCTGAACAGCTCATTTCCCTTCTCCAGACTCACTCCACCCCTCCATGTCTGTCTTGCACTGGGTGCCCAGAACTGGACACAGCACTCGAGGTGTGGCCCCACCAGTGCTGGGTACAGTCACTGCCCTGCTCCTGCTGGCCACACCATTGCTGATCCAGGCCAGGTGCCATTGGCCTTCCTGGCCACCTGGGCACAGCTGGCTCATGCTCAGCTGCAGGGCTCATGCCTACCGTGCGTGGGGCTTTTGTGACCACAGGGCAGCCTCAGCCCTGGGCCCTGCTGAACTTCACACTCTGGGCCTCAGCCCACTGATCCCCCTGCAGAGCCTTCTTACCCTCCAGCACACAACACTCACACCCAAGCTGCTGGTTACAAACTGACTAAGGGGGAAGATCCAAGGATGGGGCACCCACATCTTCTCTAGAGATCTTTTTCCTCACCACCTTACAGTGAAGAATTCCTTCCTAATATCTAGCCTAAACCTACACTCTTTCAGCTTGGCAGGCCCTAGCAAAAAGTCTCTCTCAGCCTTTCTTATAAGCCCCTTTATATTTTGAAAGGCCCCAATAAGGTGTCCCAGGAGCATTGTCTTCTCTAGGCTGAACAGCTCCAACCATCTCTGCTTTTCTTTGTAGCAGACTCTGCAGCCCTGTGACCATTTTCATGGCCCCCCTCTAGGCCTGCTGTAACAGGTCTGTGTCTCTCTTGTTCAGGAAACCCCACAGTCACATGCAGTACTCCAGGCAGTGTCCTACCACAGCAGATTAGAAGGGAAGAACCATTTCCCTCATCCTGCAAGCTACACTTTATGCAGCCCAGGATACAGCTGGCTTTCTAGGTGGCAAGTGTCAGGCCATGTCCAGTTTTTCATCCACCGGTGTCAGTTCCTTCTCCACAGGGCTGCCCTCAGCCCATTGATTGCTCAGCCTGCACTGCTCTTGGTGATTGCTCTGACATCCACTGGCAGGGTCTGGCAGTCAGCCTTGCTGAAATTTATAGAGTTCACATTGGGCCATTTCTCCAGCTTCTCGACTTAAACAGTCCCTTCCTTCTGGCACAACAATGCACCACTCAGCTTAGTGTCATCTGCAGTCTTGCTGAGGGTGCACTTGAAGCCATATCTATGGCATCATGGAAGATATTTAATAGCCCTGGTGGCAGTAGGGACCCTTGGGGGCCACCATTTGTTCATGGTTTCCATTGTTCCTGATAAGGTTTATCACTGTGTGCATGGCAGCACAGGCATTTAGGTGGCAGCAGCATAGCAGTACTGCTCTGAGAGATGGAACTTCCTCAAGGGAGAAGAGATCTATAAAGATTTCTTATCTTTTATCAGAGTATTCACCTCTTCACTTAACCATTGACTCGCTTAGGGTGATTCAGCAAGGAGGTGTGTTAACAAATACTTCACTCAAACTGTTTCCTGCTTATTATCTCTTTCTGTATTTGTATGTGTGTTTGTAGGCACATGAAACACAGGGAAGTGATTTGAGACAGCCAGCACAGCTTCAGCAAAGGCAAGTCAAATTAACCTACTGCCCTTTTACAGTGGAGTGATTACCTCAGTGGAAAAGGGCTACAGACGTCATCTACCTGGATTTCTGCAAGGCCATTGATATGGTCCCCCACAACTTCCTTCTTTCTAAATTGGAAACATATAGATTGGATGGGGAGACTATTCAGTAGACTGGGTTTTGGGACCATGTAAATGGCAAAAACAAGTTTGCTCCAAGGAGGGAAATTCCTTATGGGAACAACCAGCTGCACACATTTCATTGTCACATTTCTTTTCCTGATGACCTCTGCAGATCTCTGAAGGAAAGTCTCTCATTCCTGCTTTTGTCAGCAACATGCTTTGCATTTTGTGAGATTTGATTTACAAGGATGGAGAATCTCATTTAAGCTTTGCTGTAGTATTGCTCTGATTAACACAGAGTCAATAAGGCACTGCCAAGAAAACACAGCAGCATCAGGGGGAGGAATACTCTGACAAAGAAAACCAAGAAAAAATTCAAGGAAGCATCAGCAATTGAATTGAAAGTGGGGGAAGCTCTGTTGTTGGGTAAAAGGAAGATGTGTTCAAAGATGCATATGGGAAAAAAAAAAGTTGCTTCAGCACTGCTTCCCACTGTGACTTTTCAATGTTGGATAAATTAAAAGATGCTGTAAATTCATGCTGTGGGAATCCCAGTACCAGATGAAATGAGTAGGGAAGAAAGCCACAGTAAAAACTTGCTAGCTTGCAAACAGCAAGTTTGAGAATTCTGTACTTGGAAAAGAGCTTGCATTTCCCTGACTGAGTGTTAAATCGTCTAGCCAAAAAATCCCCTAGATTAAGGCATGTGCAGCAGAACATCCTGGCTGCTGGTTTCCCTCCACTCCTCTGACGGAGTGCCACTCCTCTGCTTGGGCAATGGAGCTGCACTGCAGGTGAAGAGTCACAGTGGTTCATTCACAAAGCTGACCCAAAGGAGCTGCACCAGAGCCCAGAAACACAGAAACAAAGGCATCGTTAAGAAATAGGGTAAATGGTTAATGTGTAACAACACCTTTTCCTGGGAATACAGGATCTGACTTCAAGCCCACATTTTATGTTCTGTGTTGACCCAAACATGCCTGAACCTGTTCTGAGGATGTTTCTGATCAAGCCCAGAAAAGTTCAGTCTGTGCATCACCTCTCTGTTACAGCCAGAGTGTCTAAGCTTTCTCATCGAGACATCTCCTCCAGGAATGCCACTTGTTACAAGCCTTCCTTATGCTGCATTCTCTTCAAATGTCCCTTTGCATTCTGCATTAATAATCCCCTCTGTGAAGGTGTTTTGCTGACTGTTGATTTTGCAAGCAGTCGTTTTACTGCTTATGTTTTTTAATACTCTGTGTAGTTTGGCAGGGTTTGGAACCTTCAGATAGAGTTTATTCCTGTGCTGGCAAGCAGACTGAGGTGCCAATGCTTTAGTCTTTACTGGGCAAGAGTATTGCACAGTGTGCTTTCATAGGGATAAACCTCATGTGAGAAGTACAGTAGGGAATGTCACATTTGGTGATGTGTCCTTCTGAGAGGCCTCCTAAAATTTGCCATATGGTTGAGGGGTGAGGATGACCAGAGAACATGATCCCAAAGGGTACTGCTCTCTGAGCAGTGCTGAAATTGCCAGCTGGTCTGCACTGCACTGCACTGCACCCCACCCCACCCCAAGGGCAACAAGACCACCTCCTCACAACCCCCCAAGTGAAGAAAATCCTCTCTGGTGACCAGGAGAGACAGAGCCTGACAGGAATATCAACTGATTAAAATCAGAGTAACAGCAGCTTTGGGGGGTGAAGGAATATTTTCTTTGCCCAAGGGAAACAGAGGGAAACCTCAGGGATATCTGCTTCAGAGACCTCCTGGCTGTAAAAATCTTTGCTGCAGGGGGCTGAGGGCACAGGAGATGCTGGGAAGGGGGCCACAGCAGTGTCAGTGGGTGAGAATGGCAGCAGAGAGGCTGCAGGAAGGCACAGGGAGCTGATGGAGGCAGTGAGTCTCACCACAGGTACCACAGCTTCAGCTGGGCATGGCAGCCACACACAGACAGACAGACAGCCCTGTCCTCAGGGAGGGAATATCCTCAGCTCCCACCACGCAGAGGAAGGAACCTTGGCCAGCTTCAGCACTGGCTCCATGTGCACCTCATGAGGTTCAGAAGGGCCAAGTGCAGCTCCTGTCTGACCAGCCCAGCCACCAGGGCAAGGAAATTGTGCCAACCAGAGGTCAGCAGAGAGGGAGATAAACACTGCAGGGCAGAGCTGCCATGTGACAGCTGTGACAATGCACAGCTCAGGGTGTGCAGCTGTCATTAGGCAGCCATGGAGGAGGGCTGAGACTCTGCTGGTCCAGGTAAATTTGCACATTCCTAACCAGTTCCTGAAATTCCTCATCATTCCTCATGCCTTATCAAATAATACAGGTTTAAAAAACAAAACGAGTTTTTCCATTAGGATTAAAGAATTCAAAGTAGTGAAAACATCCTGTTTATCATGTGATTAAGGGCAGTAGCAGACTATATCATCACTACAGTCACTACCTTGAGATACAATCAAGCATGTGATAGCTAGGTACAGTCTGCAGGTGAGGGTTTGACCACCATCAGCAACAATCCAGGGTTCAGGCTTGACTCAAAAAGTCTTAGTGAGCAAGTAAATTGTTGCCAAGTGCCAGACCCTGCCAGTGGATGTCAGAGCAATCAGCAGGAGCAGTGCAGGCTGAGCAATCAATGGGCAGCACTTTGGATGTCCTCAGAGGGTGGATCATCACACCGGTGGATGAAAAACTGGACATGGCCTGACACTTGCCACCTAGAAAGCCAGCTGTATCCTGGGCTGCATAAAGTGTAGCTTGCAGGATGAGGGGAATGGTTCTTCCCTTCTAATCTGCTGTGGTAGGACACTGCCTGGAGTACTGCAAGCAACTGTGGGGTTTCCTGAACAAGAGAGACACAGATCTGTTACAGCAGGCCTAGAGGGGGCCATGAAAATGGTCAGAGGGCTGCAGACCCTGCTACAAAGAAAGGCAGAGATGGGTGGAGCTGTTCAGCCTAGAGAAGACAATGCTCCTGGGACACCTTATTGGGGCGTTTCAAAATATAAAGGGGCTTATAAGAAAGGCTGAGAGAGACTTTTTACTACGGCCTTCCAAGCTGAAAGAGCGTAGGTTTAGGCTAGACATTAGGATGGAATTCTTCACTGTAAGGTGGTGAGGAAAGAGATCTCTAGAGAAGATGTGGGTGCCCCATCCTTGGACCTTCCCCCTTAGTCAGTTTGTAACCAGCAGCTTGGGTGTGAGTGTTGTGTGCTGGAGGGTAAGAAGGCTCTGCAGGGGGATCAGTGGGCTGAGGCCCGGAGTGTGAAGTTCAGCAGGGCCCAGGGCTGAGGCTGCCCTGTGGTCACAAAAGCCCCACGCACGGTAGGCATGAGCCCTGCAGCTGAGCATGAGCCAGCTGTGCCCAGGTGGCCAGGAAGGCCAATGGCACCTGGCCTGGATCAGCAATGGTGTGGCCAGCAGGAGCAGGGCAGTGACTGTACCCAGCACTGGTGGGGCCACACCTCGAGTGCTGTGTCCAGTTCTGGGCACCCAGTGCAAGACAGACATGGAGGGGCTGGAGTGAGTCTGGAGAAGGGAAATGAGCTGTTCAGAGATCTGGAGTGCAGGCCTGATGAGGAGCGGCCAAAGGAGCTGCTGAGGTTGTTCCAATTAATGTGTTCAGATTAATGTGTCCCAATTACTGTGGTTCAGATGGCTTCTGAAGAAGGAAAAACATGAAGCCAAGTTCTAAGGTTATCAAGTCCCTCACATTTCAATGGACTTTTGAACCAGAGCAATGAGATACCTGTTTATAGGACACCAAAACCAAGACAGAATATTCAATGATTTTTGATCCCTGAGCATGATCTCAACCACTCCCAGTTCCTCAGAATATGGTGTTTTGCACTTTCACTTCTGTGCAAGTATAAATGCAGGCAGGGAAGATGCCATTCCCAAAGAGCAGCCCTGCACTGGAGGAATTGCCCTCAGCTCTCCCAGCCCTGCAGCTGCCACCAAGGTAAGAGGCACACTTTGTACAGGAGAACTGGAAGGGACCCTTGGGCAGCTGCTGTGAAATGCAGGGGAAGGGAAGGAGGCTTTGGTGCTGGGGTGAGAGCTGCAGCACAGCTGGGAGGGTCTGCTGTCTGCATGTGCAGAGACTGAGCCCATCTTTAGGGGAGGAGGAGATAGATGGCTGCTGCAGGAGAAGCAAACCTTAGCAAGGGAGAGGGTGGAGGGGGCCAGCGATACACAACTGTGAGGGGTGAAGGTGAGGGTGTTTGACAACTTACTCTTGGGTATACACCTAAAGCCACACACACATCTACGTCCAACTGGGTAGTTGTGGATACACATCTCGCTTTGTTTTCCTTCAAAATTGAGATTTCTATGTCATGCCCTCACACCTTTCCAGCTGCTGCTATGTTCATTTCTTTTTTAAAAATGTGTTGATCTTCCTTCCTCCTTTTTTCCTCCTCCACATTCTCCATCATTTTGTGTCTCCTGTGTACAGGCCTCTTAGAAGCTTTGCTTGTTTTCTGTCTTCCTTTGGTGCAGGCTGTCATCCAGCTCCTATAGAAAGAAACCTGCATTCCAGAAGTCCTACAGAGATGGGAAAAATCATAGTCTATGCTCATGCCAACTTTAAGGGTTTGACCAGAGAATTCACCACTAACATTAGCAATCTAAAAGATGTAGATTTCAACGATATAATCTCCTCAGTGAAAGTGATTGGCCAGCCTTGGGTGGCTTATGAGCATGAGAACTATGGAGGCCGATTTCTGGTGCTTGAGGAGGGAGAACATAACTTTGTTGGTAAAGACATGAATGACAAGATCAGTTCTCTGGAGTTGATCACTGAAGATCTGCGCAATCCTCAGATAACTCTCTACGAAGATATTAATTATCAAGGGAGGAGCAAGATAGTAACACGTGCAACCAACCTGGCTGCAGGACACCACAACGACATGACGTCTTCTCACAAAGTCCAGAAAGGTGTCTGGCTGCTGTGTGAAAACAGCGACGGGAGTGGAATGCAATACCTCGCACGACCGCACGAAGACCTTCCAGATTACAAGGCAATTGATTTCAACGACAAGCTTTCCTTCCTGACTCCCCTTCACCCTGGCTCTTGCTGTTAGAATGCAAACCCTGCAGCGCTGAGAAAAGATGCAGCCCCAGCAAGAAATCTGAGACCCAGATCTCCGCCCCTGCCTGTGTTGCCTTTCCCCCCCGCCTGTGTCCCAGGACTGCTGAGTGTGAGAGCTCTCTGCTGTGCTGCACTGCTGATCTGCACTTTGCCATCCTGCCTTGCACTCTTCTCCCACCCCACAAATGCAAGGATCACCATGCTGTGTCGTATGAAAGAGTGTCCAAGCTAAGAGACCATGCCAGATGTGTGAAACCCATTGTACCCTCAGGTGCCATTCCGGAGTCCTGGGCTATGGCATGTGGAAGCACTGCATGTTGTTTCTGTTGCTCAGTGCGATAGAAGATGTTGGTACAGAAGCAGCACCGCTTCCTTTGTAGTTTGCTTTGCAATGTCCTTGTGGTACTGTGGCCTCTGCCGCTGCCTGTAATCCATTTTGCATTAGTGCCATTAAAGAATCTTTCGCAGTCAGCGGCGAGTCTGTTCCGTGCATCTTTCGCTGTCACCGAGGGGCGGTGAGACCCCGCTAGGTCCGAGCTCCGGCCGCGGTGCAGGAGCCCGGCTCTGGGAGAGCAGCGCTCCCACAGACGGTGCAGAACAGGCTGTCTCTGCCTTCAGAGCGATGGGACTCGGGCTTAGGGAAGGCTCTCTCACATGTTTATTCTTCCAGATGGTCCGGGAGAGAGAGGGAGGGGTCCTGCACGTTTAACATTTAAACCAGCGGGCAGAGGGGTGGGGCGGGTGGGAGATTGGCCCCAGGTTAACACAGGGCAGGGTCAGGAAAGAGGGACAGAGAGACCGAGGAGGTGAAAACTTGGGGTAAAACCCAAGACATAACCAGACACTGGGGGGTAACAGGAGCAAACCACAACTTAACAGAAACCCACCACCACCACATTTAGCGTAGAGAAATATTGCTCTTTCATGGCGAGGCGTCTGTGTATCCAGGGAATGATTCATACAGTCACTTGCAAACATTTTTGCTGGATGTTTCCTGGAGAATTTTGTCTCCTTGCAGTTTCACTGTCCTGTAACAGTGGGTTCAGGCTTGACTGAAAAAGTCTTGGTGAGCAAGTAGATTGTTGCTGATGGTGGTCAAACCCTCACCTGCAGATTGTACCTAGCTATCACATGCTTGATTGTATCTCAAGGCAGTGACTGTAGTGATGATATTGTCTGCTACTGCCCTTAATCACATGATAAACAGAATGTTTTCACTACTTTGAATTCTTTAATCCTAATGGTAAAACCTGTTTTGTTTTTTAAACCTGTATTATTATGATAAGGCATGAGGAATGATGAGGAATTTCAGGAACTGGTTAGGAATGTGCAAATTTACCTGGACCAGCAGAGTCTCAGCCCTCCTCCATGGCTGCCTAATGACAGCTGCACACCCTGAGCTGTGCATTGTCACAGGTGTCACATGGCAGCTCTGCCCTGCAGTGTTTATCTCCCTCTCTGCTGACCTCTGCTTGGCACAATTTCCTTGCCCTGGTGGCTGGGCTGGTCAGACAGGAGCTGCACTTGGCCCTTCTGAACCTCATGAGGTGCACATGGAGCCAGTGCTGAAGCTGGCCAAGGTTCCTTCCTCTGCGTGGTGGGAGCTGAGGATATTCCCTCCCTGAGGACAGGGCTGTCTGTCTGTCTGTGTGTGGCTGCCATGCCCAGCTGAAGCTGTGGTACCTGTGGTGAGACTCATTGCCTCCATCAGCTCCCTGTGCCTTCCTGCAGCCTCTCTGCTGCCATTCTCACCCACTGACACAGCTGTGGCCACCTTCCCAGCATCTCCTGTGCCCTCAGCCCCCTGCAGCAAAGATTTTCACAGCACTACAGTGACAAACCTTCCTGTTCCACACTGCTTGCTCTGCCCTGGATTCATATCCAGCATGGGAAAATCTCCTCATTCAGTGTCCTGCCATGAGCAGCAGCCTGGAGTCAAAACCCCTGGGGGTTCCTTCCAGCCTCAATGCTTCTAGGAGTCCATACACTCTGCTTGGAATGTCATAGGCACAGCTACCCCTGCACCAGAGAGGAGTGCAATCCTACAAAACAGCAAAGGAAAGGGTCAAGAAGGGATATGGATGGGAATGTGTCAGAAACATTGTATATGCTCTTGCATTGGTTTGTTTTGGTCTTTGTTTTATTCAAAGGCAGAATCTGAAAAATGCAGAAATGTCAGGTCCCAAACTCAAGCAAAGGATTCCTGTGAGTTTTCAGTAATAAGAGGAGGAAGTAAAGGTGGAGAAGAACCTTTGACCCTTGAATGGAGGAGATTATATTTGACAAGAGAGCAGATAAGAGCTGCTTTGGAATGGGGAGGGAAGTCTGACGTTTGGGAAATGGAATTTATAAATGTCCAACAAGTAATTCCCGAGTTATTGAACGTGTGTCTTGATGATGACACTTTTTCATTGAAATTGAACAATTGATACAATTAACCAGAAAGTGACAAAGGCTTTTCAATCTTCCTTAGAATTACTGACAGAAAGATTTATTCTGGAAGGGACCTCCCTAGTCCAAGGCCTTCTTCACAGCAGAGCTACCTCCAAACATGACCAGGTTACTCATGCCCATCCTCAAGAGATTTCTGAACAACTGCAAGGTTTGTGATTCCCCAGAGTCTCTGACCTTATTATGCAGTAGACTGGACCTGATGGCATCCAAAGGTCAATTTCAATCTGAATTGTCTTATGATCCCTCAATTCTCCTGGCTTGCAGAATCACTCAAGCTCATGAGTTAAGGATCAAGGCTGGCAAATCCCGGTATTACCTGAGCTATATAGTTCCTGAGGAATCTTGCTCAAAATAAAGGGTCACAACTGACTGCCCCACATTACAGATGTGCACACTCACAACAGATTTATTGGCTAGCCTGTTCTGGAAATGCCTCTCTCTTCCCTTCCCTCCCTCTTTCTCCACAGCTTTTCAGGAAAAACACTCATGCACCTCCCTCCCACAACACACATACATGTGCCACCAATGTCTAATGGATTTCTGACTCTAAATTTACAGGAAGAATCACGTCTAGGACACATCACAGGTGCTATCCTCAATTTCATTCATGGTCCACGCCTTCCTTCTGAATTCCTGAAAAATTGTCCACCAAGGAAAGAAAATGTATCCGGAGCACTATGAAAGGATCAGAGAAAATAGTAGCTTCAGCCTCTCACAACAAATTGCCCTGCTTCCCCCAAGTAGAAAAGTTACCATCTTTCTGTTTCCATGCAGCAGCTCTATTACTCATTTAACTGCATTGAACAATTAATTGTTGGAAGCATTTGAGATCCAACAGGTCTGCCCCATTTCTTCACTTTCTTTGTCCTGCCTCATCAGTGATTGAACTTCTAAGCCAAATTTCACTGTAGGCTTGCAAGTTAGGAGGGCAGTTTGCTGCCAAACCAAGAAATGCACAGGAAGATTGCAAATTGATTCTTCTAGGAGGTGAAATTGCAGGACTGATCTGGTGTTTCATTAATGATATCTCTCATGCTTCTCCCAACACTGAGGTTGCTCAGCCATCCTTGCTTTCCTAATGATTGCAGCCACTTGCCTCTCATACTCACAGAACTGACTCAATTGACTCACACATCTAAACTCTTTGGAGCAAGGTCTGAGGAAGCAGAAAAGCATCCTGGTCACCTAACTCCAACTTACATGTAGTCTGTGAGCAAAGGATTCTCCTCTTTTCTTCTTTTCAACCCAGCTGCCTCCTTTTATAGACTCATTGGGAGGAGTAGCTGTTCTAGGCAATACTTCTGGAAAGGTGTCACCCTGCCTCAGGCAAGACAGGATTTGGTATAGGCAGCCCCAGAGAAATCAGTTTTAGTGGTGTCAGAATGGCCTCTTTCTCACTCCTTCTGTTGCTGGGTAAGAAGCTGAAGGGGAGCTGCATAGGGCACACGAGGAGAACTGGAGGAGCAGGGTAAGGGAAGAGTTTATTCCATCTCCTCTGAACACAGGCCACACCTGGAACACTGCTCCTCTTTCAGATGCCCTGTTAGAAGGTAAATGGGAACCAATTGGTGAGAGCCCCATCGAGGCCACTGGATGGCACTGGAGCATCCCATGAACCAGGAGAGTCTGAGGGGCCTGGTCCTGTTCAGCCTGGAGAAGACAAGGCTAAGTGTTATCAGAGGGGCCCAGCTGGAGAGAGGCTTAAATGGCAACAGGGAAACTCAGACATAAAAGAAGGAAGAAAGAGCTCATGCCAAGGATTGGTCAGCACTGGCAGAAAGGCCAGAGACCCTGGGGAATCACAAACCTTGCAGTTGTTCAGAAATCTCTTGAAGATGGTCATGAGTAACCTGGTCATGTTTGGAGGTAGCTCTGCTCTGAAGAAGGCCTTGGACTAGGGAGGTCCCTTCCAGAATAAATCTTTCTGTCAGTAATTCTAAGGAAGATTGAAAAGCCTTTGTCACTTTCTGCTTAATTGCATCCATTGTTCAATGTCAATGAAGAAGTGTCATCGTCAAGTCAGTGTACAATGACTTGTTGGACATTTATAAATTGAATTTCCCCAATGTCAGACTTCCCTCCCCATTCCTCCACAGGCTCTCACCTGCTGTCTTGTCAAATGTAACTCCCCATAATGAAAGGTCAAAGTTCTTCTCCACCTTTGCTTCACCCTCTTATTACTAAAAATCTTCAAAAAATCTCCTGCTAGATTTCTGGACCCTACACTGCTACAGGTGTTTAGACACTGTCTTTGATTAGAAAGAAGAAAATATGCAATAAGAAATGCAAATTCCTGAAACCACCTCCCCCATATCCCTCCTTGAACCTTTCCTTTGCTGTTTTGTAGGATTGCACTCCTCTCTGGTGCAGGGGTAGCTGTGCCTATGACATTCCAAGCAGAGTGTATGGACTCCTAGAAGCATTGAAGCTGGAAGGAACCTTGAGGGGTTTCTGCTTCACACTGCTGCTCACAGGCAGATGGAGAATGGGAAGAGATTGTCCTTTGCTGTTATGAATCCAGGGCAGAGCAAGCAGTGTGGAACAGGCAGGTTTGTCACTGTAGTGCTGTGAAAATATTTCCTGTGGGGGGCTGAGGGAACAAGAAACTTCCACAGCCCCTGTGTCACGATGTACTTTGGTGTGTCTGAATTACTGTGGCTGATCTGGCTTTTGGAGAGTTTGGGTCACTTTTCATGCTGTCACCTGGGGTGTTGCACAAGACTTCTGTGCAAGTATAAATGCAGGCAGGGGAGATGCCTTCCCAAAGAGCAGCCCTGCACTGGAGGAATTGCCCTCAGCTCTCCCCAGCCCTGCAGCTGCCACCAAGGTAAGAGGCACACTTTGTACAGGAGAACTGGAAGGGACCCTTGGGCAGCTGCTGTGAAATGCAGGGGAAGGGAAGGAGGCTTTAGTGCTGGGGTGAGAGCTGCAGCACAGCTGGGAGGGTTCTGCTGTCTGCATGTGCAGAGACTGAGCCCATCTTTAGGGGAGGAGGAGATAGATGGCAGCTGCAGGAGAAGCAAACCTTAGCAAGGGAAAGGGTGGAGGGGGCCAGTGATACACAACTGTGAGGGGTGAGGGTGAGAGTATTTGACAACTTACTCTTGGGTATACACCTAAAGCAACACACACATCTAACTCCAACTGGGTAGTTGTGGATACACGTCTCGTTTTGTTTTCCTTCAAAACTGAGATTTCTATGTCCTGCCCTCACACCTTTCCAGCTGCTGCTATGTTTAGTCTTTGTTAAAAATGTGTGTTGATCCTCCCTTCTTTTTTCCTCCTCCACATTCTCCACCATTTTATGTCTCCTGTGTACAGGCCTCTTAGAATCATTGCTTGTTTTCTGTCTTCCTTTGGTGCAGGCTGTCATCCAGCTCCTATAGCAAGGAATTCACACTCCAGAAGTCCTACAGAGATGGGAAAAATCATCATTTATCAGCATGTCAACTTCCAGGGTTTGTCCAAAGAATTCACCACTGACACTCCCAACCTCACAGCTCTGGGTTGGAATGATATTGTCTCCTCAGTGAAAGTAATTGGCCAGCCTTGGGTGGCTTTTGAGCATGTTGAGTATAAGGGTCAGTTTCTGGTATTTGAGGAGGGAGAATATGACTCTGTTGGTAAAGATATGAATGACAAGATCAGTTCTCTGCAGCTGATCACGGATGATCTGCGCAATCCCCAGATCACTCTCTACCAGCACGTTGAATACAAGGGCAGGAGCAGAATAGTAAGAGAAGCAACTGATCTGGCTGCAGGACATGACAATGACATCGTGTCTTCTCACAAAGTCCAGAGAGGTGTCTGGCTGCTGTGTGAAAACAGTGATGGAAGTGGACCTCGACACCTTGCCCGAGCACATGAAGATGTTCCCAATTACAAGGAAATAGGTTTCAATGACAAGCTTTCCTTCCTGCGTCCCCTTCGCCCTGGCCGTGACTCTTAGACCGCAGGTCCTGTCACCCTGAGGGAAGATGCAGTTCCAGCAAGAAATCTAAGACTTTGGTCTCTGTCTCTGCTTCTGCCCCTTCCTTTGTGATTTGCTTTACAAAGCCCTTGTGGTACCTTGGCCTTTGCCATTGTCTCTAAGCTCTTTTGGGTTGGTATTAATAAAGATTCTCTTGCAAGCAGCAATGGGTCTGTTTTATGGACTGCTTAGTGTAGATAAATCCTGCCCTTTCATGATGAGGTGTCTCTGTGCATCCAGAGAATGAGGTGGGCAGTCATTTTGAGACTATTTTCATGGCTCTCTCCTGAAAGGATTTATCTCCTTCCAGTTACAGTGTTCAGTCACAGTTGGTTCAGGCTTGACACAGCCTTGACTCAACCAGTGCTAACATCTTGGTGAGCATGTTGATGATTGCTGTGATCCTGGCCAAACTCTCCCATGCAGTGTCCCTAAATACCAAACTCTTCATTCTATCTCCTGCAGTCCATCAGAGTGATGGACCATGCTGGTGATACAGTCTTCCACTGCCCAAACCACACCATCAAACTGTGAGTTCTCATCACTTTGAATTGACTGATTGGTCAATCCCAGTGGTAACAACTCTTTTGTGTTTTTAAATCTGTAGTATCTTGATAAGGGAGGAGGGATGACGAGGTATTCCATGATCTCTTTTGCCATATGCAAGTTCACCTGGATGAGCAGAGTCTCAGCCCTCAGAAAGAACTCATGTCAAGGACTGGCAGAAAGGCCAGAGACCTTGGGGAATCTCCACCCTTGCAGTTGGTCAGCAGTCTCTTGAGGATGGCCATGAGTAACCTGGCCATGTTTGGAGGTGTCACGGTCCCCTGAAGGCCGGCGGTGGTCTTCAGGGTGCCGTGACCTTCCCCGACGAGTCGCCTGTAAAAGGCACTCTGTGTCGAAGAGGCACAGGCAGTCCCCGTGACTGTCAGCTCAGTGGTGGTGGTTGCCAATGCAACCGGACACAAGAGCCCCTGATTTCAGCAGGGGAAGCTGCTCAGTCAGCTTAGCCCAACACCTCTTCTTCAGGCGATGCAGGAACAAAGGCAGGAGCCAGGAGGTCCTCTAGAACCTTCCTTTATTATCAGGAATCAGCGACTGAATGCCCCACAGGGTCTCAGGGTGTGGGATTATATAGGTTTCAAGGTAGGTGGGGCTGGAAACTTGGACCAGTCTGAGGAAGAATTGAGGAAACAACCAATGGGGGAGAGCATCCAAAATACACCAATCAGGGAAGGGAAAAAACAGGAAGTGGGGAAAGAGCCAATGCCAGGTAACAAATTAACATAGAGCCCCAAAGGCTCTTGGGTATGAACACCTCTACTCGCCATGGGCTAAAAGAAGTCTCTCAGGGGGGCTACTCTGTGGGGAGGTTTGTCAAATGTTGGAAGCAGCTTACACTCTGTGCTCTCTCCAAGGGAGGGCAAGCTCTCTTGTGGTAACCTCAGGGGGTAACCTCAGGCACATGAAGGTAGTTCTGCTGAGAAGAAGGCCTTGGACTAGGGAAGTCCCTTCCAGAATAAACCTTTCTGTCAGTAGTTCTAAGGAAGATTGAAAAGCCTTTGTCACTTTCTGGTTAATTGTATCCATTCTTTAATTTCAATGAAAAAGTGTCATTGTCAAGTCATGTGCTCAATAACTTGTTGGGCATTTATAAATTCCATGTCCTCAGCGTAAGGCTTCCCTCCTAGTTCCACAGCAGCCCATACCTGCTCTCTTGTCAAATGCAATTGCCTCCACGGAAGGGACAAAGTTGTTCTTCACCTTTACTTCACCCTCTTATTACTGAAAACTCACAGGAATCCTTTGCTTGAGTTGGGGACCTGACATTTCTGCATTTTTCAGATTCTGCCTTTGAATAAAACAAAGACCAAAACAAACCAATGCAAGAGCATATACAATGTTTCTGACACATTCCCATCCATATCCCTTCTTGACCCTTTCCTTTGCTGTTTTGTAGGATTGCACTCCTCTCTGGTGCAGGGGTAGCTGTGCCTATGACATTCCAAGCAGAGTGTATGGACTCCTAGAAGCATTGTGGCTGGAAGGAACCCCCAGGGGTTTTGACTCCAGGCTGCTGCTCATGGCAGGACAGTGAATGAGGAGATTTTCCCATGCTGGATATGAATCCAGGGCAGAGAAAGCAGTGTGGAACAGGAAGGTTTCTCACTGTAGTGCTGTGAAAATCTTTGCTGAAGGGGGATGAGGGCATAGGAGATGCTGGGAAGGTGGCCACAGCTGTGTCAGTGGGTGAGAATGGCAGCAGAGAGGCTGCAGGAAGGCACAGGGAGCTGATGGAGGCAGTGAGTCTCACCACAGGTACCACAGCTTCAGCTGGGCATGGCAGCCACACACAGACAGACAGACAGCCCTGTCCTCAGGGAGGGAATATCCTCAGCTCCCACCACGCAGAGGAAGGAACCTTGGCCAGCTTCAGCACTGGCTCCATGTGCACCTCATGAGGTTCAGAAGGGCCAAGTGCAGCTCCTGTCTGACCAGCCCAGCCACCAGGGCAAGGAAATTGTGCCAAGCAGAGGTCAGCAGAGAGGGAGATAAACACTGCAGGGCAGAGCTGCCATGTGACAGCTGTGACAATGCACAGCTCAGGGTGTGCAGCTGTCATTAGGCAGCCATGGAGGAGGGCTGAGACTCTGCTGGTCCAGGTGAACTTGCACCGGGCAAAAGAGATCATGGAATACCTCGTCATCCCTCCTCCCTTATCAAGATACTACAGGTTTAAAAACACAAAAGACAGTTGTTACCACTGGGATTGACCAATCGGTCAATTCAAAGTGATGAGAACTCACAGTTTGATGATGTGGTTTGGGCAGTGGAAGACTGTATCACCAGCATGATCCATCACTCTGATGGACTGCAGGAGATAGAATGGAGAGTTTGATATTTAGGTACACTGCATGGGAGAGTTTGGCCAGGATCACAGCAATCATCAACATGCTCACCAAGACTTTAGCACTGGTTGGATCAAGGCTGCATCAAGCCTGAACCCTCTGTGACTGAGCACTGAAACTGGGAGAAGATAAATCCTTTCAGGAGAGATCCATGAAAAAAGTCTCAAAATGGCTGCACACCTCATTCTCTGGATGCACAGAGACATCTCACCATGAAAGGGCAGGATTTATCTACAATAAACAGTCCATAAAACAGACTCACAGTTGCTTGCAAGAGAGTTTTTATTGACACCAACCCAAAAGTGCCTACAGACCATGGCAGAGGCCAAGGTACCACAAGGGCTTTGTAAAGCAAATCACAAAGGAAGGGGCACAAGCAGAGACAGAGACCAAAGTCTTAGATTTCTTCCTGGAACTGCATCTTCCCTCAGGGTGACAGGACCTGTGGTCTAAGAGTCACGGCCAGGGCGAAGGGGACGCAGGAAGGAAAGCTTGTCATTGAAACCGATTTCCTTGTAATTGGGAACATCTTCATGTGCTCGGGCAAGGTGTCGAGGTCCACTTCCATCACTGTTTTCACACAGCAGCCAGACACCTCTCTGGACTTTGTGAGAAGACACGATGTCATTGTCTTCTCCCCCAGCCAGATCAGTTGCTTCTCTTACTATTCTGCTCCTGCCCTTGTATTCAACGTGCTGGTAGAGAGTGATCTGGGGATTGTGCAGATCATCCGTGATCAGCTGCAGAGAACTGATCTTGTCATTCATATCTTTACCAACAGAGTCATATTCTCCCTCCTCAAATACCAGAAACTGACCCTTATACTCAACATGCTCAAAAGCCACCCAAGGCTGGCCAATTACTTTCACTGAGGAGACAATATCATTCCAACCTAGAGCTGTGAGGTTGGGAGTGTCAGTGGTGAATTCTTTGGACAAACCCTGGAAGTTGACATGCTGATAAATGATGATTTTTCCCATCTCTGTAGGACTTCTGGAGTGTGAATTCCTTGCTTTAGGAGCTGGATGACAGCCTGCACCAAAGGAAGACAGAAAACAAGCAATGCTTCTAAGAGGCCTGTACACAGGAGACACAAAATGGTGGAGAATGTAAAGGAGGAAAAAAGAAGGGAGGATCAACACACATTTTTAACAAAGACTAAACATAGCAGGAGCTGGAAAGGTGTGAGGGCATGACATAGAAATTTCAATTTTGAAGGAAAACAAAGCGAGATATGTATCCACAACTACCTAGTTGGAGTTAAATGTGTGTGTGGCTTTAGGTGTATACCCAAGAGTAAGTTGTCAAATACTCTCACCTTCACCCCTCACAGTTGTGTTTCACTGGCCCCCTCCACCCTCTCCCTTGCTAAGGTTTGCTTCTCCTGCAGCAGCCATCTATCTCCTCCTCCCCTAAAGATGGGCTCAGTCTCTGCACATGCAGACAGCAGAACCCTCCCAGCTGTGCTGCAGCTCTCACCCCAGCACTGAAGCCTCCTTCCCTTCCCCTGCATTTCACAGCAGCTGCCCAAGGGTCCCTTCCAGTTCTCCTGTACAAAGTGTGCCTCTTACCTTGATGGCAGCTGCAGGGCTGGGAGAGCTGAGGGCAATTCCTCCAGTGCAGGGCGGCTGTTTGGGAAGGGCATCTCCCCTGCCTGCATTTATACTTGCACAGAAGTCTTATGCAACACCCCAGGTGACAGCATGAAAAGTGACCCAAACTCTCCAAAAGCCAGATCAGCCACAGTAATTCAGACACACCAAAGTACATTGTGACACAGGGGCTGTGGAAGTTTCTTGTTCCCTCAGCCCCCCACAGGAAATATTTCACAGCACTACAGTGACAAACCTGCCTGTTCCACACTGCTTTCTCTGCCCTGGATTCATAACAGCACAGGACAATCTCTTCCCATTCTCCATCCAGCTGTGAGACGCAGTGTGAAGCAGAAACGCCTCAAGGTTTCTTCCAGCCTCAATGCTTCTAGGAGTCCATACACTATGCTTGGAATGTCATAGGCACAGCTACCCCTGCACCAGAGAGGAGTGCAGTCCTACAAAACAGCAAGGGAAATGTTCAAGGATGGGTTTTGGGGGAGGTGGTTTCAGGAATTTGCATTTGCTCTTGCACTTTTTTTTTGTTCTAATCAAACACAGTGTCTAAACACCTGTAGCAGTGTAGGGTCCAGAAATCTAGCAGGGGATTTTTTGAAGATTTTTAGTAATAAGAAGGTGAAGCAAAGGTGGAGAAGGACTTTGACCCTTCCTTATGGGGAGTTACATTTGACAAGAGAGCAGGTGAGAGCCTGTGGAGTAATGGGGAGGGAAGTCTGACATTGGGGAAATTCAATTTATAAATGTCCAACAAGTCATTGTACACTGACTTGACGATGACACTTCTTCATTGAAATTGAACAATGGATGCAATTAAGCAGAAAGTGACAAAGGCTTTTCAATCTTCCTTAGAATTACTGACAGAAAGATTTATTCTGGAAGGACCTCCCTAGTCCAAGGCCTTCTTCACAGCAGAGCTACCTCCAAACATGACCAGGTTACTCATGCCCATCTTCAAGAGATTTCTGAACAGCTGCAAGGTTTGTGATTCCCCAGGGTCTCTGGCCTTTCTGCCAGTGCTGACCAATCCTTGGCATGAGCTCTTTCTTCCTTCTTTTATGTCTGAGTTTCCCTGTTGCCATTTAAGCCTCTCTCCAGCTGGGCCCCTCTGATAACACCTAGCCTTGTCTTCTCCAGGCTGAACAGGACCAGGCCTCTCAGACTCTCCTGGTTCATGGGATGCTCCAGTGCCATCCAGTGGCCTCGATGGGGCTCTCACCAATTGGTTCCCATTTACCTTCTAACAGGGCATCTGAAAGAGGAGCAGTGTTCCAGGTGTGGCCTGTGTTCAGAGGAGATGGAACAAACTCTTCCCTTACCCTCCTCCTCCAGTTCTCCTTCTGTGCACTATGCAGCTCCCCTTCAGCTTCTTACCCAGCAACAGGAGGAGTGAGAAAGAGGCCACTCTGACACCACTAAAACTGATTTCTCTGGGGCTGCCTATACCGAATCCTGTCTTGCCTGAGGCAGGGTGACACCTTTCCAGAAGTATTGCCTAGAACAGCTACTCCTCCCAATGAGTCTATAAAAGGAGGCAGCTGGGTTGAAAAGAAGAAAACAGGAGAATCCTTTGCTCACAGACTACATGTAAGTTGGAGTTAGGTGACCAGGATGCTTTTCTGCTTCCTCAGACCTTGCTCCAAAGAGTTTAGATGTGTGAGTCAATTGAGTCAGTTCTGTGAGTATGAGAGGCAAGTGGCTGCAATCATTAGGAAAGCAAGGATGGCTGAGCAACCTCAGTGTTGGGAGAAGCATGAGAGATATCATTAATGAAACACCAGATCAGTCCTGCAATTTCACCTCCTAAAAAAATCAATTTGCAATCTTCTTGTGCATTTCTTGGTTGGCAGCAAACTGCTCTCCTAACTTGCAAGCCTACAGTGAAATTTGGCTTAGAAGTTCAGTCACTGATGAGACAGGACAAAGAAAATGAAGAAATGGGGCAGACCTGTTGGATCTCAAATGCTTCCAACAATTAATTGTTCAATGCAGTTAAATGAGTAATAGAGCTGCTGCATGCAAACAGAAAGATGGTAACTTTTCTACTTGGGGGAAGCAGGGCAATTTGTTGTGAGAGGCTGAAGCTACTATTTTCTCTGATCCTTTCATAGTGCTCAGGATACATTTTCTTTCCTTGGTAGACAATTTTTCAGGAATTCAGAAGGAAGGCGTGGACCATGAATGAAATTGAGGATAGCACCTGTGATGTGTCCTAGACGTGATTCTTCCTGTAAATTTAGAGTCAGAAATCCATTAGACATTGGGGGCACATGTATATGTGTTGTGGGAGGGAGGTGCATGAGTGTTTTTCCTGAAAAGGTGTGGAGAAAGAGGGAGGGGAAGAGAGAGGCATTTCCAGAACAGGCTAGCCAATAAATCTGTTGTGAGTGTGCACATCTGTAATGTGGGGCAGTCAGCTGAGACCCTGCTTTGGCTGGGTCAGGTTCAAATACACAAGTGTGAAGATATTCAGCTTTTGTCATTGCAGTGCAGGCAACTCTGCATTTGGCATCAAGTATGTGCTTCCAGAGGGGAAGGTTTTCCTGGAGAGTGTGGTGTACAATCAGTTCCTACCTTAGCCTCCTCCTCTCATAAACCCTGGGAACACCTAATATCATCAGTCTAAGGAGGTCATTCAGAGCATCTGGCACACTCTACATTTGCCTCTGACCTATTACATGACAACTTTTCCATGTAGCCAGCTGCCTTTGCTGCTTCTCCAGAATCTCTAAATTGAAATCTTATTGAGAAGATTAAAAAAATAAAAAGGTCTGCAGGTTGTGTTTTAGCTTTTCTAGTTTTAACTGCAGATGGTGCTCCCTCTTCAAGGAAAAATTACTTCGAAGAGCAATCCAGGAAGCTTTCACCCAGGCCAGCAGCGTTCCACAAATTGCCTTGCCTTGTGTACAACCCAAATTCACTAAACTGAAGCAATCCCCAGATTTAGAAAACTTCTTGAGTATCCAGCTATTCATTTACCAAGCTCCCATGGCTGCAGTCTGCAGTCAGATGCAAGTCTTATACAGGGTGCTGGGCTTCATGCTCATAATTCCATCAAAGTGTTTGCTTTCCAAAGCTGTGATTTGCACTCAGGTTTGTTAGCAGATATCTTCCAAAGGCAGGCTTGTATATTCCAGAGCTGGGATCCTTATGCTGTTATGTCAATCCATTCCAGAGTACTTTACAATATTTTTGGATCAGGAAATGGTAATAACAATCAAATGCATCTGACACCAGACTCGTATTCCTCCAGATGGTCCAGAGCTCAGATGTTCACACAAGAGGGGACCAATAGGTATTGGTCCTGCAAAATTGTATAGGGGCTGTAAGGCCTCTATATCTCATCCTTAACAAAGAGCTCCTGTATCTCATCAGCCTGGTGAAAATATCTGTAAAAACAGTGTCTATAAACAACTTCTGTAAATAACCCTTTAGTAGCAAAGTATGAATATTCTCTAATCTACATCTCTCAGTAACTTTGTGTGTTATATAAAACTACAGACATGTAGTCTGACCATACATAAAATACAAAATTTAATGGAATAATCATATTTTTGATGTTAAGAAATTAGGACACACCAAGGTTTTATCACACATGGAGTGTAGCATGAAGGTTTACACAATGGTATTTCTTTAGGAAGCAGGTAGGTGCCACAAAAATCACACACAGTCTAATTTAAATAGGGTTTCTATTTCTGTATGGTTAGACTGCTACTGAGAGTCCTAGGGGACTATTTGTGGATTCAAGAAAGGGTTAGTAAAAGTTTATTTATTGTTTCTGCATGTTTTCATGAGGAGATGCAGGGAAATCATTGCTCTGAAGTGTCTGAGTTCTGCTAAGATATGATGAAGGGTTTTATTATGGTTTCCTGTGACCTTTATAATTCTAATCTCACTTCATCCACGTAGGCTCAGGATGAAGAAGATGTACCCAGCTGTGGCATCCAGAAATTATCTGTACAGTACAGATAAGATCAATCAAGCTCAGGATGGAAATTCTTTATTGTCTTAATACATGAGCAGCTTGCTTTGGGGAAATTTTTGTATTATTAGACAGACAATATAATAAAATAAACTTCAAAGGCAACAAAAAATGGTAATCTATGTGATATATAGTTCAGTTTAAATCTTGCCACCGTGAATGATAAAACCATAAATGAAAGGAAAGCTGTGCAAATTCCCCCACATCTATCACCTCTTCATAGATATCTCATGGATAGAACGAGAACTGACTTACTGTGAAAAGAAACCTTGAAACAGCAAAGATTAGAGGAGGCTGTGAAAACAGTTGCAAAGAAAACATGTCAAGAGGTCATCCTTGAATTTTGACAATGCTGTTTAGTGATGAATGAAAACTTACTGTATTATTGAGCCATTTAGGACATTTCTAGGTGTTTCAGAAAAAAAATATAAAATCTGTTTCCACTAACTTCAGATTACCTGGTTTGTCCCAACTACAGGCTCCCTTCTTGCTCATCTACACCAAAGACCTTTCAGGCAATGGTACATAAACAGAGCAGTGTTTTGGCCATCTGCTGGCCCCACTTTAGTTGGAGAACCTGCTCCATAGTGATTAGGTATGTGAAACCACTGCATTTTGCATATGCATGCTAGCAGGACTGGATGTTTTTCAAGCTCTGTCCTCCGCCTTCCACAATTTCAGAAAAAGCAGATAATTTGCTTTGGAGGGAAGATAGTTTTATGAGGATTTAATTTAATCTTAATAAGGATGTGCTTTGTGCTTCTTCTCTATTTGTGCTGTAGTTTGACCTTGACAGCAACACCTGCCTGAAAATCATGTGATCAAATTGATGTGCTGGTACATGTGGCATCACACCTCAGAGAATGAGATTAGAAATGTTCCAAAACAATAATGTGGGGGAGAGAAGGGTTTTTCAGTGGAAATCAGTGCACAGGTGTGTGTATTTCTTGCTGTGGAGAAGGATTCAGTTACTAGGAGAGGCTGGGGGAAGAAGCCAGCCAAAGCCTATGCTCATGCTCCACCCATCCCTAAGTCACTGGATCAGCTCTGCTGAGACGATACCAACGTTTCTGAGACCCCATTGCCACAGTTCACAACAGGCAGGGCACCCTGCTCTGGAGGGTGTCAATAATGTCACATATTACTGATAAAATATATGATATATGATTTCTGAAATGTACAACAGATGATTTATATATCATACATTGTATATACTCTGTAATGCATAGTATGTAATGTAAAATATGAAACATACTATGTATATATCATATCACATCTTACGAACTTGGTTCTCTGCAATCTCTCTTCTTCAAGACTGGGATATCTGGGAAACCTGAGTTCTTTAATAATAGGCACAAAAAATATTGGTGGGAATTTTGCTCCTCTCAAAAACAGCCCCTCTGTCTCAAGATCCCTCTAGTTAATCAGTATTTGTCCAAACATGGTGTGGAAGAATACAGTTTAATTCCAAATTCACAACACCGTCTTTTGTCAATGATGGGATCCCTTGTGTTGTCAAATTTGATCTTGTTGCCAAAAGATATACTGGGGGTTCAGTTATCATGCATCAATTCACCAGCTGAGCTGGAATCAATATTGTTTGAGGAATTAGTTTCAGAAAAAAAACTATTTCAAAGAACTGTGTTCAGAGGAGGCTTTCTAAAAATACCATTTGTTCAGCAAATGAGTCAAAACAAAGTGACACAAATACTTCAAAATGAATTTTTCAGCTTACCAAGAAGGAAATAATCTAAATACTGAAATGCATTTTCTAAATTATAGTGAACAATAACAGGTGACCAGGCATTCCAGTGCTGTCTTCTGAGTATACTTTAGTCATTAAATGTTGTCTGAAGACTTCATTAGCCTGCAGGTGAAACTTTGGCATGAAAACCAGCTCGGTGACAAGGGAGCACTGCTTTGGATACATCTTGTCTTTTAGCAGCTGACTGTCAGCATCCTGCACATACATTACAGAACACAGGAAGCAGGTATGCCTGCGTGCCATCTGGTTTCCTGGCAGACACCATCTGACCTTCAGCCTAATTTGTACATTTGGCAGTGAGCTGAACCAGCCCGGTCTTGCTCTGTGGTTGGTTCTGCCTGTGAAACAGTAATTCTTCTTACCACCTTTCTGAGGACAGGTTATCTGCAGGGTGCTGTACAGGCTTTACAAGACAGACACGTTCCAGACCGATCTTGCTAAGGCACCAGAGGAGGCAGTCTCATAACTCACCCAAGGGAGCCCTGCAGCCTGGTGAGCCCACATGATTTGGGAATCTGGCCTCAGTGGTGCCCATGGGCTGCCTTCCACATGGCAGTGCAGCATGGCATAGAAAACTGCTCTGAAGCCTGAATGAATGTGACCTGCCAGTGTGAGGCTGCACCTGAGTTAATGAATCCTGCTGCAAATCAGCTGCTCCCAGCACACTGACTGTTCCCTACCAACATGTACACACAACTCTGGGACCCAAGCTCATACCTCTCTTTAGGGCCGTGCTGTGCCCTATAGACACAGCTGGCCCCTTGTCAGAGGAGCACAGGAGTGTACACAGAGACTGTGTGTACACTCTTTGGGTGGGCAGGGGAGCAGCGTGACTGATGTGTGAACTGTTGGTTGGACTGTGGCAACAGAGTGCACCTGAAGATTGGGACAGGCCTCTTAACCCCATTTGGGTGTAGACCCACCCAAGTCACACAGGATTTTATCTGTACAGTGCTGTCACTTTTCAACAATTGGGTTTTTCAAATGCTAGTCTTAATAAATCTCATTTTTCATCAGTGTTAGTGTCAAAACCTTTGAAAGTTCTGCACTTCTACTGTGTAAGAGAGGGAACCATTATCCTAGAAGAAGGTGTTGAGAGAAGACATCTGGAAAAAATCTCTTTCTGAATTTCACGGATGAAGTACCTTTGTCCTAGGGTCTTGTTACTGATAATTCTGTCAGTTGAGAAACTCTTTAATGACCCTAATAACTATGGGTGAGCAACAGGTTTGTACAAGTAGAAAGCGACGCTCTTCCACCAGGCTACTGCATTCCCTTCCCTTCATGTTTGTTACTTCATAAATCAGCAGGGTCTCCCCTGCTGCTGAAATAGTTCAGACACTTTAGATTTTCAATCTTTAACATAAAAAGGATACGTCACCCATGGACTGAAACAACAGAACACTGACACTATTTCTTGCAGATTCTCTCCCTCTGTTGGCATACAGGATCATTACTCTTTTGAGGGCTGCTCTTTTCCAGCTCCATAGATAACACTTTTTTGGTTGCATTTTCACTAGGACACTTCTCCTCATGCTCCCAAGATGAAGACTTGCAGTTCCCATATATTTTCGACTGAGACAAATATGCTGCAGGAGGTGAGGGGGTGCTTGTATAAGAAATTTGCCTGCAGCACCCTTGACAAGAGAGCTGCCATCCAAAAGGGTGTTGAAGGCAGGTGGAATGGGCTGACAAGTACCCTTATGAAATTGGAAGTGAACAAAGTCCTGCACCTGGGAAGGAAGAACCCCTTGCAATGACACATGCTGGGGACTAATGGTCTGGGGAGCAGCTCTGCTGAAAAAGACCTTGTGGATTCTGTAGGCACCAAGTTGAACATGAACCAAGTCTGACCTGCCAGCAAAAATGACCAACAGCATCCTGGGCTGTACTAACAGGAGCCTAAGTCAGCAGATTAAGGGGCTCATTGCTTCTTTGGCAGCATTTAGGACACTACACCCAGTTTTGGGTGATGTAGCATAAAAAGATGTTGATAAACAGGGAGAGTTCAATGGAGGGCCATGGAGAAGATCAGGGGACTGCAGCACTTGCCCTGGGAGGAGGAGCTGGGGAATAGGGCTTGTAAGAAAATGTTCTGGTGGGGCCTAATAGTTTTCCAATACTTAGAAGCAAGCTACTGATAAGATGAAGCTAAACTTTTCAGAGTGCATATTGTGGGAGGATGAAAATGTGAGAGACATAAACCAAGCAAAGAGATCTTTCAAATGACATAATGAGAAACATTTTCATGATGATGTCAGTAAATTTTAAATCACACCACCTAGAGAAGTTGTGTAGTGTGCATACTCAGGGGTTTTCAAGACCTGATGGGACAAAGCCACCAACAAATATAGTTCACCTCACAGTTGTCCCTGTATTAAGCAGCTGACTGGACACAATGGCAACCAGAGGTCACTTCCAACTTCAATTATCCACCAATCCTACAATCCTCCTGGCTCCCTGGATCATTCAAGCTCATCACATAAGGACCAAGACAGACAAATCCCTGTATTTCCTGAGCCATATTGCTCCTGAGGAATCTTGCTAGAAATAAAGATGATCAGTGTCCCTTGTCCATCCCTTCTATTCAGCCTTGTCAGACTGATGCTGTCCTGATGGGGATTTCTGTGCACTGACATTGACTCAGGGGGTCTAATGAGCTCCTTTGCATTGTCCTTGCACTCAGCAGTTCATGTGTCCCTGCAATTTGTCTCTCCTCAGTTTAGTGTTTGGGGCTTTCTTGGTCAATTTGGGGTTTTTTGGAGGGACATTTTCCAAGATGTGGTTCTCCTGCTTTCAGGAGAGTAGAAGTAGAATCACATTCAACCACAAGTGCAAGAAAAAGAGAACTGAAATCCCATCTTGTGGGATTTCAACACACAAGATGCTTTTCTGAGAAAGCCCATGATAGTTCCTACAAACAGCTGATCAGGATTGAAAGCAAAAGAAAAGAACACTAAAGTTACACCGGGGTGCTCAGCCCCAGGAACTCCTCCTGCTCAGCTGCTTAGCCCAGGCTGCAAAGCATTATCTGAAGCATTTACTTCAGACTGAATTGGGAAAATGTTTGGCATCATATTTGGCACAATAATATGGAAAGAAGCACCATGTCTAACTGGATTCAAGTGTTTAAATTCAAAACTGACAGTATAAAGCACCATTTAAAACATACAGTACGTGGTATAAAATAAATATGTGCAAAGATCCATGGTAGTCTTTTGCCTTGCTTCTGCTTTAAAATTCTGACTTTGAAGCTGGTTTTACACCACACCAGTACCTCTCTAATTACACTCCCTTTCTGGGTTCCAAACTGTGATCTTCTGTTTGGTTTTGAGACAACAATATTGGTGCTTTTGATTATTTTGTACAATAGCACCATGTCCATCTATTATCATTCATAAATATATACTTGAATACATGTGTCACAGAATCAGAGAATGGTTTGGGTTGGAATGGACCCTAAAGAACGCTTGGAGGGATGGGGCATCCACACCTTCAGAGGGCTGAACTTGAGCCATCAGTGTCCCCAGATAGCCAAGAAGGCCAATGGCCTTAATCAGCAGGGCCAGGGCAGTTATTGTCCCCCTGTACTCAGCACTTCTGAGCCTGCACCTGGAATTCTGTGCTCATTTTGGGACCCTCACTTCAGGAAAGACATTAAGGGTCTGGAGTGAGTCCAGAGAAGGGCAACAAGGTTGGTGAAGGTTCTGCAGCACAGGTCTGATGAGGAGCAGCTAAGGGAGCTGGGGGTGTTTATCCTGGAGAAAAGGAGGCTCAGGGCAGATAGGTTTTCTCTTGACAGTACCTGAAAGGAGCTTGTGACAAGGTAGGGGTTTGTCTCTTCTCCAGGCAATTAGTGGTGGGACAAGGGGAAATGGCCTTCGGTGGTGCATGGAGGGGTTCAGGCCAGATATTAGGAAACATTTCTTCACTGAAAGATGGTAAAGCTTTGGAATGGGCGGCTTAGGGAAGTGGTAGGGTTACCATCCCTGAAAATATTCAAAACACAAGTAGAAATGGCTCCTTGCAATATGATTTAATTGGCATGGTAGCATTTGGTTGAAGGCTGGATTTGATGACCTTGGTGTCATTTTCCAACATTAATGATACTCTGTAAAGCGAATAGGGAAAAGACAAACAAAAATGTTATGTAAATGTCACCACTGTCACTTGAATATTTTCCATCAAAACTCTTAGGAAGACTAAGTTTGAGTATTCAGTATTCTTCCCAGAAAAGCAAAAATGGCAACAGGCAGAAACATTCTACAGCAAATGTATCACAGAATACTTTGATATATTTTTATTACTTTGATTCCATTTTATTCTGGAGGAGAAGGACAAACAAGAATTGAACTTTCCAGTTCTCATCAAGTCACTTGCCCTTCAATGGACTTTTGAACTAGAGGAAGAAGATGCGTGATTGTAGCAACATCTAATCTAGGAGAGGATAGTTAATGAGTTTTGATGCCTGGGCATGCTACCACTTCCCAGTTCTGTGGAATGGGGTGTTTCACAAGATTCCTGTGCAAGTGTAAATGCAGGCAGGGAAGATGCCATTCACAAAGAGCAGCCCTGCACTGGAGGAATTGCCCTCAGCTCTCCCCAGCCCTGCAGCTGCCACCAAGGTAAGAGGCACACTTTGTACAGGAGAACTGGAAGGGACCCTTGGGCAGCTGCTGTGAAATGCAGGGGAAGGGAAGGAGGCTTTGGTGCTGGGGTGAGAGCTGCAGCACAGCTGGGAGGGTTCTGCTGTCTGCATGTGCAGAGACTGAGCCCATCTTTAGGGGAGGAGGAGATAGATGGCTGCTGCAGGAGAAGCAAACCTTAGCAAGGGAGAGGGTGGAGGGGGCCAGTGATACACAACTGTCAGGGGTGAAGGTGAGAGTATTTTAGAAATTAATCTTGGACGTGTATCTAACCAAACACACACAACTAATTAAAAGTGGGCAGTTGTGAGCACATATCTCATTTTACTTTTTCCCTCCAAATTCAAACTACTATGCAAAGCCTTCACTCTTTTCCAGCTGTTGTTATATTTATTCATAGTTCAAAATGTTTTACATTTTATTTCCCCATGCTCTCCATAACTTTGTGTAAAGTCTTCTTACAAGCTTTTTCTTGTTTTCTGTCTTTCTTTTCTGCCGGCTGTCATCCAAGGCCTACAGCAAGAACTCTCATCCTCAGAAGTCTAATTAAGATGGGAAAAATCAACATTTATGAGCATGCTAACGTCACGCGTGTGTCCAGAGAAATCACTTCTGACATTTCCAATCTGGGACATTTGGATTTTAATGATATGATTTCCTCAGTGGGAGTAATTGTCCAGTGGCTTATGAGCACTTAAATTATACAGGCAGGTTACTGGTACCTGAGGAGGGGCAACATGACTCTCTTGGTAGAAGCATGAATGATACAGTTCTCTGCAGATGATCACTGAAGATCTGCAAAATCCCCAGATCCCTCTCCATGAGCATCCCAACTATCAAGGGAAGAGCAGGGTAGTAAGAGAAGCAAGCAACCAACCTGGCTGTGGGATTTGACAATGACATCATGTCTTCCCACAAAGGCCAGAGAGGTGTCTGCTGCTGTGTGAGCACAGTGATGGAAGTGGAATTCAATACATCGCACGAGAAAAAGATAACCTTCCACATTACTCAGCACTCTACCTCAATGACAAGCTTTCCTTCCTGCATTCCCTTCACCCTGGCCACTCTTATTAGAATGCAAATCCTCCAAAGCTGAGAACGATGCAGCACCAGCAAGAAATTTGAGACCTAGATTTCTCCTTCTGCTTGTGTAGCCTTTTTTCCCTGGGAGCTCTCTGCAGTTTTGCACTGCAGATCTGTAGTTCTCTATCCTGCCTTGCACCCTTCCCCCATCCCAAAAACGAAAGTATTATCACGCTTGATCATATGAAAGAGTGTCCAAGCTAAGAGACATGCCAGGGATGGATAACCTCATGCACCCTCACCTGGCACTCCTGAGTCCTGTGCTCTGGAATCCTGAAGCATTGCGTGTTGTGTCTATTGCTAAGTGAAACAGAAAATGTAAGTGTAGGGCCAGCATCACTTTCTTTTTAATTTGCTTTACAAAGGTACCATGGCTTCTGCCATTGTCAGTAATCCATCTTGCATTGGAGCTATTAAAGAATCTTTCACAATTATCAGTGGGTCTGTTTTACGCATCTTTAGAATAAATAGATATTGCTTTTTCGTGGTGAGATGTCTCTGTGCATCCAGAGAATGGTTCACACAGTCACTTGCAGATTTTTCCTGGATGTCTCCTGGAGAATTGTGTCTCCTCCCAGTTTCACTGTACAATAACAGTGGGTTCAGGCTTGACCCAACCTTAACCCAACCTAATATCTTGGTGAGCATGTTGATGATTGCTGTGATCCTGGCCAAACTCTCCCAGGCAGTGTACCTAAATATCAAACTCTTCATTCTATCTCCTGCAGTCCATCAGAGTGATGGACCATGCTGGTGATACAGTCTTCCACTGCCCAGATCACATCATCAAACAGTGAGTTCTAATCACTTTGAATTGACTGATTGGTCAATCCCAGTGGTAACAACTGTCTTTTGTGTTTTTAAACCTGTAGTATCTTGATAAGGGAGGAGGGATGACGAGGTATTCCATGATCTCTTTTGCCATGTGCAAGTTCACCTGGACCAGCAGAGTCTCAGCCCTCCTCCATGGCTGCCTAATGACAGCTGCACACCCTGAGCTGTGCATTGTCACAGCTGTCACATGGCAGCTCTGCCCTGCAGTGTTTATCTCCCTCTCTGCTGGCCTCTGGTTGGCACAATTTCCTTGCCCTGGTGGCTGGGCTGGTCAGACAGGAGCTGCACTTGGCCCTTCTGAAGCTCATGAGGTGCATATGGAGCCAGTGCTGAAGCTGGCCAAGCTCCCTCTGCAGGGTCCCTTCCCTCAGCTGATCAAACACATCCCTCAGCTCGGAGTCATCTGCAAACCTGCCCAGGCTGCACTCCATCCCACTGCCTGTGCCACTGATGAGGACATGGAGCACTACTGGTGCCAGTAGGGACCCTTGAAGGACACCATTTGTTACTGGTTTCCATTGATCCTGACAAGGCCGCTCGTGTGTGTGTGGCTAACAATTCCATATCTCCAGCTGCTTCCTGCATTTTTCACCTCTGTGTTGGGATTTGTAGGCACATGGAGGACAGGGGGTGACTGGAGACAGCCAGCACAGCTTCAGCAAAGCCTTCACCTCCTGATCTGCAGGATCAGACCACGCTGGGGGATGAGTGGACTGGGAGCAGCCCTGCTGAGAAGGAACTGGGGACAGTGCTGGATGAAAACCTGGACACGACCCAGCCCTGTGAGCTTGCAGCCTGGAAAGCCAGCTGTATCCTGAGCTGCCAAAGGTGTAGTCAGCCTGTGAAGGGAGGGGGTTCTTCCCCTGGGATCCACTGTGGTGAGATCCCACATGGAGTACTGCAGGCAGCTCTGCAGATTTCTAGTGAGGCCTTTGAAATCTAGAGAGGGGAGATTTCAATTGGACATTTGGAAAATTATTTGTAAGATGAGGGCTGTGTGGCACTGGCACAGGTTGCCCAGGGAAGCTGTGGTTAACTCATCCCTCAAAGGCCAGGCTGGATGGGGCTTTGATCAACCTGTTCTAGGGGAAGGTCTCCCTGCTCATGGCAGGGGGTTTCAACGAGATGGTGTTTAAGGCCTCTCCCAGCCAAAATCATTCTGTGATTTTGTGATGCTAGGAGGAGCAAATTCAGCAATACTGTGAACTTTGCTATGGTTTCAGGTCCCAGTCTTTCAGTTTCATATTCCTTTTTTTGCATCTACAGTACCTCTTTTGCAACACTTAAATTTGGAATATCAGCACAATGAGTGTATATAGCTCCAAGTACCAGCAAGATCTTTTGCTTTCCAAGGGTGCTGAGGAGGAAATCTACCCTATCCTACTGTGTAGGGCTGTGCAGATAGAAGTTTCTGCTAAAGCTTTAGCATTTTTGCATCTTCTAAGGCTGGATGGTTTATGGTTGTGGCATTAAAGGGTAAAAGAATAGTGTCTTTCTAGCTGCTTCTTAGGCATGTAGTGGATAACACCTGAATGTCATGAAGGACAATGAAAGAGCACCACATACATGGAAGAAATTCAAGATTATGGAGAGGTCTCATACAATGGAAAAACCCTGATGTTAGAACATCCTTGTTCATGATCCTTCCTTGTTTCTGACACTATGACCCAAAAATTCTAGCTATGTCTCACTTTGAGGTGTAACCTATATGCACTCAGGTAATCTTTTGTCTTTTCTTTGTTGTAGAAACATTTGTAATGATTGAGAGCCTGTGGATGAATGGGGAGGGAAGTCTGATGTTGGGAAATGGTATTTATAAAGGTCCAAGAAATAATCAAAGTTATTGTACACATGCCTGGATGATGACAGTTTTTCATTGAAATTGAACAAAGGATGAAATCAGGCAGAGAATGACAAAGGCTTTTAAATCTTCCTTAGAATTACTGACAGAAAGGTTTATTATTCTGAAAGGGACCTCCCTAGTCTAAGTCCTTGTTCACAGCAGAGCTACCTCCAAACATGACCAGGTTACACATGGCCATCTTCAGGTGATTTCTGAACAATTGTAAGTGTGGAGATTCCCTGGGGTCTCTGGCCCTTCTACCAGTCCTGAAAACCCCTTAGGACAATATTTTTTTCCATATTTTCAGTCAGAGCTTCCCTGCTTCCAGCTAAAACTCTTTCCCAGGTGTCCTTTTGTTATGCACCTCCTTTAGCCTTGCGTCTTCCATGGCTGAGAAACATTTTCTCGGTGAGGTCAGCCAATTTTAAATCACACTACTAGAGATTACAGAATCTCAGAATCACAGAATCGCTCGGTTGGAGAAGACCTTTAAGATCCTCGAGTCCAACCCATGCCCTAACACCTCAACTCAACCATAGCACTGAGTGCCACATCCAATCTTTTTTAAAACACATCCAGGGATGGTGACTCCACCACCTCCCTGGGCATATGATTCCAATACTTTATGATTCTTTCCATAATAAACTTTTTCCTAAGACCCAACCTACATTTCGCTTGGTGCAGCTTGAGACTGTGTTCTCTTGTTCTGTCAGTTGCTGTCTGGAGAAAGAGACCAACCCCCACCTGGCTACACACACCTTTCAGGGAGTTGTAGGGAGTGATAAGGTCATCTCTGAGTCTCCTTTTCTCCAGGCTAAACAACCCCAGCTCCCTCAGCTGTTCTTCATAGGGCATGTGTTACTATGTTGTGTAGTGTGCATACTCAGGGGTTTTTGAGACCTGATGGGATAAAGCCACCATCAAATATAATTCACCTGACAGTTGTCCCTGTATTAAGCAGCTGACTGGACACAATGGCAACCAGAGGTCACTTCCAACTTCAATTATCCACCAATCCTACAATCCTCCTGGCTCCCTGGATCATTCAAGCTCATCACGTAAGGACCAAGACAGACAAATCCCTGTATTTCCTGAGCCATATTGCTCCTGAGGAACCTTGCTAGAAATAAAGATGATCAGTGTCCCTTGTCCATCCCTTCTATTCAGCCTTGTCAGACTGATGCTGTCCTGATGGGGATTTCTGTGCACTGACATTGACTCAGGGGGTCTAATGAGCTCCTTTGCATTGTCCTTGCACTCGGCAATTCATGTGTCCCTGCAATTTGTCTCTCCTCATTTTAGTGTTTGGGGCTTTCTTGGTCAATTTGGGGTTTTTTGGAGGGATATTTTCCAGGATGTGGTTCTCCTGCTTTCAGGAGAGTAGAAGTAGAATCACATCTAACCACATGTGCAAGAAAAAGAGAACTGAGAGCACATCTGCAGATCTGTGGGATTTCAACACACAAGATGCTTTTCTGAGAAAGCCCATGATAGTTCCTACAAACAGCTGATCAGGATTGAAAGTAAAAGGAAAGAACACTGAAGTTAGACCAGGGTGTTTGATTTTTTTGTGGAAAAGCCCCAGTTCCAGGGTTTCTTTCTGGCCAAGTAACTCTTCAAGTGCTGTGTGTCGGGACAGCTCAGGATGAGCAGAGTTCAGCCCCAGGAACTCCTCCTGCTCAGCTGCTGGAGCCCAGGCTGCAGGGTCTCTGTCGGGGGCTGCTTTTCCAAGTGCCACTGCCCAGGTTGCAGGAGCAGCCCGTGCTGGGGTTGGCTGTGTGACCCAGGGACAGGCACGCACGTGTGCATGGCAAGGACATGGACACAGACACGGCCAACTGCACTGCCTGCCACACAGCAGGGGCTGCCCTCAGCCACCCCACACTGACACTACCAGCACTCCCACAGAATGGAATGGAAGAGACAGCCCCATCTCCTTCCTCCTCTGCAGATCATCCACATGGAAGCCCTCTAGTGAAGACGTGCACACCCTCACTCTCCACAGCCACCAGCACGCTCACAGGTGCTTCCAACAGGACTGAGAGCCCTCAGCCTGTTCAGTCTCATACCTGGCTCTGGGCTCTCTGACCAGAGGACACTTTGGTGTCTCCTTCTCCCTGGCTAGTGCAGCTTGGTGCTTGCAGCCAGCCCACACACACACCACACACTCTTCTCATTGGTGTTCTGGCAGTCATGGGTGCCTTGAATCCCAGCATGGGTCTCCTGCCTGTCTGAAATCCCTGTCTGTATCCATGCCCTACTTGCTGGCTGCTCCAGCTCAAACTTTGCTGGCAAATCACACCGTTATAACTTCTCTTGAACCAAAAATGTCCCTTTTTGATAAAGTTCATGAAACAGAGGCTGTCCATACCATGGAGGGTATGTTCCACATACCCTTAGCAGCTTATCTTCCCACACTTTAAATATCACAGTGGTGGAAGCCTGTGGAGCAAGATGTGTCTTAGCAGGACAGAAGGACACACCTGTAGAGCTGGTGAATGAAGGAGGAGAGACAGCACGGCTCAACAGAACAATCCAATGAGGTTTGGGCCTGTGCAGGACTCATGCCTCTTCAATCTGGTCGTGCAGACCCCATGCCCTGTAGCAGGCTCTCTGTCATGGGTCCCTGCCTCTGTTGTGGCTGAGGTGTTAATGCAAGTCCAGCCATGGCTTCCCTGCCAACGCCCCAGACACTGCTCTGTGCCACGCAGTGCTCAAAGCTTGGGGAAGACACCCTTAGACCCAACATGACCACACAGAGACCCAGGTCTCAGAGTTCTAACTTTTCCCTAGTTTCTATTTGTGATGCTGGTTGGGCTGCTGCAGATGGTTTCCTCTGAGCGGACATCATAGTGTCGTTCAGCACAAATGCAAGCAGGAATTAAAAACCAATGAAAGAAACAGAGAATCCATCTTCACATTCTGTTACTTTTGTGCTAAAAATTCGTTTTATGCTAATATAGATTTTCATGAGAATTTAAAGTGACAACATAAAACATTTTGTGAAAATATAAACCAGAAATATTTTAATCAACTGACAAAGCAACAAGGGTCCAGAATTGACTCTGGGAAGTGTTTTAGTGATGACTTTGTGACATTGTCCAGAATGCCTGTGAGTTAATTTCAAAACCAGCAGAGAGGAAGCACAACCTCCAATAGCATGATCCTGTAAAGTAAGTTCCTACTGATAAGTGACCAAAAGCAGTTATTTATAAATGCAGAAATCGAGCTGATTTTACAATTTTTTGTTAGTTTAATTCAATTCACTAACTCATTATATGGTGTTTCTGGTGCTTGGATGTTGGTCAGGAACCCCGAAACAGAACAAGTCAGATCACTTGAAAGACAATGACCAGAGACAGGATGAGCTGAGTCCTGGGGACACACTCTACAGAATTTCCAGCAGAAGAGTTTATGGGATGCTGTCTTCTGCAAAGCAGAGTTCCAGTGGGAGTCACTGGGAGCATAATGTGGCATTTGGGAGAACCAATAACTTGACGTAGGAAATATTTGTAAATTTGTAACCATCTGGAGAACAAAATAAAGGGGAAATGAGGAGGAACAATATCAGTGGTCCACGGACAGTAATGGAAAAAGCTGATAGAGGATAAATATTAAAAATAAGTATTATCTGAAGCATTTACTTCAGCTTGAACTGAAAAAACATTTAAGGTCATATTTAACATAATAAGATTGCTGCTTGACATGTTCATGAAAGATGCACCATGTCTAACCAGATTCCAGTGCTTAATTTCAAAACTGAAAGTATAAAGCACTATTTAAAATAAAATGATATTGAGTGCAAAATAAATGTCTACAAATATCTATGTTTCCTTTGCCATGTTTCTGCTTTAAAGTTCTGACTTTGAAGCTGGTTTTACACCACACCAGTACCTCTCTAATTACACTCCCTTTCTGGGCTCCAAACTGTGATCTTCTGTCTGGTTTTGAGACAACAATATTGGTGCTTTTGATTATTGTGTACAATAGCACCATGTCCATCTATTATTATTCATAAATATATACTTGAATACATGTGTCACAGAATCAGAGAATGGTTTGGGTTGGAATGGATCCTAAAGAACACTTGGAGGGATGGGGCATCCACACCTTCAGAGGGCTGAACTTGAGCCATCAGTGTCCCCAGATAGCCAAGAAGGCCAATGGCCTTAATCAGCAGGGCCAGGGCAGAGATTGTCCCCCTGTACTCAGCACTTCTGAGCCTGCACCTGGAATCCTGTGCTCATTTTGGGACCCTCACTTCAGGAAAGACATTAAGGGTCTGGAGTGAGTCCAGAGAAGGGCAACAAGGTTGGTGAAGGTTCTGCAGCACAGGTCTGATGAGGAGCAGCTAAGGGAGCTGGGGGTGTTTATCCTGGAGAAAAGGAGGCTCAGGGCAGATAGGTTTTCGCTTGACAGTACCTGAAAGGAGCTTGTGACAAAATGGGGATTTGGCCCATGCCCCAGGCAAGGGGAAATGGCTTCAGTTGTGTATGGAGAGGTTCAGGTTGGATACTAGGAAATATTTCTTCAAACCAAGAGCAGTTAAGCCTTGGAATGGGCTGCTCAGGGAAGTAGTGGAGTCACCGTCGTTGGAAGTGTTCAGAACACAAGTAGAAATGACATTTCCAATATGGTTTAATGGGCATGGTGGCGTTCAGTCGAAGGTTAGATCTTGGAGGCCTTTCCATCATTAATGATACTGTGATCCTAAGGAGAAAAAACAACTGAAAAAAGAAAAAGCTATGTAAATTCCCTCTATGCCACATGGATATCTCCCAATAAAGCTCTTAGTAAAACTAAGGTTGTGTATTAAATATGCCTCCCAGAAAAGCAAAAATGTAAACTGCAACAGGCAGAAACATTCTATAACACGTGTCACCAACTATTTTGATACCTTTCTATTAGTCTGATTCCATTTTCTTCTGGAGGAGATGGACAAACAAGAACTGAACTTCCCCCATTTCATCAAGTCACTCATGTTTCAAGGGACTTTTGACAAGAGGAAGAAGATGTCTGGTTGGAGGACCATAGAAAGTAAAATACAATGGATAATGAGTTTTGATCCCTGGGGGTAATATTGGACGCTTTCAGTTCCGTTGACTGGGGCGCTTTGCAAGACCTCTGTGCACGTATAAATGCAGGCAGGGGAGATGCCTTCCCAAAGAGCAGCCCTGCACTGGAGGAATTGCCCTCAGCTCTCCCCAGCCCTGCAGCTGCCACCAAGGTAAGAGGCACACTTTGTACAGGAGAACTGGAAGGGACCCTTGGGCAGCTGCTGTGAAATGCAGGGGAAGGGAAGGAGGCTTTAGTGCTGGGGTGAGAGCTGCAGCACAGCTGGGAGGGTTCTGCTGTCTGCATGTGCAGAGACTGAGCCCATCTTTAGGGGAGGAGGAGATAGATGGCTGCTGCAGGAGAAGCAAACCTTAGCAAGGGAGAGGGTGGAGGGGGCCAGTGATACACAACTGTCAGGGGTGAAGGTGAGAGTATTTGACAACTTACTCTTGGGTATACACCTAAAGCAACACACACATCATGACCTCATCTTTTCCAGCTACTTCTATGTTTATTCTTTGTTCAAAATGTTTTATTTTTCCTTTTCCCCTTTTTCCCTCCTGGGTGTCCATAATTTTGTTTTAAGGTCCAAAAGGCATTGTAGAAGCATTGCTTGTTTTCTGTCTTCCTTTTGTTCAGGCTGTCATCCAGATCCTAGAGGAAGAAATTCAAACCCTAGAAATTCTGCTGAGATGGGAAAAATCATCCTTTATGAGCGTGCCAACTTCCAGGGTTTGTCCAAAGAATTCACCTCTGATATTGCCAATCTAAGAGATGCAGATTGGAATGATCTTGCCTCCTCGGCTAAAGTAATTGGCCAGCCTTGGGTGGCTTATGAGCATTCAAACTATGGAGGCCGATTTCTGGTACTTGAGGAAGGAGATCATAGCTTTTTTGCTTCAAAGATGAATAATACAATCAGTTCCCTGCAGATGATCACTGAAGATCTGAGCAACCCTGAGATCACTCTCTATGAGCATACCAACTATCAAGGGAAGAGCAGGGTAGTAAGAGAAGCAACCAACCTGGCTGCAGGACATGACAACGACATCATGTCTTCCCACAAAGTCCAGAGAGGTGTCTGGCTGCTCTGTGAGCACAGTGATGGAAGTGGAATTCAATACCTTGCTCGAGAACGTGAAAACCTTCCAAATTACAAGGCAATCAACTTCAATGACAAGCTTTCCTTCCTGCGTCCCCTTCGTGCTGGCCGTTCTTACTAGAATGCAAATCCTCTAAAGCTGAGGAAAGATGCAGCATCAGCAGCAAGAAATTTGAGACCTAGATTTCTGCCTCTGCTTTTGCCACATTCTTTGTGATTTTTTTAAAAAATATCCTGATGTCATGATACTATGATACCATGGCTTCTGCTGTTGTCTCTAATCTATTTTGTGTTGGTGCCATTAAAGAAGCTCTTGCAAGCAACCGTGGGTCTGTTTTATGAACTGTTTAGTGTAGATAAATATTACCCTTTCATGGTGAGATGCCTCTGTGTATCCAGGGAATGTTTCATGCAGTCACTTTGAGGCCTTTTTCATGGATGTCTCCTGTAAGATTTTATCTCCCTCCAGTTTCACTGTTCAGTTACAGTGGGTTCAGGCTTGACTCAACCAGAGCTAAAGTCTTGGTGAGCATGTTGATTACAGCTGTGATCCTGGCCAAAGTCTCACCTGCAGCCTGTTCCTAAATATCACATATTTGATTACATCTCAAGGCATTGATAATACTGGTGATATAGCCTTTTACTGCCCAAATTATATAATCAAATAGACTGCTTTTATAAATTTGAATTAACTGAATGCATGATCCCAGTGGTAAAACTTGTCCGATTTTTTTAAAGAGTTGCCTCACTTTCAATTTAGCTATTGATTCTTCCTTTAATTTCTTCTTGGTTTTCTTTGTCAGAGTATTTCACCCCCTTATGCTGCTGTGTTTTCTTGGTAGGCTTATTTGACCTTTGGATTCAACAGAGCAATACTATGGCAAAACTTAAATGAGATTCTCCATGCTGGTAAATCAAATCTCAAAAACTGCAAAGCATATTGCTGACAAAAGCAGTAATGAGAGACCTTCTTTCAGAGATCTGTAGAGGTCATCAGGAAAATAAATGTGACACAGTCAAATGGTGTGCAGCTGCAGCAGATTATTCCTATAAGGAATTCCCTTCCTTGGAGCAAACTTTCCTTTGTTGTTTGTGTGGTCCCAAAGCCCTGTTCCTGTTCACACAGTCCCATGGATTAACAGGGTGCAGCTCACCTAGGTAAACACCATCAGCCCCAGAGCTCAGCACAGGCTCATGATGGATCCCCAGGCCCCTGGCCTGTTTATGATCTTTATGTCCCAGAGGTAAGCGCACTCAAACTAGACCTGGTGCTGTGAGACACCCTCACGGTGCAATCTGACCTGAGGGGATGTCGTGGTTTGACAGTGGCCAAACACCAGGCACCCACAAAAGCCACTCTCTCAACCTCCCCTGCTACAGCTGGACAGAGGAGAGAAACATTTAACAAAGGGTTCTTCAGCTGAGATAAGGAGCAGGAGGAAACACTCCAAGGGCAAAACAGGCTCAGCTTAGAGGTACGAAGCAAGTTTATTACTAACAACATCAGAGCAGGATAATGAGAAGTAAAATAAGCCCTCAAGAACACGTTTTTTTATCCCCAGCCCCTCCGTCCCACTGACAGCGCAGGAAGACAATTCAAGATGAGTTTGTCACCCAAGGTTTTCTTCCCCTGTGCAAAGAGAGAAATTGTTTCCCTGTGAGACTGAGGGGTCCCTCCCACAGGAGAAAATTCTCTGTGAACTCCTCCGGTGTGGTTCCAATCTCATGAGCAGCAGTCCTCCCAAAACTGCTGTGGCATGGGTCACTCTTCCATGGAGTGCAGTCCTCCAAGGAGAGGCTGCTCTGGCCTGGAAGCAGTGCCCTTCTCTCCACTGGGTCTCCCACTGGATCACAGCCTCCTCCAGGCATTCACCCACTCCGGCATGGGCACCTCCCCCACGGGCTGCGGGTGGATCTCTGCATCCCCCGTGGATCCCTGCATTCCCCATGGATCCCCGTGGGCTGCAGGGGCACAGCTACTTCACCATGGTCATCACCATGGCCTGCAGAGGAATCTAGGCTCCAGCGTCCGGAGCAGCTCCTCCCCCTCCTTCACGGATCTTGGTATCTCCATGTTGTTTCCCCTTACATGTTCTCACCTGCTCCTCTTCTATATCTGGAATTAAAACTGTGCCCTCACCTTTGTTTTGGTTTCTTCTTAAATATGTTATCACAGAGGCATTACCAACCTCTCTAATAGGCCCAGCCTTGGCCAGCAGCATGTAAATCTTCAGAGCCATCAGGGATTGGCTCTGCCAGACGTGGTGGAAGCTTCCAGCAGCTTCTCACAGAAGCCGTCTCCGTGGCCTCCTCACTACCAAAAACCAGGCCATGCAAAACCAACACAGGGGAATAAAGCAGCTTACAGATCTAGAGCAGTTCCCAGTGCAGTGACACCCAGGCCTAAGGAGAACACAGCTTGAGGTGACCTTAGCACAAGATGAGCTGTTGTACATGTGCACCACCAGACCTCACAAATCTGACAGCAAAAAAGGCAGCAAAACCCAGTCAAATGTCTTTGAAAAGGCTGTGAACAAACTCTCTATCAGTATCAGCCAAGCCATGGCCTACCAGCCAGGCTCTTCCCCACAGGAAATCACAGCAAATGCATACCAGAGGAGAATTTCTAGCGTGTTTAAGAGATGATCAGTGACAGCAAGGTCTACTTACCACTTTATGCTTCCCCTCTTCCTGGGCTCAGGAACCCAGTGCAGGAGATACTAATAGAGTTAGTGACCAACAAGTGTACAGAGCAGACCACAGGTGATAAACTGCTGCTGGGAATCCTGTACTCAGCACGTCATCTCTTGGAAATGCCCATGACACATCAGATGGACTCACAGCCTTGCAAACATCTCCAACACCATCCTTCAGGAGGTGTGAGTGACAGGAATATAGTGGAAAATCACTGTTGTCTGGAGGGAAGTGCAGATTGTTGAACAGGGGAAATAAAACTGCTGTCTTAGGAGATCAGGATGACTGGGGAAGACAAAGGCAAGGGTACCTTGGCTAAATAAGCATGTAACCAATAGAATCATAGACTCACAGAATGGTTTGGGTTGGAAGGTGCCCTTAAGGATCCTCTGGTGCACGGGCAGGAATACTTTTCACTAAATCATGTTGCTCAGTGCCCCATCCAACGCTATCTTGAATACATCCAAGGAAAAGGCATCCACAGCTTCTCTGGGAAACATATTCCAGTGTGTCACCACCTCACAGTAAAGAATTTCTTCCTAATATCTAATCTAAACCTGCCCTCTTTCAGTTTAAAGCCATTACACCTTGTGCCATCATTGCATGTCCTTTTAAAAAGTTCCTCTTCAGCTTTCTTGTAGTCCCTTTAGGTACTGCAAGGTGCTCCCAAAGGGAGGTAAGGTCTCCCCAAATCTGCCTCTTCTCCAGGCTGAACAGCCCCAACTGTCTTGGCCTATTGTCATGGTGGAGGTGGTCCAATTCTCTGACCATTTTCATGGCCTCCTCTGAAACCCCTCTAACAGGTCCATGTTCTTCTTATGTTGAGGGTCCCAGAGCTGGATGCAGCACTCCACTTCAGGTGGGGTTTCACCAGATGGAATAGAGGGGCAAAATCTCCTCTCTCACCTTGCTGGCCATGCTCTTTTGAGATAGCCCAGGACACGTTTGGCTTTCTGGGCTGTGAGTGCTGACTGCCAACTCACATTGAGCTTCTTGTCAGCCAACACTCCCAAGTCCTTCCCTGCACGGCTGCTCTCAGTCCATTTTTTGCCCACCCCATGTTTGTGCTTGGGATTGTCTCAACTCACAGGCTGATGTTGCACTTGGCCTTGTTGAACTTCAAGAGGTTCACATAGACTCACCACTCCAGCCTGACAAGACCCCTCTGGATGGCATCCCTTCCCTCCAGCATCTTGGCAGCAGCTCAGATCTCGGTGTTATCAGCAAACTGACTGAGGGGTGCACCCAATCCCACTGTCCATGTTGCCAACAAAGATGTTAAACACTCCAGTCCCAATACGAACCCCTGAAGAACACTGATCATCACTGGTCTGTGGACATTGAGTCATTGACCACAACCCTTTGAGTGTGACCATCCAGCCAGACCCTTATCCATTGGAGCAGTCCATCCACCAAATTCATGTCTCTCCAGTTTAGAGATAAGGATGTCATGCTGTACAGCTTCAAATGCTTTGTACAAAGTAAATAATGTCAAACACTCTTCCCGTATCCACCAATGCTGCAACCCTGTCGTAGACGTATTTTTTGTTGATATAGACATATTTATTTATAAACATAGCATTTTCACTTTACTCTGGAAATAGCTTACCATAAAAGGGATCACTTTAGGGAAAACAATCTATACCTAGTACAAGGCACATTCACCTTTATTTAACACTGAAAGTTGGTTATCTCGCAAATTTTCCCAGCCCCTGTTTCATGCTGGTCTAATAATCCATAACACACCTTCCATAGCTTGCTGAAATAAATACATTTTCTTTTCAGCAGGCAGTCCTGTGGTGTGGCAGGTCAGCCTTTCCAAACCCTTGAAATTCCATTTTTTTTATATGAGAGAAGTGGGAAAGCAGGTCTCCTTGCACAGCCTGGGAAGTTGCAGGGTGGGGGACACCAGATGGGATCCACGTAGGACCTCTCCCTACCTTGGGCATCCACTGGTACAGCCATTTGGCTGGAGGTGGTCCTGCTCCTCTAGTGCTGCTCACTTTAATTTCTCCTGATGTTACCTGCAGCTCCCATCCAGATTTTTTGTACTCATCAGTACGACTTCATCCTGTCACGTCTAGATCCCTTGGAAAACTTGCTTAGGTCAAGCCTGAAAATAGAAGGGAACTTAGCAGAGTCTGAACATTGTGGGTTAGAACTAGATGATTTTTAAGATCCCTTTCAGCTCGAAGGATTCTGTGATTCTATAAGCCAGGATGGGGAATGATGTCTTTCAGGGTTGCTTGAGCTCTGCTGCCATCCTCTGGAGAGGGACAGGGTGCAGCTCTAGTGAGCTGACCCTAAATGGGCTTCCTCTGTATGGTTGAGTGGGTTTGCTGCTAGTAACAAAACTTGGCCTTAATTTGGGCCGTGAGGAGGGAAATGGACACTGCATAATGGTGGCTCTGACTGGAAAGATGTGGGCAACAAAGCTGGCACCAGTGTGCCTGAGGAGCTGGTTGCCATTATGTGCAATGGCCTTGTGCCTTTGGCCCTGGGGCAGCAGTGCCAGCAGCAAAAGGTTTCAGAGAAAGGAAAGACTTTAAAACTAGAAACTCCTTTTATTCATAGTCCTTGCAAGAGAGGTTAAAATGCAAACCAAGCACGTCAAGAATATAGTTATATGCATGGCTGATGTAATTAATCCTTAGCTGGACTATTACCTGCAGAATACAATGGCCATAACCAGATGATTGGGGTCACTATAGCTGAATATCTACTTCCTAGAAAAATTAATTATAACAATCACTAAGGTCATAGTTTTGGCCGTGGTTTTTGTTTGTTTGTTTTTAAAAAAGTGTTCCTGGATAGTCTAAAAAGAATGGGAAGATAGTAGCATCTTTATCGGTTGGATTTTTTTTTAATTCATCCTTGCAGTATTTGAAGAAAACTGCTATACTTGTCTGGAATTTCATCAGAACTCTCTATTGCATTGTCATTACAATTAACAAAATGTCAAGGACTGAAACTAAGCAAAGATGACATGGTCTGAACTTCAATCTACCATTGGATAAGGCTCTCACCTGACAGTGAATGAATATGACAGGAATATAAAGGATTGGTGATGGAAATAGCTCCCAGTCAAGCTGGAAAGGGAAGCATGTTAAGATACCCTCTGTGTGAGAAGCCAGAGCTGTAGCACAAGTAAGAGTTCATTTATTATTTATTGGTTGTTCATGGATATCTGTGTCATCGAATCAGTGTTGCATTGTTCAGAAATTCTGCTTCAAGTGGGACTGTCCTCAACACCACATCAGCTCACTGTTATTTCATCTGGCCAAGTGCTGAAAATATTGCTGAAGAAGTCACTGTCTCACACCTGGTCTGGTGCTGCACTGACTCCTAGTGAAAAAGTTCCTCTCAATGCCATGTCCAAACCTCCCAAATCACAGCTTGTGTCAGGACAGTTATGATGATGGGTGAAGATGTGCAAACACCAAAAGGGTGAGATTGTTGAGTGACACGTACTTACTGAGATTATGGTGAGCACAGCTGGTGGAAGCCTGCATGTAAACACTGACTTTGTGTGTGGGTTGTCCACATCACAGTAATGCATTATTTAATTAAGGACTTCCTAAACTACTAATGGCTAGAGAGATGTAGCTTTCTAGGTCCTCCTAAGAGAGGTACAAAGTGTAGAAAAGATATCTCCTTCAGCAGCTCAGGCAGACAGGAGTCCCCTGAGTTATTTCATGCTCCTAACTGATGTAACTGTGCTCTAAACACAAGGGGAAAAGATCAGGAAAGCCAATGCACAGCTGGAACTTAATTTAGAAAGAATAATTAGAAGGACTTTAATAAGTACATTGACCAGAAAAGGAAGATTAAACAAAATGTCATATCTCATCCTCCCAATAAATAAGACAAGAGAAAGGGAGACAACTCATATGGAGAAGGCTGAAGTATTCAACTTTTTTTTTTTTTTTTTTGCCTCAGTTCCCTCTTCCCACATACCTGAAGCCTCTGAAACTAAAGACAGGTACTGGGGGAATGAAGTGTCTCCCATCATCAGAAAAGATCAGGATAAAGACCAATTGACAAACCTGAGAGTGGCATGGCTGAGAAGGGATTGGGAAATACTGGTGGATGAAAAGCTAGTCATGAGCTGACAATGAGCACTTGCAGCCCAGAAAGCCAAGTGTATCCTGGGCTGCATCCAAAGCAATGTGGCCAGGAGGTCATGGGGGTGATTCTGCCCCTCTGCTCGGCTCTTGAGAAACTCCACATGGAGTGCTGTGTCCAGCTCTGGAGTCCAGCACAGGAAAAATACAGACCTGTTGTAATGAGTCCAGAGGAGAGCCACAAAAATGGTCAGAGGTCTGGAAGAACACTTCTGCTATGAAGAAAATCTGAGGGACTTGTGGTGGTTCTGCCTGGAGGAGCGAAGACTCAGGAGACATCTTATTGGGACCTTTCAATATATAAAAAAGGGTTTATAAGAAGGATAGAAAGAGATATTTTTTATCGTGACCTGTAGTGTCAGGACAAGAGGCAATAGTTTTATACAGAAAGAGAATACATTTAGATGGGATATACAGAAGATATATCTTTTGCAATGGAGGTAGTGAAGCATAGGACAATGTTGCCCAGAGAAACTGTGGATGCCCCATCCCTGGAAGTGTTCAAGCCCATGTTGAAAGGAGCTTTGAGCAACATGTTCTAGTGGAAGATGTCCCTACCTGCGTCAGAGGCTTGGAACTGGATGATCTTTGAACCTCCCTTCCAACCCAAACTATCCTCCATGATTCAGTGTTCAGAACTCACCTGGACAAGGCCTTAAGGAACTTGGCCTAACTAGAGTTAGCCAAGAGTTAGAGGCTAGTTAGAGGCTACAGGCCTTCAGTGGCTGCTCCTTATGTTTTTCTGTGAATCTGTTATTTTTTTTCTCCTTTGTGAAAGGAATTTTTCATTGCTTTTTACATGGCAAAATATAGTAAGGTCCTGCAAAAACTGCAAGAAAAAGATTACTGAGATGATGTCTCCTGATCTGTAGGATTTGTAGGATTTTAACACACAAGATGCTCTTCCAAGAAAGCCCATGGTAGCTCCTGCAAGCAGCTAATCAGCAGCAAGAAACTAAAGGGTAAAAGTACATCACAGAAGAGGGACAGAAAGAGGAAAGTACAGTAAAATTACACAAGCTCTTTTTTCTGTGGGAATTCACCAGTTCCAGAGTTCTGTTTTCGCCAAGTCACTCTTCAAGTGCTGTGTGTAGGGACAGCTCAGGATGAGCAGAGTTCAGCCCCAGGAACTCCTCCTGCTCAGCTGCTGGAGCTCAGGCTGCAGGGTCTCTGTCGGGGGCTGCTTTTCCAAGTGCCACTGCCCAGGTTGCAGGAGCAGCCCGTGCTGGGGTTGGCTGTGTGACCCAGGGACAGGCACACACGTGTGTGTGGCAAGGACACGGACACGGCCAACTGCACTGCCTGCCACACAGCAGCGGCTGCCCTCAGCCACCCCACACTGACACTACCAGCACTCCCACAAAACAAGTCTAGACAGCCCAGTTCTCCATCTGAGGGCAATGTAATTACAGCACTGCGGAGTTGCGACACTAAGGACAATGTACGTGTACTCTGCGGTGGTGGCTGAGATACTTACCAGTTCTATTGCCATCCTCAGCTTGTCTTTAAGTTTTACTGGAGAGAAAAAGCCAGTGTTTACAGTTTTAAGTAACATATTCTTTCAAAGCCATTCCTGGACTGAAGTGAATCTCAAAAAAATCCAGTTTAACAGAGGAGACTGTTTCTGGGTGGAGATGTAAATGCTGGCCTAATGTTGTCCGTACATCAAACAGCACAGACGCAGTTGAGCACAGGGAAATATTTCTGCTTTTGTCTTATTATCTGAATTTCCAGACTTTTGTTTTCTTCCTCGGTGTAATGGAAAGTGCTTTTAGCCCATTTATCTGCCTGGATGCCAGTACACTATTCAGACTATTGACCTTCTAGCTCAACAGGGTTGTCAAAATTCATGTTTTTCCACAGTTTTTCTCCTCTAAAGAAATACTCCATGAGACAAGTAGCAGGCTTGGTCTGCTTGGACTTTTGACTAAGGCTTAATGTGGGACAATGAAAAACCTCTATTACCAGTAACTTCACTCTTTTCAGGGTGGCTTTATGCCCTTTTTACTTTCCTGGCACGTGTAATTAATTGACAAGCAGAGCTATATTTTCCATCTTGCATTCCACCTGCCATGCAAGCATTTCCATCGCTCCAAAGTCCTCAATTTTTGTGCATAAAATGGATATTATTAAGTCTAATATGAAAGCCTGAAAAGAAAAATCTGTAGGAAGATTGCTGTCTGGAAAAGCAACTGTGCTTCTGGGAATAGTCATAGAGCATCCAAAATGAGATCTGTGGTATCTCCAAGCCATAGTAGTGATTTGAGAAAATATAGATATTTTTTCTCCATCTTGGGTAAAATCTGGGCAAAGCCTTAGTTTGGAGTGTCTTGAAATAAAAGTGTAATTTTTAGACACAACAATATGCATTACTTAATTCCAATTAAGTTGTTCTGATTTTGGTGTCCAGTGGTAGTGTTGAGAAACACATACCATGATTCTTATCTCAGTGACCTAACTCATGCAACATTAATATTGTTCCAAATTTTAGGCAGCAAAAGGCTCGTCTTCTGACCAAAGCCTAGAAAAAACAAAATCAGTTTTTAAGAACATGCAAATGCTGAAGAGTTTCCTCGGATATTTCCAGCTGGCACTTAATACATTGATGAATTTTCATATCTGCAGCCCATTTGAACTGTCTGCTCTGGTACTCTGAATATGTAACCTCTGTGAAGGAAAAGCTGTGAATGAGAGAGAATGAGCTCATGAGGGGGGGGGGATGGAAGCCAAAACAAAAGAAAAAATGTAAACAAACTTTTGCTATGTGTCTGCCAGGAAAACAAGACTTTTGTCATGCACAGACTCAGTTGCAGTGAGTCCTCCATCCATCTGCATGGAAAGCAAGGTGGAAATGAGGATATACTGGAGGCTGAACTCAATTTCACTGCTCAGCTACTCACCGTCAGCTCAGCACAAGCCACCAGCAATGCAATAGCAAACAGGCTCTGCCTGCTGAGCACTTGCCTCATACCACAGAAGACAGTGGATTTCATGCTTCCCAGTTCAGTACCAGCTCAAATGCAGTTGCCTAGCACAGAAAGACTGCTGGCTAATGAGCACAGCAGCTTAAAGGAAGGCACTGCATTTACATAGTGCTTACTGCAAAGGTCTTCAGTGCCTCTGTTCCTTCACATCTGTCACCTTGTGCCTTTGTGCAAAAAAAAGAGTACAGAAGGCTACTCCATATTTATGCTGTGATAAGAAGCTGTTTTCAACATTGTCTTCATACACTGATCTTGTTTTTTCTCCTTCCTGTCCTGTTTCCCTTTGTTCCCCTACTTCCAGTCCCAAATACCAGAGGTTTATTACAGCTCCATTAAACCATGTAAATCACGTTTCAGGGGATTCTGGTTGGAAATACAAAAAATTTTTCACCAACAGGCAGCCATGTAGAGTGGTGAAGGAGTCTCCAGCCTTGGAGGCTCCCAGGACTCTGTAAGAAAAGTCCATCATGATAGGTTGCAGGGTTAGTGATACTCCAGCTCTGAACACGAGGCTGGGTGTTCCAGGCTGGTTTCTTATGTTTCTATGATTCAGTGAAGACCTTTTGTGGCACTGGAGAACGTTATGGTATCACATCCACTTGATGCAGCTTCATTACATTTCCCATTCATCAGCCTGAAAGAACTACTGAGTACTTAGCTTGGTTTGTTGCTCAGGCTGTCTTCAGCCTATGTTCCCTGATTAGGGAAAATTAGGTTTTGCTAATAAAAGAAAGTTGCTAAAACTGAATATGGAGGAAGCTCTTCTCAGTGTCTGAATATAAAGGAAAAAATATAAATATGCAGATCAGCTAGCATGTGCTCTAACAAGGATCTTATTTCAGAATAAAAGCCTTTGCACCAAATAGATCCATAAGACTGGAAATCATTAGGGGCACCAGAGGTATCAGGCTTTACATCACACATCCAAGACCTAGATCTGTTGTACTGGTCAACCAACATGTAAATATGAGTGTGGTCTCTTGATAACTCCAGGTGTGCCCACAGCTCCCCAGGACAGGACAGGGCTCAGGACTCTGACAGCTGAAGGGCATTTGTCAGCAATAAAATGCAAGGTGCCAGAAAAAGGGAAGGGGAAGGGGAAGGGGAAGGGGAAGGGGAAGGGGAAGGGGAAGGGGAAGGGGAAGGGGAAGGGGAAGGGGAAGGGGAAGGGGAAGAGAAGAGAAGAGAAGAGAAGAGAAGAGAAGAGAAGAGAAGAGAAGAGAAGAGAAGAGAAGAGAAGAGAAGAGAAGAGAAGAGAAGAGAAGAGAAGAGAAGAGAAGAGAAGAGAAGAGAGAAAAAGAAAATCCTGAGTTGGAAGGGACCCCACAAGGATCAAGTGCAACTCTTGGGATTTCCAGAGAGCTCAGCCAAGCATGAGTCCTCTGATACCGCCGCATCTTCACTGAGACTCACAGTGGTTGATAAGGGCCTAATCTTTTTGTCCTTTGTGACCTACTGTCCTCTTCTTTCTCCTGTTCCTCCAATCAGCTTATGATTCTGTTGTGCCATGTGATGTCTCCTTTCAGATAAGGGCTTTGGTCACCCAAGAAGCACAATGAAGAAATTAAATATATGACATATCTATAGACAGGGATCCCTGCATGCTGATAAGTCTCTCCCCTATCTCTAGCAGGTCCTCATACAAAAAAGCTATTAAAAGTCTTTCTCTCTTGCATCCACTTGTCTTGAAACTATTTCCTATAATTCTGTGTTCATGGACAGCTGGACTAGGAACATTTTACTGCACCTCATCCTGTATTCTGCAGTGGTGCTGCAATCCTGGGCTTTGTACCAAGAATAGTTTGCTGAATTATGAGTTGTTTCAGTGTTTGCTCTTATGTTACATAAGAATTTAGAGATGTTGTGAACACAAGAAACAAAATAATAGAAGTAGATAATATGTACATCATTGAGTGAGACAATAAGTGGAAATGATGCTAAAGAATGCTGAAGGCATTTGCCTGAGCACCTGCTCCCCTGCCATCCAGTCCAGCAAGCTGCTGTACACATGTTTTCTAAAACATAGATTCTTTCCACAGTTAGGGACAGATTGCTCTTTTCTTTCACCTCCAACTGACTTTCTTGAAACACGGCTTGAAACAAACTCGAGAGTTCAGTGCTAGAATGGATCCTACAGCCCATCTGCAGTCTCTGACCACACATATTGACTGTCTACCACAGTTCTTCTGTCTAAACAAGCTCCAGTTCATCTGGAGTTTGTACATTCATTCTGGGATGCTGGTTTCTGGAGTTTATTTTCTGCAATGAGCATCTTCGGAAAAGCACGTTGGTCTAACAGTTATTTACCTCACTTTTCTGAAAATGAGCTTTGGGCTTCTAAGTGACACAGATGAAAAATGTTGATCTAGATGACCAAACATGAGATGGGAGGAGGAGGATGAAATGAGTAGTAGCTGAGTACATTGGGAATGAAGTGTGTGCATCACCAGCTTGGGATGGTGTCTCCCGTGGAGAACTTTGTAAGACAATGAGTTTTTCTGGCTTTCCTCCCAATGGCTGTAGTTGCATCAGAACAAATTAAGCAAAAACAAATGATGTCCCCAGGTGGAGTGTCTCAGTCACCGCCACCCCAAGGAAGAGCTCAGGTGAGACAATGCCTCATTTACCATTGCACAGGGAACAACAAATACGTGATTTTCCAAAGTCAACATCAGTGACTCTCAGCAAGGCCCCAGAGTGCTGCCATCCTTGCCCCAAGAGGGGCTGAACACTGCTGAGGTCCTTCAAAGACCATGAGAGTTGCAGCTACTCTGTTTCTTTCCAGATGAGCCCTTCAGGCTGAAGATAGTTAAAACCCAAACTTTTAATTGGATCCACTGAGACATCCACAAAGTTGTCCAAATGAATCTGAAAATAACTTCTGATACAAGAAGAAAACTTAGATCTGTCTTCAGAACATCAGTCCTTCTTACTACCCTCACCTTCTCTCTTGTCTTAATTACTGGAGTTGTAGTTAATCTTTTCCAGGGCCTGCAGCCTAATTTTCAGTTTGTCTATCTTTTCAATTTTCACTTGCTGTTCTCAGATTAAATATTTTCATCCTTTATTCATGAATTCCTATTTCAGATTTGTCCTTTCTCTCTCTAGTTCTAAATGAGTTTTCTTCTAGTAACTCCATTTTTTTCCAAATGGGAAAAGTTTGCATGTTTATGATACTATTAACTGATCCATCCAAACTTTTTTTTAGCAGAGACGCAGGACAATGCCTTTGGCTGGGTTAGACTATGAGTAAGTACAACGAGGTGAAAGAAATGCCCCACCTTCAACAAATCATGAGGAGTAGTTAGCTGCCAGGTTGCCTGCCCTTTTTTTTTGCAAAACTCTGTTTTGGTTGGTTTATGGTTCAGCATCTTTCCCAGACTGAGTTCCCAGGCACGGTTTATCAAGCCAAACAACAGAAACTCAAGGAGAGCAGCGTGATGATTTTTCTCACCAAGGAAAATTGATACCAGGCATCCTGCTGTTACCACCCCAGCCAGTTTCAGGTCCTGGTTTCCAGGAAGCTCTGAACATTGTGGGAATAAGGATAGACTGCTCCTCCTAAAGGCTATGCCCAATAGTTTCAGTGTCTTGCCTCTGTGGGAGACAATATTTCTTGTTTACTAGAGAATAGGGATCCCATACCTGTTAAAAAGTCTCTGTCAAGATACTGTAATTTTCAGCTCTCAGCCCTGCTATGTTATGATCATAATCAGCTGTAGTGGAGTCACAAAAGCATTTTCTCAAAAGATATTAGCATTTATTTTTACACTGTCACTCTTAACATTTTCATTTGAGCAAATCTTACATTTCATCAACCACCAAAACCAAGCAATCTACCTTAAAATTGCCTTGAGTTCTGTAATCAGATAAATCACCATGACGTTTCTGAATAACACAGTAGCTTCTGCTACTGAGCATACCTGCAGCAGAACATCAGTGCAGCTACGACAGCCAAAATCTTTGCTTTCTACAGTGGTAAGATAGCCCCAGAGGATCAATAGCAGCGTGCTTTTGCATGCAAAGATGATCTGCATTCTTTCTTATTCTCTTTATTCTCCTTTACCAGTGGCTAGGTAGTTCATGTTGCTTGAACATTGCTTTCAGCCTGCTGAAGAGCTTTGTGTCATCTGGGCTGAGAGCATCATTTCCCTGGCCACTGCTGGGACTGGCTGCCCCTCTCCTCCAGGTTTCCTGGTACCTCTCACTCTCAACTGTTTCCATTTTGCCCAGATTTCTCCACATTACGCTGAGCTTCCCAGTTTCTCTTGCCCTCTTTGGAGCAGGCTGGAGATTCACAGGTGTGGATAGGCAAGCCCAGCACTGGCCCTTTTTCTGAAGACCAAGGGGAATATCCTCTGAAGTATGTTGCAATTGCTGATAGAAGCTGATATGATGTGATTCATTAACCGTAACTGGATTCCAAGAAACTCTTTATACAAATTCGGGCTAAGGCAGGCCAGTCCCAAAGCCTTGCAGGCACGTTCTGGAAAAAAAAAATAAAAAAATCACACAGCTAAGAGTGCGGGGGAGGAGAGCAGGGCTGAACTCTGCAGCAAGGCAGAATGTACAGCTCTATAACATGCTGCAGACTCAAGGCATGCAAACACCAATGCCAACGTGCAGCTTTTAATACTCTATTACGAATTTGGCTGTAAGCTGATGCAATGGAAGTGCTGGGAACCTGAAAGGTGTGGGCTAGAGGAGGAAGTACGGAGTCGCTTTGACATGCATATTCTCATCCTCTGCTGCTTGTTGTTTGTCTGGTTGCTGTGTGTTCTGGCACTGGGCTGCACAGCTCTCTCCAGCTCGCACTCCCCTCTTGGGGAGCCGTGTTTTGGAGGTAGCGTGTGGGAGTGTGTTGAAACGTTGTGGGGAGGTGTAAGTTGCATGTTAATAAATGATGGCTTATCTGCACACACACAAACTGAAACAGCAATTTGCCTGATTTATTTCAGTGTAAGGCTGGGCACTATGGTAAAAAAAAAAAAAAAAAAAAATTAGTGCATATAACTGCTGACTGTGTGGTATTGGTTACTGGGTACATGCTGACTCACCTCAGTTCACCTCCAGTCCAGCAGGAGGAAAGGACCATCTGAAGATGAGAAAGTCGGAACAGAATTTTCAAAGTAGTTCCTGGTAATTATTTTTGCATTGTTACTGAGGCAGCAGATTTTCTCCTGCAGTTTGGGTCAGAGAAGAGGATAAAGTAAGAAATAGCACCAGAGCCCCTGAATTTTATTTTGTAACAAAAAGATAAACTCTACATGAGTGGTGTCCTGAAATTCTCACAGAGTTTACTAGAGAGAGCAGTCTCTGCAAGGCATTTGACTAAAATAGACTTCATTGTAAAGATTTGCTTCCATTAGTAATCCACCCAATTTACTAGATGGAATTAGGAAATAACCAGCACCTCGATTTTGCTCCTGTTACAGCTGCAGAGACAACATGTCACCAGGAGAGGCTTCAGGGTTGCTGTTTTCTTCTGTATTATACAACAGTACCTAGAATTCAAGGCAGATTCAGAATTCAGTTTGTAAATGCTGTAAAAACATTCTGTGCCCTGAATTGTTTGCAGAACCTTAAACAATAAGAATTGTAAGGAAAAGAGCTAAAATGAAAAAGTTTTAAAGTTAAGGAAGTGACTGGAGAAACTAAAGAGGATAGACCCCACTGTCACAGCTGTAATCCCAAGAAGTTAAATGACAGGTTTAAAATAGAGTAAAAATACTTAAATACAACTTTGGCAGTGTTCCAAATGTGACTACATGTGTGACAGATAAAGGGAATAATCACTTTCCTTCACACATTCTTACTATTGCACCCAGTGAGTGGTTGGTCTTTGTCGCCTCTTCTTGGCTCCTGTTTCTTGCCATCCACTGGAAGCCCAGGCTCTTTTCCCAACACAATTAGACCCAGACTCGACCACTGCATGAGGCAGTTTTGTTCCAAAATGACTATGCCACATAGATAAAATACGATAGAAGAACATTTTGAAAGGATTCCTTCTAAACCGAGTCCTGTGAAAAATCTTGAGGTACCATATTTACTTGTTTCCACCAAGCAGGTCCATTTTAGCAGTCAAAAATCTTGACTTTGCCTCTCTTTTCTACTCACATAAGGCTACAGATCTCTTAAACTATTTCAGTGTAAGTGGCCAAAAATAAATGTAACAACGGCAGTAAAAATCAATTGGGCTCAAATAATCTCAGTCCTATCAACTGCTGAATGGTGATATCATCTGAGCCGGTAAGAAATAATGGGTCACCTGTACTGGTGAAAACTCCACACAGAGATGCACTTAAAGCTTTTATATCTGTTCTGCTTTGCCTCTGAATGTTAGTTTGGTTTAAACTTACTTAAAGACCTGCTGGAAACTGTGTCTAGCAGTAGCATATTTTTACTTGCTTTTGCAGGATCGCTGCTTGCTCCATGTTCTCTAAAGAGCTCCTTCTTGGTCTTCACTGACTGTCCATTATTTTTTTGGTCTTGGAGTTTATGGTAGTTTCTTCCTAGCTTGTTAATTTTGCAGATTTATTTTTATTTAGGAAGAGCAGCAATGCATTTTGTTATTTAAAATGTTGCCATACCAGGTACAATGCAGCCCCATCAATAATCAGCTACTTTCGACTGCTTCAGTGAAGAGAACAAGAGAGGAGGGTGCTGCAACTCTGCCATCCTCTGAAGATGCATATTACATCCTATTGCTCGAATTACAGAAAACCTGCAACCCCCCCTTTCTCGGGAGGAGTGGAACTGCCTGTCCTTGGTGCAGGGAGGGCAGAGGCAGCAGGGAGCAGGGAGCAGGGCAGTCTTCTGTGTCATGTGGCATGTAAAGAGCTGGGTCCTGCAGGAGAGAAGAGAGGATGGCTGTGAGATGCTGAAAGAAAACGTTGTCTCTAGGGACACCCACTGCCAGAGGGAGCCCAGACTGGGCAAGAAACAGAATCTCAGCCCAGACAGAACAGCACACATCATCGAGAGGAAGAAGTCTCTATTTTCTTACCTTTTAACCCAGAGAAGGTATGTTGTCACTGAAGCAAACAGCTCCAAATGAAAGGAAGGGAAACCCTCGTTTCTCCTCCACTTTTTAGCCCTGTTGTGTTTAGTAGAATCCACTTGAAGTCTCAGTACTTGGAGTGAGGGGAGCCCCAGCTGGTCCTCAGTGACTCAGTTCAGAGTCATGTACCAACCCTTTACTCCTGTTTTCAGTGAAGATCTCCTACTTGCATAGAGTGTCAAGAAAGATTTACAGCCAGACTGCTTAGCACTGCTGTTGGGGAGGTCTTGCAGCAGCAAAACGTGGATGCAGGAGTTAAGCATGGCTTTATAACTGCTGGAAACTGTGTCTAGCAGTAGCATATTTTACCTGCTTTTGCAGGATCGTTGCTCCCTCTATGTTCTCTAACCAGCTCCTTCTTGGTCTTCGCTGACTGTCCATTATTTTTTTGGTCTTGGAGTTTATGGTACTTTCTTCCTGGCTTGTTAATTTTGCCGACTTACGCTCTGAGACAGAGAGATTAAATTCCTAGTTTAGAGCCTGAGGTAATACAATTGTGGATATTTTCGTATTCACCTGAGTCCCCAGACATTTTGAATGCTACTGAGATACTGAATCACAAGGAAACCTTGGAGAAAAAAAAATGCAAAGGTCTGTAGGCTTTAAGCAGATTTACCTCCTCAATTGTATTGATTTTTTTTCTGGAGTCTTTTTAAAACATATTTTTCCAGGAAACCCCCCATCTCCACTAATAGCTTTTCCACCAATTTCACATTCCTTCTACTAGTCTTTGATGACATTTCATGTAATTTTCCAGTTTGTTTCACAATTAAATATTGCTGGGCTTTTTATATAAGCAGAAGTCTTTAAGGAATCTCTGATTTTATTTCTGTTTTAAGGCAAAGTGTAGAAAGAATTGGAACTATTCCTTGTAGTTAATATTGTATTCATTGAAGACCATGTAAGCATTGCACTCTGTTCAACCATGACCAGTATACATAATTTATTTTTGTATGTCTCTCTGCATTCTTATCTTCCCTAGATTTTTCAGCTTAAATAGCTTTGTATCACTCCACATTCCTATGAAATTTCTGTTTTTCTGTTCTTCTTGTGAAAAACAAGATCTCAGTCTCCAAGCCCAGGATATTAACATTGTGTTTTCCTTAAAAAACTGTTACAGAGTATGTATGTTTCCATGGACATCTTTGGTTTTGAGAATGGAAGTTGGTTTACTTTAACTCTGATGCCATAGGGCTGAGCCAGGCATAAAGATGTAAGCAGACAAAATGTCAGCCCTAATTTCAAAATCCTCATGTCTAATCACTGAAACCTTCTTTCTGTATGAACCTTATGGCAGATCCACTGTGGAGAAGGGAAAAGCCAGTCAGAGGACACCTCAAATTCCCACTAGTTGGAATCAGGCTGTAGCATAGAAGCTCCAGCTCACAGTCTGTCTGTCCTTGCACATCTCTGACACAGATGTAGGGGACTGCAGAAGTGCTGTGAATAGAGAATTAACGGGTCTGCCTGGGAGTGGAAGCACAAGGAACAGCAGCAGCTTCTGTGAGACTTGGGAGCTGATGGTCTTCAAGACCCAAATGCCTCTGTCTGCAGCTTCTTAGGACACCCAGGTCAGGAGGCAGAGTCCAATGAAGACTCTCAAAAGCAGAGCAGGTCAGTCAGACTAATCAGTGCCAACTCCTGAAGGGTACCTAATGCATGTTCAAAACCTGTACATGGTCACAAACCTAAGAACAACTCAGAAGAAGTTATGAAGAGCCAACAGCTGACAGTCTTTGTCACCAATGCCATGGCAAAGAATCCTAGGGAGATTGTTTGGGCACAAGAACCTTGCTGGTTGTGAGAATACGGGTCTGAGAGTGTGCTGAATGTGGCTGAGTGGAATCAGGTTTGGAGTTTGGAGTTTATTTTTTCAATGAAATTGCCTTCCTCCCTACCTAATAAGCTTTACTAGACTAATGCAGCAGTGTAGTAAATGTCTAGAGTAATGCAACATTATTTCCTATATGGAATTGATTGCCAGGCCTCAAATTCAGCTGTTTCCCTTCTGTTTCTCTCCTGTAGATGCCATGCGAAGGCTGCATGGAGAGAGACAATGTCAGCACTGGTGCAACCATGGAGTTCCTCCTGCTCGGCTTCTCTGAGCTGCTTCATCTGCGGCTCCTGCTCTTCCTTACCTTCCTCATCGTTCATTTGGTCACCTTGGCAGGGAATATGATGATCTTCATGGCGGTGCTTATGGAGCCCTCACGTCCTCCCATGCTTTTCTTCCTCTGCCAGCTCTCTGCCATCGAGCTCTGCTACACTTTAGTCATTGTCCCCAAGGCGCTGCTGGGTCTGCTGGCGGTGGACGGCAGCACCATCTCCTTCCTGGGCTGTGCCGCCCAGATGCAGCTCTTCGTGGCGCTCGGCGGGGCCGAGTGCTTCCTGCTGGCAGCCATGTCCTACGACCGCTACGTGGCCATCTGCCAGCCCCTGCGCTACGCGGCCCTGATGAGCCAGGGCCTCTGCCTCAGGCTGGCTCTCCTCTGCGCCCTGGGAGCCTTCGCTGTCGCCCTGGGCTTGACGGTGGCTGTGTTCCGCCTGCCTTTCTGCCGCTCGCGCCGCATCGACCACTTCTTCTGTGATGTCCCCGCCGTGCTGCAGCTGGCCTGCACGCAGAGCTACATCCCCGAGCTGCCTCTGCTGGCTGCCTGCGTGCTCCTCCTGCTGCTCCCCTTCCTCCTCATCCTGGCCTCCTACGTTTGCATTGCCGTGGCTTTGTTAGGCATCGCCTCCCCGGTGGGAAGGGGCAAGGCCCTCTCCACCTGCGTTTCACACCTGGCCATCACCTTGCTGCACTACGGATGTGCCACCTTCGTTTACATCCGTCCTAAGTCCAGTTACTCACCTGCTCGAGACAAGGTGGTGTCTCTGGTCTACACCAATATTACTCCGTTAATGTATCCCCTTGTTTACAGCCTGAGGAACAAGGAAATCAGAGGGATGCTCAGAAAAATGCTGAGGAGGAAGAAAATAGCTCAGGTGAACCGGGATACCGTCAGAGTTGTGATATGTGTGTGTGATAAATTTTAGTAGAATAAACACATGCTTGTTGTAAAACAAAAACAGATCACCACAGATTTTGCTAAGGCAAATATCCAGGCAGGATTATACATGCATCACTACATTTATGAGAAAAAGATATCTCTCTTCAAAAAAATCCCCAACATAACACTTGATCTAAAGGAAAATGCTTAAGTGAGTTGTGAGGATGAAGAGCTTTGATCAATCACTGGTCTCGCTTCTGTGATCACATACATATTCAGGCTTACATTCATAGTCATCCCAGCACAATCAGAAGATCAACACAAAAATTTTTAAAGCTAATAAACCAATATTAAAGGATTGGTTTCATTATTTTCCTGTCAAGAAGACAGTAGAAATTAGGTAGTCAGTACAAATTTTAGACTGGTAAGTTCAGCAGCACAATAAATCTGTAGGGGCTTAAAGGAAGGTTAGAAGAGGAAAGTCCATGGCTAGAAAGAAGGGTAAAATAGCTGTGGTTTTCTCCAAATTTAGCAGAAGGCTGGACTCTGGCGTCCTATGACAAACTGAAAGATTGTTAGTGTAAACTCATCTAGCCTTGGATTATTGTAGATATTGAAAGTTTAAATGCCATTAGTCTAACAAGAATATTACTTTCTTATGCCTATTTTGCAGGAAGCAAAACACGTTTCCTTTTATGGGGAGATGCTTTAGGTTTGGATTGTTCCTATGGCAACACAAAGGCTAAGATACTTGTCTTATCATGTGACTTTTACCAGGAAAGACTGCATCATATAAATATGAATGCCTGGGGAGTGTTGAGGTCTATAATTGTAAAAGTAATAACACTGCTGCCGCAGTTATTGCAATTTCTTCAGCAAAATCAGTGAGAGTTACAGCACAGGCTGGACTGCAGCAGGCATAAGAATCTGAAAGGTGCAAAGCAGTGTTATTTCATGAGTTTCCTATGTGTGGGAGGAACAGGGTGATTCAGACATATTAGGGAAGGTCAATTTTGGCCAGGAAGAGGGGGGGAAAGAACCAACTTCATTATTTTATTTAGTACTTCCCTCCCTTGTGTCTCTTTAAAGGCCATAGAGACCCTGTGATTCAGAACCCACTTCTTACATAGAAATTTTTTGAGAAAAAAATTAAAATGTTTGCTTCTGTTTCTCTGTCTAATCCAAAGGAATTTCAGCACCCCAGCTGCCCTTAGCTCTCTCTCTCTCTGGGCAGATCGGGAGAGCAGAGTGGTATTTGCTTTCTCTGGGCTACAATCACTAAAAATTATGGTAAGTGGATTTGACAAATGTAAGAAATTGGCACTGTGACTAAGGAAGTTAACTAGGAGCCTTCTGACAAAAGAGAAATGTGGAATTTGAAACTGTCTTCAAGTTCACAGTTCTAGCCTGCCTAAAACATTAACACATAATATTGGCTCTTATGTCAATGAATACCTAATTACTCTGTGGGCAAACATTTAGCTGCATTATTTAAAAATTACCAAAGCTGCAGTGAACATTTTAATCACCTGCCAGCTCTTCCAAAAATGAGAAAGGGAGGGTCTCAATGAAAGAACACTATGTACTAATAGAGAAGTACTTCAGAATTACATGAGAGAAGTGCTTCGGATCAAATACTATTAAGTAACTATAACGAGCACAGGAAAAATAGGAAACATCAATTCTAAATCCTGCCAAGTCAAATTAAGCTTTGAAGTTAATCCTGCTGCAAGCAGTTGGCTGGACTTGAGACAGCCAGAGGTCCTTCCTGAGATTAGCAGGACTTTGCATCAGAGGTTTCTCACCTGCCTTCTAGGAGCTATTGATATGTCCAAATGCCTGGCAATAAAAGCGAAGGACAGAAAGACACTGGGGTTCATAATACTGCTCAAAGCCTTGGGAGAGGCCCTCACATACTTCTAGCAGCTGTGGGCACGGGATAGCAGAGAGATAACTGTTATCTGCTGCCAGCTGTGGGAAGATAGCGGGGCTGTCCCCTGAGCTAGGAGGTTCCTTGTGAATCACTGTGGAACAGAGGCACCTGGGCAGACCTCTCCTCTCTACAAGGATACAGATGATGCTTTTGGAAGGGATGACATGACCAAAACAGCAGCCGGGTTAGACTCCCAGCTCGTTCATTCTGAGATACTTGTGGGAAGTGTAAAAAGCAGTGGAGGCTTTCTGAGAAGACACTTTGTCTACCCAATATCCTTGAAGATGAACAGAGTGAGGAGGTATCCCAGAGCCCAAGACCATCCTCAGCAGTATTCCCATACCCGCTAGTCCAAGACTAGCCCCATCAGAATTCCCACACCCATTCACAGCACCCTTTTCCCCCCACCCCATGCCAGCTGTGTTGAGCACTGTATAGATCTGCACAGAGAACTCAGGGATAAGAGTGGGAAGAGGGGTAGCTTATGAAGTAAGAGCAGCAGCAATGTATAAGAGAGATCAGACCCACTTCCTTTCTAAAATGTTATCTTTTAATTGACTGGACCTGCCTGAGGTCCCTTTTCCACTCAACAAGTGACTGATTCAGTCCTGTTGACTCAGCACACTGTGTCCTGAGAGCTGGAGAGTGCTCAAGTGAAGTAAGGCAGCACCATCCCTGATGTAAGCACGAGCACAGAATAATAATTAAAAAAAGGTAATTTCTAAGTTCTTTTCAGAACTTCATAGGCAACAGCAGGATCCAGTGAGGCAGTGCAGATTTTGACATTCCACCTCCAACTGAAGATGGGTATGGAAAAGATCTTTCTATGGGTGTTGTAGTTTTTTGGGTTGGGTAGGGATTCAAGACTCCGCAGTGAGTGAATACAGCTGGCTACAAATGGTCTTGTCCTTTCTTGGAAGAAGAATGCTTGCATTCCCAAATTTGCAGAGACCTGAGATCTGGAAAACACAGATGTCATGAAGTTTTCCAGTGAAACCAATTAGGACATCACTAAGAATCACTTCATGGTTTACACAGCCATAAAAACAAGAGTATTCACCTTTGCAATTAATTTCGTAAAGGCAGCCCTGAGCAAGCACTGTGTGAGAACACAGATCTTATCAATGGTGGAGCACCAGAGCCCAGCCTGTAAGAGTTCAACCTGTAAGATCACATCAGTGCTGTCCATGTTCTCAAAAATGAAAAGAGTTTGGAAAATGGTAGCAAAGACTTTGAGCAGCATTCAGGATACTCAAGGTCCAGCACCTTGAATGGTACATGCCACTGAAAGGTGTTTCTTCACTCAAGGAGATGCTTCAAGGTGGTTCCTTAACAGCTACTACCATTACCAGTGATACTGGGAGGAGACAAGGGAAACCTCCCTCTCAGTATAGAGAGAAACCAGTGAAAAATGCTTAAAAAAAAAATTGCACACTATTATGTTTTGGTGCCAATCTGGGTGAGACATTTCCTAAAAGTTGTTCTTATAAATAATCTATCTCCTAAAAGAATTAAATGCACTTGCATTAATATATCTATCTATCTATCTGTATTTTCCTAGGAGTATAAATATAAAAAATTTATTTAGGACATTTGTTTCTATTATGGGTAAGGAAAGTTTAAAAATTGGCAAAAGTCCAGCTTTAAGAGCTTGGAAGATATTTCAATGTATTTATCTCCCTTTGACAAAGTCATGTTATCACATCCTGTCTGTTTTGGCTTACATGGAAAGTGAGTCCAGCAGCCTTTCTTTCTTTCAAATTCCTTAAAAGTTTAGGAAACCTGCAAATAATCCTATATTTACCCAAATAGATTTTTTTTTTGGTCATTTGAGCTGAAGCAGAAAGGTGAAATTAATACTGGTATTTACAAGAATGGAGTTATAAAATGAAATGGACGTGGGCTTCATAGTAAACCTAGAAAACAGATGTTAATATCATGAGGGTGAAAAGTTGTCAAAGATTTGCTTTATTGAGAAAAGGCCTCTGCTTCCATGTTTATTATGAACATGCCAAAGGAATAATATTTACTGTGCTTTACTACTTGCATACTTTACTATGACAAAGATTAAAATACTATAGGAGTTTCTCTTGCAGATATTTATAGATAGAAGGTTTACTAAAGAACAGAGATGAGATCTCCTTCCTGAGATTTTTTTTTACTATTATATGAAATTACGTATCCAGCATATAAAATCTGATGGGTTCTTATATGACATGAAACAAATACAGTCCACACCCCCATAAACAAGCTAATGGGAAATAAATACACTTAAATAATCTGCCATTTCTCCACAGAATTAAACAATTCTACAAGCTTTTTAATTATCTACTCAGTTGTTGCACAGGCCTTAAGTTTCCTTTAATGGATTGTTTCAGGAAGCAACCAGGAATATAGGACAAAAACTAATCAGGAGACCAAAGCGGAGCTGAAGAATGAGCTGAAGCTCCTGCCAGCTGGTTGGTTTCAGAATTAGTTTCACCTTGCCCTACAAGCACCTCCACATCAAAAAGCTGACTGAAGGTGTTATTAATAATTCCAGCACTGTATCCCTAACCTAAAGCTCTTGGCTCTAAAGATCCTATTGTTCTCTGTTGTCTTCCAAGCATGTCCAGGAAAAAAGTAAGAATGGGAATGTCGATACCCACCCAGAGTGTACCCTTGGCTTCACCTGCATAAGGGCAAGAATATGAGACAGTCTGGTTTTACAAATTGGCATGTAAAGATGTAAGACTGTCTGGTTCTACAAATTGCCATGTAAAGTTGAGGGAAGACCTGATGGCTCAGCAGCATATGGCCTCTAGCCTAGTCACTGCTGAAAATCAGGTCTCCTAAAATCTGTGCTGTGTTTCATTGTGGTTTTGGTGTACAGTTGCTCTCAGCATTCATTTTAGTTTTCATGTTTTGATTTAATTAAAGAGTTCAAGTTTCAAAAAATCAAGTGGGAGGCTGAACTGGGAATGGAGTTGGCAGTGAGTCGGGAAGATGTTAACGCGTTCAATGCCCTCTTTCCACCTGCAAGGTGTCTGTTCCAAAAACCTCCTCCTGACGCCCACCTCCAAACTTCTCAGGGAGAATGCTGCTTGCTAACACAGTGACCAGTGTCGTTTCATTTCTGACTTATTTCATTAGTCTGACCTATTTCATTAGAAATAGTGACCTATTTCATCTCTGCACTGGACAGCAACCCTTCAACGTCAGGATCAAGCTACAACAGCAACACAGGCAAGCTTATTGTGTTTAGATTGAGGAGGCAGCTGTAATTTGTTAAGAAGGAGACCATAAAAATACCTTGAAAAACCAGCTTAGAAACATTCATAAAAGCTTTAAAATATCTGTTACAAAGCTCCAGAAAATATTAACTTACACATTTACCTGTAAGAGTAGAAAAAATACATTTAAAATCACACTATCTAAGTGGCTAGTGATATGGCTTTTTAGTGTATTTTAGTAAAGCTTTTACAGTGTCAGTGAGATATTTCCGTGCTTGAACATAATTCATCCAAGAGTAGGGAAGAACGGCTAGAAAATATGAACAAATTGCAAATTACAGAGAGGTATGTGTTTGCCATGCAGAAGTTACTACTGCTATATTTTGAGCTTTGATTCAACTCCTAAAAATATTATAATCTTACTTTTGTATAATCTAGTAGAATAAGTCCTCAGCATCTCTACTAGAAATCAAATTTATCTGTGTCAGATTTTATGTTTATCACACATATGCTGTTGTGTTAGTAACGATCAAGGAGAAATTGAATCCTCTTGTGAAATCTTAATGCCACCAAGATGAATAAATATCTTTAAAGGTGCCCAGGAAGAACGTGCTCACAAGGAAAAGTGTTAAGTGTAGAACTGCACTTTTTGGATTTCTACGTATATAATGCGCTGCAATAGCATAATGGAAAGTAACTAACTCTTGTGACCCAGACTTGTACCACTTAGGGAAGTTTTATGATTGGGAGAATGAATCAGAGTCTATTGTGACTTGGTTTTCATTGCTTTCCTCTTGTCCATACAAAATGTCACACCTCAGCATAAGCAAAGCCCTGTTTTGGCTGCTCTCCTGGAGGCGCCAGGAGCTCTGGGGCTCCACAGCCATGGGACCACGATGGGCAGCAGAGCTGGGATAACACGGCAACAGAATTATCTCAGGTAATTTCTGCAGAAAAGCAAGGCCCTCGCCCTCATTTGCAGGATGGTGTAATAATTTAACTCAGTCCTGTTTTGCAAGCCAAATACGAGCATGGCAGACCATGGCAGGATAAGCTTATCCAGAGAGGAAAGCCAGCAAGTCTGCAGCTCAGGCAGCAGTGCAAACACTTCTCTCTCTGGTCAGGTGCCCAGCCAGGGCATTGGTAGGTAGAGAAACACCTGTTAGTGTGTTGCTGATGATCAAGTAAGTGGAGTTTTTTTTCAGGAATATTGGACTTCTTCTGGTTCATGTACTGTATGGCAACTCTGTTAAGTGGAAGGTATATTTGAGAAGCTTACCCTCCTGTTTTGACTAGAGCCCAAGCAAGGAACTGTCTACATTCCTGGTGGAAGAAGCTGTGATTGCTTATTAATGATGAACTGAATGAGCAAAACATTAATTAGGGGAGGGATGACTGGGGGTCTTTAGCCCAAATACCTGCCGGCTGCAGGGTTAACACCAAAACTGTGTCAGGTTGTTCAGGGCCTTTCAAGCAAAGCTTGTGCATCTCCAAGGGTGCTTATCTCTGCATATGTGAGGAAGGATAAGGGAGTGTCCCCTGCTTCTTCTGTGTATGAAAACTCAGATCTATGCCTTGTCTCCAACAGCTTCATTCATTCCCTTGCCCTTGTTATTCTTCTCAAGGGAGAAAGATAACCAGCTCGACTACTTGTGCAGTCAGGTGCTCAGGTCTCTAACAGAGGGGTGGCTGCTTTGTGATCCAGAGGAGCTACTTGTGCTCCTTCATAGGAATTTAAAATAGCTTTTTAAAATAAAATCTGAGTTTCTGAATGAAAAATGTCCATATACAAAACTAATTTAACAGCTTAAACCACTAAATGGTAGGAGTCTATTTTCTGCGGAAAAACAGTCTGAGGTCAGCTGTTTGAGATATTCTAAGATAATTGCTGGTGGAGTAGAGCCAGAAAACCTCCTAAGATAAAAATGAAAACACTAGAATATTTAACAGTGGTCATGCAGGTGAGAATAAGGGACAGAAAGCACAAATTCTCTACAGAGAATAAGACATTGAAACAGAGCATATCTTACACTCTACAGAGCTGTCAGAGATTATTCCTAGAGTTGTGGAGATAGTGGATAAAAGGAGTGAATCAGAGACCACAGAACAAGAGCAAGTTTCTCCTTTAGACCGAAGTGGGGCTTGTTGCAAAATGCATTTGAGGCCTCTGGAAGCCCTATACTGTTACTATGATACCTTACTGAAATCCAGTTCAGGATGCACAGATTCATTTTGTCAGTACCAAAGGGATGCTTTGATAATTTGAGAAGTAATATCAAGTGAGAAACTCCAGAGATTATTTCTAGGTTCTGTTTCATTCATCATCTGTAAGGACATTTAACAGCACAATGGTGAAACTCATTATGAATCTGAGGAGCAGCAAACACAGTAAACAATTTGTAAGAATCATATGAGACAGTTCTGTCTGAACTGCAGTTCAAAAGAAGCACGTCCCAACTCAGCCTTGGGAGTGCCCTTTGACTTTCCCAACAGCACATCAAAACAAGACCTGGTGCACAGCCTTCCTCCTCACTTTCCTCACCACAAGCCCACATAGCTGTAGGAGGAAAGCCCAGGTGTGTTGTGTGGTGGTATTTTCCAGCTGGATACCTAATCACAGTGATACTCAAAACAGGATACTGGGAAATGGAAGGAAAAAGATATGCCCCACAATTCAAAAATACTCAGAGGGGCAAGAAAGATAGGATGAGATTCAGCCCATGAAGACATGCTGAGAGTGAGCTGAAAACACACAGTCATTTTCTTAACACCAAAATGCATGCCAGAGACAGGATTCTCACTGGGAGGCCAGGAGAGTGAGAGGCTGTGGAGATGTAAATCATAGAATCATAGAATATGATTGTAAACAAAACATTAAAAGATGTTTTTAATTAAGTTCTTTCAGTTTTGTTTATTTGTTTTTTTTGGGGATTTGTTTGTTTTAGTTGTTTGTTGTTCATGTTTTTGTTTGCGTTTTTTTGCTAGACAGTCAGAGAATTAGTTTTGCCCAACAATTTCCAAAGACAAAACCCAAACTTGTGATGCACAAACAGAATTATACTGCCAATGAAATACTCAGCAGAGTTGTATGAAAATGCACGTATGGTACTCACTCTCCTGGCAACAGCTTCTGTATATATTCCTTCTTTTTCCCTTTGGATCTGCATTTTGGTGCAGAGGACACATGGGAAAGCAATCTAGCAGAGCTTTTACAGATATCAGCAAAGTTCTAGTCATTTGGTGTTTTTACTTCTGTGTGCTCCCACATGTTTATAGATTTTCCTCAGATCCTGATCCTGCTGTAACATTAGATCATATTTTGTTTCACTATCCTTGTACACACATTCTGGTTGTGAGCTACACTAAGTGATCTCCAATCTGAAAAACCACAAAGTAATACGTATGATTTCTGACCACCATTATCTGGAAAACCCCAGCTGCTGATCCTCATCTGCCAACATTACAAGGGGGAGAAAAAGAAAGTAATTTTTTTTTTTTTGGCCATGTTCTCCAGTAAGCCTCAGTAAATTGCTTCCTGCCTACTCCTTAGATCAAATGTTCTGAGTATCTGCACACCAGTGAAACGGAGATAGAGCATCCCAAGGTTCTTCACTCCAGAACTTATCACTTCTGGGATTTTACAGATACAAATTCTGTTAGCCCCGAGGAAGCAAATGTCAGGTCTCAACACTGACTTTTTTTTTTTTTTTTTTTTTTTTTTTTTTCTGAGAAAGGACATGAGCTCTTGGCTTGCCCTAGAGCCTTATCCTTCAGTTGCAAATGGTTCTTACCCATTTCATGTCTATATAGGACTTGCCTAGGTCACCCCATCCCAGAGAAGTTAGCTGTGGGGTGAAGACCTAAATGGACATATTCTTCCAGCACAAACTCAAGGTATGTGTTGTAGACCAAGAAATCTTAAATGACACCTGCAAGAGGAGCCATTCAAATGTGGGGCAAACACAGGCATAAAAGTTTGAGACTTAGCACTGTGGACTGATCAAGAGAACTTTAGACAGAATTAAACTACAAATTTAAGGTACAACTACTCTGAATGCCATTTACATTGCAATTATTTGCACCTGTGTTTTACTCCATGTGCTATGTAACACTTAAAGCTTAGTATTGTAACCATTTGTTCTGAATTTTCTCTTGCCTATGTTCAGACATCTTGGGACAGATCTCGCTTTCTCAGGATGTATGGTTTGAGAATCACAGAATTCTCTGAAAGATTAGATGCAAGGGCCCTCAGAGAGTCCACAGTCCCAAATGCTGCTCAGAGCAGGGCTGACTCCAGAGGTGGCTATGTGGTTCATGGCTATGTCCTGGCAAATCTGGAACATCTCCAAGGGTGGAGATCCCCCAACCTCTCTATGCAACCCGACAAGGTCCTTTCTTTAGCCTTCCTTGGGGAGGAGGAGGAGGAAGAGAGCAGGAGGAATGCAGCCGTACAGCAAGTGCAAGTGTAATAATACCATCTGTATTTTACGGGGAGAGGTGTAATAGCTGTGTATGGGTGGGAGGTACATCCTTGATGAATGCCAGAAGAGACAGAACAAAGGCAAGTTCTTCCATATTTATGTCTCTCAGGAAGAAAACTGAAAGACCTGTGAGGTCTTCCTACCCAGAGAAAGAATCCTTCTAGCTTGCTTCCTCTCCCATGATTTCTTTTTTTGCTGAAAAGCAGGCACTGTCCATCAATGCTGAGGAGCTTACTAAATGAAAAACAGTAACTCTGCCAGACAAAGTGGTATCGCTGTTGCTCTGTGACATACTTGGGAATGAAATGGGCCGCTGTCTCCATGTACAGATGGATTTCCTAAACATATGCAGTGAGGATGGCCCAGTGGTTTTAGCCCCATTATCACAGCTCACAGAATCACAGAATGGTTTGGCTTAGAAGAGACCTGGAAGATCATCTATTTCCAACTGCCCTGCCATGGGTGTTGGAACCAGACCTTCCACTAGGCCAGATCGCTCCATGGCTCCATCCAACCTGGCCTTGAACACTTCCAGTGATGGAATAACCACAACCTCCCTGGGCAACCTGTTCCAGTGCTTCACCACCCTGGCGAATTCCTTCCTAAAATTTCAATTTAAAGCCATAGCCGGGGCGGGCGAGACCGGGAAGGATGGCGAGGGCTGCCCAGGAGGTGGCAATCGGGAGCCTCTTTCGGGAGTGGAGCAAAGGTGGAGGGAGGCTCCCAGGAAAAGAGGTGGCTGCCTTTAAGGTGGGTTTATTTGCCTGCCAGATGGGAAGTCTGTGACCAGCCCCTTAGAACAGGTAAAGGCAGTAAGGCTTCTCCACCCACTCGCCTTGATCTTTCATCACCACCGTGGGCCAGGCGGGCGCTTGTGCAACGTGCGCGCCGCGCTCGGGAGGCTGCGGGAGAGGCCCATGCGCTGCCCGCAGCAGCCCGGGCAGAGAGGCCGGAGCCGGCGGGGGCTGCCAGCCGGGCCCCCTCTCCGGCCAGCCTGGGGCTGAGCGAGCACCTGCAGCGGCGGGATGGAGCTCTCCCTGGGGCTCCTTCTCCTCTGGGCTCTCCTGGCTCCCTGGGCGCACGGGAAGGAAGGTAAGCGTGGGACCCGCCGCCGGTCCCTCTGCCTGCAGGGCTGGGCTGGGGCGCGCAGGGACAGCCACCTCGCTGAGGGGCAGGGAGCGGGACCTGGCCCAGGCGCCTGCGGCTCCAGGGACACCTCAGAGGGACCGGGGTGTCAGGGAAGGGCAGCCGGGTGTGGGAGGGCCAGGGCCTGGCAAATCCCATCCGAATCTCGGTGGCTCGGTGAACGAGCCCAGGTATGTTCTCCCCCTCCTTCACCTCCTCCTAGCTGAAGCACAAATGCCTCGGCATATCCGAGGGAATTCTGCCCCTGTTTCCCTCAAACACGGGCCTTGCAGATAACAAGTTTAAACACAAACTCAGAAAGTTTCTCCCCTCCTCTGGCAACACCCCCGCAGTTTTCTCAAGAAGCCCTCTTAAGGAGTTAACCCTTGTGAACAAGCAGACAGTCATTTTATCGGAGTCTTTTACCTACCCTGCTCCCGGAAGATGGAGCTGGGTTTTAAATTTTCCTCTTCCACTTCTTTAGGCTTCCATGTTTCCCTTCTCTGTATCACTTAACTCTCTCTTATTAGATGCAGTGATTTTTCCCCCTTCCATCTTGGAAGTCGAACAGTGGTTATGAAACATGGGAGAATGGTAACTTTTAATAGCGAGGTGAGGGAAGTGTAAATCTCTGCTCTGTTTCCTACCTCCTCCTGCAGTCAGTTCCTACCAGGGACTTCTGTTTTGTACAGCGAGGGGTGTTGGGGCTTTTCCATCCCAAAGGCAGTCCTCCTTTGCTCCTCCAGGCGCTCGATTGAGGGGACTTTGTCAAAACTGGCAGTTCAGCCATGGGCTCAGCTCTGATTCTGCCAGCGTGAGTGATCTTTTAAAGCGTCCCTGACAAGCCCGTTCCTATTAAGGATCCAGCTGCGTGGTGGATGCAGCTCACAGACACTGCGGAGAAGGCCAGCCCGGGTGAGGAGTAACACCGGGTGGCACCAGGCAGGCTTCGCTTGGCAGAAGCGTGTGACCAGTAGTTGGCAGTAACAGTAACCTGTCTGCCAGCCTCTCCCCTATCTCAGCCATCTCCTTTGGGCTGTGTCTGTGATCCACTCTTCCTTAACTTGTCTATCAGGGGAACAGCTCGTTTTCCCGGCGTCCTCTCTTATCTGAAGCCTTTCTTCTTTTTGGGGACACCTCCGCCCCTGCGGCTGGACAGCCACGTGAGATTCCCAGCAGCAAAGCTGTGGACCAGAGAGCTAGTAGTCCCTGAGTACTCGTATTCCTCTGCTTCTGTGGTCTGACTGACTGGATCATCCCTTCCGTGGAGAGCCCCTGTTGTGGGGTTCACTTGGAGAAGTCCTTCTTGGCAATGGACTTTGTCCCTCCCAGCAGCTGAAGGAGCTGACAGTGCAGAGCATGGCACAAGGGCTCTGCCAGGTTCCTGTCCTGGCCACTTCCAAGTTCCTTTTCCCTTGCTCTGCTAGAGCTTGCCATGCAGCCTTCTCGCTTCCACATTGCTGCTTCAGTCCTGAAGAGGATGGCATGGCACAGATGTTGTCTGGGTGATGGTTCTGGCAGGGCAGGCTACCTCACCCTCAGAGTTTTTTGGAGCTAACCACAAGAGAATATTATCTCAAATAAAGAGATTGGGAGTAGAGGGGATGTGAATGAGGAGCCTTGTCTGGACAGGGAGTCTGTGGTTAGGAAGTTTGTGCCATATGACCATATTGTGAACACTTCAAACTTGCAAAACCTGGATTCCTGCTTTTCCCTTCTCCCAATGCTGAAAGGGTGTTTCAGAGGTGAGAACAGCAGCGCAATCCCTCTTATCTCTGATTCTGGGCCCACAGCCTGCTTCCTCATTCCACAGGACTCTTGCTGATCTGCACTTTACACTATTACTTATAGTTGGCAGGGAGTATTTGTAAAACAGTCAGATGAGGGGGAGGAAACCTGGTTATTTAAATGCCATTTTAAAATCTCCCCACTCCTACCTTTCACCCCCAAATTCTTTTCTGAGCCGTTTAGAAACGACCCCTCTGAATACACCCACAGGAATCTAAAAGAGAATCCAAAGAATTTTCCTTGTTTCCTCTGTTCCCAAGCTGGGACTTCAATAGGTGCACAGAAACCAATAGTCTGTTCTGGCAGCACCGGCAGACCCAAAGGTAGGCACGAAGCTGCACATCCCACAGTGTGTCTTATTCCAACTCCTCTGCTTTCTCAATGTTTGCCTACAAAGTGACACATTTTTTAACGTGTCTTCAGATCAAGCCTTTGGGCCAAACTGTGATCGCATTTTCAAATTCTTTTGAGTGCTAAAAATGAACATACCAATGATTTTCTCCTTTGTCACACGACTCCAGCAGTAAGGCTTAAAGCAGCCGTGCAATTCCGCTGAGGTGGCCATGCTGTGGCCGGAGCCTGACTCTCTGGATGTCCCGGCCAGAAAAGTCGGAAGGCTGGGACAGGGTTAAACGATTCCTAGGCCATCGTCAGCTGGTGGACAGTCTGAGTCAGAAGTAGGGGGCTCATCAATTTGCACAACTGATGCATGTCCTGGCTTTTGGGCACTGAGACAATGGAAAGTCCCTTCTACAACTTCACACTGCCTCTGTACTTTCCCACTGTGTTTCAAGTACTGAATAGTCCCTCCAGGCGACACTGATTGATCTTTTGTGTTGGTAATTTATTTGATTGCCTTCCTCTTCAGCCATTTAGTTTGCTGCCTTCTTATTTCAAGGAAAGATGTGTTCAGCTGCTAATGCCGGCTTCCCATTTGAATAGGCTTCAGCCTCCTTCTTCCTTTTCGGGACAGTTTTAGGAAGTGATAAAATTTGTCAGGGTTGCATTTTTTGTGTATAGGAGGGGGTCTCATATACTAGTAAAAACTTCTAACTCCTGATTAGCTGCCCTGCCTTGTATCTTTCCGTCCCTCCTCTAGTCATGCTTTTTGAACGTGAAAGGTTTCGAAGGATAAGGGGGGAGGGGAGGGGGTCGAGAGAGGAAATGCAGGTTTTACTTTCTTTGACAAAACAAGGATGAAACCATTCCGTGGGCCGCATGAGTTGGGTCATCGATTTATTTTTTCCCTCTCTTCTGGTTTTCAGTGGATCTGCTTGACACAAGCACTGCACAGGGTGAACTGGGCTGGCTTCCAGACCCTCCGGAAGTAGGGGTGAGTACCCACATTCAAGGAAGGGGAGCCACTGGCAGTATTAGATGATGGAAAAATATAATCCGTGTTGAAATTTCACCCTACCTCTGGAAACTGAGCTTCTGAGCCTCTATCCCCTCCTGGACATTTTAGGCTTTATAAGTCTCTCTCCCTTCACCTGTGCAGCCTCACCCCTAGCCAGCTTTTTCAGGACTGATGCCTATTGACTTCCAGTCTGTTTAAACATTTCCTTGAAATATACTGTTTCCATGAAGTAATAAATGAAGAAAACGAAAATGAAGAAAATGAAGAAAAACGAAAAAATCAATTAATCATCCAATTTTTCATTCTCTCATGCTGCACATTAATCTCAGGGTTTTGGGTTTTTTTCTTCCCCAGGAAAATAGGCAGAGCCAAAGTATTTCTGTCTTAGAGTCTCTCAAGAAATTAGAAACACATTTTTTAATTCAGCAGCTGACTGAAGAAATAACTCATGGGGCAGCAATCTGCCCTTGTGGGTGGGCTGCAAGATTCTCGGACTTTGCACCAAGCTGTGGTGTTTGGTCCACACAGCTGACAATGAGAGAGGAATTTCCCTTTGTTTTGTGACTGTAAAACAGTCGATGGAAGTGCTTCAAAATGTGCTCCTGAAACCACTGCAACACTGGACATCGAAAGACAGCTGAACTCTCAGCTATTTTTGTACAAGTACAGCTATTTTGCATGAAGCATAGCTGAGCAGTCCCTCTGGTGTCACAACCTACATCAGTGAAGGTGGTTTCCTTTGTAGCAGCAGTACTGTGGGAGTGCTGGAAGGAAGGCACAAAGGGAAGGGAATTTAGGGACCGTGCTGCGGTAGTTAGCACATATCAATACATAGTTTCAGTTCTTCAGCCATGCCCTTGTGTTTGTCACAAGTCCCAAGCTTTCCAATGGAGAGTCTTCACCCTTCCTGTTCTAAAGCAGAGCTGGGTTCAGCCTGTTCCTTGCTCATTTCCATAACTTTCCTCTGTAATGTGCTGTGTCTGATTTAAATCCACCCCAGCCTCCTCCTCCCGGTAGCCTTGCTGGGTGAAGTAGAGCCAGACCGTGAGGTTCTTCTGTACTGGCATAACTGCATTTGTTTCATTAGTGAAGCTGTTTTGGTTATTATTAGTAGTATTATTATACCCCGTTCAAAACAGGTACCCTAGTGAGACGTGTATGTAGATCATGTTTTGCCCACTGTTCCCTTTGTTTGTCTCATCAACTCTCTGTGTGGTAATTTTACCCCAATTCTAGGCTCCAGGTATGTTCAGGATGAAGTTGGCCTGTTGAAAAGATTGAAAAAAAACCCAACTGAAAAGTGCATTCTGAAAAAAGAAAAATCTGATAGAAAGAAAATAAAACCTTTATTACAGAACATCTGAGTGTTGCACAGTAGGTTCAGACAGCAGTGTGAGGAGTTGTCAAATCCTTCTGCTTGTGCTACATTTGCTTTTTAAAATACGTATATTTAAAATATAATTGTAACTGAGAATTGTTGAAAATTATGGGGAACATGGCCTGAGAGAAATCAAAACTAACAGATCAGGATATGGATGACCGATAAAACAACAGAGGATGAAGAATAGATTCATTGACTTCTCATGAGCAAGCCTTTTGAGGAGATTTGTCTAATGACATCATTTCCCAATAACTGTTAGGTGGAAGTCAGACAAATTGCCACAAGCAAAAAGGGAACAATGGCCGATTCTCTTGTAATCAGAACTTTGAACAAGTGTTTCTGAAACTATTCCTTCAAAATGAAGAAGTAAGTAAGTTCAAAAAAGAACGGAAATTAATTCAGAACATTTTTTGACAAAAAAAGAGCCGAGATTAGTACTGAATAATCTGACTAGGTTGATTAGTAACAGGCTGGAAACGTCTGAGCTGTGTTGCACACAGAGCTGAAGGGTGTACTTCATGTAACACTGCTACTTGTACTTAACCTCAGATGCTGGCGATCTCCCATCAGTGAGCTGGATTTGTGTCAATACACTTATCGCACAGGGGAGGAATTTGCTGTGGGGAATTTTCGTGCTTTATATGGACAAGGCCCCCGAGGCATAGCCCAGGAGAGGTTGGCTAAGTCTGTGGTGGCAGAACTACACCTTTGTTTTCTCCTCACTTGCAGCCAATGACAGAGGATGAAGTGGCTTGCCAGGTGTGGTTGTTTCATGGTCAGACCGTGGCTGTATCCAGGGTAGAAAATGCTCCCGTTAACACACGGGCTCAGCCTGAGAACACCACTCAGTTTTGGACAGCACTTCAGTAGTTCAGAACCTCTGCACCACAATTAGCCAGTACCTTGCATAAGCTTAAGGGTAGTCTTGGAGTGAAAGTCTCTGTAAGACACTTTAAGTAAAGTGTCTGTAGAGTTTTGTTTGTTAAAAGGTTTGTGCTAACTTGCTTTGTAGTAGCTATTTAGAAAGGGTTTCATTAATTTTAGGCTACTATTGGAAACTAGGCTTCTAAAGAGGCAGATTGTAGTTCCTACAATCCCCTTTTATCTACCTTACCACCCACCACCACCCCCCATCATCTAACATATTCCTTGATAATTCTCTTTTGCCTTTGAAGTTTTGCCACAGTAACACCAGGTGGGCATAGAGAGGTGTATTACAGTACTAGTGGTAGATCTCCACCTTTTAACATATATTAGAGAGCCAATGATGGCCACTTTGAAGGTGTCAGGAGGACAGAATTTACTTGCTATCACATTTCTTTAAGACTCCTCATGCTGCACAAACAGCCTAGCTACCTGAACTGATTTCAGATAACACCAAAACTGTTCAAAAAGGACCTCTCAAAACCAGTCATGAACAAATTCACTTATCAGGCATAGAGGCACTGCTTCTTGGCAGCTTGTAAAATAACAGCATAAAATGTTATTAATCACTAATTTGATTTCAAATATAATTGCATCAGCTGTGAACAGATTGTGATGAGGAATTATGCCTTCCTCTTGCATTTTGCTTTTAATAGCCAAGGCCCTAAGCCACCCCAGCCTGGCTTTGAAGTCAGCCTCGTTCTGAGCAGGGGATTGGAGTAGAGAACCAAAGGTCCTTTCCCACCTAAATCTTTGCATCTGTGTGATGATTTAAAATTGTTTGTTCATTAGAATTCTGAGCTTGAGTTTTTAGCCCAGGCACAAAAGGTCCTCATGATTTTATGCTTAGATTTGTTTTCATGATTTTCTGTAATATCTGTTCCTGTGGATTTTCTGTATCAGTTTATTATTGTATAGGCCTATGATACAACATACTGAGCAATCCAATATTTGTCTTTAATGCTGTGATTATCTCACTCCCAGCTTGTGAGCCTATCTTGAAATTTTCCTTTTATCCACAATTTCCAATTTTTGTGTATGTGAATAGTATTTACATAACCCAGTCATACTTCCATGAGTACATGTCACTACTTAAGTTCCAAGCCATTTGTGCTGGAGAATGCTGCACACTGGGCTTCTCAATATGACTTTCTCTATATATATTTTTGAATGAATTGTAAATTAGACACACTTTATTCTTTTTAGTTCCTACGTTTTCTTGGGACATGTGCTTTCACCAGTTCTACAAGTGTCTTTGCTTGTAAAAGGATCCTTTTTCATGGTGACTTCGTTTTTAGATTGGATGTATGTTATTTCAGGAATCACATGAATTCTACTGCTGCCAAACTGTGCCATATTTATTACATATTAAAAGTTTGGCAAGGCTCAGTTCTCAGCTGGTAGCTGGTTTGTGGAACTTATTTTTCCTGACTTATATTCCTGCATGGATCATAGCATTACTAAAGCTTCCAAATGACTTTCTTAGTCTCCTTTCCAGGCTGCTGTTGTTCTCAGTCTTTTATTCACAGTGAGGAGGAGGATGTAATTATTTTCCTGCCTACTCCATAGTCTTGCTTGCTTCCACACATACTTCAAAGCATTGCTATCAGTGTTAAGCTTTCTACCAGTTTCCCAGTGTGCATGGCTCTGGATCTGCTCAGCTTTTCCAAAGTCTGCTTTTCAAACAAGACTAAGGATGGGCATGTAATGGCAGTGGCCTAACGTGTCCCAAAGGCTATCAATGAATAGCCACTAACTACAGCTATTGTGGCTCCAAAAACACTTGAAAACTTTGGAAATTATGTGTTTCTTGTTTAGGAACAAGAGTTCTGAGTTCTGCACCTCATGTTCCGTGGAAAGTTTAACTATGACCATAGCAACCGCCAAAGCTATGTGAATACAATTTGATTAAGCCAAAAAACCAGATTTTTTTGTTTTTTATGCTGTTGTTGTCCTATTAAAGCCCTGGCATAGTTCAAATTCTACACTGATAAATTTTTAGGTAATAGACTAGATCAAGTACCTGTGACCTGTCAGCAACTTCTGTATCACTGATCACACCATAACATTTACATGCCTTCAGGTTCCAGCAAGGTGAGGTTGTGTTCCACCAGACTCAGCGGTCCCAGATTTCGGTATCAGCTGCTGGCTGGTTTCTGTTCCACCACTTCTTGGTCAGACAGATAGTCCTGGTCACGAAGGAAATAGTGCTGTGGGGCACACGCCTTCAACCTGCAAGCAATTCCAGCACAGCACTCCTATCTTGTTAAACCTGGGCAGTGCACTTAGTCAGACTCAATGATCTCTTACTCAGCTAGTTTTACGTGGAAGAGTCTCAGCCAGTCAGCTTTTTGTAGCATCCAAAGGTGGTGTGAAAAAGAGCCACCAGAAAAGCTGTTCTGTGCACCTCTTCCCACAACTGTTGTTCATGCATGTCCTTTAGGAGCTCACTCAGAGGAGTGCCATCACCTCTGAAGCTGGAGTAGAGTAGCAGTGTACACGTCACTGCTCTCAGTTTAAGTACCAGGCATAGGGGATTAGCTCCTCTGAATGAACAGGGTCTGTATAGAAGTAAAGGAAAAAATGCTTAGTAAAGTCAACAACTACCTAGAAATGGGAACAGCTCTGGCTTCAGGGCTGTATCCTGACATGACCTGCTGCTGTTGATCTGTGAACTGGTGGAGAGATATTTGTTGATGATATCCTGTTAATTGAAAATTAGTTGTTTTGTGTCGATTTGGGAGAGAAGGAAAAAAAATTGTTACACATATCCAGATATACTTTACTCAGAAGTGTGAGAAGGGGGAATACCAACCAGTGAGATGGGAAGGAGTGAAGTGTAAATTAATAGCTGTAGGGAAGGCCAGATTGCACGTGCCTCCAACTAGGCAGCTTAGGATGGAGTCACTGCCAGAGACACAAGTAACAATGTTGGCCAGTGCACTCAGTGTTGTGACCTGAAGGGCAGAAAAGCATGTTGTGAGCCGAAATGAAGATGCTGTACAGCCATGACATTCATCACCAGCTGCTCAGGCACTGTGGTGGTGACAGCCCTGTTGCCTGGCAGCTTCAGAAAGCTGCTTCACCCTTTTATAGCTGTTGAATGAGTGGACAAGGTTCACTGAACTTCCCTGTGTCAACACAAAAGCAGCACAAGTCAGCTGGAGCTTGGAGATTAACCTGCCTATAGCATGGTCCTCCAAGAAGACTAAAGGCTATTTAAAATAATAATAATAATATTAAACCCCAACCAACCAAACAGAAAACCCAAACTAAACAACTTCTATTATAATAACAACTATAATACTGGTGAGTTTGCAGGCAATCAATTAGAAAGAAAAGGCTTTATATCTTTTGCTGCCTGCTGTGTCCTCTAAAGATGAATCTCTGCTTTGAATTGTGATTCTCACCATCTCAGAGGCAGATCTGCAGAAAAACATTCCCCCAGTTTTTTTCTTGGAAGGTTATTTCCATTGTTTTCAAGGCCTAGTTTCTGGCTTCTCTTTGCTTGACCTGAATATTGCCAGCTCCTCACATGACTTTCAGGCTGCCATCTCCTGCAGCTTCTTTCCTCCAGGCAGGTTTGATCATCATCAAGGCATAATTACCTCATCCTTGAATGAGATTCCACCTGATCCATCTTTAAAGGAACTGATATGAACAGAGCAAGTATTGCCCATCATCATCAGACTAATTTCCAGCTTCTCTGGAAACACTAGAAGTACACCACACAAAACCACAGCTCAAAAGATAAAGCCCTTTACCTTGAAAAAATGAAAAAAATCACTTCCATTTACAATGGATCCTATGCAATGTAATGCAAAAATAACATGAGAGCCAACATTTGCTTTATTGATAACATGGCTTTAGCTGTGAATTCTGAACTCTTAAGATGTGGAATCTGATTTTTCACTCCAGTCCTTTTTGTAGTTATTGGTACTGTTAGTAAGTGTTAGTAAAACAGATATATACAAAACAAGTGTTCCAAACCAGCTGGGTGAAATGCTGGACTAGAGTATCATTATCTCTCATCTAGCACCATCTGTTGTGACTAGAACTGTTTTCATGCAAGACCTTAATGTGGTCAGGCAGTTCAGAGAATGAGCAGACAGCAGAACCTGGGTTTGATAAACAGGTTCTGTAATCAATGCGCTGGCGCTCGGTGTCTCACCTTAACACCTTATCTTCCCATAAGAGCATGAGTACCACTTAAATTGAAAGGACATGGGTAGGATGGAGACCTCTGTGCTAGTGCCCTAAAGAACGAGTAATTACATAATGGAGCTGCTCCTCCCTGAAAATAACCAATGGATCATTGTGGGGAAAAAATATATCATCCCACCCATAAAGATACTGTAGATAAGTAAACATCTCTTCTGTGTTCAGTTGTGTCAAAGGCTCCGTGATGATGTGATGAAATTAAAATTGCCTGACCATGGCCAAATGATCAAAGAAATAAGAGCAGCCTCAGCTGTTCTCAGATTTAAAGTTACAGGACTCATGAAGTGTCTAGATGTCACCACGCTTCTTTCATCATCATCATTTAAATTGTCTTCCACACCAGCAAAAGAACTTCAAAGAGTATTGAGAAACTCTCAGTAAAGGGTCACAGAAGCTTCAATTCTGGAATACACCACTGTGGTGATGCTATTTTTGGTTGGCTGGTCCAGCTTGCCTCCTGACAAATTTTTGTCAGATGTATTTCAACTGAAGAGAAGCTCTTCACTGTGCCAAGACAGGTGCCAGCAAGGTGCCTCTCTTGTCACTGGCTTTCCTCTGAGGAAACTACACTGTGATTGTAGCACAGCTGTAATTACCTTCAATGCTGAATCTGCTCCAGGAAGTTTTTTGGTCATGGTAGCATGCAAATGCTACTACACAAAAGTCAAGACACTCCACAGGCAAGACTGCAGCCAGGGAAAGGGGATAAAAACTGTCCAGTGACATATGTTCTCCTAGGTGGTTTCAGGCTTGGCAAACCAGTGATGTATTGCTGCTGAAGAAGGTTGCTATTTTGGGGCAATTTTTTGCAATTTTTCTTCAAGAAGAGATTTAATGGCCTCTCAATTCTGTTGAAAATTAAATGAGATTGAGACACATTTGTTATGCACAGGTACACTGTAGCTGACTTCACTTACTTAGCTGGTCTTTTCATCTTAGTGAAATTTTCTAACCCAAACTTAAACAAATTATTGGATTTCAGCATGTAAACTCTTTGACTTTTCTAGTAGGAATTCTTATTAACTTTTCCAGTGGAGACATGCATCTTAGTTTGGTAACTTTAAGCCTACTGGCTAGAAGCTTGCCTTGCTTTTGCTTCTGTAAGTCTCTTAAAAGCATCGCTGTGCCTTTCCTCAGGGATCTGCAGACCACAGACTGGAAGTCACTGTGCTAAGGTAATGTGAAAGCAAATGAGATAGAGGTCACAGCAGGCAGACTCTTTTCTGAAAGGAGACATGGCCAGCTGGAGGTGGAGACAGTATTCTTATTGCGAGTCACAAGCTCTTCTGACTCCAGTCTGAGCCTACACTTTGCAATACTGTCACAGCCTGCTGCCTCTGTCACTGGTAGCCTATCTCTCCATTAGCAGGCATGAAATCTCTATTTGTCAACACAAAAAGCTTGTTTCCTTCTTTTTTTCCCCTCACCTAAAAAAGGCTAAAACTAAAAGAGACCACTTCGTTGATGCCTGCAAAGCCTGAGACAGTGGCTCCAAGGTGTGCAAACTGTTTCCATCTTATACCTGATGGTAGATCCTAGGAAGAGTAGCTCACAGATGGATGAAGGAATCACAACTCGTCCTTGGATAGGATCCTTGACACAAACATAATCTAGAGAATGCTCATTATACAGAAAAAGCAGAGTAAGCCTTCTGTAGGCTCCAGAGCTTCAAACTGTATAATCATTTCAGAGTCAATAAAGGCAGATATTAAAAGGCATACACCTTATCTTATCTTTGGATTTTTACTCACATGGCAGACCAAACCAATACTGTTTACTACAAATATCTATTGGTGCCCTTCCAGGTTGTCACTGAAGTCATTCTGAATGGCCTTTATAAAGACAGTTTTCTTTATATGGAATCAAACCAATGTGAGGAAAGTTGCTTTCCTTTTTTTCTTTTTCCTGAACTTGCAGTGTTTTGAAGTTATTGACACAGTACCTTTGCTTTGAGGTTGTTATTCACTTGACTAATTGCTGTGCTGGAATAATTTTGCTCTGTATTACACCTCCACACCAAGAGAATCAAGAACAAATCTCTGGAACTAGGGCCTGTGTTAGTATATGGGTTTCTGAGAAGTATAGAAAATCCATTTGTTCTCAAATTCAATGGCTACATACTTAGACTTTTTAGGAAGTCAGGCTACTAACCTATGGCACTCGTGAACGCATTGGCATTTGTTTTCTTAGCAACTTTTAAAGAATTCTAAATGTTTTTAAGAGTTTGAAGACTAGTTTAAGGACAGTTTAGACTTAAACTTTAAAAAGAAGAGAGTTTAAAAGGCATTTTAAAGAATAACATGCAAAGACTTTAAGAACTCTAGATTGTTTGGAGCAGGGAATTGGATTAGATGATCTCCAAGGGTCCTTTCCATCCTAAATCTTTCTATGATTCTGAATCTCATGAGAAAGTTTTCTCTCACATCAAAACCCCACAAATTCACTCACTGCTAAAATAAGGAAGTCTGACTAACACTGTTCTTCACTTCTAGAAGAGTGTTGCCCATCCTATGGCCAACTTGTGACTGGAGTAAGGCAACAGTATCTGGAATGAAGTGGGTAAAAAGTTACATTATCAAAGGAGGTTGTTTCAATGTCATTGGCAGACAAACTGCAGAGGCAAGTAATTAATATTGATTGAGGCAGACTTTACCACACATGTTTATTAAGAACATTACATTAAAAATCAGAGGCATACATTTTGATTTTGCAGCAGATTCTTTGAGGATGGGAGACAGTTGCCTGGCAACTTCTGGTCTCATCACCCTTTCATTAAATGTTGTGTGTAACAGTTTTCCTCTACTACTTTGAATTTAAAAGCTTCACTGAATAATGAAAAGAAGTCAGAAGCATATTTAACAATAGTCCTGTATTGTTAGCATAAATAATATCCTCATTTTACTTCCTTTACCCATCAGCAGTAGAGTCTAGAAAAAACATGTCAGACTCCCTTGTTACTTCTTTGCACCACACTGCATATGAAACTGCAGTTGTCAGTGCCAAGCATCTTTGCCCTGAAGAACTGAGTCTGGAAGAAGTTGGGCTGAGATGAGCTAAGAAATACAGGGGTTAGCAGCTGGATTTTTTTTTTCCCAGCAATAGAGTTTAAAGGATTTTCTTTTAATTTTTTAATATTTTTTTGCTAGAATTGTCACCACTGAAAATGAAACTTAGGTCCTGTATCATGTAAGTTTTGAAAATGTATTTTCAGGATGGGAACCAAACAGCTCATGTCTTTTGGTGAGACATGCAAAAACCACTTTCTGGTGACACTTGTCTGTGGTACTGCCTTGGGATAAACTGCTAATGGAAAGTTGTCTAACTCTCAGCCTCCAAATGCAATAATGTTCTTCCCAGGCAGACATACATTGAAAAATGCTTCTAAAAGCTAGTCCTAACACTGGCAGTGTATGAAAGCTAGTTTGCTCTTATTCTCCTTCCTAACTTCTTTTCTTCTACTTCAGTATACTTCAGGATGCATTGTAAATTCAGTTCTGTAACATTTTCCAGAAGGTTTTCAGTTAAAGACTGCAACAGGTCATTAAGTGATTGTCCCTTTTGCTTGATCAATTGGGATTGATCTGTCAGTCTTGCTTTGTTTTGGTGTCATAAATCCTTTGACCTCCAGTGAGTGAAATAAGTGTAAATCCTGTGTGCTGCAGGTCTATGCCAGCTGGATCAGATTAAGAGGGTGGGGTAACACTGGGGATTAATTATGTGGAGAAAAAAAAGGGAACAAGAAGGGACACATAGATACCATCCCCAGAACTTCCTGGGAGGAGACTGCTAGTGTGCGCTTAGGTAAGAGGCTGAAATCATCCAGAGAGGAGCTTGTGCTGTCAGCAGGACTTGCTGGCTTGGAGAAAGCTCTCCAATAGTTTTCAGAGTGGCTCTGTTGGAGGTATACTCTAAGTCATGGCATAAAAGCAGAGCCTCTTTGGCACTCTGTGGGTCCATCTCTTGTATTCATTCCACTAGCAGAGTGGCCTGCTCTGTGGGGAGACAAGCTGTTGTCCTGTGTACACAGGAGGTGCTAGAGAAATGTGTGAATCTCATTCTCAGCCCATGAGATTTGACAAGTCTGGAGTAATGCAGAGACTGAGGCCTTGCTTAAATTGCATCTTAACCTGGGGTGTGATTTAAAACCAAGATGCTTAAACTTGTGCCAGTACTTATGTGGGCACTTGTTTCAATTTAATTTGATTAAACTTTTAAAGCATAATGAGAAAGGCTGTCTTAGCATTGAGGGAAAAAGGATGTAAGTTATTTTCCCTGTGGACAAAACCTCGCTTTCCAAATTTTCAGTTCTCATGTGTGAATTACTCAAAAGAGAATGTTCTTTGCCTTTTGTATCTGATCTGTCTAGAACCACCTAAAATTTGGCAAAAGTATATGTTAAAATCAGTAGCAAACTCTATTAGATTCATGCAAATAGTATTAGTAAGGTCATATAACCAGCTGGGCCCATGTCCTCCTTTTAGCCATTATTTGCCTGGGGAAGATGCAGAACCTAAATGCAATATGAAGTCAAGAAAATCAACTGAGTTTTAATAGATAAATTGGTTTTGCAAAATATTTCACTTAAAGAAGTGTGAACTCAAAGTTAATGAGTGCTTGCTCTAGAACAGTCCTTCTGAAATTTACCTCTCCATTATGCCAGGCCATCTTTTCTCTTACCCTCAAATGCTGTGCATTATTTCCAGGGGCAGGTAATAGTCCTGGTTTGGTAGGTCCTACTGTGCACTCTGAATGTAAACTGTGGCAGAGAGAAGTGGCCAATACATGGGACTGGTGGGTCTTTTTCTCAATCTCCAAGATAAGGCAGTGCATGAAAGAAGTAAATTGGAACCAAGGTAGGATGAAGGGGATGTACAAAGGTCTATGTAAGTCAGATCCTAATTGCAGGATCCTCTTTGCTCCCTATGTACAGAGTTCAGGCAGCCATGGGACTCTAGACCAGATGCAGGCTTTTGCTGAGTGCAAGAGACTTTTTAACTGGCCAGGCTTTGAGCCCCAAATCATGTGTAAGAATTGAGTTTTAGACAAGATTTTGTCATATTTGAAGTGAAACTTCTTTCTCACATCTGTCTAACAGTATGTGTCTTCTTCTCCCCTGGGAGCAGTGGAGTGAAGTGCAGCAGATGATAAATGGTACCCCAATCTACATGTACCAGGACTGCAGCGTGCTTTCCGAGGGTGACACCGACCACTGGCTTCGCACCAACTGGATTTATCGGGGTGAGGCAGCCTCGCGCGTTTACGTGGAGCTAAAGTTTACTGTGAGGGACTGCAAGAGCTTCAAAGGTGAAGTGGTGACCTGCAAAGAGACCTTCAATCTCTATTACATGGAGTCTGAGCAAGATGTTGGGATCCAGTTCCGCCGCCCGCTGTTCACCAAGGTCTGTATTGCTGGGGTGAAGACTGAGTCATATCTTTCAGCTTAAACTTGTCATATCTTTCAGCTTAAACTTGTCATATCTTTCAGCTTAAGCTAGGTGTGTCTTACTGGCTGGGACAGGCCAGGAGAACCAGCATCTGGGGAAGGGCATGGATAGTAAGGGCTGTCCTTAGAGTAAACTTTACCCCCAGTGCCCTCTGTGATGCTCACAGCAGTCTTTGCCACAGGAGGCATAGAGGCTTCAAATGAGATCAGACCTGTGTTCTGCGTAACCTCTTATTTAACCAGACACCACATAGGTAAGGATTCTAAAGGGTTGTGACAGGGCTGGATGGTTACACCAATTTTTAGAAAGACTGAAGCAGAGACCAAAGAAATTTTACTTGCCTTAGGGAATAAAAGAAGCTTAGACCAAGCAAAGAACAGAATCCAGTTCAGGTCTCAGTGGTCCTGATTATTTATTCTGATTGCCATGAGATACAACAATAGGGTCTTGTTTCATAAACCTGGAGGTGATGGTTTGCTACAGTGAAATTCTCCCTGGTGTGACGGTATTCAGCACTGATGTATCTTACCTGCTGTTTTCCTCAATGTTGTGCCCTCTTGCCATGGAAACATTGGAATTACAGAATAGAGAACCACTGCTTTTTTCTCAGAGAAAAATTCTTTAAGCCAGTTCTGTTCTAATAGAAGCCACGGGCCTAAATTATTTGACTGCCCTTTCCTTTGCAATTTAAATGGGATGTGATGGAAACAAAGAGTAGGCCACCACAAGCCTTTAGAGCAGAACTCTGGTAACTGATTCCCCTCCCTCCCCAGTGCTCCTCCACCTCCCCTGCAGCCTACAACATGAATTTGTGCGATACCTCCACAACTCCTAAACATGCCTTATGAGCCCTGCCAAATGCAGCTGCTCTACAGAGCCTTTCATCTCCCATCCAACTACAAGGAGTGGGTGGTGTCGTACAATGGGAAGGGGCCTGCGGAGGAGAGTTATCAGGCTCTCCCACCAAGAAGAAAGGCCACTCCACCTGCAGTCCAGCTCTTCCATGTCACAGGGTGTCACAGAGGCATTTTCCATTTGCTCAAGCATGGAAAATATCCTCACTCACTCATACACTCTTATCCTTTGTTTGCAGAGGCAGTGGGAATGCAAAAGCATGGGAGCATTTTTCGCCCAAGTACCTACAGTGCTGAAATATGTTAAGTGCTGCACAAGGCAACTTACAATAGATGATCTGAACTGCAGCAGTTACTGCCTAAAAACAAGTGGCTGTAATTACCTGGTTGGTTGCAAAGCACAGCTCTTGAGTGGTGTTGTGAATTTACTGCATGCAATTTGCAAACAAAGAAAGTTATCACAGAAAAAAGATTTGATTCTGTAAGGGGCAGTCCCTGAAGACCTCTGAAATCAGAGATTCAGAATACAGGGTACTGGTAGAAGGACAGAACACTGGTAGAAGACCAGTGAATGACTACAAAGCAGTTGAAGGAGACTGGATGGAAGGTACAGAGGCAGGAAAAGATGCCCGCCCCATTTCTAACACCTCTTCCAAGTGCAAAGGAAGCACGCAGTGCAGTGGCATTAGAAGAAGTTGACCAAACACCCTCTAAAAGGCCTTAGTGTAAAAGAGGCTTGAGAGGCATGGGTATGTCAGCTGCTGTGGCCTGCTCAGATGGTAAAGCTGTTGTCTTTCTCTTGTAGCTCAACACTGTGGCAGCAGATCGAAGCTTCACAAGCAGAGACATCGAGTCGGGGGCCATGCAGCTGAACACAGAAGTGTGCCCCATCGGGAAGCTCTCTCGCCGGGGCTTCTACCTGGCTTTCCAGAACTCTGGGGCTTGTGTAGCGATGGTGTCTGTCCGAGTGTATTACAAGACCTGCCCGGAGGCGGTGCGGGGCCTGGCCCGCTTTCCAGAGACGCTGGCAGGGTCGGAGGGGCTGACAGAGGTGCCTGGGGTCTGCGTGGAGTACGCGGCTGAAGAAGTGGGCTCTCCCCCCAGGATGCACTGCAGCACTGACGGGGAGTGGCTGGTACCAGTGGGCCGATGCCTTTGTGCTGTGGGGTTTGAGGAAGTCGATGGGAGCTGCGTAGGTGAGTATGCAGACACTAGCTGTAGGCCATGGGAGAGGTTCCAGAGAGCTAGAGATCAGAGTATCTGTAAGCAGAAGGTGGGATCAGGAGAGTTGGTGTGGTCTGCCTCTCCCTTGCCTACCCTCTGTATCTTGTATCTTTCCTTCTTCTTAGCTTCTGTTTTTCGGTTGTGATTTTTCTCCTTATGTGTCAGGTGTAAGACCTGCACACACCTCTCCACTCCCTCCTGGGCTTCATCCAGAAGCTTTCAGCTCTGGAGCTAGTTTCTGCGAGCTGTAACTATGTGATTGACACTGACTCACTCAACAACTGGTTCTCAACCCTTGAACAGGAGCCTTGTTCTCCCAGGGCAGACGGGTCAGACACACAGAGCAGGGTATTTGTCCCGTGACTAGAGAGTTGAGAGGCAGAGGGGACAGGTTTCTCCTCTGTCCCTCGTTCTCCTTGGACTGGGATGGCTCCTGTGCCATGGGAAACCATGTAAAGCATATTGCGCAATACCGTGGTGCCTGCTCTTCTGAAGAGCAATTAGCAAGCAAGCGTCACCAGGGTGCTGGAGTCACAGCAAGCAAGGGTTGTTGGAGTAAGAAGTGCAGGGCTCTCCCTTGGTTGCAGAAGGGACAAGATTCAGCTTCTTAAGGCAACTAGTTTGACATGTGTAGTGTTTTGGGGGATACATATTGCTGCAGGGAGAGAGGTAAAAGACAGCAGATCTCTGCTCTTGTTGCCAGAGCTGTATGGCACAAGGCTAAGGCCATAGGGATCCACGCAGTGCTCTGATTCAGCAGGTGCTCCGTGTCTCTCTTTTGCTCTACTACAGGGATCTCATGTCTCTATGAATCCCTACTGCTTGCTGCTCGTTTTGCTTGGGGAGCTGGAGAAGGTTGAAGCACAAGATCCTTGCCCTCCTCCAGCAATCCCCTCTCCTTGCACAGCCCAGCCAGTTTTTCCACTTAGGTGCTCCAGAGCTCTCCCCGCCCTCCTGAGAGCACTCCTGTGGGAAGGGGCAGGGAAGCTGTCATGTCCGGACAAGCCTCGCCTGCTATCGCAGCACAGGTTCATTCTACATCTGTGCTTTCATCCCACTCCGCCCAAGTACAGCTGCAGCCAGAAGTATGTTTTGCAGGATTAGTAGGGACCGGGGAGGTCTCCCGGGAGAGGAAGGGAAGAGGGGAGAACCTAGCAAGAGTAGGGAGAGGTACTTCATGACCAGAATAGTGTCTTACTGGAGCATCAGGGGAGAAGGTGAATGCAGGGGGATATCTTAGGATCAGCTCCCTCAGCAGAAAAGACCAGAATGTGCAATGGACTGGGAGCAATCCAACTGAGGATAAAGACTGAAATCACAGCTTTTACTTTGTCCTCAGAACAGAAGAGGACTTCTTCAGACATGTAAAGTGTCACAGGATGGAAGACCTTGCAGTGTCATTCTGATTCTGAGTTTTGCCTAAAGTAGGGAGCAAAAAAAAAAAAAAAAAAAAAAAAAAGGAAAGCTGCACCTTTGCCTTTTAATAGGGAAAAGAACCTGACCTTTGTTACAGGACTGGAGACAACAGAAAGCCAGAGGGTCAGGTCCTTAACTTGTTCTCTCAGTCTCTCAGTGAATTCCCAGCTGTATAAAGCTCTGCTGGACACAGAATGGCTCAGCCACCCCACAGTCCCAGAAAAGCCGTGCCTGCCCCACAGCATTTAGACTTTGCTGCCCATAAACCCAGAGCTCGTGATTAACTTCCTCCAGTATGTAATTTGCTGTGCCCACGGAGGCTGGCTGTGCCCCGGCCTGTGCTCGGGCTCCTTGCTGGGCTCTGCAGGGCGGCAGGTGAGCCCAGCTCCCCGTCAGCCCCACGCTGGTGCCTGCAGCAGGCTCACCAGGGGCACCTGCAGGAATAAGGAATAAAGGAAGCGCCCCAGCCATCCTCTCTGCCCTCTGGTGCTTGGTGAACAGGCCCTTTCCCAAGCTTGTTTTTCCCATCGCGCCGCCCGGAGCGAGTGCCCAAGGCCCGGGGAGCCCGGGGGCCAGCGGGGCTGGGCGGGGGCCGAGGCTGCTGGCTGTGCGCCCGCCTCCCCCGCCCCCGGGGCGGCCGCGGGCAGCCGCCCCTCCAGCTCCGCACCCCCGGGGCAGGCGGGGGGGAGCCGGGAATCCCGGCAGGCCCGTCCTCACCGCCGGCCCAGAGCCGGCCCCAGAGCCGGGCCGGGCCAGGGCGGGGCCGGGCCGGGCTCCGCGGGCCGCTCCCGCCCCCTGCCGGCCGCCGCCGCCACCTCGCGTCAGCGGTGTCCGCTCCTGCCGCCCCTGCCGGGTTTGTCCCTGCCGGGTTTGTCCCTGCAGCCCCTGCCCGGTTTGTCCCTGCAGCCCCTGCCGGGTTTGTCCCTGCCGGGTTTGTCCTTGCCGGGTTTGTCCCTGCAGCCCCTGCCGGGTTTGTCCCTGCCGGGTTTGTCCCTGCCGGGTTTGTCCCTGCCTCCCGAGTGCCCCGGGCCGCTCCGGCCCTGCGGCCTCTCCACCAGCCTGTTGCCTCCCTGCGAGGCATCTCCTGCTTGGAGGGGCTCGGCACCGCCGGTGGCACAGCAGATGTGGGCGCTGGGCTGGAGTGGCACTGGAGCTCCGAACTGCAGGAACAGAGGCGCTCCTGGGGTTGGAGTTCCCTGTTCTGGAACACGAGTCTTATGAGGAGCGGCTGGAGAAGCTGGGGGTGCTCAGCACGGAGGCTCAAGGGAGACTTTACCACTCTCTACCAACAGCTGAAAGGAGGGTGTAAGCCAGGTGGGCATCAGGCTCTTCTCCCAGGAAAGTAGTGACAGGACAAGAGGACCTAGTCTTTAGCTGGTTTAGGTTGGACATTAGGAAGAATTTCTTCACAGAAGGGGTGATTAGACATTGGGATGGGGTGCCCGTGCAGGTGGTGGAGTCACCATCCCCGGAGTTGTTTAAGGAAAGGCTGGATGTGGCACTTAGTGCCATGGTCTAGTTGACATGGTGCTGTTCAGTCACAGGCTGGACTCGATCTCAGAGATCTTTCCCAGCCTAATTGAATCTGTGATTCTTGCGAAGGTTCCCAACCCCAAATTTCTATAATTGACTTGCAGATGGTCTCAACCTGATAAGAGTCTATGTATATTGTATCATATCTGTGGCAGGTGGTATTACACAGGCAACATCAGAACCTCTGTGTTATACAAGAATGTGGCCATCCACTTCCTTTCTTTTTTATGCCAAAGCTCTCCTGACCCAAACTGATCCAATGTCATGAATTCTCAAATCTTATGCTGGAAGAAAGTGGCAGGAGGCTTCAAAACTTTCATCTTCAGTCCAGCATGTAGAAGTGTTCTCAGCTGTGAGCAGCCTGAAGATCAAAGTAACTTTTAGTGCCTGTTTCTCAAAGGGATGATTTGATCTGGAGTATAAATAGAATCTCTTTGGGCTGTGACAATCAATACTTGAGCCTTTTAATTATTTTCAATGGCCTTTGCTATCATTAATCACATAGTTGCATGATTGTATCTCAGAATGATAGATTTTCCTGAGAGGTTCTGTCATTTCCCAGAATCCACCCAGAAGGTGCTGGTTGCTCTTACTTGTGGTAATTTCTCTTTCATGGGCTCTTTAAGCATCCCTTCTGCAGACTGATGATGAGTAGTCTTGTTTGGCCTGTGTTAGTGGAAAGTTTTCAAGGTCCCTCAGGTGTTCCTCTGTGCCACAGAGTAGGAATGGCTGGGTTGTTTTTATCTGTCTTTTGGATAAAGAATCGTTTCCTATACTATGCTCCATCACAGTAAGCCATTTGTGTGAGGCTCCTGAACAGATGGTTTTCTCCATTGGGATCTCCTGAGGGATTACACAGGATGTTGTTGCTTTTATAGTGCAATATAAAAAGGGTCATTCCCTCAATGCACAAGTTAAATGCTAAATGGTAGCTCTGGCAGAAAATAAGTGTATGCATTTCTCAACCATCTGATTAGTAATAGCTTGGTTGTTTCCTTAGCTAAAGAGCATTTGATTAATTTAGCACAGGTTGGCAAACCATTAAATTCAGAGGTTGCCTTAAGCTCCATCACTGATTTTCTCCCCTCTACTGCACAACCGTAGAGGTGAAGCATTGACTTTCAGACAACTGGTAAGCTGACCAGTGCTTCTGTGGTTTGAACTAATAGCAACACAGCAAAACCAGCTTGTCAGATGTTATACTAAGAGAGTGTGGCTGCTCATTTTTGCAGGACTGGAAGTAGAAAACACGTGACATCTATTCCCTTGCAGTCGGTGTTGGCTCCACAGCCAGTTACACTCCATCCTGTGAGGTGAACTGATAGCTTCCTGCTGTACCCCAGGGCCCTGCTCTGGCACAACACTTGAAATCAGCAAAGATGCTTCTGCTAAAAAGCCTACTGGCTACTCCATATGAAGTCAGCAAGCAGAAGACTCTGAGGAGTGCAAGGATTTGTAGCTACTATTTATGGTTCTTATTCATGGTGCAGAAAGCTTGAAGGAAAAGGTGGGGACCAGTCTGGGTTTACAGTGAGAGAAGTTTCTGAGGTTGACTGGATTCCGTATTCATACAGCATCTGTGAGGAGTTAGATCCCCTTCTTCAGTCTGCAGGTCCTGCCATAATACTGATGCTACCCTGAGTTTGGATATTCTCTCTATCTGCTCTGAGAGGATTGATCTAGGTGACTGCCAGGTGTCCAGGTATTCCTTGCAACCTAAATATTTCTGTGAACTAAAAAAAATGGAGGCAGATAAAGGAGCGTTCAACAAGCTGAGCAAAACTGTTGGTCTGGGTTTATTGAGTACCTTGTGTTGGCTTGTTTGTCCTTCCACAGCCTGCCAGCGAGGGTTCTACCGGCACTCCCTGGATGCTAAACGCTGCCTGAAGTGCCCTCCCAACAGCTTGTCCAACGAGTCAGGGGCTACGTCCTGTCCCTGCAATGCAGGCTTCTACCGAGCGCCTTCGGAGGGCCAGAACGTTGCTTGCACCCGTGAGTTGCACACAGAAAGAAAGAACAATATCCATACAGGCTGGGGGATGAACTTACTGAGAGCAGCACCACGGGGAGGAACTTGGGGGTCACTGGTGGGTGAAAAATTGGGCATGAGCTGGCAGTGTGAGCTTGCAGCCCAGAGCGCCAAGTGTTATCCTGGACTGCATCAAAAGCATGTGCGAGGGAGGGGATTCTCTTCCTCCACTCTGCTCTTGTGAGACCTCATCCGGGGAGGGCTACATTCAGGTCTGGGGCCCCCAATATGAGAGAGACATGGATCTGTTGGATCAGGTCCAGAGGAGGGCCATAAAGATGATTGTAGAGATGGAATGCCTCTCATGAGGAAAGGTTGAGAGAGTTGGGGTTGTTCAGCCTGAGAACAGAAAGCTTTGGGGAGATCATCTCGTGGCCTTTCAATACTTAGTGGAGCCTGCAAGGAAGATGAAGAAAGTGTTTTTATACCAAGGCCTGTAGAAACACCACAAGGGACAATGGTTTTAAACCGAAAGAGGGCAGATTTAGACTGGACATATGGAAGAAATTTTTTATGATGAGAGTGATGAGACACTGAAACAGGTTGTGGGGGCCATATCATTGTTAAAAGGCCAGGTTGGAAGGGGCTTGGAGGAACCTGGTCTAGTGAAAGGTGTCCCTGCCCCTGGCGAGGGGGTTGGAACTAGAAAATCTTTAAGGTCTCATCCAACCCAAACTATTCTGTGATTCCATGAACAGTGATCCGGGGGAAGAAACAAAAGGCTGGAAAATGGGGATGAGAGATCAGAGAGGGAGAGGCTGGGGTGGAGAGAGAGCTGCATCAGCAGACGGGAAGCTGAACTCTGTGCATTAACAGCTGGGTCTAACACTCCTTTTGTGCTCCCCATAGGCCCACCCTCGGCTCCCCGCAACGTCAGCTTCTCCCTCATTGGCACCCAGCTGAGCCTGTGGTGGCAGCCGCCCAGTGACCACGGCGGGAGGAAGGACCTGACTTACACAGTCTTCTGCCAGCGCTGCCATTTCCTGTCCTGTGAGCCCTGTGAGGCCGGCGTGGGCTTCTCCCCCAGTGCCTCTGGTCTCACGAAGCCTGCAGTGGACGTGGATGGTCTAGAAGCTTACACCAATTACACATTCACTGTGGAAGCCCATAATGGTGTCTCAGGGATGGGACCTGCTCCACAGAGAACTGCTCCAGCTGTCTGGGTCTCAGTTGGACATGCAGGTTAGCAGAAGCAGAGAGAACTTCTTCCTGCTCATCACGAAAAGGAAGAGGAATCTCTGTGAATATTTAAGCTTTCTCCATCTTCTCCTTCTGCCTGACACATGTGTTGGTATGGTACGATATGGATTCTAAAGTATCTCTGCCTCTGGCAGGTAAAATCCGATAGTCATATTCCTTGCAGATCAAAGTAGCAGTAATCATTATCCACCAAGAGCTATGAATACACCAAGAACTTAACAGAGGTGAGGAGGATGGAGCCCTCCCTGTCACATGGCCTAAGTATTGTTACCTGTGTGACAGGAAGAATGAGGGCTGTGTCATGAAATATTTCCCATGACTCAGATATTGCAAAACACCAAACACAATAGAAACCCTGATGTAACTGGAAAAAAAGAGAAGGTTTTGAAAGCATGGAGGGATGAGGATGTTAAATCTTGATACATTTCTGTAGGCTAGCTTCAGTCTAGCTAGTTTGGCTGTCCTGTAAATACTTTCCCGAGCACCATGAAATGTGATTATAGAAAAATGACATCACAGTGCTCAACAGTGCTCAACCAATGCTCTTGGTGCATTCCCTGGGTTCTAATTTAGTAACAAAATATGACTTTTCTTCCTGGTGCTATGCGGGGGCAGCACAACTCTGAGCTAGAAAAGAAGAGCTACTTTTGGCTTGCCTCATCACTTCCTGATGATGATGAAGGACAAGGAGAGAACCAGGCTTAATTCCTCAGTCCTTGCAAACTCTTGAGAATTATCTTTTTATTCATGAACAGCATGCATTTGCAGTCAGCTGAGAGATTTTGAGCATTGAGTTTCACTGTACCCTTATGCAATGCAGCTGCATTCATAAATCATTACATAGGATAGCTGTGCTACTGCTGCTGTAGGAACATTAAATGCTAACATTTTTTATTTCAAATTGGACACTTTCAGTGCGGTCCTGGAATAACTGTAATTTCTTGGAACATGGATTTTGTTTTGAGGGCCAAACAAAGTTATACTTCCACTGTTAGGGCAGAAGCACACTGTTCACAGAAAGCAATTAAGCACAACCAGAGACCTCATTTCCCTTCCACCACACAAGAGAAAAATTGCAGTGGCAATGAGACTCAGTTCCAGTTGCATGGTATGACCAGAGCTTCTGGTGGAGGGAGGAGGTAGTTTGCATTTTGTTTATATTCCTCCCTCATGTTCTGTGTTCTCTCCCACTGCAGCTCCAGTGACAGTATCCCAGTTTATTCTGACCCAGAGAGATGACAGTAGTCTTTCTGTTTCTTGGCTTGCCCCACGGCAGCGCAGCCGGACCTCAGTGGAGTACGAGGTCATGTTCTTTGAGAAGGTAAGGCCTGCCTGATTTGCTCTTCCCCCTTTTCACCCAAAGGGGTTGGAAGTGTCCTCTTGTTCAGCCTGCATTTGTTACTTGATCCTGTTTGGTTCCTGCAGGGAGAGGAGGCACGTTATACCGTGAAGCACCTCCTTGAGCCGAATGTCACTCTGAGAGACCTGCAGCCAGACACAGCCTACCTGCTCCGTGTGAGGTCCATCACACCCCTCGGGCCTGGGCCCTACTCCCCGGAGCAGGAATTTCGCACCCTTCCACCAGGTAAAGGACAAGCACTGGTATCTCATCTGGGAGAAGGTCACTTCCCCATGTATTGATTGTATATTCTGTCCCCCATGACAAGATTGTATATTCTCGTGGTACGTGGATCTCTTTTTGTGTTCTGCTGGCTGTAAGGCAAGACATCACTCTCCTGAGTTTCTTGTCACCAGAGCCAAGCCTGTTGCTTTGTAAAGACAAAAGACATTTTTCTTGTTTCCTTGCTGTCTTATAAAAAAAAATTTGCTTGCACTTTCCCCTCTAGACCTGATCAGTCTCAGTTTAATGTGTTGTACTGGCACAATACTTAACCAGACCTTCATTTAGGTCTGAAAGACATTTTAATTTTGCCTAATGTTTCTAAGTTTGCATGCTGATGAAATGATTACCATGTGCCTCCTTTTGTGTGCCAGTTACTAGTGAAAAGGAGAACTCAGAGGACCTATTTTTTCCAGCTTTATCAGTTCCCCTGTATGTAGGCCAGCTCCTGAATGTAGCTCTGCCCAAAGAGATGGTATGTGCCACTGCAAAAAGTTCTTCATTAAAGTACAATGTGTAGAAGGCCAAGCTGTCAGGGCCACAAGAAGACCTTTTTCCTGTGTCAAAGAACATCTTATACAGGCCTGACATCCAACCTCCTCTTTCCCTGGGTCACCCAGAAACTTCCCCTTAATCTAAAGTTTTCTGTAATGGAATTTGCTCTCTCTTCATTCCACAGACTCCCACTGACCCTATGGATAACTTTAGAAATACATGTATTGAAGTGCTGTATTTGAAAGACTAATTTTATTGTAATGAAATAAGGACACGAGGAGGAAAGCTAAGGCATACCTTTATACATTTTAACTAAACAGTTAAATTAACAGTGTAAAAGCTGATAAGGAATTGGATACCATTACTGGAATATAAAGGTTGGGCCCTTTTTGGCACCAGGAGCTTCTGGTAAAATCTTCATGAAGTCACAGTGACAAATGATGATAACAAAAATTATGTTTAACCAATTAAATAATGTACTACAAAGGCCCTGTGAAAAAGATGTAAATTAGCATGCACAGTTGTTTTGATTAAGAAAGAATAAGTTAGAAAATACTTTCATCAATATTAGGCTTTATTTCAAATGAAAGTTGATCACCTTATCATGCCAAGACAAAAGTATTTTGAATATGAAAGGGATTAAAAAGAAATACCAGCAGGGTTTCATTTGATAATACTAGGAACATTTTCTAGCTTTTATAGTCTAGGCATATTAGTGTAGCAGGATTTTCAGGGAGTGGCCATTTTTTATTTAAATCTGAATTTGTAATTTAGAGCCCTTAAATTCCTGCAGAAATCCTATGTATCTAAAAGCTTGTCCATTTTATTAATAAAGATATTATTTCACCTTCCATATCTTAGCTTTTTGATTTTAACAAAACAAAGACATTAGCTCTGTCTCTTGATTTCTGCTTGACTGAGCTGGTGATTTTTAATAATTTTAGTGGCATGAGTCAGAGGAAGAATAACTGGTGTTAATTAGGCTTTATGGATGTTGACCATTGGACTAGATGTTAGGAAACACTTCTCCACACAGTTCTGTATATCATCTGTTCCTTGTTTTAAAATCTGCTCATTTATTAAAAAAAAAAAAAAAAAAAAGAGGGGGATTTTCTTTTGTATGGATGTTTTGGGAAAATATTAAAAATATGTAGATTCTCATTACTTCTCCATTAATGCATTTTAAGGGGTTTTTTTATTATTATGGGAAATAAATTTTAAAAAGACCAACAGAGGTAATATAGCATTTTCTCTGATGAATTCAAATGTAATTTGTGGAAATGCCTAGCTCTAGCTTGAGAACCTAAGTGGAAGGAGACAGCCTGTGTTATGTGAACACTATTTGAAAGCTATCCAGTCACAGAATGAAACTACCTGATGCTCAGTTTCAAGAAAACAGGAATATGATAGAGTGCAAGTTTGTAAGTCAGTACTTGGTTCAGGAGTCCTAAGCAGTGAGGGGCTTTTGTCAGGGTAATTAGGCAAAGGACCAGCCCCAGATATTGGTGGGTAATTAATTTCTTAAGCAAGAAGAGAGTCACTTTAGACTGTTGGGGAAAATCATGTTTTTGCTTTGCCATCCTTTAAATCAGGTACCGAGCAGGAAGAAGGGCTTGATCTGAAAGGATTGTTGGAGAGGAGTGTGAGGGAAGGAACATCCATTCTTAATTTTTGAAAGTGTCATGGAATTTAAGTTGGAGATCAGGCATGGGGATAAATTGCTCAACTGGAAGACCAAGACTGTAGATAAGAGTCAACCAGATAACCACCAGAAGGTGCTCCATGCACATGAATAGCAGTGTGACAGGACTCCCATCTGAAAGACAAGTGGCTGTAACTTACCTAATGCCATTAACTGGTAGAGACTACTTGGTATGTTCTAGACAAATAGATATTGGTCTTTTAGGTGCTAAGGCCTCTCTCTTTGTTTCTACAGACACAGGAGCTCTGTCTGGCGGAGTCGTGGTCGCTATTATCTTCGGAGTTTTCCTATTTATTGCGCTAACTGTGGGAATTCTCATGTTTTGGCGAAAGTAAGTATTGATTTCTGGTATTGAAAAAGGTATAGATGTAGGAATAGCTGAGCTGTGGGAGCTTGAGAAAGGGAGGCCCTGATTTCTCACAGGATATTGTATACGTAGAGGTTAGTCAGAGAAGAAAAACACCAATGTGCTGCAGCAAGGTGGAAAAGGTTTCAGTAAATAATTTTGATTAGCAAGATTGGAGGGATTGATACTGTAAGATAAGGTTTGCTGTTGGGAAAAGAGGAATATGTCATGATTTCTCAGATTTGTTATAATCCAGTCGTATCATGTTGTTATCATGACAGAAGAATAAAAACACTGTTATGGTACAATCATTTCTATAGCTGCTGACCAGTTGAGTGGTAATACATGTACCCAGTCATTTCAGACCATTTTTCATACACAGTAATGTTGGGGTCCTCTACCCATATACAGAATTCTACTTTCCATCTCAATGTCTGTAAGGCTGCTATTGCTTGGTTTTAAGAAGATGAGGTACTCTACTGAAAGCATACAGAAAACATGAAATAAGCATAAATTTGTTTGTAACTCAGCACAAAACTCCATGTATGAAAACAAAGCTTAATTTCTAGATGTTAATGAAGCATCACATTTTATTGCCAGCTGTACTTTTCCAAGTAGGTGCAGTGTCTGGTTCCACTTTGCTCTTTGCTACCCTGAACTCTGACCCTAACCAACTAGGGCAGACACCTTGGAAGTCTTGCTTTTCCCTTTGCTGTCTGCTGACCATTTTATTTTCACGGTTCTTTCTGATGTTGCAGGAGGGCTCGTCGGAGACACGCACGGCCAGATTACAATACTTCGGGCTTTGAGCGAGGTGAGGTTCAAAGGGGTAATAAAACCAGGGGGAAGCCTAGAATGTGTTGGAAGGAATGAGAAGAAACATTAGCTTGAAACCAGACACTGGCATGGCTTTTCTGATGTAATTTTCTTCTTCCTACAACAGTTCTACTCTTCAGCGCAGGTTTGGTAGATGGTTTTACTGCCATTTTCAGAAGCCCAAGGATTCACTTCTGCTTTTGTAGTTGTGCTTTTAAAAGGTTGTCCAAAGAGTCGACAGGTTAATTTGCTCTTTTGTTTCCCTTTACCACAGAGAAGGTCTGGTTGAAACCCTATGTAGATCTGCAACCATATGATGACCCCAGCAGAGGGGTGCTGGAATTCACTAAGGAACTGGATGCCTCTTGCGTCACTATGGAGAATGTGATTGGAGAGGGTGAGTTACTTATTGCTCTCCCCATCTTTCAGTTTCCCCACACTGTTGTTTTGCTGCCTATCCTCGAGTTCATCTGTAACATTTTGCCTCTGGTTGTCTTCAGGGGAGTTTGGGGAGGTCTATCGTGGGTCCCTGCGACTCCCGGGGAAAGAACGCATTGTGGTTGCCATCAAGACTCTGAAGTCAACTTATTCAGACTCACAGTGGTGGAATTTTCTGCGTGAAGCAACAATTATGGGGCAGTTCAATCACCCAAACATTGTGCGTCTGGAGGGAGTTGTCACCAAAAGTAAGTAAGAGTGTGTGTGAGAGAGTGTCCTGGGATGAGAGCAGAAACTGGCACATTTCTCAGGCCTTTCTTAGGGAGTTTGCTATCAGAGAGGCTGTTCTGGGAGAGGACAGGCATTGTCATGTCAGAGAATGAGGAAAGGAGGAGAGGTATGGATTTCCAACAGAGTCCTGAGGCAGTGTTAGGAGAGACTTCTAGGGCTGGTGAGTGGATGAGAAGTCGGGACAGTGTGAGGGATGCTGCAGGGTCACATGTGCAATACAGGGAGGAGTACAAGATCATTGGGAGATGTGTAAGGAGAAGGGGCAGCCAGCCCTGCCAGTGGAATGGGGGTGTTAGCAGGGTTTGGACATGGTTCTCTGTGTTGGGGAATATGGAGAGCTTTGAAAGGAGTGAGTAGGAGAATTTGAAAAGGACTGAAACCCTCTTGTCTTCCTCAAGGGAGGCCGATGATGATCATCACTGAGTATATGGAAAATGGAGCACTGGATACCTTCCTCCGGGTGAGAAACTCCACTCTGTAATAGGCTTGTGTACTACCAGAACTTACACTTGGCCTGGATTTAGGGCCCTAAAATAAAACTAGAAATAAGATCCAGACATCCACTTACTTTCTGCTTACTGACATTTCCAGTGTCAGCAGCAGAAGCTTAATGTTATCCAGTTTGTTCAGTGACAAGAGTGGCATCTTTGGTAGTTGAAATGCAACTGCTTAATGATGACTGGAGACCACCACCAGTCCCTTAGTGAGAACCTGTTGGGGCCTTTGGGCTGCAGCATTGCCCTTTTGCTTGTTCACCACTGTCCACTTTTGTATGTTGATAAGGTCAGCGACTGGAAACCAAGTGGATCAACGTCACATCTCTTACTTCTTCTTCTTCCATGCAGGAGAATGAGGAAAAATTTAGCCCTGTGCAGCTTGTGAGCATGCTGCAGGGAATAGCCTCTGGCATGACCTACCTTTCAGAACACAATTACGTGCACCGGGATCTGGCAGCTCGCAACATCCTGGTAACACGCAGTCTCCAATGCAAGGTGTCTGACTTCGGTCTCTCCCGAATTTTGGAGAATGACGCAGAGGGAACCTATGAAACCAAGGTAACGCAAACCCAATCCTTCAGCCTTGTAAATGAACTGTAGGCTCTGAGAAAAACCTGTAGTAAAATTGCAAGTCACTGTGTGGATGGTTCAGAAGGTGGTACTTTTGTCTCTGGAGTCCGTGTTGACTTTGTTTGCTAAGAAATTCAGAAGGACTGTGGTGTTGAAATGAGAAGCAAATAGGAGGTCTGATCTCTTGGACTCAGCTACTAAATCTAGCTTTGAAGATAGCCCTGCTGTAATCAGAATTTTGGACTAGAGTCATCTCCGTGTCTCTTTCAATGAAAGTTCCAGTAATTCTAATGCGTGGCGTCCTTCAAAGCAGGGCTGTGACTGGTGTCAGGCTCTTACTCCACAGCAGAGATTTTGTGTAGCATTCAACTAAACAGAGGGCTTAAACTCATTTATTTTCCAAGAATATTTCTCTCCTTTTGAGAAATTTCCCTGGGGTGGTTACATGTCACTTCAAATGAAGTGGGCTCAATCTCTGAACCACTTTGTAAGGTCCTTGCATGAAAACACTGGAGAAATACAACTCAATGATAGATGCTGGATACACTATGTTTCTGCTCTTCTACAGGGTGGTAAGATTCCTATCCGATGGACAGCCCCAGAAGCCATTGCTCATCGCATTTTCACCTCAGCCAGTGATGTCTGGAGCTTTGGAATCGTCATGTGGGAGGTGCTGTCATTTGGTGACAAACCATATGGGCACATGACCAATCAAGAGGTAACAGACACTGAGTTCAAGAGCTGATCTAAAAAATAAATGAGGCATATGGGAAAAACTTCTGTAGATCTCCCTCAGCCTTTCCCTCAGTCTTGACTTTCTTTTGAACGTATAACTACTGTGTTTCCCTCTCTGCTGCAGTACAACCAAATCAAGGACAGTAAGTATTGAGGTGTCAACAGCAGTAAGCCAAATTAAGGAGTGTTTAAATCAGCCATGGCATTTTGACCAGGAGATACTTTCCATTGGTTTTGTTTTCTCCTTTTCTCCTCTGGTTCTGGTGCATTATGTCTGGTACCATTCTAGGCTCAGCACATGCTGTTAAAATTATTCCTCAGAGTATGGTTCACTGTGCCTATGCCAGGACAATTTGGTCCTCACTTTTACTCACTTCTCATAAACATGTCCTGAGTGGCAAATGGGAGGTAAACTAGTAAAGGACTGAAAATACATGCATATGCCACTTAAGCTTTTGGCATGCCTTAGGTGTCTTCATCCTGTGCTGTGCTGCCCAAACCCTGTGTCATACATGTGTAATCTGCACCAGCCCCTCCCTGCACATTGTGAAGTGGTGAATGGCTGCTCCCAGAGGTCTCTGGCTCCTCTTCTGCACTCTCTGCTCTTGGCCAGATTTCTCTGTGTCCTCTGTGCAGGTGATGAAAAGCTTAGAGGATGGGTACCGGCTCCCCCCGCCTGTGGACTGCCCCTCTATCCTCTATGAACTCATGAAGAGCTGCTGGTCACACGATCGGATGAGGCGGCCTCATTTTCAGGAAATCCGGGCACAGCTGCAACATTTCATCTCAAGTCCCCAGCTCCTCCGGCCTGTAGCAGACTTTGATCCCAGGTAAGCAGGCTGTCACCAGAGGAGGAGAGGTTAACTGGGACCCCTCACCTCCCTGTCCCCAGCAGGAGGAGAGGCAGACTGTGAGCAATGCAGACTGGAAAGATGCACCTTGAGTGCAGAAGATAATGATCATCCCTGTCTCCAGAGGTGACAGAGGGCAGAGCCATCGGCCTGCTCTGACCTCACTGTGCAGAGAGCAGATTAGCTGGCTCAGCCCTGGCAGAGGGTGCTCACTTCCCCTTTGGCCACTTTGGTCTCCTAGTGCTGTCCATCCCAGGCGGTTGCCTGGCTAACGAAGGCTGTGTGTGTCTCTAGGGTAACGCTGCGTCTCCCCAGCTGCAGCGGATCCGACGGGATCCCCTACCGATCCATCCCCGAGTGGCTGGAATCCATCCGCATGAAGCGCTACATCTCCAACTTCCGCACTGCCGGCCTGGACACCATGGAGTCCATCCTGGAGCTCACTGCTGAGTAAGTGCAGGCCAGGCTCCTCGGCCTGTGCTGCAAGCTCTGCTCGTCCCTGTGCCATCTGAGCAGGCACTCGCATTTACTTGGAAGGCTTCTCTCCATCCTTCTCCATGCAGCTAAATGGAAGTGGACTGGCTTCTTGACGTAAAAGTGAATAATCATCCCAGAACTAGGAGCAGCCCAAACTGTGAAACTAATTCCCCAACTATCCATGGCCATGCTTGAGGCTTTTCAGGGGTCTTCAGCTGCTCTGAACTCATATCAGACACAATCAGCAAGGGGAAAGAATAGATGGCAAACAGATCTCTAACCTGACTGTCTCCCCACCCTTGTGAGAGTTTGTAAGATAATTTCCTTGCCAGAAACTCCATATAGACTAGTGATATACTCCCCACTCCATCAGCCAGGCACTGTTGTGTCATAGAGCAAATCTTTCTGGGCTCCTCAGAGGGACTCAGAACACAGCTGTATTTTCTCAGGGATGTGCAGCCAGCTCCAATCAGGGCTGTTACATGAAACAAATGAGCAGACACAGACCTGCTGAAGGGTTGAGACATGGCCCCTGTCACAAGCTGATTTAATCCCAAGTCCTGATTTACTGGGAGCACAGGTGTAGCCATGAGGTAGAAGAGGTCAGTTGGCTGGGTGGGCAGAAATGGCCAGGGAAGGGCAAGAATATCTAGGCATTTCTTCCCTCTAGAGGAAAGGTAGGTGTATTAGGAGGCACTGAGGGAAAGGAGGCTTTCTGAACTAATGCTTGGTAACAGTTTCTGCTCTTACCCATACCCTTGCCCCTAAGGAACAAGAATAGCAATTCATTTTCTCCTTTCTTTTCCCATTTCCTTCAGAGACTTGAAACAGATGGGAGTGTCACTTCCAGGCCACCAGAAGAGGATCTTGTGCAGCATCCAAGGCTTTAAGGAGTGATCAGTTGTTGCATTCTCAAGCTTGAAAAATGTCCATCCTTACCAGATATCACTTGGAATCATTCCTATGGCAATTGCTTCCAAATGAGTGACTGGACAAGCAAAGCAAAACAAGCAGAACTGAAAAAGCTCATGAGGCAACACCACCTGCTCTCATTTCTGTTCCCCCTTGTTTTAGCTCTACAGCAGCCATCAGTATGTTTCAGAGCACTGGTCTTAGAAACTATTCTCTGTCTTCTGCAGTCCACTTTGTGCAGCACTAAGCAGGCCCTCTAGTCCACATACTGGAGTTTCAGACCCTCAGTGTATCTATCACATGGAATACAAAGTGGGTGCAGGGTGGTGGATAGTGTTTTAAGATTGGAGATGATGTTTTAAGATAGACTGGGACATTCAGGGAGCAGGCACAAGAGTAAAGACAGGTAGAGACAGGGCTCATTCACTCCTTGGCACACATTCCTTCTCACTTCAGCGCCCTTCTGTCTTTCTTATTTTGCATCAGGAACAAACTATTCAGTCCTTCACAAGGCTGCTGGTAAGGCATGTATTTTTTTTAATGCAGCTATTCTTGCTGTGAACACCACCCTGTGGTGTACTTCTTTCTTTGGAGGAGAAACTGGGAGTAAAAGCACACCCCGCTGTAACTTGTGTGATCACATCACCTCAGCATGTTGCTGTTTTGCACATGCACACTTCAGAGGGGAGATTTACATCTCTCCAAACTGCTTAATACCTTTTCTTATGCCGTGGACAGAAAACCCTTTACGTATCCATTTTTCTCTGCCCCTTTTTAAAAGAGACAATAGTCTTGTTTGGCTGGAATAGGGTATTTGTAACAGAAAAATGTGTAGGTGGTCTGTCTTACTCCTTCTCTGTGGAGGAAACGTTATTATTTATCAGATCTCAAGACCGTTATAGTCTGTAAATAATATTTTGTAAATAAACCTGTGGCAGAGCAGGCTGTGTTGGAATTCTTTGCCTTGTTTCAAATGTGATTGAGACCTTTAGCACACATATTGTAAGTCCCAGCAGGGTCCTTGCATCCAGCTTTAGTTGTTTCAGCCTATGGTCTTTGTCCATTTAACTGCAGATGTAACACTGAAGTGCAGTTGCATTAGGATTAAAGGATACCTTTGCAGCTGGTCACTTCAGATTTTTTTCTTTCAAACCATTTACAGGCATATTTATCTAACATCCAAGTCCATTGTTTTACAGATCCTGTGATTATCCTAAATAATAAATATTAGCAACTACTGCTGTGTTTGACGAAATACAAGTGAGTAATAATTCTTTCTCCTGCAGACTAGACTGTCCAGGAGAAAGAAAAATTCTCACTGATTTTGCTAAGATTTTCTCTCACTCGGGAAGAGTAGCTACCTCAAGATTTATTTCTCAAGTCTAGATTGGTGAAGGCGAGTGCTACACATTCAGCAATGTGACTTGCTAGAGGTAACAGTTTCCATAACTGTATAATGCTCTAAATTAACACTGCTGCTTCTGGGAAGGCCTTGATTAACCATAGATGACAGGAGGGCTAGGAAGCAGAGATCTAAAGAACTGCAACCTGATGCAAGGCTGGTTTCTATTCAACACAGACCATGGCTACACTATACCATGACTATAGTCACTGTAACTACAGCAAGAGAGAGAGCTGAAAAGCAAAGCTCTGAGCGTTTAGTATATCACTAATAGATGTCTTTAACATGAAGTGTACAGGTAACCAGTAACGTTGCTACCTGGCAGATACCCAAGCTAGCAGATAAGCCCTGATGAGGCTGACACAAGATTATGAGCTTGTGTCATGCACATGAAAACTTTGGCCTGTCAGTGCAGGTGATGGAGAAGTGGGAGTGCTTGATACATCAGATACTTGTGCTGCCAAGCAGAGGGACCTTAACAGGGGGAAGGAATGAGGGGAAATTTAGGAAGTTGAACCAAGGGAAAGGCAGAGCCTCATGACTGGGGAGGAACAGTCTCATGTGCTACAAGTTGGGGACTGGAAGGCAGCTTTGCAGGAAAGGACTTGCAGGTCACTGTGAAAGTTGCACCTGAGCTCTTTAGCAAAAGAAGACAACAGTATCTGGACTGCATTTCAGCAAATGCATCACCAGTAACTGGAAGGAGGCAGTTATTCCTCTTTATTTAAGCATTGGTCAGACACCTGACATGTTGTGTCCAATTTTGGGGTGCCCAGTACAAAGAAGGATATAAACTTAATGGAGGGAGCAAGTCCAATGGAAGGTTTTGAAGGGATTAGAGGATCTGACATACAGGGAGAGGCTGAGAGAGCTGGGGGCTGTTCATCCTCAAGAGGAGAATGTTTGAGTGGCTTTTATCATTGTGTATAAATACCTGATGGGAGTAAAAAAGGAGCCAGACACTACTCAGTGGTATCCAGTGAAAGAAGCAGCAGTGAGAACACACCAAAATGCAGTAAATTTCATTTGAAGGCGAGCAAAAAACTTACAGTGAGAGCTGATAATGCTGGAACAGATTATCCAGGTCTCATCCTTTAAAGTATTAAAAAGCAACCTGCTCTGGTTGACCCTGCTCTGAGCAGGGAGGTCCCCTCCAACTTGAAGTGTTAGAAGCTGCTGAATCAGCTGGCCTGGTAGAGAAGAGGCTGTTATAGTTCCATGTCCTCAGGGCACAGCCAGTAGCAAGCCTGAGCATGTATTCCCAATAGGCACTCATGCACAGAAAATCCCCAAGCACATAATGTGTGCACATACATAAACGCACACACACTGTACAGGACTGGCCGGAGGCAGGGAGCACAGCAGACATGCAAGCACAGCACTAACAGCCTAATCCTCTTCCCTGCCTCTGGCTGATCAGGATGAACCTGTTAGAGGGAGACACACACGTATACGATGGATCCCTCTAGTGCCTGAGACCAGCCATCCTGCAGCTCGCTCCACTCCCTGGAGCCTGAGCTGCTCTCCTCAGCTGCTGGCAAATCCTCAAGGCCTGCAGCCCTGCTGCAGTGGTGGGCAGGCAGACATGCACACACACACACCCTGGAGCCCTCCAGGAGGTAGCCTCAGACATTGGCTCTACCCAGCAGCTGGCTCCAGGATTCCCCCGTCTCCCAGTGTCCCCACACACAGATGCCAACGCTTTCAGCTGGTCTCCAGACCCCAGAGTGGCTCCTGGGAGCTTGAGCAGCTGACTCACACAGGTCTTCACAGCATTTAGCCAGACTCACAGCCATGCCATGTCCTGGCTCTCTAATATCTTACCTACTCACTGACTTGATTGTGCTGGTGGTAACACAAGGGCACACACACCCACACAATATGCATGCACTCAGGTCTGTCCAGTTGCTGGCATTTAGATCCACTTGCACAGAACAGATTCCATGCACAGGGAACCAAAAGGAAAAAAAAAAAAAAAAAAGCTAACATGAAGCCAGGACTGTACGGATGACACACAGGGCATGGCCAGACAAGAGTATGTGTACGTGCAGCCACCTCCTGTGCCCTTTTCCTGTCAGTTTTTCCCATGGTGCTTCCCATCCTTGTTCACTCCTGTTTCCTGCCTTTGATCTCCCCCCTACACATCCCATGCCCCTCAGAGGGGAAACCACCCTTTAACCCACAAGGTAATCCCTTCCCATTGACTCCACCAGACACCAAGGTTATGGTCCTCTGATAGCTCTGGGAGGGGCAGAATTAGTGCTCCTCTACCCCAGCATTGTTCTTCTCTGCACTCCTTGGTGTTTGTGAGCACAAGCTTTTAATAATATGGTCTAGAAACCACCTCTCACAATAATGCCTACAAACTAGCAACAACTACAGTAAGAAAAAGAAATATATGATTTGTTTATTCTCTACTCACTCTATAGAAAACCTCAAGCCATTTACTGGATCAATTTGCAAGGAGTCATTAAGGATTTTCCCCAAACTGGCAAGAAATCAAGAACAGGTTTCATGTCTCTGAAGTGTAGAGACATTGGTGCTTACCACAAAGAGGAGTTTCACCTGCAGTGACCATCACAGTAGCATGCTTAGAACCATAAACATCCAGGACACTTTGTGAGAAGCAATAGAGGCAAACAAAGTGTGGACTTTTATTACAATCCACTTCCATCTCACTGGAATACCCACCTCTGAGTGTTACATGAAGCAGACTACAACATTGCTGTACTGAACTGCTTTAAAGGAGAGCTACTCTTCAGGCACAGAAAAATAGAAGTCTGGAAAGGAGACCAAGAGGTGGAGAAAGGCCACGTTCAGATTCCTGATCTCTGGAGGGTGGGTGGAACAGTCTTACATACATTTGGCAATGTATAAAAAAAGCTATACAATGGCAGTTCTACTGCCAAAGACGGCAACTCTCACGGGTGGCTGGACAAACACAGCAGACACAGGTTAATGGAAAAAACCCACACATTTTATTGAATGCAAACAGTGGTTGGACAGTGTCGCTATTCAAAAGGCTTGTTCAGTTTGAGACAGTTTCTAGTCCAGGAAATGGGGCTCAGTGCAGTAACACTTAGAGCCAGACAGTACATTGCAATTACACTGCAGCTTTCACTGACAGCAGTGAAAGAAACCCTACTGGAACAGGAGACATCCCTCAGTCTGCTGCATCCTCATCCACGCACTGAGACGCCTCCTCACCATGTGCTGCCAGTCCTTATGACAGCCTTTATTTGTAAACATGCATTCTTTGGACTGCTTTGCTACTCTGGTTCCCAGCCTGGCTATCCAGAAACCGCACTGGGAAACAATTCGTTTTGGGAAGGGGAAAAAGATTTAAAAAAAAAAAAAAAAGTTTCCAAACTCAGAAACAGAGTAGTATTTCAAACACTGCCAGTTTAATCTGGCCAAGGAAAAAAACGACAAGACAGTTAATCAGTAAAATCCATTAGAGACAGAAAAACTATAGCAGGTTAGCTTTTTCCAGCAACAGTAACAGATTCCCACAACTTTCTGCCTCCACACTCTAACCCAGGTGAGGGAGACATCCTGATAATGAGGTGTCACAAGATACAAAATAAAGACAGAAGTGGTGCCGAGATGCAGGCTTCCACCTTCTCAAGTCAAATCATCATTCTTGGCTCCATGGAACTGCAGAATGCTCTCAGCCCCTCCCAGCACCTGCCACCAGGTCCTTCTTGCTTCTTCCACCAGGCGGTGGTGGAGGTCTGATCCTTCTCCTCCAGAGTCTTGAGGGAACAGCGATTGTGCACTCACCTTGATCACAGCCCCCAGCCTGGAATGCACTGCGGCCAGGAAGCCGTGACAGGAGAAGAGGTCCTTTCTTGGTGGGCGTGCAGAGTGAAGTCTAGGAGCAGTGAATCCTACACGAGTAAAGAACTGCGCTGGCGTAGTCTCCATGGGTAGCAGTCTGCCTTGTCAGGCAGAGGGGCAGGACAATGGCAGGGAGGGGAGGAGCACTGAGTGCGGGGGGCTCGAGGGAACGCCCGCTCCCAGCTCCTCAGCGCGCTGCTTTTGCACGGACGGTGTGACACTTGATACACAGCACATGCCCATCCAGAGGGAAGCACCCATTCTCGTCTGCTTCAATGGACAGGGGCTTCCCACAGTCCTAAAGAGGAAAAGAAAAGGGAGGGAGCTCAATGATGGCCAAGAACAGGGTGAAGGCATCCAGTAAGAAATGCCCCAGGGGGTCAGGATAATCACTCTGATCCCACTGCTCTGTCTGTGTGGTGCTAATGGGAGATGCTGTTTTGAGGGGAGAGCAATCCCAGCAAGTTCCCCTCCTATACACAGCTGATGTATTGGGGTGTTAGAGAATGCAGCAATCCTGCACAGCCCCTCTGTTCATGCCTGTGACTGTCCAATCCTTTTCTGAACATGCTTCAAAAACACTCTAGATTAATTTAAAACAACTTCAGTCTTTGGTCAGCAAAGACAACAAAGGTGCCCAGTTACTGGTGATGGGCACGGGAGACATGGGAGGAGGGGGGGCAACCAGGCTTACCTCACACTTGTAACATTTCATGTGGAAATTCTTCTCCAGTGCAACAACACGCACGGTCTCATCCTTTCCAGGCTCTGGCATGATAGGTTCACTACAGACTGAGCAGCGTGGAGCATACTTCCTACAACACAGAACCATGGAGGAGAGACCATGACCACCGGGGTTACATGCAAGGCAGGCCTCTTAGTGCTGTTCAATGGCATTAGCAGCAGTGGAATAGTAAATGTTTAGGTGGAAATACATCTTAATACTTTGCTGACTCATTTTTAACTTCACCTCTGACAGATGACATAGGCAACCCAACCACATACTGCAGCAAAAAGAAGCAGGTGTGAGGGAATCTGCTTTTTCTCATACACCACATGCACGTGGCTCTCTCCATACCTGTGGTAGTCATCCACACAGTGAGGCTGGTTGGACTGGTCCACAATGAAGGAGGTCCCCTCCAGGGGGGTATGGCACATCACACAGGTGAAGCACTGGGGATGGTATGAGTTACCAGTGGCCTTCAGCATCCGGTCTGTGATGGTCTGCTTGCAGACACTGCACTTTTCCAAGGTGCTCTGAGCCCAAAGAAAACAAATAAGATGCGTGAATCCCATCTGCCATCCCTGTGAGGCTACACCACAGAAAGCAAAGATGGAAGGAGGAAGGGAAAGCGAGAGAGAACCACGGCGAGCTCAGTTCTCTCCAGCAGCTTTCACCCCAGTGACTCACAGCATAGCAGTCCTCACAGAAGGGCTTCTCATCCACATTGTAGAACTGCTGCCCCTGCAGCTGCTTCTCACATTTGAAGCAGGTGAAGCATTCCACGTGGAAGAGACGGTCCAGGGCCCTCACAGCTGGCTGGGTTCGTGACAGGGGCTTCCGGCAGAAGCCGCAGAGTTCTGTCAGTGGAAGAGGAAAGGGATCAGGAGGGATGAAAAACCCACCAGACTCTTAATCTTACTGCTGTCCACTGGGGGAACGCACCAGAAGTTGCAGCCTCTGCTGGGGGCGGATGTTCCATATCCTTCATTAATTTCTGGGTCAACTTCTCCAGTTCTTCTACCTCCTTCATTGTCAGGCAGGAATTCCCCCTAGGTGGATCTGCACTGGAACCTGTGGGTCTATGCTGCAGGAAGAGGAAATATTCAATCCCAAAGGGCAGACTTCCTCCCATCCTGTCCCTAAGAAACCTATTTCTCTTGCCTTTACAGGTCCTCTCTGTTCATCTCTAGGAACAATCTGCCATCCACTGTGCTTGATTCTTTCCACCTTTACATAAAGTCCTCCACCACTATCTCATAGTTAGATAGTCTCTTATATATAGATACACAGTAGATTACTCTCTCTCTCAGATGGGTTAACAGCCTCCCACAGCCTGGGGCAGATCTGCCCTCATCCTCCCAACTTCACTCCTGATGTGTCTGTCCAAAGACACAAGTCCCATGGCTCTTTCTCTTTCCCTTACCCTGTCTTTTGCAGCAGCAGGTTGTTCTGTTGGGCGTGGCTTCTCCTGCACTTGGGGTCTTTCCCTCTGCTGGGCATAGGTGAAATTGGGGGGCTGTGGCCGAGAGGAGGAGCCTGAAGGTGAAGGGGCTGTGAACTGAGTCTGAAGGGTGGTAGGGTATCTTGTAGAATTTGAAGGAGCCATTGGAACGTTGTCACCTGATTTGGGCACAGACTTAGGAGAGCCAGCAACAGGAGATGGGGTGAATTTAGGGGTAGGCTGAGCAGAAGGGAGAGAGGGGGGTGGAGGGACTGGTGCCGGGGGCTCCTTGCGTTGCTGTGGGGCTGCCCATGGGGTTGGGGTGGGGTTCAAATCCACCCCAGAAGGCTTGAAAGATGAGCTTCCACTTGGCTTTGGTGTGAACTTGGGAGGAAAGGAATGAGGAGTATCTTTGGGTGCAGATGGTATATCCACAGGGGCTTTTGGGGCCAATGGCTTTTCCAGAGAACCTGTGGATCCTGGAGTTATCTGTAAAGAGAAGAAGCAGAGAGAAAACAGGCAGGTATCAGCAAGGTGGAAGAGAAAATACGCCATCTACAGCAGAGAGTCAGCCAGCAGCTCTCCCAGACCCAGAAGGCGAGGAGTTTCCACACTGTGACATGTTCAGCAGTACTGACAAGTTGCAAGATCCACGCTTTCTGGTCCTTCACCATCACTTCTGTGCTGTGGTTTATCCAGACATTTTAATCCTCAGCAGCACCCTCCTCACTACCTCTGCTCAGCAAACCAGTCATCTCTTCTTCCACCTGCAACATTCTGGCCAGCTCACCCGGGATTTGAAGGGGTCATTCTTCTCCATGTCATCCAACATTACAGACAGTGAGTCAATCTCAAGTTCAACGCTGCTCATCTTGCCACGTACCTACACCGCCATCCATGAGGAAAAAGGGAGCAGAGCATGTTACAGGAGCAGCCAGAGAAACGGGTCTATCATTCCCTTACAGTAGCATATTTGGATCCTTTGGACTGTGGTACAGATCTGCTCCTTGCTTTGAATGGATAAAAAGCTGGTGAGGATGAACAGGACACAGTCTCAAAGATCTACAAACAGCAGGAAAACGCACAGCCCAAGTAAGAGCTCCGACAGATCTAGGTAGGAAAAGACATCTGGATGTCTGTAGTCCAACATTCTGTTCACAGCAGGGCTAATTCCCAAGCAACAACAGGTTGCTCAGGGCCCTATCCAGATGATTTCACAACATTCCCGATGACGCAGGCTCCCCAGTCCTTCTAGGCACACATGCCAGCAATGAGCCACCCTTGGAGTGGAACAGGGTTGTCTTCAAGAGGAGTTTCCCTTGCCACAGCTTCTGTCCATTATCTCTTGCTGTGCCCGGGTAAGTAGAATCTGTCTTCTCTCCAACCCTCCTTTTGGTCTTGCAGACTCCAGTCAACCCCTGCCTTGGAAGCCTCCTCTGCTCCAACCCCCAAGGGCTGCTATGACCTTTCACTGGATTGCATCTCACTCAGTGTTCCAGAGGGGTTATTACACTGAAGAGCCCGACTGCATACAGTCCTCCAAGACGCAGCCCCACCAGCACAGAAGGGAGGAGCATTGCCCGTCCTTGTCCTTCCCTCCCAAGTGCAGCCCAGCCTGTGGTTGGCTGTCACTGCCACAAGGGCGCATTGCTGGCTCGCATTCAGCTCGCTGGCCACCCCGGGTCCTTCCCCACAGAGCTGCAGCACCGCCAGCTGACCCTAACCTCTGCTAGTCCACGGCCTGGGAGCACTTCCCATGTTCCCAAAGCTCAGGGCTGCCTGCTGCTGAGCTCAGACAGCAGCGAGAAGCTGTCCCAACCCACAGAAACCAAATTTCTTGGGACCTCACTCACCTGTGGGGCAGGAACCTTGCTCACAGGACCTTCGTCGAACATTGGTGGAGGAGGAGGAGGCGGAGAAGGAGGAGAAGGAAAAGCTTCTTCTGGGGCTGGTGGAAAAGGTTCTTCAAAGGGTGGTGGGGGTGGTGGAAATGCACAGTTTGAGGAGAAACTTGCATCCTCCCCAGGTGGAGGAGGAGGTGGCGGTGGCAGGTCTATGGGGAAGAAAGAGAATAAAAGCAACTTCAGATCATTTCTTACTCCTAACCAGGAGGGTTCTTGAAGGTATTACAGCAAGCAGGATTATAGAACCACAGAGTAGTTTGGGAGGAAGAGACCTTAAAGAACATCTAGTTTGAACCTCACTGCCATGGGCAAGGATGCCACTCGCTGTATCAGGATGCTCAGGGTGCCATCCTGCATGATCTTGAACACTTCCAGAAATGGGGCATCCACCTCTCTGGGCAACCTGTTCCAGTGCCTCACCACTCTCTGAGTAAAGAATTTCCTCCTGACATCTAATCTAAACTGGCCCTCTTTCAGTTTAAAACCCTTGTCCTTTTGCTATCTGTACAAATAAAATCTCCCCCTTTTTTATAACCCCCTTAAGGTAGTAGAAGGTCACAATGTGCTCCCCCCACAGCTTTCTCTTCTCTGGGCTGACAAACCTCAGCTCTCCTCAGCCTGTCTTCCTAAAAGAGGTGTTCCCACCCTTGGATCATCTTTGTGGTTTCCTCTGGGTTCACTCCAACAAGTCCACGTCTTTCTTGTGCTGAGGATCCCAGAGCCAGATGCAGCATTCCAGGCAGGGTCTCACAAGAGTAGAGTGGAGAGGCAGAATCCCTCCCCATCTGCTGGTCACAACCCTTTTTGGTGCAGCTCAGGATTCCACCGGCCTTCTGGGCAGGGAGGGCACATTGGTACTGTGCTCATGGGGCCTCAGCACCCATCCAGGACAACTGAACTCCACAGGCTGTTCTTCACCTTTTCCAAAGCTTTTCATAATCATTTAATCTTTCCTCCATTGCTGCTGCTACTGGGCAGAGTTGTTGTGTATTTGGGAAACATGTCTCGCTATGCTCTTTCCCAGTCCTTGTCTCATTCCTCGGTCCCCAGCACACCCTTCCCTTGCCAGATTACTGAACACAATGGAATGCCAGCAGACAACCCAGGACCCTGGAGACCAGGTGTTTTTACATGAAAATAAATAAGCTGGCATCTCACAGCAAGATAGTAAGCACTACAAGAAAGAAGTTGGGGGGAAAAAAAGGCAAGCTGGACCAATTACCCCTGATGTGTACGAAGAATCTTTGAAATGCCTTTGTTTTTCTGGGGGGTAAAACCAGCTTTGACTTTTGAGGCTAGTATGTCTTCACACTCAATATACATTAGGACATGAGAAATTTTCCAAAACCCTTTTAAGCAGACTGAAAGGCACCAGAGCACCTCAGTTTTCTAGAAAACCCCATCGCTTCCACCTATTCATATTTGCCAAAGATGCAGAACAGGATGCCATGCCAAAACCAACCATTTTCAACTAGAACACAGACAAATAAATGTGAATCCTCTTCACTCCACCACACAGGGGAGAAAGCCTACTCTTATCAACCACACAGCAAAGAACATCAAAGATGAGGAGGTGTAACTTTCACATGCCTTCTTCCAGACACCCACCCCTCTTCCCAGCTAGCCCCAAAGATCAGTAGGGTGAAAGACCAAGCTTTTCTCTCCAGCTACTCCTAGTGCAGCTTCTAACAGCAGTAATCAAATTGTCTCATCTTTATATCCAGCTGTTGTCAACAGTCTTTATAAGGACTTCTCATCTGTAACCTGAGGGAGAAGATACTGCCCTTTTAGAAAATGAAAGCCAAAATCTTATTAGCCTGTGGAATGCATAAACTGCCCTGGTATGCAACACCTCTTCCAAGCCTTCTCCTGCTGCAGAAATTCTGCTGGGGGGAGGGAGCAATAATATGTATTTTTTTTTCTTTGAAATTACAGTTTGGGATCAAACCTGTACGTGCTTGCCTTTTCGTTTATTGAAACCATAAGAAACAAAACCCTGATCTGTTGTCACATTGTTTTAGATGCACTAAAAGCCTGTTTTATGAATTATTCACAGGACAAGAAAGTTCCCCACAAAGTTGTTATACCAGATCTACAGAATAATCAATACTAAATGTAACATTCCTACAGCAATACTAACTTAGCCATCCTGCCATTGAAGACAAAAGAGTCCAACTGCTACAGCTCTGTATCATATTACATTTTGTTTGGGGAGTGTATAAGAAAGGCACAGAAGGACTGAAGATATGCACAAGAGAAGGATCAAATCAGACACATTTCTCTCATGACTGAGTTTTGGTGGCTCATCTCTACTTCAGATGTCTTGCTTGGCAGCCCTTACCCAACGATGATACAGCAGCTTATGACAAATGGTTCTTTTGCTAGTTTTTCTGTCTAGTTACTCCATAATGCCCACTTAACAACAGGAGAAGCAGAGCAAGCAACAGCTAACGCTCCACTCACACTCTACATTGAAAAATCATTTTTAACATCCATCTGTCTGCTTCAGGTAATATTTGTGTCAGTTTGAGACCATCTGACAGACACATCCCTAATCCAGACAACTACAGCAGAAAATGACAAGTCCTAAGAACGGGACCTTGGTTTCCACAGACACAAGATTCCAGCCAACAACATACAAGAAATAGGTCATCAGAGTTAGCTGGTACAATTTTAGGAGGCAGAAGCACCAGCATGTCCTTGAGACTTGAGAAATGGGAAAAATGGCTTAATCACTTTTCTCCTCTAAGCACAGGACCAGTCTTCCTACCACCAGGTCAGCCGCCCACTAACTTAACATGCTAACCTAGAAATTACCAGTGTTGCAGTCTCTGCTAAACAGTGAAAGAAAAGAAATTTAAAACAGTAGCTGGCGTTCTCTGAACATGTGTTCCAACTGAGGCACACCCTTTATTTGACAGAGCCTTGGGGAAATAGGCAGTACCAAGGATTAGCAAGGGGTCCTTACAAAAATTTCTGGTGGCCCCATGCTGATCATGAGCTTAAACAACAAAGTCGCACAACCAGTAACCTGCATCTTGAAGGACACAAAACCAACCAAGCAACAAAACATGGAACAAAAAAAGACCACTCTACCACGGCAGGAAACAAAAAAAAGGCTACACAAAGAAAAAGAAAGAAATAAGAAAACCACAGTGAAACAAGAAGTCACTCTACACAGGAAAACCCAACCCAAACCACTAGGAAAAAGTACAGAACTGTACAAATCATACAAACTAAACTCTAAGTCTCACTTCCTGTTTATCGTCCCTGCCACTATTTTTTCCATGCAATTATTTCTCCCTTCTCTTTTCCAGCATCAAAGATGGCAACTGCAGAGCCCACAAGGACAGTCAGAGATAACCAACTTGAGCTGGAACTAATCAACAAGGAGGAGAACAGCGTGATTCATCACTATCAGGGTCAGCTTCTCTGCAACACACTTGCTCTCAGTCACGCTGGCCAGAAACTGACTGCAATTACACAACTGTGCACCCAGGGAATACTGAGAAAAATCCACTGCATTCCTCCAGCATCAGTGCAGTGCAGGACAGCCTCCCTCCTCCCTTCCCGATGGAGATACTATGCACTTTGAGATCTCTTTCCAATCCATTTATCTCACTATGGAACCTGCTAGCCTCTACAGCAAGAATATCCATCACTTACAGCAGTTATGCCTCTGTTCTTATATTCAGCCCAGCTACAAACCTCCCACCCTGAGAATTCAGAAATGCATATTCACATCTGCCATGCCAGCCTTCACCTACCTTCTGCCAGCAGGGACATGGGTGGTAATGGGATCTCCCCCACCTTCCCTATCTGAGCACGCTGGGCACCAGGAGCAGGAGGTGGGGGCAGCGATGACTCTGAGGCACCCCCAGCCTTGAAGGGGTTCACCTTGGGTTTCGGGGCAACCACAGGAGCAAACTTCTTCTGTGGGTTGTAGAAGGAAGGGGTAGAAATGTTGATGCTGACTGTGGACGTCATGCGGGTCCCTGGGGCACCTGGGGAAGCCATCTTCTCGGCACCTAGCAGGAGAGAAGAGGGAGGAAACCCATTTGAAGTCATCCTTGGGCCAGAGTGGAAATTAATGGAGAAGAACACGTGAAACGAAAGGGATACAGGAATTTAACTCAGGCCAGAGGCTGAGGTGCCTGAGCAGTGCACTTACGAGACCAGCACAGGAAAAAAAGAAGAACAGAAACTGCAGATAGCTCGAATAAGCCATCACACTTCACCATTTCAACTCAGGATGGCATTAACCACAAACGGGTTCTTGCAACAGAGAAAACCCAGATTTCCACTGCACTGGAGCCCTGCACCTGTGATGACCTTCTAGAAGGAAGGCGATCCCCTGCACCCCAAAGGATGTCCCCAGAAGTGGAGTCAGCATTTCCTCTCGCCCTTTACCCGATAACGCCAGCCAGTTCCTCTCGGGCTCAGCTTGTGACAGCGCCAGCCAGCAATGCCCCCTCTCCCCCGGCACCCCCACCCTTTACCTCCAGGCCCCTCCATGCCCCCGGAGCCCGCACGGCAGGGCGGCAGAGGCTCTCCCGGAGCTGGGCGATGCCAGCCTGTGTCTCCTGCCCGCCCGGCCGGGCTCCGCCCCCGCCAGGAAGCGCTCCCCGGATGCCGCCGCCCCCCGCCCGCCCCGCGGGCTGACCCCGCTGGGTCCCGCACACACAGGGTGTGTGTCCCCGGCTGCCCGGGGAACCTCGGCTCTCCCGGGGTGAGGCGCATCCCTTGGACTCCGCGGTCCTGCCATCCAGGCCAGCAGGCTCACCCGTGCTACCAGCCTCCATGGAGCCAGACGCTTTGTTGTAAAGCCTGGCATGCCCATAGCCCTCCTAACACCCCAGCACAATAGGGCTGCCGTCAGCACGGGGGACTCCGTGCCAGCTTTTCACGTTGGCATGTCCGATTCGGTGCCCCTCGGCGCTGCCGGCCTCTCGCACGGACAATGGCAGCTGCTGCCACCGACAGCCCCGGTGCCACAAACATCCGCCCGCCCCCATTAACCCCTGGCTGCTGGCAGGACCGGCCTGCCCCATCCTCAGCGCTCCCGGGGCTCAGCGCAGCGTGGCACGATACAGCGGCAACCTGTCACAGCCTCCCCAGGTCACAAAGCGTGTGGCAACACGGACAAACAAAGCCCGTGCTGCTGAACTTTTCCTTCCCTTTGTGCAGTGCTGATAAGATGAGTACACTTGGACAACTCCTCTGGGAGCTTCAAAAAGGAGAATGAGGCCACAACAATAAGCACGAGCCAAAAAGCTGGGCTGAGCATTCCCCCTGGATTCAGAATGGGAAAGGGCCAAGGCAGAAGAGTAATTAGCAAGGTCTGTCCTCACCCCTCCAAACTTTTAGGGGTCAACAGACTTGCCCGTCAGAAGGGACTGACCAACTCCCTCCATTTTGCACCACCAAGCTTCAGAAGCTGTTAGAAAGACCTCCAGCCTTTCTTTAGAGACTTTTGCCTCATGCTCCGCTATTTCACTAGGGTGTAATGAACCACTTGGCAGTAGTTCTACCAGATTTGACAGCATTATGAGCAGACCACTACAGTGACAATGTCACTTCTAATCACTGGGTTAGTCAACACGCAGTCTGGGGACGTTGGCTGCTTCGCAAAAAAAAACCCCACTGGCTTTGCAACCCGCAGCTGCTATCTCCCTTAACCCAAAGCAGCCCATTTCCCGCTATGCTGGGTCGCACTTGGGCACTCTCTGCTCAGGGCTGTCTCCGCCCAGCAGCTGCCCCTGCTCATCCTCACGTCTGGTTATCAGTCCACCCACACACAGACCAAACCGGCTGAGAAAGCTTGGCCTTGCAGAGAGTCACCCCCTCCAGCCCTGGGGCATTGCCAATGCCCTCTAAGCCTCAGCAGAAACACACAGCTCGCACAGGTCCCGTGGCGCAGTTTGTGAGAGCTGTGGGAGAGGGAGTGTCGTGCCAAGAGAGCTAATCTCAAATCTTTCTCATCCTCACATTTGCCCCGAGGGAAGAGATTCTTCTACCTGCTGTAACAGCATTTAGGATGACTCAAGTGAAGCTATGAAGAAAGATGCCCCCAAAGGACACAGTCGGGATACCTAAGTTGCCTCATACACAGTTCTTTCTGGGAACAGAACCAAGGGACACCTCCTTCAGCAAGAGGGTCAGTTCCCAGAAGGGCTCATGGTGGCTCTGCCACCTGTTACACATCCAGACAGCTTGCACTTTTTTGATGCCGTGACACCACTCTCAACAGTTCTGCTCCTTTCCCGGGGTAGCAAAAGCAGGAGGAACCTGGAGAAGCAGAGAGCCGAGTGACATTTCTCACTTCTGTCGATAAAAGCAGTTCGGCAGCAGCCACACTGGTAGCCCCTTCAGCTCCACACATCGTGTCTGTACTTCCCCCATCGGCCAACTTCCTCCCAACTGAGGGGAGTCAGAGGAGAGGAAAAAAAAAATCCACCAAAAAAAAAAACCACCTCAAACCCAAAAGCCCACCAAAAAATCCCCACAAACAAACAAAAATATTAAGAACAGATTAAACGGATTCAGGAGCTATGCTGCTTTTCATCCACAAAGTTCTCCCAGCCTGCCCCAAAGTTACAAAGCTTCAAAGAGAGCAAAGTCTATCAGCTATGCAAGCTGAAAGGTAAAGCCCTAAAGCAGCCGGGCTGGGGGAGGGGGTTATTCGGAGCTACTAACTTCTCTCTCACAGATGTTGGGCTTGCCTCTTCCCTATGCAAGGGAGGGCAGAAAAACCGGACAAAGCTCCAAAAAGCTATGCAAACATATGTAAAACCTTACAAAGTTCTACGACTTTGCAATCACTTTCTCAGGGCGCTCCCACCCAGGGAGGCAGAAACTCATAAATTAGGCAAATCTCATGCACAAAGGGCCCCAGATTCCTCTCTCGAGCACATCTGGAAAAAGGCTCGCGAGGTGTCTCGGTCATCCACACGCACACAAAAGAAAGCTTGTCCCGGGCAGCGCCGGCAGCACCCCCTCCCTCCCTCTCCCCCGCTGCCGGGGCTGTGCGGGAGCGCCGAGTCGCCTCCATTCCACCGGGAAGGAAAAAAACTCACCAGCCACAAACACACACACAGACACACATACAAACACACGCGAACCTGCTTTCCTTGTGGCGGGTCAAGCCCCCCTCCTCCCCCGAGCCAGCCCCGAGAGCGAAGGGCTGTGTCCGAGGCGCAGAGCCGTGCGGGAGGGAGCGGCAGGACACCCGCACCCCTCCGCGCCACCCCCGGGGCGAAGGACAAAGGCTTTTCCGCCGAGCGGAGAGACTCACCTCTGGGGGAGCGGGGAATGCCGCCCCCGGCGCTGGTGCTGTCGGGGCCGGGCTGCTGGGCTGCCCCGGCCGCCCCGCCGGCAGCAGCGGCAGCGAGAAGCGGAGGAGCTGCGCAGCCCCGGCGCTTCCTCCCAACTCGCGAAAAAAGCCTCGCCCAGGCAAAGTTGTTTGACCATAAAAGGCGCGAGGCCGCGGCTCAGCTGAGCTCACTCGCTGGGGAATGTGGCAATGAGGTAACGGGGGCCGGGGCTTGCCGGGGCAGCGGCCCCGGGCTCTGCCGGCGGGGAGGGGGCGAGCGCCGTGCCCGCCGGCGGTGGCCGACCAGACGCGTCTGTCGGGGTTTTCCCCGGCCCCCTCGGCGCCCAGCCTGGGCCGGGCTCGCTGCCTGCCACCCGCACGGAGAGCCCCGCTCCTCCCGCCTTCCCTAAGCTTGGAGCTGCCCCCAGCCCGTGATTTCACTTCCAGTCGCTGAGCTGGATTTTCGGAAGGAATGCGGCGGCTCTGGTGAGTCAGGGTCCCTGCTGGCCTCCTCCCCGGCCGAGCCAGCTGTGAGAGCATCTGACTCACGCTGCCCCGATCTGCCAGAAATTAAAGCAAACATCAGATGACTCCACCGTGCAGAAAAGCGACTTGTTCTCCTTGTGCTGGCTGCAAGGCAAACACTATTAGCTGGTTTATATCTAACACTATCCACATGAATTGCTTTGTTGGATTGCCAGTGCGGCACATCGGTTTTATTTTTATCCCAGTGCTGGCTTGGGTCTCAGCCCGCTGTAGAACAGGGGCAGCCTGACCCAGCCCAAGAGAACGTAATTTTCAACCCCAGCATTTGCTGCTTCACCTTGCTTCAGAGCCTCTCACGAAGGAGGAGCACCAATAAAGATATTTCCTGTGCTTTGTGCAATCATTGTATTTGACTTTGGAATCTGGCCTTAATATCGGGGTTAATACCCTTACTGTTGCAAGTTCCCTGGAATATTACTGTATTTGGTAATGCTCAGGGGACGTGGGGCTTGTCTGCTCCAAAGGCTTACCTATCAACACAGGTACATTTCAGTACTGATAATTTACTTGCCAGTGAGTAAGCCACAAACCACACCAGTGACACTCCCAGTCTGCACTACTGCAGAACGCTCACGTTAGAGAGCTATGCAAAGAGATCCGTCCAAGGTTTAGATCCAGTGTAAACAAATCTTTAATTTTACAGGGAAAGTTTGTACAAAGAGATTGTATCTTTTATTTACCCAGGTGATACGGGTGGAAAAAGTCTCTCTGAGGTTTTTCAGTGTTATGTACAATTTGGAAATGCCACCCATAGCAACGCCCAGCACCGAGCATCTCACTCCTTACACAGCTGCAATCACTGAACCACTGATCTATAGCTCTGAATTTCTTAGAGATATATAGCTCTCCTGTGGGTGCTAAATAATCCTGTTTACTGCTGCTTTTTTAGGCATGGCATCAGTTCCGTTACCTCCCATGATTAATGCACAAAGTAATTATATAGGATGAAGAATGTATCTCAGTGATGGGTCTTCTAACACTGTCACTTTTCTACTGCAGACAAATCTTCCCTCTTATTCAGGTAAAGATGTCAGCACAGAGCTAAAAAGAATTCACTGCGTAGCTGCGAACCAAAATTCTAGAACATCACAACACACCCTACACAATGAGCCTGACGTCAGAGAACTCTGCCACTGCTCCCTGGGCTAGCTCTGACTTCAGAGAAAACAAAGAATGTCTCAGACTGAGATTAAAAAAGTGCTGAGTGAATATGAAAAAAAAAAAAAAAAAAAATCTGTGCTTTTATACTCTCTGGTCACATCCCCATAAATCCAGATGCTTGCATGTTTGATTTTCTCACCAGTGTGATGATGTTAAAAGCTCATGAAGGCAGATCAAGGAAAGTGGGAATAAGAAAAAGAAAAGCAGCCCTCTTAGACATTTTGTATTAACTCCTCACTGTGAGGAAACAAATGCAAAACAAGTGTTTTGCAGGTTGCATGTGTGAAAGCTAGAATTCTCAAATCAGAGTATATCAGAATACACAGGGGGAAACTAATCTGATTTTGTGCTTGCTACATAGTGAATTTAAAGTTTGTGCTTTTGTAATTAGAAATGAAGATTAACTAACTTCCCTGTTACTTCTAATTCCTCCAGAAAGAAAATAACAATCTACTTAAGCTAACAGTCTTCCTTCATGCAATTATTGGCCTGAAAGAGTAGGCATTTTTCTGCTGCAAATGAAAATTAGAGCCTTGAGATGCACACAGTTGTAGTCACACTCATTAGCTGAAGCAAAATATTAGTCCTGAAGAGGCATTTAGCTACCTGGGTACAGAGATGGATCAGCAGGTATACTTGGCTTGTGCCAGACCTTGTTATTTCTGCAATTAGCAGCCATCCTCTGCATAAATCACTTTGGCTGTTCCATGCCATGAATAAAAGTGATCTGGTATTTTGGAGTGTGTTGTGGTGTGAATGCTATTGTCACCATGGGTGAAGTGACAGCCCACTACAAAGCAGGTGTTTGAAGGATTTAGAGTATGCAGTTCTTGCTGGGTGCTTCTTTTGAGGCAAGTGACAGGAAGCAAGCCCTGCTACTGGCCATGAAATCATATCTTAGAAACGTTGAGAGTTCAAGGCAGCCATCTCAGGGAGACTAAGTTTTAACAGAGACAGTTACAGAGAATCTTTGCTGGCAGTTCAGTTGTGTAACGCAATGAGTAAATAAAGAATAAGACCACACAGAAGTGGTGTGGCAAATTCATGTACTGCACTGGGATGAGCTTTGTGCTAGCAGTGGTTAGGCGCCTATAAAATGAAAATAAAAATAGATGTCAGAAGAAAAAATAAGTCCATGAATACAAAATGAAGAATTATTTGCAAGAACACTATTGGGGAATTAAAATTACTGGGCAGAAAATCTTTTTTGATAGCCAGGAATGGCTTAGGTAGCTGCAGATGGGAATCTTTGTATTAAATATGTGTTTAAGGTCAGAGGAAAGCAATCCGGAATCTGGACAGGGCGCTTTACTTGTGTTAATGCAAAATATCTGCCTCTGTGTAATTTCCATCCATATCAACAGATCAATTAGTGCCATTTTATCTCAGCGTGAGTTAGTTAACAATTAGTGACGCCACGCAGGAGCCCATGTTTTTTCCTAAGCAACAAAAAGTTCTGACTCGTATCTGTGTTGAATCTCTGATGCTTCTTTAGTCACATAACTTCTGTTTAGTCTAACCACGTTTCATTGATTAATGTTGAATTGCTACTTAATCAGCTTTCCCCATGCTGTATTAAATGCTATGTCTGGGCCAACTGGAAGGGTTGGGAATACGTAATGGATCTGCTTTGGTCTCCAGGCCAAGTAGTTAGGCCTGCAGTGTGCAGGGCAGGGCCACCTGCAGCAAATTGCCTGCATCCACACGGGCCAACAGATGTTACAATTGGACTCAGTGATCTTTAGAGTTCTTTTCCAAGCTGAACAACTCTCTGATTCTATGTAATTCACCCTGGTAAGGGGTTTCCTAGGATCTGCTGCGTTCCCACGGCGCAGCCTCTCCTGGTGCGCTCCTCGCTCCCTCCCCTGAGCAGGGTGTTCTCTGTGTGAAAGAGAACATCTGGCCCAGATTGTCCCCTGCCAGGCTGCTGCTCAGAGCCCTTGTGGAGGCCATGACGTGTGCACAGCTGTCTTTTTTTTCTGACCAAACAGCAGTTTCAAGCTGGAGCGCCTTAGCGCCATTGTGGGATGTGTGTTGACAGCTGGGTGCCACACACAGAGAGATGTGCTGGGGACACCAGAGCCTCATGAGACAGCAGTCCTTAGAAGCCTTGTCATCTCCCTGCCTCTGTGCAACTGGCACACAGTCAGGAACGCTATTTGCAAAGGTCAGGAGTTCTGGAGACGTCCCTGAATGACCAGCTACCCAGGACATACAGCTATAGCGTCTCTCTGCTGCTTCTCTTCAAAACCCAGCCTGCTGTGCAAAGCACACGTCAGAAGTGTGTGTCCCCAAGAAGGGGAGCTGTTCAGCACCTACAGAGAGCCTCTGTCATCTCGGAAAAGGGCCACTGTAGGTGCTCAAATCCCCCTGTGAAGGTGTTGCATGGTGCACATGCAGGTATGTACATACTTCAAAAGGCATTCCACCCACGCATAGTTAGCTTGTCCTGACTAAAACACTAGAATAGGCCAAAAGCTGTAAACAGAAAAAAAAACCCCAAATCCTTGCTGTGTCACAAAACACCTTTTTTAGTGGGGGAAATCAGCCATATACACATAAGAGGGAGCAAAGTATCCCCTGTGGTATGACCTTGGTCATATCAGGATATGACTGGCTATCAGAGCAACCAGGCAGCCAGAAGAATAAGGGGCTGGGGTGGTGTCTGTCCAGGGAAGAAGCTCCATCTCCAGCAAAGCTGGCAGGTCTTTCCTAGACAGAGCCATGACAGGGGTTCTGGGGCAGGAGGTACAGCTCCCAGATGAGTTACCACTGCTGTTTCCTTATCTCCCTCCAACAAAATTTCCTGCTGCTTCTCAGCAGGCAGTGGCCTGCAATTCCATGGCTCCTGGGGCTGGCTCACTGGCAGGCTTCCTTCCCCTCACACAGCCCTCCCACACCTCCTGCTCTCTGCTGCTGGGCTCTGTGCCCAAAGGAGAAAGGATGCAAGCAGGTTGTCCCAGTGGATATCTCTTCCCTCAGGTGCTGTATGACCTGTTCTGCAACTCTGGAAAACTGTGAGATGGCTCCTGGGGCATGCCCATGTGTGTGGCTGAGCATGGATGGCCGCCAGAGCCCATTCTGCTCGGAAAGCTGCCATTTCCACATTCCAAGGCATCCTCACCATTTCCTCAGCTGTGTGCCCCACCCCTTGCCACCAGCAAGACAAGCAGTGACGTATTTGGCTGTTCTGTGGCAAATATTACTGCTTGTCAGAACTGTCAAAGAAACACATCTGTCAGCCTGCTAATTAAAGAGTTCCTGTGTGTGCTGTGAGCCTCTTTCCACCCAAGTACCACGCTTCCATGGTAGAAGTCTCCTCTCTTCGCTTATGTAGAGCTGTAAGCACGGCACAAGCAAGCCATGCTCCTCCCTACAAACGAGTTCAATCAGACCTAGGTACTTCTGGGTGTTGCATCCTGGTGGATTTAGACAGTCCCAGGAATAATTCCAGTGTGTGTCTCTGTCGGGGGAGGGGTGCTGTTTCCTGGGAAAAGTGTTCTTCCCCCCCATCCTCCCTGTGACAAAACTGAGACACAAAAGCAGGTTCTCAACTCTCTTGATCTCCTACTGAGCCTCCTCCTGTGTGGTACAGTACAAATTCTGCTGTGGCTTCCCAGGGTGGGAAGCCACAACAGAATCTGGTGCAGCTGCTTGGTACTGGAGGGAGAGAGATGCCAGGCTACAGTCCCAGTAATATTAACCTGGGACAGGATCCTGTTCCCACATGGCACATGTCTGTCCCACTGCTACTATTTTCTTGCATAAGATCTGAGGTAGCCAAATAAGCAGGGACAGGCTTTGGAGACTGCTAACTGTGTTTTGTAGTGTGCCTACAAAGATGTGCCATGCATATGCCAGGGCATGCTGGACTCATAGCACATTAGGAACACACAAGCAGATTGCTCTGGTGAGGAAGAAGGAAGCCTGGTATAATCCATGCCTGCATTATCTACAGGGTGTGGATTCTGCAGCAAACCAGCCTCTCATAAAACCAAGTAATTATTTAACTCCAGACTGGAGTCCTGGAAAAACCTAGTATGTACACAGTGTAGATGATCACAGAACCAAGGCCCTGGAGCAAAGCAACAGACCAACCAAACAGACAATACAGGCATATGGTCCAGCAGTCTGCTTGCAAAAAACAAAACAAAACAAAACAAAAATAAATAAATAAATAAATAAAAACCCACAAAAAAACCCACCAAAAAACCACCCCTGTGTGTTATCCACGAGCTACACAGTAAAATACCATTTGAGCACAGCTTTAAGAGGTGCAGCCCCTCAAGCCCTTGCCTTCCAGTTATCCAAAAGTGAAAGGTGTGGGGCTACAAGAAGTTTCCTGCAGCTCCCAGGTTTAGTGCATGTGGCTACTAGTATCTTTGCTAGTTAATTTACTGAAGGTGTGAATAAAAGGATGACCTGACAAAAATCTTTGACTGTTTCATGGGGTTTTCAGGAAAATTAGCAGAGCCTTGCAGTGGAGCTACCATCCTTCCCGTGGCAGCTAGGAGTCTGTAACAAGAGAGAACTGGTTTTTAAGCAGGGTATGATTTTCAGTAGGTTGAAAATACAAGGTGTAAGAGGCCTTACTGAAGATCTGTGCTAAGTTCCTTCTGTATCCAGCAAAGTGATTGAGCAGAGTATGAAAGCCACTGACTGGAAGACAGGGTAGCAGTGGTTACAGGCCACCACTGCCACTGCTTTGTAGCTAATCCAAGTGATACTGAGAGATCAGCAGCCACAGCTGTTGCTCAAAAGGGAGGAGAGGTCCTCAGGAAGTGTTCCATCTTGTATTACTGAGTCATTGACTATCTGCACATTTGTTGAGGTGCATTTCCTTCAGTGAAGGCATTCTTCAGTTGCCTTGATGAAGGTCACTATGGATGACCATGGTACTTGGCAAACTTGACCCTTTGCTTTCATGGCTCATGAAAAAAGCCATTTGGAACCTTTAACCTCACCCACAACACTTCAGTTTCCCTATAAACCACTTTAGATATGCATTTGGTCAGATGCAATCTAGATGAAGGTCATCTGTGTTTAGGCTTCATCTGCAAATATACTTCTTCCCTGGGATTCTTGAGTCCCAGGTAACGTCTGTGACAGTGCTGGCTAAAGGTTGGGAGCAGCAAGTAGTGAAAGATGCCTGGAAACTAGGCCAGCAGTATCTCACCAAGTTGCTAATGAAAATAGGCTCAGGTTATGAGGAGAGCCCTATCAAACCACTTTCTGCAGAGTGACTGATGGTTTCAGAGACAGCCTTAGACTTGCTGCTGCCAAAGGAAATGAACGGGATGTTTACAAAGTTATTTCAGTGTTGTTTTTCCTGGGCTTCCCACCAACAGTTTTCTTTCCAACACCTTGGTACATAGTGTTCAATGCCATGAGAAGGATTACTGAGTTCTACCAGCACTAATCCTTTTGCTTCCTGTTTATTTAGCCTTTGTGGCCATGCTTTCCAAAACTCTGTCCTCCCAAGATGGTCATTAAGCCTCTATCTTAAGAATATAAAAAAGAAATGAGATCTGGTAAAAAGGAGGGCTATATTTGGTTTCAAAGTAAACGAGAAAACATTGTGGATTTGTGTAAGAGCGTGTCAAATTTGAAACAGTGCAAGAGCCACATATTATCCAGTCAATGTACAGACAAGCATTGCAACATTAGATATAACACCCTGAAAGGAAAGGAGCTACCTTAGTTCCACTTGTCACTTGCTTTGGACACATTGGACAGCCTGCATTTCTCCAATGCAGTAAAACAGCTCCTATTTTCTCCCGATCCAAGAAAGAGGAAATCTGCAGAGAAGTCCAAATTTAAACGCACATATGGGATACTGTCTGTATCCACTCCCTCTGAAGCTTCAGAAGGAGGCATTCCACAGGGGCTAGACTACACACTGCAGTGAATCTTCTTGAGGAAGGAGACTGGGAAAGGTAGAGGGTACAGTTCATCTGTGAAGAATATGAAGAAGATCTGGTTGATACTGTTCATTGCCTCTAACTTCTTAGATGATATCACTGCAGACAGATATCAGCCCTTTGGTGCCAAAAGCCTAAATTCAATTTAATGACCTTAGCTTGCAGTCAGGATTAGAGGGACACTAAATTGTAGACTTTTTTACTCTTTAATGTTGCATATTCTCAGGCCCCTGGCTTGGTTTTGAGGCTGGAATGACTCCCTCATTAGAGTCAGAATCCATTTTGTCTTTCAGTCTACACTGATGAGAAGCCTACAGTATGCTGCATCCTGCTTTGCTGTCTTAGCAGATTATACCAGAGTCCAAGAGTTTCCACTTGTGTTTGCTTTTGACTCAGAAATTGTTGTTCTCCAAATCCCTGCACCTCCAAGCAAGGAATGGAATTTCAAGTTACATAGTTGGTGCCTGAAGAATTCCACTCTCCTAAACATAGCAATTATTTATGTGACTCCAGGGACCATGAGAACAGAACTCTCCTCATCTACAATCATTTCAACTTTCTCCCATATGACAGTAAACTAAGGAAGAAGTGGTAAATATGAAAATATGATGTTTTCTTACCTATTGCGGATTAAAACAATTTTGAGGGAGATAGAAAGGAAAAGCAGCCTTCTTCAGCTTTCTCCCATATGACAGTAAACTAAGGAAGAAGTGGTAAATATGAAAATATGATGTTTTCTTACCTATTGTGGATTAAAACAATTTTGAGGGAGATAGAAAGGAAAAGCAGCCTTCTGGGAGAGCAGATGAAAGCTAAGAGGCTTTGCCTTAGCTCAGTATTGATACATAGCACCTGAACAGACCGTGTGGTGCAACAATAAACATTGTTATTCTAAGATTTTCTAGAGTAGCCATCTCTTCAATTGCACTGGTAGATTTCTTTAAAGAATCAGCTATGATCCCAAGAAGTCTGAGGATGAGGTGCTCTTTCCTGAGCTGCTCCTGATAGGTGATGCCTCCTAGCCAGAAGTGCCATCAGGATGTCAAGTGTTGCAAGACAGTAAGAAGAAAAAGCAGTGAGGCAGCCTCTTCTAAGACCCTGTTCCTCAATTTTCAGTGGAGAACACAGAAAGCAGCAAGCTCCAAATGTGCTTATCAAGGTGGTTGGCAGCAAGCAAAAACATTAGACCTCAGAAAACTTGTAAACAGATGGGAATGGAAAGGTCACCTCCAAATAAGCACAGAGGGAAGCATCCTGGATCCCACCATATTCCTTATGGACTGCAGCAGAGCAGAGCAGAGCAGGTAGATGTATTCACATCTTCCAGAAACAGCAGCAGGCCTGACTTGATTCCAAAAATAGTTTGAGTCAATGTTGATTTGCCAGAGCCTACTCACAACAGCTGTGTGCTCTATGCTAGAGAGTAATTTCTGGAGATTTTTTTTTTTTTTAATAGGAGGGCCATTCTGTCAGTGCATGAGTGAACAGTTTTAAGTCGATATTTTGCTTCAGGATACATAATACTGTCATTATTCCAGACATTAAAATTCAGCAGCGAGGACAGAAGCAGCTTTTAAAATAAGAAGTACTTTTCTTTGTTCAGACTTGCTTTGGGATATTTTTGTATGTTTTTTATTAAGATCTGTAAAACTACAAAACCACATTGCAGGAAAAAACTCCTCACCTTATTTTTAAAACAGTTAGTATCCACAGTTTCCCTGAGCTTCTAGGCCCCCATCTCCAGTATATCAAAGGGAGAGAGTGAGGAGATGACAACTGGTATTTTGTAAGGCTAAAAATATTGTGCCTTTTTACATAACACTGGGAATTTAAAAAGCACATTAACTGCTTGCAGATTATTTTTAAAAATGCAGTTTGAGCAACACCACTAGTAAGAGATTCAACTGACATTTAGGAGAAGGAGCTGCTGTATGCTTCACTGCTGGGAAATGAGACATTCGGTAGAGGATGAAGTAAATGTTTTAAAAATGGCAAAATAAGACTCAGACTGTACCAAAGATATTTTCACCCTAATATACATCTCACATTTATGTAATTGGGGGTGTCTCTTTTTTGAATGCATATCAAGTAGCCTTCCTGACCTTCCAAAGCAACCTCTTCAGACCCCCCCTCTTATCACTATCTACCTGATGATGAGGAACCTTCACCTCACTTCCAGAGGTTCAACAAATTCCTTTTTCACACTCCTGGAAGTTCCTTTCTTTTTTCCTTCTCACTCATTGGCATCTGCAAAGTCCTTCCCAGCAGGGGAAGAGTCCCTTACCTGAACTCACTGATCTTCCCATTGGGCTTGCTGCTGGGAAAGCCCAGGCCAGGGCAGAAGAAACTGGAATTTCCGAGCATGGCCCAGCCTACCTCCAGTCTCACTCTGCGTGAGCAGGAATTTAGCTGGCTCAGACACAAGGTAAGGACACATGAGGATGCAGAATGGATTTATGAAAGATACTTGCCAGGAGGGTGTTGCTGAGTGGGTGAAGTTTGTGACAGATGAGGCAACCTAGACTTGCTAATGCTTTGGTGCTGAGCTGCATTTCCAGAGAGTGCCGGGTCTCCTGCTCGAGTGGCAGGTGATGCATGGTCACATGCACTAGGTCACTGTGCTACAAAGACGTGGGGGAGATGCTACCAGGGCAAGCTGCACCACCACAGCTCCAGATGGTAAATTCCTTTCCTATGTCTGCTATGAAGTCTTGAAATGGGAACTGCACAAAAATGAGATCTTAATATATCTAGAACTCAGCATGACACTTCTGCATGACTGGATAAAAACCAAACAGGGATGAAGATGCTGAGAGAATATTACACTTGCTAAAAACCTGCAAACCAGTATTGTTGTTCTGATAAACCATGAAGCTGCAATTTTTTAAGAAAAACTAATGGAAGGCAAATATCAAGGTAAGGTGAGAAAAGAATGGTGAACACTTGTGTATTGAACATTTATTTCTGCACCAATACCTCAAACCCAGGTGTTATCCAGAAAGCTGACTGGAATTTAATAAAATACTGCCAAATTAAGCAAGGTCACGCAACAGGGATCTTGCAGCAAAGCATGCATGTGAGTCCTGTCTGTTGTTAAGTTACAGGTGACCCACTCCTTGCCAGGGCTTGACATACCTCCCCACTGTAGAAATTCTAATTTGTTTTGGAAAAAAAATTTTTTTGAATTTCATCTTGTGTTCAAATGTGATTCTAAGGTATCTGGCAAGCATCAAAGTATTTAATTCCTCTGAGTAAGATTGGCCTTAATTTGGGGCACTCTGTCAAATGTTCAGTTTCCAGTAGATGCCAGGATATCCCTGTGGCAGTATGGGCCAGTTTGAGAATCCACCATGAAGAGGAGAAAATATTTTTTGCTCACCATTACGCCTCTTCAGCAATATGGGACAAAATATCCAGGAGGAATTTTTGATAAATGTGCTATTGAGGATATGGATTAGTTCTATCTCAGCACTGAACTAATATGCTCCCCTGAAGATTTTTATGGTCTCTGGGTGCAGGAAGAACAAGATCAGGTTTGCTGGGGTGTGAGTGTAGGTAAGCCTGAACTTATATCACAATATGTAATGCAAACATAACCTACCTCTCTCCACCTGTTGTCCCTTCAGTTGATTCACACAGCCTCAAATATTTTCCTAGCTTGAAAGGACCCAGCCTTTCAATTACATGAGATAAGTTGCACCACTTTCAGGATCTGAACTACATTGGCACCGTTTTTTTCATTCTTTGAAACCTCATAAAAAACCCTTTGTTTGTCTTCTGCAGCAAAGGAGCTCTGAAGAAAGAAGAACTGCATGAGTCATTTTGCTATCTCATTTCCTTTTCGGTCCACACGAAAATCCTATCAGTAGCTAATACAGCTTGATGTAGAATTAACTCTTATGGCATCTACTACATTACTTCTATGAAGCAATTACTGAGATCTCTGCCAGAAGTAGCTTTTACTGGGGAATCCAAACTGCCAGTGGCAGGAGGCCAGCAGTGAAGCATATTGGAGCAACTGTCCCTGGAGGACAATTCCTGCCTCTATAGATCTGATACAGATACTATTTTTGTAAACATCTCCTACTCATGAACTTCATAGGCCTCTGCCTGTTTTCCACAGCTGAAGACACATCTTGCAAGAAGCATGTAGGAAGTTTCTCCATGTCTTCTGTGATGGTAACTGGTCACAAAATATTACATAAGGATCTCAGAAAGGATTGGAGAAGGAGAAGGTTGGCATTCATTTTCCAGAGTCTTTTCATGGGATGATAGACATGGTTGCCAATGACACCTCTGAGGACAGAATAGACAAAAGGAAGATATTCTGCATTATTTGGTGCTTGGTGATGTTTACTTCAAAGTGGGACATTAATTGGCAAGATTTATATTGGTTTTTTTTCTTTTCATTTTAGCTGGTTTTAGTGGTAGCTAAGGAAGATGACAGGGGCACATTACCTACTGTGATATAATCTGCATCCGTGATAATTAATTGATGAAAAGAATAAATTTACTCAGCAGGTAAGACAGTGACAATAGCTTTGTATTTTATAAGCAGTGTTTCTTTGGAAGATGCTGTGCCAGTATTTATAATTTATAAGATCTTTATATTTATGTAGAGATATAGGGAACATCTGGTAAAACAGGTTTAATAGATTCATCAATGGCTTATAGAAAAGATGAACACTGTTGAACAGCTGTTTCTTAAAACACAAACAGACAGTTAACAATTTACAGCATAAGCTGCTCTTCAGGGTTATGATGGAAGCCTCAGGGTAGGTTTAGAACAAGTTGCTAAGAACTAGACTAGTTCTAAAACTGCTTTGCTCTGTGCTGTTATCAGCCCCTCTATCACAAGGTGACTATTTTTAGATTTGCAGGAGTTATGTTTTCCTCCCCACCCATCCCTGCCCAGACTTACAGTGACCACTCTGGGTGCAGGGCATGGGGGAAAGAGACCATTAGAGGCATGGATCCTTGTTTATTCCCAGTTCACCCTGGCATACTACCCCAGAAACAGGTTGTCCCTGCCTAGGAGCACATGCTTATTGATCGTGGTATCTCATTTTGTTTTGTTGCATTCATGGCAAAGCTGCAGGAAAGGAGGAAGAAGAAAGTCAAGGGGATCTTTATGTTGCACTTCCTCCAGCAGCATCCTTGACCTAGTTTGGGCAGCACTGAAGCTCTGTTTTGCAAACAGAAGTTGCTAATGGCAGTGACCTACAGAACACAACAGGTCGAACATTCCTTCCCTTTTGCCAGCACGCCCCTCACCACAGGGGCTGTGGAAGGGGATCTGCAATAAACAGAGGGGCACATAATTCCACCCATCATACAAATAAATTAAGAGTTTGCAAGGGGCTGTTTCCTACTGCTCCTTCCGAGATACCCAGCTATGTAAAAAGATCGCTCCATGTTTCTCTCTAGATATTTAAATACCTCCCTCTCCCAAACCTGTATGAAAACTTACAACTTACGAAGATCTTTCAGACCAGCATTTAAATCAGCACTTATCAAACAAATCTGGGGCACGATTTCCTACATGAAACTCTAGCCTCATTGTTTAAGAACCCACAATGCTCAGAGAAAATATACAGAGCCTGTCAGAAAGTGTATTTCAAAGAAAACAAAACCATTTATGTTCTGTCATTTACCTCCAGTTCCTTGCAGCAGCAGTGGGAATACTGTTGTGCAGGAAGTGCAAGGACAAAAACTGTGGGGGGCAGTTTTATGTTCTGTTTCAGTTGTTCAGAGATTCAGTCCTGTCACTTCTCTCCTACAAGATAATTCTCATTAAGTCATATTCTTATTAAACCATGTATTTCTTCAAAATGTAAAATACCTACTTTTCATATGGTACAATATGATAAACATTTTAGCTGATTTTAGGAAGTTTGTTATTGGCTTGATAAAAAGTAGAAACTGTTCACTGATGATGAATTCCCTATTGCATAGAACCTACTGTACAGAACAGCTGAGCAACTGGGTGAAAGCTGTCTTAACAAAATCTTCTCAACTTCTAATGAGAATGAAATTAACTTTAAATATGGAGATTTATGTAAATATAAATAACACATAATATTATGGAAACATAATAAATAAAGGTGTGATTAAGAACCGAAAGATGGCGAAGAGTCTATCCTTTCATTAGACTGACTATATTAGAAATGAGAGATGAGGCATGGCTGTAGGTGCCAAGACAGGTATTGCTTCCAGCAGCTAAGTGATATTGATTTCAAATTAAAAAAATGAGGGAGCTGGTGGCGTCAGGACATGTGAAAGAGCCACAAGACAGACCAATAGTTCTATGGAGTGAATGAATGGACACTTGGGTATAATCTTTCTTTCCAGTTCTTTTTTTTCTGCTGTGCTTGTCTGGCAGCAGCATGGGTGCTTGCCAGATCCTGTATAAACCACCTCACTAAAGCAGCAGCAGATAAACCCATGAAGAACTGGAAAGGAGTTTTTCAGGCAGGGTAAGTGCTAGGACTTGCTCACCTGCCTGTGGAATCACACCCTGAGGCAGAAATCAGAGCAGGTTGATATATATGATACTGTAGCTTAATGAAAGGAAAGCCAAATGTGCATTTACTAGGACTTGGGATATGACTTTGAGCTTGAGGTAAAGTGATAGACAAGCTCAGGGGGAATAAAGAAAGAAGAGTCAATGTGACTTGTCTGAAATCTTCACTGAAAAGGAAACCACAGCAGAGTTCACGCAGTGCAGAAAGAAAGTTCACAGAGGAACAGATTTAGATTTGGTGGGTGGGTGAGAGGGAGAAGGGGATTAAAATGAAACCAGACTCTCCGAACAGAGGAAAAGAAATTGCCCACAGCTGTGTCAGTAATACATCTTCTCAGGCCAGGGTGAGGTGCAAATGCTGTTTGGTGGGGTTTGGTGAAACTGCTGGGGACATCTGTCCTGATCCATCAGTCCACAGGAGACTGTGGGTGACAACAGTTGGCTGGGCAGCCACCAACTTACAAAACATTTACCCCAAACAAGACTTTTGTGTCTTAATATACCACTCTTCCCATTGCAATCTGCTTTTGTTTCCCTTTTCCTCACATTTTTTGCCCCAGAGATCTGCTTTTTAGAGATGGTGAAATACCTCTGGTTAACATACTGTCAGACCTATTGTTTCCCAGTATCTTTACAACCTAGATTAGAAGAGTGGGACATGTTGGGAAAAGTATCTTCAGTAAGTCATTCAGAAAAACAAGATAAAAACTGATAGGTCTGGAAATATATGGGGGAGGTGGAAGGAGTGAAACAGGGAAAGAATTCTAACTGTGGAAAAACTTAATCCTCAGCAGAGATCTAATGCATTGTACCCAGTGATAAGGATTGTAACAGCAGAGCAGACTGGCCTCGGGCACCAGAGGAGGGGACTGTGATCTCTTACACTTCAGCAGCGTCATGTTCACTAAACACAGTAATATCTTCAATATCATGAAGAAGGAAAAAGATAAAATAGCTGCACATATTCAGACAGTGTTTTGATTTTTCTTTTTCTGCCTTTGTCTTTCCTACATAGATTTTGTAAAATGACTTTATTGCAGTAGACTTCCTGATTATTGTTTCAGAAGTCAGGCAAAATATGTTCTGTCTGAAGTCCTTTTTTTCCTTAGTTTTTTTCCTTCTGTAGGCTGACTGTAAGTTGTGAATGGAAAAATGAATGAACTTACCTATTCTTTGATACTGCTGTTAATGAAGACTGATCAGCTGTCTTGAGTGACTTCTCAGCAATGCTGACAAAAACTGAATTTTCCAAGCACGAGGGTGAGATCAAAATGGCTCATATGGGATCAGCAAAATTCAATTTGCCATTACCAGAGATGGGTGGAAGGATGCTGGCGAGACCAGAGAGGCTTTTTGGGTGAAGGAGGCACAGGGAGAAATTGTGAGCATTTCAGAGAGTGGAGGTGGAAGGAGCAGACCGGGGAGAGTCCGCGGTGCTGGGGAAGCGGGCCAGGAGGACACTGCCTGTTGCTGGTGCCATCAGGTGAGAAGAATTTGGGCTGTGAAGGGAGCTGACCTAACCACACCTTCTCCATCTGCAGAGATCCCTCCTCACTGCCATGTTAGCGGGGAGGACGTGGGAGAGGCCTCAGCGATCATCCTCAAGGCTGGGCTTGCTTCCTTCCCGGTTGTGCGGGGCCAGGGGCAGAGGCCGGGCGGCGCCGCACGCCTGAGCCCCGCGGCCCGGAGCCCCGCAGCCCGCCCCGGGGGCAGATCGGACCGCGGGGAGCCGCCGTCCTCCCGCCGGATCGCTGCTGGGGCGGCTCCGCGGGCCGCCTGCGCCTCGGCAGCTCCCGCAGTCCCTGTAGGCAGGGCTGCCTTCGGACCGCACCGCCACCGGCACCGGCACCGGCACCGGCACCGGCACCGGCACCGGCACCGGCACCGCGCCGGGCCGGCTGAGCCGCGCGGGAGCGCGCCGGGCGAGCCCCGGGGGAGGCGCGGCGTGGCCGCTGGGGGGCTGCCGGTAACTGAGTCGGGTCCGCAAGTGTAGTTACCGGGAAACCGCGCCCGCCCCGCCCCCCATCCATCCATCCATCCATCCATCCATCCATCCATCCATCCATCCATCCATCCATCCATCCATCCATCCATCCCAGCGCCCCTCGCTGCTAAGCCCCTCGCTGCTAATGCTTCTTCTCACGGAGACGCGCCAGCTGCTCACCCACCTCCCCCCGTCCACACTCGCTTTACTCCTACGGTGACGCGACCGCAGCCCACCCGCCTCCCCCCCGTCCGCTCCCGGCCTGCGGCACCGCCCGCCGCTCACCTGTGCCCGCCCCGCCCCGCTCTGCCGGCGGGTCCCCGCGCCGCCCCCCGCTCCGTGCGCATCCCGCACCTGTCCCGTCCCGTCCCGTCCTGCCCGCCCGCCCGCCGGGGCCCCTCGCCTCCGCCCCGCTGCCGGCCCGTCCCGCGCTCCCCGCGGGCGGAGGGGCGGCCCGGCCCGGCCCGGCCCGGCCGGCGCTGCCTCCCCTCCCCGGGCCGCGGAGGGCGGCAGCCAATCGGCGCGGCGCTGCCGGGCCGAGCTGTTTACCCAATCTCAGCCCGCCCCCCGTCGGGGAGCCGGGAGCGGGGGGCGGGCGGGCAGCGGGGGCTCGGCGGCGGCACCGGCGGGGACGCGGCAGCGGACGGGGAGCGGCGCGGGGCGCGGAACAAAGCGCGGAGGCGCGGCGGGGGCAGATGACAGCCTGGCCCGCGGGCTCACCGCCTCGCCCCGGCCGGGGCACCCCGCGCTCCTACCTGACCATGACCCCGCGCCGGTCCCCGCTGGGCCACCCCGGCGTTTCCCGCTGAAGGGACCGGCTCCTTTCCGACCTCCGCCGCTCCCTGCCTTCTCCGCCTACTCGCTGCTGAGGCTGCCGCCTCTCCCCGGAGCCCCCCCGGAGTGATGGGCTGCATCGGATCCCGCACCGTGGGTAAGGCGTTGGCGGGGACGGCGCCAGAGGATGCTCGGGCAGCCGCGGCCCCCGCCCGGCCGCCGGCACGGCAGCCCCCGGCACGGCGGGTGGCGGGTCGCCCCTGGCAGCCCCCCTGCCGGCTGCCCGTGCAGCGCCATTAGCTGCCTGCGACCCTTCCCCACCTCGGTCTCCCGTGGCGTGGCGGGGCTCGGCGGAGCCGCTGGCCTAGGTGCTGGCAGCGGGGCGGCGGGACGTGCCCGGGGCCGGGGGTCGTCTGCCCGTGTCACCCGTGACGAAAGGTCGCCGAACATGTGGGTCAGTGCGGCGCCTCCGGAGAAGGGGGTGGGTGCGGGGCGTGCCGTGCCGTGCCGTGCCGTGCCGTGCCGTGCCTCCCGAAGCGGGATCAGGCGGCCGGCGGCTGCCTCCTTTGCTCGGTAAGGGTTTATTGTTATCCGAGGATACATAGCGTTGCATGGATCTGCACGTCTTCTTGTCTCCCCCTTCCCCCTGCGTAGACTTCAATGGAGAAGAGCGAACGAAACTGCATCCCTTCCCTCTCGCAGAGCTATTGCGAGGGGACACGGGGAGGGATCGCATCCTTCCACTGGGCCACGCCATGCACATTTTTTATCAAAAGATCCCAAGCCTTCAGGCTATGTAACCCAGCTCTCCCCTCCTACACACATGCAGATACCAAGAAGTCCCTTGATCTTTAAGCACAGGTATCTACAGGTAAACACAGCATTCTGGCCACGTATTCTTCCCTTCAGGAAATTTTCTTCTGTGCGAACCACAGGTACAGCTCTATCAGTTACATGGGGATATAGAATAATATGCCAAAAGAATCTCTGAGAGCAAAAGAGAGTTCATTTGGCAGTACATCTCTCTCCCAAGCCGGTCTACTCTGTCCCTCCCAAGAGCACACGGGCATCTGTAGGAAAAGGAGACCTCTGGGGACTTCAGAATTGCACCACCGCCCCAGATGGAGGGACTGTGTCACCCCAGAGTAAATCTGAGGGACTGTGTCAAAGCCTGGTGCTGTGACACTTCTTGTCTGGGTGGGAAAGCCCTTTGCGAGCACTTGCAGGGAACCATCTACTCCTGCAGCAGCAAACTTTAAGCTACAGAATCCAGTTTCTGCTTTGGGAGTTAATTCCCGTATCTAGCCTATGTCTCTTAGCAGTCTCAAATGTCCTTATGACCTAGAGAAATCTCTTACGTGTCCACATGGCAAAGATCACTGCAATATTTCCCTTGAGATTCTTCAAGCTCGCCTGGATCACTGTCTCTGTAGCATATCAGGACGTGTATTGCCTCCATCTCCTGCCTTGCCCCTCTGCTCACGCCCACCCTGCCGAGGATGTTATTATCCTGCCAGCTGGGTAATTATTGATACGCCTTTTATCGATGTGTGTCCGAACCGGCAGCGCTCATTCTTGGTCTCTCTTCCCACAATGCTGTTGAAATAAAGAGCAAACAGGCATTTAGTAATATCCACTCTCCACTCCAAAACGTGGTTAAACCGTTGTACAAACTACAGGTGTTTGCTCCTGTGCCTGGCAGTGTTTTTGTGATCTGTGGCTTGGAATCTGTGTTGCAAAAAAAAAAACCAAACCCTGGTATAACTGAGCTGTTGCAAGTGTCATTCTCATATGAGACTATATATATGTTTATATATATATTTATAAATGTCATACAGTGGTGTGGGCATAGATGAAAACAGAAAATAGCGTTTGTGCTATGTCGATGGGATAATGATAGCTGAAAATTCACTTGGTCTGCAAACTGCAGTCCTTCAACACAGACCTTACTGGCACAGATGTTTGACTTCCCATAGGATAGCGATTTTTGGTTGGTGTGATGTATGTTCATTCTTGATGGTGATAGCTCAGTGGACTTCAGGGACCTATTTGTACAGTTAACTGAGGAGTTTTTCTTGCCCTGGTGTTACGAAGGCGTGTGCTAAGGGGGATTGCACAACTACGATTCTGGTCTCTGTGGGAGTCAGATATGAGTGTAGTAATACTGCCTGATGCCTGCTTCGAGTGAAACTTTTTACACTGCCTTGCTTTAGAACTGGCTTATTCTCTTGTCAGTCCTAGAGGCTGGATTTATTGAGGGTGGGATCCTTGAGTTTTATTTGGACTATTCCACCCAAGGAATTTTGTTCAGAACAATTCTTACTTGGCAGCCTAGATTTTTGGCTCCAGCCTTCCTGGAGTTATTGAGAGGATTCTTCAGACATATTTTGGGAAATCAGTGCTTTGAATTACTATGTCTGAGCTCTAGGACGTGGTTGGAAACTAACATCTTAGTGTGAGCAGAGCTTTGTGTTCTCTCTTCCAAGTGTATCTGGTTAGATTTTTAGAATTAGTTCAGCATACAGGCTCTGTATTGCCTTTCCAAGACCAGGTAGGTCCTAGAGAAAGGAGTGCTGTGCTTGTATTGGTTTTACCTTGGAATTTGCATGGAGCAGATTTTGAACTCAGAATTCAAGAGGTTTTAATTAGTGATAGAAAACTCATAATCAGTCACATTTAGTTTATTCACCACACAAGGGCCAGTGCAGGATTGTGCCCTGAGCTTGCTTGGGGCCTTTTTCCATTCCAATTTTAAGCAAGCCACATGATTTCTTCATCTCCCGCAGGGATGTTTTACTATGATCTAGTTAGATGTCATAGTTTGCACATGTTTAGTGATGTGCAACTTTACATTTTCTTTCCTAAATATGAGTTTTCTGGTTATTTCTCCCTGGGGAAAAGTAATTGAGAGGGTCGTAACAGAGCAGCTCCATATGTGATAATTTGAAATAGAGTCATAGAACATCTACAGAGGACACCAGAATGGCAATGATCACATTATGATTTCCTAAGGTATGGAAAAAGCTGAAAAGTGATCTTAAAAGGATAACCTGATATCCAGACACCTTCTCCACAGTCACATCTCAATGTCATACATGTGCTTTTTGTAATATGGCATCATAGCAATTACGCAATGAGAACTTGAGGTGGCTTCTTCCTCTGGTAATGGCTACAAGTCCTGCCTGTGTATTGGTGATACCCCATCATAGTTCCTAGAGAGCTGCCTAGAAACTCTCTTCGTAGCTGGGTCTCAGTTTCAGGGAATGTACAGGGGAATTTTCACTGAGGTTGCTGGAAAGTTAAGGCTGTAAAATCCGGCTAGGAACTTGTAGATATTTCAGTGCCAACCAACTGAATGCCAAAGATCAGCTTGATTGTTGTCAGTAACTGAGTTAGCCAGGTTTAGGGTTTCAGGTCTGCATAGGTGTCTGAGTGCATTTCAAGTGAACCTTTGACTCCAGCTTAGACATCTCCTAACACTGGCTGTTCTGATTAGTGTGGCAAGGTTTCTCTTAATTCCTTGAATGGATTTAAATTAATAGAAAGCTCAAGCTTGTTAAGCTCAAGATTGCTGTCTCTTTTTTTTCGGGTGATTTCTCTGATTTCTTTCCTGTCTTTGCACAGAAGCCTGCAGCAAACATGTTTTGTGAATGTGATGTAAAATGGTGGGGTAATATTCCAAGACATTACAAACTAATAGTACTTCTGGAGTGTGAGAGAAGAGAAACTAGAGTTGCTCACGCTGAGTGTGAGGAAAAGCTTTTTGACTGTGAGAAGTGTCAGGCACTGTAAGGGGTTTTCCAGAGAGGTTGTTCAGTATCCATTCTTCGAGGTTTCCAAGACCAGATTGGATAAAGCCCTGAGTAATCTGGTCTAACCTCATAGCTGACTCTGCTTTGAACCGGAGTTTGCACCTCAGGAGGCACCTTCCAACCCAGTTATCCTGTGATCCTATTCTTAGGGTCTAAACCCTGGAGTGGTTGCCTCTCTGAGTCAGGTTGGACCCACTGCTTTAGTCTTGCTCTGCCAGAGGAGCCGAGGTCTTCTGCATGTCATTAGTACACTCCTGCATGTTGCCCCCATCACCACTTTCCTTTCTCTACAGAGATTGCCATGTGTCACAGAATTCCTCACCATGATAACCCCAGCTGCCAGCTGAAGTCATCTCCGAATGTTTTTGGTCTGGCAGTTTTGCAAGAAGCAGCCCAAGTGACAGCTAGGCTCGTGCACCCAGCATCAGTCACTGACTGTGCAGACTGGAAAAGGCAGAGCTCTAAATTGTTCAGTCTCTGGGTCAGATGTGAGCTGCCAAAGCCTGGTACTTGGCGTGCTGGGCTCCCCTTCACAGGGAATGGTCAGTGTTCTGTCAGAGGCAGGAGTGCATACTTCACGTGTTGTTTTCCCACTGGATGATCTGTGCTAAGTGAAAGTGAGTGCCTCATAGCACCCACAGCAGGAGAGATGGAGCCAAAGACCACCCACTCCTAATCCAGCCACTTTAGATTCAGCAGAGTGGGAGTGTGGTAGGAGGCTGGCAGGAGAGGGGTAAAGCAGCTGGAGCAAGCAGTGAACATCCCCTGTCTTTTCCTCCTTACTTACCCCCCCACAGATCTGTCAGTGTGTGAAGGGAGATCTGGAATGGCGAGTGTGGTCTACACACTTGGAGCGTGAAAAAGTGAGACATCCACTCTGCATACATACCTCACACATACCAAGTATTTGTCAAGGTGTCCAGTTCCTCCCTCCTTCACCTTCAACATCTGAGTGAGTCAGTGAAAAGGAATAAAGAGAAGGAGAAGCCTCAGAAAGGAAATGGTAATGCACAAGGAGACTGAGTCATGAAAGTAGGGATATTTTCATTGAGTTGCATGCACACAGTTGGAAGGGGAGGGAGCACAGAGCTCCATAAAAAAAGAGAAACTGTAGGTGATGTGAGTAAAAGAGTGGGGATACATGAAAAGGGGCATCTGGCTATCTTATTCCTCTCTTACTTGCCATAGAGATAAACAGAACAGAGGGACAAAGGGACACCTTCCAGATCAGATTGCTTTGTGGTTGGTCTCGCTTCACTACTTGTATTTCTTCCCAGTCTGGCTTTTCCTCTTTCAAGCAGTTCTTAGTCTGATCACTTTTAGAAACTCAAGTGAAAAGCTCAGGGATGAGAACTTGTTTCTGCCAGTGAGATTCTGAACAGAGACCATCTCCCAGACCTAGCAGCCAGTTGTCCTGAAGGGTGTACAAACAGGTGATCTCTGAGACCTCCCTCCCTTGTCAGGGTTTCTGAAATACAGGTGAGTGGTTTCAAAGTCGTGGTGGGGAGAGGCTATCAAAGAGCATGATTGCATAAGCCTGGCTTTATACGGAAACAGTCCTAAAAAAATGTGTGCAAGGTAAGTGTGTGTCAGAAACAGTCCTTAGTAACAGAAAACAGTCTTTGGTATGTTGCTGATTGAGGTAAGACTTCTGTGTGTGTTCAATGCAGCAGATGTGATTTGAGGAACAGAGCTGAGGAAGAGCATACTGACTTTGTGAACTCTTATGGACAGTAATATTGAAAGAATTATGAGAGAAATTACAAAGGAGCTCATGAAAAAATGGAAATAATGAATTCGTCAGCATGATAGAGCCGGGAGTCTTAATTCTATAGACTGATGTGTATTGAAGCAGAAGTGAACTAATCAATAAATGTTTTAGGCCTGCTTTCTTGGGGAAAAGTAGAAAAAAATAGTTTTCAGCTAATTTAATAAGGTTATGCTCTCCAGCAGCAAACAGCTGTGATTTTAGACTGATACTTAGAACAACCAATTCAAGATAATGCACACTCATGAGTTTTTAAGCACTTGGATAAAAAGTCAAAGCTTTGTTTTATAAGGTTTTGAAATAGTGAAGAAGGTCTCAAGGGAAGAGCTGGGTGTTAGCACAACTTTAAAGGTATTGTGAGATGGCCTATGTATTTAATTTTATCAATTTGTTAAATTTTCCAATAAACTATTAGAAGGACAATATATCAGTGAGAATGGGCTTATACAAAACAGAGCCTGTCAAGCTAACCTAATTTCATGACTTTATGAGTCTCCCTACAGCCAAGTGCTTCTCTGATGGAAGTACCTTTACCTACAATTGTGGTAATGGAGGTAAAATATGAGATTGGTAAAAGATACAATCTCTAATCAGCTAGCAATCAGCCTAGCACTACATGATTCTTAGCTAGTTAATGTATGAGCACAGTACATTTTAAGTGCATCTCAATTCAATAGGTAACAAAATAGTAACAAGGAAAGAATCATTGTTGAAAAACCTGTGGCTCTAATTTTGCCAAGTACCATGTGATTTTAACATACTGCTCAAGATCCTGAGGGAGATCTGAAATACTGATAAACTCAGCAGTATCTGGAATGACTGGAAGAGCTGCTAAAAATGAAAGTAACATATGAAAGGGGTAAATCACTGCTACGGACCAGTTTGATTCATTTTAAATACTGACAGACAATGCATGTTTCAGGCTAACCAAACAGGAGTTCTTAGATCTAATGGCAGATCATGAATAGTATTTACAGAACCAGAACTCTGTGTTAGAAAGCAGTCACACAAAATAAGCTTATAGATATTGGAACTGGTAATCAGTAGATCAACAGCTACTACTGAGATGCTGCAGCCAAGGAAGCTGATGTGGTTTTTTGATCTTGAATATTGGATAGGAGGAGAGGAAAGCATATTTTCCTCTGCATTTGGCACTTGGGAAAAAAATATTTTTCATCTACTTTGTCTAATTCTATTATTATCACTTCGAGAAATACTGCAGAACTGAAGTATGACAAGAAAATAAACACAGAACTGTGAATAAAGACTTACAGAAGTGACTTGATTACAGTCTTTAAGTGTTTGAAGAAAGTCATCTGACTCTTCAACTGAGCAGAAAACTGTTAAGATGTGATAGAAGGATGGCAGATACATTCAGATTGAAAATGAGGCAAAAATCAAAAAGTAAAATTAATGAACTATTAGGATTATTTACTGAGCGTTGTACTGAGTCCTCTGTCACATGAACTCAATAAAATCAAGATTTTAAAAAATGCTCTAGTTCAAGCACAGCAGCACAAAGTATAATTAACAAAGGGAATACATTTAGCCTCTATTATTTTAAGGAGGTCAGATTAGATGATCAGGATGTTTCTCTGTGAGTTTAAGATACACTTTCAGGAGTATACCAGACTTTTAAATGAAACATGATTTTTATATCCCAAAATGAATGCGGCTGTATTTGCAGATGCTGATCAGATGTGGCTCATGGGGAAATTTTCAGTTCAGAATTTCCAAAGTGTGCCGGAGAAAATAGTTTGGAGACCCAAATGGTGAGCATATGGACTGACATTCCACATGGGAAAAAGAGTTTTAGGGTTTATACTAGTGGCCGTTCACGTTCACTGGCCAGGATGGTGACAGAAAGGTGTGACAGCCAGAGAAAGATCAAAGAGGCTGTGAAGGCAGGAAGCTCGGCAGGCTGCAGATTAAATGTTTACTTCAGGAGCTATTCAAAGACTTGTAAAAGGCAAATAACTTGCCTTATGCAAGGACTATTAGGAGTTAGTGCATGGTGTTACTACTAAAGAGGCTTCAGGTGACTCAGAGGGATTAAGACCATAGCAGAACATCACCACCCTCTGTCCCCAGCCTCAAAAACCCAACAATTTTGTATCTGTTAATTGTGGTAGAAGTTGTGGAATTTTATCCTGTGGAACTTCTCCTTGTTGGAGATGCATCACATCAGCTTCAAATCGAAGCATCTCTGACGTTGGAGAGTAGGTAGACAAAAAAATGGTCAGATGATATTCATGCAAGGCTTCTGGAGAAGGCTGAGGCTGAAAGAGCTGAACTGCAGATTGTTATCTCTAATGCTTTCCAGTTGCTTTGGTACAAGAAGATTGAAAGGTAGATTATGTGATGCCAGGTTTTAAAATGATTTTGAGATCTGGAAAACTACAAGCTAGTAAACAAGATATGCCTAGGAGGCAAGCTAATAAACATTACTCTGAAGAACAGAATTAGTGCATGCATAGACAGATAAGATGTACTGAGAAAGAGTTAACCCTGCTGCTGGTAGTGGATATCACAATTTATAAATCTTAGAAGGGGTCAACAAGCAATATGGACAAAGGAGGTCCAGTGGCAATAGTCCACTTGGATTTGCGAAGTACATTTGTAAAGGTCACTCACCCCAGGCTGTTAAAAGACATGAATCTACTGTTGAATCAGAGAAGTTCTCTAAGTAGCTGGGTGAAGATAGGAAATAAAAATTAGCATGAAATGGCAGTTTTTCACAGGGGTATTTTTTTTCAGATTTGTTTATGTCCATAAATGATACAAATATTTTTTTTTTTTTTTTAGATTTATGCATATCCATAAATGACATGAAAAGGGGGGAGGGGTACATAATGAGGTAACAAAGAATGAAAATAAAGTTGTCATTTCGGGGAGCAGGCAAAAAACCTGCATGGAGTGATTTGAAAAAGGATTTCACAATATTGAATTATAGGTCATTTGATTTCACCATATCTAATGACAGAAATTATGGGTGAAATTTGATGTGGATAAATGTAAAACGATGACCACAGGCAAAGCAATTCTAGAGTTACATTTGCAATGATGCAGGTTCTGATACATTTACCATGCAGGAACGAGATCATGCGGTTATAATGTGTGGCTTAGTGCTTAGTACCACTAAAAATGCCAATCAAATGTTAGCAATTAGGAAAAGAGTAAGAGAATAAAATGAGAAACAGCATTACACTATACATCTATCCATATGGTTCCCTTATTCTGATCCTTTGTAATGCCTTGACCCTAATGGTCTGTTCCCATTTCACAAAGGCCATAATCAAACTGGGGATGATTCAGAAAAGGGCAGGAAAGACAATCAAAGGTATCATGTGGCTAATATGAAAGGAGCTGTTTAAATAGGGATTTCTCAAGTATGGAAATGAGATGGTTAAGGATATGATAGATATCTGTAAAATCATGAATTTTCTCTGGGATAGGAACAGCATGGAGGAAATTATGAGGGACGACAATTTCATTATCAATTTTAAACCAAAAATTGATAATTGAGTCTAAACATCAAATGAAACTAGCAAATGGCAAGTTTAAAGCAAATAAAAGTCAGCACTACCTCATGTAACACAGAACTCAGTTGTGGAAGTACTTGACAGAGGATGCTACAGGTATACTAAAAGACCTTTTTTTTTATTTAAGGAGTGAACAGATGAATCCTTTAAAGATGACTAAGTACAGAGGCAATGTCTGTCTTGGGAACTACTTGAGGTGTAAACTGTGACAGGTTAGGACAAATATAATGGGAAAATATCACTGCTATTTCCCATGTTTGAATTGTTCCCTGTCTTTCTTACACATCCACACCCACTTGAAGGCCAAGCTGATACCCATCCCAAACAAATACTAAATATCTCCTTTCCCACCACTTCCCAAAAGAAGAGAATGAAGAAAAGAAACCAGAGAGGAAAAAAACCAACCCAATCACTGAGGAGTAGAGGGTGGGAAGAAGAAAACAATAAGAAAAGTGAACAGACTAACAGGCTAAAACCTGGAAAACAGGGAACCAAGGGGAACAGTGAGGAGAGCACCCCTGTATTTCCTGTGACATCCAGGAACTGGTAGATGCTGCCTAGTGATGCCCTGCCCAGAGCACAGGAATAGAAATAGCACTGTTAGTTGCTGGGATCTTGGGATTTCCTCCTTCTGGAGATGGACATATCCAGCTTGGTGAGAAACAGGGTAGTTGATAAAGAGGACCCAGAATTAAGTGGGTCTTGAGGTAGAAACTGTGGAAGTAAAGATGAGAGAAGTGCAGCCAGAACTAAAATTATAAGTTCTGGAGGAGACAGAAGACTGGCATGTGTGGTGTGCCAGTCTCCCTCTGACTGCAGGAAAGGCATGACTTGGGGAATCATCTGGAGAAACTTGTGCCTTCTGCTTGATGAAAGACTTTCCCAATGGTCCATTGAATTAGCTCAAAGTAGAAGCTGCCACTGGGGTTCTTCATTCTCTTGTGACAATGGGTGGTTCTACAGCTGTGTGTCATCATGGGTCTAAGGGGTTGTGAACCCTGTGTTTGGGTTTAAGGAGGAGGTTGAACAAATGATGTGGATGGCTGTTCCCTTGACAGTGGGGTAGCCCTTGGAGAACAGAGGGGCCTCTTGAACAGTAAGTACCTCCTGTGTAGGTGTGGATGCCCTCAGGGACAGCAGGAAAAATCATGGGCTGGGGTTAGGGGTCAGTGTGATGTTGTTTGTGGTGGTGAGATGTGGCCTCACCTGAGCAGGTGCAGGGCTGGGCATTCAGTGCCTGCAGCTCTGCCTGGTGAGCTCAGCCCCTGCAGCCTCAGTGCCAGCAGCTCTTTGTCATTTTCTCCAGTTGCTTAGGGAGCTCTGGAGTTCTGTCTGGTGAGGACACCTGAAGCCCTGGTGGTGGCTTTCTAGGATTGGGAACAGTTTCTCTTACAAGATATCTTCTGGAAATACAATACAGCAGAGAGGAAAGAGACCAGGAGTTTCCTGGAGTGTGTGTAAGAATTTCCCAACACAGCTGGTGAGTGAGCCAACTAGGGAAGGCACCTGCTGGACCTGTTGTTTGTGAACAGAGAAGGACTTGTGGGTGATGTGGTGGTTGGAGGCTGTCTTGGGCATAGCCATCCCGGAATGAGTTTTTGATTCTCAGAGCAGTAAGGAGGGGGGTCAGCAGAACTGCCACCTTGGAATTATGGAGGTCAGACCTTGGCTTGTTTAGGAGACTGTTTCACAGAGTCCCTTAAGAGGCAGTCCTGAAGGGCAGAGGAGTCCAGGAAGGCTGGACACACTTCAAGAGGGTATCCTAAAGGTGCAGAAGCAGGCCCTCCCCATGTGCTGAAAGATGAGCCAGTGGGGAAGAAGACCAGCCTGGCTGAACAGAGAGTCTGAAACTCAGGAAATAAAGGGGCAGGCCACTCAGGAAGACTACAAAGGATGTACAAAGGAGGTTGTGCAGACAGAAAATTAAAAAGGCCAAAGACCAACCAGAATTTAGTCTGACCACTGCCATAATTGGCAATAAAAATGTTTCTCTAAATGCATAAGCAGCCAAAGGAGGACTAAGGAGAATTCTTCATCCTTTATTGGATGTGGAGGAAAATACAGTGACAAAAGATGAGGAAAAGGCTGAAGTATATACTTTGTTTTTGGGGGAGAGTGGTAACAGGGAGTCAGCAGCTTCAGTGCTTCCTGTCTGGCTCTGACTACTGCTGCTGTCCCAAAAGCAAATGTTTTGTGAGGATTGTGACCAAGTGGGTGATGGCTGTGGTGGAGAAGGGTGTAGCCATCTGGCTGTAAACTGTGGGGCTGCCAGGGTGATACCCCACAGCTGAGGCAGGGCAGGTAAGGAGAGTGGTGCCTGAAACTCACAGGCTGCTACTGCCCCCACGTTCTGGTGTTTGGAGCAGGCTCTTGTTTTGTCCATTCCACAAGAGGGATCAGGAGCATCCCTGAGGTGTGATCTGCTGGCTGACTCTTGAGGAGCACTGGGGGTGGTTCTTCTTCCCCACTGTTAAGGATGAAACTACAGCACAATGATGGCATGTCTAACAGTATTCCTGTGCTCCAGGACAGTGCTCATGTGACGTGCTGGCTACAGAGGGATTAAAATTTAAACACGTATGGAGAGCAACGTATGAAACTGCCTGCTGCATATTACTTCTGTAACACTGGCTACAGGCCAGCCAGAGAGGGCTGCTACCTTGGTTCATATTGACATTTTCATACTTACTGTGCTGAGTGAGGCCCCTGGGGACACATTCTCTGCACTTCAGAAGAGCAGTGAAGAATGAGGATAAACCCATCGCTGCTGTTCATGCTGGCTGATACTTGTTCTGCAAATGAGACAGTGCTCTGAGGTTTGGGTTTTTTGGAGTTCGTGTTAATTGGATGTGTTTCATTTTGCAGTACCTCCTTAGCCCAAATGACATGATGGCTGCTCAGGGCAGAACTGCTTGTGTCTAGCATAAGGCTCTCTGCTCATCTTTTCCTTAAAGATATGCAGTAGCCTTTAGTGATGGTTTGACAGTGTTTCCAGTCAAGAAGAAAAATGTAGGTGTTAGGGCTTTGTTCATTAATTCTATCTCCTGAACAGCTCTGAAAAAGGACCTACCTGCAGGGAGAGGTAGAATGGTCTGGAAAAGTACTCAAATTATCCGAATCCAAAGCAAAGGTCCTGAGAACTGCCCATCTGACTCCTAATTTTACGGACGTTTCAGAGTTGTAGGTGTTCCCATTTTTTATCAAAAATTGAAAAGGCACCTGTTTTGTGGAGACCAAGACATTTCTGTGCCTTGATGAGGACCAAACTGTTCAGCTCTGTCTCCTCCACAAAACCAGTTTTTTCTCTGTTTCCCTTCCACAAGTGACCGTGTTGGTAGGTGCCAGCAGCAGATAACTAATTTTTATGTTTCCTTCTGCGGTACAAGCTAGAATTCTGGCGGAGTTAGGTGAATAACTTGGGCTGATGGATTTTTCAGCTTTACCTAAGAGAATCTGAATGCTTCCTTCAGAGGTTCACCTCTGGTGACAGAGGTTTATTCCTTTCCTTGATGGCCTTTTGGATAGCTTTGATTGGCTCTGTGTAAAGCAGGCGGGGGGGAGAGGGTTTCTATGGTTATTCTAGCCACCCATCTGTCAGTCCTTCCCAGTAGCTTCAACTGCTTTAATTTCAACCACATTTGACAAGGCACGATGATGTTGTGTTTGACAAAGATACAGACTCCCACGAGTATCATGAAAATTGGTATCAGGGAGAGAACAATTTAAAGGCTGATCATAATTACTGCAATTACATTTGTTGTTTTCTTAGTTGTTCAGGGGAGAAAAAAAAGGGAATGGAAAGGAGTAATTGAACCATTTACTCTAAATATTCATCTTTACCAACATTAACGTTGGCTACCAATATCAAATGACAAGGTTTCTACTCTCTGCTGAAAAGTAACATTTGATAAACAGAAGAAAGTGTGCTAACGGGGGATAATAGCAGTGCTGGAAAGTCATTGCTTAATTAAAATGTTTCTTGTGTTAATTGGCATGACACATCAGAAGGCAAATAACACAAATACTTATTTGGTATATGGTGTAGATCTTCGCCAGCATGATGTTCGGAAGGGAAGAACAAAATTTAAGACTCTCAAACTCTCTTAATCTATTTGGTGTGGCACAAAATAGAGAAGACAAATTGGAGATGATGTTTAACATCCAGCACAGAAGTTACAACACAATAGATTATTAAAGGCTATAGATGCAGATTAAAGTCATAGATGCAGAGAAGCCTGATTCAAGCATGGACCTTGGTAAATGAACAAAATGCAGGCACAGGTACCAAATATAGAATCAATTAATGCACAGTGGAAACAGCAATCGAGAAAATGTCAAGAAGAGACCCAAGGAGAATGGGCTGGTTGAGATTAAGTTTTGAGTAATTCAAAACAAGGTGAATTTCTTATGATCACAGAAATGCAAAGAAACTGAAAATTTATCCAACTAAGGAGCTCGGTGTCTCCATGGTAAATTAAGGTATATGGCAAAATGAGCTACAGAAATAGTAAAAAAGTAGTACTAATAGATCAGCAAGGTGAGGTCCAGTCATCCAGATGGTTTTTCTGATTTTTCCAGTGCCTTCATCACAATGGTCACTTTGCTTGGGAATGCTTACTGCACACATTCCCGAATTTCTGAGAGTCCGAAGTTATGATGTCCAAAAGCCCCCAAATAAAGCAAGAAGTGGGGAAAAGGTATTTTATTTTCCCCACATGTTTTCCTCTTTAAATGCTTTTCATCTTTATTATTTAGAAAGGCTTGACTTAAAAATGAATCTTGATTTTTACCTTAACAGTACTGTAAGAGGGATGATATTTGATGATATTTTCCCCCAAACACTTAAATGACTTGAGTTAGAAGGTTACATCAGTTGTAATGGAGACATTTTTTTCTTATGACTGTTTTTGCAGACTTCGTTTTTTATCTCATTTGAGTTAAAAAAATACAAAGTTGTTGTGATCTGAAATAGTGTGGCTTAATGTATTTCTACAGCTTTCATTTCTCCTCTCTGCTTCATGTAATCAGCTTCCTATTTTTTCTACAGCCATCTACTGTCTTCCAAAACAAGGATGAAATCTGTGATGTTAAAAAACCCCAAACCAAATAATAATTTTTTTTTAAAAAATGAAAACATCTTTTAAAAGTTCAATGAAAATAATCCCCTCTATATCTTTTCTATACACACCATACAGAAACAATGACAAAGAAATCAAAAGCCAGTTATCTTTCAACTTTCATCACCTCATTTCAGAACATCTAAATGAGAAATTTGATAGCATGTTTGTAAAAATTCCACTTTAAAGTTAGCTTTATGACCCACTCATTTAAAAATTTTTATCAGCTCTATATGGAGAAGAGCAAATAGTATTCTGTAAGAGGTGATTGATCATAGAATTACAAATGGAATAGTCATCATGATTAGCAGAAGCTGGAATGGAAGATGGATAAGAAAAATTATACTGGAGAAGAAACATACCATTACAAAAGAAAAAAAAATCTGTACTAATTGCAGGGAGAAAGGGGTTGACAAGGGACTGGGTAAAAGGAATACTAATTTACAAAGTACTGCTTTCAGTTTCTGTTTTCCCACTTCACTCTCCAAATTTTTTTCTGATTTTCCATGTTTCTTTCCTTCCATCTGTCAGAGAACTTGTTTTTTTCATGTCTTGATCTAACATGGGTTAATGTTGCTCCTGCTGTTTCTAGCAGGAGAGAAAAAAACCTACTAACCTTTATCCAACTTTCAATAAGAGGAAGTAATGCTGCCCCAGGCCCAACATCAGTTAGAACACAGACATTTTCTTTTCGAACAGTGTGTGATGCTGTAACTTTTCAGCAGATATGACTGCATTTAAAACCATTTAACAGATGTTAAAGAGTTGTTTTCTCTCAATATATTTCTCTCTTAGAACCTGTGAAACTGTTTAGATGAAGAATTTCTTTTCAAAAATTATTCAGTCTTTATAGAGCATGCAAAATCACATATTAGTCATTCTTTTTCCCTGAACTAGGTAGATGAGCTGTTTCAACTGGAAAGAAACAGTAGTAAATAAATTCTGTAGTTCTTTAGTTCTGCTATTACAGAACAGGTGTGGACTTTGAGACAAATAGTTGTTTGATGTTCTTCAACCATTTGATGCTACCATCTGCCAGAATAGTATTAATATTCAGCCTGGACAAGAGAAAGCTCCTGGGAGACCTTACAGCACCTTCCAGTACCTAAAGGGGGCCTGAAAGCTGGAGAGGGACATTCTACAAGGGCATGGAGGGATAGCAGCAGCAGAAGTGGCTTCAGAATGGAAGGGTTGGTTTAAATTCAATAATGAGAAGAGATTCTTTACTGTGAGGATGATGAGGCACAGGCACAGGTTGCCCAGAGAAGCTGTGGGTGCCCCATCCCTGGCAGTGTTCAAGGACAGGTGGGATGGGGCTCTGAGCAACCTGGTCTGGTGCCTGCATGGTCCCTGCCCATGGCAGGGGGATGAAACTAGATGATTGTTAGGGTCCCTTCCAACCCAAACCATTGTGTGGTTCTATGAATATTTTCCACATTCTAACACTTCAAGAAACCATCAGTGGTCTTGCAGCATTGAGAGCAAAGGCTGAGTGTCATCTGCTGGACTTTGAGGCTGTCAAGTCGCATGTACTGAGCAAGAGGCTCCTCTTTCTTTGTTTGGGGCAGAGGTGTCTTTGCAATGCATGCCCAGAACGGTGCTGCAGCTTGCAGTATGTGCCAGGGTGGCTCAAGACTTTGAGAAAGGTCACAGAATTGTGCTCAGAAAGAGCTGAGAGTACAGGAAAAAGACCTTGGGTAGACAGAGATAAAACAGGTGTGACACTGTTACCTGCACTGAAGGGTTCTGTACAACTGCCTTCTGCTCTGGAGAGGTGACATCTCTCCTGCCTCTCCAGCATCCCTGTCTTGTTCAGTTCTGTGGCAGGAATGCCCCAGCTCTCCCTTTCTAGTGTGTAGGGTGGCAGGTGGGGGGAAGGAGCAGAGAAGGAAAAGGCAGCTGGATCCCAGTATGCAGGGGCAGGTTCCTGCTTTGCTCTTTGCACCAGTTTCCTCCTCCCACTGACTTCTGTTGGATGCTCAGTTCACCCTGATTGCAGTCAGCCCCTCCACTCCTTCCCCTCTAGGTGTGCACTTCCTGGTAGTGTTCCCTCCTTCCCTTTACCCCTTCCCTCTTCAGGTGGACTGAAGTACAAGTATATTCTGTTCTGAGCCATAGCCAGACCTTACAGCTGATGCACCTGGGGCTGTCAGCTGGGCTTTCACAACTCTGCCTGGAACTTCCCTTTGCCAGAGAGACCTCTAGCCCTAGAGGGTTTACTGGGACTCCAGATGTAAGAGGCTGCCAGCTGTGGTGGCAACAGGCAGCTCACAAGTGGCCCGTTAAGCCTTGCTCCTCTTGCTTGTGTTCAGAAGTCCCCAGATCTCCCTCTCTTGCTTTGCTGAGGTTGCCAGTCCAGTCAGTAGCAGTGCAGTCAGCAGGAGCTCAGTGAGGCCCAGTACATGCACATGCTTGTCAGGAAACCCAGTGAAGAGGATCACAGCCCTGAGAGGTGGTGTTTGTCGTGCTCCTCATAGCCATGTCCTGCCTTCCCCTGAGGTCTGGCTGTCTCTGACCTCTGTGCTCACCTTTGCAGTACAGGAATCCTTTTTCTTCTGAGTTTCCTGAATTGCAAGGAACTGCAACTCAGGGAACAGCAGCTCTACTCAGCCTAGTTAGAAGCTTTTGGGGGATGCTATTAAAGTGCTTGGTTCTAATGATCCTGATGAACAGAAATGTACTTTGGATGTGAAGGAAAAAAATGTCCCTTAATGGATCTTCCTGCACAGAAGCAGAGATTTGAGATGTGAAGGTGTGGTGGACACCACAATATGCAAATATTGTTGTCTTTCTGGTGTTTTTCATATTGCCATGTTTAGCATTTTGAGGGGACAAAATCAGGTTTTTTGCATTTTGATTTCTAGCTGATGAATGCCTCAGGTTTCCCACCCTTGAGTGGCTCCATGGCTCCTGCAGGCCTGTATGGGGTGGAGGGCAGCATTGTTCACGTGTCAGAAGATTTGTACTGGGGAAGTGCAGTGATGAGCACTCTATAAACGTGCCAGAGCTGCTTAGAATGAGCAAGGGGCTTTGCATATGTCTGTGGAGGAGAAATTTGCTATAAAAAGTAAAAAAAAAATGTTAGAAGATCATGAAAGTAGAACCATTCACATTTCAATACGAACAGACTAGACCTTGCTGAATTGATCCCAGGAACAGATGATCATTTTGACAGCTACATTTCTTGACAGATTCTAGGAGAGTCAGGTTTAAGGACAGTACAGTTGTAGGAACAACTGCATGGCATGAGAGCAAATAACTTTAACCAGAGTTTGAGGATGGCACACAGGCTTGAAGGCACAGCAAATTGCTGACTGCACAGAGCAGTCCTGGTTACCTGGCTGACTACTTACATGTGCTTTTTAGCATTTTGTTTCACTTTCAAATAAAATAATTAAATATTATTAAATTTAATAATATTTAATTATTCAATCTTAATAAAATTTTATCATTTCTATTTTATGTTATTGGTATTTCAAATTTGAAATGGTGTGAAAAAGGTCTCTTATCTTGCTGAGGATGGCAAAGCAAAGGCTCCAACAACTCTAAGCCGATGTCCAACCAATTCAAACCATGACAGTGAAATGTGTTTTTAAGGGATGATGGTTTAATATTGAAAGGGGATATTAAAGGAATTGGTTCTTTCCCAGTCACACATCCTGACTGGATGAATCTGTACTTTAGCCAAACATACATCATGCTTGAGAAAAAACACAAGTGACTAGTCTTCATATGGAGATAGCTATGAGAAATGTAATAGTTGATGAGGTAGAGGTGGTCTGCTTAAAAATGGAATATCTGATTTGAGTCTGATGTGAGTTTAAACTCAATGATTCTCCTGCCTTGCTTAGCTAGGTTGGCTTAAGACTGATAGAACAAATTGTAGTGGCATTCAGAAGCCTGATCAGATGTGTTCCCACAGGAAACGAGGTGATTGCAGTAGACTGGAAGGGACTGAAAGATGTGGACCAAATCAATATGGACAGCACGAGTTCACTGCATGGCAGCAGCTTCCATCGACCTTCTACTGAGGTGAGTGCCTGGCCCAGAGCTGCTGGGATGAGAAAGTTCAGATTCTGAGTTCAGAAATGGGTGTTGTGCATCACTGAGGCATCTGTGAGAGGACAGGAATGCCAGTGAGCTCCTGAGGATCATACCTGGGTAGTTTGGCTTGCTCTGAGTAGAATTGAGTCACTCCCTTCACAAGATCCATAGTGAGTAAGAATTTGCAAATGAAAGTGCTTTTTAAGCAGTCATGATGGGAGTGGAACACAACATGAGAAAAACAGTGACAGTTCTGACAAGCCTGTGGGTCTGCATTCCTTGAATAAGGGATTCACATTGGAATGTCCAGCACTGTGTCTGTCCCAGCTTCTGCAGCACAGCCATTAGATCTTTTGAAGAAATACTTTTGTCTGCATTTTAAATTTTACAGATGCATTCACTAGTAACTCACAAACAATTGACTTAGCATGCAGTATTTTAAGGGCTAGTTCATTGAATTATTGCAGCTTCTGCAATCTTAGATACCTGAATTTTCAGCTTTGTAAGGTTCAGAGTATGCAATGATGATTAATAGAAAGATAAAATCTATTTTAAATGATACTTAAAGAATCACAAATAATGTTCACAAATAAGTTTAATAAACACCATACGGTTTGCAAAGCCTTGAAAAATGTTAATAGGTATATATATATATATATAGGTATTTTTATTTTGTTTGTGTACCTTGCTGGCTTGGAAAGTACCTCCAAGATGCTTAGAGTTTCGTGGGGGTCTGGCAGAAATTGTTGGGCCCAATCTTCTATGGAGAATTCAGTCAAATCAAAGCAGATCTAAAAGTCAATGAGCATATGCCACACCTCAGTGAACATTTTGATTTATATGAATGGATACCATAGGTGTAACATGAGTCATCTAAATTTTCCTGAGTGTTTCCATCCCCAAACCCAAGATGTTGAGATGTGAGTCCTCCCAGCTGAAGGAAACACACTCTGAATTGGTACTGTGATGGCTGATGTGGGAAATGTTTCTGGTTTGCAAGGGGCCAGTGTGTCAGAATGAACAAACCAAAACACTGCAGGAGAAAATAATTTCATCAGAATTGAGTTGCTTGCTGTAGAACGCTCAAAATACAAAGGTGGTGTAGCTCCTCCTTGTGTTAACCTCACAGTGGTGCAACCCACATTTAAGAGGGGAGCCTTGTGAAAAGGTTCTTTTCTCTTTCCTGCTCTGTCACCCCATTCACTATTTCACCTTCAAACACCGTGGCACCATAACCACCAGCAGGGACTGAAATGGTTTTGAAGGACACTAATTTTTTATAACATACCAGATAAAGCAGTGCCTGTTGATTATGGCAAGCTACTGGAGTTGCATGGCTGCCTGCAAGTTGTTTGTTATGCTGACGTGGTGCCATTCTTTGCTTTCTTTAGCAAACACGGACGGATTTCTCCTGGGATGGTATCAATGTGAGTATTCACTGCGTCACCTTTCCAGTTTCTAGTCATAGGAAGACCAGGATTTGTCTGATATTGGATACAGTGGAGACCAGAATGGGAACGTGACTGAAAGTCCTTAGTGCTGCTGAAATTCTGGGAGTTGTCTACGATTCAGAGGATGGTGATAGATTTTTGTTTGCTACTGAGCCTTTTGCTCTCTGGCAGGTATTTCGATCTGTAGGTGGCTATTGAATTGCTTTCATCATTTTGGGGACAGATGTGTGCTATTTCATATGTTCTGTTCTTGAGATTTCTGGCACTGCCACATAAGAAAGGTGTCTGTCCAGCATATTTTAAAAAATAGTAGTCCTTGATTAGAGCATCATTTGATTTTCTCCAGGAATTTGAGAGAAATGTCTCCCTCATTTTCAGTTGCACACAGAAGTAATATAATTCTTTATGTCTCCTAGGGTAGTTGATGAATACCAGTTAACTTTAGCTAAAAAGCAGATGAGAAACAAGGAAACATTTTAATTACACATGTTCCTTTTGCTCTTAATACCTGTGCCATGAAAATATTTTTTTTCTTTTTGACTAATGCAGAAACCGCATTGTGAAAAGGGAATAATGCATATTTGTTCTACTGGACTTTTAAAAAGGGTACTTACAGAATATTTTCACATAAGTTAACGTTATAGTTTTGTACACTTGGAAGGCCAGGATTAGCAGCTCCATTTTGAGAATTATAAGTATTTTCAAATTCCAGATTCTTTCAAAACTTTTAAAATATCTGCAGCTTTCTTCTTTACTGTGATTTGAAAGTACTTGGGACATTGAATATAATTTTTAACTAAATCTCACCTGGCTGATGTCTCTTTCATTGTGGCAGTTATGGCTTGGGGTGTTTTGCCCAGGATCAGTTACAGAAACAAATTGTGTTGGAAAGTAATGGTGCATGCAACAACTGTCTAGAAGAAATTTGTCATTTTTTTTCCCTCACTGCACCTATGTCTAGCTGAAAGCCAAGTACACAAGGTCATGTTTCCTTAAAGAAAGTAGAAGCCAGTTTCCTTACTTGCAGTTTCCCATTTTCCAGCCCATACAGAATCCGTGGAGCTCTTTCATGAGGCAGCTCTTACCCAGTCCGTAGATTTCTTTGGTTCTGAAGCTGGATCATGAATTCTCTTCCCTTCCCGTTCCTGCCTTCATGTCACAGCTCTTCAGCCTTGCAGTAGGAGGAGACCTCTGCAATTTACTTTCTTTTTTTGATGAGTTCCATGAGGCAGCTCACAGCACAGCCCCCAGGCTGTTTTGGAACAAGTGGGTGGATACTGAGCAGGAGTACCCAGGCAGGAATGACCAGTGGGGGCATATATGGACTTTCTCCAACAAGCTTCATCACCAAAGGAAATGCATCATGGAACAAGGGCTGTGCTCTCACTTTTTACTGTTCTTCTTCTGCTTTCTGATTTCTTCAGCTCACGTTACACACGGCACATGCCTTAGCTGCTGCATTTACACTCAGTTTCCAAAAAAACCTCACCTCTCATGTTTTGGCAACTGACTGGAATTATACACAGTGCAAGATCTTTACAATGCCTTCCTTTGCCTCAAATTATTTCACTGCCAGTTACTGCTCCACTCACTTTTTGTGAGATCTGTGCCTCTGACAAGTGTTTGTTTTGTGTCAGGATTTAAAATTTCCAGTGTCGTAGTCACTACTTTGAGTACCCTTGTGTTTGAAACATTCTGGCCTTGATTTTCAGAGAGGTTGAAATGAAGAGCAGAAGCAATGTTTATTTAGCCCTTGTGAAAGTTAAGCCTCATATGCAATGCCTGGCATCTCTGAAGAAGCCTGATGAATTCATCTTGAGAGATTATTTTTGTGATGATGTTTGTGATGGCTGCATGTCCCAACAGTGCCCTGTCCTTGTTATTCAGGGACTGAGAATAAACATAGAAAAGACAGTCACGAAAGTTAAGCAGAGCTTTAGACTAAATTTCTTTACAGATGTAGGTGCTTGAAGCAGGACCAATCACTGATAAAGTCATGATTATTTTATTAAGACTGTATAAGAAGAAACAAAAACTCCAGAGTGACGTTTAAAAATTGGTAGTAGGATGCATATATGATACATTACTGTGGCCTGCCTATTGCACTGACAGCTCCCCACTGCAAGATCCCTGAACTGTCCATCAGCCATGTCTTGCATCTCTAACAAAGAGCTGGGAATGGTGCAGCATGTCTGTGGAGCACTGGCAGCTGCCAACAGGAGGCTTCTGACAGCCTCTTTCTGCCTCTCCCTCTGGCCTTCCCTCAGTCAGTCCCAGTGCTGTGCAATATCCAGTCCTGGTTAAATAGCCTCTAATTTTTCCTCTCCTTTTGTTCTTACTGCTTGCTTCTGCTCCTCATCTTCCAACTACCTACTGTTTTCTCACTTCAATTCACTTCCTTTTCTCCTTCCTGTATATCATTTCTCCATATTCTCTCTCTTTTCAGCTCTCCATGGAAGATACGACCTCCATCCTCCCCAAGCTGAAACGCAACTCCAATGCTTATGGGATTGGGGCTTTGGCTAAATCATCTTTCTCTGGTGAGGTCCTCAAAATTTGACTTTAGTCTTGGCAGCTTCTCTCCACAGGCCTTTGTGCCTCTTCCCATATCTCTCTGTCACTCTCACAACTGCTCCTTTCTGGCTTTCGCCTTTTCATGGCCTTAGGGGAGTCTCCACCACCGTGGTCCTAAATACAGAAATCTCACAGTTGTTGCCCTTTTAAAGAACAGATTTGTCTTACTCCGGTTGGCTTCTCACCGTGCACCCCTGCTCAGACATCTTCAATTGCTTCCCCTCAGTCTTGGGTTTAACCCCATTTTCTGTTTCTTAGTTTGTTCACTTCCAGGCTTCATCCTTCATGCCCAACTCTATCCTAAATGGATTCTAGGCAAGGAAGGAAATGGTCTTTCACATTTGGGGTTCCCCTTTTTCCCCCCCCTTCTGAGAGTTTGTGCAAGGAAAGATGGAGAAACTCCCCTGGAGAGTGATGCAGTGCAAGGTGGGAGACACCCAGCCCTAGTCACGCATCCTGTCAGGAAAGGAGGGGAGAAGCCGCACTTCTAAGAGAGGTAAAAAGCAGGGCCGGGAGCGCTGGAGCTGTGTAATAGCCCTCCCTTGTTTCCCGATGTCTGGCCCCTTAGGGATATCCCGCAGCATGAAGGACCACGTGACGAAGCCGACGGCGATGGGGCAGGGCCGCGTGGCCCACATGATCGAGTGGCAGGGCTGGGGCAAGGCCCACAGCCAGCAGCAGCAGCACACGCACGAGGCCGCGCGCAAGGACGCCGACGCCTACTCCGACCTCAGCGACGGCGAGAAGGAGGCCCGCTTCCTCGCAGGTAGCCCTGCCTTTTTTGGCTTTTTTTTTTTTTTTTGGCGTGCGGATTGGAGGTTTGGGGGCGCTTCAGAGTGGAATCCCTGAGAGACCAAAATGCAGGAGCTTGAGAAAAAGCCTGGGGCTGTGGGTGGTTCAGGTGGCTGAAGTAGAGAGAGGCTTTGATGGTTGGGATATTGCCAGTTGCGAATGCAAGGTGGAGAGGGTGAGGGCCCGTTGTAGGTGATGGGTGTTGCTGAGATAGGAGCAGAGTGGGGCAGTGTGACCAAAAGATGGGGAAAGGATGATGGCGAGAAGTGGAAACTTGAATGCATCTTTGCTTCCCTTCCTCGTCTCCTTTGGCACAGGAGTGATGGAGCAATTTGCTATTTCTGAGGCGACTCTCATGGCCTGGTCCTCCATGGATGGTGAGGACGTGAGTGTAAACTCAAATCAGGACAACCCAGCAAGCAACTACTCTGAGAACTATCAGGAGCTGATGGAGAGCCAAGGTGAGCTCCAGTGCTTCTTGCTCATCTTAAGACACGCCCTTCCTGCTCTGGTTGTCTCTTTTGTTGCTCTCTTTTGCTCTACCCTCTTTTACTCTGTAGCCCCAGACAGATCTGCCAGTCACCCCTGTTTGTGGGGCTGTCCAGGGAATCTAATCTTAACAGGGAGTTTCCAAAGCCCAGATCATTTTGCCCTTTTAGAGCACAACTGTGGAAAGCTACCAGCTCTTGCAGTCAGCTGTGGGTATAATCAAGGCCACCTGCCAATTGCCCAGAACTGTGTTTTCTCTTTGCCCTCCTTCCCTCTCAAGGATTCATCCACCCTGTGCAGTACGGTGCCATGCACAGGCGCACAGGCTACCTGGATGAGCCAGCTTGGCCTAGGGAGGGTGTCTGACTGTGTGTTGTTTGCCTCCTTTGCTTGCAGAGCATATGGCCCAGACGCAGTATGACAGCTGGCCTCATTCCTACGTCTCGCAGGGCATGTATTGCTTAGGTTCGTCCGACGCCTGGGAGGCCAGTGACCAGTCCCTCATCGCCTCCCCGGCAACTGGCTCCTACCTAGGCCAGAATTTTGATGAGTCCCAGACAAACCTTCAGGAAAGCATTTTGCTTCAGAGCAGCTTTCTCCAGCAGCAGCAGCTGCAGCAACAGCGGCAGGAGCAGAACTTCATCCAGAGCACGGGGCTGGTCCACGTGTGGCCCCTGCAGACTGCTCAGAGTGGGGGTGGAGCTGAGTCCAGCACGTACATGGAGGACCACATTGAGGATGAAGGGAACCCACGGCTGGAGAAGGCTCCTCTCCTAAACACCAAGCCCTCTCCAGAGGAGGATGATGCAGTGTGCCGGGACCTGGAATCTTTGTCTCCTCGAGAGGAGATGGAACATGCTGCACTGAGCCGCAAAGTCTCAGATGTCACCTCCTCTGGGGTGCAGTCCTTTGATGAGGAAGAGGGAGAAACAAACAACTGATGCTTTCTGTGAAGTTGTCATCATTGCTGAACAAAGAGAGAGGGGTGGCAAGGAATGCAGTTACAGGGATTCTTCTCTCCAGCTCCCCATGTTTCCAAGCAGACACACCTTCCATTCCTGACATTTAATTATTTTTTTAAACAAGGAAAGTCTCAAAGCGATTGACACACAAAAACCTTTTCTTCCCCTCCCCCATGGACACATATTTTGAATTTTCATTGCTCTGGGCAACATGTGATGTGCTTGGAGAGATCTGGATTGGTAAATAATTTCTAAATCTTTTTAATACAAAGTCTTGGCTGTGGATACAAACTCTTCTGGTACTGGGGATGTGGCTGATGAGACAGGCTTGGTGTAGGGAGCAGCTTTGTGGCTAGAATTCATCTTGGCAGAATGGATATTCCTCTGTGGACATGGCCCCCTTTGATAGAATATATGAATATAAACTGGTTTAAAATGAAGATGTGGCTTTGCAGATCTAGATTGCACTGATGTTGCGATTGTGGCCGATGCAGAGGATCAGGCCGTGTTCCATACAGACCTTACGGAGATGAAAGATGGGCTGTGTAAGCAGATCCTCAGTAGCACCTTGATACAAAGTTGTAGGTTTGATGGATATGAACTGCACTGCGTTCCCTGGGCCCGGGCTGTGCTGCTGGCGTGGCTCTGTGGGCATGGCTCTGCTGTGACGTGGAAGAATGGATGCAGACACAAATCTAACCCTGCTCCCAGATACTCATGCTTTGGTCTCTTTCATTTATTTGTTTCTCTTTGACATTTCTGCCTTCCCAGGAGCTGGCAAGAGTGGTGTGTCCTTTTGGCAGTGGGCACTGCAAACCAGTGGAAAGGACATTTTCAGCTACAGAGACAGTCATAAAAAGCTGACTCTTGCAGAGGGCTTGAGGACATGTCCATCTTGGTGCTGCTGCTGTGTCCTTCTGTTTTTTCCTTGCCAGCAGAATGGGGAGACCCAGAGAGTAGGCAGCAGGTCCAGGAACAGTGTGTACAGCTATGAGATCACAGATACCTAGTTTACATTACAGTTTTCAGTTTTTGCGTTTGTTTTTTTTTTAACCTTTTTATATGCTGGATAAGTGTTCATAACAAAGCAGTTAGTAATGGGAAAGGCCTGTACTCCAGTCATGACTTAACAGAAATACTGCACCTTCCCCATTTCTGCCACTCCTGCAGTGCCAAATATACCTGGGGGAAAAGGGGTGAGAGGAAACTTTCTCCTCCTATTTGTCTTCTTCCTGCCTATGTTTTCTTCTTTTGTTCTCCTACCCCCGAGCAGTGGGGTACTCGAGCAGTGCTCAATACTTGGTCTGTTTGTTTTTCCCTCCCATCTCTTTTTTTAGGTGTTGAGAAAGCTGATTTCAGGAGTTTTCCCTATTTGTACGGGTTATATATATATTTTTGTTTAAAAAAAACCATGATTCTCTGATTAAGGGGAAATTGGTCTCTTGCAATTCCTTGGCATTTTTTCACAGACCTCCTTTTGGGAGGGAGAGGTTTTGAAATTGTTTCCTTTCAGCTCTCACCCGAAAATAAACAGGGACAAAAGCAAAAATTGTATAAGGTTATTGATTTTGCTGGAAGACTGAACAGAACCAGCAGAGATTACCCAAGTGCTGGGTTTTAATTGCAAGATTTCTTACAAGGAAGCATCAGCAGAGCATGGGTGTAGATCAGATGCTGGATCTGATGAGCTAGAGAAAGGAATTTGCCTGGACACTGCCATACTGTTCCAGGACCAACTCTTTCTCACTTACTCTGACTCATACTTGCTCTGTTTAATTCATGATACAGTTGTCTCTTCTTTGCCTCCTCTTCAGTCTTGGTGTGTTTTTTGGATGACAGGAGAGTGATACATGCTTTTTTCCTGCTTTGGGTTTAGTTCCTGCATATTTTCAGGGAAGAATGTCTAAGGCAAATAAAATGTGACTGAAGGAATATCATCAAGTCTCAGAGTTTAGACAGCTCCTGGCAAGCAAAGCAAACTATGTCCAGGAGTTGTGAAAAGTAGGAATGGGACTCTCAGGAAGAACTTTACCCCACTCAGTGTTTCCCCACTGACACAGGCAGCTGCAAAAAGAGGGACTCCTTTTTCAATACCTAGGTCTTTCCAGCCAAGTCCACTTCAAGCAGATCTGTCTTCCCTCTCCATTGCACCTCTAAATGAAAGACCTCTGAGATGTTTAAGTAAGACTGATAATTTAGTGTAGGTAAGAGAGAAAAATTTTTGTGACCTATCTTTTTTTACGTGTTTGCTTGGTCTTGCTTCTGTCTTTCTAAGGAGGTTGCTCTTCTCCTGAATGATGACCTTTCAATATCTCTTCAAAGATGTTTACATGCTCGGGTACTAACCTCCCCTGGGCAGCAAGGCTTGATAAAAATGATCTCCTCTAGTTCTTGCAGGGCCAGTGGTAGCTCATTATCCTGAACTGGCTTGGGTCCAGCTGTGGAGCAGGGCCTGGGAAATCACACTAGCCAGAAAAGGGAGATGGGGCAAGTGCCAAGAACACCTCAGCAGATGAGTAAATGAGTAAGTTTAAAGCTATTTTTATTTCTTTTTGAAAAGGTCTTCAGGGAAACAAAAATGGTTGGGTGTGTACCTTTGTGGGAGATTTGGGTGGCTTGTTGTTTCTTTCTCCAAACCATTTTGTTCCCATGTGCCTCTCCAGGACCAATCTGGATGTTTACGGTAACTTTCAGAGTAGCTTCTAATGTTCCCTCTGTGTTGTTTACAGGACTGGGACAAGTGGGTCAACTTGTCCAGGGCTTCTTGTTCTTTATTATGGACATGTGGGACATTTACTAAGGTGTCTGACTGATGTCTAAAAGATATACCTTATCTCCATGGAAGGCAGTGACAGGGAGTTATCTACATAGGAAAAAGTGTGAAAAAAATTGACCTTATAGAAAATTCTGTGGAGTCCAATAGGAAGAGAAAATCTGTAGATTCTTCTAGCCTCTGTGGAATTGGGATAGAGAATTATACCCTGCTGTATAGTTCCATATAGTTACTGTCTAGTAACCTTAACTTGGTAGATAGCCTTATTCTCTGTAAATGCAGACTGGTTTGAACACCACTCTCTGTAAAAACTTTCCAGCTTACTAAATTCTGTAATTTTTTTTTCATAAATGTCAGCATTCTGTGAATAATAAAATTTCAGCCTTTTCCTGAAAGAAAGAAAAAGGCTATTTTCCATACCTCTTCATAATCCAAAAGAGCTAATTGCTAGGAGTTTGATTAGAGAGAGCAGGTCTTCATGTCCACACTTGCCACTCAAGTGAGAAGCCTGAGTTCAACTGGAAAGGCAGTCTGAATCTCTTTAAAAGTGGAAAATTGTTTGTATAATCTGGCCTTTTCTTATGTAACAGGCCTGCTGCCTGTGTGTATTCCAATATCAGAGAGAGAGACCTGGAACCTACTGTACATTTCCCAGGAAAGCTGTCATTATATAGATACACCTATTCAAGCATATGGGAGGCACAGGTGCTCTGTGAGGGAAATTTGGCCTGCAGTCCCTTTATCCTGGTGAGGAGGGATGAGTTGGAGAGAGTCCAGCCAAATAGTCAGAGCCCAAATTGTGTTTGTGAGGCTGTAAATAAGAAGGAAAGGTAAGCTCAGTATCCCTGATCTTCAGTTACTAAGAAACTGAGCTCTGCTGTTTGTTTCCAGAAACCCACTATGAAGCAAAGCTGTGCTACAGAAAATTTTGGATATTCTTGAAGTAGTGGAGGTAGAGGATTCCCATCTTTCCACCTAGCCTTTGTCTTCAGTGGGAACTTTTTGAAATGACTGTGCTAAACATGAAAGAAGACTTAAACAGAAGTGACCCCAGCTTAAAATGTTCTCCTGCAAGAAAATTCTCTCTTGTTCCTTCTCCCATGATTGCTCATACCTGATTAGTTATACTATTTCATAAATTTTTCTTTTATATAAATCTGAAGCTTTCTTTACAAGCCTTCTGGGTTCTCTTCAATTCCATTACCTCAGGCTCTGGGACAGAGAAGTTAATCCGCTTCTTTCGGTTTCTGTGCCTCTAAATCTTTATCTTCTTTTGAAAAGCTGCTGACAAGTCATCCACTTGCTTTCTCCCTTAAAAAATGGTAACATCACCTTTCAGGACAGGCTTGCTGCAGAGAACAGAGTTTAGCCATACTTCTAAGCTGATCCAGAGGTGAGCTGCTTTGAAGGAGAAACTCTGCTCTGACCATGCTCCCACAGCCCTCGGGCAGGTGCTGATGCACAGCTGGCCCGCTTTGGGGACTTTTACCCTGCTATGAAAGTGAAGACAGAAGAGCTGTGAGCAGAGTGAGAGAGAGTGCTGTTCTCAGCAGCTGGCCTTCCTTTATATCAGGTTAGAGAAACTGGGAAAGTGCACTTTGAAATGGCATCTTCGTGATGAGACTAAGCTGCTCAAAGGAGCTGTCCTGCCTCCTCTCTTCCACCACCACCAGCTCTGTACTTCTACTGCCTAAAAAGCACCAGCACTAATACTCATTTGGCTGCTCAGGAACTGGCCCCATTGAAAACGAACCCGGTCCCCTACCTAAATAAAGGTTTCAGTGGGATGAACTCTTCATATTGCTTCTCTTGGTGAGGCAGGCATCACGTGAAACGTGTAGATGGTCATGTGGAAGACTGGTTGCAGATGCAATTTAAATTGGCTTAAGCTGGTTGTGATATGTCTGTCTGAAAAGAATAAGTCCCACTGGGGTACCAGGAAGGACATTATTCCCCATTTTCTTCCTTAGTTCTCCAAAGGAAGAATTTTTAGTATGCTCTTATTTGATTAGGTCTTTGTTATTTATGCCCTGTTGTTTTCTTCACTGTTCCCTTTCACAGGCCCCTGTAAGGTAAACCCTGGAAATTGGTCTGGAAGACATGAGTAACTTAATATATGCATGAAATTAATAAAATTAACATGCACAAATTGTGTATGCACTCAGTGATTACGCTCCGTGGCAGCTAAAGATACTGATAAGTCTTATCATGTAATTGCAAGAGGGGAGCCTTGTTTAAGAGCAAAGCATAGCTGTTGGAAGGGATATTTATCCCTATTTTCAGGCCAGTTCCAGTCTAGTATGAGATCCAGGAGAATACTTCACTCCTAGGCAGAGCCTGTGCATGCTGTACTGTGTGCATCAACAATGAGTAATGTTAGTTGTAGCCTCGGAGAAGAGAACTGGAGAAGGAAAATCATCTCTTTGCTTGACAGAGGTAGGAGGTATTTTGGTGAGGCAAGGTAGTGTGCAACAGTACAGGCTTGTGCACCACTGTGCGTGGCAGAGAGGGCAAGACGTGGAGAGAAAGGCTTGGAAAAAAGTCAAGAAAAGCTTGATGTCTTTTGTTTACACAACATAGGTGAGAAGCTTCATGGCAGACTCCCAACAGAGTGGACTGAGGTGTAGAATTGCTATACAAGCTGTAGGTCCAGGATTGTTGCAGCTTATGGTACTCCTTAGTCCAAGCCACACTTTTTTTTTTTTTTTTTTTTAAGATAATGATAGGAAAGAGACCACCCTGAATTTGGGTAACTGCTAGCTTCTTTTTCATTGTCTTCAAAAAACAGTTCACAATGTGCTTAGTTCTTCAGGGAAATTTTATGAGAAATACACCAAATAAGAACTTACTCCTTGCCCAAATGAAGTTAGTGTGAGTTCTGATCTCACTGGAAACCCAAAATACCTAATTTTAGCTTAGTTTGCCTTAACTGTTGTACTGATAGTTGTCTAGAAGGAGAAGCAAACTCAGATAACCTGCCTCTAAATGCTATAAAAAGCAGAGCAACAATGGCAAAGTCTAAGCTCTTCCTTCTAGTTTCTCCCAGGTGGATTTTCCAGTGTTCCTTGTTCAGACAACTCTGGCATATCTTTTTTAACTAACTGTTTGACATTTTCTAAAAGAAAAAAAAAAGAAAGGAAAGGAAAAAACCTCCAATTCCAATACAGAGATTATCAGCAGCTTACAAATAGAAAAATGTAAATAAGTAATACTTTCATCTTTGATTTTCCTCCCCTGTAGCAATCTGACAGGGAAAGATTTCTATGCCATGGCTCAGGGAAAGGAAAAATAAACAGGGAAAATGTGAGTTAAATGGTGCCTATTAGAACTAAATATATGTGTAGGACAGCCTACAGTCATTAAAGCACAGAGTCAAATACGATTGCAAGCTGTAAAGTCAATGTCAGGTGCCTCTTTTGTACCATAGGCTTTTCCCAGGCTACGTAGTAGTGAACCTGTGCAGAAGCAGAAGAGCTGGACTTGTGTGCCAGACCAGTGTCTCTCTCTGTCTCAGAATATGTCATGGAGCCTGGGGACACTCTGCTCTCTCAGCAGCACAACCAGCTCCATGGATTGACTGGGGTAAGGCATGAGGGTAGTTATGTTAAAAAATGGACATGGAAGATCTGCACTTGGAACATCAGGGTTTATTTACATCCTTGCACTGACATTTTTCCCCAGCACAGGCAGATCAAAGTGTTATTTTTTCCCTTGGAAATGAAGAGAAGCTCTATGATTGTCAGTGTTGGTCTTCACAAAAGAAAAGAAATATGTGATGTATTTTTCCAGTGCAGATACACATTGTTGGAAGAGGAAAAATTTAGTCAGGCTGTGATTTTGAGAAAGAGCACGTTTACTAAAACTGTAAAGACTTGACCAAGAATGTTCTCAGTGCCGATACCACAGAATCACAGAATGGTTGGAAGGGACCTTAAAGATCATCAAGTCCAACCCCTCTGCCATGGGCAGGACTTACCTACTAATGTGTAGTACCTGCTGTCTTCTGGGAAGAGAGGGGTTGCAGTGTTCTGTGGAAAGAATGCTCCTGCTAGGATCTTCCTCATCTGGTTCAGCTGGGGACATTTTAAATGCCCTCTGAAACCTAGTCTTGTTTTTGCTTTCCCATGAGGGATCAAATGTCCACGCTTGCAAGACCAAAACATCTAAAAAGGCTTTTCTCTGTTATGGAAACAAGATTGTGCATCAAGATTTGCTTCTAATAAGATAAAGGCATGTAGTCCAGATTCATTGGCCTTCTGGATTCATTTTCATTGGGCATGGAAATCCAGTCATGATTGGATTGGAGGCCATAAGGTTAAGAACCCTCTTCCAGAGCTCTGCCATGTTCCCATGAGGCAAGTGTAGGTGGACTTCCCTTCTTTTCAGATACTGCATGCTTGAGCAATGTAGCAAGCCAAAAGCTCTTTTGCAGGTATATATTGTTGTTTGGCTTTAACTTTTCTTCTCTGATTTGTGGATGTTGTGCATGACTGGAGGTCTCTGGGAATCCCTACACTACAAAATTGGAACTCAAAAGTAATTTTACAGGCAACAAGATTTCTCTTGGTTCAGCTCTTTTCAGATGTGGGTGGGTACAGGCAGAGGATTTGGGAGGTACAAGGGTGGTGGATGGGAGTCTCAGGGGTGGCACGTGGAATGGATTTCTGAAGCATGTGTAAAAATAACTGAAGGCTTGGGTCTTCACATGTTGTATTCTCAGTATCTGAAACTACTTTAGCATAAGCATATGGGACAACTGAGGTTGCTGCAAGGCAATTTTCAAGGGCTTCCCCCAGGCCTATGTGTGTTTTCTGTGGTGGGGAGGCTGCATGGTGCTTCTATGTATCCTTCTAAACTAGTGTTTACAGAGGTGCATTGGTGTTTGCAGAGAAAGTACTGAATGGAAGTAAAACAAGAAGGGAAAGGGACCCACCACTGAAAGCTTTCATCCTTACATTGTCCCACACTAGCCCTTAATGACTAAAACGAGTCTGATTTGCCTTTGGTCTTCCAGCTCCAAAACATGTTTGCCTGACAATTTTCGTTGGATATACTTCGCATGTTTTGATAATGTGACTTAGGAGATAAACACTTCTACAAAGCTATATATAAATACATACATGTGCAACCACCTGCATACATGTGCACACATTACATATAGACTTAGAGAACTATATGGCACTACACACCTCCATGCCTGTACGTGGCAGCAACCACAGTAAAGGAGGGGAGGTAGCTCAAAATAGCATGTACAGTCCTTTATGGAGTTGTTATTAAACAGAATGTGGTCTTGCCCTCCTGGCTGGTGGAAGTGTTTTATTTCTCTGGGGCTGGTTCCAGGGGAGTTGCGTCTGAGGAAGGAGGATCCTAGGAAGAGGGGGTGGGTTTCAAGGAGGTAGTCTGATGGAGCACATTGAAAAGGATCCATGGTGGCTTGGAGAAGCACCCCAGAGTAGGAAATATCTGATTTCTCTTTAAGAAGGAACATCATATGTTTGACTATACGGGGCTAAAATCTGATGTGTCTCTGCGACTACCAGGACATGAATCCTAGGCCAGATTTGAGGCTAGAAAGCATCACATCAACAGAATCCTCTAATTCAGCACAGAGTGAGTTTTCCTGTCCTACTGAATAAGCATTTTCCAGGTGATACGTACAAGTTTTGTCCCAATACTGGTGAGATGTAGACACATCTGACTCAGAGGTGGACAGAAATTTCACAACAGCCCATTAGGACAGGACACAAAAAGGCATCTGATGCCTTTTAGGTTGTAAAGGGCACTGACATTGGGTGGCACAACCCTGGGTTCACATTTCAGTTTTAAATGCTTCTCAGTCCGCTGTCCTCAGAGTAGATTGGGGAATTGGTTGACCCAGAGAGAAAGAAACACCTCTGCACTTCCAACATTGTTGTGTCATCTGCTTCTGATGCAGGACATTAGGCAGATCCAGTAGCTGTTTGTTTGCCATATGAGACTTTTAAATTCTAGCCATAAAAGGTATTATTTCCATGCCAAGATACTTGTGCTTTTCAGACTCTGGTTCTTCCAGGAGCAAAGCAGTGTCTCTTGCCCTGCTTAAGGCATAGGATATTTTACAACCAGGGCTATTGCACTGATCTTTGCTTTTTGTATTCTATTTGAATTTAATTTGCTTCTTTCCAGTTTACCTGCTTTTGCTACTGAATAGATTGCCACCCACCACTTGGTATGTATGTCTGCATAACTATGTTCATAGAATTAATTATGACTTGCATAAGATACACTTACTTAACTGCTTTAGGTTTTTGTTTGTTGTATTTTGATTTTTTTTTAAATTTTATTATTGTCAATCCTTATAAGTCCCACCTGTATTCTCTCCTGGTTTTGTGTGTGGTTCTTGTTTTGGGGTTTTTTGGTTGTCTGGTGTTTTTTGTTTGTTTGGGCTTTTTTTGGTGTGTGTGTGTTTTGTTTGTCTTGTTTTTAAATTCTTTTGGTTGGTTGATTTTTGTGTTTTTTTGGTTGGTTGGTTGGTTTGGTTTTCTGTTGTTGATGTTGTATTGTTTTTTGTTTTTCCAAATGGCCTGTAAACTACTCTTTTTTTGAAATGTAGTGTGTCAGATGAAATCAGTTATTTCACATATGTTTAAGACTTGAGTTCCTGGGAAAACAAAATGTCTCTAGTCCTGAAAGTCATACCTCTGCATAGGAAAAATGTCTTTTTTTTCTTAATTTCATATTGTGCTGCCAAGATGGTGTCCAGCTGCTGAATGCTTTACCTAAAAGAACTCTTTTGTCATCATACCAGTTAGACTTACCTCAGTTAAATTCATCTTCTCTGGATTTATCTGCTTAGCCCCAGCATGAACCTCATTCTATGGTATCTGCCTGAGGTTCTCCTCTCCACTTTCTGCTTATTTCTCTGTTTAGACTAGATGGCAAACCTGCCATATGTTTCTCTCATGTTGCTATTTTACAATGCCTCATATGTTACTTCTAAGTGATTAATGAAAATGGCAACTAAAAAGGGCATGAGAGCATTCTGGCTGTACACCTCACTGGATCTGCACTTTCCCAGCTGCAAGGGCACTTTCTACACGGTTCCTCAGACAGATCTTATCTTCTGTGCCAGAGAAATTGCAAATTTGAGTTAAGCACAGGATTCTGTGACATGTTCGGTCACAATCCAGCCATCTCAGCTCCCATTTCTTTTCACAGCTCGTTTGCTTAAGTGCACTATAGAAGTTTGAGGAGGGAGAGAAAAGCAGATTTTTTTTCTTTCAAATGTATTTCTCATAAACCTTTCATTACTGTCTTTTGCATTTGTTTCTGTGTGGAAAAAAACTGAAAAGCTTCTAACTTGAGTTTATGTGACTTTAATTCTGAATATATTACAGTATGCCTTGTAGCTTTACCTTCTGTTCTTCAAACTGAGTAGCCATTCAGTAAATAGTCAGAAACAAGCAGTACTTAGATTGTTGTTCCTCTAAAGTAGGCAAATCACATTTTCATTTCTCTGCATTCTGTTTCCTTTATGCATTTGCTACTGGACATTTCCACATCTGGACACTGTACTCCATATCAAGTGCAATTCTTCAAGTTGGCTAGATATATTTCTGTAACTGGTTTTACTACACAGAACAAGATGTTTGCACTAGCAGCACACTAAAAAGGCTGGGATGGGAGCAAATGCTCATTTCAAAGTCCAGTGCTTGAACTAGTAATAGTGGGTGAGACTCTACCTCATTTAGCCATCACACTAATCCCAGCAGTGTCCACAGCAGTCTATTGTTCGTCTTACCATGAAGCTGCACTGGGTGACATCCAGCAAGCCGAGGGAAGGAGGGATGTGGCTCAAGGCAGAGGAAACTGAGTTGGAGAGTTTTCTGCAACTGCACGGCCGTGATTTGACAGAGGTGATGTTTGTGTGTGTGCCTGAGTGCACGTGCACAGGGTTGTCTGTCCAGTGGCAGGGGGGGCACACAAGAACAGCCTGTGGCTCATGGTCAGGACCAGTTCAAGCTTGTCTCCCACAAACATAGCATTAAAAAGTTTTGCATCACGTCTTAAGACCCTAACCCTAATGCTCAGGCATGGCTTTTATGTGTAAATTTTAATTATTGGTCTCCAGTGTTGATTAAATTTTTATGAGACCTATGCCCAGATATCTGCTTATGTGGCCATGAACAACTTAGTGCTTGCTGTGACTGTATTTTTAGTAGTGTGTTTTTAATTACACCCTTCCTGGGTTTGGAGTAATTAGGCAGAGACAGAATCCTCACTTGCTCAGCTGGTTATTGCTAGTCTTGTACTCTTTGGCCACAAAACATGCACTTCTATACAGTATTTGCATAACTGGGCAGAAGGGGGATGTGATTTTTATGGACTCTGTCTCTCTGTTTCTGCCTGCACTAATTGTTTTTGTCCATAGGCTTAGAAAACTAGAATTTATTTTGTCTCAAATAATTAGACAACTGAAAATGTTATTTTGTTGAGGCAAATCTTTCTTGTTGTTCAGTAGCTCATCTCCACGTGTTTTCTCCTTTATTTGGCTCATGGCCAAGTCTCTTAGCCTTGTCATACCTACCTAAAGCCCCACTTGTTCTCTTACCAACCTTAAGTCTTCCCTATTTTTTTCAATTCTTTATATTGATGCATTTAAAAACAAGACTGCTGTCACCCTTATGTTCCATGTGTAAGGAAGAGTGCAGTTTTTTGCTAGATGTGAATTTCTCTGTGGATGGAAAGGCCTCACAGCTGATACACATTCTGGGGATATTTTGAGTTGAGAAAAAAATGATTTTTTCCTGTAGCTAATCAAGCCTGTGTTATCTGAATAGGATGGGAGATGCAGGTTTTAGAGTGACAGATCAGTGTGACTTAATTTGCTGGACAAAGGTTTCAAGTTTAAACTTTGAGGGGGCATAGTGGGATAGCCTGAGAGGGCACAAGCCTAAAGTTCCCTTGACAAAGGTAGGCTTAGTATTATTTTACTGCACATTTTGCACCTATTAATGTACTTGGCATCAGCTCAGTGAAAATTTTGTTGATAAGATGAAAGTGGAAACAACTTCAGCCTTTGCAAACCATCTTTGCAGGGTGTTTTTTGTCTCATCCTGGCTCCTTTTGCATTTTCATGTATGACACATGAGAGAGGTGAGAAAATGGTGCAGATGAATACTGCTTCTCTTCCATGGGTGGAGGCAATACCTGGAATGGATCTTGAGTAGTGTCTACAAAGAGCAGCAGTTGTACCCACTTGTCAGCTTCCCCCCAGAGAGCAATTCTGCTCCTCACAGGAACCCAGGGACAGCGAAAGGCAATAGGAATGGAGAGGTACCTGTGTGTGCATGTGTGGGCACACATGTGTTCTCTTGCAATCTCAAGTGATGAACCTCAAGAAGCTTTCCAGGTCAGCCAGTGTTTCACTCTGAGCTCCCCAAGCCTTTCCATGTGCATCATTTTTGTTCCAGTTTCATCTCCCCCAGCTCACAATCTGTCTGTCATGACTCACACACTCACTGGCTTTGATTTAGACTCCCATCTGCCTTCTCAGCCAGTCACATCCCAGTTCTTCTGTAACACACTGTAGGAGAAGTGTAGGACTGGAGCAGAGCATATATCTGTATTCAGGAGAGAGGAGGGGGAGGTGTACTGACTCCAGCCTCAAAGTTTCTTCTTCTCTCATCTGTCTCATCTGTCTCACATCTCTCATCTGAAGCATGTGGTTAAGCTGTAAAATACAAGTCTGCACAGTAAGGCTGGGGATGACTTGGAGAAACTCATCCTTCTTGAGTGTGCTTGGACCCTCAGACCAGATTCGGCCTCAGTGTTATCTCTCACTGAATATTTATGATTTTTTAAAAGGAATGTCCTTTCTCCTCTGCTTACACAAGGGACTATCACAATTCCTTGAGAAAAACAAACAAACAAACAAACAAACAAACAAAACCCTACAAAAATACCCCAAACCACCAAGCAGCTGTTTTGCCTCTTCTCTGCAGGCAGCAGAAGGTGACACAGAGGTAGTGGGGAGGCTGTGCTGATGGCTGGCAGACACAAACGTGCCCCTCTGGTGGAGGCAAGCAGCTGTTGTGTGCAGGAGACTTGCCCTCACATCATTGCTGTCTCCTCACAAGGACAGGGCGGCTCCCGGGGGACAGACAATCATTAAGGCAGGGAAAGGCTGTCCCCAGTTAGCTTGTAAAGGGTGATCTTGTGCCAGAAACAACAGACCTGGTGGGCTCTGAATTCCAGACAGCAAAAATAAATTTCTCTCTCTTCAAGAGACTAGCGGGGAAGATTTTCTTCTACTGTAAACTTATCACAGACCCTCCCACCCAGAAGCATCATCAGAGAGGAATTGGTGCAAGGTCAATCCTTGGAATTAAAGCCAGGAGGGAATTTTCCTTTGATGACTGGGTTAGAGGTAATGATATTTTTGACTTGCTCTTGAGACAGCTTACAGAAAATCACGTGTTAAAGTAGAACTGGTCACTCTAAGTTAGATAATGCTTACTAATATCAGGAAGGGGAATGAGAATACCCCCAAGAACATATTTGCAGAGCCAGGATTTTTTCTCTGTTGCTGATAAGTGGAAACACATCTAATAGGCTGCTTGGGACTGCATTTAAGTGCTATGAGACACGAAAAATATGGTAGGAAGAGATGTAGACTGTTAGAAGAAGTTGCAGAATACACAGAATTTGGTTTTGCCTGTTTACTGAGAAAACCTCACAAGAGCAGTGAATTAAACAAAGCAGCATCTTACCTTTGGATGCCAAGGTTTTGCATGCATGACACGAACTGACAAGATGTCTTTTTGCAAGATGCAGATCTGCTCCAGATTTAGAACTGGAATAGGGAGGGATGCTGCAGACAAGGGTTGAGGTCTCTGCTGTTAGTCACAACAGAGACAAGCTGGCAAAAGTGAGAGCTGGAATTCTCAGATCTGAGGTATGCAGAAATATGTAGAAAGTAGACAGGGTAGAATTACCAGGAAAGAGAGCAGAAGTCTTCAGAAAGAAACCTGTTTTCAAAGTGTAGAAAATGTGTCTTCCCTCTGCTGTATTTCTTGGCAGCCTGCTAACACTCCATAATTTTTTTTTCTTGAGTTCTTATATTTTAAGACTATAACTGTGGAAAATTGTGAACAGTGATTCAGAGAGACAAACACAGTTGTTCGAAATACAGGTACATATATGCTGTTTTACTCCTCTTCCCCCAGCACTGAGGGTGCCCTCACTTAAGATCTTTCCTTTTTTAAAATTCCAGAGATGATGGGAAAACAAAGAAGCTTTTCTTCCTTCCAGTGTTTTCTAAAACCTTGGGTGAATTCAAGACGTAAGACATATACCAAATATTTTCCTCCCATCTGTTTTTAGGGCATGGCTCAGCTCTAGGACGGAGGAGAAGCTCCTATCTGCATCCCCATCCAGGAAAATCCCAGAGTAAAAATGGAGAAAGAATAAAAATGTTCTACATGGGAATGTTTGGGGGAGGGTGCAAGATAAGAGCCAGAGAGAAGGAGCTGCAGCAGCACGGATGGGGTGGCAGTCAGAGGCAGCAGTATGCTTCTGGGCTGGAGGTCTGGCTGTGTTACACTGCTGGAAGGATGGCACCAGTGGCGAGCGAGAGCTGATCCTCCTCCACTTTCCACATGGCAGATGGACCCAGAGCATCCTGACTGTGTCCAGCAGTATCCATGTCCTGTTACGGTGTGCTCTGCCGTGGCAGAAGCCTGCACTCAGGCACCTTGCAGTCCACATCTGACACCTGCACACGCCCAGCAGCCTAACAGCCTGCACAGAGGGAAAGCATCAGAGGAAGGGTCAGTCTGATGTCCCTCCTCCCAGCTGAATCATTCCTCTGTGGGGATTGCAAAGAACATCCAAAAGCTTCTCTTTGAGGAGCAAACACAAGAAGACTGGCTCACTGAAGAGTGTGATGGGCTGCTGCCCTCACATCAGCTATAAGGGAACATCCTCATCTTCATCTTCATCCAGGTCAGTGGTGTATAGGTTTATGTCCTTGAGGATGTCTGAGATGTTTTCAGCAACTGGCCCTGTCAGCTCCATCTCTTCCAGCTCGGTATCCGTGGCACAAGCGGAGCTGGGGACTTCCCCCTCCTCCTGTGAGTGTGAGGGCTGTGGGGAGTGTGAGCAGGGGGGCAGAGGGCTCTCGGTGCCCAGGTTTGCTGCTGGCTGTGCTGCCACCGCGCCGTTGTCCTCCCGGCTCCACGCCTGAGCACCCTGCCCGGCCTTGGTCTTGGTGGAAGTCCGGCTGATGTCACGGAAACTGGCAAGGGGTGGTCGGAGACGGACCCCAGAGCGGGTGGAACCCTCTATTGCCTTCTGGAGCTGGAAAAAGAGAAAAAATTCAGAAAAAAACCCCAAAAACATGAAAGGGAGGCTGGCCCGCCCTACTCAGCAGAAGCTCGTCTACTCTCCAGAGTGAAAGGATCACAAATAGAGCCACAGCTCTGCCTCTGGGGCCTGGGGAAATTATCTTTTACACTGGTGATGTAATTAAAAATTCCATGGTAAACAACAAATTCCACACCTCTTTCAGAAACAGTAATAGCCACTCAGTTAAGAGTGGCTATTAAGCCTCAGTTAAGAGCCCTACACTCTTAGCTGGAACATCCCTGGAAACAACACCTGCTGCCTCCTCTGAAATGCAGTCATCCGTTCCTTTACATGGCTTCCAAAGAGCTGACTCAGAATTCAACACTGGATAGAAAATGTAGCACTTGCAGTTATGTGTACTCCCAGCTGGAACTTGCAGCACCTGTGAGTTACTGCAGTGATCCACAGAACACTTGCAGTTATTTAAGGGGATGGCAGAGGATCTGTACTCACCTCTTCCAAAGCCAACACTCCCCTCAGCTTCCCCATGCTGGTTACGTAGGCGTGGGTGAGGCCCAGTAGTGAGAACAATGTGTGTGTCTAGGAGCAAAACCACAAAAGACCATTTCAGGGACTTTGGAAATGGCTAACACAGAACTTGGTGCTAGAGCTAGGACTCAGGATTTAGAAATGGAAATCACAAAGACACAAAATTGTGCAGTTATCCCAGTGAGAAATTACGTCTTCCCTTCTTCCCCTTTTGTATCTGCCAAATGCTCTTCGCTCCTTCTGCTGTGCAGCCGTAGCTGGGTCTGTGCTGATGATGGAGAGCTCATTCTCAAGGTCGTTCTCATCCTGCATCTGGTGGAGATTCACATACAACACCCTGTGTTGTGCATTTGGAGACCTATGCAGGTTTCATTTTGGTGCTGGAAACTGAACTAACATATAGTAATATGTAAAGTCAAAAACTGCTTAGGTTATTTATTCCAGTGCTTTCCTTGACAATAGAGGATTTCTTTTTCCCTGTCCCAGAATATTTTGTGTGAAAGCTTAAGCTTGTTGCTGCTTATCCAATGCAGTGAGAACACTGAGAACAAGCTATTCCCTTTCTCTTACAAAGTCTCCTTGAAAGGACAGATATCACACTGCTATCAGTCTTCTTTTCTTCAGCCTAAATATACCCCATTATTTTACTATTATTCATAGAACTGGCTTTCTAAAACTTTCCTCATTCTCAGTGTTCATCTCTGGTATATTTCCAACCTCCAAGTTCTTGAAGTGGAGCTCTAGCTGGACTTTACCTGTGGCTTTACATGAAATCATTCTGTCAGAGCTAGTGTTTGACCTTTTTTTAGCATCATGTGAGATACTGAATGTCATGTTCAAGAGTAAACTAGGAAAAATCTGCTTTCTCAAGAACAAGACATTTTACTCTAATGTAAAACAAAAGCAGACTGGTTAAATATAGTTTGGTCACAACAAACTAATATTCTTTTCATTGTCAGTAGTCTCACATTTAGCTCTAACTCTGCATACTTCATATAGTCTGATTATTTATTGCTTTTGGGGTTTTTTGTCTGATTTGTCTGTTACTTCAGAGTTTCTCACTTGCTCTTTTGTATGACAGGTACGAAACTTTCCCCATGATCAGCCTTCAGGTATCATTTTTTGTAAGCCTATATTCTCAAAGATATACGCTAGTGGTTTTCAGATGACTTCACCCACCCCTTCAGAAAACTCATCTGAACTATATGCTAGGCTATTCTTGTTTTGCTCAAGGCTGAGATCTTAACAGTAATTAATTAATTTAGTACAAGGCCTATGCTGACCATTCACATTAAGTGAGTATTGATAAAAGCATGCACTGTGCACTTTTGCTTTAGTAGACTGCTTTCCCTTTCCACTGAGTGAAAGACCAGTCCTACCTTCCTCCTGACATACAATGATTGCTTTAATCCCCAGTCATCCTATGCTGACTCTAGATGTTGCATGATCCAGCTTCCTCTTTCCTTGTGCTTCAGTCCAGTGAAGAGCCTGTGACACAGGCAGACTCTACACCCTGACAGAAACACCCTGAGAAATTCAGGAGTGCTCATTCCAGTGCTGCACACTGACAGGGCAGAAGGTAAATCTCAGTCTAATGCCCCAGCAGCAATGCACACAATGCTACTGTTAATGAAGCAGATTATTTTTGTCCAAAAGCTTTTTTAATAAATGGACTCAGACTTCTTATCACAAAGCCTTTCTTTTTGCAGGAGATTGGAGGTATACACAGAAGATTAAAGGAACGAGCTCACTTCTGCAGCTCAATGGGAAAGTCGCTGGTGATAGTAGTTGTAGGTGAAGACATGGAGAAGAAATAAGTCATAGACTGGACTTGGAATGAGTGGAGAAAAATGATGTATGCCTCAGGGAGACATCTGCACTCACCTTGTGCAGGGAAGTTCTCTCCACCAGTTGGAAAGGGGAGGGATCTATGCGGCAGCTGTCAAAGCACACGTTCTTGTCCAGCTCCTCCTGTTCCCAAGCATCTATCTGACACAGGAAAGAAGAGGAATCACTCTTACAGCTACCTGCAGCATTGCTGTCTTGTGTACCCAAACTTGTCCCCTCCTTCCACTAATGCTTCTTCCTTCCTATGTACATCATTCATCTTGTCCATTATATCTCACCCCTCAGGCCTCCCATCCCTTTCTTGCCAGATGTCAAGCCCCTGTGGAAACAGGGCAATTCAGAGATTTCCTAAGAAGATGGGGTTTTGTTTTTTCCTTCTTAAAGAGGGAGTGAACATCTTTAGCTTTCCTTTCTGAGTACATCTTCCCCTTGTTGGTGCAAGATAATTGATCCATTGTGTAAGAAATGAGGGAACAACATGGGCCCACAGAAAGATTTAGATGGGGGGGCACCTGTGGAGGCCTCTAGTTCAAAACCCTGCTGCAGCAGGGCTGACTTCAAAGCTAGATCAGATTAGTCAGAGTCTTGCCAGCAAATCTAGCCAATCTCTTCTCTTATGGGTGAGACTTGCCCACTGTGCCATTCCAAGAAGAAAATTACTTTGGCTATGGCTTTATGTGGCAATCACTGAGGTTCCTGGAGTATTGCAAGTGATAGGAAATGGTAAAAGAAGCCTTCAAATGGTCTCAGGCCATTTTTGCACCATGTCTTACCTCTGCTGGTGTCATTGTCTCAATGACTTCCACTGGCTCCTGTAGGAGAAAACACTGTTCAGCGCAGCCAAAGAACCCACAGTTTCACAGAGTACAGAAAGGGAAAATCTGCACAGCCTCCTCGCCCCATGTGGTCCCCTTTTTGTTCCAAATAGTGTAGTATCAAGGGCTTAGATTTTCTTTATAGTCATCCATTATACAGTGTACTCTGCCCTTGCTGTGCTTCCCTTGCCAATAACAATTCACCATGGACTTCTGGTGGAGCAATTCAGGTGCCTAAACGTGGCCATCTAATGCTGATTTAGATGCTCTCAGGATATCCCAAGTGGGGTCCAATCACTGCTTTGGAGTGGATGGGTCTCCCATAAGCTCTGTCTGTTATTCCCAAACCCTGTGCAGATGTGTCAGATAACCAAGGACGTTTAACATGGCACAAGCCAAAAGCACTTTTTTCATTTTTCTCCATCTGTCCAAAACTCTTTGCCAAATGGAATACAACTGCACTTTATTGCAGGTTAGCCAAAATGCTGTTATTTTTTTTCTGAGAAAAGATGCCCAAACTCAATCATGATGGTAGCCTGACACCTGAGCACAGGTGACTCTTTAGGAAGATGCACATTCCTTTACAGTAATCACACCCTTTCTCCTTGGAGGGAGTTCCCCACTGATGCTGTCAGAGTTCAGGACCATAATTGTGTCCATGCTTTAGACAAATGCTGAATATCTCAAGTAGTAGTTTCGAGTTCCATTGCATTCCCTTCCTTCTTCAGGGTACTGCCAGGCTCTCTGTAGCCCTAACCTGGATGGTGCTCTCTGTTTCATGTGGGCGGCTGCAGTGGCACAAGAGCTGCTGGATCAGTTGCCTCAGACTCCTGAAAGTGCCTGAAGGATGAGAAGAAACACGTGGATAAGAAAGAAGAACAAGTGAGAGACAAAAATACAAAGCCCCACACGTGTGGCATCCTCTCACCCAAGGCAGGCTGGGAGATACTACGAGGGACATGATAGAGCTGAGCTGGTTGCAATCTGGCATTCAGTTTGTAAGATGGTGTCTGGGACATTCCAGAATGAATATTCCCATACAACAAAACCTGTCAACAAACTGGATATGAGTAGTGCCAAGGGGTGAGGCGTCTATGGGTTCTGCCAGCAGTGGCGTGATGGGAATAGAAAAGACTGGAATTATACTCCCAGGCAGGGAGTTAGGAGCAGACAGGGCCTGGTGCTGTTGTAAACAAGGCTGTGGAGGAAGTTTGGTCAGAAACAATGATAGCTGTGAGCCAAACTAAAAAAAAAAAAAAAAAAAAAAAGGAAGGTCTCATGAATTCCCTCCTGTTCCATTTCCTCTTGTCATTCCTGGGCCACTCAGTTCTACCTTCACATAAAATGTTTCACACACTGTCCTTGTTTTTGTATGTGGTTCTTTTTCTGCTTTGGTAAGAGATAGGTGGATGGCTGCCCCACCACTCCATTGCTCTGAAAGCATAATGTGGATTTTTCTATGCCTTAGATGTTTAGTCATACGTGAGGGGTGTTGATGAACCAGAAAGTGCTATATACTCTATTACATGTAATGCTGGGGTGCCTAAAAGCACAAGCTAAAACCCTATCCTCTGTACTCCTTCTCAAGACTGGACTACATCTCTGTGCTTACTCACTCTCTGCATATTTCAGGATGCATAAAGGATAAAAACAACCCACCATACTGCATCAAATATACATGATAAATGAATCAGAAATGAGTTATGAGTACACTCTTGAAAGCAAAGCTAGTACAGGCTGAGATGTGACACAAAAGAACACAATACATCAGTGTTTGTCCACCACATTAATGCAGCTGAATCAAAGAGATGTGTGTCCAAGGGAGGAGCCTTTCAGTTTTGGAGATGGCTGAGCAACAGCCTGAGCTACTCAAAATCTTAGTGCAGATGTTTAGTTCTCAGGCTGCTTTCCCCAGGTAGATTCATTCATGTGGTGAAGGAGCCAAGAGATGGGACTGTTCCATGCAGACTCTACAGAAAATGTGCAAGGAGTTGTTATTGCTAAGAATGGAGTGGGAAGACAGAGTCCATCCTTAGTGGGCCTGTTTATGCTGTGCTCTCTGAGGGATCACAACAGAAGGTGTTTCCAGGTACATTACACTGATGTTGAGGTGCACTAACAAAGTGTCTTTCATTCAGGAACAGCAGAGAAAGCTCCTTCTCTCAGTTTCTGGGAATCCAGCACTTCACACAGGCAGGTACATACAGTTAGCATGAAAGCTTCCCCAAGCCGGCTAGGATGTGTTTGAGCCATGACAGAATTTACCATACCTGAGTGTTGCTGGGGCTCCAAGGTTTCAGGCATTTGTTTAAGAGGACTTGTTGGGCCATTTGGCTCCTCTGGGTAACTGGGAGCGGGACTTGGAGGCCGAGGCAGCTGTTAAGGAAAGGAGAGAAAATAAAGTCCAGCTTATGCCATTTATTTCTCAGCCTACTCAAATGCCTAACTGCTTCTAAGCAGTCTCTGTGTTGCAGTCTGTCCACTTCCCTCCCTCACCTCTCCCTTCTCATCTGTATCCTCATCCTCATCGACATAAGCAAAAGACTCGTGCTTCAGCTTTGGCAGGTTAGCCCAGGGTCCATCGTAGGGTGCCTCATTCAGCTTCTGCTGCCTTTCTCTGTTGAGGAGCCGTCGCCGCTCTGGGCTGAGGTGTGTCTGGAGGAGAGCCTGCAGTTCTGATCGCTCCACAGACCCCAGGAGGATCATGGTGTCTGCACAATGCAGAGCAGGGAAGCCGTTAAACCATCTCAAGGTTTTGAAGGTCCCCTTCCACACGTCACCCCTTCCTCCTCCCAGCTGCTCAGGCTCCAGGTGCTCAGGCTCATACTGTCTAGAGCTGTACAAGAGTCATTGACCAGCCCTGTGGTGGCTCCTAGGCTGTGGGGTGTGGGAAGGGACCTCACCATCCTGAGCTGTGCCACCCCAGGCATGCTCTCAGCTCATGCAGGATCCCAGGAGGGCCCTGCTGTCACAGCTCAGTCTACAGACTTCCCACACACCTCCCTTACGTGCTGGATCTGCTCCACTGCCCACACTCCAGCTTACCTGTCTGGCCAGCTGAAACAGCCATCTGCCATACATCATCCACAGTGGGAGATTTTTAGGATTTATTTTGTTGTGTGGTAGGTCACACTGCCTGCTTCACACAATGTAATTTGAAAGCTAGTTTCTGCCAGCTGAGACAGTCTTCAGGAAGAACCAGTTTCTCCATATTGCTTACCTGGGGAGTCCACCAAGGGCAAGTATTTCACTGTGGTGCTTTGGAGTACTGCTTGCAAGTCTCGGTATTTACAGTTGGAGGAAACAAATTTCACGTCTTGGACCATAATATCCTCAACAAAGATATTGTATTTGCTGTGAATTTATGGATGACAAGAGGAAGAGTTAGCATATTAAAAATGTCAAGCACATAAATTCCCTAAAGAAATACCTAAATGAGCACTTCTTGAAAAAGTGTTCAAAATACAGTTGCTAAATGATATGTGAGAGTAAGCAGAGGACTTTCCAAGAGGACAAACACAGATTAACTGGATTTCCATTACAGTTGTATTCCACTCTGTTACCCCTCACCATAAAATAGACACATGTATACATATATGTATAGATGTTTTTATATACATACCTCTGTGTATTATATACATACTAGAGACAGGAAGAAATTTATAGGAATAACTGAGTTTTGCTTCAAGTAAATTATCCAAATACAGTATTTCAAACATTTGCTGGGGAAAAAAATATCCAAACTCCTGAATTTAGATAAATGAGACCGATTTTTTAAATTTTTAAGCTGAAGCAATTTGTAAATGTTATTACAAATTCAGTAACGTTGCAGGTCATTCAAACTTGTGCTTTCAGTGAAAAAAAAAAAAAGAGGAGGACTTTTCTCGATTTTTGTGTATGAAACCTAACTCTACTCCAACACTTGTTTTTTCTTACTGCAGGCCTATTCCGCCTGCTTAATTCCTTTGTAGTCTTGAGCTCTTTTCATAACCTTTTATTCCCCTGTGGTCTTAACCCTCTCCTGCTTTATTTCTTTGCCACTCCCTGTTTCCACCTCTTTTGCTACTATACCTTATGTGATTCCAGCCCAGGTCTGGCAGGTAGGGCAACTTCTTCACCTGGATGATGCTGTCATAGAGGCTGGGCTGCAAACTCTGGGCCACCATGTTGGCAAGAATGACAGCCACCATCATGGGCAGGATGTGGGAGATCTGACCCGTCAGCTCAAAGCAGATGACAGCGGTGGAGACAGTGTGGCTCACCGCTCCTGTCAAAGCTGCTGCACCTTTCCCAGGTAGGAGGAGGAACAGGGAGAGAAGAAGACTGTCATATAGAAACAGCATGTCATGTCAACCAGGAAAATTACAGCAGTGGGACCAGGTGAGGGCAAAGGAAAACATGGAGGCTCACCAATGACAGCATACCCTCCAGGTAAGATTTGGTAAAGAATGTCATCAAAGAGGATCCCGTTGGGAAAAAGCGATGCCATGATTTCCCCAATGAGACGTCCAAATGCAGCACCTGAAAAATATCACTGACAGTTACGGAATTAGCATTTAAGGAACCTCCAGTCTGTGCTGCGCAGCTGTGCTGGGCAATCACTTGGATATTTTCTAACAGAAACTAAACCAAAACTTACCTTAAAATGACACTGGTAACTAAAGAGTAGTTCTCAGTTACAAAATACATAAGTTAGACTCCAAGAGGAAAAAAGGGTACTAAGACTGGTAAATACAGTTGACCCCTGATTCATTCACTTGGGCACATCAGGCACGCAGTGGCTGTGATTCCCAGACTAGAGGACGTATTTTCAGGCTGTGTACAATGTCAGTCCAGATCACAGTTGAGGTCCCTTCGATTCTCATTCTCTGTGAATGTCTAAACATTAGAATCACAGCTTACAGAAAAGTTTTTGTGGGAAGGGACTTCTGGAGGTCTTGTTCTGACCCCTGTTCAGAAAAGGGCTAATTTCAAAGTGAGATGGAGTCACCCATGTCTTGTTCAGACAGGTTTTACAAGTCTGCAAGGATCTCTTGGATTGCTGGACACAAAATGGCAGAATTGTATCCAAAATGCTGAATGCATAGAAACAAACAATTTCTTTGCATTGCTGTCTAGGTCTTTTCCTAATACAGCCTTGATGTTGGTTAGCCTTCATCACTGCAAGGGCATGGTACTGCCTCATGTTCAGTTGCTGCCTGCCAGAACTCAGAGGTCCTTAGAGCACCCTATTTCATTTGAGAGTTGTGGGTACCTAATGCTGAGCTTGTATAGTTCAGCCTAATGCAGCATCTCCTTCTTAACATTAGCATAATATTCTTTTAATTTTTTTTTTGTTGTTATTGGAATTAAAACCAGGTAAAAGTCAATCAACACTTTATGTTATCACATTTCAGTCAGAAGAAAGGAGTAAGTGGTAGATTACATTGCAAGTACTAGTCTTGAGGTTATCTCTTCTGGCTGGCTTTCAGGGGTGAAAGGAGCAACTACTATTAATTGTAGGATGGAAATTTCTCTGTAAGTAAAGAGGCATAGAGATTAGAAGGCCATGGCTCAGCATGTCTCTCCAGGTGTTACCTTCCTTATGTAAAAGGGTAGGGAGTACCTACTTGGAATTTGGTTTTGGGGGGTTGAGAAAATGTCAAAAGTGGAGACCCAGAGGCTGGACTATGGACTGCTGATCAGGTTGTCATAGACATCAAGTGATGGCTCCTCATACACCAGATGAACCCTGCTGGGGGTGTAGGCAGTGTCTCTCCTATTCCCTCCACCTGTCAGATGAATATGCTGCAAAACAAAATTGAAACTCACCTAATACGAAAACAGGCATGAAGCCTCCACAGGGGATTGGCATCGTGGTGGCAATAACAGCCATGCAGAACTAGAACAGAGGCAGAGGGTGCAGTTGTTACTGAGCAGCAGTAGCATTTCCTGCTGCCCCACTCTGTGCCCAGCCTGGCTGCAGAGACCAGAAAGCTGCTGAGGTGTAGTACTGCTCAGTGAGCTCTGTCTTTGCAGTACCCAACCTGGCCAAATACAACTGACTATACTGCAGTGGAGAATCAGGCCAGGCCTTTGCCCGGAGTCAAAATAGCAGTTTCTTGTTTATGTGGTCTATCCCAATGCTGAATATATCCAGAAGAAAATCAAGAGCAGTTATCCAGCGAGTAGAGAAAGCCTTTAGTTAGTAGGAGAGTGCCAATGAATCTAGTGACTGAGGGTACAGCTCTTCCAAAGGCAAACAGATGAAACTCAGGACAGACACACCCTGCAGTCCACTCCTGTTTTCCACGCCTCTTTTCTTCAAGTAAACAAGATATTTTCTGCTTGATACACTGCAACAGGAATAATGACAGAAGGAGAAGGCTTAACTACCTGTCAGAAATTTAATAGAGTGTTTTACTTTAGGTGGAAACAATTGTGTCAATCAGTCATTGATAGCTCTTTACTGAAATTTTCAACTGACATTGCAAGATGGCCTCAGGTATTCTGCCCCTTTGCAATAAGTAAACAATAAAAGAATTAGCACCTATTTGTATCCTTTTATATGTATGATCTTAGGAAAACCTCCTTCTTGCTACTTTTATTTTGAACATTGGAATATGATGTTTTCTTCTTTCAAACATTTTTTATTTTTTTTTCTCTATCCTGTCTCAATTACGCAGCTGATCCTTTCAGAGGCTGAACAGTTGCAACTTCTACAGACCATGTCAGCTCAAAATTTTTAATCTGCTGTTGCTTTCTGGGAAGTGAGCAAAACTGTTTCCAGCTGTATTTCTCCATCAAGTTTTGATGGACTGCTAACAAATCCTTGAGCCTCACACAACTATAGATTGTGCTTGCATATTCCTATTTGTCTCCTATCCAATGTCAGGAATATCAAATAGACTGTATCAGACTTCATTTAGATCAAACATAAATTATCAGAGAGCTTTTTAGTCAAGTATTTATTTTTGTGAAACTTGAGAAATCTTTCCTGATTTAGTCTTCCTTACCAGCTGCTATACAGTGGATACCAAAGGTCATTCAGCAGGATGCATGAGGAGGAGGACTTAGGGAGCAGAGAAGACTACTACATTAAGGAAACTATTCCATAATAATTTTGGTCATTCAAGGTGGACAAACATCACATCAGAAGACATAGGAATCCACTGCAGCTGTAGTGCTTTATTCAATACCCAGCAACTCCTCTTTGGCACTTCACAAACTGCTTTACAAAAGGGAATAACATTCAACCTGAGTGGAGAAGGGTTATGGTGGGCTGGGCGTCCTACCTTCACAAGGAAGAAGAGCAGGATGATGACGAAGACGTTGACTTTAGGATGGATCCAGGCAGCAGACTTCCCTAGGATCTGGGTGTCCCCAGAGTGTTTGATCCAGGTATAGTTATCAAAGAGAGTGCTGATGGCTTCCCGTGGCATCAACTAAGCAGCAAAAAAACAAGTATGAGTCATGAGATTAGATGGAGTAAATATTCTATCTCTGTTACAAGGAAGCAGAGATTTTTATTGTGGTATTTGATGACTATGGGACTTAATTCACATTTTTAATCTTCAGGAAGAGAGACAGAACTTTACTCAAACAGGTGAAAAGATAACTACTTGTATATATGGGGTAGCATCTTCCTTATTATTTGCTTAGAAGACTGGATCTTTTTCAAGTTTTCTATGAAGGAGGTAACAGAGATCATATAGTGCCTCCTCAGTCCAAACTCCTCCCATATCGTTCTTCCCTTTTCCCTGACACAAGGTTATTGGGGCAGAGGATCAGGAGATAGCGTTCCAAAAAACTGCACAGAATTGGTAATACACTTTCCAGTCTCACCTCTCCTGCCATGAACTGCCCAAATCCATGAGGAAACGTCACAGATGCTATACAGAAGGTTATAACCGCAGGGTATATCAGTCGGCTGTAAAGAAAGAAAGTTATTACAAATACAGCCTCACATTCCGTTCTTGTGCACCATCACTTCAGGACTAGGAATGCTATTTCTGTGAAGCCTCTCTGTATTTCTATCCATTGCTTTGGAGTGCTGTTACCAGCAGTTTAATGCCCTGCTCCACTGATCATCATGATTCATAGAGTTCACCTGTCAGCAAAACCCTTTTTCCCATCAGAATTAATATAACAGGAGGGATGGAGGAAGAGAGGGATGTACAACATGCACAAACTTGAACAGGTGGAAGGAATGTGTGTTTGCTGTGATGTGTTGACCCATTGTTGAAAGCCACTACTTTTCTCATTTGTCCTGATTACTACAGTTTTGATTCTTCACCCCCCATGCAATGTATCCTGTCCTAGTGGATTTAAGTGTAGGGGTTTTTCACACATTTCTGCAGGCATTCCCTGGTACATTAATTCTTACGTGGAAAACTTCTCTTTCCACTGAGTTGCTGACTGTCACAATTTTTGGGAAGGTGTCCTTGGTAGCCAGTGTGTCTAGCAGCACTAGGCCAGTGGGACACAGTGGGACAGAGGTTGAAGCCATCTGTGTTTTCCTACTGCTGTGTCCAGTCCCAGGGTGGGTGTCTGGGTAAACTGTGACACTTGACAAGCACTAGGACAACATGATCCTAAACTGCTTCCACATGCTGGACTAATCCTGTCATGTGCCCTTTGGCAAGTTACTGTTTCCTACAGGAAGTGTTAGCTGAGATTTAGGAAGACAAAATACAACCTTTAATTTGTTTCGGTCTAAGGACCAAAAAAATTCTGAGAAATCAGTGAAAAGTAAATTCCCACTTTTCAGGCTTTGCTCTACTTGTCTATTAACTTGATTTGATAGCCTTGCTGCTGCTTGTGGGTAATACATGGTGAAGAAAGACAATATTTCTTCCATGTAAGAAAGTAAGTTAATTTGAACTTTTGTTTATCTAGTGGTTTTCTTCTGGCGAGGCCTGCAACTTGATAAGAAATGAAGTCCTTCATGCCTCTCAACTTCAAAAATTCTCATAGTATCAGACCTTTTTCTGTAAAGAGACTGAAGACTTTTACAGCTAGCCACCATTTCTTGTTCGAGTTATAAACTTTGGAGATCAGGACTTTATTAGAGAGGGGAAAACAAGTGTATCTTCAAGTGTCCTGTAAAAACTTTATTTTCAAGAATTTTATTTTATTTTGCATTTCTCTTCCATGCTGCATTTCCCACCATTTGGTTACTATCAGTTTCAGGTTTTGGCTCATAAGAATGGAGCACATTCCTTACATTTTTGCCAACGCTTTGATTAAAAAGAAACATATATTTTAAATACATAGTTAGATTTCAGCTGTTAGATTTCAATTTTCCTGAAGTATAAATAATGTTGACTTTTTACAGATTGTAAAAAACCCAAACAAACCAGAAACAGCATTATTTTAAGAAGCATGATCACTGACTTTCTAATTAAAAATATTTTCTGTCCAAAGGATAGTCTGCCTTGTCCTCTTAACAAATATTGCAGAGTCTCCCTTCTAAATCAAGAAGCAATTTGAAACTATGAAGGCTGATCAAAAAGAAAACCCAGTGCAGGAAAAATTCTCTTGATGGTTGCAGGGATCTTACTCTCATATAGGAGCAGGTTCTCATATTTTTACTGTCTTACACATGAAATAGGTCTATGTTTTCCAGAAAGCTTTTGCTACTATCCAATACCAGCAGGGTGTAAAAATCTGGTCCTTAAAGAGAATATCTTCCAAACACTCACTATTTGGTGAGAAACTGGCTCAGAGCTTTATGACGTCGGATGCCCAGGACCACCTGGCGGTTGAGATAAACAAAAAAGGCTCCAAGGAATCCAGAACATATGCTAAAATGGAGAAAAACAAATAAAATCATGCCAAACAACAGATAATAACACAAACCATCAACCAAGAAAATGAGTTTAGGTGGTTTAATCTTCAGCTGCTTGTGAAGTCTTTTGAATGTCGGCTAGAGGGTTACTCCTACAGCAGCTCATTTAAAGATATTGACTCCCTGATGAAAGGGGGAGAAATTATCTTAGACCTCTGTCATGACCACTACCATTTTAACAATTTTCTCTTGCTGGGAGGGGGAAATCTATAAAATAATCTATAAAAAGAGACTGACAGTTCTCAGTGGGGGCTCATGAAGAGCAACCAGGCAAAGACCAGTGTTGTCAGATCTTAAACATCAGGTTGGAACAGAAAATAGTAAAAATGAAGGGAGTTTGAAGTCTGATTCAGTAAAATTATACGCCCACAACAATTACTACTAATAATAGGAACTCTTCTGCCTAAAGCAAAGTATAACATCTCTATGATCCTAATCACTTAGGCTTATGCTCGTGATCTTAATAAAGTAAGAAAAGTGTAGTTGTCTGAGATTTGGTGTGATCCTTAGGCTCTGTGGCTTAATGAATCTTGGATAAATAGGGCCTAATACTCGCATTAAAAAAAAAGAAAAAAGGAAGAGTGAAAAAAGACTGCATTTAGAATTGGTAAGGGAAAGACTTATTTTATGTGGCAAGTAATTAACCCACATAATACTGAGGGTTACTAAAATACTAAATACAACATTTAATATTTTCATTCTATTAATTTCTAAAATTAATGGACTTTTGCTTTGTTATATGTTATGCATGCTTTTGCCAAATCTCATTCAATGATTAATTTAGTATACTTAAACCATGGTACATTGAAAACAATCCTGCTTTATCATTTAAAAGTTGCACAGAAACACATTTAAACTAAATATAAAGTTTTCACAGACAAACATATTCAATGAATTACTCTTAAATATTTTAAGCCAGCACTGATTAGAACAGCATTTAAAATAGACCAGTCCCTTAGGCAATATAAACCTGAAGACTGCACAGTCAACTGAAATGTTCTATAATACTTTATGTTAAAATATAGATCTCTCCATTCATGTCTATCAATTTATCAATAAACTGGAAGTGCTCCTTCTGTGTAGATTATGCAAATTAGCCTTGCTGACACAGGAAAACAAGATATACCTGTTGATTGTTCTTGTCCTACGTGAAAGTGAAGAAATATGTTGGGTAGAAAGAGAGTTCGACTTTGAGACTTAATGTTAAGAGAATTTGGAACATTCCAAGTTGGCATCAGGACTTTATCCAAGGCTATCCAAGGCATGTTCTTTTTTCACATGTCCAATGTGGCCTTTTCTTTTATTTTAAAGACCACATTGGACACCCAGGCATTTGAAAGCATTTTGCAGTTGTCATATATTCCTTGCCTAGCCTACGTGCAATGCTGCAAAAAGGCAGCTCTGTCAACTCTGTCCAAAACATAGTGACGAGAAGTTTTGCGTTCTAGCAACCAGCTAAAATCACAAGGATTACGGTTTTCCTGGCCAATCTAAACCAACAGATTCCTCCAAGTTCATTAGGCAAGTCTTTTTAAGGGGAAGAACAGAGTGAATACATGTTACTAGCAAGAGCTCCTGTGTATTCATGGATTTTTCGATATATCTGATATCTTCAAAAAACCCCACTTGATTTCATATTCAAGTAAATTAGTAGGAGGGCAGCCTACTAAAACAGGCTGGAACACCTCAAATATATTTCTTGTTGCGGATGGAGGTCTTACAACAGAATATGTTCATAACACCAGCACAGGCATGTGTTCCTACAGTGTATTCCTTCATTACTGCTCTGCAGTGATTTCCCTCAAGCTCTAACCAGAGATGTTTCCCCTCAGTAATTCCAAACCCATCTTTTCTCTAGTATTTCCCAGTTTTCATTTTTCTTAGGTTCATTCTTTCATTTCCTCCAAATTAACCATTATTCTCACTGAATCCAATTACGGTTGGTTACCCTTGTCACCATGTTGGGTATACCAACCAACCTCTCTCAAAAAGGATAATCATTCTGAGCTTGTGAAAAGGAAACTTCAGCTTAAACCTTTGTCACGTGAAAAGGCCATACTTGTTGGATCAGTTCATTTGGGAACAACGTCAAAACAGTTAAAGGGTCATTCAAGTAAATCTATTCCCAGAGCTTTGACCAAGTTCGGCTTACTTTTTTTTTTTTCTTTTTCTTTTTCTTTTTCTTTTTTTTTTTTTTTTTCTTTTTTTTTTTTTAATTTCTCAGCTTAATTTCTGAAAAAGATATATGGAAAGGAAATAACAAACACCTTGATAATACCCATATTTCTTTCCTTAGCCATTGGGATACAAGGGCACCATTTCCAAAGGAAGAATTCCAACAAATAGAAGCATTATTTGCCACAACCAAAGAGACTAAATGTGACATATGTAACTTTTTGGCAGAGGAATTCCTAAGACAGATCATATTATAACCTTTGTAGAGCAAGGCATCAGTTTCCTGGGAACTTACCCTATTACAGCAAATGCTGGCAGCTCTTGCAGGTCAAAGGGGAAATCCATACGGAAGTTTGTTCTGAACAGGGCTGTGATGGTAACTGTGAGAGATGAAAGGTGGAGGAGGGAAGAAAATAATGAGGTGAGAAGTTAGATGCAATAAAAGCTAGGGGTAGGGACAAGGATAGTGGTTTATACATGCCTCTGTGTGGTTTCTTGACATTATATACATTATTACAGATTGGCAGAGTGCTCTGATTTAGTAGGTTCTATTTTGAGCACTTGTAACCCTAGCACTCTAGATGGTCTAGGTTTGCTTTCAGAGAATCTATGCATTATTTTTAGCTACAATCCCTGACTTTTTAAAGTGTTTTCTTTTCTTTCTTGTCTTCTACCATCCATTCACTATAAAAGAAAGCTCTTTCTGGTATCCTTACTGACCAAGAGGTCTCTTTGCTGAGGCCAGCAGTGCCTGCATGTCTGAAGAAGCTGTATCACTTCTCACAGTTGTGACTGCATTCCAGAAACAAAACTCAGATCTTCACTGAAGTTACGGCTTCAAAATTTTTGACTGGTTCCAAAACAATGAAAAGCTTAGAAATCAGAGATGGAAGAGGTCAGCTAAGCCCCATCTCCTCCAGCTGACACCTCCTGGTAGTGCTGCCCTGCTACAATGAAATGTTGAAACCTGAGCTGCATTTGTGTGGAGGTGCATTATTGTGTGAAAACAGGAAATATCTGTATGCCAACAGGTGAAGGATAAATTAGCAATTTAATACAGAGTGGAAGTGCTGCTGAATGAGGATGGATATAAATCCCAACTTGCCCTGGATGAAAGAATTATTTGTTCAATGAGGAAATAAAAGAAGCAGTGAAAATCTAGCATATGATAATAACAGGAAGCATTAAGTACTTGTTATTTGGTCAGACAGAACTACATTTAGAGTAATAATTTAATGAGGTCTCAGTGGGTTACATTACCTAAGATAGCTAAGCCTAAAACTGCATTCTACTATCCAAATTGGGAAGATCTTGCTCCCTGTATTTTCCCACTGTTCCTTCCCTCCCGGCTGTTCTATTGTTCTCCTCCATTGGGCCCACTCTGGCACATCACAGCCTTCTCTGAGTTCCTTTGCCTCATTAAAACCTGCCAGAAAACCTATCTGCTCTTTCACTGGACTGCTCCTCTGCCAGGGAGGTGAGCTGAATTGAGGGGAACAGCAAACACAGAGATGGCACCAGGGAGGGTTAGAAGAACAGTCAGGAATGGAAGATGGTGAAAAGCAGAGTGTCCTCTTTTTTGTTAGATCAGCCCAAGAAAGGGATGGTCTCAATTCAGTTTTAGGAAACAGACAGTCCAAGCTACTAAATGGCAGGGCATTAAAACGTACAGTGAACTCATTTTCGAAGAGTTTTGCTGCAGGGTGGCAAAGATGACCAGAGGAAAGGAAAACAGTCACAGCATTTAGTCTGGGTCTCTTTTGGTTCCGTCTCTACTCCCACAGGACAGAAAGAGATTTCCACAGAGAGACTGATCCCACCTGTCTACATCCTCTTTCCTGAGTGAAGTGACTAAACCATCCTGAAACGGAATGTCTAAGCCCTTTTCTCTCAATTGGCTACAAACTGTACTAGTTTCAAGTATCTGTCCAATTCTTACAAAGTTAGAAGTAAAAAAGAATGGGAAAGTAGTTAATGTGAAAGTCTACTTAAAAATAGACCTGAACTGTAACATAACACGAGCCATGTGTAGAAGGAACCAGAAGGAGCAGGAGGAAAAGCAAGGCATTAAATCCTATGGCAAGTAAGATGAAAGTTTGGGACATGGTAAACCACAAATCCAGCACATTGCAGAACTCCAGCCTTCCATGACTGGCAAAGAGGGGCTCAAGCTGCAGCAGCCAACCAGAGTGGTTGGCAAATAACCAGATGTTATTTGGAAAGTGCAGACAGTGGTGTAAAGTCAGCCAACAAAGCCATGAGTATCAAGAAACCAGCAAAGATTCTGTGGGTCTAAGAAATAAAAGAGTTTTGGTGAGATGCTACACGACTTATTTGCATCTGTCATTCTGATGTGATCACTTCCCTACCTGCTTCTTCCTGGTAGCAGGCATAATAGAAGAACCTTGCATGAAGAGAGACTGAAAAGACCGAGTGTGTAACTTTTGAAGGGAAGCAAATGAACAAGAAAAGACATGAAAGACAAGTTACAGCAGACGTGATAAAAGATCATAAAATAATGAATGACTTAGCTAGAGAGAAGTTCCGAGTTTCTTAACACAAGGACAAGGAGACTGACAACACAGAGAAAATACAGAGCTGTGAAAAGTAATGATTTTTCATAGCAAGTTGAATCATGGAACTTTTTAACCTAGACAGTCAATGAAGAAGAATTTAAGGAGCCATTAATATGGGTATTAAAGCTGTCTGGATGATTTTGAAGAAGGGACAGGAGTCAAGATGTTTCAGGATTAAGCTAATTTCTAGTGATTTGAAATTGAACTAATATCTAGTGATTTAAGAGACCAACAAGGGAGTCAGAAAAGACAAAGTGAAGGACAGGAAATTATCTCCTGTTATCTGTCTTTGAGTTTCTTATATTTTTCTCTGAAAAGAACAGAAAGATATGGGGTTTGGGGTTTTTTTGTGACAGACCCAATGGTTAAATACTCCTCACTTTTAGGCAGTGCTACAGAAAAGATGGGATCACATTCAAGTAGAAAGTGTAGTAATTTTCTATATTCCAGAGAGTATTCAAACCCCTAAAAAGTCCAGCCCTCTGAAGTCAAGAGAGACGTGTTATAGCAGTTTTAAGAAAGTAAACTGCCCACATGGAGCCCAATAAAACAGATGTAATTATAAGAATAAAATATAAAGGTATTATAAAGAAGACATTTACTTAGAATGGCAACCTTCTGCACCAAAACTCTGTTTGCACAGTGGCTGAGATGCTGTCCTGAACAAGCATGACTTGTGCAATTTCTGTCTGCAACAAATGTCACCCTCCTGCTTTTCAGTTACTTGAGACACTTAATTTTTTCAGGATCTTCAGTCAGATACTACCAATCCTGTACTCTCTTCATCATTTAATCATCTCAGTTTTCTTGACTATCTGTTTTCAGTTAAGGGATGACCAAAGCAGGCCATGAGTTTTCCAGCAAGGATTATGTCCTCCATGATGGGATATCTCTGTGTTTGCAGTCTGGATGCCATTCTCAGTAGAAGCAAAAAAAGCCCACCTCAGGGGCACTTCTGCTTGCTGAGGACTTGTATTCTGTCATTTATCAGTTAGATACACCCCAGCTCTCCTAGGATGGGTTGGGCTAGACAACTGACAAGATGACAAGACACTTCCCTTTCTCCTCCCTTCTGTGCTGCAGGGAGTCTCGTGCTGCGGCGGGATTTTCAAGCACCATAAAAACATTGTGGTTTTGAGAAAGATGGAAAGTAACACATTAACAGAGCAGCTTTCGTACAAAGAGAGCAGGAATGGCTCTTGGCTTACCTGCATCCTTGTTCCAGACAGCAAGGACTCGGAACACAAAGGCACTAAAGGTAGCTGCAAAGAAGCCTCTCCAATAATTGCGCACAGCAAAGTAAGTGGAGGTGACCTCGATGCTGAAAAGAACCCCTAGAAAGAGTTGGAAAGGGAGCAAAGTTAAAATAACAAATGTAATGTTAGAAGCATGAGAGAGGATTCTAAATGGCTTTCTAGGGCAGTGGTCTCCACATGTCTTTGATCATGCACCCCCTACCAATAAAAGGTTTTTGAGCATGTACCCTCTCCCCATATGTGTATTTATTTAAAAGTAATATGCATGTACTGCTGTACTAACATATTGTGTACAATATCAAACATGCACAGAAATAGAAATGAAACAAGGATGAGATAAAGATGAAATAAACGTAATTTTAAAAATAGTTTGTTTTATTCATTAATGGAACAAAAATATTGATCTCACTGAAATAGTAATATTCTTTCTTTTTTAAAATCTGGATTTGATGCTTTGTGACACAGGGTTTCAAAGGTCTGTTCTATCTTCAATTACTTTGATACTTGGTCTAAAAAGAACATCTCACAAAGACACACAGATCCAAATGCAAGAAATGTATCATTGGTTGTGCTGGCTAAATCATGATGCTATTTTTTCAATCCCACCCACCACCTATGCAAAGATTTTGTTAAAATTTGGATAGTAAATTTTTATCCGCCCTGATGTCAATCAGTTGTTCTTGCAAAATAATCAGAAAATGTTGAATTTCTATACTTTTAACAAGTGGATTCAAAACCCACTGAAAATCATAATCTTGAAGATTTTTAAAAAGGTAGAAATTTTTGTTTTCAAGTTTTTTGAGTATATATATAAGGAGAGTTTTTGTAGCTAAGACACTTACATTGTATTTGGCAACAGATTCACAAAACCATCACAAGCTTCTTTTGAAAAGCAGTTTCTCACCCACTGTTAGAACATCACTTTCACCTTGAAGTACATCAAATATGTTTACATTTTCAAAAATAACTGCTAGGTAGCAATCTACTGACAGATACTTGTCATCGTAGAAAAGATTAGCAAATTCAGAACACTTGTCTTTTTGTAAAAGAAAAAGGTGCAAATTCTATCCTTCTTTAAAATTGCTATCAGATGACCAGCAAATGCCTGTAGGATTTTCATGGTCATTTCCCATCTCGTTATGAGGTATTGTAAGGATTCTGCTCTTTCAGGGTCTTGTTTTTATGAAACAAACCACATCAACAACATCCTGTAGCACTTTGTGCATGTCTGGCTCCCATTTCTTTGCTGCAATATCTCATCTGTGAACAATGCAGTGCATGAATTCCAGGTGTAGTAGTGTCTAAGTAATCTTACCCCCAATTCCTCTCTAATTCTGCTCCACCAGGTGTTACACTTGAAAAGCACTTCCATAAAACATTTTTTATTAAAGAAGTCATTTACTGTTGAGAATACAGCTTCTGTGGTAGATACTCCTTTCAGTGTCTCACAGATAGAAGTTCAGCGTTTCACTATTGAAACAGAATCTGGAAAATACCATCATCTGAGGCAATTTAAAAACACCTGTACTCTAATCTGTACTCCAGCTGGACAGGAAACCTGTCTTACTGTGTAATTTGTACAGATTCTTGTTTCTTCAAACCTTAAGCAATGTCTACTGTGCATCTTCCAGCAGTGTTTACTGATGAGGAAACACATTTTAGTTTGCTGCTCTATTGCTTTCTGTGTACTATCACAGCCATTTTTACGTTTTATGGCAGGAAGAACAAGCATTTCCCCTGTGGTATGTGGCATTTTCTCTTTTGCTGTGAAGCAAGAAACCTCAAAGGAGGCTTCTACACATTTGTCATTAGGTTCAGTGAAATTTTGTGAAGTATTGGATTGAAAGTCTCGTGGCTTGGAACATCACTGGAAACATTGTAGAAGTTTGTCTTCATGTTCTGGATGCCTAGATTTTACATGTCTTTCTAATTCTGATGGCTTTATACCCTTATTAGTTAATTTCTCAAGGCACAATACACACGTAGGGTAAGGTTCATTGTTAACAACAGCAGATGTAAATTCATATTTAAAATAACCTTTGATAATTTTAATCTTTTTTTTTGTCCGACTTCCTCTCAGATCTGATTAGCTAGCTGCCCTTTGTTTGTACCTCTTAATGGGACTGAATAAGGGCCTGTACTAGAGCTGTCAGCTCTGCCACTTTCTTGTCATTTCTCTGTGCTCACATTATTAGTGTTATCTTCAGGCCATAGCCTCTTTGCAGGAGCCTTTTAAAGCCACTTTTCCAATTTGTGAGGATTAGTTTAGTTAACACTAGATAATATAATCCATAAATCCACTTAATCCAGTGTGGGCACACATTGATTGTAATTCATTGCAATATGCTGAAAGAGAGTAAATGATTGAGGGCACCATGATCATCCCTCCACGTTGGGAGCAACTCTACACCTCATGCACTGTATGTGACAAGTGGCCATGTGACATATTAGGGCACCACTGCCAATACAATACCAAAGTACTTAATATTGGTGAAGTTTAGTCTATTTATTTTTTATATTAAAAAAAAAATAGAAATTTTGGTATTTCCTTCCCATACCCAACAGATCACCTTGCGCACCCCCTGGGGTATCCCCACCCCAATTTGGAGACCACTGCTCTAGAGAGCCTTCTCCTCCTGCCTCCAGAAAGTGACAACGTGTGGAAAAAAGACTGTCAGAGATGCTGGGGAGTTTGAAAATGGTAAAGGTAAGTGTCTGTGTCCAAAGTAAATGTCACATCAAAAAACGTGGTGCAGGAGAGTGGGAGAGGAGAAGAGGACTAGGTGGGAGAGGATTTAGGTACCTGAGGAAAAGGAAACAGAACAGCCACTTGCCTCCAAGTGGTGTCCCAAAGCAGCAGCCAACACCCACAGCACACCCCACAGTCAGGACATCCGTGTAATAATAGGGCTGCTACTGGTGAAAGAGACAAAGAGAGACAGACAAACAGAAGAAAGAAGGAAAGAAAACAGAGAGTGAGTAACAAAATTGGCAGGTATGACTGACTGCATGATGTCACCCAGTCTCAGAGTTATAGCTATGTTTATCTTACTTCTCCCTTCTGGATGGCTTCAAAATACTGAAAAGGCAACACTTGGCACAGGACAGGCATATACCTGGAGTCACACATTCACCAAAGGTGAAGAAGGAGCATCTCATTTTCCTCAGAAACATATACATTTCTGTCACTGTGGAAGAAATGTCTCATGGAAAATCCTCCAGAGGATGGAAGGAGCATAAATAGGTTTCGCTCCATCTCTTTTACTTTGGCAGGGAATCTCAGGATGCACATGTGCAACAGAATGCCTCAAAAAACCTACCCTGTGACTCAGTGTGCACAAGGCACACGCATGTCCAGAGCACAGTGTGGACTGATGTTGAAGATTTTTCCATGCTGGGTAGGTGAGTGGCTTACAGATCACCTAGTAAAGCATTGTGCTGTCCTGGTGAAAATGGTCATAATAGTAAAAAAGGTAGTTTGAAGGTGTAGAAGGGAAAGTCCTTCTAAGAGACTGGGTACCATTTGCTTGTCAAGGGCTAAACTGGCTTTTCAAATCCATCCTCCTTAATACACAGGGTGGTATTTACCAGCAACAACACCAAGAAGTTACACACCAGGGCAATATGAAGTGAAACTGCAAGCGATATCCTGGACCAAGGTCAGCTGAAGATTACATGACTCCCAGGTAATGGAAATTACATTTGGTGCAAATCCAAAAGAGGAACTAGGGCTACAGAAACTATGATAACTTTCTCTTTGTTCCCATCCTACAATGTTATCACAGACTCCCTGAAGCAAGTTTCAGTCCTGTGTTTCTGAATGCTTCTCTATCTCTCTGTTCAGAACTGGGCTAACTGCAAGGTTAGATCAAGGGTAATAGGATCAGGGTGCTCAGGATCAGGCTGCTAGGGCAGCCCTGAACACCTTCAAGGGCAGCCATTCCCCAGCATCTCTTGACACCTGTGCCACCCTGAGCCACCTTTGGGACAAGGGGAGAAATTCTTTTCACATGTAGACAGAATTTCCCTTGTTGCAAGTTGTGCCTGTTGTCTCTTTGTTCTTTCCCTGTCTTCTGAGAAGATTTTGGCTATTTTGTCTGACATCTCCTTTGTCTACCAAAGGCAACAGTAAGTCCCTGTTTAGCCTTCTGTTTTCTTCCCTAGCATCTCCCAGTCATCTGTGTATGGTGCATCCTGGAGTCTCTGAGACTATCTTCATTCTAGGTATAGAGAAAGAAACAAGAAGCATGGACTTCTGCAGAGTTTTTTGTTTGTTTGTTTGTTTGGGGGGGGTTGGGGTTTTCTTGCTTTATTTTTTTTTTCCATTAAGACAAATACCATTCTCCTGTATATTTCCAATGGTTCTACCTGACTGTGGTCTGATCCTTGGTTCTGAAACTGCTTTCTCTCAAGGCTTTTGGCAGACTGACAAATTTTGCCTTGAAGCCTCAGGCTTCAGCTCAGGCTGTCTACATCTTGCTAGACTGCCCACATATGCACAGTTCTCAGCCTCCCTCTTGCTTAGCCTGATTTTCTTTCTGGCATCTTTTCTCAAGTTATCAACTGAAGAACCTCTAATCTGTAGCTGACAAACTAAGTTGCTTGATTTTTATTTTTTTTTAACCAACGAGAGTAAAGATCAGTATTACTGTTGATGCAAGACCATGTTGCATTTGTCAGCTAACTCATCCATTTGAAGACTAACAGGAAAGTAGTGCATGGAAGAACTAAAGCCAACTTAGGAAAAAAACCCACAGCATTTAAAAACTCCTTACACTTCTGGGCACAATAACCATGAAGAGGTTCAGGGCAGCACATAGGGAGAGGGGGAAGTGAAATGAAAGACAAATTATTTATGAATATATTTCCACTGCTTTAGGAAGAAGTTATCATGTGCCTCTGTTTAAAGAAATTCAGTGAATCAGAAGACCAGTACACATGGGGGAGACATAAATTTCCAAATTTCTCCTCCAAGTGGGATCATGGGAAGTTGTGAAGGGACCACTGGAGTTGTCTCTCTGCTCAGAGAGCTGTTAGTTCTGTTAATTCCAAGGCTAGATCAGGTTCTTGTCCAGGTGAGTCTTGCGCATTTCCAAGGGTGGAAATTCCCTGGATGCTCTGAACACCTATGCCAGTGCTGGACCACCCTTGGGAGAGAAGAACACAATTTCCTTTAACAAAGTCAAAATTTCCTTTGTTGCAAGTTGTGCCTGTTGCCTCTCGAAAGGTTGGGGGTTTTTTTTGTACTTCTGTTGTCTACTTGGTCTTTATTTACTTTCTGGACAGCCCTTGGTACTCTTCAAGTGGAACAACGTTCATGGCTGGCAGGGACAGAACAAGCTGCTTCATTAGAAATCAGCACTTAAATAGGTGTCACTCTTCCAGTAACCTTCCCTTCCTTTTGCTGCCACCACTTACACGTAAAAAGAAGGAGCTTGTGTTGCTGAAGTGGAGAGGTATCTGTGGAAAACTTTTCATGAGAGCAGGAAGTCTCACAGCAAGAGGAACTGTACATTAAATGCCACATATAGGAAGACACTTGCCTCCAAGAGGAGCCTTGAAGCAACATCCGACTCCAACTGCGCAAGCCGGCACCGGGAGGTCGAGCTGCCTATGCACATTCTGGAACAGGGAGTGCAGCCAGAGACGGGCATGCTGGGGTTAGAGGGAGCAAAGCCACGGGGTTAGCACCCAGAACAATGAAAATAAGCAACAGCCAGCAGCACAGTCATTGCTATTACAAATAGCAGGCTCTACACACTTTAGTGCAGTCTTTAGCACTGGCAGCTGGTCTCCAGCAGTGACATCTGGCCTTGTGCACAGACAGGATCTACTCAAGTAAAACAGCACCTCCAGTTGTATTGCACAGTCACTTTTGCTAAGAGCCTGCACATAAAGGAGTTCCTACGTTTATCTATATGTGCAGTTAATAGATGGGTTTTTTTATGCAACCAGTCAATACGGTGATCAGCCTGCAGAGGCTGTTCTGCAATAGCAAAAGCATAGAGACGGTGTCAGTGTCTATAATTAGCAATGCTGTATAAATTTGGCTTAAAGACAAATTGATCTTTGTCTGCAGCTACTTTTTTATACAGTCAATGATCACAGTGCAAAGGCATCAATTACGAGATTAAAAACTTGTCAAACATACTCCTAACCAGTCTCTGTGATTTCTGGGTAACTTTGGTGGTCCTGCACAGTTATTTGGACTGTATGTCTGGCCTTGCACTACTTTTGTTCAGCTTGTATTTTACTGCTCTACAGCAGTATGGTAAACCTCAATCTGTGTGTTTCCTCTGTGTTCCATGGCCTACCCATACTATCCTGGGTGTCTCAGGAGCTCAGCCTGTGGAAGAACTGTGTGCAGAGATATGTGCCTTACCTCATACACCCCACAGAAGATGGACATGAACTTGCTGAGTACCACAGCACAGATACTGGCAATATGCACGAAAGGACCCTGCAAGAGAAGAGGAGGAGAAAATCAGAGAGGGTTGCCCTCTGGTTACTGACAATCATTCAGCTACTGCAGGCCTCGTAATTTCTCTTTGGCCATCTCATCTCAGCCACTAATAGAACCATTAAGGTTGGAAAAAACCTCTGAGATCATTGCATCAAACCTTTAATGCAGCACCACTGTGTTCACCACTATACCATGTCCCCAAGTGCCACAACCACACACCTTTTGAACACTTCCAGGGATATTGATTCCACCACTTGCTGTTTCAATACCTGACCACCATCTCATTGAGGAAATTTTTTTCCTAATATCCATTCTAAACCTTGCCTGGTGCAACTTGAAGCCATTTCCGCTTGTCTTGTCACTGGTTACCTGGGAGAACTGACAGATTCCCACCTGGCTACAACCTCCTGTCAGGGAGTTATGGAGAGCGAGAAGGTCTTCCCTGAGCCTCCTTTTCTCCAGACGAAGCAACCCCATTTCCCTCAGCCACTCCTCATAAAACTTGGGCTCTAGACCCTCCAATCTTCCTCAGTTCTCCTATCTCCCTTTAGTTTTTTTCCCTCTCAAAGGCTGCCTGAGTTCTTTGATGTTTCCTATATCATGTCTTTCAAAGTTGAAGGAAAATGGCCAGTGAAAGATGGTTGTTGCTGGTAGGAGCAGAGCTTTGAGAAGAGGGATGGTGGTGAAAGTCAGAAAACATTTATAGATTCTTCTTTCACAGACAACTCCCACCTTGGAGACCCTGGTCACTACTGCACACAGATTTGGCAATATTTACCTCTTTCCCCACAGGCATACCACTTCCAAGCCCAGCTGTGAGGGCCACAACTTTGGCCACAAAAGCTTTGAGGGTGAGATACTCCTTGAGGACCACTCCCCTCATGATGGTCTTGAGCTCTGGGATCCCAGACCCTGAAAACAACAGCAGAGCCGGGGGTGAACAAAACCCGCAGGCAAAAGGAGCAGGAAAAACGAGACAGACAGGAGCAGGCCTTGCCAGGCCTTCTGCCCTCACCGACAGCCTGTGGGGAGACGAAGTGGCAGAAACTGGCGGCAAACAGGATGAGGCCGAGCGGGAAGGCGACCCACACGGCGTACTGCAGGGGGATGTTCGGGTGCAGAGCTCTGTATGCCCACTTGTAGGCTGCAGGCACACAAAGAGAGGACTTGTCAGTGACCACAGCTGCTCCAAACAGGCTGGCAGACCTCAGAGAATCACACACTTGCTAAACGTGCCCGTGCTAAATCTCCTTCAGAAATGGCACCCTCATGCTCCTTTTCTAAGCCTCATTTTGAGTACGAGTTCTCCACTAAAGCAGGCGTTCTGCAGGAATAGATAGAAGACACTCTTAATACTTGTGCACAAGTGTGGCATAAAAAAGAGGACAGCTGTAAGGACAAATCACTGTGCAGCATCCTCATTTGGCAGTCTGAGGGTCTTGTGTGGGTTCTGAAGGACAATAAAGTGGTCCACCAATCATTCCTTCATAAAAAAAATGCTTTAAAAGGTCTGATTGTGATTTCCCTTCTAGAGCAGCAGAATGGAAGCTGTGCCAGCAGCTATTAAAACAGCAGTGGTACCACTGCTCAGCCAGGCACAACAACATGAGCTGCTGAGAATCCAAACTGAACTGCAGATCCTCTGCAATTGCATCTTCCCTGCCTGAGCAGGGAAGGCTCCCACACAGTCTCAGCAGGGATTTGGCAGGGGAAAAGGAAAAAGAACACCAAAGGGCTCAGCTGCAGGGAGTACAAAGGACAGGAACCCTCAGAGTAGATCATACCAGTCACCTGGTGGATGGGGAAACTCTGGAGGGAGGAACACTGGGTTGAAGGAACGTTGGGGGCTTTGAGGAATTGCAGCAGCCCAGAGGAAAAGGTTGGTGTATGTGTGTGCCAGTCAGGATTGGGACACTGAGGGAGGACAAAGGTACAGTGCAGTTAACGGGATGTGGCAGTGTGGTGTGTGTGTGCACACTGAGATAGGGGGCTGAAATACCTTGTAATTTTTGCAGCTGGCAAAGGGAGACAGACCACAGGAAAAATGCAGGGAAGGGATATAAGACAGGGAATAGGAGACCTCTGTGAAAAGGGCAAAAGGAGAGGGCACTATATGCCCAGATGGCAGAAAAATTCAGGGCATTGTACAAGTGAAAATTGGAAAGAACAAAAATGAGGTAAAAAGCAGAAACAGTGTCAGGAGGGCATCTAAGAGCCCTTTCCCCCCATTGCCCATATTCTTAACATTCTTGGGGGGAAAGGGAAGCAGTATAACAGGAAAGGCCACAGTAACGCTTCCCTGTGCTCCTGCATATTCAAGGAGCAGAAAGAAAAGGAGTTCAAAATAATTGTCTGTCTTTGACTCATCATACACATATCCCTTGTTTCTGCCTGCTTACTTCCAAATTTTCCCCTGCCATCCCTTTATAGAACCTCTCCCTAGCTAACCTTTACTACGTTGCCAGAACTTCAAACCTCCCAAGCAGTGAGGGTTGAGCATGGGACCATGATGTTAAAGGAGGAGCAACACTGGTCACCGGGCTTTGTAAAACATTTGTATCATTTACTGTCTGCTTTTGCAACAGCTGAATGGGACCCACCCTGTACGGTCTTTGCACTGGCATAATCCACTCCCCAGCTCACCAACGCCATGACCAGACCCAACAGAACCAAGAAAATCCAGTCCTCTCCAAGCTTCTTGGTGACATATTTTTGCATGCGCTTAGCACAGTCTGTGGAGGGAAAAGTGAATCAGAAAAACGGAGTGAACATAGATGAAGCTGTGTCTGTCCCTCCCGGGCTGAGAACTGACTAAAATAAGGACTTATTTGGAGGCATCATGGGCTTCATGTTGAAGGACTGGTACCCATCCCTCTCTCACACAGTTCTGTAATATCTTTGGTGGTTTAGAAAAACATTTTCAAAAGGGGGGTGAGGGTGTGCAGGACACAGGATAGAATTTAACAACTTGTACACAGAGCTCTGTTGTGGAAAAAAGTATTTACTTGGAATTGTTTTTTTATTCCAAACATATCGTTTCTCTTTCTAGGACAAAAGCTCACATAGAAAAGGTTTTTCAGCCAATGAGACTCAATTCCTTTTCCTTCCCTCTCTGCTTCTCCCCAGTCACAATTGTTTAAATCCCACCTCTCTTGCTGGCCTGCCCAATATCTGTTAATAGGGTAATGAAACATGAATTGTCCCTACCTTGGGGGTATTGTCCCTACCTTGACATTTGGAATAGTGCTCTTCTTTGATCTGTACTTGACTGTCACGTTTCAGGGGTCTTCCATTGTTCCTTTGGGCTTGTTTCTTCAGTAGTTTTGCTGCTTCCTTGTCTGAAATGTTGTCTGTTATCTGGTCTGTGTATCGGCCATAAATCTAGAGGAGCAGAAAAGAAGAGGGATCACAAGGAAAAGGTAAGGCAAATGCTCCTTCACAAATAGCATTAAGGATGACAAGGCAGATCTACCAAGAGATCCAAATGTACCAAGCAGGGAGACTGAGACACAGAAACTCCCAGACATACGCAGCTTATTTATTTTTTCTTTCTAGTTTTCTCTCTCCAATCTCTCCAAAACCTTTTCACCTCCTTTTTGGGAGTACAAGATATGATCACAGAATATTCATTATTTTCTAATGTCCTGGGGGAAAAAATGACTGAGAGATTGAACATTAAGAGACAGCATTTGAGCATTAAGAGACAGCCTTCTGGAGGTACAAAAGAAGGTCAAAGTAGTTCACATGAGGCCGCCATCCTCAGGGCTGTCTCATAGATTTCAGCAGCACGGTAAAACATCTCTGAAGGTTTTGAGAGGCATTACACTCTCAAACAGGCTGCAGGAATGTCCTGCATCTGTTCCTCCTGCTGCCAAGGAATGCTTAACAGGGCACACAGCCACTGACTGTGCTCGTGGAGGAAAAGAAGCAGCATCATCTCAAAAATATCACAGGCTGCTGCACACCTCCAACCATTATTTACCCAAATCAGCATTTTAAGTCCTCCTCTATCTCCAATTCCTCTGAAATTCCTAATTGCTTAATCTAGATTTTTTTTTCTTCAGATACTAAACTTGAAATGCAGTTGGTTATATGCAATTCACAATCAGCTGCATTTGTTTACCAAGGACATTTCTTACACAGGTCTACAGTAAACTGGGCAGTTGTGCTGTCTTATCAACACCTTAAGGGAGTTTGAAGAACCCTGACTAAGCCCTGTGTTTGTTTACCAGATTCCCTGAAGAGCAGCTATCCCACCTCGCCCTTTCAGAGTACAGGTGGGGAAGATGTGCATTTGAGAAGCAGAGAATAAACATCTCCTTGCATGTCCACCAGTGAACCAGCATTGACTTCGGACCAGGTTGCCACCTGATGCACTTCCCACCTGTGACAAGGTGATCCTTTGCTCCCTCCCCAGCACAACATCTTCTTCTCTGAAATTTCCTGAGTGGCAGGAGGAGAATGAGCCCTGTTTTGATCAGCAAAATCAGACACTTAAGCTGGAGAATGACAGGAGGTACGACAGAGATAAAGCACTACCACACACTTAGGAGACATTTCTTATTTGACAGTTCCTGCCTCCCCCTTTCAAGGTAACAAAAGAGATGTTCCTGTTCCCTTGAGATAAAATAGATACAGAGACTCACAAAAAGATTTGCACTGGAAGGCACCTCTGGAGGTTTTTAGTCCAAGCCTCTACCTACAGCCTGCAAATTCCAAAGCCAGGTAAGCCAGATCAGGCTGTTCAAGACCTTATCCAGGCAACTCCTAAACATCTCCAGGAGTAGAAATTATCAAGCTTCTCTGAGCACCTGTTTCAGTGCTCTACAAAATAGTTTTTCAACATAACAAGTATGACTGAATGTCCTAGGTATTTAATTTATTTGCACATATTCCTCAGCAGACACTTGAACCATGTGCCATAGCTCTCTTTGGAAATCCTAGTGGATTTTTTTTCTTCACAGAACCCATATCTATGCTTTTTAAATTCATCCTGTTCTAAAGATCGTTCACCTGCCGCCTCTTAAACAGATTGATTCTATCTGAACAGCTGAAAAGTATTCTTCCATGCATCACTGTATTGGAAGCTCCACAAATTTAATGCAATTATTAACCTCATGATTACCAACACATTCTAAGTAAATTAAGCAGACTCCTTGCAGGGAATAATGGCCATGCTCTGACCCCCTTAAAGCAGACAGGGCAGCAAAACATCAGGCTGAAGAATTTCATTTACAATGCAGTCCTACCTAGCAAACTGCTCATTTTTCTTTTTACTGTGTCTTTCAGACAGAAATGCCAAATACTAGCAGATTTTAGAGAAATGCATTTTCACATCACCTCACCAGTGTTTCATTGCTGTTAAATGGTCATGAGAGATGGGTTCATGTCAAATACAACTTAAACTGGTGTCAAGTATGAGATTCAAATTAGAATCTTCCATCTGCCAGATAGAACAGCGTGACAGTATAATAGCATGAATGCTGAAAGTCCTCATATGGTATTCACTGCTTCTGCCTGGCTGTAAAATGGTGCACTCGGAATATGGGGAAAAAAGGAGTTTGTCCACAGACACAAAAAAGAAGTTGCTGTCCTGGCAAACCAGGTAGTTTCAACACATTTAAAAAATGCCTCACACATGTGCTTTGCTTCTCCAGGATTCTGGAAGTATCTAAAATGGTAGGAAATTGTGGCACAGAGAAAGAATCCAGAAATCAGAGGATGACCTTACAGCAAAATTGGGTTAGGCAAGAAATATCCAGTCCACTAGAAGATGTAGAACTAAAAATATAACACAGTATGACTCTGACTGTTCCTTCTTCTGTTGCTCTCTCTCTATAACAAGGAACACAGGATTTTTCTGAGCACCAGAGAAAAATGAAGACAATTTTCTAAATTCTCAATTACCACCTAAGGGTTGAACCAGAAAAGGTACTATCATGCCTACTTGGCTAAGTGCTGAGAGAGACCACCAAAATGATGCAAAAACAGCTGAAGGTATAAATACCACTCGGCATGGATGGGAGGAACGTACAACCCCCCCAAACAAACAAACAACCCCCAAAACCAAACCCAAACCAAAAAACCCCCAAAAAACAACAAACTCCACAGAAGCCATTTGGGGAGAAAGCACAACTAAGTAAAGTTTATTTTCAGACATAAAGCATTTATCTCTGCAAACGATCTTTCATCTTTCCAAAAATTGGGGAAATTTCAGTGTTTGAGTAACAGAGGAAAAGCTGCACAGAATCTCAGGAGAAAAAAAAAATCACAATCTCAAGACTAAGACTTTTCTGGGAGCTATTTTCTCCTATATGAAACTGCCCTCCTCCTAAAGTCCAAAGCCCAAGCTATTTCCCATACCATTCAGACTGAACAATACATTCCCCACAGAATATTCCAGTCCTGAAATCCCTTTCCCCAGCTCTACCAGTGCATCCTGTTTATGATCTACTGCTCCCAGCCACTGAGGCAGCCTTAGCCTGTATTTCCTTTCCCTCTCACTCCTGCCTTGTAGTCATCTTGCTATTCCTAAAATTATCTTCCTTAGGTGATTTTTTTTCCTGATACATCAGCAAAGAGAAGCCATATCTGACCTCAAAGGTGAAACCTCCCCAAAATGCATACATAAGTTTTAATGTCAGTAAAACATCTCAGTCAACTGCTTAGACGTAGAGCCAATGAGGCACATGGAGGGGACAGTAACAAAATAGGAGTTGTTCCTGAAGACAAGGTGGCAAAGGGGAAATCTAACAGCAGTGCCACTACCTAAAGGGAGAGAGGGGTTGGAGGGAAACATCACAGCAAGATATCTCAGAGTGCACAGTGATGGGCAAAAGGGAAAAGCACAACTTGCAAGGAAGGAAAGCCCACACAAAGCAACACACGTCCCCATCCAGCCCCTCTTGAGGGTAGCTCAGCACAGGAGCAGGTGCCCAGTGGGGCTGGGGAATCTTCAGTCTTGCAGATGTTCAGAGCATGCCTGGAAAAGGCTCTGGACAACGTGACCTACCTTTGGAGTCAGCCCTGCTGTGACTAGGGACTTGGACAGAGAGCTCCAGAGGCCTTCCCACCTACCTCTCTCTGTGAGCCTGTTACTCTGCATTACTGCACTGCCTGATTTCTTACTGCACATCCCTCCCACTACACCCATCTGTGTGTATTGCTGAGTGAGCTCCCTGCCAGGAACACCCTTTCTACAGTCACAAATAGCACAGCTTTTAAATACTTTACCAGCTGTAACTGCTTTCTCATGCAGAAATAAAACAATATGAAGCCTTACAGTGTAGGATAACGTGTATTTTTATCAAGGTATATTACACAAGGTATATTACAGCTGTCACACATCTACTATCTGTTATATTAATTGTAAAAATATATTATTATTATTATTATTATTATCCTACTACTATTATGTTATTATCTATTAACCACTATATGTTTTTTGGCTATCTGAAGGTCCAAGGCCAAAGACCAAGATTTCACTATTCTGGGGCCTGTGTAAACCAAACCAAATCACATGTACAAGAGAAGGCAACAACTAGCAAAACAAAAAGAGCACAACAGCATCAAAATCTCTGTCAAATGTTTTTTCACATGACAGTGGGGAAAGAAATCTTAATGATTATTCCATGTGGAAATGGATGAAAACGTGTGCAACGGGTTGTTTTTCATGCTAATTGCATGATAATAAGTGTGCATGTTTGTACAAAGGGCACGTGCATATTTATAATTGATCTGCATGTGCATGAATGACCAGCAAAATATACACATCCACAGCAAGCCTTGAGTAGCCAGAATATGTTTGCATTCAAAGTTCCATGATAAATGTACATGCACACGTGTACGTGACTGCTGATATAAACTATTTCTAGGACATACTTTTCAGTAAACTATAAATACAACTGTCTGGTTTTTAGATTGCAAATTGCCTTCACAAATGCATGCTTGCTTGGGGATGTTTCTGCCTGAAGATATGCATGAGAATGGGTTTGGTGGCCTTCTTGTTTGTATGTGAGATCATCTATCTACATGCCCTGACCATCACGCCTCTGGAACCGAGCACAGACACACTCTGGTGTCAAGGAGCAAGAGCACAGAGCTGATGGTGCCTCACTTGTCATCTGTGCCTACTGGAGAGTGGTTTTAGATGTGTGGGACTGGCATATCTGCTGGATATGTATGAACTGGGATGTTTCTGTGCATGGATGTGCTTTACTGGAGAAAGGGTTTGCATCTCACAGCTCCCCACACCCCAGCTCACTATTGGTTCATGGCACATGCACAAGTGTGTGCTTCCTTCACCCACCTCAGCTCTCCAGCCCTATTTGCACCCCATGGGGCAGGCGTGACCCCAGTGGAGCTCAGCCTCAGGTGAGCACACACACCTCTCCATCCCATCCCACCCCTCGTGCCACTCTGTGGCTGCTGCAGCCAAAACATTGCCTTGTGTTGGTGCAGATAAAACCTAAACTGCTCCCATCAGACCTCTGCCCATTTGGGCTGCTGCTTTCAAACAAGCCAGTGGGGTGGTTTTGGAAGACTTCAGTGTAGGAGACATGCAAACTCTCAGATGTTGTAGGCAGCTTCAGAAGAGAAATCCCTGGATATACCCACGGAACTGATTCTCTCATCTTTGGCAATGTGACACATAACTATCCTCACTGGGATGCTTATCCACTGGAAGTGATTTTCTTGGTGGCAAATGTGCCTGTTTTCCTATCACTAAATCACATAAGTCTTTAGGAGACAATTTATGCAATCTCCTTCATTCTCCAATTGTTCACCAACCATGTAAGAGGATTTATATTCATTTAAGGAGAAGCATCCACTTCATGAATTTCACATTCACATGCTCTCTTCCTCATAATTTGACTGGATTCTTCACTGCACTGAAGCTCTCCTAGATCAGCGTAATCAGAACAGAGTGGGAGGAAATAAGACACCAGGACTCTGATGTGAACCCTCCCCTTTGCAGGAGGCTGTCCCAAAAGAAGAGGTAAGGGAGCAGAGCATAATGGAACACAAAACCATAACCTGAGTGCACCTATGTCCCAGACATTTTTCTGAACCAGTGCTTGTATGAACCAGAGCAAGAGTCAGGCAGGTCAAGCTTAAGGGTTAGAAAAGCCCTCCCCTACAGCTCCACTAAGAATTATCAAAAATACCAATATATATGTATGGGCCTATCATCATGAAGGGCTTCATGGTCAGAGAAAAGTCACAAGAGAGTTTTACTTCATCTACACAGCTGTGCAGATAGATACCCATCTACATACATCACTGTTCCCTTTGGTTTTACTCACTCTTGTGCTTTAATATCACTATGCAGATGAAGGCAGCTGCAGCTTCTCTTTGCTGTTACAAAAAGCATTATTGCTCTGGTTAATTTTCCCCATCCCAGCTTGCCCATTCCGAGTCTCGTTGCATCCATGGCAGATGACAATTACCTCTGACCTAAATTACTGGTAGGATCCTTGGTGTAAGTCCAGCCATGAATGTCAAAGCCTGACCTGGAGTCAGCAAGCGAAGGGGAGAGCTGGTGGGGCTGGGGATGGACAGGGATGTGTGCTCTGCCAGTTCCCTTCTGAGAGCCCCAGAGCCTGCCTGATCCCAGGAGACCTGTGCTGCCACCAGCGTGCCGTTGTCCAGCCCTACCTGTGGGTAGCTGAGGGAGGTCTCTGGGGAGCGCAGGTCATCCCCGGCCTGGTGTCCTGCCTCCACAGGAATCCCGTACCGGGTGCACTTCTCAAAGCAGACATAGTCGTACTGCGGTGTGCCCCCCCACAAAGCTGGCTTCCAGCTGGGCTCCTGCGTCTTGCTCTCTGAGCTCTCCATTCCTCTGCTCCTCCTCACGCTCACCTGAAACTGAGTTGCTGCTCTGGGCCTTACCCAGAACCACCTCGTGTTCCAGCAGAGAGCACGGCCTCCGCATTCTCTGCTGATCCTTCCTTTCTCTCTCTCTCCTCAGACCGCTCCAACTCGTCCTGTTCCTGCACCCTCTTTCTCTCTGCCCCTTCTCCTCCTCCTTGTGCCTCTCTCACTTTCTTCCCTTCCTGCCCAAAGGGTTCAACTATATTTATAGCAACCTTCCTCTGCCACATGATTCCCCAGTGCCGTGTCTGATCTCAGCAAAAGGCAATAACCCTGCCGGGATTGAATATCAGGTATGAGCAAGAGGGGAACTCCTGAAGGAGAGGGAGGGGGCACAGGGAAGGAGGTGGTGTGGCAGACGGAGCCCCAAGCACAGAGGCAGAAAGCAAACAGGAGGAAACAGAAATTATTATCCAAGATATCTCTTCCTTCACAGCTCCCCATCCTACACACTCCCTGCTTGCAGTGAGAACAAAGGTCGGTGAACTTCCTCATTTTCTCCCCATATACAAAGTGTCCTAAACACAGCAAGAATCATAAGAATGCCAGCAACTATGCTGAGATGGAATGAGATGGGTATTCACTCAGTGTCCCAAGACAATTTTTTTAAGTCCACAGTTCACAGTTCCTAATAGAGTTCAATGCCCTAATAGAGTTCAAAGCCCTAATGGAGAAGTCAGGTATCCCTGTAAACTCCTCAACCTTACAGTCTAATCTCAGTCTTCCCAGGTGTTCTCATGGAGAATACTTTGCACTGCAAAGCACATCACCAAACTTCTTTGTGGGTACTCAATTACAGGTTTATGCAGAAATTTAATTCTTCTTGATGCTCAGATTTTCAAAGACCAGAGCATTTAACAGCTTCTCCTCTCCACTCTGCCACTTGTTTCTCAGCCAGGGAGAGAAGCAACGAGCTCAGCCAAGACCAGTAAGCTACCAGCTAGCAATAGGAATGGGAAGCATGTTACAGCAACTTGGCCTAGAGACACCTCCCAGTACTGTCAGTGTGCTGCCTGTAAGCATATTTCTTCTGAGGGCTATTAATCAAGGAGCAGCAGAGAGTTCAAGACCCTAGAAAATGCATACAAGAAAAAAAGACCTCACATGCCAAGCTACTCATATTGAGTAAGAGATTTAATAAGCAGGATGGGGTGGAAAGAAAGGCAAAACATACTTTTTTGGGCCCAGAACAGTGGTGTCATTATTCCATTTTGCAGACTCCTGTAAAACATTTTTCTTTTGCTTTTTTTTTAGCCTGCATGATGCTCAAGAGTAAGGTAGAAAAAAAGTCTCCAAGAGGAAGACACACTTAATTTCTTGCACAAACCACCTTCTCCATGTTCCTGCTAAAATATGGATATCCATTTGCAGTAATATCCACTTGCATGAGGTTAGTGTGTGCAACCTACAACTGGTATCAGGCCAGGCAAGCACTGAATATTTACAAAAGCAATATCAGTGCTGCCCCAAAATTTACAGGCTCTCCTGTTTCATTCTCACCAGCACTCACTTTACTGTCATCAAGCACTATTTTCTGGAGGAAGACTGTGCTGCATAGGTAGGACACAACTTGAAATTAATCATCTTAAAGAAGAGTTTCTAAGTTACTGTGTCTCAGGAATCAGAGGAAAACATTCGGTTACCCTCACAGGTTACCATCAAAAAAAAAAAAAAAAAAAAAAGGCATTAATTGCTCCCAACCTATTGAGATGCTTTTGGAAGACCATTGTCATCATGGCTTATATAAAAAATGATGCATATTGCATACTATATAGTGTATAAAATGTAAAAAACTGTCAAAATAAAAAGTACATAATGTATGGAAAGCTTACAATCTGAACACAGTACAGCCCAGCAAACATCAAAGTTGTAACACAACACCAGACCTTCAGCCACTATTATATGTACTGGAGGAGAACACTCATCAGACCCACTGCAGAAAACTAATGAGAACCTTCAGCTCAAAGTGCACTCTTCTAGCTCTTGTTTTTCAAGAGTCACAAGAATGGCAAATTAGAAATTGCTGCAGTATAAAAATGAACCCTCTACTGCCAGCTAATCAAATTCTACTGTCTGTCTTGCATGATAGTGTTGTGGAAATTCCATGGGAAATAATTATATAATAATAGCCTAAAATAGGACGATCCTACCCTGAAAGGCTTTTTCCAAGAACTGTCCCTCTCAGCTTCCAAACTTCCCAGCCTCACTCACCTCATCAATAAAAGCATGAAGTACCCCAAGGCCAACATTCACCCAGTGACTCCAGGTACTACTTGAACCAAGAAACCTTTACTATCCTCATTAGGAAGACATCCTACACACCCCCTGAGCCCTCACTCGTGCTTCCCAGAGTGTAATACACCTCAGCCAGTACATGCCAGTGCTGCAACTACACAGCTGATCCTGAGCAATCACTGTGTGCATGGTGGCACATGTGCACTAGGAAATACCTAGCTCATCTGTACCCATCTATTGTCTAACAAGGAAACAAGTGACAACTGAAATTCATCATTTCAGTTTATGACAAAATATATGCAATCTGCAGAGACACTGGATTTATGTAGCAACATTTTCTGTGTCCTCAACACTAATCTTACCATGCTACTGAGCTTATAAATCACCCTTCTCCCTCTTTCCCCTAGGAGGTGAAAGTGCTTTGTCAGCTCTCTGGAAATCATTAACAATCCTTGCTATTTCACAGGGTACCAATAATCTTTGTCACAGCCTCCAGCCCCACTGATACTACCCTAGTTAAATTCAAAGCAGCTGCTCTCAGTTTGTATTTGCTCTGAGATCTGCTACTTCTATTTCACACTCTCAGAAGAACTTGTAGATCCAACAGCTTGTCCACTTTTTCCAGCTGGCACAGCTGACCTAATGAAAGGTAAAGTTCCAGCTTTACTCATCATCTTTTCCATGTTTTCAGGTCTGCAGATATAAACATAAACACAGAATACAGACAACGCCCTGAAAAAAATCTGCCTTTCTGCACAGCTGCTGCCTAACAACTGCTGTCAAATCTCCCCTATCACTCTTGCTGTAATCTCCTGTCACAGCTTCTCTTTCTGTATTTTCTTTATTGCCTCTCTGTCTTGCTTTCAATTTCCCAGGCCTTGCTTTGCACTTCCACCAGGACCCATCAATGGAGTCCTGCTGTTGCTTCAGAGGTTACCAGCAGACTCAGGAGATTAGCACAGAGCTGGAGGAAGACATAGAAATGAGAGGAAGGCGTCATAACCATCTTGCACTAGCCACAAACACAGATGACCTGTACATATGGCTTGATTCCTTAGGTGCACCTAAGCCTCTTGAAAAGGCTCACAAAAGTTTCTAGACTTCCCCATGGCATGCAAGAGGAAAGTTACACAACTTGTTCATACACTTTTTTTTTTTCCATTGCATATTACAGGCCCTAGTGGGACTCCAAAGTGTGTTTCAAGAAGGACATGTTTGTGATAGATGAAAATATAGCTAAAGTCCAAATTAGGGTATTAAGTGGCAGTAAAGGAAAGAACAGAAGTTGGAAGAACTGTCAACCAAGATGGATCTCTTGTCCAGGCAGGCTTTTATTTTTCTCCCTCCTCTTCTCAGTTTTCTCTCAGGTCTCCTTTTCTCTTTTATTTATTTATTTATTTATTTACTTACTTATTTATTTACTTATCCTGAATGCTTTTCAGGATGCAGAAATACAATTCCTGGCCTTCCCATCCTACTGCCTTGATAGTGAAAGCTCTGAGAGGCTGGTGGGGAGGGGGGTAAGCATGACTGAAGACTCACACTTCTCCCATGGTCTGGTCTGAGGAGATTTACAATTTGAAATAATCCAAGTGCTATTTATCAACAGTAACAATCTTACTGTGCCCTGTGCCCTGCCCACACAATTATCAGACATCCTACTAACTTCTGAGCCTTCTGCTTATGCTAGAGCCTTTTTTTTTCGTTTGTTCTGCCACAGGTTCATCCTGAAAGATCTAGACCACTTCATGACCTCACTGTACACAAGCCTTATGGCCCACCAGCAGACTGCAGCCTCTTCTGGAGCAAAACACCATGCCTATTTTTCAGCTGCCACCAGCATGGCATACACAGACATTATAGCAGATGGTGATGCAGAGCCCTCTGCCACCCCAGACCGACAGGCATGGAATTTGCTGAGGCAGAGTTATTGTTGCTTAGAACCCTGCATGCAGAATAGAGCAGCAGTCATCTAAGAACAAAGCAAGAATAATGTTCTGTGCTTGAGAAAGCCCAGCCCAAGAGGTCCACAAGTCTGTAAAGAGGATAATATAAAAGATAGTTTACGGGACAAAAGAAACTGTAAAGGTGAAAAAGGGAGTTTTAAAGGAGGAAGAGGAGAAAGGTCATGAAAGGATGACTACTTAACACTAACAGTTTCTAAGAGAGAAACACAGGCAATAAGAGACAAAGCACCAAAGGGCATGAGGGGATGAGAATCTGGACAGGAAGAAGATACAGCAAGCATATATTGCTTCAAGCAATACCTTTAGATGAAGCAAAAAAGAGTGAAAAGGCAGGAAAAAGACTTCAGTAGATGTCAGATAAGGCAACGGCTTCTAGATGAGAACAAAGCTCTTGACTGGGACATTTTATTAGACAAGATATCCATGGAGGCTTCAAAGAGCTACAGGAGGCAATTAGAGCTTTGGGAGAGAAAGAAGGCTGTGAAAAGGGCTAGGATGAGGGAGGGAGACTGGAAGAAAAGACAGCTTTTATAGTAAAAGAAAGAAATAGATCATGGACCAAGGCTTGAACAGTAGCAAAAGATAGAAATTAAAGCTGTGCAGGGGCACATAGTAAGCCAGGCTGGATATGGAGAGACAGAGAACTCTCAGAGGACACTTGAAAGAAGGGTTGAGCTCACAGCAAAAAAAGTAAAAAGACCAGAAAGTTTAAGTGCTTTCATCATGGAGAAATAACAAGATAATATGATGATATTCAAGTGGACATGTACTGACTAATACTAGACTGAGTAGAGCAGAATTGACAGAAACAGGGCAGATTTTGAGAATCATCAGCTTTTGATAACTCAAGAAGAAAGAGGCAGAATGGGGAAAAAATCTCACAACTGGCATCAGATAAATACTTACAGGAACACAAGGACATGAAAGAGCCATTGAAGTAGATGTTGGAATAGAGGAATTTGGAAGGAAAATTGAACAGATCAGGATAGGGCAGGAGGGCAGTGCAGTATGACATGATATGACAATATGATATGCCATGACTTGGCAAAAACCAAATGGGCTTTAAAGGGGCAGGGTTATGTCCCAGTTCCAGAAACAACCCAGCTGTGGAAGTCTGCACAGAGCACCATGTCCATGTCCATGATGCCATCTAAGGTAAATTACTTAACTCACGGTTAACTCGAGGTGGTCTTGTCCTACATCACAGTGTGGTCACAGGTTGGAACTGAGAGCAAAAATAACAAGCAGAGAGACTTAAACAAACCCGGCAACAAGAGCAAGACACAGAAATTCAGATGAAAGAGAAGACAGCAAAATTAGGTTTTAAAAATGGATCCAAACTCATTCAGAACTTTAAAGTGAATCTGATTGTCCTGGTGAGGTCTCAGGTAAAGACCGTCAGGCTTTAAAACTCAAAACAGAACAGCATTTAGTAGAATAAAAATAAGATTATTTCATTATTTTAAATAAAGAAAAGTTCAAGCATCGAAGTCAGGAAGCAGAGAAATAAATATACAGTCTATACACAACTCTCCCTCACCCACTGTGACCTTGGTTGCAATTAAGTTGATGACCTTCTGAGCTGCTAAAATTTTGTGCTCACACTCTATTGCCTAGGAGATTGTTTCCATGTCTCCACAGCTTGGATGCCTCCTCCCTTACAGCTGCCCCCTTCTTAAATTGCAGCCCTCAATTCCCTTGGTGATTCTCTACCCTACAGCACCCCGTAGCTTCTATTAAATAATTTCTTCTTTTCATCTGCCAAAAGGCTTTCCAAATGAAGAGGTGTATTACTGGTAGGGTAGAAAAATGAATGTCTTGTCTTAGGAGAAACCAAGAACAAATCAAATAGGCACAGTGTGTATACAAGTACCAAAAGAAGGAAAAAAAAAATTACAAGAAAGTAATATTAGACTGCTGAGAAGCAGAGAACTTTTTCTAACTGGATTGTGCATCCAAAAGCAGCTAAAGTCCATGAGAACTAGCAAACAATTAACTGATTGAAGTAGAGTCAGTGGAATTCTTGTTTTCCAGGAGAATAATTTTGTACCACAAACATTCTCTGATGTAGTCAGCTTGAAGACATTTTTAGCAGAAAGGACTAAGGAACATCTAGGAAATACAGACTTATCTCTAATGATCAAAAATTATTAAGGATATCTCTAAGCTGGTGAATTTGTTATTATTCCAGCACAGAGAATCTGCAGCTTGTGCCTTTCTTCCCCTTCTGCCAGCAGATTGCTTGCTGCCCAGGTAAAATGAATAATTGCCCATTAGATCTGTCAATCATGCCATGACACATAGCCTGACTGACACCACAAGGGTGGGAAGAAAGTGCAGTGATGAGCTGTGCAGAGCTGGCCTGCCACAGGCTCTGGAGTTTGAACTTAATTTGGCTAATTTCAAGTGGAGAATGATAATTCTTATGTAAAACGTGGCCAGCTGTGAAGATGTGAGGTTACAGTTGAAAAGTTTAGGAGGAAGTGGCTTGTGAAGGGAAAAATTTGGGAAAGTTTCAAGGACATGTTTGTGGTGTGAGCTGGGGTTGGTCAAGAAGAAGGAACCACGAGTATGGGCAGAGTATCTCCAGGAGGCCATGGCTAGGATTAGAGGTATGCAAGAAAAATTATTTCATTTTCCTGATACATCTTCCTCTTTCAAATGCCTGAAGAGTAAGTTCCCTGAAGCCCTCTGATCTATAGATCTCTATGAGAGTGATCACATTACCTAATTTAGGGAACCTGAGGAACAGATTGGTTGAAAAGGCCAGACCTAATTTTTTTTGTGTACTGGAACTTGTGATCAAGAAGCTTGATGTAAGGAAAGGATTAATTTTCAGCCAGCTCAGCTCTCCATTCCTGCTGATGCGTGGCCATGTGAATGTCAGTAAAGAAGGGACCAGGAACACACCTAGAAATGAAGAAAGGGACTGTCTTTTCTGATTGCAGCAGAGCCCTAATCCACCATAAAATTTTTCTCAGTAACACTTGGCTCTTGCTTACATTTCAGACTCTTGACATGGTTAGAGCAGATGCTGTGAACTACTTGCATGAACCATGGTTGCTAAGTACTAGTTGTTGGCAGCACTGGTTTGTCCTGTCCTGTCTCAGATAACTGAGATACAGGATGTCAACAGAAGTTGTAGCACAGATGTGTTATCACTACCATCAAAGGGTTTTTTTTCTATACCTTATTTACTAAGACAGTTGTAAATCCTGCAAAGTTTTGACTAAACTTCCTGTTTTCCTTCTCCTTCTCCCATCTAAATGCAGATACCTCCACAAAAACACCTAACCCTCCAGCACAGCAGGGGTCTTGCCTGTTTTCCATAAAACAATCCCTGGTGGTAATATGAGATAAAGACTAAGGTAAACAGAGGGAAGATAGTATTTCTCTTGGCAGCCTGAATAATAAATCCATCGCAAATGAGGGCAAAGAAATTCCCCTGCAGCAATAACCTTTGCTGTTATCACTGGCTGCTGATACAGGGCTGACAGTGAGAGTCAGTATGACATTCACTGGACTCCCTCCCTCTTCTCTCAGCCCCTTGCTTTGACTTGTAGGGAAGGTGCTGGGGGAAGGGAAGAAGATCTCCATCAAGCACGGGCACCCAGGTTGAAGTACTGGGCCACTCTTCAGCAGGGAGGCGGCAAAAAGTCTTTTCTCTGTCTGAAAAAAAAACTTTTTCTAGTTTTTAAACCAGAGCTGCTGCACACCTATTAGCATGAGCCAATGTAGATTGTCACAAGGGGGAAAACAGTGCAAGAAGTACACTCAGGGCCATGAGGGGATGCAATCTTCAGATGCCAAAGAGACAGCTAGCTTAGTATATTAAGCCCAAGACAAGATAAATCAGCAGAAGAAATTGCAGGAAATTCCCTATAAAAGGCATTGTATCCCAGGGCTGGCATTTAATGTCCATACCATGTAAAAATATTAAGCCTGGAACAGGAGTCCAGGAAGGGCCTGTAGATTGGACCCTATTGACCAAGGCCAGGAATGGTGGAGAGATAATGAGCCAACGAAGAAGAATGCACTGAGAATAAATGGTGGAAACTGTTCTGACTTTCACTTTTGCTGGGAACTGAAATTAGTTCAATGACCTGCTAAACTCAGACTGTTTATGAGAAATAACAGATTTTTGGATGTTGTGTTTGTTCAAGACCATTGCTGACAGTCCTGCTCTTGCATTATTAGGTGTTCAGAATCAGCAACAATGCCTAGGAGTACTTGTGGTATCTTGTTCAAGCACTGCCCTTGAGTCTCTCTGGGGTGTATGTCAACTTTTTCCTGTCTATATCAGAGCTAGATTCTATTCCACATTATGTCTATAGCCTATTTTGAAAGAAATGAGTCAGTAAACAAAACAAAACAAAACAAAACACACAAAAAAAAAGTAGAGATGAACTTTATGAAATGTTTCAAATCCCACTCGCTCTGCTGAGTTTTCTTGCATCAGGACTAGAGTTGTTGCTCTCTGAGAGGTGCAGTGGCTGGGCTGGGGACATTTACATTGGAGAAGGACAGAAATGTCCCAGACCACTGGTTTTTGGGCACCATGAGGACCATGAGCTCACACAAGTCTCCTCAGACCCATCATGTGGGCAGAGAAGCTATGCCACTTGCTGCAGACTCATTGCTCTGGGAAGATGCATCTGACCCTTGCCATGGCAGTTTTCAACCTCATCTTCATCAAAGAGGAAAGGGATGCAGAGGGTATTGCTGTGGTGCTTCCCTGTACCACAGGGAACCCCAGTTCTGGCTACAGAACTTGCTGGTAGAAAGCACAGCTGGTACCAGTGGCACCACCACTGCCAACCAAGAGGTTCCTTATCCCTCTTCCTTCTCCCTCCAAATAAAACTGCTCCAAATGCCATCATTAAATCCCATGGGATGGAGGTGAGGTCTCTGTAGGAGCAGGGTATTTTCCTTGCTTTGGGCAGGAAGATTGTCCATGGTCTTCCTGCAGGAGATCTTCGCCAACCTAACTGTATTTTGTGGTAGGACCACGAACACACATGTCTCTCTATACAGTTTCATACTGAGTTTTGCCACACTTATCATTGCCTGTCCTCTCCTGACCTATAGTCTTGCATGCTGGGGAACATGATCATTGCCCTGAATCAGCTGCTGAGCATTCAGATCTGCTTAGGAGTGCATTAACGTCTTTAACATCTGTGCTCTGATACCAGGTCTGAAATGTCATTTTTATCAAGATGTCTTCCTTTGCAGCCCACAGTTTGTCCACAGGAGGGTCTGGCCTCAGCTTTGACTTTTTTCTTACAGAGCTGCATTGTAAAGAAGAGGCAGATATCACTGAGAAGGGAGGAGGTCAGCACTCCCTAAAGGATTCTTAGTACCCCCTCCAATCAGATAATAAGCATATCGCCTGCATCTTGGCAGGGGACAGCACTCATGTTAAGGATCTGAAGCAGACTAAAGAAGGACTGAGGCCTTTTTGTGTGGACCTGCTCTCTTTAGATAGCCATCTGTCGTTCTTCACTAACCTTCATGTCTTCTGGAAATGTTTCACTTTTTTAAACATTTCTCTTAACAGATTAGAAAGCTTCCTTATTTGGTGTGGTTTTCCATTTGATCCATTCCAGTTAATGTTTTGACCCTTGTTGTTTCCATGGGGGTATTGACTCCAAGCACATTGTGGTCACCATGAAGTAGTGGTTTCAGCTAAGAAGCTGAATTCCACATACCAGTGGTATATCAGGTTCAGCTGAAATACTGATATGGAATCAGTTGTGTCAGTCCTCCACATTCAGTAGCAAAACATCATTAGCTGATGATTGTTCATTCTCTTAGAGAAGATCAATTTACTACACAACTAAACATACTGATCTGGAAAAGTGGAAAGAACAAGAGAGAAGCCTACACATATAAAAAATAGTTGGATTGGAAGCAGAAGCCACTAGATGTTCTGAGAGTGAAAACTCTTTGTGGAAGGATTTAGAAAGAGTGTTCCAGAGTATCTTAGCATGCTCTGTTAATCTACTATGCTATTATTACACTACTTATTTGCTACATAGCATTCAAGTTGTTCCCCCCATTGATGGAACAGCAAAAGAGAATAAAGGTAACATAGGGCAGCTCAGGGCTAGAACTAATGGGGAGTGAAAGTCCCATGGGGAAGCACTACTGCTTGTAGGTATTCTGACTCTTTCTGAGGGCTTGCATAGAGGGGCTACTAGTCAGGGTGGAGCAAGATGCTGTACCTGAGCTCTGCACAGAAAAGGCTGCCTGTCACACTGTGCACCTGCCTAATCAAAAGCCAGTGATGCATCAGGTCCTGACCTTCTTAGTCTCCCTTGTTCCACATCTCCAGACAAATTGTCAAGCCTAGTCTTTTATCTTTTGGTATGAGGCAGTTATAAGGAAAAAAAAAAGAAGTTTTCTAGGGTCATGGCATAAAAGTAGCTGGTACTGCTTTTGAAACATAGCTGGATTAAAGAAGAGAGAACACACAGAAATTCAAGCTTTTTCAGCCTTGGCTTGAACTGTTACAGCTGTCCCAAAATTGTGAGTGGCATAAAGAAAGGATGGTCATATTCCCTTCCTTGCACCAGCTCTGATACGTCTGTCTGAGCACTGTGAAAAGTAAACTGATGGAAAACACTCATGTCCTCATGCAGTTAACTGCTCAGAGTCGTGCTCTGAGTGAGTTCACTGCAGGTCAGGGAAGCAGATTTTGAGAACAAAGCTGTTCGTGTGGCCACCTATAGATCATGTCAGCCACAATGTACACGCTCACATGCAGCACTAAAACACATGTGTAGGGCAAGAGAACTTTGCTTAGCCCTTGCTTCATCTTCCCAAGAGTAAGATTTCCGTGTATCTCTGGAATAAAGTTCCTACACCATGCTGACTGTTTCTTCTGTCCCTGTTGCATAGCTGCCATGCGTTTAATCCTGCTTTTGCCTTTATCGTTCCTGGAAAGCTTAGGTGAACCTGCAGCTCTTCTGCCCTTTGAGCCTGGAGCCTTATGGACTTCAAACTAATGGAAATGAGGTTTCCAACATGCCCTATTTCTATATGGAACTGGAACTAAAAGCAGCCGTCCCTCAGTACCATGTCCCCTACGGCTGATAACAAACTTGATGCCAAGCAGAATTAATATCAAATAACTCTCTGGTCTGGATAAGGGCTCACAGGGTGCTAGTAAGATATTCAGAGGAATTAAAACAGACTGACTGAAGAATTGTACAGGATGATTGAGCAATAAAATTACAGATGAAAAGTCACAATAAATCTGAAGTGATTAAGGAGGTACAGACATTCTAGCTTTGCATACACAAGAACTGTAAACTATGTAAGCTCTCAATATATAAGAGTAAGGTCTTGAGGTTACACAGAATGATCATAATGACCTCTTTAGCATTTATTTAGATCTATGGTTAAGAAGTAGGAAAATAATACCTAATTAAATACAATGTGCAAGTGCATCTGAGTAATGCTTGCTTTCTATTTCCCCTAGTCTCAAAAAGGAATATAGCAGAACTGGGAGAGTGTCAGAGGATGGTCAAATTATGGAATAGCTGCTGTATAAGGAACAGTAAAGTGGGCTGGAACCTCCCAGGCTGGAAAGGACAATGAGGTCTGGAAAATACTGAGCAGTATGAAGAAAATTAACTGAGAAGGTTAATTTGGCTGTATCTCAGGATACAGCCAAATTATTGGCTGTATTGAAGTCGCAACTCCTTGGAATTTAGATGCAGGCAAAGAGTTTTAATTTGGCTGTATTGAAGTCGCAACTCCTTGGAATTTAGATGCAGGCAAAGAGTTTTAATTTGCTTTTCTGTAATAGAAGTAAATGACAGGTTTTTGTGAGTCATTTAACAACAAGGGTATATAAGAGAGTTCATTACAGACAAGGAATTAAAAACACATTCTGTGCAACATTTAGAAGAGAATAATCTTGTAGACTAGTAGGTAATTTGCACTGCTGTTCCTCTAAGTACTTTAGTTAATCACCAAATTACAGAATATTTGAGCTTTGGATAGGACACCTACTGTCCTGTCCAATACCATGTTCAAAGAGTGTCAGCAGGAGAAAGCTGCCTTGGGCTGTGTGCAGACAGCTTTTGGATGTCTCCAAGGATGCAACAATCACTCCAGGTAAACCTGTGGCAGTGCTCAGTCATAAAAAAGACTCTTTCTTTTTGTTCAGACAGAACTTCCTGTGGTTCAATTTATGCCCATTCCGTCTTGTTCCGTGACTGGGCTCTACTGAGAAGAGAATGGCTCCACCATCTTCAGTCTTCCATCAGATAAGATCTCCCCTGAACCTTTGCTGAACAATTTCCAGCTCTTTCAGCCTTTCCTCAGATGTGAGATGCTCCTCTCTTTTCATCGTCTTTGTGGTCTTCTGCAGAACCCTCTCCAGAAGCTCCATAGGTTTTATGAATTGGGGAGCTCAGTCCTGGACACAGGACTCCAGGTTTAGCCTCATCACAGCTAAGCAGAAGGATGTACTGCTGATCACAACCTTTGGAGCCCTGCAGTTCAGCCAGTTTTCAATCCACTCTGAGGTCCACCTGCCCAGCCTGTACTTAATCAGCTTACTGTGAGGATGTGGTGGGAGACAAAAGCATTGCTAAAGTAAAGACAAACATAATCCACTGCTCTTCCTTCATGCACTTGGCTGTCTCATCTGATCACTGAACTGTATGTTGGTTTAGTGTGATTTTCCCTTCACAATTCCATGCTGGCCACTCCCAATCATCTTTCTGTCCTACATGCATCTGGAAATGGTTCCCAAGATGAGTTGCTCTATCACCTTTATGGGGATTGAGCTGAAGTGGGTCAGCGTGCAGTTTGCTGGACTTGTTCCTTTTGAAGATAGGAGTGACATTTGTTTTCCTCCTGTCCTCATTTATCACTCTGAATCCTTCTGACATTTGAAAGATTAAATAGAGAGTGGCCTTGCAATGAGATTGACCAACTCGCTCATGCTGGTGGGTGAATCCCATCAGGTTCCATGGATTTGTGCATGCCCAGTTTGTTTAAGTGTTCTCTGACCTCATCCATCTCCAGTGAGGGTCCTTGCTCTTCATCTTCTTCTTTGGAATCAATTTGCTTTGATTGTGTAGAAGAGGACTCATGTTTTCCATTGCCCTAATGTTGCTGCTGATACACCTGTAGAAGCCTTTCTTGTTGCCCTTCATGTCCCTCACCAGATTAAACTCCAGATGAGTTTCAGTTTTCTTAATCTCACCCTTTAACACGTGGCTGGTGTCCCTAGATTCCTCGCAGGTCACTTCTCTGAGTTTAGTCAGGACCTCCTTCCTAATTCATGCAGGCCTCCTGCTGCCTTTGCTTGATTTCCAGCTCATAAGGATGTTTCATTCCTGAGCTTGGAGGAGATGATTCCTATACAATAAGCAGCTCTCTTGGACCCCTCTTCCCTGCAGGACCTTTTCCCATCGGATTTTTCCAAGAAGACCCCAGAAGAGACAAAGACGTGTCTCCTGAACTCAAAGATTGAGACCTTATTTGGAGTCCTTCTCCCTCCTCAGATCCAGAAGCTGTCCTGGTTGTTCACAACCCTAACACGTTCTTCTTCCTTTTTAAGTATCAGGTCCAGCAGAGCATCTCCTCTTGCTCTCTGATTATCTTGTTATGAACCTGTTGGCAGTGCACTCCAGAAACCTCCTGGATTGCTTGTGCCCTGCTCTTAGTGCTGCAGCAGGTTCCTTCCCAGGGACTATGAAGATGACCTCTTCCAATGGTCTGAAGAAAGCATCATTTAATTCTGAAATCTGTTTGCGGGACTGGGGTCAGTCCTGGGCTGACCACATACTCAGAAAAAGGATAGTTATTTTTCTGTAGATGTTAGAAGCAGTGTGTTCCTCCTCACAGTTAAATACTTTGTCAGCCTCTGTGACTGGTCTTCAGGCAAATTCTCTTCTCTTCAGTGTCCCAGCAGAGATGTGGGTAACTCCAAGTCTCAGGATATAGACATCCATAGTCACGACATAGTTTACAAGTAATCAAAGGATGTGTATGCTAGACTATGCACAGGTAAGACTAGCTGGGCAAACTGCCAGTTGAAACAAACTTGGGGGTGCACAAAGGAATGTTTCTTCACAGCACCAAATCAGAAAACAACATACTGCATATAATTTGTCAGAGTTTTTAGAGCTACAGGTATTTGACTTCCTTTGAAAAAGTGTAGGTGCCACTCACACTCACAACAGCACTGTGCAATAGTTGAAGGTGCTTTGTATTTTTATGTGCTTCTAGAATGCACTCTCAGTGCTGATAGATGATAGGCAAACATTCTTAACCCATGACCTTTTACAAATACATTGTGGAAATGGATGACTGTCAGTCCCAACAGCCACATTGCTCCTTTAAGAACAAGGAAGAATCAATTTGTTCACCAAGAAGTAGGAATTTGTTGTAGAGATAAATGGCTGAGTTTTAAAACCATGAGTAAGTCCTTTAACCCTGACTATGTCCTTACCAAGGTCCAAAGACCAAAGTGTTTGTTGCAGTCACAATGTGTGGGGGACCTCTTTGCTGCCTCTACGTTCAGTGCTGAGGATTGTGTCATTAACAAATACAAAAACATTGTATGCCCTCCCATGCAAAGAAAGAGCAATGAAACCCGGTTCCACCAAGAAGTTGTACAGTTGTTAATAGTAAATATGACCACTTAAAATAAGCATGTTCCAATAAGGTAGTGTCCAGCATGTTTAAAGTTGTGTCTGTCCCTCCTCTGCATTAACAAGTTAACAGTGATCATTGTATCATACAGGTACGTGGAAGCTGTTCCATCAGTACTGACAGCAGCAACTTCCTGCTACTTTGCTAAAGTACATTGACAAAATAACTTATTTTTGTGTTGTGTTTACTGCCAGATTCTCTTCTGCATGCCCAGGTTCTCTGCTGTGATTTTGTGGAGATTCACAACAGTAGTCGACTTTACCCTGAGGATTTTTACTTGCTGTACATTTCTGTATTGATTAATTATTTCTCATCTACCATACTTTGTATGCCACCTGCTGTACAGCTGGGGCAGTAATCTCTGTATTTCAGTTGCACCTCTACTGCCATTGTTGAGAATTATACTAGCAACAGGTCTGTCTTTTCCTGATGTCAGAAATTCTAGTACATGGTCTTTCCACACATATACCCTCTACCCCAAACTTGCCTGAAATAATTTAATCTGATATGTTGCCAAAGTAGCACACACCAGATGTCAAAACAGTCATGTATTTTCTTTGTTCATATAAAAAAAGCTTATAGCAGGCAGCTACCCTATTAGGTTTCACAGAAATGTGGGATACCCCCATATGCCATTTACACATGACAAATTTTTTTACCTTACCCAGCACAAGATCAGTGGCAAAGTTTAGACTGATTGGCATGCTGCTAGCCCTTGGAATTTATTTCTCTGGGCAGGAGGCCTGTACAGTTCTTGGAAATGTAATTCTGGACATCTTCACAACAGAGCTCAATACCTCAATGATGTTGGAAATGGGTTTAAAAAACAACTTTTCTACAAGTAGCAGAAAAGGCTCCTTGCATTCCCTACCAAGATGGTGCTATCCAGGGTATGGTGTCTGCAGGCAACCTGCTCCTGTGGGGCTGTGACTGCTCCCATAGCTCAGTACAAGGACAATGTGGGCGACAGCCAGGCAAGGTGAAGCCTTCGGTACCATTTCTGTCTGTTAAACCAAACTTTCTCCATGGGAAAGGTGTTTAAGTCAGGAATAAACAGCACAGGTGTGCAACAAGTCTTGCCCGGATGGTTGACTGGAGAAGCTGAGGCAGCAGGGTTTACTCACCCCAGAGAAGAGGCTGATTTGCAAACAGCAAATGCAAATACACCCAGAGGGAGGGTATAGACAAGACAGCACCAGGCTCTCCTCAGAAAGGCAGGAGGAAGATACAAGAGGAAACAGCCATGACTTGGACTGGATACTGCTAATATTCCCTTCCATTCTAGATCCTTCTGTGATTCTTGGGTTTTTTGCTTTGATGGTGACAAAACCAAAATACTGGCAGGCAAACTTCAATTATTGATAGAACGATGGAGACCAGGCCTGCTAGCAATACCAACTGGAAATGAGAAAATTTCCTCAAGAAGCTGCTGGTTCTCACAGCAGAGCTTAAGACCACAGCAAAATACAGCAAAATTTCCTATCCCCATCTTTTAAACAGGAAGGGTAGCCCTGAACATCTCTCCAGTGCAGACATGGACTGAAGAAAGAATTATTTTTTTTCGTTTCTGTTGTCATTGTCAGAAGCCTACGTCTTCCCATGTTCATCTGCATCTTTTGTCCTCTCCAGCTTTGGAACTGGCAATACAAATCTGCACAAGTGATCTTTCTCATGACCTCGGTTCCCCAAGTCTCTTCTGCCTTCTATATTACTTTCTGTATGATTGACAACACTTTCAAAAATAAAAAGAGGAGAGGGGAGCTGGGGAGAATCCCCCCTCTGCCTTGGGACAGCACAGGGAAAGGGTCACATGGGATATTTTTAGAACAGAATCCAATGGCAGTGATGTTAGGAAGGCACAGAGAAAAACACAGCTGTGAAACCTAACACTTGGCCTCTTGTATACTGAGAGCAAGAACAGCAGAGAAACAAATTGAGGAGACGCAGCAGAACACAAGACTGAGGAGAAGGTATGTGAGGGTAACAAGGGAATGGTAGAAGAGTAAGTAAGAAAGAGGAAATGAACACCTGGGAAACAAATAGCTAAAACATATTATTGGAATGGAAAGGAGGAAAAAAAAAACAGAGAAAAAAGAAAAAAAAAAAAAGAAAAAAAAAAGAGCCAGGAGCAGAAAAAATTAGTGAAGTGGTCACAGTATACAAACAAACACAGATACTTCAGTCACAGAAGGGACTTAAGGACAAGAAATGGTCAGTTGACTCATCAGCACTCTCATGTAGATGGTTTGTGACTTTGCAGGCTGACCAGTAGCTACCTCATCTACCATCTCTCCTCATCCCAATATATACAGGCTTCATTAAGTGACTTCACCTGTGGATTGTGACACTGCAATAGGTTTTCTAAATCAGAGGGAAACAGCAGTCATTCCTACAGTCTTAGGAGTCAAGCAATGACCTACTGTCTGTCTTTTACCACCAACCAGGATGCCCAGAGAGCAGTGGTTGCTTTATGTTTGAAAACTGATGCGTGCAGCATTAGTTCAGAAGTGCTCTCTGCTTCTGTTCACTCACTAAATAAGAACGAACTAACACGACTGAGTACATGGAGTGAACAGATGCAATGCTGATACTTGAGAGGAGCCTGCTCCTAAAGATAGCATTTTAAGGTGTAAATTGCTAAGATACTCAAGTCCTGAGACTGTCTGGCAACAACTCTTGAGGCAACAACATCCAGAATCGCAGTCCTTTTTTCACTTGCTACATAATCCTTATAAATATCCTTGATTTTGCTTCTTCTGAGTTATAATTTATCTTCAATTGAGATTAGTGATTCAGTGCCTTCTTAGCACTAATGCCTGGATTAGATCCAACAAATAGCTGCTCCAGTAGCTAGTTGCTACTCTGCCTATGACCCCTAAGGACTCGAGTATATATGGTCCTTCTGAAAGAATTCCTAACTTTAGAGTCATCTCTAATGAAACAGGTCATAGCACAGCTGCCTCCTTATCATAAAGCTTTTCAGGGATGGAGGTGACTTGAATTCAACAAAAAACTAGTCATTTGGGGTATATCTATGTAGGTACTCAAGGAATCAAACAGATATAATTTATTACACAATCCAGTTCTGTCCAGAAACCTAGAAGAGCTCTCAGTGGCAAATATTTGGGATAAATTTATGAATAAATTAATATAACACAATAAATTGTATTTCTTTCTCTCACAAATAGCTCTTTACTAATGGACAAATATTTTGTCAAAGATTTTCCTTGGCTCAAGTTATAAAAATCATGCTCTTTGAACTCAAGAAATCTGGTGCTAGTTGTGTATTCCCACAAGCATTCAAGAAAACTCATTACTCTATTTACTCTGGTTCTACACTAAGAACCAAAACCTGAAAATTTTAGAGATCCATGAGTCTGTTATAGTTACAGAAGAAGTACAGCCACTTTATCCAGGTAGCATACTCACTACTTCTGCATCTTGTGGTGGTTCATGCTCTCTGCCTTACCACTGCTTTTGTTTGGGTTTGTAGTCTTTCCTTGCAGCTCAGTACCTCATACAACCATTATTTGTTTGTTTATAATGCAAACAGGTCATGGCAATCCCTTCATGTCCTATATTAGGCTCACTCTCAATGCTTTACTGTTGATGCTACTCACTTCTGACACTGAAGATGCTTCTTTTTTATGTTTGAATGCAGAAAGTCAGGCCAAGAGAGGTGAAACACATCCTAATCCTTCCACTGTAGTGACTGGCTCCTTTGGCAATGTTAATACTTGTTTTGTGATAAATAGCATTCTTAATGAACCACTGTTGAGTTGAGGGCATGTGCTTGTGATGTGCCTACGTGGATCACTAGGAAATCTACATTCGTTGTGTAAGTCTGGATTTGAAATGAAGATTTCAGTCATAAAGATCATAGTCTTCATTCATCTGTAAGGTACACACAAGCAGTGTTCAGCAGCAGAATATTTTTGACTGAAAGCCACTCTCCAGTTCTTCACCTCAGCCTACTGCTCACAAAGACAACCATACCTTGTCCTTACTAAACTAGGTGCTCTAGAAACAGAAACCAGAAAGCATGGCAACAGCCTGCATCCAAATATCTATAAAACAAAGCAGTGCAAGACCCTACTCAGATGTTCTCAAGAGATGCCAAAGAGCAACATGTAAAAAAGTCTCCATCTTTCTTTGCAGTAGCTCAAAGAAGATGAGATTTCATTTTTTTTTCTCAGCTGCATCAGAGTCTTACTTCTCTCTAAACACTGCTACCAAACTTTGCATGCTCAGGTACAAACAGTACAATCAGGTCACTATTCATTTTTAAAGCTGGGATTTCTTTCATGCTGCTCCTTAGACAATTTTAGGCAACTGTATAATGCTAGTTCTCACTTCAGGGACCAAAGCAAGAGGCTTTTTAGGCACAGGACAAACTGCTTCCTCCACTTGTCCTGTAAAGTGTGAGGACTCACAGACGTGCAATGAATCTCATTTCTGCAAGTTGGCAGTAGCTCTTTCAAATAGCTAAAGCAGAAATAGGCTCAACAGTCTGCATCCAAAGACCTAAACACAAAGCAGTGCAAGGCCCCACTGTGTTGTTCCCAAAGGATGCCATAGAGCAACACGCTCCATGTTCTCACAGCACTTGCAGACTCCACCAAGGCAGAATCCTGACCCCTTCTTGTGGGACCTTTAACAAAGGGCAGGGAATGGTTTCCACAGTGCCATGTCTGTGGCTGTCTTGAAAAGGGAAACCCATTCACAACCAGAGGCTGTGTAGCTCTGCAGACTCAGCTCTGACTCAAGCCAGCATTTTTTAACCTGCCTGGTGATGTAAATTTTTCACCCATGGGGATTAGGAATTCAAGGAGAACATGGCCACGTTCTCTCTTGAAGGAAGCCACTATTGGAGCACGTGCTCAAGCAGATATCTCAAGGAGTTTGTCTAATGCAAACAGGGCAGGATATTTGTAGGCAAAGAAAGCCCCTTAAGCAGAGGAGGGAAGGCAGCTCTCACGTAGGAAGCATTCTGTGCTGCTGCAGGTATCGTACTCACCAGAGTTTCTTGGTACCGGAACGCTTTCGTTGGAGAGGCATCCCCAGTCATATCCCCAGAGACAACGTCCTGTGGAGCAGGGGTTGTTCAGGGCAATGTCTTCCCCTCTGCCCTCCCCAGCAAAATCATGGAGTGAGACAGGCGCAAGGCTTCAGCTAAAATCCCTCAGAGCACCCCGAGAGAGAAGGTTACTGGTGAGGGAAACACAGAGTGAGAGTGTAACCAGAGACTCCCTGCCCCCTCCTGTTCTGTCTGCTTCCCTGCTTTAATCTCTCTCTGCTGTCCTGGCAATGGGACAGCTCAGTAAATTAACAGGAGGTAACATTTCCTCCTCCTCCTCTCTCAGGCAGTGTCATTCTTCACTCCATTTGGAAAGGGTGGGGAATCACAGAAAGAATGGGTACTGATGGTAGGGAGAGACTAAGGAAGAAAAGTATGGAAATGACAAATTACCAAAATTAGAGACAAGAGAACAATCCTGCAACTTGAAGGGTATTATTCCCACAATCTGTTTCAGGGACAATTTTGTGAAGTGTCAGCATCTGAGAGGGGAAGTTCCCTAGCAGGCCTTGGAAGACTATTCCTCATATGAATTACTGTTAAGCTGTCATCACATTTAACATATTTTTTTCTTCAAGCATACCCGTTATTGCTGGTTACCTCACCACAAATAAACAGCCTTCCTTGCAGTCTTGGTTACCTTCATGGGCTTTCATCCACTGGCATAACTAACACTCAGTATCTTTTATATCCAGAACCACAGAATGGCTGATGTTGGAAGGGGAGCTTTGGAAGCATCTGGCCCAATTTCCTTGCTCAACCAGGGCTTTCTAGAGCCAGCTGCTCAAGACCTTATTCAGATGGCTTTTGAGTATCTCCAAGCACAGACACTCTGCAGTCTCTGGGCAACTTCCTCCAGTTCTCAGGCACCCTCATGGTAAAAAATGTTTCCTGATGTTCAGATGGAGCCTCCTGGGTTTCAGTTTGTGCCTTAATCAAATTTTTTATACATAAAACCAATAAAAGCTGCTCAACCACATAGTCAAGGAGGGTTTGTGGGCTGTTGAGGATCCTGGAGCATCTGTAGTGGTGCCAAGTAGAGAGGTCCTGCCCCCTGCCCTTCTGTGTGTCCTGGGCCTTTACCACAACAAAAGCGAGGAGGACCTAATAGTGGAGAAAGGACAAAAAAGCTGTGGGTTACTGCCTTGAGAAACAGAGCACTGAGCAGCTGTGGCAACAGCTACGTCCTCAGCTGAGTCACAGCTACTGTCTGCTGTACCCCGAGGCAGCAGCAAACAGAGAAGTTTGTGGGGAATGGAACAGATAATATAGGCCACAGTTCTTTTCACAGAGAACTGGTTTTTTTAATTTTTTTTTAAATCATCTGCTATCTGTAAACCTTTTCATTGAGGGAAAAAAAAATTCTTTATCTAGGAAAGCAGTTACCTAGAGCAACATCATCACTTCCTAAGCTGTTTCTCCCCCTAAATAAGAGAGTTATGTAAGAGCACGTGAAAGGTGAAAGTGTCGCCTTTATTAAGGTTGTCCAGTCAAGGAGATTTTCAACGCAGAAGATTGGAAACCAGAAATAAAACCACCCAGAACTCAGAGACAATGGGGAGCAGAGATCACACAAAAGACCAAGTGTCTACAGTCACTATTTGACAGGCCATTAAGAAAGTACCTTCACAGCTTTGGAGAGGGCTAGTTTGGAGTTTGTAACTATTACAAAGGGGGAAATGAGGAACATAAGGAATCGAACCAAGTCTGTGGAACTATGCAAAACTTGTTAAGGAAGATGGCTGGGGAAGAATAACGAGAGGAATAGATGGAAGAGTTCAGCTTTCATGAAAACCAAGCATTGTCCTATCTTCATATTAAATGCTTTCTTAACTATCTTTCCATGAAATCTCATTATCCCAGGAACACGACTGCTGTAAGTTTGAGGTGCCAGCAGTTGATGAGACTGGCATGAGTGAATTTGGCCCAGCAGCTGCAGTCAGACTGGGGTGCTGGGGACAGGAGCTGAAGCAAGTGTGGTCTCAGCAACAGTAGCTGGAGCAGCCACAGCTTTCTGGACCAACTCAGTGAGTGCCTGGTGTGCTACACTTCAGACCTCTGTGAGGGGACTTGCACCAGGAACTGGTCACACCAGGGGTGTTGGCACCCTGGTCTTAAAGACAGGAGTGGAGGAGTGTCTGCTCCAGCCTCTAGGGTGGGACCAGCACATGGCCTGGCTGCAGCTGCTAAGGCATGGAGCCCAGGGTTTTGGGGCTGGGCAGGAGGAATAACCAAGCCAGACTTGCAGAAGGCAGTGGCATTTATAAAATCCCTTAAGTGTTTATTTTTGTGCGAATCCATTTAGAAAATTTAAGCCTATGTTCAGTGTGACCTTTTCCTCTCATCCTTTAAGTCACTTTACAGATGACTGAATACAAACAGCTATTAAGTTTGTGATTTTGTTTACCACCTGTACCTAACAGATCCAAATCCAAGTATTTTATCAATACACTGTGAACTTCATCTTTGTCAAAGCATGGTTTCTATGGCAGGTGTTAGTGTCGCTCCTTCTTTTTGCAGCTGCAAATAAAATCTTTTAGGAGTGCCAAAGGAAAATTAAAATTTACTTTTTAATGAAAATTAAAAAAAAAATCAGCCTAGGCCACAGCAGTTCCAGCTACTTCTTTAAGTCAGAGAAATCTGAGTGCAACTCCGAGGGCTTTGAAAGATGTAGCAAATTACACAGATGTCATCTTAAGAATTTGTGCATGCAGGCAAAACAGTTTGTGCAAAAATACAGTCTGAAGACCAAGTTATACATAGCAGTTCCCATAAACAAGTAACAAATGCAGATGAATGGAAACAAAAGAATATCAAACTTCGACAGAAAAGAGTTCTATGAGAAGTGGCAAAATCAGCAACAGCAGGCCAAATTGCACTGAGTAGAACAAAACACTCATTCCTAGTGAAACAGACTCACCAAGGCTGCTGATCCTGTGACAACAGTTGATTGTAACTTCTCTGGAGATTTCCATTCCCTTCCTTTTAAAGAAACTGTTCTCTGTATGCATATGCTGATGACATAATCTATTACATAACAGTCTCTTCTTGCATTTCCTTCTGCTAACTAAATAATTTACTGCTGTGATATAGTGAAGAATTCTCATACCCTGAGGGGTAAGAACAAATTATACAACACAGGTACAGTGCATGTCAGGAGTCTCAGCTTGGTATAAATTTTATAAGATGTTTTATAGATGTTCAGCCAAATCTTTTGATGTTTTGGAAGCATATGCTCTCTTTCAATACCATTCTGTACATCCTAATTTTTAAGGGGACCAATGACTATTTTTACAAAATCAAATCCTTTGACTATCTATTAGTAATCACAAATATGGAAAAAAAATCAGTTTAGAATTAAAACTGTATTAATTTACTGAATTGTTCTGTTAATAAATGTGATTCTTATACAACTCAAGATTTTAAAAATACATTGTCAACATTGGGTTCACTGTTTTCACTCCCCATCTCAAATAAAACCCTTGACCTTATTCTTCTGGTTTCCAGACAAAATGTGAACCCATTAACATTACCCTGCTATCCCAGCTATTAAAAGTAATTCTTTAGACTATGCTAGTTGCTGAAAACTTACCCATGAAAAAGCAAATATCTTGTTTACTTCACCTTCTGGCCTATTAGAACCACCTTCTGCACAGATAGGTGTTGGTAATTCCAGTGCTAGTATCAATAACTAGAATTCCCATATGAGAATTCTGTACTTTAAATAAACCAATGTACTTTTTCACTAAAAAGAGACCATGGAAGACAGGAAACAACTCTTCATGGAATCATGGATGAAACAGGGCAAATGGCAACCTCTAGTGGATCTGGAGGCGGGGGATTATTTTTAGAACTTAAAAGAACAGAGCCTCTACCTTCTTATTTCACACTAATTGACTTTCTCCCAGGTGCATTACTTTGATCTCAGCTTCCCTGCCCAGCAGTAAGATCATGGCTCATTTGTGAAGGTGAAACAGAAAGTTCTGTGTTGTACAGCTGCTCCCAGTTACAAGTCTTGGGCTTTATGCCTCAAGCCTCTAAGCATTCCCTGGAACTCCCTTCCATGTACCTCTCTGATTCCCTGGCCCTTCCACCACTTCCAGAATCTCTCTGACAGATGGTATCTTCACTTTCTTTTCAGTCTCTTCCCCTTTCCAACACTACTTTTTTTCCAGGAACCCTTCATTTTGACACCAACTTTTCCTTCAAAAACACCAAGCCCCAAATTTTCCCAAAGTCAGTATTTTATGTGCTGAAGCACATCAGCCTCCTACACGTTGGTTCTGCCTCATACCTCTTTATTAACGTATCAGACTTCCTTTGGCCCAAGTGTTATCAAAATTTACAAGCAGCTCACAGTGGTTGCAGCTGTAAGGAGCAGTTCAAAACCCCCTCTGGGATGTGCCATCTCAAGAAATGACATAAAACTCTCTCTATGTAGAACCTCCATGTCTGCAGAGGTCTAACTCTCCCAATGGAAGACACGGCAGAGATTAATCAAACAAAAACTCTTTATTTTGACACTTCAAGGCAGTAAAATACAAGTATACAAAAAGATATACAAAAGTGGCAGTGACAATGCAACTTGATGCAATCCTACAGAAATTTCATCCATCAGAATGGAGTGCTTCATCAATAAACCTATCTGTAAAATATTGCACCATTTCATAGAGGGAGCACTCAGGAAGACAGTGTTGATACTCCAGGGAGGTACAGGAGCCCCTAAACTGGTATATTACACTTCAGAGTAAGGCACCAATTGGCAAGTATGATTCTTGTTCTGGTCATCACATTGTGTGCAGGATAAATGCAGGATAGATGTTAATGCTGCACCTTTGTCAGCTGGAGGAAACACAGCTTTCATTTACTAGGAAGAAAGATAAAAAGAGCACATGCCTAGTTTTCCAGCCTCCCTCCATATACCTTTGTGCTTCCCATTCATAATTCTATCCTGAAAAATATATTTTAAAAGCCATACCTTACATTTTAAAAAAGCCAGGAACTATGACAACCTAGTGCTACAAAATGGAGAGACTGTGACTGAAGTGAGTAACCTTAGACCGTATGTAATCCAGTATCTCAGGATTTAGGCTCCACCACAAAAAGAGAACAATGCCCATCTCCCACATCACATCAAGTGGGAGTAACTGCAGTTGGACACAGCAAGACAAATTACAGCATGAAGAGACTGTGGAAGAAATTTCCAAAAGGAGTGACAGATTATGTTTTTAAAAGATCATGGATTAAGACAGAAAACTCACAGAACAGGATAATAGTGTAAAGCTTTTCCCTCTCCTTTAAAAGGGAAAACACCTGCAGTGATAAATAATCCAAGCAACATGCTTAGAATGTAAAGAGCTGCCTTGAATATTTTTGTTAATTAAAAAGACAAAAGATCCTCTTGTACGAGGCTGTAGAGTTTCAGGGCTTCAGTTGTACAGTGCAATTTATAGACTCCTGAGAAGCTGATGGACTGAATGCCTATTATGACACATAAGTGCTATGGCAAACAAATTCCTCAAAAGGAATATTCCATGTAGTTGCTCATTCTTGGGACTAAGGGGAGTTAATCTAAAATTTCTAGATTCAAAACTATTTCTGGGGCATTTTATGCAAGCATATCTATCTGGGTCTCTGTATGTTCTGCTGATAATCTGGGATATCTAGTAGTTCTCTTGATAACTTGGCTATAGAAGGAATGTAGAAAAATAGACTATTAAGTGATCAAAATAGAAAGTGTTGAGTACTGAGAACAATAACCTTCATTTTTAGAGAGAGGAAGGGTTCTCCTTCATAAGGAGCCTTTTTCTAATGTACACAGGAGTCAACTGTATGAAGAACCATGCAAAAAGTATTTAAAACTATTGAAATACAAGCATAAGGTAAGTAGCATCTTTTGACTGATTTTCCTTTCAGAAAGGTTTCACTTAAAAATTGTACTAGTAGTCCATTTCCATTTTCACATTCACTTTGTTTACAAATGTCCTTATGTCTCCTTCCAAAGGATGTTCCCACTTCTCCAATGCTGATCCTCTTTCCATCACTTTCTATGCATACAGAGCCAATTGGGATATTAAAATTTTAAACCCTGAACTGGGTCAGATTACAAGGAGAGTTGCCAGTTTATTTTAGAAAAGACATAAAGAATTAGACTGGCACTCCTTGCTTGCACATCTGACGTCACAGCTCGTAAGGGTGAAAACAGACATCCACAGTCAAAGTTCAGCTTTGGCAGTATCTCTCTTCAAACAGAGCTGGCAATGTTATTTTCCTGGTAGGTAGCCAGGAAACAGGTAAAGGTCCCGACAGAGTGTGCTACAGTATTCTGACATTTCCTTGCAGCGGTGAAATTCGGTGCCGGGGGCATAACCTTCTCGTTGCTTGATTTGCCTGTTCACCTAGATGTCAGATGAAAAAGAATAAAGTAATTGGAAGGATTAAAAAGACAGAAAGAAATGGCATTTTTCTCCTTTCTCTACTCACAGATTATTCTGTTTAATGCATTAAGTAGTCCTCTAAATGTAAGAGGGATAAAGAACTAGGGTGCAGTTCCACGGCAGCTCAAGTTGCTGTGGTCACACTGCTTTTTTCACTTCTACTTCCTCCACTTTCTCAATCTTTACCTTATATGAGTACTGGTGCTTTTGCAACTGTGTTGTGTGCATGCTCAGAGAATGAATTCATCCAAAAAAAAAAGCTATCTCTATAGCAGAAAAGTTATTCTTGGCAAGCAATATTAACTCTACTTGCAAGTTCACCATGTGACCACACAAATGAAACAGGAGACATAGAAACAGCATCTTTACTTGGGTTGAACTGCTATGGAACTGTATATAACTAAGTAAATAAGAACAAGGAAAGAATTGTAATTTTGCTACAAACAAGGCAAGAATAACTGCTCTAATAGCACTAAATTAATCTCAGCATTTTGAAGCAATGGAAAGCCCTTCAAAAGCTAGGCAGGAGTGGGAGAGTAAATGCCCTTGTGCTTTACCTTCACCAGCATGTCAGCCACATGAGTGTGTCGGGAGTCCTCTGCAAACACCGAGGTGAGAGCCTCGACGTACCAGGAGCCACGCTTGGTGTTCCGCATGGCCGCAGTGCCTGGAGACAGAGTGTCTGCCATGAAGCCTTTTGGGGAACACTGACACAGGAAATCTCCTTATGCCCAAACAACCAGGGGCCAGTACCTTTCAGACAAGCGTATCCACAGATCATATCCGAGCACGTCGGCAGCCGCAGCCTCAGACTTTCCTCCTTGTTGGCATCGCTCTCCTCACAGCCTGGAGAATCTGACCTTCCTTTGCCGTCTCTTTGATCCACTCCCCGGTCCAACTCATCTGTGGTGGCAATAAACAAGGAGAGGGAGAAGGGGAGAAGAAATGATCCCGAATTACTGGATGTAGCTTTCCTGTACTTCCTCAGTTTTGTGGCCGGGAACGCCACAACTACAGTCAAGCAGAAAGCTTTTGCATTCACTTTATGGTTTCTCAGCTGTTTTAAACTCATCTGAAAGTTCTTCTGCACAAACTAATGCAGATACCAACAACTGCTGCACCTGCTTAACCTGACTTATCTGCATGCTGATTTCTGCTCCCACCTCTTCCTGTGCAGATCATGAGATTACCATGAAAGCAGGGAAGTTTCTGGTAGTTCTCCACCATTAATGGAAGGATTTGATGTCTAGCCATGAAGTTTTTATTTTCCATTCATGCCTACCTCAGAAATATCCAAGAATGTCTAGTGCACTTTGCAATGCTAACTATCTATTTACTGCAGAACTCAAACAAGAGCTGTAATTTCGGTGGCTAAGATCTACACCCAGAACATGTAGAAAACCTGGACCAAGTATCTCACCTAGTTCTAAAACCTGATCACAGTACTGCTTGTTTCAACTAAAAGCATAAATTATGCAGCAGAAAAACGCAAAATAATCTGACCCCAAACATGAGAGAAAATCCCAGTCCATGGAAATCAGCTTAAAACCTAGAGAGCATTTAATGCCCTTTCATTAATATGTGATTCATTAGTATGTGTTATGCAAGTGTAGATATTCTCAACTGGTTTTCTACATGATTCAGTTTCCATCATAATCTCAACTAATTGCTTAGTGGGGTAACTTTAATAGTCCAGCTGTGTTGCAAGAAAATTAAAATTACATTTTACAGATTTTCCATATAATTTTGCCTTTTTTTTGTTTTCTTTTGTTCTAAGATAAGAATCTATTATTCTTACTTCCTAACAGCAGAATCAGAGTCTAGTGTTATGAGGCTTAAGTGTCCACTTCAGAGGCCTTAGTCCTAAGATGTTCCTCAATTTTTACTGTTAGCTCATGCCTAAATAATATGTTTGGGTTTTTAACCCTTTAACAGGCAGTGGCACAGGTGGCATCTCATAATTATGCTCAGAAAGTGGTCAGTTCATAAGTCAGCAACACTGCTCTTCTCCTCTAAAAAGAAAACAGCAGTGGAAGGGGTGTGATTGTCTGAATCAGCCTAGAATTAAAGTCTCCATAGATCAAAATTTCATAATGGCTTCCATTAAGTTCCTTTTTCATCTCTTTAGGGTAGCAATGCTTTTTTTTTCATTTTTAACCAATCTTTTTTCATGTATTTTATCACACTTCTCCAAATCCTTTCAGTTCTCTGTCTTTTTAAAAATTTAGTGTACTGTTCACTGTACATTTTATTTCAGAAGACTCAGGTAATTTTACCATCAAACTCTATTATTCGCACTGTCATCACCCCATTATGTATAAAATCAAAACTTTTTTTGATTAAAGCTTCAGAATTACATTTCAGAATTACACATCTTCCTTATGCATGTCTTCAAACACCACTCCAATCAACTTAACTAAAATGTGTAAAGCACTAACCCTTTGCATACTTAACATCTAATTTATAGAACCACTGCCAGAGATTCATCTAGTCTGTTTAAATTGTATTGAAGCTCCCAGACAGCTGTTCTGCCAATTAATTTAAATAACTGCTAACTACTCAGTTATTAGCATAATTTTTCACTCTTTTGAATCTACTACATTAAACACAGATATCCAGCAACTTCAAAATTCAATTTTATGCCACACTGAAACTCTTCCCATTGTCTTCTGTTGCCACTGGTTTTCAATCCATGACTGCAGGTGGACTACTGAACTTCTTTAGTAGACTACTCCCAAAAGCTCTCTGGGAATTAGGACTGTACCAACATTTCTTTATCTACATTTTAAAAATGTGTCATTAATGGAAGAAAGAGCAGGCCTACAATGTAAGGTTAGAGAAAAATAACTTACTCATTTCTCATCTTGTTTCAACTAGTTCCAGCTAACTTGCATGGCACAGATAGATTGACTACTATTTCAAAGTTGACAATACTATTTATACAGTCCTTTGAATGCTGTCTAAAGGATACACATTTTTGTTGACATTTCAATTACTTTGTAACTGACTTTCCCCTCCAACTATTAATCAAGGTTTAAAAGAGGTTAGACAAGGCAGGGTTTTGCCTTCTTTGCTGATTTTTTTTTTAAATTGAGTTTTTCCTTCTGGTTTTTTCAAGTATCTTAATCCTTTGTCTATTGCAATATGCTAGTTCTAAAGCATCGTGCATAGCAAGCTTTACCACTCTTCTTTAACTGCAACTTTTTTGGGCCAAGCTTGATTTGTTAGTATTAATAGACTCATTATTTTAACATTACAGTCAAATAAACATAATTACCTAATGAGGTCAGCTGAAAATTCTGACTTACTAAACTTATTTCCACCCTGAGTCTGCACATTCAAATTTGTTCAAGAGTATATCAATGTTCCTTCACATAAGGAAAGCAATCAGATTCATTTCATATTATAAACATGCATGTTACAATACTCCCAAATGCTTAAAAGGCTCATGTGTTTCTGATCACTCAGATACTTCATGTAGACTTCAGGCTTTTCCCTGTGTTGGGATTAAACAAGAGTAGAGAGTAGAGGACAAACTGCAAAGCTTGCTAAAAATGAGAAAGGGAGACAACTGTGAGGAACAAGGGAAAAGCAGGGGGAAGCATACACACTAGGAAAACTCTATCACAATGGAAAAAAAGAAACCATAAGACAGAACTTCACTTTGGAATATCTGCAATTTCAAAGAGTCCATACACTTGAGGGGAAAAATTTGGTTATTAGCAGACCTGAAAGGTAGTTAGTTACAGATATGTTTGTTTAGTTACAAAAGGAAGGAGAAGGAATAGCAGAATTAAAAAAGGTACACAAAGCACAGAAAAAGAACAAGTGTCTAAGAATCACGAGAAGAGTTCTGTACAACAGCATGTAAGAATTCAACAGCAGTATGTGGAAAAGGATGCAAGGAAAGGCCATTTGAGGCTGAAAACAGGCTAAGGTAAAGAGAAAAAAAAACCCCAAAATAATTGGAACCAACTGACAGCTCAAGAGACAACCACAAGAGACACAACACACTGAGGATCAAGAGAAAGACAGGACCTCAGCAAGACTCCAGTGCTAGTGTACTGCTCCATGCTGTGCTGCTATTTGTGCATCCTGTGCCCCACTCCCCCTACTGCAGGCACAGCACGAGGAAGGCTCGAGGTATGAGTGGGATATGACAGAGCTTTATGTCACTAAGGTGCTCTGGGGTCTGCAAGTCAATGCACACACCTCATGCAGAGCTAAAGACACTTACAGAGCAACAGATGCAGTGGCAGCAGCAGGGCAGAGGGAGGTGAATATGGGTCCCACTTACACCTGAGAGAAGCAAAGAGGAAAGTTGACAGCAAGTTGAAGGTGAGGGTGTGCATGTGTGCAAAATGAGCCTTAATGGCATGCCAAGTGCATGGCTTTTAGTGTCTGGGCACTCACCTCCCCGGCAGGCCTGAATAAAGAACATTTTGGGCTTATTCTGGAGATTGGGGCAGTTTGCATTATCAAAGAGCCGGAAAGCCTCCTGCAACTGAGAGAAGAAAGAAAGGAAATTCCTTCACTGTAGCCTTCTGTAAGCCAAACCCAGCCTCACCTTGCTTCCCTGTATTTTGCTTATTACCTCACCAGTCTTGGTATCTTCTCCTTTATCTGAAAACTCACTGGGTGACAAACACATCCCTTCTCCACCCTCTCCCCAGGTTCATACTTGCTTGGGTTCATGCACTCTACCTAGTATTTATACAGTCAGAGAATTTCTCCTAATTGCCATTTTTCATTTTCCAGACCTCTCACAGACAGCCCCTTGCCCTTTTCTCCCCTCCAGCCCTTTTTTTTATTCTTTTAAAAGTGAATCCTCAGTCTTGCCTAATTTCTTTTCTTTTTTTTTTTTTTTTTTTTTTCTGAACATTGTTACTTTCCTAGAGATAACCTACAACAAGAGATCAGGACTCAGCAATATACCTCTAGTAGTTTGCCATCACTGCCATAAACCCCACCCTCCACGCCATGGGACAGCAGAGCTATAATGCAGGAATCCACATCTCGATGATCTCGTAGCTTGGAGAACCTCTCCAAAGCATTCTGCATCTCCTAGAACAGGAAAAAGAAAAATGAAGTTCAATGCTTTCTAGACTTCCACAGGGAAAGAGAATCAATTTTCTGGGAAGAAGACTAATGGCCTTCCTCTTACAAAGAAAATCCCTACACACATCACATTTACATGAAAAAGACATGCTCTATTGAAAAAAAAAAAGGCAAAATATTCTTGTTCCTTGTTCTTTTATGCAATATTCAGTCCTAAGTACAACACTGTGAAGCAGGAATCACTTAGGCCAACAGAGGAAACCAAGTGATATTTTGCAGAGGTTTTACACTGACACCGGAATCTGGCTCGGATATTGGAGCAACTTAACAAATACATACCCTGGGACTTCAGGCATTCAGACACCAGTGGTCAATTCAAAATTTAAACTGGAAAACTGCAGGAACTCTGACAACATGGCAGGTGCAAATATCTCACACCAATGTTGCAAAAGCTCTGTTCTTGAATAAAACACTCTTTAACAGGTCCCCTATCACTTGAATTCACAGGGATTTAAAAGGAATAAGATCAAATGAGGCTGGAGAAGACAGCAACTGCACTCCTAGGGAGAGTGGTTTTATTAAGTTAGTCATGGAACACAACCAATTTTCCTAAGTGAAGCACATACATGTTTTGAGTGAAGACTGAAAGAGTGGAACTGAACCGCGTGGATATTGGAAGACTGATAAACAGGATGCCAATTGACTTCATCAGTGAAAGGACATGAAAACATCACAATAGCAAAGACTACATCAAATATTTGCCAAGTTTTACTTTTAGGGGAGTAGGACACTGGAAAAATCTATCTGGAGTTAACTGGAGACTTTATTCATTTGTGCTTTTAACACCCATGCCAAGTGTGGTCTTAAACTTCTTGCCCCTTGCAGTAGGGTCAGACTAGAGTAGTACCTCTTGTACTCCTTTGTGATGCTACTATCCATTAGAAGAGCTCAGCCTTCCAAGCTTTCTCATGTAGATCAGTATAAGAGCAGACACTATCATGTTTAGCCTTATTTTTTTATTAAATGATAATTCATATCTTCAAAGCTTAGCTACATACCAAAGGGAACCTCTTGAGACAATTATGAAACAAACTCTCATCCACACCAGCTGCCAAGGACTGGGATCAGCCCCTTACCTGTGCAGTTTGATCATGCAAAACAGTGACTCGATACCCGAGATGCCTGAAAAGCATCTCCAGGGAAGCACAGTCCACGTCTCCCCCTGCACGATATTCCAGGTCCCTCTCGCTGCTGAAACGGACATTGCTGAGGATCAGTGCTAAGCCTCGGGGCTCTGATGTCAGCTTGTATGCCTGAAAGGAAGATTAAAAATGGGTAATTTTAGACTACACAAGGAAATAATAGCGTGTTAGAATAGAACAGCAATCATTCCACACCAACTCGATATGCCTGTGCTTGCCAGCCTCCACAACTGACGATGCTACTATTATTAATAAAGTTAGACTGGCTTGCCTTATTCCTAATTTTAAAAGAAACACATCTTATCCATTTCAAACAGTGAATTAGATATTGCTAACTTTTTCCCCTTTCCTCACCCCAGCAGGGCCCCTTATATCTGTGCCACCCCCATCAAAGGGCAACACTACATAAAATTTAGGTAATGTTTCTTAATTGCTGTTGGGAGCAGAGAGAGATGTAAAATAGCAATGAGTGTAATTTTAACAGTGAGGGACTGTCAGTCACTGATCTTTAAAATTATGCAACTGGCAACAGAGGTTAACAAGAAAAGAGCTCATTTAAGAGGTGTGTCTTCAGATTAAATTCCCTCTCTGTCCCCAAGACTCCAACAACAACAAATCAATAGTAATTCACTTACTAACACTCCTGTAAATTGGAAGTAAAATTTAATACCAAAGGAGAGTATCAAAAAAGGTGTATCCAGGCACAGATTTAAAAGGAGTCTAGTCAAGCTCACACTGGCACTGCTTATTAATCAAATCACTCCCACAGACAGTTCCAAAAAACCCCACAAAACAACAACCCCTAAAAAACCCAAACAAAAACCAACACACAAACAAAAACTCTGTGTTGTTATCCACAGAGCCTCTGACATTGTAGAACCCTAATGAAGTGTTTATCCCACAACACAAAGTAATTTCTCCTAAGCCCACCCCCCTCACAATCTATGCCTTACAGACAGAATCAACAAAAAGTAATTAGATTACATATGTAACTTCAAACACTGCAGCAGAAGATTAGAAATTCAGATTGTTCTACCCACAGGTAGAATTCTAGCACAGAAGCCTAATCTGATTCTTAAGCCTAAGGACTCTATTGGGTACAGCTGGCAATTAAAACAACCAACTCACAGCTCTCCTATCTTAGTCATTTACAGAGCTTGTCATCTTACAGAAGGACACAGACAAACTTGAGGCAATAATACTGACAGCTCACAGAGAGCAATAGTAGAGAAGTCCTTTCACCAAGCTCTTCATGATCAAAAAAACAGAGGCAGAGATTTGCTCAGAGTTACAGAACTTCTCAGGATTTCCTGACACTTGTAAATGAGAATTACATCAAATGGAGCATGACTGGTAACACCTTTCAGTTACACAAATAGCACAACCCAGATCTGCATCCCAATGAAGCATTTCAACTCAATTTTAAGTGGCACATGTTCATCTGATGTATCCAAACATCTCAAATCTCTCACATCTTAAGACTTTCTCTGCCAACAACTTACCAAGTGCTGATGATTGTGATAAAATTCAGGAGTGCAATACTTCACTGGAGGAATTGAGGGACCATCTCCGTCATCCAAGGAATGTTCTATTGGTTCTGTGCAAAACCAAATATATCAATAAAAATAAAAATTCAGACACAAAGCCTCTGCATTAAGGTAGTAACTTGCAAATTCTGAACTATATTGATTTATGCACATTTCCTACCTCCAAAATTTTTCTTTGATCAGGGACTACTGACACAAAATGAAACACAGAAGAGCTAGAAGTACTGTAATGGTATACTTATTTTATTTATTTTAGCTGACAGCTTTTATTTTTGCTTCTATGTGGGTTAGCCTCATCTAAGGCCTAGTCTACACAGCATGAAAACAGAATTCTCATCTAATTTAAGATCCTTGTGCTTTCTGCTGTTTTGCACAGTATGTTCTTACTTTCAGGGTTTGGCTGACAAAATGTTGCTAGAAAATTTCAAACAGAATAGTTCTTTCCTTTCATAAAAGGTCTCCCATGCTGAACACATACATAAGTGATCAAACAAGACAATTTTAACTTTATGAAAGTGCAAAGCCCTTTCTTTTTCTGCCTCTGAACACTCTCCTCTGGATAAAGCAGATGAGGGGAATGATAATCAACTATTTGCCATTTGCAGACAAACACTCACTCCTCTGTACCGAAGAAACTGAGCTAATGACATTCACGATCTCTTCTGAAATCCTCTTTCAGCCTTTTGAGGCATGGCTCTCCTGGTTGGAGGAACATATGCTCTAAAAAAATCAAAACAGCCCAACCTAAAACCCTTGCACATAAATAAAAAAGTTTCCAAATATTAGACACTTGCTCTTTTACACCAGAGAGAGCTCCTAGTAACCAGCATAAAGGTAAACTTGTGGTAAGGGAAAAAGTACTCCAGGCATTACCAGAGGCAACATAAAAACTAGCAAGGAGATTCATTCCAGCAACTGTTTATTAGACCAGTCCCCTGGTCTAAGTTACAAATGCATGCTAATGAAAAGCTGATTTGCTGCACTTGACAGAAGCTACAGAAAACCAAGCTGGACCCACATAACACATATAAAGCCTTAAACTAACTTTTTAAGAAGGAAGTCTTGGTTAAGGAACACTGCCTAAAGTCAGTATCTTATCAGAGTGCTAGATCAATGAAATTCTATTACAAATCTTTAAGAAAATCTTTGCAAAATCTAGAATTTTACAGACATGTAGTGTTTTAAGCAACAAAGTGCCCCATAAGAATAAACAAAGCTAACAAGAAACATGCATTGGTTGTCTCTTCCCATATGCTACAAAGCACCCTCTTTGATCATAATATAATCAGTTTACTGTCAAGTTTGTATTCCTGGGATGAGCAAAGTGGTGGCAAGCTTATTTCTAGAATTGAATTAAGACAGTATTAAGAAATTGGCAGGAGCCAACCAGGTAGCAAATCATGTGCAACTCACCAAGCCAACGAGGTCTCTTTGAATTACAGGACTCACTGACAGGGTATGGAAGATCTGACTCATGACAGTGTTCAAGCTACAAGACATCAATAAATCCATGAAAAAGAGTAGCTATTTTTTTTTCTCTATAGTAAAAAGCTGAAGGTAACATGGAAGAAGAGATACATGCATTTATATACACATAAAAATGACTGAAATGTAATATTATAGTCCACTTCCAAAAGAAACATCATGCCAAGACAGAAGCAGCACTTTCTCTCAATGCAAGACTCCTCCCCTCCTTTGATCATCTCCACTTCTACTCAAATCCTCAGTTTAGAATCTTTACATTGGGGTCATCTTAGCTTCCTTGGTTATAACAAAAACTTCATTTTTCTGGTGATTCCTATCTTTTTGTTTGCTGTCAAGACTTCATTGTTTGTGTAGTAAAGCAAAATTGAAAACAAAAAGTTAAAACGGTAGTCTGATAAATTTTAAGTTTTAAGAAGGGAACATTTGTTGAGAAGTATTTGCTCTCCCTTACTTTGTATAAAATATGTTTACTGGGAGTTTCCATCCTTGCCAATGCACTAAATACATGGAACCTTTGCAAAGTTCTTCTTTTAGTACAACACTAACAACACCTATTGAAAAGGTGAAAAAAACCCCCAAAAGAAATAAAAGTATTTGTTTCCTCAAGAGTCTACTCAGACAATCACTGAATATTAAACCAAAAAAGTTCAGAGAAAAAAGCTACTTTCCTTTCAATTTTTGGATTATTGATTATACATCCACAAAGAACTTGTTGGATGTAAGAACACTGCAGGAACCTTGCACAGTTCAACAAAAGGAAGTGCAAAGCCCTGTACCTGGGACTGATCACTCCCAGGCACCAACAGATCCTGGGGGCCACCCAGCTGGGAAGTGGCTTGGCAGAAAAGGGCTTGGTGCTGCCAAGACAAACAGGAGCCAGCAAGGCACCCTTGGCACAAAGGCAACGAGTGATGCCAGCAGAAGAGATGAAGGGAGGAGATCCCTCATCCTTCAAGGGGAACTTATCAACATGTGCTAATACCTGAAAGGAGGGTGCAAAGAGGAGCCAGGCTCTTGTCAGTGGTGCCCAGTGACAGACCCAGAGGCCACAGGCACAAAGTGAAACACAGGAGATTCCCTCTTAAACATCAGGAAACACTTTTTTATTGTGTGGTGCCTGGGCAATGGAGGAGGTTGCCCAGAGGGGCTGCAGTCTCCATCCTTGCAAATATTCAGAAACTGCCTGGATGTGACCCTGGAAGCCTCCTGAAGGTAATACCTGAGCAGGGAAGTTGGAAGAGATGACTTCCAGAGGCCCTTTCCAAACTCTACCACCTTTTGATTCTTTATGAAAATTCTTTTCTTCCCAAGTTTCTTCCTCTCTGCTTTTACTAAGGCTACTACAAGTTTCAACTTGCAACTAAACCATTCTATCCTTTGTAAACAATTGAGTTTTTCCCATTTGATAACATTCCTTTTGTGCCCAAACCCAATTTGAAATGCAAGCCATCCATCTTATTTTTTTAAAATGCTGTACCCTTGAAATCTCATGGCTCAGGTTGGACATGGTCTTCAGGATCATTGCCTCCAGATGCTGCTGTTGGGTTTCTCGCAGAGCTTCACAGAAGGCTGAGAAGGCATTAGGGCCTCTCTTGGGCAGCAGATTGAGGAACTCCACATTTCGGTCGAAGCTCCCAGACTTGGCCTGAACCAGAGGAAAAAAAACAAAATCCGTGCTCAAGCAACACCCGACATAATGAATTTTCGATGAATCCTCAGAGCAAATTTATTTCTTTTTTCCAGGAAAACATTCCACCGCTATGCTTAGCTGTGCTAGATCCATTATTATGCTCTTCCTAGCTGATTTCATTCACTCTGTTCCAATTTGCTCGAGTGGGAGTACATGACAACACAACAAGCCAACAGTTCATACATGACCACACACAGTAATACACTGTGTTCTCTCTAAAATTTTACCATTGGAATAGTATCAACTTCTCCTCACTCAATACACGAAGTTGAAAACATGCTTCTACTACTACCCAATAGTTTATGGTCTCATGCAGACAGTTAAATCCTCCAGAAAACATAAAGTAAAATACTTACTATATGCAGTCAATTCTAGAATGGTAATTCCTATGTACAGGCAAATACTTAGACCACTGAAGCAATATATACTAGAATATGTGGAAAAGTAATCACCAACAAATGAAACCACGCCAAGAAGTTCTAATTGTTAGAACGTGAACAGGTATTTACCAACAGAATGCATAATTTACACAATTATACCCTTCCCTGTGAAATCTAAACCACACTAAAAATCACATACCAAAATACTGCATATCAGAAATAAATTTATTTGTAATTCCTACTTTTTAAAATGATCACTTAGATCCAAGATCACTCCTTGTGGTGGACAATTGGGAATAGCTGATGAGTTACACAGAATTAAGGCCTAAAAATATAGCAATCACAGGAAGATCACAAAAAAAAAGCCTTGAGGCACATGTGTAAATTTTCTGCTATAGAAGATATCACATAATCTGGTTTCAATCATAATTATCAAGCCCAGTGTCAAAAACAGTTTGGTTTTTGCACCAACACATTGTTTAGGAGGATATTGCAAAGTCTTGTTGATCCAAAGTTTATGAACCTATTTAGAATTTTAGACCTATATTCATTTGTGACTGACTAAGAGCATTTATTTTTATCAACATTGTTCCTTGACTTCAGCATTCTGTGCTTTCCCTTATTTATCAAACTCCTTTCTATAAACTGGTCTCGATTTGTACCAGGAAACAAGTCATTTCTTTCATAAATGGCCTCTTTCCCTTAACAGTGTAAGTACCTTCTCCTATTCCCACAGGATCCTGAATTTTCAGAGCACTATTGACTAGAAGTACCGATAATAATGTCTTGAGTCTTCCCAGAAGTATGAAGGTACTTTTCTCCTGGTAACACTGCTCCATTAGTGCATCGAAAATAACCAGCTCCTTATATTTGTATCTTGCTGTAAGCTCACTGAATTTCATTGTAACTAATAAAGTAAATTGAGACTTGATTTCTAAAGTATCTAATGCATTTTTCTTCCTTTCTAGTAGACCTGCAACTGTTTTGAGACAAGCTAAAGGTCATTCATCTCTTTCACAGTCTATGACTCTAGGAGCCACAAATGATAGTTAAGAACACAGGCTGACCTCAAGAACCAGAATGTTACTTCTATTGAGAAGTTAAGAAATTTCCATAATGTTCATATTCTGCTCTTTGTATGCACAGCAATCAGCTTTTGGCAGACTTCTTCCTTAATGCCTCCTTAAACACTCAAAGCTGTGCCTCCTGATATGACTTCATCTTCAACATCACATTTAGGCTTTGCTAAATAATGTTCAGCAAACATTCAGAAGCTAATAAGACACTTCTTTCATTTTATTTCCCAATACGGCCTTAATTTATTTCTTTCCCTCACAGATGGGTTTGATAACCTGCATAACAGAAACTAGTTGTAAATAAATTCTGAATTCCTGTCAAAATTCCCTATTAGTCTTATTATACACCTGTAGAAGCTGTAGAAAAAGCATATATAATTAGCAAACATCCTAATCGAATTTATGTCACTTGTCAAAACCAGTGATCCCTTCATTAATGTCTAGTGATCAACTGAGTATTAAAATCTCTGTCTGTACAATCTCAGCCTCTGATTACAGTACAGAGTATTCAAGTTGTTTAAAAAGCAAGAAAGCTCTTGCTACCGTATCTGCAATTTTAAAAGTCCATCCCAGAGCTCTGGAAGAACATCTGATGCTCCAACAAGAAGGCATTTATGAAGATAGATTTTGGAGCTTGCCTTAAAAACGGCTGCTTCCACTGTCCCACTTTATTTCCACCACATTTTTTCCCGTGTTTGAACCGCCCCCCTTCTGTGTTTTCACCTAGATAATGATAACATTATTTTCACTACAAAGTAAACACAATTGTTTTCTTTACTCTTTATTGAAAGCGTATACAGTGTAAAAAACCTCACATGGTTTAGTATCTCTCTGAATGACCCAATTTAAATTCAGTACTGTCAGATCCTACTACCTCCCCACATTTCAGACATCAAAGAAGCAGCTTCTATTTACTGATTCTTCTTCAATGTTGTACACCTATAAACTCTCTACTTACTCTTGATATTCCTTGTGAGCTCCTCATCCAGTTCAATCACCTTTGTCTTAGTGGCTCTTCCTGCAATACACTCCCCCTCCCATCTTTTTCTTAATTGTGGTAAAGTTTCAGTATTGGTTTCACACCTCACACTTGGAAAAAAAAATCTCATGCTTCATCTCCCTAAGCTCCTTGATTTATTTCACTTTCCTTAGATTACAGAAATTTATTTAAGTGCTCTATTTCCAGAACCATTTTTCTTCTTTTGTTTAGCTTAAATCAAGCCAACAGAACCAGTGTAACTGTTGTGTTGTTAAGAGAAGATGATTCAGAACATCACTATTTATGCAGACCTTGATTTCCTGACTTATTGGGGATGCAGGAGGGTATATATAGAACCAGTCAGTTATAATATCCAGGAGAATCTATTCTCTTTCATCAGACAATGGCATTTGGCTCCTCCTGTTTCCATTAAGGTACCTGATGATCAGCGTCACAATACATTTTCAATAACAGGCTACTTAACAGCACTTCTAAGACCTGTGCTCACATTTGCCAGAGACAGGAAGAATATTAAAAATTCACAGACCTACTACAGGAAAATGAAAGGTAAGACAGTATTTTCCACTTGAGTGATTTTTTAAAATGCACTTTTTCTCCATAGCACTGTTATATCTAGGACTATTCAGTAAATGTTCCCTTCATCTCTATCCTTCTAGTACAACGCATATTTTGCAGTTCCAGCTTTCCTTCCATCTCTACCACATTTCTAATTTTGTTGCAATTTCCAGATCAATATCCTGCAACAGCAGTTCATGTCACTGTTCTCTTGCTCAGGCTGCTACTGCTATTTATACACATTTAAGCTCTTAGTTAGGTGTGTTTATTGTGTTAGGCATAATTTTGCCACTAAGCTATTAGTCTTTACCTGACTTATCCATCATAACACCTTTCTCCTTAGTGATAATCCATTACTTTGGATTGTTGCATTCCCTCTTATTCAATTACGTCTGGGGGGGAAGATTCCTTTAGGCTTCTTCCCTTCTGTCCCAGTTTAACACATTTTTCCCTACAACAGCACCTTGCCAAAAAGAGTACTTTCCCTGTCATTACCTTAAGTTTGAGAAGATTTTTTCCCCTTTTCTTCCCTTCTCCCTCTTCGGTGACTAACTGCAGGCCATCAAAAGCCCACCCCTACTCACCATCCACACTTCTGCAATGCTGTTGCTTAACCCCTGTGGGCTACTAAGCATCAGACACTCAGTTACTGCCTCCCCAAGTGGAGTGGTGGGGAGAATCCAAAGAATAAAAATAAGAAAAGCTGAGAAAAAACATGGTTTAATAGGTAAAACAAAAGCCACACACACAACGCAAAACAAAGAATTCATCCACTACTTCCTGTTGGCAGGCAGGTGCTCAGCCATTCCAAGGACAGCAGGGCTCCGTCACTCACAATGGTGACTTAGAATCACAGAATATTCTGAGTGGGAAAGGACCCACAAAGATCACTGAGTCCAACTCTTTAAGTGGACCAAGCCCATACAGGGATCAAACCAAGACCTTGGTGTTATTAGTAGCATGCTCTGTCGCTCAGAGCTTCCCCTTCCTTCCTCTTCCCCTGCTTTTACATGCTGAAACCATCACACCATGCCATCAAACAGAGTGGGATATCCCTTGGGTCAGTTGGGGGGCAGATGTCTCGGATGTGTCCCCTCCCAATTTCTTGTGCACCTCCAGCATTGCTGCTGGGGTGGGGTGAGAAGAAAAGGCCTTGGCTCTGGGTCAGCACTGCTCAGCAGCAACTAAAATACCTCTACATTAACAACACTGTTTCCAGCACAAATCCAAAACACAGCCCCATACTAGCTACTATGAAGAAATTAACTATTCCAGCCCACACCTGGAGAAGTCCTTGATTCATTCTCTGACTTGCACTGTTTCATGATATCTTTGTTCTCTTCCACTACGGACTGGAGCTATTTCAGGTGAGACTGCCTGGAGCTCCTACAGTTCAGCACTGATATCCTTGACAGGCCCCATGAGGCATCCAGCATTATCTTTGACACTGCGTCAAAGCACGCAAAGTGATTCACATTATCTTTGACAATGACCCAAAATTAAACAGGAAGTTATTTCTTCACTCCTATCAGAACCTTATCGGTTTCAGGTTTACTTTCTACACTCATGCCCAGAAAATAGTTTATAATCCTATTTTTCAGCACCTGTTCTTATTATGGGACCATGAACCTTGCCAGGGAACTACAAACTCCCTCAGTTCTTTACTTGAGCCCTGATATGAGCAGCTTCAACCACTCGCTTTCCAGTCTGCTTTCTCTGAAGAGCTGTGTGTCCATCCCTCTGGGAGAAATCCCAAGCTATTTCCAATGACTCCTCCCCACAGTAGCCACTGCACAGGGAAAGCAACACAAACCCACAAACAAACAGCATTGGTTATTTGACAGCAAGCCTTGAACCTTGCAAGGCGCTTCACGCAACTTACAAAAACATACACGAAGCACAAAGTCTTCATATGGAAGGTGCCACAACAAACTGGTATATATCACACCCCTTTACTTATTTTCACAGTACTGTTTTGGAAATACATATTATTCCTGCTTCTAGACGTGAAAGAAAAAAAGAGGAGCACAAAATGACAATAAAGGACTGGAAGCTACCACCCGATCCACAAAGCGCAGCCTGCTGGAACTGCACCCCAGAACACAGGTAATTTTAGAGGAAATACACTTTTTCTTTCTACAAAAGCACCTCACAGTTCTCCTGCACGCTGCAACCAAGACTCTGCAGGCCCTCTGAGGGCAATCACGCTGAAATATGCAGGTAACAGGTGAGGGGTTTTTTCCATGCTGCCTCTGCAAGGAACGACACCGAGCTCAGCCAGAAATAAAGCTCACGGTGCAGGCGACAACCCGCGTACCTGTATCATTTCCACCATCTCCGTGGTGATGATGTCTTTCTCTACCATGTGCTCCACCAGCACATTCAACACCAGCTGCTTGGCCAGCATCACCCGGTTCTTCTTGAGCGCTTCCTGGTGGCACCGCTGCATGCCGCACGCCGCCAGCATCCTGGGAGGAGCGGGGACACCGGGGGGCGAGCGCTGCGACAAGGAACCACCCGTGCCCCCCGCCGCCTCTGGGCTCGGGAGGGAGCGGCGGGAGCCCGCGGGCCGCGGCCGCCGCCTGACGACGGGCGGGCGGAAAGGAGCCCCGGCCCGCCTTTTCCCGGCGGCCCCCGCGATTCAAACGGCGGGAAGCGCTTCCCGCCGTCACGTGACGGCCGCTGGAGCGGGAGCGCTTTCCCGCCTCTTCCTGCGCGGGCTGGCGCGCGGCCCCTCAGGGAGTGAGGAGCCGCGGCAGGGGCCGGTCGTGCAGCGGGGAGTAGCGGGGGTGCGGCTTTCCTGGGGAGCGTGCCGCCTCTGGGCCTTATTTATTTAATTTTTTTTAACCTATTTTAGGTTTTTACTTCTGCTGAGATGTGTTTCTGCGGAAATCAGCTGCAAGCAGGAATGATAACGTGCTGTAATTAAAGAGGGAGGGAGAGATGGAGCACATGGGATGTGCTGAGAAATACGAAGGGAAATACAAAAGGAAAATCAAGTGAGCATCCTAGCAAAAAATTTGCGAAAGCAAATTCACAGGTCTCATTACAGAATCACAGAATCAATTGGAAAAATCAGTTGGAAAGGACCTCTGAGATCATCAAGTCCAACCTTTGACCGAACTAACGCCACCATGGCAACCAGACCATGGCACTGAGTGCCACGTCCAGTCTTTCCTTAAAACACCGGTGACTCCACCACCTCCCTGGCCAGCTCATTCCAATGCTCAACCAATCCAACCCTCCTGAGGAGAAATTCCTCCTCATGTCCAGCCTGAACCTCTCCTAGCACAGCTTGAGGCCAATTCCTCTGGCCCTGCCACTGGTCACCCGGGAGAAGAGAGCAAAGCCCACCTGGCTACATTCTTCCTTCAGGGAATTGCAGACAGCCATAAGCTCTCCCCTGAGCCTTCTCCAGGTTTGACCCCAGCTCCCACAGCTGCTTCTCATACAACTTACAAAAAAAAGTCACATAGAGCTTCAGGTGGCTTCTGCACATTATTCTTTAGGACATAGATTTCCTGCGTACTGGTGCACAGGAATTCTATCTGCTAAAGCTTAACCCAAGTCCAAAGGCTTGACAACCTTTACAAATGCTGAAGACAAAATTGTACTGATCATAACTGGTGACATTTTTGGTCATTGTTTTGGCTAGTTTTTAGTCTGTGCTGGTCACCTGAATTTGGTGCACTCAGGCAGGTCCTGAGTTGCCCAGTTTAAGACTCAGAGTTTCTGTGCCTGTGTCACATACCTGTGACACCTTTTGGTGAGGTGTTTGTGGTTTTTTTTTTTTTTTTTTTTTTTTTTTTTTTTTTTTTTGTTTTTTTTTTTTTTTCTTCCTGTTAGCAGATACAGGAAACAAATGCAAGTAGTCATTGATTAAAGAAATCAAATTGCTTTGATCAGCAAGTTTGTCTCTCCTAATACTTCCATGATAGAGGTATCATAATTGCTTCCTCAATAATGATAATAAAGTGATTCAGCTGTCAATTCAGAAATGGAACTCCTCTCTCTTTTTTAAGCCAAGATTATCAAATAAGCAGAATGCAAGCAAAAACGTGGCTTTGTGGAGTGTTTCTTGGGAGGAAAAATTAATGATGCCACTAGGAATTTTTAATGCCGTTCTGTTTATTTATAAACAACATAAAAGGTCTTTTCTTTTTCTTTGAACTATAAAGAATCAAACAATAAGAAATAATTTATTTGCTTCTAGCCTATGGTTTGATGGTTCCTCATATGAATTAGAGATGCAGTCATGAGCAAGGCTGTGACGATTGCTGCTCTCCTTCACAGGAGATTTGGACCACCATTTTTATTTTTTAATTTGAACATTCACCAGATGCAAATGCATCTCTTTGCATACTGCAGACCACTTTGACACTGCAGAGCCAAACAGTTTAGCTCACCCGTTTAAAAAGGCACAGCATCACTGATCAGTGACAGCTAGACCCTGCCATCAGTGAGAGCCTAGAACCATCATGATGAAGGCCAAATGTGTCTTGGGACTGTTGCCCTCAGGTGCTCCACTGCCTTGGCAGACAAACCGGACCTTTCCAGAGCCCACACAGAACTGGAGACAGCAGACATACACCCTGTTTTAGAGCCATGAAGTCCAAGCAGAGGATGCTTACATGTGTATGTATCCCATTGCTGACCTCTCTTGCAGGGAGAAAACTCATCTCCCTCTTGTCCACCACTGGCTGTGTGGGATGAGAACTTTGTGAACAGAAGTCATTTGATGCATACTATCAGCTTTTCAACCCTAAGTGACAGGTATCAGGTGGTAGCAGCTTCCAGATGCAATCAGACACTCTCCCCTCAGTCAAATAATGCACCACTCCCATGTAGCACAGTTGAGAATGTGGAGCAGGTGTGGCAGAGGGACAGTAACAAACAGCTCAGACCATAAATTTGAGTTTCTGCAAAACAGCAATGTGGGGAGCACAGGTTTGTTCTCTCTGTAGGGATTTCAGGGTGGCTGATGACCACACAGCACTCAGCTGTTTGCAATGCACAGGCAGAACATGCTTAGTGTTGGTTCTGTTCCTCCCTTTCTCAGGCAGATTCTTCTGGCTACATCCTACAGTCCTTCTTCAGAGGTCTTTTGGCAGCCTTGTCTCCTCTCAGGGTTTACTTCTCTCCCATAAAGGTGTAACTCCAGTTGCCATACATAACACAACTTTCCCCACAGTGGTTTCATGTATCTGCCAAGACAAAGCAGTGTGGTATTGCATAGATTTCTATTTTGTGCAAAAAGATTCTAGTAACATCAGAAGCTGTGTCTGTAGTTCAATTCTGGTTCAAAGAATGGTGAGACAAACTTTTAGGCAAAACATTATCGGCTGTTTTACCATCCCTCTAGGAGCATCCTATATTGGGGTGAGGGTTTGGTTCTGTATTCATGGAAGGTGAAATCAGTCCTAGCACAGAGGGCTGGCGAGCATCTTCAAAGACCTCGTCACTGATGGCAGTCTCGTAAGTAGGTGGTGGAGTGAGCGGCTCCAGTGGTTCAAACCTTTCTTCAAAGTCTTTCTCCTCATGGATGTCTGAAACAAACCTCTGCAGTCTCGGGGGCAGCACCAGCTGCAGCTGCGTCCTGGAGCCCAGGTCTGTCTCGGAGGTGTGCATTGTGTCTGGTGGCACTGGCCCCTGGAGAGCCTCCACCATCATCTCTTGTCGGGCAGAGGATTCAATCACGACGTTGTAGGGGGGAGGCTCGCTCAGCGGCGAGGGCACGGAGCCTGGGCTGGATGTGATTGTCCATATTGCTGGAGCTGACATGGTCATCACCTCCTCGTAGGTGGGTGCCTCGTAGGCAGCGTTCACCCTGTGCCAGAGAGCAATGCCACACACACGTTATTTTAATGCATAGTTCGTGTTTATAGGACAGGACTGTAGGGACCATGCTACAATCAACAAATGGGGCTGAGGCAGGGTCTCCCACGTGATACTGCTGTGTAGGATATTCTGCCCCTGCATCAGCTCACCTCTCCAGCCAACTGAATGTCTTTGTTACTGGTATAGAAAACAGCTCATCTGACCACTTTTCCAACACTCCCCAGAGTTAGTGAAGTTACCCACAGTGGCCTAGGCTTAACCTGGTGTCTTCCTACAGTTACAATTTATCACTAAGGATTGCTAACTACTAGTTATCTCATAAAACAGGACCTATTTTGTTTAATATATTAGCTCAATGTCCATCCATTTTTAAGAAGTGGAGAAAATTAAGTACTTTCATTTAGTTTAAACGAGGGCTAATTATTCCATGTTTAAAAAAACTATCTGCAAAAAAAAAAGTTACTTTGGAGACATCTCCCTTTTCAGGTCGTATTTTTAAATAAAAGGATACTAGTTTTCTTCAAGAATTCCCCCAAACTAGCAGGGCTCAATATAGATTTCTTTTTTCATATAGTCTTTCTAAAAATAATCATTGTATTTGGGAACATCAAGTCATTTATGCATGTGGATAATGATTATTTGGATTACAAAATGAAGCAAGGCTACAAATAAAGTTAACCTCTTCAATGACAGTAGGAAAACTGGGGTTAAATTAGGTGATGCTGAGAACCTGCAAATGAACATGAAACCAAAAAGAGGTGGTAGTATTCAGAGTCTCTAAAAATCCAGGGTTTTATAAGTGTCAAGTAGGAATTTGAAGAGTGGAAACACACCCAGTTACAGGTTTCTCTTAAAGTTTGCCAAGAAACAGTTGCTCTAGAGATAAGGTTTATAGAGCTAAACCCAAATAAGATTTGGTATTGCTTCAACATTTTTTTTCTTTTTCCTTGTCTGACTCATTGTTGGCAAGCCTTGATTACTCAAAGAAAAATAAAATGGGCCTGGATCGGTTTAACATTGCCAAGTTTTAGTGGATCAGTTCCCAGGGGGAAGAAAATATATATTATAAAAGGTACAGGATATGCGTGGCATTGACATTTGCTACCTCCATGTCAATAATGAAGGAAAAGGATCCGAAGAGAACTTTTGTCTTTGGGAACAGGGTCTGCATCTGGTGTCTGAGGAGAAGGGCAGCAAAAGAGTGTTTAAAATGGCCACGAGTGAGGTGAGAGAGTTAAAGAGGAGTAACCAGGTTGCTGCTTACCCTGCTTGGCTTTGCCTGTTTGGAGGTATTTCATTTGCGTCATGCCGCTGTTGATTCCTCAGGTAACACTCGACAAACACACTCAGCAAATAGCCGACCAGGCACACTCCCCCTACCCCGAGGAAGAAATAGCCTACTGGGTTGATGTTAGAGGAGATGGCCAGCATGGTGACCCCGATGAGAAGAGCAGCGGTGAACAGAAGCAGCAAGGTTTGGCGGATGTTCTTCCAGCGTGTCTCTAACCACATGGCCGAAGGGATGGTGGTGGCGGGCACTTGAGAACAGATGGGCACTCAAAGGGACAGACATCTGTGGAAGATGGAACCGTTTTTTCCAACATGAAACATGAGGCCATAAACACATTTCTAAGTATTGTGACCAAAGTGAAAACATACACACTCGAGTACATCATAAACCTGGGCAATCTGTGCACACCAGTGTAAACATTTAGAATTTCCTATGTACATGCATATTGAATAGTTGGAATACTTGGACAAGGTTGCAAAACGTAAAACGCACAAATAGACCACCAGCACTTATTACCAGACATACCTAAAAAGGTCTGGCTTAACAGGGAGGCAGATTGAGGCTACTGTGAAAGCAAGACACGGAATAACTTAGAGGGTTAATTCTAGGACATTTGTGCCTTGCATAATCAACATTCAAATACTCATTCAAATCCCGGAAGAAAAGCAACACTATTTCATAGCCTGTCTGCCCTGGTAAACTGGGCATCTTACTTCAATGTAGCACTAGAGCAGTAATGTAACTTTAGGTTCTGGATGTAGCTAGGGCATGAGTATTTTTGTAAAATGTAGAGGTTTATTTTAGGTTTTGCCTGTATTCTCAGTTCTTTTCCTGTTGATGTGTTTTGGTTTTTTTTTTTTTTTTGGTTCTGTTCTCAGACATGAGAGCCTTTCCTGTCCCCCATTCCAAACCCCATTTCTGTGAAAGAGACAGCAGTTTTCACTGTGTGCAGTCAAAACGGAATGAATACCAGGAATCTGTGGCATTCAAGAATACCATAATTAAGGAGCTGTCTTGCACATGTTATACTAACCTACATCTATCCCACTGTTTTGGTGAAGATCTCTTTGAAGGAAAAAAGCATGAAACAATGGGCATATTTTTTATGAATATGCATCTTCAAACAAACAAACAAACAAACAGTTTTATATAGCTCCGCATTATATTGTGTGCTTTCCCCTTATTACAGCAAAAATAGTTAAATGTGTATAAGCAAAAGAAACACATTTTTTTAGCATCTACTTACCAGAAAGAGGGTTCGGTAGGTACGAGCAGTCATGTTTTAACTTCTCTCTTCATCACAAGGAAAAAGGTGCACTGCTGCTTCCTGCTCTGACCCGAGGATAGAACACCAGTCAAAACTCTCCCTTCCTCTTTTTGAGTTTTTTGGTAGGGAAACTATGAAGATTTCTTTCAAAAATAGGAGTCGGAAACTAGTGAATATGGGAAGATACCAACTGATGGGAAGATCCCATTGTACAAGTTTTGCGTGGGAAAGCAGAATCTCTGTTTTCCAGGTTCTGAATCCAAAGCAGTTTCTAGACGATCACACACCTTCTACTCTTCTGCAGCTCTTCTCGGTCTGTCCCACAAAAGCAGGAAACTCATTAGGAAAGAGGGCGGAGTGAGCAGTGGGGGAGTGCTTACCTGTGTCGTATCTCTTCGGTCTGCTTCACTTCAATGAGAGAAACTGCCCTGAAAATTCTGGATTTTCCCCCACGTAGCAAAGGAATCTTGATCTCTGCCTCACAAAGCAGGAACAACTGCCTGCCCAGCCCACGTCACGTGGCCCACACATAAATCTATTTATGACTTCTGTAAAATGTAAATCTGTACATTTGTCCTGATCGAGTCCTGTTTGTCAAATGTTGTTTTATGCCCTCCTTGATTTTACAAACAAAACCGGGGGGGGGGGAAAGGGAGAAAGAGGTGATTATTTCACATAGGACTGAGTTAAAAACATTTTTACTCCCTGATTTATCTGGGAATGGAATGAGAGGTAATGATAAGCAAGGTACTGAATTGCTTCTGTTATCTGAACTTTCAGTGTGTGTCTGAAAACTAGAATGGAATGGAATGGAATGGAATGAAATGGAATGGAATAGAATAGAATAGAATAGAATAGAATAGAATAGAATAGAATAGAATAATTTCAGTTGGAAGGGACCTACACATTCTCCAACTCTCCACCTGCTTCAGGGCTGACCAGAAGCTAAAGCATGTTATTAAGGGCATTGTCCAAATGCCTCTTAAACACTGACAGGCTTGGGGTATTGGCCACCTCTCTAGGAAGCCTGTTTCAATGTCTGACCACCCTCTAGGTAAGGAAATGTTTCCTGATGTCCTCTGGCACAGCTTTAAACCATCTCCTCTTGTCCTATCACTGGATCCCCAGGAGAAGGAACGAGAACCTCTCTCTCCCTTCCCCTCCTCAGGGAGCTGCAGAGAGCAAGGGGGTCACCTCACAGCCTCCCTTTTTCCCTGAGTCATCAGCCACTCCTCCCAGGACACACCTTCCAGCCTCTTCACCAGCTTTGTTGCCCTCCTCTGCACACATTCAAAGACTTTCCCACCCCTCTGAAATGGTGGGCCCAGAACTGCTCCTGGCACTCCAGGTGAGGCCGCATCAACACTCCCAGGAGTCCTTCTCTATTCACAAATAGCAATTCTAAGGGGGCATCTTTCTTACTTATCTCACTGAGTATCTGTGACAAGAAGTTATATCCTACAAACTTCAGGAATTTCCTAGATGTGCTCATCTATGTGATTTGTTATTCTCAGGTGATGCCTGGGAAAGTGGAATCTTCCATAAGGGTAAGGGCTGCTGATTCCCTTAGAGATTTCCCTTAAATGCCTATAGAAGAACTCATCAGTGCTTACCTCACTGTAAGTTCTTGAATACTATAGGATGAATAATCTCCAGTAGCAGGGTGCAGCTCATGGTCGTCTGTAACAGGGAGATGCCCTAGTGCTAAATGTTTATTAATAGAACTTAGTTTGGAAGTTTCTTGCCAACAGGAATTGCATGAAGTTCAACAAAGACAAATGTAAAGTCCTGCAAGGATGAAATAATACCAAGCAGCAGTACAGGCTGGGGCTAGACTGACTGGCATGCAGCTCTGCTGAAATAAGCTTGGTGGACATGATGAAAGGGAAACTCAGCAGGAGTCAGCAGTGTGCCCTTGAAGCAAGGAAGGCCAGCTGTGTCCTGGGCTGCATCAGTAAGAGGGTAGTGAACAGATCAAGGGGTGGGATTATTCTGAGCAGCACTTGTTAGGACACACATGAAATATTGTGTACAGTTTTAGTCCCCCCAAGTTTGGATGTGGTCTGAAAAATTGGATATGGTCTAGTGAATGCCTTGAGAGTTGGAGAACGTTGACAGCTTAAGAGGCTGGATTTGTACAGCTGAGAGGAGAGAAGGCTTGGCTGCTCACAGTTTTCCAATAGTAGTAGGTAGTTACAAAGAGGAGGGGGGAGTTTTCATGAGACTACATAGTGACAGGATAAGAGGCAACAGGAAAAAGAGTAAGTGCCTCTAGATGTAGGAAAAACAGACTTTAATGTGAAAATGGCAACATGCTATTACTTGCCTAGAGGAATGGAGGAATCCTCTTGGCTGGAAATATTCAAGACACAGCTGAGTCCAGGGCCCAGCTCTCAGTAAGAGGTTGGACCAGATATCTGCCCTTCCAGCCTAGACTTGTCAATGTTTCTGTGTTTTGAATATTTTCTCCTTATAATTGTCTTTCTGGCTGCTGACAGATAAAGGACCTTTAGCTTTGATTGTTATCCATTCTTCGCTTTCAAGAGAATTCTTTTGAAGATGGCAGACTTAACACCCACATAAAGGGGAGAAAGTCAGGATTCCGGGGTGTAGCATGTCATTTTGCAAAGCTATTATTTAGATGAAAATATGATTTCCATTTTGGGGTTGCCTGGTGTTGAGAACATCTTAACTCCTAAGGAAGAGTTGAGAAAACTGTTTTGAGAGCCTCTTTACACAGGCATAGTGACTGACCCATGGTAGAATCTGCACGTGTCAGTACAAACAGCAACAACTTTCTAACCAGTGTAGCTGGTGGTTGTTAGAACCATTCCTCAGAGATAAAAGATTTACATCCTGCTTATTTGGGAAGGTAATTAAAATTATCCTCCTGCCTGTTCTCCATTTCCTTGTGTCTTCCTTGCAGTGACTCAGTCCTCAGGTGATCTCTCACTGAACCAGCCCAGCTGTCTCAGTGGGAAAGTACCTTTTTCCAAAGTGAATTTACTGGGCTTAATCTCATCCCTAAAGTATCATCTAACCATTAGTTCCCCATTAAAGGGAAGCAATAGGAAAACATATCCAGAGTGGTGGAAGGGAAGGGAAGGATGAGTGGGAATAATTTCCAGGGCTGTAGTGGCTGTCATTTGATTGACTTGGCCCAAACCATTGGAGGAGAAGGAAATCTTCCTGCTTTGATGGACTAAGTCCCACAGAAAGGTGTAGAAAGAATCTAAGACCCATTTTTTACTCAGCAAAGCCTATTAGATATATCATGGATTACCAGCTCAGCTTGATGACTTTAGACAACTCCCAGCTCTGGTATGTACACTGTCTACTGTCCAAAGGCTTCAACAATTTGACCATTGTTGAATCCCCCTTGTAAGTTCCTTCAGAAGGTACTTCAGCTGTGTGGAGGCAGCTGAGGCATTTTGCTTTATCTGCACATTCTCCTGTGGGGAGTAGGCACTGCTTTGGGGCTACATCTTTTTGCTAAGTTAGTAGAAGGTTATAGCGGTGAAAAAATTCTTCATTATTCACTGGAGAACTACTTCTGTGATTGAAAATGCTGTATTTTATTTGTGGATAGATAGAAAGATATTGGTTTTGCTGAAAATCTGTACAGTAGTTTTGACTGGTGCACCATCTTTTTAAAATAGTCTTGGACATAGTTATGAAATATTGGGATGAAAGAGGCTAGAAATGTTAGGTCTGTGTTGAATTGGTTGTTGCTTGTATTGATTGCATCAGTTTATTTCTGTTAAAGTTCAGAGCTCAGTAACTCCTGTAGATTTTACCCATGCAATTTGTGGATGACTGTGCTGAATTTTTAGGAGTTATTTTTGTTCATTTACAAGCACGCATAAAACAACAATATTTTATGATGCCGCTGTGAGTGCATTAGTTGAACATGTTTATGAATGTGATACATACTGCTTTGTGAGTCTAAGGATACAAAGCAGGATGAATTTCTATGAACTAACATTTGCAATATGTTTTCTATCAGAAAAGTGCTTCTATATGAGGCCTTTTAGCATTTCTGAAGGACTTCTGAAATTTTTGTCTGTTTGCTGTTTTGGTTCTCTCCACAGTCTGGTTCAGACTGTCACTGGGATCCATAACAGAAAAATTGATCACACAGATGCATCGAGAAGTTTTTGGTGATTAAAAGGTGCAGAAAATGCAGTGGGGCTTGGGTAAGGCCTGAGAGATATCACCCTGTGGGGTTTGTTAAACAAGGTGTTCAAGCCTGGGAGAGTAAACAAGGACATTAATCCTGCCATGCTAAACTGTCTCCCTTCCATGCGCAGCAGAGATTTTTTTCTTTTTTATAGAAAGCTTTCTGTTCTCTGTTGTTCAGTCATACTGTGGAAACCTTCATTTAACAGTATATTTCTTTAGTTAGGACTGTGAAATTCCTCTTTTTTTTTTTAATTCTTTCTTTATTTCTTCCCGTATCTCGTTGTCAGCCTCTAGGAAGCATTTCACCTTTCCCCTCTTTCATCTCACTATCTACTCAACCTTCTGCCCAGACTGCTACTAATTAACTTAGTACCTGCAGTAAGCTCAGTTATCAGCTTGGTATGCAGAGAAGCTTGCTTTATTCCCAAGGGCTTGTGACGTGCACACCACGGCACGATTAATCTGACCGTAATCGCTAAGTCTATTCTTCCCCATAACCTCATCCTGAAGCAATTTCTGAGAACCTGAGCAAGTACTGGGGACAAAGTGTTATTGAATCACCTTTTCCAGTCTTGTCTGCCTCTCCTTTTGGCCCCCAGGTTTTGCACAGTCACTTTTGTGACTAGGCAAATTGCATCACTGCATTTTATCTAGAGATCATGGGGCAGTCATGAGCTCTGGTTTCTGGTCAATTTTAGGCAGGAGAAAGCAAAACCCCAAGGAAAGCAGAACGCCTATACTTGGACATTCAAAATACGTGTGTAACTTTTTGAAAACTATTTATATTTGACCTGCCAGAGCTTAATGGTCATACATTTCTTGGGAACTGGCAATCTCTGTTTCCTTCCAGTTTATTCTAGTTCTTACAGGACAGTGGTTGGAAGTTATATGTGTAGTCACTGTATGGTGGATTTTTTTGGCATGACTGTCTTCTACCTGCAGTGGCTTTTCTCTGTAGATCAGGGATGTGGTCACAGAAGGACTGATATTACACAAAGAGCTTCTACTGATGCTCTTAATTCTTCAGCTGTCTGAAGGATGTCTGAAAAGCATAAATGTACAGGGGTTGAGTCAGAGACACTTGTTATGTTGTGCAGAACTAAAGGATTTCTCTTTTCTGAAAGTGGGGAGTCACGTTCAAGATGTGAAGTGTTTTCAGGGCTGTCTGCACACCTAAAGCTCCTAAGTATTTCAAATTAACAAAGCAGTGCCTCCTTCTCCTGCCAGGAGAGGAACAGAAAAATAGGAAGCATTTACCAAGATGATATGAGGGGTTTTATATCCTCTTACAGACTTTTAAATTCACATACCTCATGTTTTTCTTTTTGTCTGGAAAAAAAAAAAAAGAAAGTGAATGCTAGAACCTTCCTCATCTTTTTATTCAGAGTCCTCCTTAGGGCAAGCACTTTAAATTTGTGAGGTTTCATTAGCATTGGTAAAACTTTCTGCAGCTGATATAGTTTAATGATAGAGCCCAGCTTGGTCTAAATTATTTACTTTTTGCTGGAAGACTTTCTTCACTTGTGTAGAATCTCTGCACACTGCAGAACTTCTACTGAGATGTTACTGTATGTGGGATGTAAACTAGCAGTATGCACTTCTCTGCAGGAATCCAACCTGGTGACTGAAATGCTTCTAAATGGGACACTACAGTGACCTCACCTTTTTTGCTAATTTAGAGCTCCTAATGTGGATTAGACAGAGGAGGAGATGGCCATGACTAAATGTGAGGAAGTAGGGCAGTTAATATCCCACTGCCAGAATATGGTGAAAGAATCATGTGGAATACTGTGGAAATTTCCGTAGTGTGGAAAGAGCAAATGAGCAGAAAGAAATAGTTGTAAGATGAAACTAAGGACTCGATTCAGAATAGTTAAAAGAACACAGGAAGATGATTTGCTGTCATTCTAGACTGTACTAGCTGTCTCTGGAAAGAAGAGAAAATCAGACCTGTGTATGCTGAGCAGCTTTACTATGGAACATTCCTTTTCTCCAGACGTAATTTCACCGTTCTAAAATAGGAAACTTTTCAGCTGAAGGACATGAGATGCAGTGAGAAAAGTTAATGTGTAATTGCCACAGTTTCTGTTTCTTATCTTCCTCTCTGGTTCTAGCAACATATTCTTGCTGCTTATGTTGTCAAACCTGTTATACATTGGAGCCCTCCCTGACATATTCTGAATGGCTAACAGGACATAAACAAGTAAAAAGGAAAAAAAGTGTTGTTTTCTCTCGTGTTAGTACACTAACAGTCAAAGAAATACGCAGGAAGCGTCAGTATGGCCACAGGAGAGGAGAAAGGATCTCATAGCCTATTTCTGTGTTGAAGAAAGGGGGATGCCCTTTTCCGTTCAACAGCACTACATGGTTCTTCTAGGGAACCACACCTGAAATACTTGGGAATTAACCACCCAATAGTAAAATACAGGCTGCTTGGGTTGGAATTCAGCAACTCTGCAACTTGCTGTGGACTAAAATGTAATAGAAGTGAGAAGATGAGAAAGAGGCTGAAGTGCCTGTTCCAGAATGCAGATTCCTGAGCAGGAATTTGGCATCGCTTCCTGTCGCTGGTGGGACCCACAGTGTCTCTCCAATAGGTGGTCCTACATTCCTATTGTATAACATCCCACTTTCTTCAAATTCTTTCAGTAAATAATGGGGTGGGAGAATGGGGAAAGTGTTGCCAGACACAGAAATCCCTTAGCTATTTTATTGATGGGTTGTGCTCTGGAGAAGAAGAGGACACTGCTCGTATTGATATTGGCCCCTTTCTGAGTGCTGTGCTTTGTAGCAAGTCAAGCACAGAATCCCACGTGCTCCTTGATGCCTGTTCTCAGCCTAAGGTGCTCAAGGTCTAAAGCAAGTGTGACAAAGCCACAGCATAATTTAGCTATGGAAGACCACAGATAGATAACTTAGTATGAAATGAAACTCAAAGAAAAGAAAAGAAAACTAAGTAAAATCTATTGTAGTAAAGGTAGGTTTTGCTTGAAAACTAGGTCTGTAACTGGGATCCTTTTTTTTCCTTCATTAGATATTCTCCACTCAAAGGCAACACTGTTTCAAGCCTAGTTTTACCACTAGTTTTCATTGCACTTTGCTCCAGCCACGTGCCATAAAGGCAGCACACCTTAGAGGGAGGAAACTCAATCTGGTTCCTTTTTCTGCCTCAGGAAAAATGGGTGTTACATTTCAGTTACATCCCTGCAAATAAGCATTCACAGGGGTCACTGAAAGAGCAAATATGTTATTTTATGAAAGCAAATAGTCACATGAACTGAAAAGAATGTAGCTTTTATCTTGGCATGGTTCCTCAGCCCGAGCTGTCAGTCTGTTTAGTGATCCAGACAGATTTTGTCCACTTCTGGCGTGGATTTGCATTCCTAATGGACACTGCCAAATTAGCAAGAGCACATCATAATGCATTTCTGGTATGTGCCATTCTCATGCCTTGTGGTGTTGCAGTTTGTATGGCATCTGCATTGTCATTCTGGTACATTCTAGAATGTCATTGTGACCATGTTTCAGATGTTTGTTCCTGTGGGGGCAAATGACTGTTTCCAAGGTCAGCCATCAGCTGCAGGGACAGTCTCATAAAAGCACCACACCACATCACTGCCAGTCCAGTGGCAATGTGTAAATGAGCATTGTGAAAGCAATACACCACCTTTTGCTTTCTCCTGAGGAGGCAGCAATAGTGATACTGCAAGTATCAGGGCTTCTGTTGCTGAGAGATAGCTTTCTTGTTCACTGTAGGCAACAAAAAACCAGGACGCTCAATATGTGGAATTAACTGTATATCTGGTTGAATTGACGGCTCTGAGAATTTATTAATGGTGATGACTGTGCAAGTTTGCTTGTTCCACATTGTACCTGTTTCAGGAGAAAGCTTGGACTGGTTGCAAAGGGTCTTGCTGTGAAAATGAGAAGATTGCTATTGAAGGGAGAATTTCAGGGGAGAGTGGTTGTAGTTTGCAGACATTGGTGCTGAAGTGAAGTCATATTTGATGCCGAAGATGGTCCTTGTGATAGTGCCTGTTTCTTGAATTAAGTTTACTGGCTATTGGCAGCCTCTGATTCATAGAACTGTTCTGTGAAATCCCTTGCAGATGATGAAAGATGTCAGAGTGATTCATGAGAAGGTGTTAACTATTAGAAAAGCTCTCATTGACACCTGGGGCATATGAGAGATCACAGTCTTGGCTGAAGAGATTTTTTGACTATATTGGAACTATACTGATGAGGTATATATTCTTGTCCACTGCCTCCTCTGTTCCTCTCTGCTTCCTCCAAATATTGTCTTGCTTGATTAAAAAAAAAGAGAGAATGGTCTTTTATCAGAATCACCATTATATGCCCCTTTACTTCTCACACCTGAGTGTGTGGCAGTATGCAACACCCAGAGCTCTCACAGGTCTACATCTACTTGAGATTCATTGATATTGAGAAAGTCCCTGGGTCCCATTAATACTGATGAAGTTTCAAAGTCTCTGATATATGGTGGTGCTCCTTTTAGCCAGATTCTCCTGCTCATGAAGCTACTCAGCAAGAACTTTGACAATCACCAAGACTTCCTAAATTCAAGCACTGTTATGGCATGTACATTTGGCCAACTTAAGTAAAAATAAAGGGCCTCCATGATGAGAGCTGACTCCTCTGCTTCCTTGGCAATACTATGTTCACCTGCTGATTTTAAATTATATTTGCAAAGTAGGGGTCAGGGTAGAATGAGGGCTGTTTGGAGATGAACTGAGTTTCAATTTCCTATGAGCACTGTAAAGGCCAGGTGATTTTTATTTATGCAAAATCCTTAACAATTGTTTGCTTGTACTGAGGACTACAGCTTTCTGCATGTCTTGCTTCTGCTTGCTGCTTTCCTCTTGCAATCCTATCCTGAAGCGTCGTTCCATGGCAGCCCAGCTATGGTGAACTTTGTTAAGCCTGCCTCACCATTTCTAAAATTCTGAACTCAAGTATATGAAACTGGCAATACAGTATCTACCATGTCAACACACTCCATTACAGGGTTGGAGAAGGCAGAGTTATCTTAATTTCCATGCAGAGGCTTGTTTCAGAGATTATTTTTATGCTCCTATTTTATATTTCATTAATTTGGAGGCTGAATATTTTCTCTTACAAGTTGTGTTGAAACTGATAGGTCAAACAAGCAGTGTGGAATTTGGCTGTAAACATGTTTCCAAACAAAAAGTAGACAAAATCAAAGCTTCCTGTGAATTTTGGCTCTCTGAATGGAGAAGTTTTGGCTAGAAATTGCCATAGTAAGAGGGTTTTGTGGTAGGTCAGTAAGAGACAAAGGAAGTGGTACAGCTTGAAAACATACACAAAATGGTGAAAAAATTAAACCTGACATTCTCCAGATTAATACTGGATGTATGCTCTTGAATGAGTCAAAGAGAAAAGAAATTAGTCTTTTGGAGTCATAGATGAGATACTGGTAGTATAAATAACAAGGCTGTGGTTAGGTGATTCCCAACATTTGACGTGCCTACACAAAACTTTTCAGGATGAGAGAGTTGTTGTTGCTGATCCTAAACCCTCTGGTTTAACTGTTGACCCTTCTGAGTTATCTCCACAGCATTCACACCAAGCCAGCTGGGCCGGTTAGTTGAGCACTAACAAAGTGTAAATATTTACTGCCTGAAAAATCTAACTTCTCCCATTTTGGTAGAGCCCCATGATTGATTATAGCTCTGTCTTTCATTCTGCAAATATATTTACATTAGTTATACAAATACATTATCAATTCTTAATATTCTTTGAGATGGAAGTAAACATCTTTCCCTCCTTTCATTATATTTTAGTTTGTGCAGCTGTACTCGCTGTTAAAATTTTTCCCTGTTCCCAGTTTTATGTCAGCAAAGCATTGCTGGCATTCTTTATTTCAGGTCTACAATTTATTTAAGACCACTTGCTTCCTGAGAAGCCTGGGTGCTTTTTATCCCATGCTGTGCTGGTTTTGGCTATGGAAGAGTTAATTTTCTTCAAAGTAACCATGACACATGATGGAGCCCTGCTGGCCTGGGAATGGTTGAACACCTGCTTGCCCATGGAAAGTGGTGAATGATTCCTTGTTTTGCTTTGATTGAGTATGCAGACCCTTCTTTACCTATTAACTGTCTTTATCTCAACTCATGTGTTTTCTCACTCTTACCCTTTTGATTCTCTCCCCCATCCTACCACAGGGAAGTGAGCCAAATTCACTGCAATTGAATAGAATTTTTTCTTTTACTAAAGCAGTTCAGCTCCCTGCAGTCTGGGAATTATACTGGATTCTTACTAACTAATAAGGTGCTTTATGCAGGCTGATTTTCCAGTAGTGCTTGTTTTCTTAGTGCTATCCAGGCCACTGAGGTGCTTAATAAACTGGCAACAGATTTTTTTTTTTTTTTTTTTGTCATTTAAGTTTGATGTGGAAACACTATTTTTTGAGACATGTTGTTTGATAGTACTCCAAAACGTTTAGGGACATTTCTCTGTAACAAGTCAGAAAACTTGAAGTCATAGATTCCATTTTTACTGTATGTCTGATACACAGAATAGATGTATTTGATAAATGTATATGTACCTGTAATGCACAGCCCACACATGCCATGTGGAATGGTATGTAGTGTGTAATGTGCAAACACATTAGGACACATATTTAGCCATTCACAGAAGCAAAATGTTTCCCACATTCTTCATTAACAGATTTTCTAGATATTTAGGGTTATTGTATGGTTCCTAAGTGGTAGACACCTTCTTACTGAATGTCACGAAGTGATTTTTTTAAAGCTTTTATATATACCAGGTATTTGTCAAAGCAAGTATCAGCTGTTCTCTACTGTTGTACATGCTTACACTACTGAGCTCTCCTTCTTCTCTGTGTGTCCTTATTGACTAACAAATAAATGATCCATTATTTTGTCTCCTAATGCTCTGCATAAACCATCCTTACCGTTTTCCAGGTGGCCTGTTGATGTGGAATAATTGCTAGGTGCTTTCCAATGAAATTCTATTGAGTAATTAATTGTGAACAGTCTGCACGTTGTTTGTTTACTGTCCTGATTCCTGTAAGTCACAATGTCCTTCTCTTGCCCTGACTGGACAAAGGCGCTGTATCACAGGTGGGAAGGAAGAGGGAAACAAGGAGAGTGTTCCTGTAACTGGCACTGACTTCTGATCCGGGTAATCTCAGATCAAATTCTAGTTACTACAAAGCCTTCAGCTGTGACTTTAACCAAATCCTGTCGTTCACTGCAGGTCTTTCAGAGAATGTACTCTTTTAGAATGGGGACTGACCCTTATTTGGTGCCTTGGAATCAGGGCCGAGATTTTCCTGAGCTAGCTCGCATCCTCCTTCAATGAAAAGAAAAAAAAAAAAATAGAAATGTTTCACCAAAGTACAAATATTTGGCTGAAACAGATAATTTCACGGTATTTCAGATGTTGATCATGTCTAAGGAATTGTCAGCACGACCCTCCGCCTGTATTACTGCGCCGGGGGTGTAAGCCCTGCTGAGCGTCCCTAACCCGCTCCGGGCACAGCAGCCTGTCGGGGGGCGCCCCGTTCCTGCTCCTGCTCCCGTTCCCTGCTCCTGCTCCCGTTCCCGCTCCGGCTCCCGCTCCCGCTCCGCAGTGGATCGTGCCGTCCACACTAATCAGCCCCGGCTCCCGTTGTTAAAGGGGCCGCCGCCCCGTTCCCATTTCCCGGAGGAGGGGCCCCGGGTGCTCCGTCCCCGAGGATTCCGCAGCTCCACACGCTCTGACAAGGGCCGCTCCAGCCCCGCTTTGTGCTGCGGCCTGCTTTAACCCCTTCTGCGCCCTTCAGAGTTGCAGGAGATGTTTGTGGGGAATAACACCAGCTGTTCCAGATTATCTGGACAGAAGGAGATTGAGAGCGCCTTTATCTCTAATTCTGCAAAAGAAATTTACTTGTCCGATTGCCTTTTCGTCCACACGTTCCTCTGCTGTCCTCATCTGCACCGCATCCAGTTCTGGCCTCCCTTCCTTCTCATCCCATGTGTCTTTCTAGCAGCCAGTGGCACAAAAAAAATATCTTTGCCTGTGCTTCCTGTCCTTTTTCTTTTTTTTTTTTGATTAAGCAGCTATTATTCCCCTTATTTGCTTCACATTTCATTACTGCAAATTGTTAAACTTGTTGATCCAGCCTAGGCAAGGTCCATATCTTCACCCTTGTGCTTTCCAGCCTTTCCTCAGTCTAATGACTTGTCTTTCTGCTGTCCATCCATCTGTGTTAACATGACCCTGGTAATCCTTTCACTTCTCTGCTTTGATTTCACATGTAATTCATGGATGCAAACTGGCTTTGTATATTCATATATCGCTGCTTTTGAAGGACTATGCTTACTGAGGGTGTAGAGTTTTCCTTTGTTAAAATTATTAGTTAAAGCCCATTATGAAGTTAATGGTGCAGTAAAGCCTAGAAACTTAACTCCTTTCTCTTAAGCATGATTATTATATAGATAATGAGAACTCTTTGCAAAATATTATCTTTAATTAGAGAGCCTTCCTCTGCTAGAGCTGTCCTCACGTCTTGTGTTTTCCATCTCTCTGAGTTATTCTCTTGTTGAGCCCCTGTGATATACGTCCAGGGCAAGACTTCTGGATGACACAAACTGATTTTCCAAGTACTTTCATATATGCCAAGAGAATCTTTACCTGTGGAATGATTAGGGAACTTGATTTCTGAGTGGAAACCATCAGTGAAGAATTTCGACTTGATTATCATCTGATCCACTGCAGAACTTGAAGCTCTTAAACATTATGCTGAAATGATAAACTTTTAGCTTTTGAACATTTCATGCCATGGATTTCCTAACACACATGAATAAAACCATAGAATGAATTGGTATGAAATCTCATTTAGGTCAACTACTGTGCACTAAATGGTCAACTTCAAAGCTAGAAGGGGCTTGTATATGCATTTTCTGAAGATCTCCAAGAATGATATTACTCAGTCTCTCCTGGCAATTCTCAGTACTGAATCACTGTTATAGGAGATCAATTTTTTCCTTGAATATAGCTGAAATTTTCCTTGCTGCAACCCGAATGTTGTCACTTGTCCTTTTGCTGTGCCTATAGTGATGAACCTAGATGTCATTTCTATGGAGGAGCTGCTTCATCTTTTCTGAATCATGGCCATTCCAGTCATCTCTGAAATTAGCAACCAATCCCATAATTTCCTTCCTAATGATTCTTGCCTGTTGACAAATATCCAAAGTTATACTGTCAAAATCCCCCCGATTCCCCAATTCATACAGTGCTGACAGTCAGACAAATTGATAACTATTTCTCATATAATTAAGTTTTACTAGCAGGCAACTTTGCTCAAAGCTTGAAAGTAAACTGAGTTATCTAAGGGCCCTGATGAGAGACTGATGCTGCACTGTCATGAGCCAGTTTAAAATTCAGTTGCTTGCAAAGGAGTTGTGCCATGTCCCTTTTCCATCACTGGCCACTTCTCCCAGTCCCCTTCACTGCACCGGCACTGGCATTCAGGATGTCAGCTGGACCCACTGGCCAATCCGACTGGCACTGTCCTGTGTCACCATGGTATGGAGGCATCTCAAGCTCTTTATACAACTGTAGTGATGGACACTCAGGGCTCTGTTTCCTTTTTCTGGCCCTGGGTGATAGTGAGGGTTAGTATCTCCATGCCAGTTTATCCTTATGTGGAGCAGTGGTAATAACGGGGACCAATATCAGCAATGCATTGTGAGATATTCAAATAAAGGTGGCAAGGAAATGGGAAGTGCTCATATTTATATGGAAACTATTTCTTCTACAGTCTTTACAGACATATGGGAAGACCCAATCAGTTTATAATCTAAAGGCGATTTAAAGACTTGTATAAATGGCAGGATGTTATAATTGTTTTGATCAGGTTATGAATAATATTAATTTTTATATGTAATACTAAATTGTACACAGTATATAAATTGTGTATATAGTATATAATACAAATAATACCAATTTGTGTGATAGAAAAATAGTCATACTGTTAGTCCACTATGAATCTAATATTTTGAAAAAAATTCATAAATCTATGCTCCTATATGTGTAGGTAGATGCACAGGTATTGATGTTTGCTGCTTACTGAAAAGCCAAAAATGACTGCTTTTCCAATATTTACAGTGCTGATTTACTTACTTTTATTGGGTTTTACCATGTCTTGTTCTTAGTCTACTTTTCTGGAAATAAAACTTACTTTAGACAGTATGTCTGTGCCTGTATACCATTATCCCTGGTATCCATAACCTCTGGAATAGTTATCTTCTACCAATATTAGGGTATCGAGGTCTCAAAGATAATTTCTTGATTTGATAATTTTCTTAAAATTACGTTTTGCTAATTGACTGTTATCCCTTTGATAATTATCTCAAAGACACTTTTTTCCTGTTATCTCAGAGAAAAGATTCCTTTAAATTTAATTAAAATGGTCAACCGGGAAAAAGATCCAAAGGAGGGAAAGGTTTCAAAGTGAACCTCATCAAAGATCCAGCACAAGAGAAGGGTCTTGTAAGTGCTCCAGCAGACTCAATTAGAGTTCTTGCACCTGGAACAACAGCACAAAACAGATCTTTAGGAGATTTGTTATTGTTTCATCTATAGAACTTGCTGGTTCCAATGCTCACATAAAAATAAAAAGGTAATAACTTTTTCTTTATTTAAAATAAAACATTTCTAGCCTGCAGAATTGTGGAGAAATGCTTAACAAAGCTTGATCTGTAAAGTTTTGAAAACAGGAAAATAACTACAATCACAGTGCCCTCTTAAAAAGAGTTGCTGGTTTTCAGGAGTTTTACTCATAATTGTAGTTGCAATACCAATGTTTTCTATTAGGCATTTTATTTTTAATGTAATTTCAGGAAACACTTCACTACTTCTGGTAAAATTTCTGCAGACCTTTTTTTTCAAAAGATGGGAGAAGTTAAATAGGGTAGAAAAGCCATGATGACCTACTGTTAGAGCACTCTGGTATGGTGGGGTTTGTCATTTGTCTCTGTGGTGACTCTGCCACAGCTATGGTCAGGGGAAGAATTAACAGAACAAATTACTGTGATGTTTGAGATGACACAGCAGGAGGGTCCCCAGCAAACTGATGGGACTGAGATGATTCAGGGTGAGTTACTTCAGTGCAAAATGGAGCAGTTAATTTGTCCTGGGATTTCAACCTAATTTTGCTGTGAGGCAGATCTAGAACACTCACCCAGTTGTGGGTAGTAGCCCTCTACAAAGGCAAAGGTCTGCCAGGACTCATTTTACCTTTGCCTAAGACTGGTACCACATAAGGGTTCTTTAATTATCTACAAAAATTGCGACTGAAGAATCATTCCAACCCACAGGTCAGTCTCATGACTCATGATGACCAATCCTGTCCCCTTAAATTATCCTCCTCCAGTGCCTTTGCTATGGGACTAAATCAGTACTACGTAATCATGTTTCAGATTTTTCCAGTCTTCTACTTTCCCTTCCTACTCTGATCTATACACATGAATTCACATAACCCAGTTCACTGTCACCAAATAACTGTCATTACACTTGAGAGGACTAGAAAAAAGTGCTTTTCCGTGGTAAAAAAAAAAAAAAAACAACAAAAAACCAAAACAAAAACAACCAAAAAAAAGCCCCCAAAAAACAACCAAAAAAAAAGCCCCCAAAAAACAACCAAGACCAAAAAACCCTCTTTCATTTTTAAAGGTCATCCCTGCAGGTCTGGGATTAGAAGCGCAGGGAGCAGGATGTGGATGTACAGAGCTGCCTGTCTTCCACCTCTGGAGCTGCCAGTCTGTCCCCTTCTGCCAGGGCAAATCTTCTCTGCTTAAGAGCACAGCTGCTCCACAGGCTGGCTGTTCAATCGACAATGATCTCTAGTTTCAAGTGTGACAGCACCGACCTGCTCGATCTCCATTCAGCTGCAGGTGGGGGCAGCGGAAGAGAAAGGGAGGGAGGGAGAGGGAGGACACTGCAACCTACGTGAATAATTGATAGTGCAAGGAAAGGAGAGCAGCTGGGTTCCCTGTCTCCATCTGCTCACCAGCTGGGGATGAGAGATCCTTGCTCAGGTAGGGGATGAACAGCTTAGCTGCTTTTATTCTCGTCTTGCTTGCAATGCCAATTAAAAATATTTTGCATCTAGAAGGAATGGGAGCAAAGATAGGTGGGGGAGGGTTGATCCAGATCTTCCCTTCTGCTTGCGTGGCGTTGTGTAATGGATAGAGTTTGGGGCAGTTTCAGCCTGATCAGGGAAAGTGTGTGTGCTTTTGAAAAGACATTGTGCTATTCTGCATTGTGTAGAGAAGCAGTTGCAGAGACAGAAAGGGAGAGTGGAGGTGGGGAAAGCAGATGTCTGTGTAGGAAATGAAACAAACTAAAGGGATGGAGGGGCATTAGAGAGGGTCTGCCCAGACTCAAAGGAATCCCACCCTGATTATGTCAGTCTTGGACATAAAATGAGGAGTCCAAGTGCGCTGCGGGAGGTGCTGTCTGTGCACACCCGGTGCTATATTTAGAAGCAGCGTGCACAGATCTGTGGAAACAGCTGATGTGAAAACATGTGTGTTTCTGTCTGTGGATGCAGCTATGAGTTTGTGTAATATTGAAGTTAAACTTAAAAAAATACAGGTTTTGCCCTGAAGAGTTTACCCTTGAAGGATATACTGCTGTGTTTATGTGGTACTGCGCAGCTTCCGTGGAGCTGCTGATGTTCTTACAATGACTCAATTAACAGAATTGCAGCGACCAGTTTCTGTGTTACAGCTAATACAGACTTTTCCTATGTGAGCAAGATAAAATGCTAATGAAATCAAACACATGGAAAAAAAAATCCGCTAACAAAAACTGGGAAAATACATAGCAAAAGGTATAGACACCAATTACTGTAATTGGTAATAACGTATATTAACGTGCCTACAAGGATGTCTGAAAGAACAAAAACTTACGTGCCGGTCCCTAAACCACGCAATAACTGTAAAATGCAGAATGATCCATGCAAGTATAGACACATACAGGGATTAAAATCTGAGACTGTAAGTACACTGAATTAGTCATATAAGAACGCAAGTATCAATAGGAGCTGAATCTACTTACTACAACTGAAGGCTTATAATAGGTAATATTTTCACGTCAGCAGGGTAAAGAGTAACAATCCTTAGCTTGACTGTAAGTTGAGGAACAGAAAGCGGTCCTGTGATTTGCTTATATGTGATTTATTCATACTGCTATTGCTAAAGGAGGCTAATTAGAACAGCAATTAAGGTATTTAATAATTGTTCGCTGTTTTGCTTATGCATGTTGAGGGCTTTGTACACAACTGGAGTTGCACAGAAGGTTAGGTAAAGCTGTGAGACAGTTAAATGAAAGCTGAGCTCAGTGTGGTTTTGTCTGTGAACAAAGTTGGCTCTTGCCTGGAGTGGCAAGCTGCCGAAGAACAAGAATGGCAGAAAGACCTGAGCCTCTCTGTATGCTTTGCTTTCACCATGGCCAGGCTTGATAGCGCTGCTGATAATGACCCTGAGATGGGGGAGGGCAGTAGTTACTGCTGGCAGCCCTCTCTAACAGCAAAAAATATTGTCTCTTCCTCCTTCCTAGATGCAGCAGAAATGGCAAGCTTGGCTCTTTGCCTTGGTCCAGTCACATCTCTGCTCAGAGATTCAGGTGAATGAGTAAGACCTGCTTGTGCAGAGAGCAGAAGCTCAGTTCAGTGCCCTGGGCCCATTTGGGAGGCATTTGAGTTGGAGTGAGGATGTATGAATTGGCCCATGCTCCAGCATCAGATCTTCTGGGGAATTACAAGAGGTAGACAAGAGGAAATTGAGCCACCTGGGCTCCATGCAAGTTACTGAAAACAGCAAGTGGAGCCTTTCTTGAGTTGTCACCTGTCTTGATTCCTTACTCCTTACAGTCTGTTTGCCCACCCACAGACCCTTGAAGTCCCCATAGTAATTTCCACGTCTTTCAAGAGTAGAATTTATAGGAAGCATTAGGATGAAAATGCTGCATTCATCCCCAAAACTTTGATATAACTCCTTGCTCTCTGCATTTTTCTTTTTTTCCTCATCTCTCTCTGCTAGCTCATATTTTCTCTCTGGTCTGTCTGCACTCTTCCTTTACATTTTTTCCTAGCTCTCTGGAAAATTCTGTCTCTTGTTCTGTGTTTCCTTATGTCCTCTTCATTAGTAAAGAACAAACCCAGTGTGAGGCTGACATTTGGCGTAAGGCTGTAGCTGCTGCTTTTCTAAGTCTGGATGTAAAGAGAAAACATGACATCATCCTGTGGAATGAAACTGAGAAGCACAGGAAAAAAAAATACATGTCCAGAAGAACTCTCTGTTCTCATTTAAACACAGGTATATGCATATTCTTGCTATAGCAGACCACGTTCTCATGCTCAGTTTTTTATCAGGAATGACAATCTGTTGATGAGTGAATGGAAATACATGTGGTTAAGGCATTTGTGACCCCTGAAAATTTGAGCTTTCCTAGTTTACACACTGCATCAATGAGCTATTTCATAAAGGGCGCAGAGCCAAATCTCTGCGGTACTTGATGTAAGTCAGTTCCAAATGACAAGAATTTTGGATTTAGTGGATTTAGTATTTTCCTAGCCTTCCCTTTAAAAGAATGGAGATCTGTGGAGAACTGCTTTGATGCTCATTTTCCTCACTGGATACTGAGAGCCCGGAGATGAGATCTTGTTCTACAGCAGAGTTGAGTAAGTGAAACCCCTCTGCCGTCCCTGTCTAACGCTGTGCTTGTGTTACCCTCACGGACAACCTGGAGAGCAGCGTCCCCGGCTCGGCTGTCCCAGCAGCTGCTCCTGCACGCTGTGCTCCATCCCCGGGCTCCCACAACGGGGGGCTCCAGGGGGAACCGCTCTGCCACAGCGGAGGAGGGGCACAAGCCATCACCCCATCCCCCCTTGCCTCCTCGTCCTCCATACCTCCTCCTCCTCCTCCCCTCCGTCCTCTGCGGGGCCACTGCCCGCCGGGCCCGGTCCCGGCCCTGCCAGTCCCTTCCCCGTCTATCCGGTGAATCCCGGCCCGGGAGGAAGAGGAGGGGTGGGGGCGGGAGCCGCGGCTTCGCAGGGGGCCGGGAGGGAGCCCGTGCCCTTCTTCATGGCGAGGCCGGCGAAGAGCAGGCTCCCGAGGAGGGAACCCGGGAGCTGACTCAGCGGAGCAGTCCAGCATGTTTTCCCGGGAGCACGGCTTCCCTGCCGGAGCCAGCGGAGGGTAGGTACCGGCACCGGGACCGCTGCCGGCGGCCGCGGGGCCTGGGGCCCTGCCTTCCCCGGGCAGCCCGGGGACGGGGCAGGGCAGCGGCTGCCGGCGTTGGGATCGCCGTGCTGGAGCAGCAAGAAGAGCCCTCGCGGGTTGGCTGGGAGGGCGGAGAACCGGGGAGGGGGAAGGCGATGGCTGAGCCCAGCCCGGCAGGTCCGGCTCTGGCTGTGGGCCCGGCGCTCGCTCCCTCCCTCCGGCCCTCCCGGCCCCGCTCCGGCCGGGGGAGGCGGGCCCTGGGGCAGCAGCGGGTGCCCCTCTCCTTGGAGGGAAAGAGGGAGGCTCGACGGGCTTTCTCCTGCCGTCCTGGGAGTGGGGGACCTCTCCCATAGGGACTTCTCAGGAGGTGGCAGTGCGGGTTTGGATGGCAAGATTAATTTCCCCTGGGAGTTCTCCTTTCTCCTGCCCCGCAAGGAGAGCTTGGCAGGCTTCTCCGGGCTCTCCCGGTACCCTGCCACCTCTTTGTGGGTGCACGAAGTCCTGAGCCACGAGTGGGAGCGGTGGCCACCACGGGAGCTGCCCAGCAGCCAGAGGGGAGTGCGAGTGGCGGAGAGGTTCCTTACTGGAAGTCAGTCTGTGGGCAGAAAGTTTGTCACCAGCTGAGAGCAAACTGCCTCTCATCCATAGCGATTGCTTCCTTTTCCGAGTTCTGCTTCGGTAATGCCTTCTCTTGAGCTGTAGGAATCCATGTGTAAGCAAATTTCAAAGCTGTACAGGTGTTCTGAGAGTAGGGCTATTCGTGTCATGTTTTCATCTGTCTCCACCAAGTAGCTAACAATTGCATTTGATAAAGCAAATGCATCTCTCTAAGGCAGAAACAAGAGAGTGAAACAGCAGAAGCTGTTTCTCAAGAGAAGTGGTTGCCCAGAATTTTCCTTATGAGCATTTCAGGCCTGTTCTTGTCTCACATTACCTTCCATTCTTCTGAATTGCCCATCCCCTCTAGTGAGGGATTTAAAAAACATATTAGTGTCTCCCTGTAAGAAACTCTTATCGGACTGGGACACCAGTTAATATACTGACTGTTGTTCCACAGATAGCTGCAAATCATGCTGTGGTGTTTCTCCTATTGGAAGGCTTCCAGATTAGCAGAAGTATTTACAACAGCTATACACCTGCTTCCCTATGAACTTTCAGGGAAACAGTTATCTGAGGATTTGGGGCACTTCCTTTTAGAGAGCAACAAATCCCCATTTGCTCTGGAATATTTATGAAAGGGTGTATGAAATTCTGTCCAATTTGTGTTTTTCTTAGAGCAAATAGTTGCATTGACTTGGTTATTGAACTGACTCATCTATAGCAGATAGCAATGATTTTCAAAGCTGCGTAGAGAGATCCTTAGACTGAAATAGCAGAGGATGCTGCAAGACATCCAAGAAATACAAGGCATGAGCAGAGTTGTAGTGGCTTAGAGATCTTCAAAGATTCTTACTGTTCCATTTCAGAACTGAGAGTGGAATTTATCCGTGGATCAGCAGTACCTACATTTAGTTTGACTGCCTGCTTGAAATTAATGCACTGGTTACTGTCACTAGCAAAATCCCAGTTTAGCCTTCAGCATTTTCCAGGCCCTATGTTTCCCCATATTGCCATTTCCTAAGAAAAAAGCTTCAGCAAGCATACATTTGCACATAAATATTCCTCTCCCAATCTGTAGAATTGCTTTCCTTTTTCAGAAGGATGATGTTGTTCTTTTCTGTGGTCAAAGAGTTTGAAAGTCCAATTTGAAAAGAAGTATGTTCCCTTTTTATAATACAGTCTAGTGCTTTTCATTCCAGAAGTTCAAAGTTCCGGAAATTGAATGTGGACTTTAAAGCAATAATTATAATAGCCCCAAATTTTTGTGGTGTTTTATAAAAGATAACATAAAATCTGAGGCATTCTCTTGGATTTGCAAAGGCCCATGGCATATTCCTAATTTGGGATAATGACAGAATTGTGAACATCTCTAAATGTACAGTAAGACTGATGATTTTGGCATCTACTGGACTAATTCGGACACTAGAACTGTACTAGGATTCAATAGTAAAGAAATGTTTCTGCCCAAGGTTTTCCAGTCAGTCCAAAGCGTTGAGATGAATTTATGGTGAGAGGACAGGGGCAGGACTGGTCACACTGACCTCATGTAGGAGCTGCCAGATTCCCATGATGCAGGTGTGTATTTAACTCCTCTGAATGATTCAGCATTCACCTCAGTGACATGCCAAAGAAAACACTAGCATGCAACAAGGCCCCAGGACGTACAGTTGCACAAAAGGTTCTATTGTTACACTTCTTTCTGAAAATGAGAATTTATCAAATTAAGATCTTGCCTTTTCAGGGCTCACAGAACAGAAACTTCAGATTTTTAAGAGACAGTGAAAATGTTCCATGTATTGCCTTGGACATAAATTTTGCTCATCCCAAACATTCTTCAAGTAAATGAATAGGATGATAAATAAGGCATGTATTAGTATAGTATTAATATTAATTTAAAATACATTTGCCATCAAACTATTTCAATATTTATTTGAGGTTGTCAAGACTAACTCCTACGTCTTCCCTCCCAGACATGTTATGGCATTAATTTCTAGATACATGATACAGATCTCTCTCATTTGAGTTTCAGGAGAGAATTGTGGGATGGAAGCATAGTGTTACTTTGTGGTAGATGAGCCTGTATGCAAGTTACATGATGCCACTGGGCCACTAAAATGAATTGTGAATTGTCAGAGAACTGGTGGGCATTGTGATTCTTGAAGCTTGTGACAGAGTAGTTTCAAGATTACAGAAATATGTTGTACCTCTGTGCAAGAGGGAGTGTAGCCACAGCTTTCAGAGCAAGGGTCTGCCTGACTGCTCTCAGCTTGGGAAGCAGCAGCAGTCATGCATCTAAAAGCTACAGGACAGCAATTCTTGATTGCCTTTTAGGATTATTATATGCCTTATGTGATGTTTGTATGGCCAGTGACGAGTGGCATCTCTCAGGCTCTGTCTTGGGGCTGGTGATCTTTAATGTTTTTATCAATGACATATACAGTGGGACTGAGTGCACTCTCAGCAAGTTTGCAGATAACACAGAGCTGAGGGGTGGAGTTGACACAACAGAAGAAGGGACCATCCAGGGAGACCTGGACAAGCTTGACAAGTGGTAGTCCCGTGAGAATCTGGTGAAGTTCAACAAGTCCAAATGCAATGTACTGCACCTGGTTTGGGGCAATCGCAGACATGGACACAGACTGGGAGGTGAACTCATTGAGAGCAGGCCTGTGTAGAAGGACTTGGGGGTTCTGGTAGAGGAAACGCTGGACATGAGCCTGCAGTGTGCATTTACAGCCTGGAAAGCCAAACGTACCCTGGGCTGCATCACAAGAGGAGTGGCCAGCAGGTGATTTTCTCTCTCTAGTCTGCTCTTGTGAGACTGCACGTGGAATACTGCATCCAGCTCTGGGGTCCCCAGCACAAAAGAGATGTGAACCTGCTAGGGTAGGTCTAGAGGAGGCCACAAAGATGTTCTGAGGGCTGGAGCTCCTCTCCTACAAAAACAGGCTGAGAGAGCTTGTTGATCATCTTACTCATCTTGTTCAGCATGGAGAAAAGAATGCCCGGGGAGACCTTACTGAAGCCTTCTAGTGCTTAGAAGGGGCTTATGAAAAAGGGAGAGTGACTTTTTACATGGCAGGTAGTGACAGGACGATAGGAATGGTTTTAAACTGAAAGAGAGGAGATTTATATTCCATGTTAGGAAGAAATTCTTTACTCAGAGGATAGCGAGGCGCTGGCACAGGTTGCCCAGAGAAGCTGTGGATGGCCCATCCCTGGAAGTGTTCAAGGCCAGGTTGGATGGAGCCCTGAGCAATCTCATGTAGTAGGTGACATCTGGCAGAGGGGTTGGGACTAGATGACCTTTAAGGTCGCTTCCAACCCAAACCCTTCTGTGATTCTATGACCACCTAACAATCATATTCATGATTTACATGATTACAACGTGGATGAGTTCTGTCTTCTGTAAACTTATGATTGGTTCCCAGCCCCACCTATGTGGCCTTCACCATGACTTAACCTCAGTTGTGACTGCTAATAAAAACTGTGAGAGGTGTGGAATGTTTCTAAAGTAACCACAGGAGAGGTGCAGCTGGCAGTGAGACTGCTGTGGGCAATGCTAAATATGTCTTCTAAACTGCAGTGTAGTTCTTGTGTTGCTTTTTATTTTCTCTTCTATGAAATCAAATAAAGTCCTGCCGCTGTTTGTATCCACTGCTGCTCCAGCAGGGACTATAGTAATAATATATTTTCCATAGCAGATGTGCAGACAAAAGCTCACCTAATCTCCATGCTGGCTGTACCAGCAGTGGTAACATAAAACTGTTCCTGCATCTCTGCAGGGTGTTATGGGTTCTGTTCCAGTGCCATCTCTGTTATGCTCCTGTCTTTGAGATTAATACCCAGGCTGTGGCAGCTGGGGCTGTCCTTTTGGTGCTGATTTCAGTGATGGATCAGAACTACTTTCATCCTTTTTAATACAGTTCTGTTTTGGGATCTGATTACAAAGCTTCTCGTGAGATGTGCCTTAATTCTGCTCCAAATCTATGATTGAAGAGGAACTTGGCAAAGAAAAATCATCCAGCACTTCCATGACAGTTGTGAGGAAAATATTGTATGTGAGCAGAGGCAGAGCAGTCAGAAGCCAGGAAATTTTTGCTGTTACATCCTGGATGTTTTCAAGTGGCAAATGGTAAGTTCAGCCACCTCAGGGATTCTCACAGAGAGTGACAGCTTCCTTATAGGCAAGAAATGGCCTGGGGAGAGGAGTAGTAAGCAGAAGGCAAAGGAGACACTGCAGGCAAGCACTGACATCTTGAATTCTCTTGAGAGTTAACTTCTTCTTTCTTTTTTTTCCTCTTCTGCTTCTGTGTGTTGCAGGAGGTCTGAGGAGGCTGTGCAGGGTTTTAGTGATGTTATAGACTCTCCCACTGAAGGCTTTCCATGTGTCCTCACTCCTGCTGTCCCCAACAAGGTAAAAGCAGTCCATGTTTGACTCAGGGTTGGTGTATGCTTTGAGTTATGTGTGCAGAAGAATTGACTGAAATCAAGCTTGTGTGCATGTGTGTCTTGCAGCTATAGTTGCCTCCTTCTGTGAGAATCCTGAACTTGCTAATTTCACCAGTTCTTATGCCATACTATCTCAAGTCAATCTGACCCATTGAAAGAGAGAAATTCCTGATACCTGACTGACCAGGTTTCAGGTCAAGCTTTTGCAACACAAGCAGAAGACAATTTGGCCAGTTGTTTTGTCCATGCTACCAATTAAGGAAGAACAATTCCATCATGGTTTCAGCAAGCTAGTAGTTTTTTGCCAAAATATGGAAGGAACTGTTGGCTCCTTCAATATCTGGTTTACCACAGAAGATAATGTTAGCTTCTGCAAATGTCAAATTACTTTTCTCTGTTGTCTTTTCCTTTTCACAGACTGTGGACTTGTTTGAGATGATTGAAAAAATGCAGGTAAGGAGAAGTAATTCTGTCAAACTTTGGGATCTCTTAATGTTTTGTAGCAAACAAATAATCAGCTACTATTTGTCCTATTGCTTCACTCAAAATATACTTTAATGCGGGCTTGCAGAATTTTTACATTTTCTAGGCTCAATCTCTTCAGTGGGATTTCAAAAGCATTTTTCTGTGTTCATTTTTCCAGTCAGCATGATGGAAGCAATAGACAAAGGCTATTATAATTCTGTCTGTTCTTTGCAGAAGTGTGATTCTGAGAGAAAATCAAAGTTGCATTAAGTTATCTCTGGCATCTTCTTCAGGAAACTCTGTTCTGCTGGGTAGCAGGTGTAATGACAGGTGATTAATGGGATGTTAACCTAACTGCATTTAGCAAGGTCAGACAGTTTAATAAATAACTACTGTAGGTCCTGTCTTTAACTTGTGTGAGAAAGAAGGATTCTGGCTTAATTCTTACACAGAAATACATCATTTAGTGGCATATATTATGTTATAAACCTAAAATAGGACAGAATTGGGTTTTTTCCTCTTTTACCATATCAGATAAGGAAATAGTAATATGTTATATGTGTTAAATATCTAACAATGAAGTTAGATTATGTTTTCAGATTATGTGTTGTTAGTGTTTCTCAGCTCCCAGTTTACCATATGGAAAATCTGACTGGACTTGCACCTCTTTGGTTAGAGAGTTAACAGGGAGCTGATGGGAATTTCCAAGGCATGCAGACTGCCTAATTTTGCATCTATGATGTTTTCTTAGCTGCCCATTATTAAGACTTTATAGCGTTTATTTTCTAGTTAAGCTTGTTTGACATGCACCTGACATACACTAGGAGAATCAATAATTACTGTTTAAGTATAACAGATTTTTTGAAAGTTAGGTGTTTTGCAAAGGAAAAAAATTTTTTTTCTAATACTTTTTATGATCTTTGTTTAGATTTTTACTAATTCTTTATTCTCTTATGTTTGTTTTTGCTTTCCCTTTCCTTCCATTTGACTGTGACTATCCTTTAGATTTGTTGAACATTCTTGAAAACAAAATCTAGAATTTTCATTAGCAATCAAAGAGAGTGAAAACCATAGCAGGAGACTTGAACTTTTCTCCTGTAAAATATCAGCAAAAAACTCTCAGGATAGAACTGATTTTTGAGTACTTTAACAATTGGATTGGAATATAATTGTTGGACTGAAAATTAGGATAGCCATCTCACATTCTGTGAGGTGAACTAACAGGTAAAGTTGTACTCTCTTTTTACGCTGAAACTAATCCCAAGATCTGGGACAGGAGTTTACCTTTGTTTCTTTCTTTTTTCTTTTTTTTTTTTTTTCAATTTTATTAATCATTTCTTGGAAATAAATGAGCTGCTGGCCACTTTGTTCTGTGCTTACAGATCTAGTGAAGTCACAGTATATACTCTGTTTAGGACACTTAGTAAAATAATTGAAAATCAGGGAAATTTTATTTCATCCAATGAGCTCAGATTTTCAGGTCTTTGTATGTTTGCACAGCCAATCCCTCTTCACTTGACTGCTTTTGTTCACTCCCTCTGTTCTGCATTCCTACAGTTTCTGCATATTCTTCAGTCTTATTTTCTCTCAACTACTTCTGTGGTTTTTTTTTCCTGTATCCCCTTTCATATCCAAGTTGTCTGTTTTGAACAAGTCCCCTCCAGGCACTGCTCTTTGCCCATAAAATATGTGTATTACCATCACACTGTTATGCCACGTTGGACCCTGACTCTGGGTCTGGACACCTTTTCTCTGTCATTCATTCTTTCATCCTGCTCAGGCCAGGTGTTTCCCCTGTACAAGATTCCCTGTATGAGATTCCCAGACTGATGCTGTCTCCAGTAAACTGGCAGTGCTGCAAGCTCAACCAGATCAAACCAGGATGTCTCAAGGGGTGGCTGAGACTGTTGTGGTTTATTCCTCTCCCTTTTGGGGAATGACAGTGATCATCAGGCAGTTGTTCTGTCCATGCTTTGTCGCTTCAGAAGCTTGTGCTGTAAGTTTCCTGTGGTCCTGGTTACCCTTTAAAATAAAACTTTGGACTGTACACCCCAGGGTTGCATTGTTCTTGTCTTAAGCTTCACTGTAGAGGAGAGGTTGTAGAGGCTCTGATACAGAGCTCCTTTACAGCAGCCCAGAAAGTTTTCCCTCAGGCCTTTCTGAGATACTGGTCTCCTACCAGGACCTCCTTTGAGACTGGAAAATTCTTGCATTTATCAGATCCGCCAAAATGCCAAGGAAGGAGAGAGAAATATTAGAAGATTGCAGTTTCTCAATCTCCATTTCTGTCCCAGTACTTCCCACAGTTTGTTGCAGAAGGCTCTGGCTGCTTTGTACCTCTCTGTCCGTCCTGTCTCAGTCCTATTTTGGTAGTGCACAGGACTTTCTGGTAGTGACAGGACTTTCTATTTCTTTTCCAAATCTCTGTTTCAGAATCTGGACTTTCTTGTGAACCTCAACTCAGTAGGTTGACAGCTGAAACTCGAGATCACAACAACAAAACACTTTTTAGCGCTTACATGCCATGAACTCAACTTTTTCACCTTTACAACTTCCCTAAATGCAAAATGGTTACTTACTACCTCTGCAAAAGATAAAGATCACTTGTCAACCTGTGTTCCATCATTTCACAACTCACCACATCCTGGTAATTGGTTGTCCATTTTGTCAACGCTGTGTACTGACATCAAATTCAAAACATATATTCTAAAGCTTTCCTATGAAGAGTATTTCCAGGCGTGCTATTTGTTTAGTCTCCATTGTTGAAAATACAAAAGGAAAACAATTTTTTTTGGGAGTGTGTGTAACTGTCTTGAAGCTCAGCTTTTGTAGTTTGATCTTTTGTCATCCTGTAGATAATGTGAAGCTTCTTTCTCCTAGTAGAGCTAAGGAAAATAATTTGGTCTTTTGTTATCTGCTCATTGTTCCTTGCTTGCTGTACTGTGTTTCTATATTTAACCAATTAAAATTTGTTGTTACTGCTACTTTTTGTGATTGAACTCAACCTCAGATTTCTGAAGAATGACCTCATGCATCTACTACTATCCTGGATTGTGGTCATACTGGTTTACTTCTGATGTTTCTAAGAGTTTTTTAAAGGTGTTAAGCATTTGTTGTGTACTCAAGGTCTGGCTCATCATGATTTCATGAAGGTTTAGGTTTTTTTATGGTTCCTTCTTAGGTTCTTTTAATAAACTTTCGCATTCTCCTAAAATCTTGTTTTTCTGTGAAGTAGATGTGTGGGTTTTTTTTCTTTCTTTTGTTGCTCCTGCAAAGAGCATCCTGATTATTATGAATCCTCAGTAGTAAGGTTGCTGTTGCTCAGTGTTAGTGGTACTATGCTAGCAGTTTTTGCACCCTGTACAGCTGGAGTGTTGTCCAGAACTTTTGTTCTTGAGCCTCCTAAGTCTTCACTGTAGAGCTCCTCTGAGATTTATCAATTTTTTAGCAGAATCTAGTTGACAAGCTATTTCCATTGTAGAATATGTGCATAGGCATGGCTGCTGTAAGTCCAGTCCTGCTTATTTTCACAACAAAGTCAAGAGCTGCTTATCCTGTCTGGAATCCCCGATTAGCCATGCCATTAAGCAGTCACTGGTGGTATATAAAAATGTAGTCTCAGCATCGTGTTCCTGTATGAGAGTTACAAGAATTTAGGTGAATACTCGTGTATCTGTATGTATGAGAAACCTACATTTGAAATCCTGGTCCTCACCTTCCGATCTGATGATGCAAATTCTGCTTCTTACTGTTCTGTCTGTGATGCCCGCTTGGCCTATGGCCTGTTGACCATCATATCTTCTGGTCTGTGCCTCTGCTCAGTCTGTGTTAGGGCTCTTCTCACTAACATTGTCCTGTTCTTGTGTGCTTCTGCTGCAGAGGTATGGTGGAAATGAGCTACTTTGCCATGGTGAGAAAGCAGAGGATTGAATATCCTTAAGGACGAGATTCAAGTCTGGATGCCAGCTCCTGATTCAGAAAGAAACTAGGCAGCCAGTAACCTTTTGCTCTGTTATTCCAGCCCACCTTGTAGTCATTCCATTTTTTTTTAATTGCTTAGGATAGGAAGAAAGGTAGCTAGAATAGATTAGAGAATCAAATAAGAGAATCAGTTTGGGAGATTGTTTTTAATATCTGCCAGCTGTGTGCTTTTTAAGAGGTGTAAGCTTGGGGATAGCTTTTCAGTTTTAATGCCAGATTAGGGGACTGGCCAACCTCTAGCTTCATTTTTCCTTTTTATTCCAATCTTCCAAACTGGCTTAAAATGGAAGATTTTATAGAGGGACAAAATATGCATATTGAGGATATGGAGAAGGACACAGAGGGTAAGTGGAACAGACATGCTAAAACACAGAATTCACTGTCTGTGACTTTGTGTTTCTAGGGGAGTCGTCTGGATGAACAAAGATGTTCCCTTCCAGCTCCTCTCAAGGTCAGGCCAAATTGTTGTTGCCTCCTAAATTGCTGAGAATGGCAGATAATTACTGACCTGGCTTGCAGTGCACTTTCACACTGGAACGAACAGGGAGTCTGCAAACATCCCAAGAACACTTACACGCTTGCCTTTTTTCTTTTCTCTTTTTTTCCTAGTTGCTGCACAAGAGGGTGAAACTATCTAGTTGAAATAGAATTAACATTTCTCTTTTTTTAATTTAAGTGGCTCCAATAAGAGTTTATTATTATTAAAAGTGTTAGTTTTGGCTAAGTAATTTCTTAAATTTATTCAATGTAAGAGCTGTAATAATATTTGTGAAACCACATAGCATTTATTTCAGTAGTCTGCTTGATGACTCATAGAGTTGCTACTAGAAAGTTGATCTGTTTTGCCCAATATTAAGGCAATAAGAACAGATTTCTATCTTTAAATCCTCAAGTTGAGGATTAAATGCCATTTCTTCAGTCTCAGCTCAGGCCTACTAACCTTAAAATCAAACTTGAGCTTGACTTTTCTCTTGGGATGACCTATAAAAAAAGCCGTATCTAGAATTGACATAGCTTTACTCTGACAGAGATAGTCACTGCTCTTTGTGGTGATGGAGGGGGCATCCAACTGGCATAAATTGGCTCAGATACTGCTTCTGTTTTCTGAGTCACACCTCAGCATTGCTCAGATGCATACCACGGATCAGGCATGGAGATGACACAGCCTCAATCTCACTGTAAATAGCAGCACTTTTTCTGCCATTCCTACTGTCATCCCTGTCAGCAGGACAGCAGCTGTCTAACACTGTGTGGAAGGAGAGAGGCTGCCACTCCTAACCACATCAAGTTTGCCTATAGTTTGGCTACTTCCTCATTTTGCATGCCTGTATTCCATGTAGCTCCGAGGAGGAGGGTAGATAGAATCTGACTCCTAAGTTTATTGTTCTCAAAGTTCTTTATTATAATGCTGAGACCTTGGAAATTGAGTCTAACCTTAAGTCCTGAAGTAAAACTCTAAAGGATGACCCAGGGCAGAGAGAAGCTGAGGGTGCAGCTTGCACAGTCATGAGAGCATAATACTTTAAAAGATGTCATATTTTTGCTAATGGCCTGTTCTGATTTCAGACAGAAGAGGAGTATATTCCTTATCCCAGCATCCATGAGGTGAGTTAGTACTGCTCTCTTCTCTCTTTGTTTGTTCTTGGACTTTATTGGTTTTTCAGCTTATTTGCCTTCCAACTTACAGATCTGTCAGCTTTAATGCTCTCTGTCCTTCTGATTAGGTATTACAGAAAGGGTGGCCATATCCTCTCATTATCCTACCCCAGTTTGGGGGTTACTGGATTGAAGGGACCAGCCACAACCTCTCCAGCTTGAGTCCAACTCTGTCTGATGTACCCTTTTCCTGGAGTGGTAAAGTGAAACTGGAAAGTGACCCTACAGCCAAGCTGTACCGCAAACATTTTTTGGGAAAGGTAAGGGTGACCTTCAGAGCCTTCTTTGTCCACCCAGCCACAAGGCTGAAATGTTTCTCGGGCTTTTTCTGGTGAACTTAAAAATGTCTGCATTGCTGCTGCATTTCAGTTCCTAATGATGCCTTGAACCGATGTAAATGAGGTACGTACTATGATATGGTCTGTAGTGTTTTAAATCGGTCGTGTCCCCTTCAGAAATGTGCATCATCCTGTGCATTAATAGAAAGATTTGCACAGGAAGTGGTTTTATTTAGTTAAGAAGGCCTTTGAGGCTCCTATACAGATGCCAGCCTTGGGATACCAAGTGGACAAAAGTGCAGTAGTATTGGAAGTGGAAATGGCATTATTTTTAGAGGGGACTTCAGCACTGACAGTGTAAGCTCCTCAGCTGGAGGCAGAACAGTCCACTTCCTTCAGTGTATGGTGGTTACAGAATGTATATGATGAAACTAGACTGTGTGTTTTGTAGTTGTTGATTTGAGTAAGTTTGGTGCTAAATGTTCCATGAATTAAAAAAATTCCAGTTTGACATACAGGGAAACAGAGCTAGGCCTCATAAAGTGAATGTTTGCTGGCCAGCCATTAAGGTCCATCTGGGTGGGCCTGGTTAGGGAAATGGCTGATTACCAGGCTGAACCTCAGGATGATATTAGCCAAAAAGAACAAGTGAGAAAAACCCCATGATCTTTTCAGAGATTTGGTTCATTGCATAAGGAGATAAGAAAATCTGACAAGTATGCTCACACTGCATCTTTTTCAGTGATCTCCCTCAGTGACTACTGAATAAGTTCAAAACCAGGAACATGTGGTGCTTTGCACAGTGCTGGGGACCTGTTCTGCAGTAGTTGGGCTTGTCAGAGTGATCTTCTGTAGCAAATCTTGTTCCACAGCACTGGAAAATTATATTAATATGATTTATAAATAATTAGGGAAAAAAGGAAGCCTTCCTGGAGGCTTCCCCTCAAGACTAACAGATCTGCTGTGCAATCTGTTAATGGACATTTATCCTGTAACCTTCTGGAAGCTTTCAGTATGCCAACTGTAATTATTTTTCTGTCATGGTAAATTGAGGGTTGTGCTTGAGGGCTTCCAGAGCCAGATAGGACAAGAGGCAAATTTGGATATGATTGTCTCAGTTTAATTGTAGGATTCACTGCTGACCTATCACAAAACAGGTAGGAAGAGACCTCTGGGACTCATCTTGTCCATACTCCTACTTAAGCAAGGCCATATCATCATTGTTCCTTCCAAGTGAGATCCAGGACTTGCTCTGTCATGGAGCTTTGTATCTTCAAAGTGCCCAACCGTCAGTGCCTCAGTACTACAGAAAAACTCTCCTATATTCTTCCTTTTCTGGTGTCCAGTGTTTTATTCTTTGCCTTAACTTACTGACATGAATGTGTGTCCATGTTCAATTAAACTTGCAAGTGTTTGAGCAAGCCACTGTCAGAAAAGAACAAGGGGAGCAGGACTCTTGTCACAGAAAACTCTACCCTTGGCTAGAAAGCTTTCCCCATGGTTTAAAAGTCTAGTTAAGGAGAGAGCTCAGAGCTTTTCCACTAGAAGAGTATTTCTTCAGTACAAAGTTAGTGATACCAGTGATTTTGATGCTCTGTGTGTCAGGTCTTTTTCTTGTTGGTTACATGGGAAGGTTATTTCAGCAGTGTCAGGAAAAGTCTCTTTCATGCTTTGAGTAACAGCAAACAGTTCTTAGCTGAAGAAGAGTCTGAAAGCATCACATGGTGGGAGATGCATAGCCAGTGGTTTAGGGAATATCCTTTAAGCAAGACTGGAGATCAAAGCATTGTGTAGTACTACAAAGTTAAATGAATGCCTGTGTTGTGGATGTGTGTATGTAGATTGCTCAAACTCGAGCAATTCTGTGATATTTTTACAGAACATTTTACTGCAGACTCTATAAAATAACCACCAAAAAAAATACTAGAACATTCAAGACATAGTTCAATTCCTTTTCCTTGCCTCATGATCTTTATTTTATGTGATGATTACACAGTAAGATTTATTTAGCCTTTAGGAAGAAGGCTGTAAAACCTTATGTCTTATACTGTGGGAATTATTCAATATCTATGTTGTTTCTCAAGGCTGGAATAAAGAGAAGTAGCCTGAAGCCAGGAAGGATTTAATAAAGGTGTACATTGTTACTGCCTGTCAAATAAACTTAGGGTCCAAGTACTTGAAGCTCTCAGTGCTGAGGGAGAAGCTTTCTTGCTGTGCATTCATATGTGAACATGTATCTCTCTTTTATGCTGTCCTTTCTTTGTGCTGGTTAAAGTTGCTGCAGATGGCAGATGTCTTGGTAGCTTTATAAGTTCTTAGACAAACTGTCAGCATTCCTTGTGTGTTCTGTTAGTCTTTTCCCTTGGTCCATGAAAGATACTTAATTGTTTTTATGGAGATCTATTTGAAATCCAGAACTACCTTTCAGACTATATTAAATGTTACAGAAACTGCTTCTGTGGCTGAACAAATTGTAGTTAATACATGGGTTGTCTCAGCTCCAGGGTATCTTGTCATCGCTGACTTGCAATCTTCAGTATCAACTGTAAAGCCTTTTGATGGTTCATCTCTAACTTCAGGAGAGCTAACAATAAAGGCTGCTCTTCATTGGAGGAGTATGAGTCTGATATATGTTGCTTATGTGTTTTTACAGAGAAAGAAAATCATAAGGAGTAAATTATAGGTTTATTTGTACATATAATTGCTCTGATTTCAGCTTAACCCCCAGGCTTACATTCAGGATCAAGCTACATAGCCAGAGTGGCTTTGACAAAAAATCAGTTATTTTAAGACCTTCACTAGTTCTGGTTCCCATTCCCCTGTGAGGATTGCAGGCATTTGTGCAGCTCTGCTGAGACATAGATTTTAAAGAATATAGGATTTTAAAGAAATTAAGATTTTAGTTAGAAATAAGCCTTATGGTTGTCGAAGTTAATTAAGAGCTTTGTAGTTAGCTAAGGAAGACTAGGCTTGAGTTAACTTTTTCCAAATAACTGATTGCTTGTCAACCTTATGTTTGCTTAGCTGTGCTTGCAACAATAAATAGAGAACCTGATAAATAGGCTTAGGGACACAGGACGATTACAGAGACTCCCCAATCCTGAAACTTATTGAAAGTCACTGTACCTAAGGAAATGGGAATTCTACCAACACCCATTTGTCACCATTTGCATTGAAAAGGTAGAAAGTTCAGAGCGATGAAGAGTCATTTTATTTCCTCATTTTAAACCCACTCCTCTTAAATGAGACCACCGACCCATTTCAAAGGACAAACTACGCATGCTTAATTGTTTTTTTTGCTAATTACCATACGAAGCGGGGAATGGGATGTACCAGAGTTATGAATATGCATTTGTACTTTGGATATTCAGCAGTTTTGTAAATAAAATGGCTTTGTGATTTTCTGTAAGGTGTGGTGTGCTTTTGGGGAGCTATCCCACATGCTGCCCAGCGCTGCAATAAACATACACTTTCTAACTTCAAACTGTTAGAGAGTTTTTGTCCGTCTCAGTTGGATATCGGTATTAGATCGATATTCATATTTTTAATAAATCACTGCCTTGCTATGTCAGCTGCAGAGCTGATATCCCAGTCTCCAAAGCAATTGAGATCCCCCTGTATTGGATCTTCTGAGGTCTGGCTTAGAAGTCTCATCAAAAGCATCTTAATTTCTGGTCTTTGCAACTCAGTGTTACTTTTAACTGCAGCTAGCCTCAGGCTTTGGGTCCTCTTCTTTTGCTTTGCATTCTAGTTCCCATTTTTGTTGGTATTATGCCATCTTTTTCCTTAACAGCCTGTCCTGTGCGTCCAGCCTGGCATTTGACTTCTTTGGTTTAAGGATTTTGATTCTAGACTTCAACTGACCATGGAACATGGTCTTGCCTTGCTCCTTGAATCTGTCTGTTCCTCAGCTGCTCTGTCTTTCTGCCCTTGGTCACAATGACTTACAACACCTGATTCTAGTTCACATCCCAAAAATCCATTATCCTGAAAGTCATGGTCAGGAGAAATAAACTGTCCTTTGTGACTTCCTTTGGTTTCAGCTTCTTTTCCCATGTACTATCACTGACCAGTGTGACAGATCACGCTGGACTTCTGTGATTTGAACACTGCAGCTAGAGAGGCCATATTATTCTGTTTGTCTCTTGGCTGCTCTTAGACCTTTTTCAGACTGCTTTGTTTGATCAGCAATGGAACCTTTTGCCCACAAGTCAGTATCAGGGCAGTTCTGGGTGTTGGGTGTTTTCTGTCTCAAAGAGGAGGTGAGGACAATGACATTCTTAGTGCTCAAGAAAGTTACATAGCTGCATCTTCACATTTTGGTTTAGGGTAGTGACTCTAGTCTTACTTACTCCTATTTTTTGTTTCAAAGAGAGAATTAGTTTATGTCTGTTAACTTCAAGTTGGCTGTGTCCACATAGATATCAGAGTATTTCACTAGATGTATCTTTATTTCTGACAGTGAGTCAGAACTATGGCTAATACAAAAGATGTAGACAGCAAAAGACAATCTTACCAGTGTTTTGAGAGAGGTTGCAATCCATCAGAGCCAGAGCAGACCTTCTAGGCATATATATGTATTCTATATATTCTAGGCAAAAGACTGAGGAAGGAACTGACAGGCTAGCAATCATTTTTTATCAAATTACACTTTGCTCCACTGAGTTCTTCACTAATTTTTTGTGCCTGGAGTATTCCTTTCACAGAACATATTCCAAATTGTGCAAGTTTTGACTGTAGAACTGAATACAACTTGATGTCCCACTTCTGTGTCATGCTTGAGGATGCTTTTCCACTAGGATGATGGGAGTAATCAAGGCATTTCTGCACAATTTCACCTAAATAGTATTTTCATCGTGCTGGAAGTTTCCATTCACATCCTGTGTCAAAAGGCTTTAACCTTTTGAGGTTAGAGATTGTATAGCAATATATATGATATAAAAATATACAAAATAAACATTACTAAACCTGGGCCACTGGAACATGGCTGTATACCCAGGAGAAATGTATGGCCACAGCCACTTTAATGTATAGAGACTGTGAAAATGTTTGCAGTATCTTTCATTGACTACATGACTCTGTTCCAGGCATGCTCCACTAAAGCTCAGGCAGTGTTAGTGGCACTGCTGAGACCAGTCTTCATCTGCAAAACCTCTTTGCTTACTGACTGTATCCTTCCTGAAATGTGAGCACTCCTGGAGTTCAGCCATTTACCCTAATCCTGCCATTGCTCTTTAAATAGAAAATTTCCACAAACACATCCAGTTGGATATCTGTCTGGAAGACACTGCTTAGTCAAGGAGAATCTGAATGGATTCGGGGAAAGTTCATGAAAGATACGATGTTATTCACAAGGAACTCAATTTCTTCAAAACATGTTACTGAAAGTTCTAACACTTTTTCTTCTCAGAAGCCCTTCTGATGTGGGACAGGTGAGGAGAAACTGAACTGACTGGATGCACTTTGTCTGATATGCTCATGCACTGATGATCAAGTGGGCTGGAAGATAACATACTCACATCTGGAAGCATGCTACTCTTAGCTAAATTAAAACTTAGCTAATCTTGAGTGACAGGTTGTACCAGTTGACTGGTAAACTTCTCCAGGAAGTGTGTTGGGGATAATGCATTTTGGTTTCCTGTTTGCAGGAGCACCAGAACTTTTACTCCAGTGACATGTCCTTGGGCTACCTAGTACTTTCTGTGAAGTATGAACAGATTGAGAAACAGGAAAATCTACGCCTGTTGCTGAGGTAACAGTGCCTGTTATTGAAGTGTATGCTGCTGTGCTGTGTCTTATCTTGGGCTCCCTCTGCATAGATGTGGCTGTGAATCTTGTGTATTTCTTCTGGAGAGAAAAGAAACTGCCTTTTTGAGCCTTTTTTTTTCTTGCCTTCTGCTCTTGGGTTGCTCTTGGGTTGCTCTCAGCAGTTTCCTTAAGGAAAGATGGTGTGGTGCTTACAGGTGCATCTTTGTAGTACCTGTGTGGAAAATACCTGTTCTTCTCTCAAATAGAAGGTTTTTCTGTTTATTCTGTCTACTTAGAGACATGTGAGCACTCTCTAGGAGAATATGGATTCTCTAATGGAGGACAGCCTAGCCCAGGCTTTGTAATGAGACTAAGGCTCCCTTGAAGGTGATCTAGAAAATTCTCTAGATTCCTGGGGCAATGAAGTCATAACCCTTAGCGAGGGTTATGAAGAGAGACATTACCTAGAGAGAGCTGCTGAATGAACTACAAGAAGAACAGACAAGGATCTTGTGTCAGTGAGAGGCCACTGCAGAGAAGCTTTTTACTGTCCTATGGGCTGAGTGCACTCCCAGTAGGCAATGCTACTGGATCCAAGTGATGTACAGTTGCTGCTGACAAGGATTTGTCCAGGACTGAGGGGAAAAAATGGTTGCATAAAAATTAGCTACAAGAAAATCACTGATGGGTTTCCTCCAGTGTCTGCAGAGAGTGCTTCAGACTGCCAGCAATAATCTGGAAATAAAGAGAAAGTCTGTTTGTGAGCTGTGCCTGGGAATGTTTATCTTCCCATGTGGAAGAGACCAGGGAAGAACAAAAGGGTAGTTATTCCTCTATTAAGATATTTTATTATATGCAGTACTTTTTGCTCAATAGCTTGTTTATAATGGTTTGAAGAGGCTTTTGACAGCCCAATATTTCTTCTTTAGAAATACATCTCTCCTTAAATACACATATAAAGAGAAAGACATCTTTCCTCTGCCAGCTTTCTGGAACAATGCTACCTCAGTTTCTACCTCCTTTACTTTGCATTGATCTCCTTTCCTGGGCTGTTTCTAACAGACCTTTTAACAATCTTTCAAGCCCTCACTGATCATGGGAATCCGTTCGTATTCTGTGTCCATGAATTGTATTTTGACATTTGGATTTCTCTGAAACAAAATGGTGGTGAGGGGGGAGCAAAATATTTCTTGAAGGCAGACAAGAGTGCCAAGGAGCAAAGACACTAAAGGCTCCTGTTTTGTCTTCCTCTGCTCACCCCAACAGGTGATGGGCAGTAAGAAGTGAAAATACCTTATTTTTCCAGTGATTCTATGCACCACAGTTAAATTTAACCCTGTGGAATTAGCTGCTTTAACAATACTCTAAAGAAATGGCTACTCTTTCTTTAAAGAGCCAGTGTTGCTTGTGTCTCCCTTCAGCCATGTCTCTAATGCCTTTTTTGTTTTGTGTCAGGACTCGTACTGGCACCAAACATGATCTAATTCCCATTTCCTGTCTGAATGAGTTTCCCAATGCTGTTCAGATGGCAAAGGTGAGATTCATGCTTGCCTCCTTGTCTTAAGGCCTCATTCAAGTTATTTTCACCCCTGTTCTCCCATTTCCCTCTTTTTCTACTACTCCCCAATAGAACTGTCATATATATAGTTCTCTTTTACCCTTCCATTTGCCTTTACTTCTTTCCCTTCTAATTTTACCTCAGAATTCTTGCCTGAAGGGGCTCCTGTCAGATAATTATAAACAGTGCCTACACTCTCATGCCTGCAGCAAGGCAGGGCACATGATAATCACATTTCTGTTTCTCCATCTCTCTCACTCAACAGCTACTATGTGAGGATGTGAATGTTGAACGCTTCTTTCCTGTCCTCTATCCCAAGGTACAGTGTTCTGGTATGTCTTCATAACACTTTTCCATCAAGGTCTGGCTAATGACATGCAGTTGATAATTTCTGTTTTCATTACCTCAGGCCTCGCAGCTTATTGTTGCATTTGATGAACACGTCATAAGCAATAACTTCAAATTTGGGGTCATCTACCAAAAACCTGGACAGGTAAGACCCATCAGATGCCATGGTAATTGGAATAAAATGGAAAGAGTCAGTTTTCTTAGCTTAAAGGATGTAATAGCAAAGTCTGCACTGTCCAGAAGTGGTGGCTTGGAGGCAGCAGTGTTTATGCAGTGCCTTTGGCTTGCCTCTTCCACTTGCAATGTCTCTGGCAGTATAGGCTTTGTGGATCTCTGAACCCTAACTGTAACCCTCATATCAGCTTGGGGCTGAGGTACAGACCCCAGCACCATGGGGGCCCAGATCAGGAATGTATTCAAGCAGAGATGTTTGTTGGTTGCGCTGTCTATAGAAATTACTGTCTGTTCTCATACTCCTTGTGCTTCTTACCACTTCTGCTTTCCTTCTGTAGACAACTGAAGAAGAAGTCTTCAGTAACACAGTAGAGAGTCAGGGTTTCCTGGAGTTCCTGGATTTCCTTGGTGACAAGATTCAGCTGCAGGATTTCCGTGGGTGCGTACCCAGTGCAGCTGGAAAGCCAGATTAAGTTAGGGAAGATCATGTGTTCAGAGGCTGTGACTCTGTTACAGCCTAGCTTCCAGGAAAATGTTGTGTCTTCTGAATCCCTGTGCAGGTGAAGAAGCCCCAGATGCTTTTGTTGGCCATCTAACAAAATGATGTCTGGGAGCTAGTTGGAGCTTAGGTCTCTGCTGGTATTTTGATTTAAAGGTCTCCTGGTATCTCAATCTGAATTGCAGTATCAGCAAAGAATAAATTTATTTGGCAGTGCAAATACAAGTTTGTTTCACAGTGGTATGGGGCAGTATTGTTTTGGGCTCTTTCTGTGAAGCATCCTATCCCTTCTGTAGTTCTAACATACGGAGTGTGTTTCTCAGAAGAATGCCAAGGCAGGTAGCTACTTTGAGGATCTCTGGTTTAACTTCATAGCTTTTAGCAAGCTGGTATGTTCACTGGCACAAACATGGTGCAGCTTCAGTCAGTGCATTGATTTGGGGAAGATTTGGTGCCTCACTATCACTGATTTCCTAAAAATTACCTTTGATAGTCCTGAGGTACTGCTGTTACTGATACTGTCTGTCTTCTCTCTTTTCTCTCATTTCCGTACTGCCTGACCTATGGTGTGGATTTGCTCAGGTTCCGGGGAGGCTTGGATGTTACCAGAGGTCAAACAGGCACTGAGTCAGTCTATACAAATTTCCGGGGCAAGGAGATCATGTTTCACGTGTCCACAAAGCTGCCCTTCACAGAGGGAGATTCCCAGCAGGTATCTGAAGGAGGAGTAAGGATTACAACAGTGTGGCTGGGAGAGGAGGGGTATTTGAATAAGAACTGTGTAAAGGGGATCATGACAGACTGTATAATGTTGGGAATTGTGACTGGAGTAATGGCAAAAGTAGTGATGAGGGGTTTGGTGAGCAGATGGGTTTGAGATGTTCGGCGGACTGGTGTTTGAGGTCCCCATCATACTGTTCTGCTCCTTTTCACCTGCCTTCTCTCTTCATCATTTCTTTCCTCTCCAGCTTCAGCGGAAGCGTCACATTGGGAATGATATTGTAGCCATCATTTTCCAGGATGAAAGCACACCTTTTGTCCCTGATATGATTGCTTCTAATTTCCTACATGCTTATGTGGTAGTTCAGCTCACTCATAGCACCACTGGGGACACTCTCTACAAGGTAACCAGGATCAATACGTTAACCTGTACTGATTTTGATCCTTGAAGTGGAAATGGGTTCTTGGGCCTTTTGGGAGAGGTGCAGGTTCAGCTGGATGTTGTCCTGATTCCTTGTGCATCTAGACCTGAAAGCAGAGTTAAGTTGTATGCTTTTCAAAGTAGATGATTAATTTCTGAATCTTAAAGCTTTGGAATTGAAGCAGGAAGCATTCAGGTAAAAAGTTCTGCTTACATTGAAGAACAAGAGCCACAGTTGATCCCACTTTGGGGGTTGTCTTGCTTACATTGTATAAGTCAGGTGAAATTCATGTCTGCATTGCCCGTGCTGCACAGCACAGTGCTTGCAGCTTGCACTGCCTGTGGCTGTAGGTCAGATACAGCTGCTTGACCTAGCTATGGAATCCAAGCCAGCTACACCTGCTTCTGGGGATTCCAGAACTGATGCCCGTCTGGCAGGGGAGTGTTACCTGTTAGGGCCTTCCAGCTGAAAGAAGCCCTGCTGGAGCCCAGATGAATTATCTGCAGCCTTTGGACACAGCTTGTTCTCTCTCTGACATGACTCCGTATGGATATCTCTATAACTTTATGTTCAACTTTCAGTGATGCTAAGAGAGCAGAAAATACAAAGAAGCTTGGATTTGTGATGGATTTTATGTCACAATGTGACACAAATGAACGATGCTCACACTGAGACACTGAGATGTCCAAGGCAAAAAAGGGGCAGTTTATTTACAGACCTTGACACTTACAGAATTCCAACAATGACCATGGATTGGAGGAAGAAAATTGTCCTCTCCAACCACACTGGTCAAACCAACAGTCCATGAATTCTCTCCTCTCCAGAAAGGAATGCAAAACAGTCATTATTTGCATGAAAAGTGCGTGAGAAACTCCACCACAAAAGTAAAACATCAGAAGGCTGAAAGAACTTTAGAAAAGCTTTAGAAGAACAGGACAACAATTTTACATTGTGGAAACATTTTAATCCGAGTGCCATGTGTTATGTAGGGATTTTAATATGGTGATGATGAGTCCTTATGCCTTGGAGGTCTATAGGAACACCAAGAATATCAAAATTAGGAGATCATCCCCATCTCCTTTCCACCAAGGTGGTGTTGGTGGTGGAGCAACCACCTTCCCTTGTTCCCTGTGCTTTGGGCAGCTGGTTTGCAGTGAAAGCCTTGTATTGACCAGGCCATGGAGTTCCAGGTCTCCTCTTGCTCTCTGTTTTGTAGGACCCAAAAATTCACTGGACTTTCTAATGACAAGAGCTGGGAAAGCTTGCTATTTGTTGTGTGTCTTCCTGCCATGGTTTTCATCTTTGCCTGTCTGCAGTACCATTTTTTTTTGTTAGTTTAATAGGGCTGCTTCATTCCATGAAGAAGAAATCATCCCAGTAATCCCCATAGAGCCAATGCAGAGTTTTCTGTAAAGGCATTTCTAAAGGGGCTTTAACTGATGCTGCCTTGAGAGTATTGTATTACATAAAAGACTGCCATTTGAAAGATTTCTTTGCCATCCCTTGTTCCATTTACTTAAGCTTTAGTGCCTACTGTTAAATTGGAATATTAATTGAACTTATTTCATAGAATCAATTTTTGCAATCAGAAAACTAGAAATGCAAAGCAGAATTTTAACTGGTAGATGTCTATTAACAGAGAGATGGGGTCTTTGTAATTAGGGGACATGGTCTAAAATGTGAGAAATCTGAATTAAATCAAGAGCCTATTTCCTTCTTCCTCTCCTTAAATTCACACCTCTCAGTGGCTCTGTGATATTTATTTTTTTGAGGCAGTTGTGGTTGTTATGACACTGTTCCCTTTTGTATGAAAGGACAAATAATGGTCTCAAACATGACAAAAAAATCCCTGTGAAATATTGTGAAGTACTGTATGTATTTGGTAAAATAGCTACATATAATTATGGGTAACTGCTGTGAAGAAACAAGTGATGATGTAAAAAATGGACTGCATTACAGTTCCTTATTTAGACATTGGTATGTCAGGTAGGAGCAGGCTAAAAATAAGACAAATTAAACCTATCTCTGACTGAGAAAATGCATTTGCATGTTTACCACTGTGACTCACAGAGGCAGTGGCACTGAGATAGTCCCCTCAGTGTGCAGCTTAACTCCACCAAGGATTCTCTGTAAAAAAATAGGTCAGTACAACCACGCTGACAAAGGTTCTTTAGTGGAGGTTAATCTTGCAGGCTGAATAGGAGCATTTTTTGTTCCTAAATATACTGGTTATCTTAGTTGTTATTTTAAATTATTTTTTGAGAAGCAGTCAGTTCAGCTTTTTTTATTGCTCTTACTGTGTGCACGTCTAGCTGACTGAGTTTCTGGGAGATAAATGAGCACATCCATCCACTGAGTTCAGGAACAGAATGATGCACAGGACACTGTATTGCATCTCGTCTGTATAGGTAAATTATTTAGGAGGAATCAGATCTATCATCTGATAGATAGTAGTTTGATGGTCTCACTTGTGTTCTGATATTCATTTTTTTCCCCTTCTATTGTTTCAGGTTTCAGTCACAGCCCGAGATGATGTCCCCTTCTTCGGACCTCCTCTTCCAAATCCAGCCATATTTAAAAAGGTTTGTTTTTCTGGTGCAGTGTTAGTTGGCAGGGGACACGGTGCACACACTTGTGTTCTGAGTCACTATTGTCAATCTGGCTAGAGCACTTTGGAGGTCCAAAGAGTAGTAAGCAGAGCTTTTATAATGTGGTATTTTTACTAGTGTTTTTGTCTCCAGTTTAGTCTAGTCTTCATCTTGTCTTGTAGAGTGCTGAGTTTCGTGAATTCCTTCTGGTCAAGCTCATCAATGCCGAGTACAGCTGCTATCGAGCTGAGAAATTTGCTAAGTTAGAGGTGGGTCTGTTACCTGGCTGCTTCAATTAAAAATTACAATTATGTATAATAAATATGTTACTATCAGGTAAAGAAAACAAAGTAAAATTTCTGACTTCTAATTTTGTGTTGCTTAAGAAGGGAAGATGAAATGTGATGTTATACTCAGTTATGGGATATTTCCTTCATATTTCCTTCATATTTCTTAGCAGATAGAATATGAACAGGTACATTTTAATACAAAGACCTAATCCTAAAATAAGGATGAGAATATGATGCATATATTTTGCTGGAGGAAATTCTGTATTAGCTGAAATTCAGTATTATGCTATAGGATGCATGCTGATATCACTGATTCTTGATTCAAAGTACCCCAAATTCTGTTCCAGAATCTGCTGTTGTCTGCTCTAGGAAAAAAACATGTCTCTGTTTTATCAGCTTTAGAGAAGTGTCCGTTACGACTTGCTTTAGAAAGAATTTAAAAGGGATGGGTATTATTGCAATATATTCTGTAACTATGCAGTTAAAACCACTTTGTACTAAAGTTTAAAGTAATTTTCATGGGGTTTTGTTGTAAACATTGTTGGTCTTTTGGGTTTTTTTTTAAGAGGGATGTGAGGCATTGAAAAAACAGGAAAAAAAATCTCTCTGCTTCCAATAAAAGCTGCTCACATTCCCAATGTTGATGCAGGAAAGAACACGGAGTGCCCTCTTGGAGAGCCTTTTTGAGGAGCTGCAGCTTCGCAGCCGCAGCATGATGGGATTACCTGTAGGGGAGGATGACAAGATGGAGAACGGCAGTGGGGGCTTCCTCGAGAACTTCAAGGTGAGCCTTTCTACAAACCTACAGTGTGGTCTAGAATTCCATACCAGACTTTAGAAGTCAAACTCTTTATGCTTCATGCTGGTGTCAAGTGTCCGATGTGGTTTTATTCCATGACTTACAGAAGAAGGTGTCAGTGTCTGCAAGAGGAATTGTAATAACTAGGAGCAAGGGGCTTTCAATCCTACAGCAGATCTCTTTCAATTCATTTTCATTATAACTGAAAGCATTGCAGGAGTCACTGCAAGAGTGTCTAACTTACCTCTGAGTGTACTGTCTCGAAAAAGCTGTGATGCCTTGCATGCCCTCTAAAAGCCAGAGTTAATTTACCTTTTTCAGTGTAAATGGCATGTTAGGGGGGTTTTATTGTTGATTTTTTTTAATAAACCAGGTGACATAACTTTCTTTTAGAAGTGATAAAGATGATTGATATGAGAAAGCAAAGTTTTTGCATGAATGGGAAAACTGAGTTTTGAACTGACTATATAGAGAGAATCTTTATTGCTTTCCTGTTCTATCTGCTTGCCCTTTCCCCCTTATGTGGGAAGTGCCTTGCCACTTGTTTTATATAATCTCTCTGGAAAGAGAGATGTATTATAAATAGTGTTTTTTCAGATGACTTTATGGTTTTATATGGTGGATCAATTAGAATTATTAAGGACTGTAAAACTAACCTGTTCACAAATAGGTTTGGTAGCTGTGTGCATAGCTTTGGTCAGGTCTGGGATACTTTGGTGAGGTGTATTTTTACCTACAATCTCCCTTTGCTGCTAACCATGCCATGAATTTTAACCCATCCATGTCTTACACTAATTCTCCCAAAATGTCCTTTTATGACTTCTGGCAGATGCTGTGATTTGCATGTCATGTACACAGATGACATTTGTAAAAGGCTGGAAAAGGCTGAGTTAAAGTCAGAAAATGGCTTCTTCAAATGCTGCAGATTTTGATATGGCTGCTTTCCCATTGAAACCAGAACTCAAGTTCATAAGAGACTGAACCTTACAGCCTTGAACAGGAGTTTGATTTTGTGTTTTATAGCCTGTAGTGGATAGGACTGCTCCAGATGATGCTGTTTAATCCAGTGTGCTGGGATACTGGGAGGAAAACTCTATTCATTGCAATAGTAGAAGGGAAGTGAAGCTAGAGAATATACTTGTAGAAGAGCTCTTCCTGGAGCTCCATGAATCAGCTAGGACCAAAACAGGGCAGCATCTAAGGTGCTGCCTTCTAGGAGTTAGGATCTGTGTGGTTCTGGTGTCGGTCTGTCACAGCTTCCCACTCAATCTGTGGTGCTTCTCACACTACCCTACCGTGTGCATGTCTATATGTGTATATCTGTGTTTGTCTGTTTTCCCTGCCTCCCTCCTGTTCAGCGGGTGATCAGAGGCCGCAGCCAGAGCCTGGATACCATGGGGATATCCATGAGAAAGCAGCAGCCAGCCACCCTGCCCAGCCGCCCAGCTACAGCTGGCCTTGCCCTCAGCCAGAGTGTCGCCGAGGGCCCTAAGGCCATTGCTGCGGTAAGGTATTCGGGTGGGCTGTAAGAAGAGAACCCGGCATACCTTTGTAACCACACCTGCATTTCCTTTCCCTGTTAGTTTATCCTCTTGTCCCACTGTGAATCTTTTTTGTTGTATCATCCCATTTCACCAGTGGTGATAGCATGTGCTGCAGTCTGTTCTGTCTGTGCCCATCTCTAGCCCCAGTTCATGTGTAAACTAGAGCTGAGATTGATGCAGATGGGGAGAAGAAAGCCAAATATGATTCTACATCAGACATCTATCTCTGCTGTCCTGGATTAGGTCCTGTATGGTGCCACGTGTTAAAAAATGCATGCACTGTGGTTTGGCTGAAATGGTACTGTATTGTCATATGGCAAGACCTGAGAACATAAGGACACTAGAACTGTTTCATTGTCTTCAATTTCACCGATCAGGCTATTTTCTGTAATATAAACAGGTGCACAAGATATTCAAGATGCTGTTTTGCTGTAAATAGAATTTGCATGTTGGGAACAAACAGCAGAATTAATAAAGTTCGGGGTGAGAAAGAATGAATATTTCTAGTCACTATCAAAGCCTTTCTTATTTGATAGGGATACTAAACATATATGACCAATGAATTAAAAATCTATCACAGATCTTTCCAGAAAAGGATCCGTGTTTCTGATATTGAAAATATGGTTACCTTGGCCAAAGTGCATCCAGCTGGTTGTGGTCTCTGCACTGGTGATGTCAATACAGGCAAACTACAAAAATCCGTCTCTGAGTAAGCCAAGAAGGTGCCCTTCAGTGTGAAGATTTCTTGGTGACAGTTTACTTGGTTGTATGCATTCTTTATGTGAATACAACAAAGTCACAGCATACTAATGACTTGGGTTTGCTGCCTCCTTTGCTCCTTTAACTTCTGTTTTCTTTGCCTTTCTGGTTCTGCCTCTCCTCTCACCGTATGGGGATACCTCCTTTCCCAAGCCTGTATACTGGCTGTGTTCTGCCTTTGTTTCTTTGTATCCCTGTCCCTTTCTCACACCACCTTTCTAAGCCCTGGCTGCTCTTGCTCGCTGACAGAAAGCACTCCTTGCATAGGTAGAGCTGAGCTCTTGTATTGCAGTAAAGGAGAGGATCTGGATCCACATTGCAAACTCTTCTCCTATGCTTTCAGCTCTCCACAGCTTTTCCTGTCTTGTTCTTCTCCTTTCTGTCATGCTTTCCTTTTTTCTAGTCTTTTGCCTTGCCTGGTAGGAGCCCATCACGTACTCGAGCCAGCCGCTTCCACGGGCGACGGAGTAGTGCCATTGGCATTGAAAACATACAGGAGGAAAAGAGGTATGAGCTGTGGGGAGATGAGACAAAGAGGGTAAAAAAACCAAGAGGAGATGATAAAAGGAGCATGGAAAGGCACATACAGGCAGAGGGGGAACCATCAGGAATGAGAACTAAAATGGAAATGGTTGGAACGGGAAGAAAAGGGACTGCTTGTCATCTGATGGAGAAATGGACAAATAACAGAAACAGACAAAAATTAAAAGAGGACATTTGGAGATGGAGAGAATTGGTATTTGAGGAAGAACAGAGGAAATGGGCGGAGGAACATTATAACATCACTCTTAAATATTGCGCCATATGATCCAGGACTCTTGAGTTTCCTGTTCTTCACTCACCACTTTTAGAAGAGAGTCTGATGAGAGGCTGGTATTTGGGAAGGGGATGCTTGATTGTTTGTTTGTTTTCATGTTAAAATATTCAAATAGGTAAAACTTCTGGTAACTTAAAGCATTTATTTAAAAAAGCTTTAAGTCCAAATGACTAATATTTAAGTTAGATCATCTGAATTATAATTAATGGATAATATACTGCTTCAAGGAGTGATTTGGCATATTTGACAGAATTATAACCATTCAAAAGTTGTTTAGTGGTCACGAGAGATTATTTAAATTATAAATTTATCTCAGCTCTAGCTGAGACACCTTTTTAAGATTATACAGAGTCTCAAAAGTCACATGAATGCTCTGCATCTGATATGCAGTTTCCCAGTTGCAAGAATCCCAGGAAACAGCTTAAAGACTGGATGCAAAAGGGGGAAAGTCATCCCTAATGTGTTATTTTAGGAGGAAATTACTGCATTTTCCCTTCTTTCTTAATGAGGTGCCTATGGTCTAGCCTGAACAAAAATAGAACTTTTTTTGATAAAAATTAAATCTTTAGACAACTGCCCTTTAATAGTCTAAGCTATCACAGTAGCCACAACTCCTCACTACTTTAAATACTTTTATACCTGAGGCAGCTGTGTCCTTCAATCCATTACTTTGTGTACAACAACTGTTTCTATCCCCTTGAAGGATCTGTAAAACTTTCCTACTACAGAAAAAACCTCTGGATTTATTTTCTTTTTTTTCCCCTGCTCTTTGCTTGGAGGGGTCTGATGAACTAATTGCCTTATTTAGCTTTCCTTTTGCTTACTTGTAAACTTAGATGTGAGGAGCAGGGAGCCTTAGCTTATATTTTCAGAAAGACTTTTTGGGTCATTCTTGAAGGTGCAGTTTCACTAGCAACTGCTCTAACAGTTCATTGTTATTGAAAGCAGATGTGATATTTCCTCTTTGTCCCTTTCATCCACCCAATCCTGACTATTCCTTGTGATATTTGCTCAGATCCCTAGTGGTTCTTCATGGAACCTATTCAACCCATTAATCAAATAGAAAAAATATCAACTTTCTTTCACTGGATTAATTGTCTGCCAGGTTCTGCCATGAACTGGCTCGTGGAGAAGTCTGATGGGTACCAGGACTGGTGGAAAGTGCACTCAGCAAGAATGAAGGAGGCTGGAGCATGCTCTCTTTCTGGGAACAGTGAGCTCAAAGTGTCACGTGTGACTTCACCCTGAAGCTGTAACCTAATGATATGCAGGCTTTGCTGATAGAGCTGACCCAGTCCATCCCACTTGTTAGTGTGCTGTAGGAGTTTCAGGGTTGATTTAACTCCAGAATTACTTTTTGTCAGGGTAATTTCCAGTCTCACAAACAATTGTATTAGCGTAAGCGAGGGTATCAGAAACTCTGATGTGAGGGGCACAGGCAGGGTCAACTGACCAAGAGAGCAGAGGAAGAACTTTGTGACAAACTCCATCACTGAAGCCTTAAAAAAAAACCACCCAGAATCCCTTAGTTTTCCTTTCTTTAATTAAATGTACCTCTCATTTTAGTTACTCACACAGACAATTTTCTTCAGAGGTATCTTGGCAAGTCCTAGTAGCAAGAGCACTTTTGTAACCATCATATTTACACTCTCTATTAAATCCTATAGCTTCTTAAGACCAATGGAATGGGGAGGATAGAGGAAAAAGTTAAAAAATTAAAGGTGAATCCTGAAATTAATTCAGGCTTTTATATCAATTCAAAAGCAGTTTTAAGTTGGCCATTTCCAGATGTCACATGGCACATCTAAGGATTCTGCCCTTTTCAGCATAACTGTTTGCTTCCCTTTTACGTGTATACAGGAGGCACAGCTTTGTACTGTGTCTTGTAAGGGAGTGTTAGAATAGATGGTAGTTAACTCTGGCCCTGGGTTATAGCTGGTTTCTCTTTTCTCCAGCAGAGACACCACAGAGAGAATACAGAGGGTGTTGGACAGTCCAGGAACTTTCTTTGACCTGAAGTCTGATGGATCATCCAGTCCCAGCTCTCCAGAGTTCCCCAGCAGGAAGAGCAAGTGAGTTGAAAATAACTTCTAGTATTTGAAAGATGCTCACTGTCTCTGGTATTGGCTTAAATGTAGTGCATGTCTTGCTCTGTTGGAGGCTTTACTGAAATTGTCCACATCAGGCATTGTAGCATCTCAAAAGTTGGATGTCTGGCTGTGGCACAGTAATTCGGAGCCTGTCAGGAACTTGGCTTTCTTAAACAGACTGTGGTGAAAGATTGGAGCACTTGATTTGGGTTGTATCTTTTCTGTAATGTGAGCTTGCATCCAACAGGATACACAAAATCCTAGCTGTCCAATTACCCATGTTTACTCGTGTGTATGTTTCCTCTGTAGTTTGCTCTGGAGTGAGTTTGGAGCTTCATGGAGAAGCTTGGACAAGGGTATGTTGGGATGTTGGGTTGTACTCAAGTTCTGCCCCTTGAAGCAGGATTCATGCCGCTGCTCCCAACCAGCGTGAACTAACCTGTCTCCAGTCTCCCCAAAGTGTTACAGCAGGATTCCAGCACGGTCCCATGTGTTGCACCTATGTTTCATTGCTAAAGCACGCCATACCACACCCAGTGGTATGTGCAAAACACTTCATGCAGTAGTCTGCAATGAATTCTCCAGTTTCTGGTTATCAAAAACTGGAAGAATGCAATTTCCTGGTAGTGGAGCTTTGCTGCTGCTAAGCTGTGTTATACAGGGATGTGATCCTACCTAGAACACTTCAGGGAAACCACCCATTTACGTTTCCAAGAATCCAGAACAGCCTGTCTCTAAATCAAAGGCTACAGCTGACTTTCTGGAACATTTTGCCACACCTAATTTTTTTTCAAGAAAACTTGGATGAGACCTGTGGCAAGAGAGGTAGCAAGTACTTGGTATTAGGGCATTTCCCTTTCTCAGGACTCTGAAGACTCCTAAGACTTCTACTTCAGGAGGTGCCCTAGAACCAGGTGTCTATTGTTATAGTTGCTTCAGGTGCCAGATTTGACAAAAGAGGGGCCTCTCTTCCAACTACACCCAATGCTCCCTAAGAATTACAAGCTGGTGACTATCTGCAGTAGTTTAGCTACCCAGTTGTATGCTGTAGGACTGTGCTCAGAATTTTGTCACAGCCAAGGTACAGTGTTCTGGCATGTTTTTGTGTGTGTACTAGTTTTTAGGTTGGATGAGGGCCCAGAATTTTGGTGTGGAGGAGGATGGGAGCATATCTAGGAGTTACAGACCATTTAAGGTGCTAGCTCTGGCAGGTAAGGACTAGAGGGAATGCAGGACATGGAACTGCTGATTGGTCAGCACCCCCCGTGCATTACCACATCATTTCACCTTCCCTTCCTCATTCTGCCTGGGACCTTGTTAGTGACCTGGAAGTTCCTGACAGGCATGTGTGAGGGACTCTTGCTCTGAATCGATAGCTGATTACCTTGCATAATCACCAAGAATTCTGCTTTACCCACTTCCCAACCCCCATTCTCCATCAGCTGAGGAGGTGAGCCAGCTGCAGTGGCTGTTTCAAGTTGGTATCCACATGCTTTCAGAGAGCAAACATAGCATGGGATTTTACTAACAATAGTTGCATGAATATTGTTTATGCACATTAGGCATGACCTGTATGATTTGTCAGTCTGTCTAGTTCTGTTCCAGGATTCTTTTTCCAGTCATGGACTCAAAACCACTTAGGATCACCAGAAAAAAAGAAGTATTTTCATATCTGTGGTGGTTTAGCCCATTCCTGGACAGTTCATTTACAAGGTGGGATTGCAGCATGGAGTTTTGCACAATTAGTGATTAGTCAGAGTTGTGATCTCAGAGTTAGGGACTAGCCCATGTGCAGCCATACTTTTTGCATGACATTGGGAACAGGGAATTAAGAACATGTAATTCCATCATGTAAAGCACACCATTTTCAGCAAGACAGTATTAACACAGTATTACAGGAAAAGGCTGGGAGTGTGAAGTGTCTTGGAGACAGTTTACTGGCATTCTGCTGAAATAGCCTACCTGTTGTTCATCAGCTGTGAAACCAGGGTCAAGATGTAGGCATACTTTCAATGCAAGAGCTCTGCCTCTTGCTAGAATAATTTATGTAGTCCCTATTAGATAACAGAATGGGCTGTCCCTGGTAGTGTGTTATCAGTCCACTTCTGGTTCTGTCCGAGGAGTCACAAGAAATTTCTGTTACCTCAGAAATGTCCAGCATGATGCTACTGGTCTTATATAATCATTTCAGATTCAAAACTTGGAATGATCAACCTCTTCACCTGTGTTCTACTAAAATCAACGTGGAAATAAATGCAAAGCGAGCACATAAGTAATAGAGTAATATTCTACAGTAGAGGCAAAGCAGCACTTACTTTCTGTCCTTGCATGCTGAGTTTAACACACGTTTATGCAGTGATCAGCCAGCAATCCATGAAGCTGCATTGTTCACTTGAGCTAACTGTGTCTTCTCTCCCACATGCAGGGACAATTGTCCTTAGTTTCTCTGCTTTACTGTTCAGGTAGCCTTCCAAATAATCCTTCTTCCCAAGGGACAGACTCAAAAGGGTGAACCCAGCCTATGTAACCAAGTTGTAGAACTCCTGAGGATCAGACGACTCTCTGGGTTGCACCTGAAAAATCAAGCACTGTTCTTTTTATGTCCATATCCTAGGAAAAGTACATGGGTTTTTTGTGTGTGTGTTTTCCCTCGTCAGACACATCTGAGTGGGGACATCAAGCCAATCAGGAGTGGACCGGCTGCTACTCAGTCATTGGGTGCCTCACTGAAGACACTGGCAAGACTTTTGGGGTGAAGTCAGAGTCCTGGCTAAGAGGAGCATGAACGTACTTAGAGGACCTCAAGGACTGTGGAGAGACCGAGTGGCACCAAGTAACGCTCCACTGGCAGTTCCTGGAGCAGGAATTCTGTGAGAGGGAGATGGACGGAGAGCTCTGTGCCCTTCCCATTGCCAAATCAGCAGCCACTGAACCAACCTCTACTAATGATGGGGAACGGAGGCCGCCTTGAGTGCGACCCCTTCTCTTCCCTTCCTGTCCCCTCAGATGAGTGAGAATAGTTCAGCCTGCAGAAGGCAAGAGCAAAAGAAGACAACTCCATCTCTGTCTCTAGTGCCTTGACACAGGTCAAGAAATGCAACGCAGAGAACAAGGATGGAGAAACCTGCTGAGGAAGGGTGCTGAGAAAGAGATCCCTTGTGGAAATCTAGATCCCACTTCACTTAGATTCATGTTATTGATTTGCTCTGCTAAGGGAGAAGCATGTTGGCCTTCATTTCCACCAAAATATATTTCCGAATCTCTTGAGGAAATATCTTTGGCCTTTATTGGCCCTGTCTTTACTGTTCTCTCTGTTGCATGCTGGCATGGAATATGCCTGGGACTTCAGGTTTCATTACTGCTTGTAGGTCAAGACTGGCCACATTTTGCAGTGTTTCTGAAGGAATAAATATATTTAGTATGTTAAAGGTGTCCTATCTTTCTTGCCTCTCTTAACTATTTTTTTGTTCCTTAATGTTTTTAAGCACTTAATTTCTCTCTCACTAGCTGGTGTCTTATGCAGACAATGAGTATTTCACCATAAATTTGGGGCTTACATGCTCAGTGTACGTTCTACTATGTAAGTGTGTCAGCCTCACGGGCTGCTATATCTCCTGAATGACTCTGAGCAGTGGATCCCAAATTCTCTGCTGGGGAGAGCTGACCTTAAGGGTTTTCTTTTTATAGCTGCAACATGCACCAGGCTACCTCAATGTCTGTTCCATTTGATGGAGTGTTGGTAAAGGGATTCAGTACAGTTTGCTTTGAGTGTCCCCTTTGAATGGCCTTGTGGGAGCTAAATTTTAGTGGGACAGACCTACAGGAGTCCGTCTATTGGCAACTGGGCGCATGGAAAATCACCAGGATGGGAACCCTGACCTAGGTGTGTTCGTGTCTGTAAGCAGGAGAAAGGCTCTGACATGTCTGTGTGAGAGCTTGGCACTTGATCCTACATAGTTTGACACTGAGACATCCTGCAATAATGCAGTAATGTGTTTCTACCTCCCCATTGCTTCCTTAAACTTTCTTAGTTAACTGTTCTGTAATACTGGTCAATGTCTGTCTGCTTTCCTGCCTCCTTCTGTTACACCTGTACAGAAAACAGCAGTAACAATTTATAAGCTCTATGACATGAAAAATATGCTTTTTATTGTCCCTTTGTTCTGCCTGGAATTTCACATAAGAGTAAACACGATACCCTGAGAGTGGCTGTGGGAATGGGTGGCCTAGACTGGATTTCACCTGCCCTTTATACTCAGTTTAACACCTCTTCATACTCTTAGGCTCTTAAAATCTCTGATCTCCAAAAAAGAATCTGTTGATTTTAATGAATGTCTAGATGTATTTAATACTTAAATGCCGGTGGTTTGAGTCACTCCACTTATATTACACTTAGGTCTGTGACTTAAAAATTCATTCAGACTTGTCCTTACATAGGGTTACCCAGAATGGAGACAGAGAATTGGTGTTTCTCCTAAATGATGTAGCAACTAGAAATTAAGGTATGCATGCCAGTTCACCTGAATTCTGTTCCTAGGCGGAAAAGCTAGCTGTGGATGAATAATACTTTCTTACTGTTTCTGACTGCTACATAATAAAGTAAAATGCCTAAAAAAGTTAAGCCTGTGTGTAACAATAAGCATGATGATGTTGACTGCTTGCATTTCACAGAATGCTCAGGAGTCAGACTTCAGGATACTGTGTGATGCAGCCACTCTCACGTTCATCATCCAGTGTAAGCAGTTGTTGTAGTGGATTGAGGGAAAATGGAACATCTGAGGAAGAGGAGAATGACAGGGTGGGTGTATGATCTCTAACAAGCAGAGGCTACCCTCCCTGATTTTGCCAGGTGCATTATTAAAACACATCTTCTTTGCCCTCTCCAGGAGCTGACGTGCTCACTTAAGGGCCCTCCAAAACAGGATTCAATGGTTCAGAGTATGTGGCTGGATGACAGTGACTGCACACCCAGTACTTCTAGCTCACCAGGTAAAAAAGAAAGAAAAATAGAAAAAACCCTCTACTTAGGCTTCCAGAAGCATATGAGAGGTTGGGCCAAATCTTCTGTATGCTGTACTTAAAATTTTAGAAGCACAGGAAGATAATACCCCAGGAAAATGAGGAAGAAAAGCTGCCATGCAAAGGTTAATGGGGAAAAATGTTTCAGTGGCATGAATAAATAGTGCTGTGCATACTGCCAAAGGAGTTACAGTAGATTGCAAAGAATTAAAGTGTGTATGTGTTTTCTGTGGAGAGCTACGGTTGCATTTCTAAATCCAGTCTCCATATAGATGAGATAGTTTGGATATGGGATTTTAGGAACTGCTTCCTGAACAAAGCAGTGTGGTCCTGAGAAGGTGGGTAATCAGGAAGCCAACCTGCACTGAGAGTTTTTTGCCAAGGCTGGGTTCTTAGTCTTGTACTTGGTTAAAGCTGACGTAGTTGATCAAAATCAGCTTGGATCCTTTCACAGTGCAGAGATGATTATTATAATCCTTCTCTTCAGTCCTGTGACAACTATTGTGTTTCCTGCTGTGGAGCTGGATCACCTGCCCTGATCTCAGACCCTGTTTGCAGTTGTGTTTCACTTTGTTAAAATGAACTGGTTTGGATTGAAGCATTTCTTGTTGAGCATCAGCCTTAAGCTAAAAGTAGGGGAAGTTTAAATCAGTTTCAGTCTGTTTCTGAGAAGGAGGCTGTGTAAGGTTTTGGAAAGTATGATTGGAAAGACTAAGCTTTTGAGTTTGAGGAGTTATTAGAAACTGTGGAAGGCAAAACATTTAACATTTGTTGCTGGGTGACTGAATAGGAGCATGCTGAGGTCGTAAGGGATACTAGGGATTATGTGTATGACAAGGAAGAGAGTTGGTTGGAAGGAACCATGAAATCTTTATAGGAATTATGTGAAAAAGGATTGTTTGTAAAGATTACAAGGGTCAGAAAATGGGGCCAACTTACTTTGAGGATAGAGTTAGTCTCCACAGCTGCCACATATGAGATATCAAGAGTGGCCATCAGATATATCCTTGCTTAAAATTGTCTGTAGCTTAGCAACAGCATTGAAGATATGATGCTGCCAGACATTCTGCAGAAACCTCTGTTCTGTGAGATGTTCCTCTTTTGTTGTGGGTGCTGGAGGCAGGGATGCTTTCCATTGGCCTCTGCTGCTCTTCACAGATAGTTTCTCTGTCTGCTGACTCTTTATTCTCTCACAGTATATAAATCATTAATGTGCATCACTGAGAATAATCATTACAGAGAATGCAACATAAAGTTCAATGTAATTTTTAGGTTTTACAACCCCGGGGACAGAGAGCCACTAAACTGGTATTTTAGTTTTGCCCTTTATTGAGTTATCCAGTAAGTATTCAGCCACAGTTAATGCACCATGTAAAATCAGATTGAACGGATTTTTTTTTTTTAATGGAGGAACCTAAGACAAGGCCACTGTGAGTCCAGATCCTACGCTGAATAAATCCAGCATTCCTAACCCATGTGCACATTCTTGGCTTCTCCAATTTGCCTTTTAGATTGAGAGAGCAAAATTACAGGAAAAAAAATTTGTCAGCAGTCTGTGGTCATTATGCTCGCAGATCATGACATAGAGGAGTGCTACTGCCAAAATATTTTCTGAGTTGGCTTTAAAGCACCAATATGTCTCATGTGCCAGAGCATGTCACATGAGGCAGAGGTGACTTTTCCCCTAGCCTCAAGGGCAGGACAAAAATTCAGCTATAACTCTCCTTAACACTTAAACACTACCAGTTGTGTTAGATTTATTTTTATTTAGTTACTTGGCCTATTAGTCACTTCCTACAAAAAACATACGTCATAATTACATTTCAGCATAGTAGAACTGGGATATGTACAAAATAGAGAAGAACCCTCATATTGTAAATTCATGTTGTTTAAAACCACAGTTTAGCAGCATTTGGCAGTGATTTACAAGTTTTGTTTTTAAATCTCAGTTTTAAATTATATAATGACTCTGGGAAAGGGGATAAAAATGGAAAAAATGCTGAAAAAATAGTTGCATCTCATCTGTTTCCTAGAAAATACCGGTGGCATCACATGTAAGTCCAAAAAAAAAAAACCAAAACAAAACCAAAAAGTGTTCCTGGGAAAAGCACCTTAGCATACTGTCTTACTGCAGGAATCCCTCATTAGCTTTCTTCACTTTCCTGATGGAATGGTGGTTATACATGCCATCAGAGGTATTCACCTGCCCATTCTATCCCTTAGCACATTCCACACAACTCTTTAAACTCTTTAACTCTTCCAATCAACTCTTTGATTCAGACTCTTTCCATTTTCCTCTGATTTAAAGAAAAGAGTTATAATACAGATTTATGTTGTGATGCAGCTATGCATAAACTGCTGCAAACTATACTGGTTTTGAGATTACCATATTTAGTAATTTGAATCATAGAATGGATAGAATGGAGGATCACCTAAAAATAAATATAGAATGGTTTAAGAAGGCTGTTATGTTAAAGATATCTTACTCATTTTTTGAGAAATGTGTATGGTGAATATAAGCTGATTACAGAAAGTGAAAGAATGTTTTTAATTTGTGAATTTTGCAAGTATTTAATCCCTGGTTTTGCCATGGTGTTGATATGTGATGAGAGGCAAATTCTTGAAGCCCTGAGATTAGATGTGGGATTCTCAAGGGAGGGGTCAGAGGGAAAAGGAAGAGAAACACTGTGAGAGCATAAGGTTAGAGTCTGCTTCACAAATGTGTATCCTTGGGAATAAGGTGTTCAGATTGTCTGGAACCAGTGGCTGATGGGTTTTTTTTCTTTTAATGAAATGAAAACAGTCACTTTCCTCATGTTTTGAGCTGGAATGAAAAACAGGTGAAGGTAACACTAGTCAATTTGGGCATAGGTACACTCCTTTCACTCTTACCTGTGGATGAGCCACAAATCTGTGAAAACTTAGGGGTAAAACCAGTTTTGTGTGCAGCTCCTGGGATACCCTCTTGATTATTTTTGTATTGTTCTGTGCTTGGTTCCCTTCTAGGAAGCAGGTTGCTTCCTGCCAGCAATGTTGCTGGCTCCACTGGAAAAGGAAAAGGCAGCAAAGCAGAGGCTCAGCACCATAATCCAGTAAGTGCTTTAATAAAATGTTTCCTACTGACTTGCACAGAGATGAGGATGGGAGAAGAGAGAGAGGCTTGGTTTAGGAGGTGTTGCTTGCTGAGGGTTGAAAGGGCAGTAGGAAGGTGCTTGCAGGGGGAGGTTAAAGCGGTGCCTTGTTCTGCAGGCCTCCATTCTGTGCTGTGTGTGATGCCAGCGCTGGAGCACGCCCTGCTGCACGCAGGGTGAGGAGCACAGGTAATGGACACGGGGGGAGGAGAGCCACGGGCCCCTGGCCATCCCTGCCTCGCTGAGACAGTGCAGCGAGTGCTGTACAGCTTCTCAGCAGTTAGTCCTTTACCTTTCTCCCCAAGGCATCTTCCATGGCCAGCGACCCTGGCCTGTCTGATTTACCTAAGCACTCCCTTTTTTGGTTGCCTCCTCCCTCTCAGGAAACAGCATTTCCCATTGAGATTCTGCTCTCTGCCCTAATCTAGGCCCAGTTTCTTTCTCTTCTTTGTCTTTGATTGTTCAGTTTCCTTTGCTGAGATGCAATCACCTTTCTCTGTGCTTAACCTCTACTTTTATAGATTTATTACTTTAAGAACCCCTTTCTGTTGCTCATTTTCTGTAGTTGTGCCTATCTGCACACTTGCTGATTTGCTTTCAGCCTAGCATTGGTGGGATTTACTTGTCCATGCCGGTTTCACAGCTTTTCCAGACATGGGAAGTAGGACTTGATTTTCATGGTGAGGTCTGTAATAGAGCAAAGGGGAACACAACTTGAGGTTTGTTCCCTAGAATTCATAGGCCAGTTGTGCCTGTGTTGCTGGGAGTCTCTCTTTTTGCTCAGTGTCCCTTTATTTGCCCGGTATCTTCTCTGGCCTGACTGCTTAACAGCTGCCTTGGAAGTGGTAGGGATGTGGGGCTCTCAGGAACTAGTTTAGTATATAGTTGAATAGATGTATCATCTTTATGGAAGAAAATCCTTCCAGCTTTCCTAAATATTCCTAAATAGCTGGTAGTTCCTGCTGATGGAAGAAAATCCTTCCAGCTTTCCTAAATATTCCTAAATAGCTGGTAGTTCCTGCTGTTGCTGTTCAGATCCTCAGTGCTAAAGTTTTAGCTGCTCAGCCACCTTGTGGCAGAGCAGTCAGGTGAACAGTTCAGCTCCATGTGGTGGTGGCCACTGCTGCTACAGCAGATCAGAGAGGGGAGCTGGTACTCACCACTGAGACTGCTTCAGTGTGTGCCACGACAAAGATCAGAACTGAGCATGACAGTGCAGCTGCCAGCCACTGCTTGCTGGGGTCATCCCCAGAGTGTCTGCCAAGAGCTTCTGCTCACATCACAGCTCTGTGACACAGGAGCAAGGTTGGCTAAACGAGGGGCAGAACTCCCTCAAAGTTCTGCTCCCAAACAGGCAACTTTTGCTCAAAATAGCTAGAGGAACCAGAATTGCAACAATTGTAAATTCACTGATACAAATGCAAAGGCTGTGGTTTTCCATTTACTGGTGGCTATTACAGGCAAGAAGCAATGTGTCTCATTAGTGCTTAAGTATGATTTTAGTACCTAAGGTTTTGAGCATTTGATTTCCACTGATTTGAAGTAGGCCAAAGAGCATTTCAGATAATTTTGTGAAATATATTGCAGTCTGTAGGGTCCATTTCTTTTGGTCCACCTGCCAAATCAACAACATTCTGCCACAAAGGCTGGTTATTTTTCAACTGATCTGGTACAAAGAACAAATTTTCATGAGACCCCCTGCTTTTCACTGGGAGATTTCCAGATGTTCTTTGAATTCTCACCAGCTCCTTATCAGAGTTAATTATTTCCACAAAAGAGCATTTTACCCACTCGTGAGACAGCACTATTGGCTTAAAGTGATGTTTTAGTCATTCCATTTTATCACAACCTCTGAATCAGTATCATAGCACAGATTGGAGACTAGCAAGTTTCAGGGGAGAAATGGTAAAAAATTTCTTTAACATGGCTTCAAGGGGCTCAAAGAAACCCATGGCACCCACATACATGGTAACTTCTTGTCATTCAAACTCATTTCTCACAAAGATTTCTCCAAGTTCCAGGCTGGATTTGCCGAAAGACTAATAGGTACACTCGTAGAAAGGAGGAAGGACTCCTCCAATCCTAGGGTATTTCCTGAAGAGCTGAAAGAAGTAAAAATTGTGGATGGGGGAACAAATTGTACTTCCACAACACTTACAGGTGTAACAATATGAAGGATACAGAGTTTTATTTTTTTTCTGATGCTTTGTTCCAGGATTTGCTGTTCAAGTGAAAATACATGAATATGCTTTACCTAAAGTTCAGAAAAAGGCAAAAACAGGAATTCCAGCTGCTGCTGTTTCATTCAGCGATGCATCAGACTGCGGAATTATTGAGAAATCAAACTTCATATAAATCAAATTTCTGTGTGTTATTCCAATTCACCTGATACAGGGCCAGGCTCAAACTGTTTCCATGTGAAATGTCTTAATTTTATTGTTTGCAACCTTTTCCACTGCAGACTACATGATGGGCTGTGATGTCCTTCACAGCATAACCAAATCACCTTTGGGTAGGCAGCAATTAGGGCATCCTTGAGGAAGCAAAAAGTTTTCTTCAATTACCAGCTGAACCTACAATGGTGTTCACCCCTTCCTCCAAAGACATTACTGTAAAACTTGCATTAATTAAAAACCCCTGCAAGGTTTGAGGTTGGTGCCCGTGAACGCACATATGTGGTGGTTTCCTCAAATGTTAGTCACTGCAGAGCAAGTTGTATCAAATTTTGTCCAGGATGGGGACAGTTCTTTTTAAAATACTTTATTCGTTCCATAGACTCTTCTTTGGGCTTGAATTGTGTCCTTTCCAGCTGCCATGATGCAAAGTACAAGGAAGCATTAATATTTTAGCCTGTGCTTCTTATGTCTATGTAGTATACTGGACTTAAAATAAAAGGAGAATGTGGCCAGCTTCTCTTAGGTTTTGTGTGTGTGTGTTTGTAAAGGACAAGCAGGGAGACATGAGAAACCCAGAGATCTCACTCCAGTAACTATGTAATCCTCATGTTTTAGGGTAAAGGAAAGAAAACCAACCAGGAAAGAGGAATGTTCACTCTGCAAGAAGTTAAATCTTTAATGTCAATCTTTGATCTGTTGAAAGAAAGGAAGCAGATTTGTACTGGTAAACACCTCACCAGGCTGGTAATACTGGCAAACTGTGCAATTCTTCAAAATCAGAGATGAGATCAAGCAGCAAAGTTAAATGTTAGAAAGCCATCTCTCCATAAAACTGAATACATTCAGATAGTCACTGAAGGTTGAGATATATATTTTCCTTTCTATATATTTCTCTGGGACTTTTCACAGCTTGGAGCTTGGAACTGGTCCCAGCCATTTTTCACCTGCAAGACAAACCAGCAGAAAAGAGACAGTTAAAATGTAATCCATACAAGTGATTGGCCAGTCATTTTTCTGCAGCAGGATTACTGTTCCTACTCTTGTGAAGAGTAACTACTGGTGATGGAATACAGAGTTCTATCTTGTTTGATGTGCTTCATCCAGCTCCATAAATCTTTCTCTGTCTAGTCACAACTGAAATTGTGCAGAAGAATTATTTTCCTCCATTACAGATGAGACGTTCTGCAGGTTGCGGGTATTCCACACGAGGGAGAAATCAGTTCTTTTTAGGACTCGTTTTTGGGGGGCTGGGGGTCAAAAACAAGCAAAAAAAGGGTGCAAGGCTGTGAAGTCAGGGAATCAAAAAGAAAATCTGATTAAGTCCTTGGAGTTGAGACTAGAAACCAGGCCACAACATTCCAGTCAGCATTACTGACTATTGTAGTGGGTGTTGGGTACTTTTCTTCCTCTCTCTCATGTTCATCAAGAATATTTTATAGAATCAGAAACTCATCCAAAAGATTAAAAAAGAAAAATCAAAAAAATTCCCTTCTGCTTAAGCCTATGACTAATACTAATTTGCATTAATACTTTATGCTGAGTGTTTTCCACAAATGCATGAGCTGATTATGTGCATAACTCTTTCTAGAGACACTCTCTCAAGTGCCAAATCTTGATATGAATAGTCAAATGCCCTCTAACTCATAAAAGCAGGTGACTTTAGTTTTATTATTTATCACAACCTACTTCAAACTCTTAAAGAATTTAAAGCGTGCATTCTGTTAATAGAAAAATTAAAAGAAGGATGGTCAATATATCAACAGCTTTTAAACAGCTGTGTAGGTAGACACAAGTTCTGGACTGGGGAGCTGTAATAATGTGCTTTTACTAAGAAGGAACAGATAGAAAATGAAAACGTTAAAATGACAAAAAAAAAAAGGAAAAAAGAAGTACCAGCCATAGTCATAATATTAGTCAAGGGCTACTGCCCAGTACCAAAAGGTTACATATGAATATTTTCAGAACTAAAGGGTTTTAGTAGTATTTTGAGAATGGCACATAGAGCACAAAGCCTTGACACATACCAAGAGAGGATGGAGAACTCAAGTTACGTCTGGTCTGGAAAAGGATCATTTGGTTGTTTTAATTATACTGAGACAGATTTCAGTCAGCAGTTTCATTCCAGGAGAAGGATAACTAACATTATTTAACATTTGAAAGCCCCTAAGAGTATTTTACTCAGCTGCATTACATATTTTGTTCCAAGAGGATGAAAGCATGAAACCAAAGTGGTATAATGAGGTAGACTCACCTATAACGCTGCCTAGCAGCTCTAAACGATCAGAGCCAAAAAACAGGTGAGGTTTCCCATCATAATGTGCCACAACAGCAGGCATCCCAAATGCCTATTGACACCATGGGGATGAAACAGAAAATGTTATAATGGGAATATTTCTTGCAGACAGATCGTCAATCTTCAGGAATAAATCCCAATAACATCTACTTTTTTCCCTCCCCTTCTTTTTACCTTCTTCATTCTTAAAGGTAAGACTAATGAAGCCATCTGAAAGTAGGTGACTCTCCAGAGCCTGTGTGCCCCTTTTGAAGGAGCATAAAAAATAACCTGATTAATCCACAGTTCTATTTCAAGTAGCAATAATAAATGGTATCTCTTAGTACTGGTCCTGCCCTTGCTGTCCAGCTGGAATGAGCTGAGTGGGTCAACCTTGTTTTCCCAGATGACAGTGAGATAAACTACCAGCAACAGTGAGGTGGCTTTCACACACTGGAAAACAAGGAGTCTATGTAGTGCTTTCTAATCATCACCCTCATTGTTCCTTGCTTCCCTCTATTCTTAAGAGGGAAGGAATGCATAGCTGTGGAGCCCAGTGCCATTGGAAGCATCTCACCCCATGTTTCAGTGCTTCAGCTGTTGTCTCTTTCAGTCGGTCCTTCACTGCAGGGGATGAAATCATTTCAAGTGCCTTCTGGGAGAGCTCTGCTGAGAGCCCAGCCTGTCGGGCAACCTGGGAAAAGATGATATAATTAAGAACACTCTAAAAGTAAATATTCAAATTCCTACCCTGGTCTAATTAATTTAATCTTCAGTATTATCACTTAAAGTCGATTGACAAAAAAATCCAGAATACCCTTGAAGCACTTCTTGCACAACTGTCTTGCTGTATTCCCAACCTATTCATCATTTAACAACTCTCAGATACCAAGTAGAAGAGACATTTCAAATCTTCCAAGTGCCAAATCTGCACTTCCCCCCTGCAGAAGCTCCTAAACCAAAGGGGAAAAAAAAAAAAAAAAAAAAAAAAGAAAGAACCTGTGATACAATGACTCATCAGATAACTTAAAAAACCCCTCAAACTGGTGTTATGAAAAACAAAATCTCACTGTACAAGCCTACCAAGACAGAAACAGTTTGTATGACAAATGTGGCCACATGGGATGTGTAAGTGACACTGCATGAAAGACACTAAATCACAGAGGTTAAACCGTTGGCGGTGTTACTGCTGTATCTTTTTCATCTACCATGAGCCTCTGCCACACAGGAATGAGACAAAGTAGCCAAATTTAAAGGTTCTGTGTTTATCTTGGAACAATGAATTACAAGTACCCTTTGAATAAAGTATTTCACAAAAAAAAAAAAAAAAAAGGGGGGGCAAAAAGAAAAAAAAAAAAGAAATAAATAAAATATTGCACATGGACAAGTAATCTTGCACATGCAGGTGTTAATGACTCGTTCTTTCAATTACTTATTTTGTTTAGCATCCACATTTTCGTGTACCTTCTCCTACTCCCACATCAGGGAAATGAGGAGCTCTTTGTGACTGTGCTTGGACAGGGGGCTAAACAAGTGTACCATGGACCAGAACAAAATGCTTGGTAGCCACAGTGCTGAGACTGCAATATTTACACATTGATGTAGGATCTGGTCCTCACCATTTCAGGGCAGAAAGAAGATTCAAGTGGACTGGAGCAGAATCCAGATGATGCATTGCTGCTATAGCAATTTATGTGAAGCTACTGCTGACCAAATAAAGTAAAAAAAAAAAAAAACCTAAGTAATTATTATCAAGCAAAAAAAGTTCCATTTTTTTGACTGATGTGTAAAATAAATTCACCTATAAAGGCTCAGATGATTGGTTGGGACCTCTCACCCACCTTTGGATGACAAATTTCCAGAAGAGAGGAAAGTCTAGTATTTGTTGCAGGAGTGAATGAAGACAGACACAAGCAGGCAAGGGGACACCTCCCTCTCTGCCTTGCTGAACAGGGGGGATACTCATCGACTGCCAAACTGTGACTAAATTAGAGATTGTTCTGAGTATGAAGTTTGTGGTGCTGAAGTTCTGCATTTCCTTGCTTTATTTAAATAAGGATGGATTCAGAGACTATGTGACATCCTTCTGTAGATATTTATGTGCTGGGTCTAGCTGGAATGGAGCTACTTTTCCTCATGGCAGCTCCCGTGGTTTTGTGTTTCAGATCTGTGACCAAAACAATGCTGATAACATCCTAATTATTTTACCTATTGATGAATGGTGTTTGCACAGTGTCGAGGCAGTCTCTGATTCTCACTCTCCCCCCACAGTGAATAAACAGGGGCTTCACCAGAGCCTGGGAGATGATCTGAACTAACCCAAGAGACAGACCATGCCATATGCCATGCTCAGCAGTAATTGGTGAGGAGGGGGTTTAGGCAGGTTCACCTTTTTCTTGGGAACTGGCTGAGCATCAGTCTATGTGTAGGTGGTTCTTTGTTTTCTTTCACTCTACTTCCACTCCTCTTTTGCTTATTAAGTAATTTTATCTCAACCCACAAGTCTTCTGCCTTTTATTCTTCTTTTCCTCTTCCCCAGTCCACCTGGGCAGTGGGAGGAAGCAAGTGAGCACTTGTGTGGTGTTTGGCTGCCTACTGGGGTGAAAGTACCACACTTTAATTATATCCTTCAAATCTTGCATCTTAAAGAGGCAAAATGCAAACCTTTGCTGAAATTCTGGTAAAAAAGCTACACAAAGATGAAGCTGAAGTGCAAGGACTAGACTTGGGAGGGAACAGCACGACTGCAAGTTTAGATTTCAGCTAGGAGAGACTAATCATGGACAACTCTCTTTTCTTCATATTCCAAGAACTTATAAAATAATGAAGAAAGGAGAGACCTTCAAGAGGATCTCCTAGTACACTAACTTACATGACATTACAGCTTTTACTGTAATAAAAAAAAATAGAAATGGCAAAAGAAAATACATCAAGAGTGTAATTTCCAGGTATATAAAAGGGCAATATAGCACTGAGCTTAATAGAAAACCCGACTCCATCACTCTAAGGAAAGTCACCTTCCCAAGTGTTGCATTTCACCTGAACATTTCATATAGCAGCAATACCTCAATGCATTCTGGAGAAACTATTTATACTTCCATGACTCTTAATAAAACAGTATCAACAGATAACTCATTGTCCAGCCAGGGTGTCACCACTTGAATTAACAAAAAAAAAAGTGTATTCTGGTTCTGAGTGTTATGTAAAACATGACAAGGAAAAAAACAAACAAACAAACAAACAAATTCCAAACAGAGCTGCAAGGGATTTTAAATCCATTTCTTTCTGTCTGAAATTTTTCAATACTTCAAGTGTTCATTTGACGAAGGTATCTTTATGTCTACTACTGATCCAAGTCATCAATAAGAATCTCTATCAGAAATGCAGAGGCACCAAGAAAAAGGAGACACTTACAGCCAATATGTTCTCTGGCTGACTGATATCTTCATGCTGGTAAAAGAATGAAATAAGTAAATCAGTATTTAGAAACAAAAGCTCGGCTCTGGATTTAAAAGCAAGTTTTCTAAGAAAACAAAATTAAACCCAATACTAATTGCTGGAGAAATTACCTCAGAAAGGGTCTTATGTCACCTAATCTAGGAATGTATTAAAGTGTTTTCTGATACACTGGTCCAGCCTGTTGGACCCACCACATATACCTAAAAGAAGGCAAATTAAGCTGATTATAAGCCAGTTCTTTTCATATTGGCTCCTGAACCACTGTGACCTTAAGTTCCTTGCTATGACTTTTCATGAAAAGACATTTTCTTCCTCTTGCTGAAATTCCACATTTGAATGATGTGAGACAGGAAGGGGTGACAGAAAGGGTTAGGGAGTTGGCTGCATAAAATACTGACCTGTGACCAGAACCGCATCCAGAACTCCCTGGATAAGGGTTCCAGGTACTGTGGGTTTGTCATGTCCATGGCTGTGATAAAGCGCATGGCCGTCAGACTGCCTGCGTTCGTGGGGAGAGAGAAACACTCAGACAAGGCAGGTGTGGTCTGCACCACTGCTACCTAAGAATAGTGTGATCCCCCCGGGAACAGGCCTGAGAAGCCCACAGTCTGTGCAGTAAAGCTCATGTTGATCCACAGTTATCTCCCATGCTAGTATCGTTCACAGCCGTGTTTCTCCAGAAATTTCTTTCATGGCTAAGAATGAACAGACTTCATACTGCTGACAGGTTCAGGAAAAGGCTGCACACAGGGAATTCACCTTTACTGGCAGGGAGAACTGGAACCAGGGGTGCTAGGGATGGGAAAATAGCAGTTAAGACTCTTACTTGTGCCCATGATACGCTGGAAGTCATTTGCAGACATTTGTACAGGCACCTGGTAGTATTTTGCCATCCTTTTCATATCCTTCAGCATGTATTCACCTCGCTTTGGTAACATTGCTGGTGGCTTGTTACCTTTTAGAGAAAAGTTCTGTTGAGATTTCCAGCTGTATTATAATAACACTGAACAAACCCACACTGGACAAACTATGCCTCATACATACATATACCTAAGGAAGAGTATGATTTCATACTATTATTTCATGTTGGCTTACTGAAACATTCTTGGCTTTTCCAAAGATAATGATTTAAACATGGTTTATTTCAGTTTTGCGCAGATCAAACCTTTAAGGTAGCTGAATCAGTTTTAAACCAAGGTACAAATGTCTTAGCAGGGATTTATGTTGATTCAGACAGATAACTTTTAAGGTAGACAGCTTCTACTGCATGGGTAAACTGATGTAAAGACTTGTTAATTCATGATTTACAAGTCTTGGTGGTCTAATTAAGGCCATGAGTACTGTTTCAGGACCTACTTGTGTCCTTCCCGCATATTACAAAGTGCAAGTGTTCCACAAATTAATCCTAGAGTTTAAATTCAAACTGTAGGAAAACACATCAAGTTGTTTTGGTTTTTTGCTGCTGTTGGTTTTGGTGTTTTGTTTTGGGTTTTGTTTTTGTTGGTTTTTTTTTTTGGTTTCTTTTGGTTTGGTTTGGTTTTGTTTGTTTTTTTTTGTATTTAGAACTGATGAACTTTGGCACAGACTGTCTGTGTAGTTGCAACAGTGTGAAATTCCTTATGACTAATTCCTCAATCCCTTTGGAGCTCCACGATCCTATAGTTAATCTGTTACTGGTGCCAAAACTTAGTTGGGAGCTGGCTCTGCGTGGGCTCTGCACACACCAAGGACGTGCACAGCAGTGCTCTGCTGGTGAAGAAGGTGTCTCCCTACAGAGCTCATCTCCCTGTTCCATACCAGTTTGCTGCATTATGCCACCAAGGAAGGCTGGACGGAAGCGCAGGTCAATGTTCCAGATGTGCCGGTACCGGCAGAGAACCTGCAAGGTGAAAGAGTTGTCAGGGGTTCACAGCCGGAGATGTCTGTGGAGCTGTGTGCAGCTAAGGCAGCAAACACTACTGATAAATCCTTTCCTGTTGTATTAGAGTTAGTCCTAAAGCCTTTCCTGGATGCTGCCAGAGAACTCTGATCTCAGAAAAACGGAGGGGTCTCTTTTCGTGTCACCACTATTCAAGTCTAAGCAGGGATAAGTAAGGGAAAGGTCAGGCTCTGTCATGATCAGGACACTCGCACTTGTTAAATATGAAAACTACCTCCGAAGCAAAACGTTCAGCACTAACTCCTGCACTGGCGTTTGGCTCGGACACGCTTCCCTGGTGTCCCTGGATTTCAACAGGCGAGGGAGAAGCCCGGGCACCACTCAGAGGTGAGAGAAAAAGTAACGGCGGGGCGCAAAGGGCGCTGCCCGCAGCCAGCCGGCCGAGCTGCCCTTGAGCGGCCCTTGCATGGGGGCGGCGGCGCTGGGACCGGCCGGGCGGGCCAGAGCCGCTCAGGCACCGCGGAGAGCCGGCAAGGGCCTCCCTCCCTCTGCCCACCCCTCACCTCAAACGCCAGCCAGGAGTACGGGGAGATCACATCGTAATACAGCTCCACCAGCGTCCGGCCCATCCCGGCAGCCTCCCGTCCCGTGCCGCCGCTCCCCGGCATCCGGCGGCCGCAGCCCCGCCCCGGGCAGGGAGCGGGGCAGGGGCGGGAGAGGGGCGGGAGAGGGGCGGGAGCGGGAGAGGGGCGGGAGCGGAGCAGGGGCGGGAGCGGGGCGGGAGCGGGGCGGGAAAGGGAGAGGAGCGGGAGTGGGGCGGGAGCGGGGCAGGGGCGGGAGCGGGACGGGAGCGGGAGAGGGGCGGGAGAGAGGCGGGAGCGGGAGAGGGACGGGAACGGGAACGGGAACGGGAGCGGGGCAGGGGCGGCACTTCCGCCGCTCCGGTTCGGAGCGTCGCCCCCCGGCCCCGCCTTCCCGCAGCTGCTTTTGGCTCGCTCAGCTTCGCTGCCTCTCCGGCGAATCCCGGCTCGGGAGGAAGAGGAGGACCGGGTTGGCAGGGGCCGGGAGGGAGCCCGTGCCTTTGTCCGTGGGGAGGCCGGGGAGAGCAGGCTCCCGAGGAGGGAACCCGGGAGCTGACTCAGCGGAGCAGTGCAGCGTCTTTTCCCGGGAGCACGGCTTCCCTGCCAGATCAGCAAGCGATTTACGTAGTGGCCCTTTTATCCCCCTACCCTCCATTTTCCCCTCATTTGTTCCTCCTCCATTCACCTAAGCCCTTCCCCACCTTTGGTTCCTCCCCTGCCCACCCCACAGGAGATCCTGCGGAATCCCAAAACTCTAGTTGGGGTACGGTTCCCTCCCCACCGCAGCAGCTCCCTGTAGTCCTGGATGTGAACCGGAACGTGCTCCTGGATCCCTCCTGTGTCTGTAATCTTGGGGTTTTTTTTAGCAAAGCAGCTTTCTGAGTTATGGGTAACTTTAACTCAAGAGTGAAAAACCTGAAGTGCCAACAACAGTTTGTGAGCCCTCGCTGAAGTCTTTAACACCTGAGTACCGGGCAGTGAGCCGGTCGTTAAGAAAAAAATTGGGAGAGAGCTGGGAAACTTTAAGTGTGAAGCCTTTACCAAGTATATTGGTGGCAAAAAAAAAAAAAAAAAAAAAAAAAAAAAAAAAAAAAAAAAAAAAAAAAAAAAAAGAATGAATGAGTGACTGAATAAAAAATTCTCTTTAGGAGAATTGGTAGGCCTTCTCCAAAGGGAAATCCTGCCTTATGTTTTTCTCAAGGGGTCAAAAATACTGCAGAGTGTGACTTCAGAGAGCTGCAATGAGTCACTGCCTCAGGCATCCCCCGCGGTCTGTTGGTCCCTCTCTTCAGGCCGCTGGAACCTATGGATGTGACTGCTGCTTTCCCAAGGGCTGGTTCGGCCAGCAGTGAGGCAGAGTGTGTGTCCCAGAGATATAAACACGTGCACACAGAGGTGGCTCCAACACAGCTGGCTACACAGGCTGCAACAAGCACTGCTGCCTGGTACCCCACCCACAAACAACTTCCTTCTGTACCTGCTTTTTTCAAAAGTTTGAAAGATGGGTTTGCAATGAGCTCAGCTGTAGCCTGATTCTCTTGGGTTTCATCCTGTATGCATCTGTTTTCATCTCTTAGAAGAGAAACTTTTCCTGATAGATCAGTTAAATGGCTTAACTGTGCCTAACTGTAATGGCACAGTTAAGCCACTTGACATCTTTTATTGATCTTGTGTTGTTAATATGCTTTTAATCCAATTACTCCAATTATCCTAAAAATTTCTTTGTGCAGGTGCCATTCAGGTGCAGAGTTTGGCAGAAATTTTAACACATTCCCAAATATCAGTCCATTTACTCAGTCACAGTGAGGATTACGTACCCCAGTCACCTGGGGAGCACTCAGCTCAACTGGATCATACCTGTGACATCAGTTGTTGCCACCTCTGAGTCCCCAGGGATTCCTTCTTTCTGGTCATTGCCTGGTGCACCTGGAGAGGAGTTCTCTCCTGTGTAGATAGTTCTGACAGGGATAAATAGCTTGCTACATCTTTTTCTGGCATAGAATTGGGTGCCCCTGTTGGTTTCTGCTGCCTTTTCCTATTCCTTGCAAAAACTTTCTACTTTCCCAGTTTTCCTGTTAGTGAGCCAGGAAAAGTAGATTGCATGATGCAGTTAAATCCCATGGGTGTATGTGTGCCCCTCCTTCTGTGCCTCACAGAATGCCTGCAGCACAACTGACAGATCATGCTGATGTTGCTGCAGAAGCAACCAGCAAGAGTTCCTTTCTCAAAGACTTGGCTGAAACAGAATTTGATGATTTTCCTGCAGTTCAGTCTCCATTCCAAACAAGAATCTCCAGTTCTCAGGAGCTGTCTCCATATATCTGGGAGGAAAAGCATAAATTTGAGATCTTTGGACAGTTTCTAATAAGAAAATATTATAATTTTAAAAATTAACTCAGTAAAAATAATTAAAATGAAGGCATTTAAAAATAAAAACAGAAAGTGTCCACTAAGTCTTAGCAACAAGAAATTATAAGAGAAATTTGAAAGATTTTCCTAACAGCTATGCTTGTTTATCTTTTACGTATGTAATCTCTTCTCTTGAAATAACCCAAACTTATGCAAACTAATCTTAAATGCAGGTTATTCTGGTTCTGCCAGTACAGCATGAGCATTTTGTGAACAGTGGTGTATTTCCAGAAGAAGTCAGTACAGCTCAGCAGTCTCTATCAGTGTCCCAGCTCTTCAATGTCGTCATAGCCTGTATCTTCAGGAGCAGGGGATGAGGTTCTCTCAGCCTCAGAGGTCCTGTTTCTGGGAGTCCAGTCTGAAAACATGAAGGGAAGAGCACTGAGATAGAGAAATGCACATCCTGTACATGTTACCACTGTGTGGTTGTGCAGCTGCCAGTTGTCTCCTCCAGAAATTAGAGCCTTAGATGGGAGTGACTGTGAAAGAACTGAGAAATGATTATGTCACTCTGCCTTCTGCTGCGTGTATACATAGCCAAGGATCAAGCTTTATAAACAGTGTTAAAAGGAATATATTCATAGTCAGTTAAAAATAAAATCTCTAATGTCTCTCTAGTTACTTTGTGTCCTATATTTTGATTATTTTTCCATATCTCCAATAGGCCAGAAATATTTATCACCACCCCAAAAAGTTGAGTTCAGATCAGGAGGTGTTCCACACTTATATTAAATGTACTGATAAAGAAAACTCTGTCTTAAATATTTATTAATCCTCACTGAATTATGTGGACCTGACAAAATTTAGTGCCAGGTTAAAAACCTAGCTGAATCCATCCTCCATGGACATAGAATGAGATCTAATAAGGACACTTAAGAGACTACAGATGAAGGGAGAAACAGTCAATTGTGTAATTTGAAAAATCCATGTCTAATGATACGTAGTATTTTACAAAGCACAATTTGAAGCTGCATCAGACATTGAGCCCTCTGAAGCCTGTCATGTTGTTGGAAAAAAGGGAAGTATCACACTAGCATCCATAAACAGAGGGATATTCTGTAAGAAATAAGAACTGGTCCTTCTGCTCTACCTGACACTAGTAAGATCTCAGTACCATGCTGTAAATAAATACCATGAAGTTTTGGGTTTGAAACAATTTTTGAAAGATACTGACATGGACTGAGTGGAGACACATCATGAGCAGAGTGTAGTCTACAAGGCCTAAGCAGAAAGTTGACTATTTTAGGTTGTGGCTGTCTAGAGAAACAAAATACAAAACAGAACTGGGGACAGGTATGTGAACTAACTGTTATCAGTCTTCAAGTACTTAAAAGGCAGTTACAAAGGTGACTGTAGCGCTCTGTGATCATTTTAATAAGAAGTAACAATTTTAATTTGTGGCCGTGGAAACTTAGATTGGATTGGTCACAGGCAGGAATTTCATGGATGTAAGGAAAGCAGAGCGCAAGTATAGATTAGCTGGCTGTAAGAACAGAACAACACTGCTCTTCTAGCCTCTAACCTGTCCACGAATCCTTGTTTCTGTCACTTTCTCCAGGGATCCCAATGATTTCCTGTTCATTCTGCCCAGAAAGAGAAGCATCTCTAGGTCCAGGAGCTTCTGTCGCATCATCATAACCATCTTCCAGGGCATTTTCAGGCAGTGGAGAGGTCTCTGGAACAGCACAGGTATTAACTCCCACTAGGGAAAGCAGTAGCTGATGATTACAGCCCTGATGATACAGGGCTGTAATACTGACATGTCTGTACTTAGCTGGAATCCACCCCTCAGGGAATGTCAGTGTGCACAGTTTTATTGTATATGTAAGATATGCTTACCAATAATACATGTATAAACATTTAAGTATATTAAAGCGCTCCTGTTTCCCTTTATACTGAGAAATCAATATTCAGTCTGAATAAGAGAAAGAAAAATTATTTAGAATAACTGTCTTCTCTATAAGCACTTCAAAGCAAGTAAGGAAAAGCTTTTAGTTTGTTGTTTGGTTTTTTTTAACTAAAAAAAGTCCTTAATGTAAGAAAAGCAGTAGGAAATAAAGACATGGTGCAGAGTCCAGGATATAGGCAATTGAGGTCCAAAACTGCTTGTGCCTTTGGCAGTTGATCTCTTGGATACTAGGCAATAGTTACCAGAGCTTTTTGATCAGCCCTAGGAAAATGCAGTTCTTCTCCGAACACTTGCTCTCCCTCACCTATTTCAAAATTTTCGACAAAAACAACCAACAAACCAAATGTACCCCCCAGGCAAACCCCACAGCTAGGAATCTGTATTTTCTTCAGATCACTTGGCTTAAGATCCCTAGATTAGCTCAAATTGTACACCAGTGTTCTTATTTGGAATATGTTTTTCCTGTTTTAATTCTCCCTGTTTGGCTCAGAAATAAGGCAACAGTTTACAAGCTGTTAGGGTTGTAATGTCTGGGAGAAGCAGTTGTCACATTGTTGGGTTCATCTGACTGGATCCTGTGAAGTGTGTGCAGAACTACCAGCAAACATTTATTTTGAATTTCTCATATAGAAAACTAGCAGTTGTATATGAGATTGCATGGCATTCTTCCACCACAAGAGTTACACAGAGGATTTTGGATCACAAGGAAACATTACTAGGACATGAAATGAATGTCTTAATCACTCATAATGCTTTGGATATTAACTGATTTGGGATCTCTTTCTTTGTACAAACCCTTTCTCACATTACCTTGAGTTGCTCTAGGACCATTTTCTTCATCACTGTCTGCTCTATAAAACTGTTCCTTTGGTTTTGAGCTCTCTGAATAAGAATCTAGGCAAATGAGAAAGAGCTTGATACCAGGTTAAACTCTCCTTAAGTGCTAAGACTGCACCATGAGAAAAAGAGCAGGCTACAGTAATAGCATCCAAGTCCAGCATATTCTTTGGCAGTCAGTATTACTTCTACAAGGTTTACAATGGAATAACCAAGAATCCCTCAGGGGCCCCATAACAACTCTCATGGATCATAGGGAGAAAAGCAATACATGGGAGGAAACTTACAGGGATCCAGCTGCTGTGAGGGAGATGCAACTTATTCCTTTATTTGTCCCTGCTTTAAATAATTGCAGCAAAAGGCTTTTATTTGTTTGTTTGTTTGACCTATACTGATCTATGGTCTGTGGCTGCAGTGAGGACTGCACAAAACAAATTGTCCCTAGGAGAGGAACTGACAGAGTCCGCTGGGCAGGAAACTCCTCAAATCCACGAATTTTAAATTTCCCAGTAGATTTTGGAGCTGCAAAGTATCAGATTGGAATCAGAAAGGAGGAGCTTTCCCTTGAGAAAAGCAAGACACACACACACAGACCTGAGACGAAAGTCACGCCCTGTTTTTCCCTCATCAGGTTGTAATCAATCTCTTCATAGACCGCCTCGGAGAAGGGGTTGTAGGATAGTTTGGAGCCTGAAAGTAAAAGGTAATGATCACTTTCACAATCTCTGTTTATACTCAGGCTGGAGTCATGAAAAGGAGAAGTGCCTTAGTGGGGTCTACATGGCCTGGTTGGTACCTGGTTGGTACCTAGAAAGGCACCAAGAGGTGCTGACTGAGGATAAGCAGCTCTGGGCTCTTTGACTGCTAGAAAGTAAGTGAAAAATCTCAGTGTGGCAACAGATGCAGTTCATCTCAGTCACCCATCCCCACTGCCTCTCCAGCCAATTAAACATTTGGGGCCATGTAAAGGAGGCATTTCATACCAGTCCTGAGAGACCCACCTCTCTGCTGTGCCCTGGCACGTCGGATCTGCCAGGCAAGAATGGCCAGGACCAGGCAGAGGAGAGTCCCCAGGATAATGCAGAGGATGACAGGCACTGAAAGTCTCCTACTGTCTGTGGCAGGGCGGCGGGGACGATCTGAATGGAAACAAAGAGGAAACAGGGAGAGAATCACATGTCCCAAAGAGCTCCTCGTCTGCAGCCCCTTGCTGTGCCCATGCTAGCAGGGTGAGGCAGGGCACCTGCTGCTCTGTTATAGGTCCTGCTCAAGCAGATAAAGGTCAGCAGCTGGGGGTGGTGCCACTCAATGCTCCTTTATGAAAGGCTGTGGGAAGTGTTTTTTGATGAGCTAAAATAAACTGCTGTTTTATCTGCTAAGTATCAGGGACATTAAGTTGTCATTTGATGGGAGAAAGAAAAGAGAGAAAGAATTTACCTGCTCTCGTGGGTGATGCTGTTGTTTCTGTCACACCTGCAAAAGGAAGGTGAGTGCAGATTAAGGCAGAGGCAAGTGTGAAAAATAGGGAGAATACCTTCATATAATTTGTGGTGATCTTGCAGTCAAGATTATGAAAGGGCTAGTCACTGGGAAGTACAGCTGGCATAATGCTCCCCTACCCACCTCCTTCCCAGACCTGTGTAATAAAGGACCAGTCACTAACCTGAGCAATTCACACCTGCATCTTCCTTATGATCACAGCTTTTGCCAAGCAAAGGCTTGGAAGAACAGTCCCAAAGAGACAGCTCTGTTCCTTTACAGTGCACCTTCTCCAACCAGATGGGACCAGTCCCTTCCCCAAAGGCAGCTTCACTCAGAGCAGACACAGCAGATCCACAGCCCAGCTGCCTGCATACCACATTGGCATCTGCCACATCCCAGGCATCATCACAGATTGTTCCCCAGGAGCCTTGGTGCCACATCTCCACTCTGCCTGAGCATTCATCCTCTCCACCCATGACTCGTAACTTCTCTCTGTCTGCAAAACACAGAAACCTTTTCTTTTACTGAAACAGCAGGAAGGTCTACAGGGACCATTAAGAGAAAAAAAAAAGAGGTGGAGGTACCTGAACAACTTGTAGAGTTTGGACATTCAGCAAATGCAGCTGGAGATGTTGCCTCCTTTCTTCCTGCAGAATTTAAATAATTAAGTAAATGATTTAATTATTCTCTGAAAAAAATTGAGGGAGTATAAAATACCTGAAAATTAACCATAATTAACAGGTTAATTATTTCCTGAAATATGTGTATGGCCTGTTTAGTTCTTGGCACATGGCTGTTTGGCTGTTGCTGTAATAATCTTCCTGATGTTACGCCCTCCTTCTTCTCATGAGGCAGCTGCAATCCCTTTCAGGGTATCTAATGTCATGTAGAATTCATTTTTATTATAGTGAATATATATAAAAACAAAGATATTCTTACCCATAGGTGTAAAATAGTGCCATAAGAGCAGGCATTAGAAATGGACCTTTAGAACAAACTGATTTGTACACTTGTCCATAGCTATGTGTATACACAGATATGCCTCCTTGCATGTAGAAACATAGACTTGGCTCTAGACCTTTTGGGAAGTCTCATCCTAACTCAGATCTCACAGACTGACTGTTTATCATAGATTTTTGCATTACAAAGTATGCAATGGCACCATCCTATTAGGGATTTCCTTAGGATTTCATGGGGCCACAGCACTCTGTTATAATCTTATAATTTTAAATCACTCATTTAAGTCAATGATATAGACAAAAAAAAAAAAAAAGTTGCTGCCATTCTCATGAAACTAGAAACAATACACACCAGATAACAAGTGAACACAAAGTAATTACTGTGATGTCCACATGTGCACAAATAGGTTAGTGTACATGAATGGCCGTATACAAATGCATTTCTGATTACCAATGCAAGTGATGTGTGTCTCTTCAGCCCGATTCCTGCACGACTGAGGATGCCAGGGGTCTGACTGACATTGCCAGAGCGAGCTGTGCTGCTTGGTGCACTCAACGTGGTCCAGCCAGGTGGGCCCAGACCCTCGGCCGTATCTGAAGTCCGTCTCTATCCCTCCTGCATCTCCACAGCCCAGGTGCTTGCACACGGTTGCTGCGGTGAGCTGGGACATGCTGTTGGAACAAACGCTGCCCCACGTCCCGTTGTAGAAAACTTCCACGCGTCCCGCACAGTCATTGCCGTTCACCAGCCTCAGAGCCAGGAAATCTGGAAGGGAAGACAGAAAAATGGAATTAGTGCCGCAAACTTCGTGTGATGTGTTGCTTTCCTGCCTGTGTAATAGCACTTTATTTTTACAGTGCTAACTACCTGTGTTGGTTCTACCTATATGGTGGAGCATGGAAGCTCCAGAGGCTGCAGTCCTTTCAGGATTTGTACTGGCTCCAACGTGGGCCCTAACAGGCTGCTCTCCTTTCAGGGGTCATCACTGATTTTTTCCACTTCTCTTTCATTTCTTCTCTCTCTTGCTGCTGCCATTCTGTCTTAAATATGTGTGAGCAGAGCCACCACAAGCTACTTGGATTGTCTGATGCTGTGGTGCACAGTGGGTTGTTCCCATTGGCTTGAGAGCCAGCTGTAACTGACTGTTATGAACACACAGCCCCGTGCTGTGGAAATCTTTACAAACTCCTCAAATGTATCCCCCAAATATCCTACTGCACCACAGACTTTTGTGTGTGTGTGTGTGTGTGTGTGTGTGTGTGTGTGTTGATATATAAGCATAATATGAGCTTCTGTAGATTCTTTGCATCTTGGTAGGACCAAGAAGATGTGCTGACCAACTGTGCTTGTCATCAAGATGGTCCAAACAAGTCCCCACTATTCCTGACTTCCCTTTTATACAACCCTGATGTTTGAACCCATTGGCTCAGAAAAGGGTTTTCCAAACACACCTGAACACAGGACTCCAGCATCTTCCTTGTGTTGGCAGTTGTGCTGGCCCCATGGCCTAGAGGGACATGCCCAGAGATCAGATTCAGCCCCGGTACAGTTCATGTCATCCAGCCAGATCTGCCCTGACCCTTCTCCATAATGAGCAGAGACAAATGCCTCGATGGCATGCCCACATCCAAGCTGTTTGCAAACAACATAGGCATCTGATAGATCCCAGTTATCATCACAGATGGTGCCCCAGATGCCATGATGATAAAGCTCTACTCTTCCAGCACAGCGGTTTGTTCCATTCACCAGCCTTATCTGTCTGCTGCCTGTAGGAAGAAAATCCAGCTGTCAACATGCAACACAACTATAATGCACAGGTCAGCATAATGGCAATATTTTTTAGGCACTTTTAAGACATCATGTTCTTGTTATATCCCAGTTCTTCTGCTATAGTTGCTTGGGCAGAAGTCTTGTGAGGCTAAAATTGCATAAAGAGAAAGGCCTACTCCTGCACCAGGTGAATGTTTGAATAACTCCTGTGAGATATTGCAAGCAAGAAGTGTCTAATCATACCAAGTATATGCAGAGGTCACTTTATCTTAGAAAGCCAGACAACCTGTTTTCTATCTATACTCATTTATTTAGAGACAGACACTGTTCCTGTTACAGATAGGTTACAAAATCAGAGAAGAGTAGAAACAGTTGTAATATTCTGTAGAATAGGTGCAAGTATCTATAAATACAGAAATTTCACAAAATAAAAGCTGTTTAATTCTCAAGAGGCAGTAAGAATGCTTGGCAATCATAGCCAAATTAGTGTGCTTGTGGCTTCTGTGTTCTAATAGTTCTTTTTGACTCTGGAAGATCATTCTGTAAGAAATTGAGATGAAGAAAGCACTACGTAAATTACACTTGCTTCCTTAACTATCATCAAACTCAGACTCATGCTGACTTAAGATCTGTGACACCACAGCACAATGTGGGCTGGAGAAACCCTAGGAAACATTCTGTACCTTTCACACAGCGACTCACCTGAACAAATCACACCTACATCTTCAGAAACTCCCGTTGGCACTGTCTGATAATGGGAGGTGTTGCAGAGCATCAGCTGGGTCTCGTTTCCAGTACACTGGACACTCCTTAGACCAACAAGGCCCATGCCTCGCTCAGACTTTGGAAGGTAATAGGCTTTCTCAGCAGTTCCACACTGGAGCTGTCTGCACACCACATGGGCATCCTTAATGTCCCAGTCATCATCCAGGACTCTGCTCCACACACCATGGAGGGAGATCTCAACTGACCCATCACAGCGGCTCTCACCCCCTGAGAGTCTGAGGGATTCAGTACGACCTGGGGTCAAGAGAATTGGGAAATACACAGAGTAACATCTACTTATCTCACTGCAGTAGAAATAACTCACAGAAAAGCTATGGAAGATAAATTTCTGTGCTGGTAAAATATTAATTCTCAGTACTGATTAAGGAGACTGTCCCTGTTAAGGCTTTGTTTGCTTTTGTGCCTGCAATGGCAAGCGAGAAAGGTTTCCCCACCTCAAAGACTAGATCCTACCAGTGAGATCATCAGCACTGCTTTGGTCTGAAGTTGCACTACCCATAAAAGGCCACTCCTGACTTACCTGAGCAAGTTACAGTGGCTGCTTCTTTGGCTGAACAGGTTGGATTGCCCAAAGCCGCTTGAGCACAGTCCCGCAGGCAGGACTCCGTCCCTTTACAGTGAAAAGCATCTCTCCATACAGGCCCATTTCCATCCACAAAACCGCCTTCCATCTGGATTGATTTTGCATAGCCACAGTTCAGCTGATGGCAGAGAACACTGGCAGCTTGCAAATTCCAGTGGGAGTGGCAGAGCCTTCCCCAGGTGTCTCCATGACGGATCTCCACTATGCCAGAGCACGTGGTGCCATTCACCAACCTGCCCCCTGGACACCCTGAATGTAAGAGAAAGGGAATATTGGAGTGTCACTTTGCAATTGCTCATGGGCAGGACCTGGAACTGACTGGGAAATGAGAATGAGTTTTTCTTATCATTCAGTAGTAAAAATGACTTAACTGGGCCATACTCATTAACTAGAAACTTCCATACTCATAACTAGACTTCAGTCCCGCCTATTTTACTGAGAGGAATGACTAGAACTCAGGATCAGGTCCCATTTGCAATTTTTAAAATCAGGGCACTAGGTTTTGGGGCTTTGGGTCAACCAATAGACCTTAATTTTCAGATCAACATCACCGAGGGCCTACAGCTCTGCATCCTTTAATTGCTGATCCAAGTCCTCATTTCAAGCTGGACCAGGAATTCAGTCCCTGCCTCAAATACAAGATAGGTGTCACTGTCTGCAGTCTTGTCTCATGCTCTGCCTGGCTGTTCTCTCCATCCATTCCCATTCTCTTTGTTTCCTTTGACTTGTCTGGGCCTGCTCATAGACCTTATTACCAGTATTTTTCTCTGTCCTCTGTGCAGATGGATTGTGTCTTGGTGGCAAGGACTCTGCCTGTCCTGTGCCCAGCTCATCCTGGCTTGTGCAGCAGCCCTGCTCTTGCTGTTACCTGACACTAGGAGCATTTCAGAGAGAGCAGCCTTGTGGTACAGTTGAAGTGCAGCTTTGACTCCTGTTGCAGCAGTCAAAAGACAGAGCCTGACTCCACATATGCCCTCTGAATTTTGAGTCCATATTTTTCCTCAAGAAAGGAGTTTCTCGGTTCTCTTCTTAGACATTTCCACTGCTCACCTGAACATACCACACGAGCCTCCTTTCCAGCAGGGCACTCATCATAACCTAGAGCTCTCACAGGACAGTCTCTCAGGAGTGAGCCCTTCTTCTGGCAGCTGAATGTGCCATTCCAGACAGATCCATTTCCTTCCCCAAAGGACTGTCCACTTGGTATCAGTAGTGCAACTCCACAGTCTAGCTGCTGGCAGAGGATATCAGCAGCTGCTAAATCCCACTGGTAGTCACACAGGGTTCCCCATGTGCCTCCATGAAGAAGCTCCACTCTCCCTGAACATGTGGTACTGCCATCTGCCAGCCTGTACCCTCCATAGCCTGTAGAAAGAATAAAGGAGCTTAGCAGTTTCTTCTGGGGTTTTGTGCTATGGCACTGAAAACTGTAAGAGAGCTCTCTCTATCTGCAAGAAACTAGCACTTATTTACGTGTCAGGTTACTGGAAAGCATCTTAGAACAGGATGCTGATAAGTCAGCTCTGACAAAACTCTATTGTCCATGTTGTTGCCTGCACTGTATGACTAAAAGTCTTTTGACTCTTCCAGTGTCTCCTCTTTGCTCTGCTCTCTCCTCCCCTCACAATCCTGCTGCTACCTTACGACATCTTCTCTTGCAGAGGCAGTTTCAGCACTGCCTCGCATCTGCGGAGCTTGGAGTAGGAGCAACTGGTATCCCTCTCTCTCCCAGGAGCTGGTCATGTCACATTTTCTGGTAAGCAGGAATTGCAGTGGGGAATTCTCGGCTTTCATCCATGCCCCAGAGCAAGGCTCTGAACACCACAGGCCACAAGCATCAGCAGATTGACAATAAATTAAGGGAGGCACTGTGGTGTCCTACTGCCAGCCCCGTGCAGTCCCTCTGTCTTCTCACACTGTTACTTTCTACCCTTACCCTGTCCTTGCATTGTACCCCTAACGAGCCCAGGATTTCAGCTCTGAGCTAAGACTCTTGCAAGACAGAGGCAAGAGCCAAGGCCTGTTAGATGCCTTAACTGAGGTATGTGGCTGCACTGGTCCCAGTGTCCAAGGCAGCCTTGAGACAGACTGAAGCCCTTTGGGCAGGAAATGGACATGAACTCCAGCCCTTTTCCAGGCTTGTTTTGTGTCAAACTGTTGCCAGCAGCTCTGCCTCAGGTTTAGTTTATCCTTTTAGAACTGTGGCCTCAGGAAAAAAAGTTGTGTTTGTTAGGCCTAATCTTCACTTTTTTCAGTGGGTGGCAATACATAGCTGTATTCATAGCACCCAGCAGTCATGACTGTATGGAGTTCTTAAGAAATGTTACCTTCCAGTCACAATGAAAGTCATCTAGGCCTCTAGCAAGCTTTTTTTTTTTTTTTTTTTTTAGTAACTTTCATTTGTAACTTGTTCCTCCTTCAAAGTTTTGGAGGTATGGTACCTCTTTCAGTTTTATAATTAACTGAATGCCAGGGATTAACTGGAACCACAGAAAATAAATTAATGTCTCAATATTCCTCTTTGTCTGCTCTGTCTATTTTTCCTTTTATTTATAAGAGAAGGATGTGCAGAGCATTCTTCGGACTGTTGTGTGCATATTTCTAATACCATAAAAGAAATAAGAGCCCTTTTGAGATCTCTGTGTGGTAGTGAAGTGATTAGAACAGCCCATGTTAGATGCAGACTCTCAGTAGAGTGAAATGAGACACTGTGGGGCTGCTCTCTGGTTATTTTCTGGTCCCCCTTGAATGGTTCAAGGTATAATAAGGGAAGCATCCAAGGATCCTGAGGGCCACAGAAGTGTGCAGATGCTCTGAACTGTGGGTTAACAGGAAGAAGGGGTATAGGACATGGGTGCATTATGTCCATCAGTCCAAAGTCTCACCTGAGCACACAATAGTGGCGTCATGAGAGCACGTGTTAGTCTGGTGTAAGTTCCTGGGACAGTCCGCAAGGTGAGTCTCATTCCCTGCACAGTGAAACTCTTCTTGCCAGATCAGTTCATGTCTGTCTCCAAAGTGAGTTCCTCTCGAGGTATCCACAGCCTGGCCACATTCCAATTCATTACATATGACAGAGGCAGTTTTGAAATCAATGTGTGAGAAACAGACAGTTGCCCAAGTTTCTTCTTGCTTTACTTCCAGATGTCCTGAGCAGGAAGTGTCCCCTCCAGTCAGATGCAGATCAGAGAAGCCTGGAAAAAACCCAAAAAACCCCAAGAAATCCAGCATCAAGGACTGGTTGTACTGACCTGTTTTCCTAAGTCCTGTACCTTAATGGGTAAAACACATTTCACTTCTGTGAGGAACACTGATACTTTTGAATTGTCACTGGGGCAATTCCTGTGTACCACTGATAAAAAAGTAAATGGTGTATTAGATTGCTTATTTCTCAGTATGTGAAAATACTAAGTCCTTGGGAAAGAAAGCAGGAAGCTTTGAACTTTTGCCAATGACTGAGAAGTAGCAAAAAAAATTTCCCCAGATAGATAAAGAGACAAATAGCCTTTTATTGGTGTGTGTCCTTGAGACTTCATTATTTCAGTGAACAGGAAGGTGAAGCACCCCAGGAAGAGGAAACAGGAAACGTTGCACCCAGTTTCAGAAATTGCTAAAAAGACAGTCTGGAGATCTACAGGCTGAGCAGCCTCACTTTGGTACTTGTCAAAAATATGGAGTGAGACTTCTAGGAACTCATTTGTGAGCACAAGGAGATGAATGAGAAGAGTCAGCATGGTTTTATCAAGCGTATATCATGCCAGTGGGACTGTATTGCTTCCTCTGATTAAAATGGATTTATGAATGAGGGGACAGCAGCACATGTCATTTACCTCACATTTTGCATTGCCATTAACACTGTCTTGCACAGCTTTCTTATGTCCAAGAACTAGGATGTTACTGTCTGGCTGGAAGGACAACATGGTTAAGCAGCTGATTGAATGGTCAGGCTCAGTCATTAGTGAGTTGCACTCTACCTGAAGACTGTCAGCAAGTGGAATATCACTTGTTGGGTCTTTCCAGGCCTGTTCTGCTCAGTGTCTTCTCTTGGTGGTGGAGGTGGTGATGGAGTTCATTCTTAGGACTTTGGGGGGGGTGAGGAGATAACCATGAGGGCAGAGCTGTCATTCAGAGACATTTAGACAGGCTAGACTAATGGACTGACAGGAACCTTACAAAAATCAAAAAGGGACAAATGCAAAATCCTGAAGCTGGGAAGGAAAAACCTCTTGCAGTGGTTCATTTTTCAAAGAGTAAAACCATGCACATTTTGCACAGGAAGTAGCCAAATGGATATTGGAGTTTTTTGCCATTTCAGACTGTTCTGCCTTAGCTTACCTGAAGATCTGGAGAAGAAGGGCAGTTGTATGACATAACATTGCATTTTCTTGCTTCTCTACCTACACCTGTTTTTTTAGCCCCCATTCCCAGTCAAATACAAGCTCAGTACTGCTCTCCTGTTGCCTGGGAGAGCAGTGGTAGAAACAAATAGTGATTTTTTTTTTCTGCTCTGTGTCATTTAATATGCTCATTCTATGTCATTGCTGTGCCCAGGCAAAGTCAGCTTGCACTCACAGTCATCAGAGGACTTAATGCTGGAGCAACTTGCTTTGGATGAGCAGAGGGAGCACTTGGCTTTATCTAGTTAGGACAAAGCTTGATCCCAGGCTTGTATCTTTTTTCTATTACACAAGGTCAGATTACTTCTTACCTGAGCAGATCACTCCAATATCAAAGTAATGAGGGCAGGTAAAAGCACCCCATCCTGTATGTGTGCAGTTCCAGAGAGCAGGTTCATCACCATGGCAATCAACTCGGTACAACCATGTTGGTCCAGTTCCTTCTCCAAAAGGAGCTCGATTAAGGGCCTTAACAGCATATCCACATTGGAGCTGCTTACAGACAACCTCAGCATCCTTCATGGTCCAGTCACCGTCACACACAGTTCCCCACTGCTCCTTATGTTTTACTTCCACTCTTCCAGAGCAGGGGTGAGTTCCATTTGACAGCCTCAATTCATCAGCACCTTCAGACAGAGCAAAGTTATAGAAAAGACAGAGTTTAATCATGATTATCTATTGCAGATGCTAATGAAATCATCGTTGTTCTTAATTTACTCTTACATCAGACTTATTTGGTTCACCTTTCTAAAGAGTCCAACTAAAGGAGCAGTTTTTTGCAAGGAGTCTGTATTTACAAGTTTGAGCTAACTGCTAAAATGTAAATTATTTCTGATGACAGGCAAACTCTCTCTTTTACTAACTTATCAGGGCTGGGAATTGCTGAGTAATGTCCCTGCTTTGTGATTCACAAAGCCTGCCACAATAAACACTGGCAACTGGAGTGGGTTAGGGGACTGCCTGTCAGAGGTGATTGCTACAGTAGATCAAGTTTCATTAATTGGGCCTGGAACCAAGTTTTCGTGTGTGTCTTTGGGAGTGAGGTAACTGGAGGAGTTGGCTACCAGAGGGTCCAGAAGGGCCAGGCCAGCTACTGGAGAGGGGGTAAGGACAAGGGATCTACTTGAAGACTCAGCTCAAATTTGGCTTTCTGGGCTGCAAGGACACATTGCCAGTTCATGTCCAATTTGTCCCCACCAGTATCCCCTGGTCCTTCTCCACGGGGCTGCTCTCAAGCCTTGCATCCTCCAGTCTGTGCTGATCCTGATGGTTGTCCTAAGCCACGTACAGCACCTTGCACTTGGCCTTGTTGGACTTCATGGGATGAGGCTCATTTTTGAAGCCTGTCAACATTCCTCTGCACAGCATTCCTTCCCTTAATGACTGCACCACCGAGCTTGGTGTCCTCTGGAAACTTGCCAAGGGTGAACTCAATCCCACTACCAATGTCAATAATAGGGATTTTGAACACTTCCCATCCCCGGAGGGACACCACTTGTTACTGATCTCTATTTGGACATTGAGCCATTGACTGTAACTCTTTGGATGCATCCATCCAGCGAATTCCTTATCCATTGAATAGTCCATCCATCAAATTCATCCACATGTCCATTTAATGACAAGACTGTTATGTGGGACCATGTCAAAGGCCTTACAGAAGTTAAGATAGATCATTGTAAGGCCACTGGTGCTGTTCATGTTTGTGTCACCTGTGTCACATGTCACATGTTTCTGGCTGTGTGAGCAGCCATGTACAGCTGTGGTGTGTGTGGGTATGTATTTGTATGTGAGTACTAGGTTTTCCTGTGAGATTTTTTCAAACAATCCTTTATATAAAATATCACCTTCCCTCTCTTCCTCAAAAGAGAGAGGTATTTCTGCATATCATACACCTTCCTGTCATCTGACGTTGTGAAACAAGAATATTTAATTTTTCTTCACATTTGGAAACAAGCCTAATTCTTCTCTCTACTCACTGCAAGTGTGACAGTCTTAACCCATGAGCTGGTGCTAATGCAGCTGTTTCCCAAACTACCCATTGTTTCATTTCTTATTGCAGAGTAAACTGCTAGCAGTAGTCAATTGGAATGCAATTTTGCCTCCATCTTTGTGTGGTCTGTAACTGCTTTATCAGACACAGACAACGTAGCTTTGACACACAATCACCTTTCATACAGGCAAAGGCTTCACCTCTTTGCTAATACTGCTGGATTTCCTCACAGTTTCCTGCCTGTCATTTAAATTCGGAAACAAACAAACAAACAAACAAACAGGTGGTTGTTCAAGTGACTGACAAATGATAGCTTCCAAACCCTTTTTTTTCCCGTGAAGTAGCCTCTCCCCTCAAGTCTCCCGAGTAAGAAAGTCACATGCATAGCACAAACCTCAGGTAAAAAACCACTTTGTGTCTGCAACATGTTGTCTCAGAGGAAGCATCTTTCTGTAATAAGTTTTATAAGTCTTTAGAAAGATATTCTGGAGAACAATCCCCAGGCTATTTGAAGAACATAGTCCAAAAAAGTCCAAATGTATAACATTTATACATTTCAAAGGCAAATGAATTCTAAGAGAAGTATAATTTCTAATACATTTTAAAGGAAGCAGATAATTGATTTCTATTAGCCATATCCAGGAGCAAAACAAGCAGCTCTTCATTCAACTGTATGACCTCTGTGCACTTGAATTTTTAAATAATTGTATATCTGACGTTTTCAACATGTAACAGCATGCTAGACTGGATGAAGAGGTAGGCATAACCCAATTGACAGATTTAAATATTTCCTAATAAAAGCTATCATTTGCTATAATCACTCTTCTCTGATTTTTTTATGATATGTACAGGCACAATTTTGTATTTCCTCACACTCCACAGCATGTCCCACAAGTACCTTCACTGAATTCAGTGGATTGGTGTTCTGCTCAGTTGAGGAGGCATGAGATTTTTGCTTGCTCCACCTGAAAACCCAATTCTTCTCATAGGCAAAGGATGAGAGTGCACCATGCATTCCTGTCACTAAGCTCTAAAAGGAAGTTTCCTGCCCAGGCCTGCTGCCTCAGGGGCAGATTGCCAGCTCACTCCTGGAGAGTTGTGATTCCTGCACTGCCCTGCGCAGTGCTCTGTGCCTGGGGAACATCAGAACTCCTGTAGCAGCATGGAGAGTGCAAGTGCTGCCAGAGCAAACATGAGTGAGGTAGGTCCTGATGATGATGTCATTGTAAAGCTACTCTTGTCTGCATCTTCCAGTCAGTTTGTTACTCTTCCCTGATGTTAACAAGGAACTGGCAGGAAACCCACATTTCTGCAGTACAGCTCAGTTGACGCAAAAACGTCACCACAAAGGTCTCAAAATAAAAAATGCTTCATATTATGAAAATGTATGTCAAGAGTGCCTCCTATTCCCTGCCATGTGAACTCTGACTGCATCCACATGACTGGTGAAAACCTTCAAGACCAGGGCCATGCTATAGCAAAACATCAACTGTGAAGTCCTGCTCTCATCATACGGGGATATGACCACCACCACAATGCCATAATGTCACCTCCATGTTTAGAGAGAGAAAAAAAGGAGGTCTCCAAAATTTGTCTATCATCACCAGCATCCAGCATGGACACATAGCTCCAGAAGAGCAGAGAGACAAACAGTGATAAGCTTCAGATATATGGGAACAACTGAGGAGATGTTGTGTTACCCAACCTCCACTGGACACATGGTAGAGCTACATCATTTTAACTGGTGTTGAACAAAGATCTGGAATTATTAACTCCATCTACAAAGAGCTCAGATGGAGAGATAAGACAGTAGTAAGAATACCCAGCTGGTTTTTAGTATAGCTAAACTGTTTACAAAATTTGGGCTTGAATTCTTACGACACTGGCCAGTCACTGATATCTGAGTAAAATAAAAAACTTGTACTAAAGGCTTACCTTTCTTTACCTCAGGATTACCAAGGAGATTGAATCAAAGACAGAAACATACTTAAACAGCTTTTTGTCACTTTGCCTTAGAGGTTGGTAGAAGAACAACCTATTTATATTAAATTTGCATACTTTTTTTTTTTAATCTCACTGCCTTATACAAAATAAAGTATATACTTACCCAAGGAAACCTGAATGGAGAGGAGAATCAACCACAGCACTAGAGCAGAAAGGTGTCCTTTTGTTGCCATCCTGACCACAGATGGATGAAACTTCACTCTCCAGGCACTGCCTAGATAAAGCTCTGGCTGGGCATTCCTGTATCTCACGAATGACTACAAAGGAGGAAATATATAGATCCACGTGCTAGCATGAGCTACCTGAAGGAACCAATAGAAATATTGTTCACCTTTTTAGACGTTATCAGCAGGTTAATCTCCAATCTGAAGGAGCCAAACCCTCCAATAAAATTCAAAAAGTGTGCTTGTGACCTTATATGAAGGATGATTGTGTATCTGATGTCACCATCGGAATTGTTTTACTGTGGGACCAACGCTGGTGGCACAGGCAGAGCAGTGCGCAAAGTGGATATTTTTCACCTGACAAAGTAATATGAAAGTGCAGAACACTGGTCATTTATGAATCACTTCAGAAGAAAAAAAGGCAAAGAAAATTCCTTTTATTTGTAGCTTATCTGTCTCATTGGGAGAAATGGTACTCCAATCAACAAAAATGGTGTTTATCACTAGAAGTGGTTTGGTGAGTAAAAAATTATACCCTCTCTGTCTTTGGGACAGGCTTAAGACTTCTTATTTGGTCAAAACGTTTTTGGGCAGAAGCTCTTAAAAATATCTTCCTTAGGACTTGAATTACAGGCCTTCCTGTTTCCTCTGCTGAGTTTATTTTTGTTTCAGGTGACCACTGCTGGTACTTCTATCCCCTCTCTTATTCACTCTAGAATGGCAACTTCAGGGACATAAAAGCAGCTGTTAATTAAACGATGGGTACTTGACTCCTTCTGACAACTGGAACAAGTTGCAGAATGCAATTTATGCTGGTCTAAACACACATTCCTCTTTATGACACTGACAGTATCCTCCTTTTGTCTGATGGCATCTATCTGCTCTGTATCCAGAATCCCGAGTTCAGTAACATCCATGCTGTTGGGTCCTTAGAACACCAATCTTTGCAACCTCTTCTCCTTCTTACTGGTGCAGCAGGATAGCCTTGGGTCAGACTGCTGAAGAAAGAGCTGACAGGAAGAGCAGAGAGTTTGGCCAGAGGCTGTCTGTTTGCTCAGGAGCTCAGACACTTGCCTGTGGTTTCTGCTAGAGCTACAGGGAAGCCAGGCTGGGGTCTGGCCATGAACTTTGCTGATACCTGACCCTGATCTGCTGACTTGACTTTATGGCTTGATCTTGGTTTTGTCTGGATTGCCTGGACTACTGGCTTAACCTTGCTGCTCTTGCTGACCTATTCTGGAGGGTTTTTTTACTCAGATACAATGTACTGCAACTCTTTTGAGGATCTTGCTTCATGCCTGGCTTGCTGTCAGCTTCAGTTCCTGGCTGACCTTCCCTTGCAGAGCATCCTGCTTCTGTTACCTGATACACACCTCTGAAAACCAGAAAGTCACTGCTACTCCATTGGAAATGTGGGCAGAGTGGGGAAAATCCCACTACAGATGTGCTAATGAGAGATAGGTAAGGTATCCATTATCATGTTGGTTCCTATACTGAGGGTCAGTGGTTTCACTTAGCACTAGTCTTTGCTGTTTGTTTTCCACCAACTGAATTCTCACTGACATTTTAAACGCACTCCAGGAAGCCTTGGAGTAAGATCTGCTTCTCAGCATACAGGCCCTTGATGACCAGCGCCTCTTTTATGGGAACTGTGTCCACATAGCCAGGTACATGCCAGTGCCCATGGGTGTTACAAGAGACAGCATGAAGGAAAATTACCTCATATTATGCTAGAGGAGGTTCAGGTGAGATATTCACTGACAGGGTTGTCAAGCACTGGGACAGACTCCCCAGGGAAGCTGTTGGGTTGCCATCCACAGATTTATTTCAAACATAGGTAGGTAAGGCAATTCGGGACACAGGCCCTTCGGTTTAGTGCTAGGTTAATGGTCTTTGCTAACTAAAATGGTAGATTCTGGGAAAAGCAAGCAGGAAACAGCAGAACAACTCGGAGATATTTTGTTTAAGAAACTGAACACAATACTTTGCTTACCAAAATGATGTGCTAGAGTTGGAACAATACAAAGAATATCTTCAGGGATGATCAGATGAATATAAAGTCCATTTTAGAGTCAAAGGATAGTGAGGAGAATTCAAAAAGTTGTCAGCCTAACAAAACAAACTTTTGTTTCTGGGTATTTCGAGACAGGTTAACACTAACTGGAACAAGGACTATATGATGTAAAGAAAATCATAACATTGTTATGAAGACATTTAAAACCGGGTGTCACAAGGAGGTTTCTAACAATGAGGGGAAAAAAGGCCCTGGAATTAGCTCTGAGTAAAAATGGTGACAGAAAACTTCTGCAGTAATGACCAAGGTCATAATCACTGAAAGGAACTATTGGATGTGTTTCCTTCAGCTAACACAAGTGTAGATTTGATGACTCCAATGATTCCCTTAAATCCCTTCTACATTGTTCAGGAATTACCACAGCAGACCCTCTGAATAAATAATTCTTTTGCTGCAGATACAAGAGAAGATTGCTGTAGAGCAGACAGAAAGGCCTTACTCCATAGTGACCATAGAGCATTTTAATCTGGTACTTGACAACCAAATCTGCCTTGAAGATATGCAACATCTCAGACTTCCCTATACTATCATCAACATAATGTAAAGTAGGCAGGTCAGTGAAGGGACAATGAGCAGGATTAGTGGAATATTTGTTGCTCAGTGAGGTACAGATGGGGCTCAGGTAGGCAACAATTAATGAGCCTGTACTAGTCCTGGAGAGCCAAGCAAGGACGGTTTCATGAGTAAATTTGTGAGTTTTCCTGGTTGTTATTTAAGTCAGCTGAGAAAAAGATCACAGTTAATGTCTGTTAGATCACTTCGTACTAGTTAGACAATTAGTAGAATCAAGCTGTTATTATTATTAGCAGATTAAAAAATCACACATTATGCCCAGTTATTGCCTCACACAGACACTCACTGACTGTTACCTGGTATCACGATGTGCTTGTGGCCTTGAGAGACTTGAGAATCTTGATGTTCTGAGTTTTTCTGCTCTTGTGAATCCACAGGACTGAGAGTCTCCTGACCTTGTGTATTCTTGGGAGAAATTCAGTTGCCTCCCAGCACCTACCCATTCTTTCTTTGATCTGGTTTCTGGTTATCACACGCACAGGCCCTGCTCATTCATGCAAATTCATCCCATGTTGGCTTTTATGACAGGAATGCAGCACCAGACTTGATCCAAACGCCATCAGGTGTCCCACAGGACACTGTCCTGTCCCATGATTTCAGCTTGCAGTGTTTGTTTTGTTTTGTTAGGCCGACAACTTTATCCCCAATCCCTCTGAACACAGTTTTTTTGTATGGGAAATTTATACCCTTACTGCTGCACATTATAACACAGAATTTCAAAGTACATCACTCACCACAACATAACTAAGAGAGAAACCACTCTTGCCTGACTGTTTCAATTCAGAGTATGAACCCTTTTGTACAGAAGGCTGTACACATTTCTGAAGGCTTCCTCCAGGTCTTAAGACTGCCAGCCCCATACGCCTGTGAAAGTGAGAAAGATAAGCACACCCAAATGCACATCTTGGGGCCTGGAGTTAATACAGGCTGCTCCAAAACTTGTTTTGGGGCTGTGTAAGTACATGTGCCTTCGAACCACCGTTATCTTTCAACAAAACATAGATGGAATTACGAGATGAAGGTAATACATCAAGTGCTAAGGTAAAGATGGGGCTGCCTGAAGGAAAAGAAGCAGTTAGGAAGGAAACCACTTTCTTCCTTACTCAGGCTGTGCTGGAGGGATTTTGAGTTTCAGAGAAATGAGATGTATCCTGTGGTTAAGATAAACCTGAGCTTTGAGACGGGTTAATCTCTGTATCTCAAACTGACAATGGTTTAAAGAGACATCTGAAATGAAGTTATCTGGAGTGGTATTTACCTTTGTGTTATCTTTATGAATGTATTTGTCAAAACCTTCCAAAAGCTAGTTATGTATTTACTGTCTCGTGGGCCCAAATGCTCTTGGAGAAGGGTCAGTCAGAAATTTTTCAGCAAAAGTATCACTGGAAGAAAGGAGACTCCAAAAAAATATTAATATTTGGCAAAATCTGGTTTCAGGGAGATTTCAGGTGCGAGCCAATATGATTTTTATTGTAAGAAAACATGTTATTCAGTTTCAGAATAAACTGTATTTTGATCTTGTGAGCCCTTGAATGAAGAATTAAACAAACTGAATTGTTTGTTGCTCTTTACCCTTGGTGTGCCTTAACCATCTAGTAGGTAGTAGAATGAACTGTGCCAATGAACTTTGTCATGCTGTTGCTTAGTATTAAATCTGTTTTTTACTGATACCCTTGCTAATGATTTTTAAAGCAATCTCAACTTTCATAACACTGAATAATGAGGTTTTCTATTCAGGTCTCTTTTTTTCCTTGTAAAATAACAGATCTGGGAATCCATGAGTGTAAGGTGTGCTTTCTGTGACTATGGTAAAAACAAACAGTGATTTGCTGACAACTCCCTTAAGCAGAAATTTCCCTCATTTTTTGAGCAACTTCTCATTTTTTGGTGTTTACTACTCCTGGCCTTTCACAAACACATATATGCTGTCATAGCTGAACTGAAATTTCTGCCCATCCTGCATTTTTGATTAATTCAACACATATTTACATATGTGTGCAACTACTTGAAGATAATAGAATTTTCATTTTTCAGCTCTGAGCTTAGGGCAGTGTTCCATTCCATTGCATAGGATAGATGAGAATAATTCAAAAGGTAAGTGTAGGTATCATAATTTTAACATGCCTTCGTAAAAGAGAGATAGTGTTCTAAGAGATTTCACTGCATAAGTAAAAGGTGCAAAAAGAGCTCAGTGCATTGACCTGAATAAACAACAAAATTTGGCTTGTGTAAGAGTCTTGGAACCTGAAGGCATGAGTAACACTTGCATTTCCATGTCAACAAACAACAAACTTAGCTCCTCTGAGACAAAAAAAAAAGAGGAATTTTGTTGAAGAAACTGTCTGTTTAATAGATGTGTATTTCAAAGTAAGTTCCATTCCTGCCTTTCATTTCAATGTACACACGCAGAGCTAATAAAGGACCATCAAACAATGTGTCCAGTTGCCAATTGTATGTGTGCTCTCAATTCTTAAATGATGTTCTGATTGAACATGATTTCTAGGCATTGAAAGCAGCGTCCAGCAGATGTCTTCCAGAATTTCCATTATGAAAATGACATCTGTGCTTATGGGAATGCAAATCAGAGAAGGATCCTGTAGTCATTTCTCATGTAGATATTTGCATTTCTAGCCTTGAGCTAAGGACTCTAATCAAATTAAAGGTTTGTTACTTGGAAAAGGCTTGAGAAAATAAATGGGAGCTGCTGGTTACCTTTGAATTGCTCACTGATGACTTTTTTCATCCATAAATTACAGTAATGCAGAAAAGTGCTTTTAAATGAAAAGGGCTTTGTTTCAAATGCTGGCTTCTTTATTTTATGCTACCTGTGAACAGTTTCCTAGAAAATCTTGTGAGCTTTTTCCTGGATGCTCAATGGAAAGAGGTACAAGACAACATGATTTACATGATGTCCTTCTGGCAGTGTTAGAGCAGGATGAGCTTTGAATTTTTTTTGTTTCCTGATTTGATTCACTGTACCAGACTTGAATGGAGCTGCCATTGCTGTATATGTGGCATTGCTGTGTGTGGAAAGAGTTCAGATGTTTTGGAAGGGTCTGATTCCATAACTTTCAAACCTTCCTCAGGTTGCAAACTGGTAGGTTTGGGTGGTGGGGGCAACCAAACCACCTTTGGATTCCAAACAGAAGAGAGAAAAGAGAAAAATGCCTACTCTCAGACAAGATGCATATCTTCAGAGGATGCTAATCCTACGAATACAGGGGCTGTGATTTTCTTTCCCAGAACAAACCTTTATCAAACTTATCTAATAATTTTTCCAGCAGAAGACATGGATTTAGTGGTTGGCACATATAATGCCTGTTAAAGATATTTTTATTCATATGACAATATTTAGTTAGCTGGTCAGTTACAGACAGAGAGGTCTTCCAGATGACTGGGCCTATGAAGGGCCTTCCAACATTTTGGTGGGCTTTCTCTCTTGGATCCCCAAATTCATGCAAATGAACTGGTAACTACTTGATTTAATTCTATGGAAAGAGAGCTTTGGAGGGAGGATGTACTTAAAGAAGCAGGAAAATTGCAGAGGGAACACCTTTGAATCTCATGTGCATGAGGAATGTGGAATAATGGAACGTAAAGCAAATTGTGTGAGAGCAGCTGTTCAGGGTGTCCCTGCTGAGCAGCCGTGTGCCTCAGAGCTCAGCCAGGAGCAGGACAGCACACAGGGTCTGTGGGTTGAGCACAGCCCATGGGTTTTGCTTGCTGGTGTGGTCAGAGAGCCCTGAGGTTTGTTCCTGAGGGCCAGTGAGGGGAGGGCAGGCAAGGGCAGAGCACGGACCAACCCTCCCCACACGGGTGTCTGGTGGTGCTGAGCTGGGAACCAGCATGGTGACAATGCATGGTGCTGGCAATGCCCTGGCAGCAGGGTGTCATTGCCATGTGCTGCATTTCCTGCATGTCTGTTCCATGGCATGGAAAGTGTTCATGGAAGCCAGTGCTGTCACCTGTGGCGCAGTTTCTGTCATGAGCGGAAGGAAGACTCCAACACAAATTATCCTTTGATTTGATATTTTTTTAATTTTAAAATACAATTCTTCATGCATAGACTCAGATCAATTACAGGTACATTGCTTCATGCAGATTGACAACAACCACACCAGATACATTGAATCAGGATGGGTTTAGTGAACACAAGGGTCATGTCTAGAATGTTTCTATGACAGTCACTTTAGAAGTAAATACAATGCCACTGCAGCTCAAAAGAATTTTGAAGCTGCAGTCCTAATGTACCAAGAATGTAGCGAAACATTTATTATTAGCTCTTATAACAGGATTTTGGCAAGTCGTCCAATGCATCATTTCACTGGGAACACAGACACTGGTCACTACTTCAGCAAGAGCAAGGAAGCTCAAAATGCTTCGTTTTTTACTGAACCATATTGGAATTTTATAGACACCTTTAGAGTTACAGATATTTTTCTACAATTCAAAAGTAGTCAGAAATGATCAGTAAAATATTCCATTTATTCCAGATATTATTGGGAATTCCTTAACATCCGCATTAGGAGCTTGTAGTAACCAGAAACAGTATTCAAGCATTATATTCCCAAATTAAATATGAACATGCTTGTGATCAAGGAGGTCTGATCTGTTTGTGTCATGAATTGGTAACTTGAAGCATTTCAAGAGAGATTACATTCTGGTCTGAGACTTGGCCTTGTTTTTCTGCTGTCTTAGACAAACTGTGATTTTCAAGGAAAGAAGAGTAAATAGCAGACAATTTCTACTCCTTCATAATTTCAGATTAGTGATCTAATCTACCCATTTCAGCTTCTACTCCTTTATAATTCTGATGGTTTCAAATTTTGTTTGAATTCCAGGCTCGTTTGGAACTAAACTAGAAATTCCAGGCTAAATCATCATCTTTTACATGGGTGCAGTTCTGACATGACAATTTGTGTGGTGCCAAATCCTGGCTGGCAGCTCCCGGAATTTTGGATTGCTCCAAATTAAAACCATTGTGTGTCCTGTAGGACAGGCAGCTAATAGAGCTATACATATGGATTTTGCGACGCTAAAAGGTAAAAAAAAATTGTGTAATAGAAAAGTGAAAGCTATAAAATATGTAACGTAAAAGATAAGTAAGGAACAGACTGACTTGATGGCACTGATGTGGGCCTCTAAGATGGGATCCCTAAAGCCACTTGCATTATTTTGTATCCGTCTGGTGTGCATCCACAGAGACCAAATCAGCAGGATACTTGAAACAACAGACAGTATTAAAGGCATACATATACCAGAATTACAGAGAAAAATTAATACACCCAAACTTGTGGTTCTCATTGCTGAAGAGTTTGTCATGGGTGGAGGAGCAGTGAAGTTGTTGTTGTGGACCCTGTAGTAATTCCAGGCAAAGGGAATTGCGGCTGTGATGGAGCAGAGGAAGGACATAAGCAGCATCCAGGGCACCATCCTGGCAATTCTTTGCTTCATCCAGATGAAGAAAGACTGTGTAAAACTGGCAACCTTGATACAATAGAAGAGGCTAAGCCAGGCTCCAAACCAGAGGTTGGAGTAGTTCAGAAACAAATAAACTGTCTTGATAATTCCAAATATATTTTCTTCAAAATAGGAGGGTTCAAAAAATATAGTTAAGAATAAATCCAGTATAATCCAGCATTGTAATGCAATTTTAGATGAACTCAGCGAGATCATGATCATATCATATGGGCGCCATCCTTTACTCCTAATGCAGCTCAATGAACTGGCAGCCAAGATAATTCCAGTTCCTAGAATTCCTGCCATGGATTCAATGATAGCAACTGATAGACAGAGGAGAGCAAAAGAGGGCAGCATTGTAACCCAAGAGCTTAGAGTTACCACTCTGCTTCACCTGGGCTCCTGAAAGCCTCCGATTTGCCAGGCACTGCCAATCCCAAGGAGCTGTTGTGGGCAATGCTCACATATTGCTCTCAGGGACAGAAGTATCCTAACGTCATTTAATAGTTCTGCTATTTTGCATGTTGTTTTGGGGGTTGATGTCTCACATGGTTTGTCTAAGCATGTAAATTTGATAAAGATTCAATTGCAGTGTTTTTAGTTTGGCCAAAATGTTTGCATTGCAGTGGTGAAGTGATATGCACTGGAAGGGTTATGGAACAGGTGAACTGTGGTGTTTACAAATGTGGGTTTGCACTCCAGTGTACAATGTCCTGCTTTACATGTTTAGATTTGTTTTTTATACCTGATGCCTTAATCTCTCTCTGTCTTGCTCTGTTATGGCTTCTGGGTTCTTGACAATACTTGCCATGGCATCTTCTTGTCTAGGGGCAGCTCTTTGCTTTATCAGGTAAATTCAGATTGCTGATGCAAGGAGCATTTTCACACTTTTCTTTTTGTGTATGGATGTTTTTAACTGTTATACTTATCATTGTGTGCATGCTTGGAGTGTCCCACAAACAAACAAACAAACAAACAAAAACAACAACAAAACAACCCCGGCCCCAAAAATCTGTACAGACATAAGCACAGAGAAAAGGAAAATTATTTTACCAGATTACTTGCCCATTTTTCACAAACCTCCTGAAAAAATACAGAAATTGCCCAAGCAATTACAGCATTACATACAGAAACAATGGCACAACTATTAATCGACTCAGTTTTGCTCCCATATGAACATGCATACCTTTAGAAATCTGCTATACTTGCTAAAAGAACTAAATTCAAACACTTGCCACATCCAAAAAGAAAGAGGTGAGTGGAGAGGCTTGGGTTCATTGAAAAACTTTGGGGCTCACATTTCATCTGTAGTCCAGAACACAGAAGGAAACACACAAAGACTCTTATACATGCAGTGACACAAATAGTTGCCAGTAGTACAGTAAGAAGCTGTGGGCAGTGATCAAATGAGAAATTTTGAGACATCTTCATTGTTTCTTTGGGTAGTCTGAATTTCCCAATGCTTAAGGTAATCTATGACTGCTAGGGCAGTGATCAAACCTTTTTGATTATGCACCTGTAAGAGTAAAACTTTTGAGCATTCACCTCAGATATATGTATATTTGTTTATATATTTCATACATATACCACTGTATGTGTTATGTGCATATCATGTACAGATATGGATTATTATAATACACATCAAAATAAAGAATGAGATAATTCAAGATCAAATAAACAATATTTTAAAATTTATTTTATTTTAGTATTAGTACAAATTCTTTTTCTGTTTTCATTAAAAATATTAGTAATTTTTGTAGTGAGAGCAATGTGATCTGGTATGTTTCATTACTTTCTTAGACTTTGAGTTTCTTGCTTTGTGACAGTGATTCGAAGTTCTGGCTGTACATTCAGTTTGGTACTTGCTCTGAATGCCTTTCCCACTACCACATCTGCAAGTTCTTCCTTGAAACTCAGCTGTAAATATCCAAATTCTCTGATGTCAAAACTTGCAAACAAATCAAATATTATTCTGGTTTTATATGTTTAACAAATGGGTTGAAAACTCATCGAAGTTCTTCGGAAATTTTTTAAATCGATTACAACATTATGCTTCCACATTTTGCTAGTGTACCTGTATGAGAGCTTTTGTAGTTGTCACACTTAAATAATTTTTGGTACAAAAATCTTTTGAAAAGCAGCTACTTTCTCATCCACTGTTAGAATTTCACTTTCACCTTGAAGGAATAGAAAAAGGGTGTTTGGTTTTTTGACAGGGACTGCTCTGTAGCATGCTATTGACAGACACTTCCAGTAGAAAAAAGTCAGCAAATACAGAGCACTTGCCTAATAGTAAAACAAAACTGTGCAGCTGCTCTATAAATTCAACTTGTTAAAATCAGCTCTTTAAAGTCAGCTCTTTTGGGCTCACTCATTGAACCACTGAAACACAGAATGGTTAGGGTTGAAAGGTACCTTAAAGACCATCCAGTTCCAACCCCCTGCCATAGGCAGGGACATCTTCTTGTAGACCAGGCAACTCAAAGCCCCATTCAGCGTTGAGCCTGAGCCTCTTGCCATGAGCTAAAGCAAATGTCTCTGTCGTATGTGTGGGGTTTACGGGCAAGGTTTTGGTACAAGGAGACTGCAGGGGTGGTTTGTGTGAGAAGGGACCAGGAGTTGCTCCTGTGTCACACAGAACCAGCCCCAGTCACCCCCAAAAGGGACCCACCATTGGCCAAGATTCTGCCCACCAGTGATGTTGGTCACATCTCTGCAACAACTCAATTAATGAAGGACAAAGACATGTGCACAGCAGCTGTGAGAGAGAGGACAGAGAGAGAATATGTGAGAGAAACAGCCTTGCAGTCAGCCAGGTCAGAAGGAGTGGGGGCAAGATGCTCCAGGCACCAGAACAGACATTCCTATGCTTTCCCAGGAGAGGACCGTGCTAATGTAGACTGTGACCCTGCGGGCCCTGGCACACCACACTGCAGCAGATATCCACACTGCAGCCTGAGGAGAGCCCCTCTGGCAGCAGGTGGTTGTGCCCTGAAGGAATCTGCATCCTGTGGAGATCCCATCATGGAGAAGGCTCCTGGCAGGAGCTGCAGCCTGTGGAGATCCAATGCTGAAGCAGTTTGTTCCTGGAAGATTGCACCCTGTGGAGAGGATCCCCTCTGCAGTGCTCATTCCCTGTTCCCTGCTGTGCTCAGGGAGAGAGGAAACGGAAGTGTGAAGAGGCAGGGATGAGGGGAAAAGATCTTTCTTTCTTTCTTTCTTTCTTTGGATTGGCAATAATGTGGAAGGAATCCCCACAAAGCAAGGCAAAGACAGCGAGGGCACTGTCAGGCCCACAGTCCACTCACATATGGACAAGGATAGCAGATAAGCTCTGTGAGAACAATTAGGGACAGCCACAAGTTCCAGGGATTGCCAGACATATCCAGAGTGATAAGACATGCCCAGGATCAAGGCAGTAGTTCCAGTCTGCAGGCCAGGATCAGTATCCAGGGGAGCTAAGCAAGTGGAAAGGCCCAGGCAAAGCTGCAGAAGGCAAAGCTGCAGAATAGCTCAGGCAGAGCTCAAGGGTGAGCACCCAGCTTAGAAGCAGCTCCTGAATGTAGAGCGGGCTAGGCCCCACTGAGGCTTCACTCAGCAGTCTGCTGAAGTTATTTGCACTGTGGAAGTTGGTTCTGAATCGAAGAAGCTGAGCCCCCAAAAGCAAGGTCTTAATTTCACCAGAAAATCGATTCATATTTTTGTCTTCCCATGTCGCAACATACACAGAAAAGCAGGGCAGCCTGGCACACAGACTTCCTGTTTCTTAAAATCATGTTTGATCGGCATAGAAAATTGACTCCATCGCATGTTATCCAGAATTTCCATTATGAAAATTCCATCTGTGCTTATGAGAATGCAAATCAGAGAAGGATCGTGTAGTGATCTCTCATGTAGATATTTGCATTTCTTACCTTGAGTTAAGGACTCTAAACAAATTAATATTTTTTTACTTGGAAAAGACTGTGTTTTATAAAAAAAACATGGGGATAGCTCTCTTTCTTCCTCTGCATTACTCACTGATGATTTTTTCATCATTAAATTACAAAAATCTGGAAGGTGTTATTATTGGGAACTAGTCTTATTGGCCTCACTGTTTTATGCTACATGTGAGTATCGAAGAAAATCTTGTCAGCTTTTTCCTGGATGCTCAATGGAAACAGGTACAAGACAACATGATTTACATGATGTCCTTCTGGCAGTGTTAGAGCAGGATGAGCTTTGAATTTTGTTTGTTTCCTGATTTGATTCACTGTACCAGACTTGAATGGAGCTGCCATTGCAGTATATGTGGCATTGCTGTGTGTGGAAAGAGTTCAGATGTTTTGGAAGGGTCTGATTCCATAACTTTCAAACCTTCCTCAGGTTGCAAACTGGTAGGTTTGGGTGGTGGGGGCAACCAAGCCACCTTTGGATTCCAAACAGAAGAGAGAAAAGAGAAAATGCCTACTCTCAGACAAGATGCATGTCTTCAGAGGACGCTAATCCCAGTAACTGTCATTTTCCTACGAATACAGGGGCTGTGATTTTCTTTCCCAGAACAAACCCTTATCAAACTTATCTAATAATGTATACAGTGGAACACAGGGATTTAGTGGTTGGCACATATAATGCCTGTTAAAGATATTTTTATTCATATGACAATATTTAGTCAGTTACAGAGAGAAATGTCTTCCAGAAGATTGGGCCTGTGAGGGGCCATCCAACATTTTGGTGGGCTTTCTCTCTTAGATTCCCAAATACATGTCAGTGAACTGGTAACTACTTGCTTTAATTCTATGGAAAGAGAGCTTTGGAGGGAAGATGCACTTAAATAGGCGGGAAAAGAACAGAATCTCATGTGCATGAGGAATGTGGAATAATGGAACGTAAAGCAAATTGTGTGAGAGCAGCTGTTCAGGGTGTCCCTGCTGAGCAGCCGTGTGCCTCAGAGCTCAGCCAGGAGCAGGACAGCACACAGGGACTGTGGGTTGAGCATAGCCCATGGGTTTTGCTTGCTGGTGTGGTCAGAGAGCCCTGAGGTTTGTTCCTGAAGGCCAGTGAGGGGAGGGCAGGCAAGGGCAGAGCACGGACCAACCCTCCCCACACGGGTGTCTGGTGGTGCTGAGCTGGGAACCAGCATGGTGACAATGCATGGTGCTGGCAATGCCCTGCCAGCAGGGTGTCATTGCCATGTGCGCATTTCCTGCATGTCTGTTCCATGGCATTGAAAGTGTTCATGGAAGCCAGTGCTGTCACCTGTGGTACAGTTTCTGTCATGAGAGGAAGGAAGACTCCAACACAAATTATCCTTTGACCTGGTATTTTTTTAAAGTTTTAATTAAAGCAATTCAGTCATGGACTCAGATCAATTACAGGTACATTGCTTCATGCACATTGGCAACAACCAAACCATATACATTGAATCAGGGTGGGCTTAGTGAACACAAGGCTAAAGTCATGAATGTTTCTGTGACAGTCACTATAAAAGTGTGTAAAATGCCGCTGCATCTGAAGAGGGTCACACAGCTCCTGTTCTGATGTAACAATAAAGCAGTGACACAGATCCCTCTTCCAGCAAGAGGAGGAAACTCAAAAGTCCATGTCATTCTTTCCTGAACCATACTGGTATCTTACAGATACCTTCAGAGTCAACAGACATTATTCCTGAGTTCAACCAGAGTTGAAAATCAGTAGAATGTTCTGAAATTATTGAGAATACCCTAGGAAACTCATTAGGAGCTTTAATAAAAAGAAACACCATTCCAGCCTTATATTAATGCCTATGCTAAACCTCATCTGTTCTCTTTGTATCATTTGAATTGTAACTTCAAACATTCCTAGAGATTACATCTTGGCCCTGTTTTTCTGCTGTGTTAGAGAAATTGTGGTGATTTCCAAGGAAAGTACAACAGACAGTAGGGGAGTTTCACAATTATTCATAAAAAGACTCACATCCAAGTAAAGCAAATTCCCACCTTCTTCATTGCTGCAGATCAAGGCCCTAAACTACTCATTCCAGCAGTAATTAATTAGACCTCTGAGGATTTCAATTTAATTCATTTGGATCTGAACTCGACTAAGCCACTGTCTTTTACATGGATGCAGTTCTGACATGACATTTAGTGTGGTGCCAAAGCCTAGCTGGCAGCTCTCGGAATTTTGGATTGCTCCAGATCAGGACCATGGTGTGCCCTGTAGGACAGGCAGACATTAAAACTATGCAGATGGAGTCTCCATTACTTAAAGATGAAAAAACCTTGAATACAATGGCAAACACACAGATGAAATACATACTATAAAGGATGAGGAAGGAACAGACTGACTTGATGGCACTGATGTGGGCCTCTGAGCTGGCATCCCTGAAGCCACTTGCATTATTTTGCATCTGTCTGGTGTGTATCCACAGAGACCAAATCAGCAGGATACTTGAAACAACAGACAGTATTAAAGGCATGCCTATCCCAACATTACAGAGAAGAATTAATACACCCAAACTGTCTTTCCTTGTGGTTCTCGTTGCTGAAGAGTTTGTCATGGGTGGAGGAGCAGTGAAGTTGCTGTTGTGCACCCTGTAGACATCCCAGGCAAAGGGAATTGCAGCTGTGATGGAGCAGAGGCAGGATGTGAGCAGCATCCAGGGCACCATCCTGGCAATTCTTTGCTTCATCCAGATGAAGAAAGACTGTGTAAAACTGGCAACCTTGATGCAATAGAAGACACTAAGCCAGCCACCCAGCCAGAGGCTGGAGTAATTAAGAAATGCATAGATTATCTTGGCAGCTGTGATCAGGTTTTCTGTATAAAAGTAGGGTTCATAAAATATAGTCATTATGAAATCCAGTGTAGTCCAGGAGTGCAAAATGAATCTAGATGAACTCAGTGAGATCATGATCATATCATATGGAGACCATGTTTTGCTCCCAATGCAGCTCAATGAACTGGCAGCCAAGATAATTCCAGTTCCTAGAATTCCTGCCATGGATTCAATGATAGCAATTGATAGACAGAGGAGAGCAAAAGCGGGCAGCATTGTAACCCAAGAGCTCAGAGTTACTACTCAACTTCACCTGGGCTCCTGAAAGCCTCAGATTTGCCAGGCACTGCCAATCCCAAGGAGCTGTTGTGGGTAATACTCACATATTTATGTCAGGGGCAGAAGTGTCCTAATGTCATTCATTAGTTTTGCTGCTGCTTTACGTGTTGTTTTGGGCGTTGCTGTCTCAACTGATTTGTCTAAACATGCAAATTTGGTCAAGATTTAATTACATAGTTTTTATTTTGTTGCAAGTGTATGCATTGGACGGTGATGGAGCAGGTGAACTGTGATATTTAAAAATGTGGGTTTTCACTCCGGTGTCTGATGTCCTGCTTTACATGTTCTAGATTTGCTTTTTCTCTCTGATGCTTTAGTGTCTCCCTTTCTTGCACTGCCATCTCTTCAGGGTTTATGAGACATTGTTGCCATGGCCTCTTCAAATACTGGGGTAGTTCTTTTCTTTATGCGATATTTTCAAACTTCTGCTGCAGAGAGGATTATCATGTTTTTAGTTTTGTGTGTGGAGAGTTTGAAGCATTATAATCATCCAGTAGTACACAGAGATTTAATAGACTGTATAAAATGCATATGAAATGTACTTTTCTTGATATGACAATAGCTAATTAGCCGGTCAGCTGCAGACAGAAATGTCTGCCAGAAGAGAGGCCCAGTGATGCACCTTCCAATATTTTTGCTGGCTTTCCCTCTTAGATACCCAAATATATGTTAGTGAACTGGTAAATACTTGTTTGAATTCTATGGAAAGAGAGCTTTGAGGAGGATGTACCTAAAGAGGCAGGAAAAGAGCAGAGGGAACGCCTTTGAATCTCATGTGCATGAGGAATGTGGAATAATGGAACGTAAAGCAAATTGTGTGAGAGCAGCTGTTCAGGGTGTCCCTGCTGAGCAGCCGTGTGCCTCAGAGCTCAGCCAGGAGCAGGACATCACACAGGGACTGTGGGTTGAGCACAGCCCATGGGTTTTGCTTGCTGGTGTGGTCAGAGAGCCCTGAGGTTTGTTCTTGAGGGCAGGTGAGGGGAGGGCAGGCAAGGGCAGAGCACGGACCAACCCTCCCCACACAGGTGTCTGGTGGTGTTGAGCTGGGAACCAGCATGGTGACAATGCATGGTGCTGGCAATGCCCTGCCAGCAGGGTGTCATTGCCATGTGCTGCATTTCCTGCATGTCTGTTCCATGGCATGGAAAGTGTTCATGGAAGCCACATGTTGTAGGGTGACTTTATGATGCTTGTATCTCCAATTGTCTGTTCTGGTTGTGCTGTATATTAAGCTCTGTACCTGTAAAATGGTTTTGGGAGCGAAGAGGGAGAAAGGAGCAGCAGCAGTTTGTTTTGAGAAAACTGCCTGACTGCCACACGGCCTGGCTCCGGCGTTGGTCTGAGGCACAGACAGCGGTGGGACAGAGATCTCCTGTGCTCTGAGTTAGTTTTGGCTAACTGAGGCAGAGAAGTTCCATGGACTGGGGTTTTTTTTTTCCTTTTCTTGGGACTGTTTAAATCTGCTCTGGACTGACAAACCCAGAGGAGCAGCGAGGGTTGGCACCTGCGGCCTGCCGGGCCTGGCCCTGCGGAGGGAGTGGGGCTGGTGAGAGACTGAGGGAGCTGAGCTGCACCCAGGGCAGGGACTGCCTCAGTTTGCCATCTCTCTTGGGAGCAGCCAGGGGTTTCATTGTTTCATATTATCTATTCTTTGTCCTTGTGGGTATTTTGTTTGTTAAATAAATAGTTTTTTCACTTTTCTCTGAGGAAGTTATTTTTCCCGGAGCGGCTGGGGGGAGGGGCTGTTCAGGTTTGCTTTGCAGAGGAATCCCCTTTGGAGGTTTCCTCCCAAATTTTCCCTAAACCAGGACACCAGTGCTGTCACCTGTGGTGCAGTTTCTGTCATGAGAGGAAGGAAGACTCCAACACAAATTATCCTTTGACCTGGTATTTTTTTAAAGTTTAAAACAAAACAATTCAGATGTAGACTCAGATCAATTACAGGCACATTGCTTCATACCGATTAACAACATCTACACCAGATACATTGAATCAGGAAGGGCTTAGTGAACACAAGGCTAAAGTCATGAATGTTTCTGTGACAGTCACTATAAAAGTGTGTAAAATCCCACTGCAGCTGAAGAGGGTCACAAAGCTCCAGTTCTGATGTAACAATAAAGCAGTGAAACAGGTCCCTCTTCCAGCAAGAGGAGGAAACTCAAAAGGCCATGTCATTCTTTACTGAACCATACTGGTGTATTATAGATATCACTGGATTCAATAAATATTATTCCAGAGTTCAACCAGAGTTGAAAATTATCAGTAGGATATTCTGAAATATTGGGAATACCTTAGCACCCTCATTAGGAGCTTTTAGTAATGAGAAGCAGCATTCAAGCCTTATATTCACAGAATGTGACCATGCCTGTCCTGAACCTGATCAGTTCTATTTGTGTGATGAATTGTAACTTCAAGCATTCCTAATGATTATGTTCTAGTCAGCCTTAGACCTGTTTTTCTGCTGTGTCAGAGAAACTATGGAGATTTCCAAGGAAAGTACAGCAATAGTAAACAATTTATACAAGTTTTCATAATGAGAGTAATAACCAAGTAACCCAAATTTTTGGCTTCTTCATGATTCCAGATCAAGGCCCTAATATGCACTTTCCAGAATCTCTTATTTATACCTCTGATGACTTCACCTCTGTTCATTTGGATCTAAAATACAAAGTCCAGACTGGGGCATTTTCTTTTACATGGATGGAGTTCTGACATGACAGTTAGTGTGGTGCCAAATCCTAGCAGGCAGCTCTTGGAATTTTGGATTGCTCCAAATTAGGACCATGGTGTGTCCTGTAGGACAGGCAGCTAATAGAGCTACACAAATACCTTCCTCATTACTTAAAGGTAAAAAATCACTGTATAAGAGGAGAAGCAGACAAATAAAATACATAATGTGAAGGATGAGGAAGGAACAGACTGACTTGATGGCTTTCACATGTGCCTGTAAGCTGGGATCCCTGAAGCCACTTGCATTATTTTGCATCCGTCTGGTGTGTATCCACAGAGACCAAATCAGCAGGATACTTGAAACAACAGACAGTATTAAAGGCAAAGCTGTACCTGAATTACAGATATAAATCAATAAAGTCAATTTGTCTTTCCTTGTGGTTCTCGTTGCTGAAGAGTTTGTCATGGGTGGAGGAGCAGTGAAGTTGCTGCTGTGCACCCTGTAGACATCCCAGGCAAAGGGAATTGCGGCTGTGATGGAGCAGAGGCAGGATGTGAGCAGCATCCAGGGCACCATCCTGGCAATTCTTTGCTTCATCCAGATGAAGGAAGATTGTGTAAAACTGGCAACCTTGATACAATAGAAGACACTAAGCCAGGCTCCAAACCAAAGGCTGCAGTAGTTCAGCAATGTAAAAATTATCTTGGCAGCTGCGAGCAGCTTTTCTGTGTAAAAGAAGGGTTCATAAAATATATTCATTAAGAAATCCAGTGTAGCCCAGGAGTGCAAAATCAATCTAGATGAACTCAGTGAGATCATGATCATATCATATGGAGACCATGTTTTGCTCCTAATGCAGCTCAATGAACTGGCAGCCAAGATAATTCCAGTTCCTAGAATTCCTGCCATGGATTCAACGATAGCAATTGATAGACAGAGGAGAGCAAAAGAGGGCAGCATTGCAACCTAAGAGCTCAGAGTTACTACTCAGCTTCACCTGGACTCCTGAAAGCCTCAGATTTGCCAGGCACTGCCAATCCCAAGGAGCTGTTGTGGGCAATGCTCACGTATTGCTCTCAGGGACAGAAGTGTCCTAATGTCATTCACTGGTTTTGCTGCTATTTTACATCTTGGTTTTGGTGTTGCTGTCTCAACTGATTTGTCTAAACATGCAAATTGGGCCAAGATTCAATTACATAGTTTTCATTTTGGTGAAGCTATATGCAATGGAAGGGTTATGGAGCAGGTGAACTGTGGTATTTACAAATGTGGATTTTCAGTCCAGTGTCTGATGTCCTGCTTTACATGTTCTAGATTTGCTTTTTCTCTCTGATGCTTTAGCGTCTCCCTTTCTTGCACTGTTATCTCTTCAGGGTTTATGAGACATAGTTGCCATGGCCTCTTCGAATACTGGGGTAGTTCTTTTCTTTATGAGATATTTTAAAACTTCTCCTGCAGAGAGGATTATCATGTTTTTATTTTTGTGTGTGGAGAGTTTGAAGCATTATAATCATCCAGTAGTACACAGAGATTTTGTAGACTGTGTATAAAATGCATATGAAATGTACTTTTCTTGATATGACAATAGCTAATTAGCTAGACAGAAATGTCTGCCAGAAGACAGGCCCAGTGATGCACCTTCCAATATTTTTGCTGGCTTTCCCTCTTAGATACCCAAATATATGTTAGTGAACTGGTAAATACTTGATTTAATTCAATGGAAAGAGAGCTTTGGAGGGAAGATGCACTTAAAGAGGCAGGAAAAGAGCAGAATCTCGTGCATGAGGAATGTGGAATAATGGAACGTAAAGCAAATTGTGTGAGAGCAGCTGTTCAGGGTGTCCCTGCTGAGCAGCCGTGTGCCTCAGAGCTCAGCCAGGAGCAGGACAGCACACAGGGACTGTGGGTTGAGCACAGCCCATGCGTTTTGCTTGCTGGTGTGGTCAGAGAGCCCTGAGGTTTGTTCTTGAGGGTCGGTGAGGGGAGGGCAGGCAAGGGCAGAGCACGGACCAACCCTCCCCACACAGGTGTCCCAGCTGAGCTGGGAACCAGAATGGTGACAATGCATGGTGCTGGCAATGCCCTGCCAGCAGGGTGTCATTGCCATGTGCTGCATTTCCTGCATGTCTGTTCCATGGCATTAAAAGTGTTCATGGAAGCCAGTGCTGTCACCTGTGGTGCAGCTTCTGTCATGAGCGGAAGGAAGACTCCAACACAAATTATCCTTTGACATGGTATTTTTTTAAAGTTTAAAACAAAACAATTCAGATTTAGACTCAGATCAATTACAGGTACATTCCTTCATGCAGATTGGCAACAACCAAACCAGATACATTGAACCAGGATGGGCTTAGCGAACACAAGGTTAAAGTCATGAATGTTTCTGTGACTGTTGCTTTAAAAGTGTGTAAAATGCCACTGCAGCTGAAGAGGGTCACACAGCTCCAGTTCTGATGTAACAATAAAGCAGTGACACAGATCTCTCTTCCAGCAAGAGGAGGAAACTCAAAAGTCCATGTCATTCTTTCCTGAACCATACTGGTATCTTACAGATACCTTCAGAGTCAACAGACATTATTCCTGAGTTCAACCAGAGTTGAAAATTATCAGTAGGATATTCTGAAAGTATTGGGAATGCCTTAGCATCCTCATTAGGAGTTTTAATAACAAGAAACAGCATTCAAGCCTTATATTCAAGAATGAGACCACCATACTTGTGCTGAACCTGATCTGTTCTCTTTGTATCATGAATTGTAACTTCAAACATTCCTAGAGATTACATCTAGTCAGCCTTGGCCCTGTTTTTCTGCTGTGTTAGAGAAACTGTGGTGATTTCCAAGGAAAGTACAATAGATAGTAGGGGAGTTTCACAATTATTCGTAAAAAGACTCACATCCAAGTAAAGCAAATTCCCACCTTCTTCATTGCTGCAGATCAAGGCCCTAAGCTACTTATTCCAGCAGCTATTATTTAGACCTCTGAGGATTTCTATTTAATTCATTTGGATCTAAACTCAACTAAGCCACTGTCTTTTACATGGATGCAGTTCTGACATGACATTTAGTGTGGTGCCAAAGCCTAGCTGGCAGCTCTCGGAATTTTGGATTGCTCCAGATCAGGACCATGGTGTGCCCTGTAGGACAGGCAGACATTAAAACTACACAGATCAATTCTCCATTGCTTAAAGGTGAAAAAACCTCGAATACAATGACAAGCACACAGATGAAATACATAATATAAAGGATGAGGAAGGAACAGACTGACTTGATGGCACTGATGTGGGCCTCTGAGCTGGCATCCCTGAAGCCACTTGCATTATTTTGCATCCGTCTGGTGTGTATCCACAGAGACCAAATCAGCAGGATACTTGAAACAACAGACAGTATTAAAGGCATGCCTATCCCGACATTACAGAGAAGAATTAATACACCCAAACTGTCTTTCCTTGTGGTTCTCGTTGCTGAAGAGTTTGTCATGGGTGGAGGAGCAGTGAAGTTGCTGTTGTGCACCCTGTAGACATCCCAGGCAAAGGGAATTGCGGCTGTGATGGAGCAGAGGCAGGATGTGAGCAGCATCCAGGGCACCATCCTGGCAATTCTTTGCTTCATCCAGATGAAGAAAGACTGTGTAAAACTGGAAACCTTGATACAATAGAAGACACTAAGCCAGCCACCCAACCAGAGGCTGGAGTAATTAAGAAATGCATAAATTATCTTGGCAGCTGTTATCAGGTTTTCTGTATAAAAGTAGGGTTCATAAAATATAGTCATTATGAAATCCAGTGTAGTCCAGGAGTGCAAAATGAATCTAGATGAACTCAGTGAGATCATGATCATATCATATGGAGACCATGTTTTGCTCCCAATGCAGCTCAATGAACTGGCAGCCAAGATAATTCCAGTTCCTAGAATTCCTGCCATGGATTCAACGATAGCAATTGATAGACAAAGGAGAGCGAAAGAGGGCAGCATTGCAACCTAAGAGCTCAGAGTTACTACTCAGCTTCACCTGGGCTCCTGAAAGCCTCAGATTTGCCAGGCACTGCCAATCCCAAGGAGCTGTTGTGGGTAATACTCATATATTTATGTCAGGGGCAGAAGTGTCCTAATGTCATTCATTAGTTTTGCTGCTGCTTTACATGTTGTTTTGGGCGTTGCTCTCTCAACTGATTTGTCTAAACATGCAAATTGGGTCAAGATTCAATTACATAGTTTTTATTTTGTTGCAAGTGTATGCATTGGACGGTCATGGAGTAGGTGAACTGTGATATTTACAAATGTGGATTTTCACTCCCGTGTCTGATGTCCTGCTTTACATGTTCTAGATTTGCTTTATCTCTCTGATGCTTTAGTGTCTCCCTTTCTTGCACTGTTATCTCTTCAGGGTTTATGAGACATAGTTGCCATGGCCTCTTCAAATACTGGGGTAGTTCTTTATCAGATATTTTCAAACTTTTGCTGCAGAGAGGATTATCATGTTTTTAGTTTTGTGTGTGGAGAGTTTGAAGCATTATAATCATCCAGTAGAACACAGAGATTTAATAGACTGTATAAAATGCATATGAAATGTACTTTTCTTGCTATGACAATAGTTAATTAGCTGGTCAGGTGCAGACAGAAACGCCTGCCAGAAGACAGGCCCAGTGATGCACCTTCCAATATTTTTGCTGGCTTTCCCTCTTAGATACCCAAATATATGTTAGTGAACTGGTAACTACTTGTTTGAAGTCTATGGAAGGACAGCTTTGGAGGGAGAATGTACCTAAAGAGGCAGGAAAATTGCAGAGGGAACACCTTTGAATCTCATGTGCATGAGGAATGTGGAATAATGGAACGTAAACCAAATTGTGTGAGAGCAGCTGTTCAGGGTGTCCCTGCTGAGCAGCCGTGTGCCTCAGAGCTCAGCCAGGAGCAGGACAGCACACAGGGACTGTGGGTTGAGCACAGCCCATGCGTTTTGCTTGCTGGTGTGGTCAGAGAGCCCTGAGGTTTGTTCCTGAGGGCCAGTGAGGGGAGGGCAGGCAAGGGCAGAGCACGGACCAACCCTCCCCACACGGGTGTCTGGTGGTGCTGAGCTGGGAACCAGCATGGTGACAATGCATGGTGCTGGCAATGCCCTGCCAGCAGGGTGTCATTGCCATGTGCTGCATTTCCTGCGTGTCTGTTCCATGGCATTGAAGGTGTTCATGGAAGCCACTTGTTCTAGGGTGACTTTATGATGCTTGTATCCCCGATTGTCTGTTCTGGTTGTGCTGTATATTAAGCTCTGTACCTGTAAAATGGTTCTGGGAGCAAAGGGGGAGAAAGAAGCAGCAGCAGTTTGTTTTGAGAAAACTGCCTGACAGCCACACGGCCTGGCTCCGGCGTTGGTCTGAGGCACAGACAGCGGTGGGACAGATCTCCTGTGCTCTTAGTTTTGGCTAACTGAGGCAGAGAAGTTCCATGGACTGGGTTTTTTTTTCCTTTTCTTGGGACTGTTTCAATCTGCTCTGGACTGACAAACCCAGAGGAGCAGCGAGGGCTGGCACCTGCGGCCTGCCGGGCCTGGCCGTGCGGAGGGAGTGGGGCTGGTGAGAGACTGAGTGAGCTGAGCTGCACCCACGGCAAGGGCTGCCTCAGTTTGTCATCTCTCTTGGGAGCAGACAGAGGTTTCATTGTTTTATATTATCCGTTCTTTGTCCTTGTGAGTATTTTGTTTGTTAAATAAATAGTTTTTTCACTTTTCTCTGAGGAAGTTATTTTTCCTGGAGCAGCTGGGGAGAGGGGCTGTTCGGGTTTGCTTTGCAGAGGAATCCCCTTTGGAGGTTTCCTCCCAAATTTTCCCTAAACCAGGACACCAGTGCTGTCACCTGTGGTGCAGTTTCTGTCATGAGAGGAAGGAAGACTCCAACACAAATTATCCTTTGACCTGGTATTTTTTTAAAGTTTAAAACAAAACAATTCAGACGTAGACTCAGACCAATTACAGGTACATTGCTTCATACAGATTAACAACATCTACACCAGATACATTGAATCAGGAAGGGCTTAGTGAACACAAGGCTAAAGTCATGAATGTTTCTGTGACAGTCACTATAAAAGTGTGTAAAATGCCACTGCAGCTGAAGAGGGTCACAAAGCTCCAGTTCTGATGTAACAATAAAGCAGTGAAACAGGTCCCTCTTCCAGCAAGAGGAGGAAACTCAAAAGGCCATGTCATTCTTTCCTGAACCATACTGGTATTATAGATATCACTGGATTCAATAAATATTATTCCGGAGTTCAACCAGAGTTGAAAATTATCAGTAGGATATTCTGAAATATTGGGAATACCTTAGCACCCTCATTAGGAGCTTTTAGTAATGAGAAGCAGCATTCAAGCCTTATATTCACAGAATGTGACCATGCCTGTCCTGAACTTGATCAGTTCTATTTGTGTGATGAATTGTAACTTCAAGCATTCCTAATGATTATGTTCTAGTCAGCCTTAGACCTGTTTTTCTGCTGTGTCAGAGAAACTATGGAGATTTCCAAGGAAAGTACAGCAATAGTAAACAATTTATACAAGTTTTCATAATGAGAGTAATAACCAAGTAACCCAAATTTTTGGCTTCTTCATGATTCCAGATCAAGGCCCTAATATGCACTTTCCAGAATCTCTTATTTATACCTCTGATGACTTCACCTCTGTTCATTTGGATCTAAAATACAAAGTCCAGACTGGGGCATTTTCTTTTACATGGATGGAGTTCTGACATGACAGTTAGTGTGGTGCCAAATCCTAGCTGGCAGCTCTTGGAATTTTGGATTGCTCCAAATTAGGACCATGGTGTGTCCTGTAGGACAGGCAGCTAATAGAGCTACACAAATACCTTCCTCATTACTTAAAGGTAAAAAATCACTGTATAAGAGGAGAAGCAGACAAATAAAATACATAATGTGAAGGATGAGGAAGGAACAGACTGACTTGATGGCTTTCACATGTGCCTGTAAGCTGGGATCCCTGAAGCCACTTGCATTATTTTGCATCCGTCTGGTGTGTATCCACAGAGACCAAATCAGCAGGATACTTGAAACAACAGACAGTATTAAAGGCAAAGCTGTACCTGAATTACAGATATAAATCAATAAAGTCAATTTGTCTTTCCTTGTGGTTCTCGTTGCTGAAGAGTTTGTCATGGGTGGAGGAGCAGTGAAGTTGCTGCTGTGCACCCCGTAGACATCCCAGGCAAAGGGAATTGAGGCTGTGATGGAGCAGAGGCAGGATGTGAGCAGCATCCAGGGCACCATCCTGGCAATTCTTTGCTTCATCCAGATGAAGGAAGATTGTGTAAAACTGGCAACCTTGATACAATAGAAGACACTAAGCCAGGCTCCAAACCAAAGGCTGCAGAAGTTCAGCAATGTAAAAATTATCTTGGCAGCTGCGAGCAGCTTTTCTGTATAAAAGAAGGGTTCATAAAATATATTCATTAAGAAATCCAGTGTAGCCCAGGACAGCAAAATCAATCTAGATGAACTCAGTGAGATCATGATCATATCATATGGAGACCATGTTTTGCTCCTAATGCAGCTCAATGAACTGGCAGCCAAGATAATTCCAGTTCCTAGAATTCCTGCCATGGATTCAACGATAGCAATTGATAGACAGAGGAGAGCAAAAGAGGGCAGCATTGCAACCCAAGAGCTCAGAGTTACCACTCAGCTTCACCTGGGCTCCTGAAAGCCTCAGATTTGCCAGGCACTGCCAATCCCAAGGAGCTGTTGTGGGCAATGCTCACGGATTGCTCTCAGGGACAGAAGTGTCCTAATGTCATTCACTGGTTTTGCTGCTATTTTACATCTTGGTTTTGGTGTTGCTGTCTCAACTGATTTGTCTAAACATGCAAATTGGGTCAAGATTCAATTACATAGTTTTCATTTTGGTGAAGCTATATGCAATGGAAGGGTTATGGAGCAGGTGAACTGTGATATTTACAAATGTGGATTTTCAGTCCAGTGTCTGATGTCCTGCTTTACATGTTCTAGATTTGCTTTTTCTCTCTGATGCTTTAGCGTCTCCCTTTCTTGCACTGTTATCTCTTCAGGGTTTATGAGACATAGTTGCCATGGCCTCTTCGAATACTGGGGTAGTTCTTTTCTTTATGAGATATTTTCAAACTTCTGCTGCAGAGAGGATTATCATGTTTTTAGTTTTGTGTGTGGAGAGTTTGAAGCTATATAATCATCCAGTAGTACACAGAGATTTTGTAGACTGTGTATAAAATGCATATGAAATGTACTTTTCTTGATATGACAATAGTTAATTAGCTGGTCAGTTGCAGACAGAAATGTCTGCCAGAAGACAGGCCCAGTGATGCACCTTCCAATATTTTTGCTGGCTTTCCCTCTTAGATACCCAAATATATGTTAGTGAACTGGTAAATACTTGATTTAATTCTATGGAAAGAGAGCTTTGGAGGGAAGATGCACTTAAAGAGGCAGGAAAAGAGCAGAATCTCGTGCATGAGGAATGTGGAATAATGGAACGTGAACCAAATTGTGTGAGAGCAGCTGTTCAGGGTGCCCCTGCTGAGCAGCCGTGTGCCTCAGAGCTCAGCCAGGAGCAGGACAGCACACAGGGACTGTGGGTTGAGCACAGCCCATGCGTTTTGCTTGCTGGTGTGGTCAGAGAGCCCTGAGGTTTGTTCTTGAGGGTCGGTGAGGGGAGGGCAGGCAAGGGCAGAGCACAGACCAACCCTCCCCACACAGGTGTCCCAGCTGAGCTGGGAACCAGCATGGTGACAATGCATGGTGCTGGCAATGCCCTGCCAGCAGGGTGTCATTGCCATGTGCTGCATTTCTTGCATGTCTGTTCCATGGCATGGAAAGTGTTCATGGAAGCCAGTGCTGTCACCTGTGGTGCAGCTTCTGTCATGAGCGGAAGGAAGACTCCAACACAAATTATCCTTTGACATGGTATTTTTTTAAAATTTAAAACAAAACAATTCAGATTTAGACTCAGATCAATTACAGGTACATTCCTTCATGCAGATTGGCAACAACCAAACCAGATACATTGAACCAGGATGGGCTTAGCGAACACAAGGTTAAAGTCATGAATGTTTCTGTGACTGTTGCTTTAAAAGTGTGTAAAATGCCACTGCAGCTGAAGAGGGTCACAAAGCTCCAGTTCTGATGTAACAATAAAGCAGTGACACAGATCTCTCTTCCAGCAAGAGGAGGAAACTCAAAAGTCCATGTCATTCTTTCCTGAACCATACTGGTATCTTACAGATACCTTCAGAGTCAACAGACATTATTCCTGAGTTCAACCAGAGTTGAAAATTATCAGTAGGATATTCTGAAAGTATTGGGAATGCCTTAGCATCCTCATTAGGAGCTTTAAGAACAAGAAACAGCATTCAAGCCTTATATTCAAGAATGAGACCACCATACTTGTGCTGAACCTGATCTGTTCTCTTTGTATCATGAATTGTAATTTCAAACATTCCTAGAGATTACATCTAGTCAGCCTTGGCCCTGTTTTTCTGCTGTGTTAGAGAAACTGTGGTGATTTCCAAGGAAATTACAATAGATAGTAGGGGAGTTTCACAATTATTCATAAAAAGACTCACATCCAAGTAAAGCAAATTCCCACCTTCTTCATTGCTGCAGATCAAGGCCCTAAGCTACTTATTCCAGCAGCTATTATTTAGACCTCTGAGGATTTCTATTTAATTCATTTGGATCTAAACTCAACTAAGCCACTGTCTTTTACATGGATGCAGTTCTGACATGACAGTTAGTGTGGTGCCAAAGCCTAGCTGGCATCTCTCGGAATTTTGGATTGCTCCAGATCAGGACCATGGTGTGCCCTGTAGGACAGGCAGACATTAAAACTATGCAGATGGAGTCTCCATTACTTAAAGGTGAAAAAACATCGAATACAATGACAAGCACACAGATGAAATACATAATGTAAAAGATGAGGAAGGAACAGACTGACTTGATGGCACTGATGTGGGCCTCTGAGCTGGCATCCCTGAAGCCACTTGCATTATTTTGCATCCGTCTGGTGTGTATCCACAGAGACCAAATCAGCAGGATACTTGAAACAACAGACAGTATTAAAGGCATGCCTATCCCGACATTACAGAGAAGAATTAATACACCCAAACTGTCTTTCCTTGTGGTTCTCGTTGCTGAAGAGTTTGTCATGGGTGGAGGAGCAGTGAAGTTGCTGTTGTGCACCCTGTAGACATCCCAGGCAAAGGGAATTGCGGCTGTGATGGAGCAGAGGCAGGATGTGAGCAGCATCCAGGGCACCATCCTGGCAATTCTTTGCTTCATCCAGATGAAGGAAGATTGTGTAAAACTGGCAACCTTGATACAATAGAAGACACTAAGCCAGGCTCCAAACCAAAGGCTGCAGTAGTTCAGCAATGTAAAAATTATCTTGGCAGCTGCGAGCAGCTTTTCTGTATAAAAGAAGGGTTCATAAAATATATTCATTAAGAAATCCAGTGTAGTCCAGGAGTGTAAAATCAATCTAGATGAACTCAGTGAGATCATGATCATATCATATGGAGACCATGTTTTGCTCCTAATGTAGCTCAATGAACTGGCAGCCAAGATAATTCCAGTTCCTAGAATTCCTGCCATGGATTCAACGATAGCAATTGATAGACAGAGGAGAGCAAAAGAGGGCAGCATTGTAACCCAAGAGCTCAGAGTTACTACTCAGCTTCACCTGGACTCCTGAAAGCCTCAGATTTGCCAGGCACTGCCAATCCCAAGGAGCTGTTGTGGGCAATGCTCACGTATTGCTCTCAGGGGCAGAAGTGTCCTAATGTCATTCATTAGTTTTGCTGCTATTTTACATCTTGGTTTTGGTGTTGCTGTCTCAACTGATTTGTCTAAACATGCAAATTGGGTCAAGATTCAATTACATAGTTTTCATTTTGTTGCAAGTGTATGCATTGGACGGTGATGGAGCAGGTGAACTGTGGTATTTACAAATGTGGATTTTCAGTCCAGTGTCTGATGTCCTGCTTTACATGTTCTAGATTTGCTTTTTCTCTCTGATGCTTTAGCGTCTCCCTTTCTTGCACTGTTATCTCTTCAGGGTTTATGAGACATAGTTGCCATGGCCTCTTCGAATACTGGGGTAGTTCTTTTCTTTATGAGATATTTTCAAACTTCTGCTGCAGAGAGGATTATCATGTTTTTAGTTTTGTGTGTGGAGAGTTTGAAGCTATATAATCATCCAGTAGTACACAGAGATTTTGTAGACTGTGTATAAAATGCATATGAAATGTACTTTTCTTGATATGACAATAGTTAATTAGCTGGTCAGCTGCAGACAGAAATGTCAGACATAAGACTGGCCCAGTGATGCACCTTCCAATATTTTTGCTGGCTTTCCCTCCTAGATACCCAAATATATGTTAGTGAACTGGTAAATACTTGTTTGAGGTCTATTTAATGACAGCTTTGAGGAGGATGTACCTAAAGAGGCAGGAAAATTGCAGAGGGAACACCTTTGAATCTCATGTGCATGAGGAATGTGGAATAATGGAACGTAAAGCAAATTGTGTGAGAGCAGCTGTTCAGGGAGTCCCTGCTGAGCAGCCGTGTGCCTCAGAGCTCAGCCAGGAGCAGGACAGCACACAGGGACTGTGGGTTGAGCACAGCCCATGCGTTTTGCTTGCTGGTGTGGTCAGAGAGCCCTGAGGTTTGTCCCTGAGGGCTGGTGAGGGGAGGGCAGGCAAGGGCAGAGCACGGACCAACCCTTCCCACACGGGTGTCTGGTGGTGCTGAGCTGGGAACCAGCATGGTGACAATGCATGGTGCTGGCAATGCCCTGCCAGCAGGGTGTCATTGCCATGTGCTGCATTTCCTGCATGTCTGTTCCATGGCATGGAAAGTGTTCATGGAAGCCAGTGCTGTCACCTGTGGTGCAGCTTCTGTCATGAGCGGAAGGAAGACTCCAACACAAATTATCCTTTGACCTGGTATTTTTTTAAAATTTAAAACAAAACAATTCAGATTTAGACTCAGATCAATTACAGGTACATTGCTTCATGCAGATTGGCAACAACCAAACCAGATACATTGAACCAGGATGGGCTTAGCGAACACAAGGTTAAAGTCATGAATGTTTCTGTGACTGTTGCTTTAAAAGTGTGTAAAATGCCACTGCAGCTGAAGAGGGTCACACAGCTCCAGTTCTGATGTAATAATAAAGCAGTGACACAGATCCCTCTTCCAGCAAGAGGAGGAAACTCAAAAGTCCATGTCATTCTTTCCTGAACCATACTGGTATCTTACAGACACCTTCAGAGTCAACAGACATTATTCCTGAGTTCAACCAGAGTTGAATATGAGCAGTAGAATGTTCTGAAAGTATTGGGAATGCCTTAGCATCCTCATTAGGAGCTTCAATAACAAGAAACAGCATTCAAGCCTTATATTCACAGAATGAGACCACCATACCTGTGCTGAACCTGGTGTATTGTCTTTGTGTCATGAATTGTAACTTCAAACATTCCTAGAGATTACATCTAGTCAGCCTTGGCCCTATTTTTCTGCTGTGTTAGAGAAACTGTGGTGATTTCCAAGGAAAGTACAACCGACAGTAGGGAAGTTTCACAATTATTCGTAAAAAGACTCACATCCAAGTAAAGCAAATTCCCACCTTCTTCATTGCTGCAGATCAAGGCCCTAAGCTACTTATTCCAGCAGCTATTATTTAGACCTCTTAGGATTTCTATTTAATTCATTTGGATCTAAACTCAACTAAGCTACTGTCTTTTACATGGATGCAGTTCTGACATGACAGTTAGTGTGGTGCCAAAGCCTAGCTGGCATCTCTCGGAATTTTGGATTGCTCCAGATCAGGACCATGGTGTGCCCTGTAGGACAGGCAGACATTAAAACTATGCAGATGGAGTCTCCATTACTTAAAGGTGAAAAAACATCGAATACAATGACAAGCACACAGATGAAATACATAATGTAAAGGATGAGGAAGGAACAGACTGACTTGATGGCACTGATGTGGGCCTCTGAGCTGGCATCCCTGAAGCCACTTGCATTATTTTGCATCCGTCTGGTGTGTATCCACAGAGACCAAATCAGCAGGATACTTGAAACAACAGACAGTATTAAAGGCATGCCTATCCCAACATTACAGAGAAGAATTAATACACCCAAACTGTCTTTCCTTGTGGTTCTCGTTGCTGAAGAGTTTGTCATGGGTGGAGGAGCAGTGAAGTTGCTGCTGTGCACCCTGTAGACATCCCAGGCAAAGGGAATTGCGGCTGTGATGGAGCAGAGGCAGGATGTGAGCAGCATCCAGGGCACCATCCTGGCAATTCTTTGCTTCATCCAGATGAAGGAAGATTGTGTAAAACTGGCAACCTTGATACAATAGAAGACACTAAGCCAGGCTCCAAACCAAAGGCTGCAGTAGTTCAGCAATGTAAAAATTATCTTGGCAGCTGCGAGCAGCTTTTCTGTATAAATGTAGGGTTCATAAAATATATTCATTAATAAATCCAGTGTAGCCCAGGACAGCAAAATCAATCTAGATGAACTCAGTGAGATCATGATCATATCATATGGAGACCATGTTTTGCTCCTAATGCAGCTCAATGAACTGGCAGCCAAGATAATTCCAGTTCCTAGAATTCCTGCCATGGATTCAATGATAGCAATTGATAGACAGAGGAGAGCAAAAGAGGGCAGCATTGTAACCCAAGAGCTCAGAGTTACTACTCAGCTTCACTTGGGCTCCTGAAAGCCTCAGATTTGCCAGGCACTGCCAATCCCAAGGAGCTGTTGTGGGCAATGCTCACGTATTGCTCTCAGGGACAGAAGTGTCCTAATGTCATTCACTGGTTTTGCTGCTATTTTACATCTTGGTTTTGGTGTTGCTGTCTCAACTGATTTGTCTAAACATGCAAATTGGGTCAAGATTCAATTACATAGTTTTCATTTTGGTGAAGCTATATGCAATGGAAGGGTTATGCAGCAGGTGAACTGTGATATTTACAAATTCACTCCAGTGTCTGATGTCCTGCTTTACATGTTCTAGATTTGTTTTTTCTCTCAGATGCTTAGTGTCTCCCTTTCTTGCACTGTTATCTCTTCAGGGTTTATGAGACATAGTTGCCATGGCCTCTTCAAATACTGGGGTAGTTCTTTTCTTTATCAGATATTTTCGAGCTTTTGCTGCAGAAAGGATTATCGTGTTTTTAGTTTTGTGTGTGGAGAGTTTGAAGCATTATAATCATCCAGTAGAACACAGAGATTTAGTAGACTCTATACAAAATGCATATGAAATGTACATTTATTGATATGACAAGAGCTAATTAGCTGGTCACGTGCAGACAGAAATGTCTGCCAGAAGACAGGCCCAGTGATGCACCTTCCAATATTTTTGCTGGCTTTCCCTCTTAGATACCCAAATATATGTTAGTGAACTGGTAACTACTTGCTTGAGGTCTATGGAATGAGAGCTTTGGAGGGAGAATGTACCTAAAGAGGCAGGAAAAGAGCAGAGGGAACGCCTTTGAATCTCATGTGCATGAGGAATGTGGAATAATGAAATGTAAAGCAAATTGTGTGAGAGCAGCTGTTCATGGTGTCCCTGCTGATCAGCCGTGTGCCTCAGAGCTCAGCCAGGAGCAGGACAGCACACAGGGACTGTGGGTTGAGCACAGCCCATGGGTTTTGCTTGCTGGTGTGGTCAGAGAGCCCTGAGGTTTGTTCCTGAGGGCCAGTGAGGGGAGGGCAGGCAAGGGCAGAGCACGGACCAACCCTCCCCACACAGGTGTCTGGTGGTGCTGAGCTGGGAACCAGCATGGTGACAATGCATGGTGCTGGCAATGCCCTGCCAGCAGGGTGTCATTGCCATGTGCTGCATTTCTTGCATGTCTGTTCCATGGCATGGAAAGTGTTCATGGAAGCCAGTGCTGTCACCTGTGGTGCCGTTTCTGTCATGAGCGGAAGGAAGACTCCAACACAAATTATCCTTTGACATGGTATTTTTTTTAAATTTAAAACAAAGCAATTCAGGCATGGACTCAGATCAATTACAGGTACATTGCTTCATGCAGATTGGCAACAACCAAACCAGATACATTGAATCAGGAAGGGCTTAGTGAACACAAGGCTAAAGTCATGAATGTTTCTGTGACAGTCACTATAAAAGTGTGTAAAATGCCACTGGATCTGAAGAGGGTCACACAGCTGCTGTTCTGATGTAACAATAAAGCAGTGACACAGATCCCTCTTCCAGCAAGAGGAGGAAACTCAAAAGGCCATGTCATTCTTTCCTGAACCATACTGGTATATTATAGATATCAGTGGATTCAATAAATATTATAGAGTTCAACCAGAGTTGAATATGAACAGTAGAATGTTCTGAAAGTATTGGGAATGCCTTAGCATCCTCATTAGGAGCTTTAAGAACAAGAAACAGCATTCAAGCCTTATATTCACAGAATGAGGCCACCATACCTGTGCTGAACCTGGTCTATTGTTTTTGTATCATGAATTGTAACTTCAAACATTCCTAGAGATTACATCTAGTCAGCCTTGGCCCTGTTTTTCTGCTGTGTTAGAGAAACTGTGGTGATTTCCAAGGAAAGTACAACAGACAGTAGGGAAGTTTCACAATTATTCATAAAAAGACTCACATCCAAGTAAAGCAAATTCCCACCTTCTTCATTGCTGCAGATCAAGGCCCTAAGCTACTTATTCCAGCAGCTATTATTTAGACCTCTGAGGATTTCAATTTAATTCATTTGGATCTAAATTCGACTAAGCCACTGTCTTTTACATGGATGCAGTTCTGACATGACATTTAGTGTGGTGCCAAAGCCTAGCTGGCATCTCTCGGAATTTTGGATTACTCCAGATCAGGACCATGGTGTGCCCTGTAGGACAGGCAGACATTAAAACTACACAGATCAATTCTCCATTGCTTAAAGGTGAAAAAACCTTGAATACAATGGCAAGCACACAAACGAAATACATAATGTAAAGGATGAGGAAGGAACAGACTGACTTAATGGCACTGATGTGGGCCTCTGAGCTGGCATCCCTGAAGCCACTTGCATTATTTTGCATCCGTCTGGTGTGTATCCACAGAGACCAAATCAGCAGGATACTTGAAACAACAGACAGTATTAAAGGCATGCCTATCCCGACATTACAGAGAAGAATTAATACACCCAAACTGTCTTTCCTTGTGGTTCTCGTTGCTGAAGAGTTTGTCATGGGTGGAGGAGCAGTGAAGTTGCTGTTGTGCACCCTGTAGACATCCCAGGCAAAGGGAATTGCGGCTGTGATGGAGCAGAGGCAGGATGTGAGCAGCATCCAGGGCACCATCCTGGCAATTCTTTGCTTCATCCAGATGAAGAAAGATTGTGTAAAACTGGCAACCTTGATACAATAGAAGACACTAAGCCAGCCACCCAACCAGAGGCTGGAGTAATTCATAAATGTAAAAATTATCTTGGAAACTACGTACACGTTTTCTTTATAAAAGTTGGGTTCACAAAATATACTCATTAAGAAATCCAGTGTAGTCCAGGAGAGCAAAATGAATCTAGATGAACTCAGTGAGATCATGATGATATCATACTGGGACCGTGTTTTGCTCCCAATGCAGCTCAATGAACTGGCAGCCAAGATAATTCCAGTTCCTAGAATTCCTGCCATGGATTCAATGATAGCAATTGATAGACAAAGGAGAGCGAAAGAGGGCAACATTGCAACTTAGTTGCTAGCAATTATTAAGCTTCTCCTGGGGCCCTGAAAGCCTTCGATCTGTCAGGCAATGCCAATCCCAAGGAGCTGTTATGGGCAATGCTCACGTATTTATCTCAGGGGCAGAAGTATCCTAACGTGATTTAATAGTTCTGCTATTTTGCATGTTGTTTTGGAGGTTGATATCTCAGCTGATTTGTCTAAACATGCAAATTGTGTCAAGATTCAATAGCATAGTTTTCATTTTGGTGAAGGGATTTGCATTAGAAGGGTTGTGGAACAGCACACCTGGGTTTTTAGAACTGTGGGTTTCCACTCCAGTGTCTGATGTCCTGCTTTACATGCCTAGATTTGTATTTTATATCTAACTTTTTAGACTCTCCCTATGTTGCACTGTCATGTCTTCTTAGTTTATGACAGTAATCTCTGTGACTTCTTCTAATACTCTGGCATGTCCTTGCCTTTATTATATGTATTCAAGTATTTGCTAATGAGCTTGGTGGGCATGTGACAGCCAATCAAGGTCAACCCACTGGAGGCAAAAAGAATTTTCACGGTCTCTCCCCTGTCATTGTACAGTATTGTAAAGGTTGCAGTGTTTCAAGGTCTTGTTTTTATGAAATCAACCAAATTGATGACATCCTGTAGCAGCTTTTGCAGGTCTGGCTCCAGTTTCTTTGGTGTAATAACTCATCTGCGGACATTGCAGTGAACGAATTCCAGGTGTAGTGCTGGCTACGTAAACTTACCACCCAATCTCTCTCTTATGCCAGTCAAAGCAGCTCTTGCACTGGTATTTACACTTGCACAGCTCTTACAGAAAACATTTTCATTAAAGAAATAATTTACTGTTGAGACTACAGCTTCTGTGTCAAATCTTCCCTTCAGTGGCTTACAGAAGGTAGCTCTTCATTTATTTCACTATTGAAACAGAATTTGTCAAATACCTTAATCTGAGGCATTTTAGAAACATTTTTTCTTTCACCCATTCTCTCATGAATCCTCTTCCACTATGTAATTTGTGCTGATACTGTTCTTTTCAAACCTTCAGTAGTATTTGCTTTGTGTCTTTTAACAACGTTTGCTGACAAAGGAATGCATTTTAGTTTGCTGCTGTACTGCTTTCTGTGTGTTATCACAGCCATTTTTACCTTTTATGGCAGGAAGAATATGTGTTTCCCTGGTGCTGTGTGACATTTTGTCTTTTGTTGTGAAGCAAGAAACCTCAAAGGAGACTTCTTTACACATTTGTCATTAGGTTTGGTGAAATTTTGTAATGTACTGAATTGAATGTCACAAGGCTTGAAACGTTGCTGAAAAATTGTATAGGTTTGTCTTCATGCTCTAAATACTTAGATTTTCAATGTCTTGCTAATTCTGATGGTTTCATAGTGACATTAGCTAAATTTTCAAAGCATACTCAAAGTAAAATTTTCAAGTACTTCCTGTCCATGTGATCTGCATGGCCAACTATGTGCTTGAGCAGTCTGACTGTATGTTCTTGTGTGTATTTCTATAGATCGCAGGATGATACAAGCATAGAATGGTTTTGGATTGGAAGGAGCCTTACAGATCACCTAGTTCCAACCTCCCCACCATGGGCAGGGTTACCTGCCCAAGGAGTATGTGCTCAGCCTCACTCCCTTTCCTTGACTTCAAGGAAACAAAGCCATAGCATCCATGCGTCATGAGGATAATGGGTTCATCAACTTGTAGCAATATGGCCCATACACGACAGAATCTAATTAAGCAGAATAGCAATATATATAGCAAAATAGAGACTGCTCTAAACAAATATCATAAATACCACCTCTACTGGAGATGTTTCAACAGGATAGGTTAGACATTTAATGAAATGATGTAACTATGAAACAACGTCTGTTGGTAGTTATTAACATACTACAGTACTCTCCTAATGTTATACAATTAAAGAATCGGACACAGTTTGCAGTCAGCAAACTGCTAACAGAGATAATTCTAAATTTAGATTTGATTGGCTATTTGTAAATTGCAATTCATCCCGTATGCAACAAACTACAGAATCTACAATTGTTTCATACAGGCTCGTGACTACCAAAGGTTTTCATTTCACATCTACTGATTAGACAGTCATTACAGTGGACCTGCCAAACATCCCACAGGACCTGACGGTTAACCACATGGAACGGGAGAGTGAGTATTTTGTTACTGGGGACACAGCACACACACCAGAGGAGATTGAGGTAGCTCCCATGACCATTAAGGGAAAGATAACATGCCTCATGATGTTGGCACGCTGCGAACACCCACCCTTCTACCTGACAGAGGGGCAAATCCTTGCCCAGGCCATTCCCGTTCCAGCAGAGATAGTAGCAGATGGAAAATCACCAGAAGTCTACTAGGTGGGGGTGGTGGGAGAGGACAAAACTTCCATGGCATGCAATCTAACAAATGGATTAGAGTACCTCCATGTGGAAGGAGTTTTGGATACAGGCATGCACGTGACCGTTTTGCCAGAGAGCAAGTGGCCATCACACTGGGAATTGCAACCTGTGGCAGGCAAACTTCAGGGCATAGGAGGAATCACATTGGCAAAAATTTCAAAAAACATCGTGCAAACTGAGGGACCTAACGGAAAATTGGCAAGTGTCTGTCCATTCGTTGCAAACTATAAAGCCCCCTTGTGGAGGAGAGGCACCATGTCCCAATGGGGAGTCCAATTGGTCATTCCTAAGACACGCCAGGATTTTTAGAAATAGCCGCTATGACGTGCCCTACCCAAAAGTTAACGTGGTTAAATAACACCCCAAAATGGGTAGCACAGTGGCCATTGAGCAAAGAAAAGCTCGAGGCGCTTGAGGAGCTTGTAGAGGAACAGGTGGCTCAAGGCCACCTAGAGGAAACAACAAGCCCTTGGAATTTCCCAGTATTTGTAATAAAGAAACCAGGAAAGGACAAGTGGAGGTTGCTCCATGATCTCAGGGAAATAAACAAAATTATAGAGGACATGGGACCACTCCAACCAGGGATGCCTTCTCCAACAATGCTCCCTCAAGACTGGCAATTGGCTGTTTTAGATATCAAAGATTTTCTACACCCAGAAGATGCCCCAAGGTTCACATTCTCAGCTCCCACCATCAATCGCCAAGCCCCAATGAAGAGATATCACTGGAGAGTTCTGCCCCAGAGTTTGAAATCCTCTCCTTTCATATGCCAACAGTACGTAGCATCATTACTGTCACCTGTACGTGCTGAGAGACAGGACACCATCATTCTTCACTACATGGATGATGTGCTGGTGTGTGCCCCCAATGACTCTATACTCCAACACACGCTTGACCGAGTGGTTAAGGTTTTGACCTCTGCTGGATTTCAATTACAGGAAGACAAAGTTCAAAGGATGTCACCTTGGAAGTACCTAGGTTTGCAAATTTCTGCAAGGACTGGTGTTCCTCAGAAATTGGAAATTGAGTGCAATCCTAAAAACCTAGCAGATCTCCACTCCCTGTGTGGGTCTTTGAATTGGGTGAGACCCTGGCTAGGCCTCACAAATGAGGATCTAGACCCTCTTTTCAATTTATTGAAGGGGAGAGGGAGCTGGTCTCCCCCAGGGAACTGACCCCAGAGGCAAAGACAGCAATCGAAAAGGTACAGAAAGCCTTGTCAGAGAGACAAGCTCACAGGTATGAACCAAGTGCACCTTTCCATTTCATTGTGCTAGGAAAGCTGCCACACTTGCATGGTTTGATTTACCAATGGATCGAGGGGCAGAGAGATTCACTCTTAATCATAGAGTGGGTCTTCCTCTCTCACCAAAGATCCAAGACCATCACTGAGCCACAAGAGTTGATAGCTCAATTGATTCGGAAGGCCAGAATGAGATTGTGTGAACTGGCTGGTTGTGACTTTGCATGTATTCACCTCCCAATCAAACTCTCAGAGGAGGGAAAGAACTCTCCAAAGAAACTGACCAAAGAGGTGTTTGAGCATTTGCTCCAGAGCAATGCCAGTCTCCAATTATCTCTGGACAGCTACAGGGGACAAATATCAGTCCATGCCCTATCTCACAAGTTGTTCAATGAGGAATTCCACCTCATTCCTCGTGAGAAAAGGAGTCGGAGACCACTCAAGGCTCTCACAGTGTTCACAGACATATCTGGGGCTTCCCACAAGTCGGTGATGACTTGGAGAAATCCTCAGACTCATCATTGGGAAGCTGATGTTGAGTTTGTGGAGGGATTCCCCCCAGGTGGCTGAACTGGCTGCAGTGGTAAGAGCTTTTGAGAAGTTCTCAGAGCCAATTAACGTGGTGACCAATTCTGCATATGCGGCTGGGGTGGTGTCCAGAGCGGAGCAGGCTGTGCTCAAAGAAATAAGAATGAGCATCTCTTCAGACTGCTTTCAAAGCTGATTTATTTGGTTTCTCATCGAGAACATCTATTCTTTATGAGCATGTAAGGTCACACATTGATTTTCCAGGTGAAATTGCAGAGGGGAATTGTCAGGCAGTCTCCCTTGCTGCACCAGTTGAAAAAACACGTCTCCCTAATGTCTTCCAACAGGCAAAGCGGAGTCACCAACAATATCATCAAAATGTGCCAGGTCTGATCTGTCAGTTCCAGCTAACACAGAGTCAGGCTCAAGCTATCGTGGCCACCTGTCCCAATTGCCAGCTCCAGGCCATGCCATCAATGGGTATGGGGGTTAATCCCCGAGGCCTTGGCTGTTGTGAGGTGTGGCAGACAGACATCACACACATTCCTAGTTTTGGTCACCTCAAATATGTTCATGTAAGCATTGACACACATTCAGGTGCAGTGTATGCCTCTGCCCACGCAGGAGAAAAGGCTTTGCATGCCAAACAACACCTAGTGCAAGCTTTTTCAGTGTTGAGGATCCTAAAAGAAATTAAAACTGACAATGGCCCAGCGTACGTATCCAAGGAGTTCCTAGAATTTGTCCAGCAGTGGGGAGTGGAACACAAAGCTGGTATCCCCCACTCCCCCACAGGCCAAGCTGTGGTTGAGCGTGCACATCAGACACTCAAACGGGTCTTGGCTAAACAGAGCAGCACAACTGTGTGGATGTCTCCACAGCAGAAGCTCTGCAAAGCCATGTTTACCATCAATTTTCTGAACTGTTCATTTGAAAACATGAGCCCACCTGTGGTATGTCATTTTAATAGTGGTAATCAGTTCAAACTGTCTCAACGTCCACTGATCTTGATTAGGGATCCAGAAACTTGGGAAACCAAGGGTCCCTATGAGCTTGTGACCTGCAGTCATGGCTATGCTTGCGTAGCTACTCCCTCAGGCCCTCGGTGGATTCCCCAGAAGTGGGTGAAACCTTTTGTCCCCAAAAATCCAGCTCCAGCAGGAGGGGATGAGAGGCAAGTAGCCACTGCCTCCAAGAGAAGACGCTGTCGGATGGAGGAAAAAGCATCTTCCTACGTGTGGACTCCTTCCGGCAGTGACAGAAACTTTTAACATGTTTTAAAACTGTTTGTTTTTCCTTTTAGAAAAAACCTACCTCCCACTCAACCCTGTGATGAACCCCATCCAAGTTGTCATCTTGTTAATGCTGAACAGTCTGGCAGCTGCATGGATCGTCCCTCAGCCATGTCAAAATGTCTGGGTGACCTTGGCACAAACACTTCAGCAGGAAAACATATGTTTGTCTACTACTTCAGCAAAGAATCCTTCAGCAAAAATTCCTACCTGTCTGGTAGGAATTCCATTGCAGGCTGGAGAGTTTCCAGCGGGATTGGACACACATAGGTCCAACGAAATTCCAAAGTCACCTCCCCTCCTACCATACAAAAATATTCTGCAAGAAGTCGTGGTAACCGCGAACCCCTTAGCAGAGTGGTTGCCAGGCTTGCCCAAGATGGCTCAGGAACCCCAAGAGTTAGAGCTATTGGGTTCCTCCCCTGCATCATACTGCATTCATTTTTCTGTCAATCCAAGAACTCCTAGCACTGATGAGTACCACAATGTAAAACAATATCGTGAGGAGTTTACTGCAAAAAGGTGGTGTCATAACCTAAGCCAGATTACAGCAGACAACCCATCTCACTCAAGCCCCAAAAGCCTCCCTAAGGGATTGTTCTTGATTTGTGGGGATTGAGCAGGAATTCCGTCTCGGCTTTTAGGAGGGCCATGTACCATAGGGCGGTTGTCCATATTGACACACAACCAAACTCTAATTGGACAATGGACTCACAATAACAAATCGGCAAACAAAATTCAAAAGAGAAGTGCTGACAAATTGGACCCAAATTGTAATTCAGACATTTTTCATTGGGCAAAGTCAAAAAGAGTTGCTGTGTCCCGGTTTCTTCCGTGGGTCGCAGCAGCCAAAGCTCTAGGTGAATTGGGCCATCTAGAGCGCTGTGTAGTCAAACAGGCAAATCTGACATCAACCACCATCAGCTCCCTCCTAGAGGATGAGGAAATTACCAGACAGGCCACGCTGCAAAACTGTGCAGTGATCGACTTTCTCTTGTTACTTCATGGACATGAATGCCAGGAATTTGAAGGACTCTGCTGCATGAACCTGACATCCAAAGCACCAAACGTCCACGCTGCCCTTCGGAGCATGAACAACTTGATGGGAGAAGTGAAGCAAGAATCTGAGGACTGGCTCAAAGAACTGTTCAAGGGCTGGGGATTCACAGGGTGGTAGATTTCTGTAGTCAAAACAATTTCGTTATTTCTTGTTATCCTTTTCCTTGTAACCATAGCGTTCAGAATCCTACGCCGTTTAGTTTTCAAAGCTATCAATGGTCTCATACCTTCTACCTCAAAAGTCAACCATGTAGAGTTGGCAAATCTAAAGCAAACTGACTTCCCCACCAATTGTAAGTGGTGGGAAAGAGAAAATCCACACTCCATGTAACCCGGTGTTTTTCCTTTAACTTTCTTCGACAAAAAAGGGTGAGATGTTGTAACCCTCAGGGAATGGTCTTTCCCTCGGAACCCCCCAGAGCCGGTAACAATGTAGTTTAACCCTACCTTCCCCTTATCTCTGACCTATGGCCCTGTGCCAGGTATCCCATCCCAGACAGAGACTAGATTAAAACCCCTGCTCTTCCATGTTCTCCCTCTTTGTCCCGGTACTCCTTCAAGAATAAAGCCTTGGAATATTCCCTTGAGTTAAGAGCCTCTTTTGGATCTCTTTTCCCTATCCTTGAAGCCTACCCTACCCGAAGCTCCCCAGAATCTGCTAGAGGGGCAGGAAAGGGGGGTAGTACTTCAGTTTCATGCAACTTTATAATTATCCTGGTAACCCACACCAGGGAATGACCTTTGTTTCCATGGCTAAGAGACTCAAGGTGACTCATATGCTTCTACTCACTGCAGACCTCAAAAGCCAGGCGAAGCCTACCCTGTCTGGCAATGGGCTGACAATCTGAGTGACACTGCTGCCATTCCAGCTGCTGGATTTGATTCTGCTGCTGTGTTGCTCTGTTTTTCTAAAGTTCTTTTCAGCTTTCTGATATTTACTTTTTGTGGTGGAGTTTCTCATGCACTTTTCATGTAAATAATGATTGTTTTTATTCCTTTCGGGAGGAGGAGAGAATTGATGGACTGTTGGTTTGACCAGTGGTGTTGGAGAGGACAATTTTATCCTCCAATCCATGGTCACTGTTGGAATTCTATAAATGTTGATGTCTGTAAATAAACTGACCCCTTTTTTGCCTTGGGCATCTCAGTACGCGAGTGTAGTTCATTCGTGTCATATTGTGACATTGCTGTATATGCAATTATGCTCATGCTCAGGAATTATCTTGAAGGTACTGGACCAGTCTTTTTCTCCAGGAAGGGTCAAAGGAAGCTGCTGATGGGTAGATAATTCCTTCACCCTGCAGAAAATGACCGCCCAGTTCCTGGGATCCTATTGTGCTGTGCACTTCAGTGGAACAACAGGAAGTGACACATTTTGATCTGAAAAGGGTCAGTTTAAGGTTCTATGTAGTGATCTCATGCCTGTCACTGTCACCAGATCACATTCTGGTCGCCAACACCTGAGAAGAAGGTGCTCCATTGCATTTTGCAGCCTTACTCCCTCGATGCTGATTGTCAGACACTCAGACTGAGTCCATGGTGCAGATAGAGACAAAGGTCTCTCAGGCCATCTTCCAGAATGCCTACCCATGAGTCAAAATCAACATCAGAGATCAGATGGGGGCTAGCTGAATCTGAACACTCCATCCTCAAGGAGTCAACTAACAAAGTACATATTTATCCCCATAAACAGTTTACAGAAAGGCTGCCATAAAAGCCTAGTAGTCAACTATTTCAAAAGCTGCTCAACATCCTGTAAGCCCACAGGGAGAATTATGGTCGAAGCATAGTTTACAATGGCCATGCAAAGGAGCAGCAGGAGGAGCTGTTCCATAGGGAAAGGAGATCCAAAAAGTCAGCATCACCACAAGGCAGGCAAGGACAGGACTGTCAGGCATGCAGCTTAGAAGTAGCTCCTGAAAGGAGAGGGGGCTGAGCCCTACTGAGGCTTCTCACAGCAATTTGTTTTAAGGTCAGTCAGCTGTGTTGTGGAAGTTGGCTCTGAAACTCAGCAGCCAAAACCCCAAAAGCAGTGCAGAGCCCCTACCATATTCACCACAGCAGTACCTGGGAACTTTATCAATAAGTCCATCCCAGTACCACATGGGTCCGGTGGCAAAATGAATTCTATCAGCCATATTCAACACAAGTAAATTCTAAGGGCTTGACAAAGAAATTAGAATTAACTACCACAGTAGATGAGTAGTTAAGTACATAAAGTAATTCAGTAAATGTCTAGAGAATAAGTATACAGTGTACAGCACTCTAATCTGGTTTACCAGGAGCACAGCCAGTAGATTAAGGAAAGTGATTTTCTTCCTCCACGCTTTAAAAGGTGGTATCTGGAATATTGTATCCAGTACCTGGGGAGGAATTTTATTTTTCTGGTGACTGGACACTACTAAATTTACACAAAGCACCAGGTTTAGGTTTTGGAAGAGAGATTCAGAATTCAAAATAATTTTGGCAAGCTGGAGATGCAGTCTGATAAAATATGGACAAATGCCTACAGATATGAATAAACAAATGCATATATAAATTTGTGAATACAGCTGTAATAAAAATAAATGCCATGCTGGGAAATGGAACCAAAAGTTTTTGTTTGTTGTATAAATTAAGGCATTGTACTCTTGTAGTACAATGTAGTACAACTTTATTAAAGTTGTGTTGCAGAACTATAAAAATTGGAAGCAATAGCCTTTTTTAGTTTAAAAAGAAGAAATATGCAAAGGGGCTAACAAACATACCAAAATAATTCTGAAGATACAGGAATAAAATTTTCTTAAAGTGCAATATGTAGAGGGCAAGGAGTGGCTGGTTTCATAATTACAAAGCCAGATCTTTTTTACAATTAATGTTATAACTCAGAGGAAAAAATCATGTAGATTTTCGTTGCAAACTTTTTAAAAGGGTTTGAACAAAAAGCTGCAGTGTCACAGGGAAAGCTGATCCTGCCTTGGAGAAGTGAATGAAAGCAAAGCTTATTTATCTAACTATATGGAAATCTACTAAAAATACATTTGTTTCCATTTCATCAGTCTGGGACAAAATGTTTCTCAGATAATTTGGCTGTTTGTTGAACCGAAGTGTTTGGTACTTAATAATACCTCACAGTCACACAGGCAATTATTTAGTTCCATTCAAAATATGCCACATTGCTAGGCAAATGCAAACTTCACTTGACAGATGCACTGGCAAGTTACTGGATGACTCAAAACCACATATTACAACAGAATCAAAGATACAAATGGAACTTGAAATCTCCAGAATCCCGCGTTTAAGCCTTAACTTCTGAAACACAGTGCAATACCTGGAGATACTGAGGAGGATGAAAAGGGTAAGAAGAGGAGACATAAAATAAAATTGTGGTGGAGATACAGAAGAAAGAACATGAGGGTTCTCTCAGGAGACATGAGGTAACTTTAACTTTTTTTTAATATGTCAGCCTTCGATTTCACAAGCATTACTCTGTGCTATTGCAAAGCATATGAAGAGCTTTAATATCTAAGTTGGATTTAAACCACAAATGGAGACAGCAGATATAGGGGCTGAACCGAAGAGAATCTGATGACACTTCACTGCCTGGTCCACAGATGTAACTAATGGTAGATATTATGGATGTACTTCTAACAAAAAATATTTTAAAAAAATGCTTTGCTGATACCTTCTAAAGTATTTTGAATGACCATGAAGTTAATATGGTTTCGAATCTAGCTGTAAATGCTACGCTTCCATATATTTTCTTGTTGCAGCATTACAGTTAAAACACATTTTAAGACATAAATCTGAGTTGTGGTCAAGTGGCTATTGCATTGTAATATTCATCATTCAAGTGATTCTGCACCAGAAAAACATAATCTACATGTGAAATGTAAATGATCTTGCTTGATAGGCCCATAATCTCTGAAATTCAAGGTCATTTTCACCTCACACATTGGCACACATAATTTAGGTTATAAGGCTTTGTTCTATTTTGCAGTCACCAAGCATAGCAATTAGCCTGAGTTTTCTGTAAGTAGGTACAACTCCAGATCTCACACCCGGTAGGTCTTTCAGCTGAATTATATCTGTAGGACTAATACAGTAAAGCACAGGACATAGCTTTTATATTATGAAATTCACTGCTTTTGATTATGTTACATATGAAAGGGTATTTTTGGTACAGTAATTTTTCAGAAGCAGAATGGAGTTTTACAGGAAATATACCTTTAAATCATCCTGTAAGCAGTTGTAAAAAACAAAGCAGATAGCAAGCACTTTAAAGAGCTATGGAAAATGGTTTTCTAGGATGAATTTTGGAAGGTGGTGCATTGTGAAGAAGCAAGAACAGAGTTGATACACACTCAATTCTAAGAGAAGCCCTCTGGCAGTCTGCTGGACTCAGGTATTTCATTTGCCTTAGCATGCCTCTTCAGTAGAAGGCTGTGAGGCTTCTTATTCAGGGATTATGCTTGTATTCTTTTTTGCTCTCCTTAAATAAATGCTTCAGAGGCTAGGACTTGCTTTTCTGAATGGAAAACTATGCCTCATGGGTGTTTTGGAATGGATTCACAGTGAATATCTGAATGTGTAAAAAGATATACAACCACAAAAATATTTTTTTAAATCAGTCTTTACCCTGTTGCAGAGAAAAAAAATCAAGTTCTCACTAGTACAGTAACTACAAAAGAACTACAAAATCTTTAACAATAGCCTCAAGTGATATTCTAATTATGCTCTATTTATTCTTAGAGGTCGTGCCCAATGAAGCAGCAAAAGAGATATTAAAGTAACACAGAAAATAATAGAAGACATTCATGTAGGATAGGATTATGGCCAGGGAAACTCATGTACATTCATGTAGGGCAGGGAAAAATAAGTTGATTTTAGTTTCAACTTTACTGCTTTCTGTAATTTTTATTTTCTCTGGTTCTCCTGTCTTTCTTGCCTAATCTTCTCTGCCCTCCTACACTTCATTCTCAGACTTTCCTTTCCTAGTACCTGAAACCAACCCCTGTCATCAAGGATGTCCTGTCTTTCCTGTCATCAAGGATACCCTTCCTGTCTACTTCCCAGTTCACATATCTTGTGTCCATTCTATCCACTTGCATCCCAGGTTTGAGTACAGTCTTCCTTAGGGATGGACTGATGAGTACACAGTTTGAAGGACTCACACTGGTCAGGCTATTCCTCATTTTTTCCCCCTTGTCTTTAACAAATTCATCCAGGTAACTGAATTGCCACACACTGAACTAATCCGTGGTTACAAACTTTGGTCTCTCCCCTTCTTCCTGCCCCCTCTGAACCTAAAGTCTGTTAACTGGTGGTTGTGGTTAGAAGTATCAATGACTTTTCTGTCCTTTTTTTTTTTTCCCTGAATAAAGATGCCCCAGAAACCTGGAAGGACAGGTTGCCCAGGGAAGTGGTGGATGCCCCCTCACTGGAAGTGAGGCCTGGATAGAGATTAAGCAACCTGACCATGGTGAGACAGTTGAACTGGATGATTTTTAAAAGGTCCCTTCCAACCAAGGCAAGTCTTTGGGTTTGTGTACTGATAGATTGATGCTAGATGAGAGAGCAAGTTTTTGGTGGATAAAAGGGTGAAAAGTTGCCATCTCCTTATGTGACTGAGAGTGTCTGAGAGTACTTTTGCCCCAGAAAGGATCCCTCTCTGTCACCTGCAGGGCAGTTAAAACACTCTGCTAGATCCCTGACTGACAGCTCCAATTGTGGGCTGTTTAAATTGAATTTATCCTGTCATCAATTGTCCAGTCTACAATGGAATATTATGGCTCTCAGGCTGTCCTGCCTCCAGTTTTCTGAAGTTCTTTAGTGAAGGAACAAGCGCTACAGTGTTCTGATGCTTTCAGACCAAATTTGTGCTTTTGATGGTTACCAAAATTATTACTAACCTTTAGCAGACAGTCTTTCATATAAAGGAGATTTTCTTTCATGTTGTTTTAATCCACAAGTCACACTGCTCAGTGGCAGTATCACTAGGGACCATTTGAGGTAGAAGAGCTTGAGTTAAACAAGTTTTTGGTTTTTTTTTTAAACCTAAGTGCAGTCTTTTTGTAAGTGATAGCCTTTTCACAAGAGTTTTTAAGATGGCCAGTGACATTAACATTGCTTCATCATGCTTTTCTAATGCTCTTTTTAAAAGAGCAATCTTTTCTGCAGTCTGTGATACACATATATATTTTGGAAAATTGAAGATGGAATATCAGTCCATGAAGCAAAACTTCCCTCTACCAAATTGTTGCAGTGGAATTTACTATTCACATGATGTAGAAGATCGAAGTGCCAATTCAATTTCACTTCAGGACAGATACTAGGAAAATAATTTGCTGAAATCTTCTTTTGATTCCAAGCCTTTTGAAATACTAGCCATTTAAAATTACCAAAAGAAATACTTGCGACAACATCTGTCAAATGCACGTCAACACACTTAATACATTCATACTTCTTTGAATCATATGCTTATTTAATTCTAAGAGGTATCTAAAAGATAATTGCTGTTAAACATTTTTATGTGTAACAGCTGGAAGGCACGTTAAACATTATTTTTTTTCAATGTGCTGAGTGGTGTTAGATTTGGAAGAAGCTAATGTGCTGTATAGAGAAGAGAAAGTGTCTGTCACAGAGAAAAAAGCCAGAGGTTCTCTTACTAATTTGTGGACTCAAGGGAGCAGAGCTGTCATATGTGCCTTGAAGATAAGAAGGGAATGAGTCGATAAGGATTACTTGTGACGTCTTCTCCCTCCCTGCCCTCCCTCCCTCCCCCAAGCCCCTCTTCCTGCTTCTGTAATTAGAAAAAATTTACAGGGAAACTTTTTGTCTTTGCTTTCTGTAGGTGATAAAAGCGTCTTCAAAGAAACCTACATGCTAGCAGGAAAAACAACAGCCTCATTTTCATGCATTCATGAATACTTCACACACTCAGCTCTCAAGATGCCCAAAGCTCTACAGGTTGTATATTCAAAACCCCATCAGAGTATTTAGAATGCCATCATGCAATCCCCTCCAAGGCAGAGCTTTTTCAAGGCTTAAACATATACACAGACTGTCACTTTCAGACAGAAGGTGCCACTGTCCTGTGACACATAATCTGAAAGAAATTTTCATATCCAGTTGGTGACATGGAAAATGTAAGATATGCTTCACTGCCTTGTTGCTACCAGATGCAAACAGGCTCTGTCCTTACCCTGACAGATGCAAGAAACTCTGCTTGAAAACGTACATAACTACAGTGTCTGACTTACTTTGCAACAGCTAATAACCACAGACAAACAGATTTTTCTGAAGTGTAGATCATATCATTTCAGATAAAATATGTCTCATACCTGGATATCTCAGACCACAGTCACAGAGGCAGCATCTACATGAAATAAATCCACAATCTTTCCGAAGACATACACAAATTTTGGAACAAATATAAGTTTTAACAACTTAATTCTCTCTATAACAGCTCAACTTTCCTACTGAATTACTTAACAAACTCAAAACCCAATGTCCACTACAGCAGAATGCTTCGCAGGAGCAAACTTTTCCAGCAGTATCCAGAATCCAACAATAATGTCTATTAGATCCAACATATAATGTTACTATGGTATGTAATGCCTTCAGAGAAGAAATATCACCACCACGCTAGATCCTGCAAGGCAGCCTTCTCAGCATCACAGCACCATTGGAACATGTACTAATTCAAAGAGCCATGCTCTTCATTGAGAAAGAGAGGTGTTTCTCAGGTTTCCTTTCCTGAAACATGCCATGCACTCCTGAAATGAAGTTATGATCCATCTACTTTTCAGGATGTGTCCTGATTAGTTTACAAGGTCTGGTAAAAATAATCCGTGTTAAAATTTAATTTAATCAAGAGGAGATGAGAGTACCTGTTTAAAAGATCCTGGTATATGATACCACATTAATGCCAATCATATAATTCCAGCATATTGACCAAAGGCTTTTTTTGCCTTCTCAAGTATAATTTTAAAAGTGAATACTTCAGCCAAGGTTTTAATACTTGCTTTAATTTTAGTTCCATTGTGTTCAAAGTTACCATAACCATTTTATAATCAAAAAAGGCCATAAATTCCTTGTCCAGGTAAATTTTAAAACTTAGATAGTATTCATAAAGAAAAAAGAAGTAAAATTTACTTCGTTACATAAATCTTGGGATCTGTTAGATGCTGTAATTATGAAAGTGGAAGAGTTCAGATACAGATACAGTTAAGACAGATAAATCGGATATTGTAACGAACAAATTTATCCAGATAGTTTACAAATAGTAATATAGTTGATAGTTCACTGTAAGATCTTAGTTGTGGCTAACAAAAGAGCTGGGTTTTGTTACTTTTGTTAAGTCAAATCTCAATCAATTTACGTGAGAAGTATTTGGAAAGTGGATTCTGATGTTAAGGTGAGGGGAAGTGACATACTGCAAGGCAAGAAAGGTCAGTAGGGACCTTTTTGTCAGTATACAAGGACTTTTTTTACTGTATTTAGAGCTATTTGGTAAATGTAGAAATATATAGCTACCAGTAACCTGAATGCTAAAAAGAACTGGGAGTAAGTAACTGGTTTCAGTCATATAAAAAATCCGTTGTGATAGAAGAGTATTATGCAAGCACTGTAGAAACAGGGAAAAAAAATCAGGTTGATAGGAGCTCTGAACAACTGAGCAGATAGCAAATTATCTTCAGACTAGTGAACTAAGATACCATATTCCCCTCAGAGACTTGCAACCTGGGGAGGCAAACAGTCCCGTTCTGGTATTCTGCTTGTTTCAAGCACTTTGGAAGCTGACACCAAGCTGGTCCCCATTACCTCTCTCAGCTCGCAGCTGCCACTTGAGAAGGTCTCAAATCCCAGTGTCTCACTCTCCTACTCAGTTTTTAATGCCTCAGAGAAGTAAACCAGGTTCACAGTCCTCGAAGCATTGAAACCTCCCTCCCAAATCTTCCCAATATGCCTCCTTAAATAAGCAAACACACGCAGGCTGGCCATCTCCTGAGAAACAAATGAACAACTGTAAAAAGAATCAGTAATTAATGATTTTTTTTTTTCTATGCCTCTTAATGGGAAAGAGAAGAGTCAGATGTGTTCACGCCTTGACTGGACACTAGGGTGCAGATGAGAGAGGGAGAGAGCAAGAAGCAAGTCAGCACCCTGGCCTTTCCTCGTGGGAGGAGGAGCACCGGGATCCCTAGCCCACACTATCTGGCAATAGGCAGAAGCCTGCGGGCCCCAAGGCAGCGGCAGGTTGAAACAGGCTAGTGGCAGGGCGAATATCAGACCAAAACAGGCTTGTTGGGTGGGCAGGATAGGGAGGCTGCTGGAGAGAAAAGAAACAGCAAATAGCTGAGAAGAGGCTGAGGGAAGTAGAGAATCACATACTCCTGTTCAAAAAGATTTCGGTGGAGCTCCAAGAGACAGAAAGGCAGGTGGGTCACAGAGACACAGAAGGGGAAAAAAATACTCTTTTATGAGAAGTAGAGGTGTTAAGAAGGTGGGTGGCAAGTTGCAGAAACACCATTTCCCTCCCTCCCATTTTCTTTAAGGGTGTTTGTCTCTGAGCTTTTCCTCTCACTTCTCCTCCCCACAGAAACAGTCAAGCTGGGAAGAAGAGATTGTCTCCGAACACAGCGGAGTGTGTGGGCACAGAAGACTGATAGCAACCAAGTAAACAGAGTTCACATCTGTGGTAGCTGCAGGAGCACAGCCTGCTCGGTGACAAGCATGAGCACTCTTCCACAGGTAAGGAAATGGGTCTTGCAATCTGCTCAGAGACCTTCCTTGCACACCTTTCTTTTCCTTGCCCTTTCATAGCTACACTGCTCATTGCCTGGGGGGACCAGGGTAGTTAAGTTTTTGACAGCTTGTATCCAGCTTGTCCAGGTCTCAGAGTTAATGATTTGGGATATGGTGTGACGATTTAGGGGTTCTTGCCCTTCCTGTCAGTCACCCTAAAGGCCATTCTGAGAACTGTTTGAAGCACCGACCAACAATTAGTAATAGTAAAACTATTAGTAGTAGTAATAATGATAGCAACAACAATCATAATAATAATAATGACATCTTTTATTCTATCTCCATGTTTTCAGCAAGGTAGTATAAGAAAGTACTTACACAGGATTGTGCAGTTTCCCCCCTACAACTAGTTGTGGATAAGCAAGGCATGGTTCTTGGAATGTGAGAATGACATGGTGAGCCTAATTGCTTCCCCTGTAGTGTGGTGTCCTTTTTCTGCTTTGATGTCTTATATAAATAGCTGGCAAAGTCTTAATTGCATATTTACAGACAAATTGCACTGAACTGAACTGTTAGCTCAAGGTTGCTAAAAAGTACAAAACATTCAAGGGCAACAGAGATAAGTAGTGTTCTGTGTTACTAAATAATACAAACACTGAAATGTGTGTGTTCTTGCACTGAGATCTGTTCAGTGTGACAGTGGCTGTAATGCAAACAGTCACTTATCTTTATCTTGTCTGCATTTTATAGTTGAAGAATTTGCAGAAATGTTTGGTTTTTGTATTCATTCCCAAATTTCTGTGTGATGAAGATCAAACCATAATCAGAATTTTAGTTGTTGGCCATGGTTTTGCTTTACAATTTTAGTACTCCAGAATAAAATTCAGCAACCTTTCTGTTTCATATTTCATGTGAGCAGGTACTCTATTTCAAACACAGGGAAAAATGTTTCTCAAATGGCATTTAATGGGGTCAATTTATGTGCTTAAATAATTTGCTGACAAAAGATAAATTTAAGAAAATGAAGGGTTTTGTGATAGTGGGGCATTAGTCTGAAAATATGCCATCCATGTGAGTAATGTGATAAACACGGTTTGGGTGACAGCCAAAGTCAGTAATTCATGAATAATCTACTGGCTGAAAAATAATAGCTCTAAATTATCTGGTAAATAGTTATGAAAAATAACTTCAGTTCTCTTTTCTTTGATCTCTTTATTTTGATTTACTTTATTTTCATGAAAACTAGATGCTTCTTTTTCTGTAATAGCACTAAACCCTGTGAAAATGCAAGGTGAGGAAGAATTAGGCAGAGTAATTTCAACCTCCCTTCAGAACTCAGGAATGGCTCACAAACAGAAAGAAGGAGATGCTGAAGGAAAATCAAATTCTTTGGCTGATTTAGTTGTATCAAACAGTTCTTGCTTTAGTGATAACAGCACTTGTCATGATTCTGCTATCTTAAGTCATGCTTGCATTTGAATCAGATGATACATATAGTACATTAATTTAAAGTTATAAATTTTTATAACTTACAACTATTAGAATTCAACTTTTAATGATTTTACAGTCATTTGTTCTCACCTAGCTATAGTGAAGCCATTTAAATTTGAGCATTTGCACATGCCTAAAAACATGAAAAAACTGAAATTGTGCTGGAAATTGCATTAATCTTTGTGCTAATACTGATTATTCTTCTCACCCATAAGTGAGGCCTCTAAGGAAAAACCATGTCAGAGGTTGAAGTCTTTTTATCCTTTTCCACTGTATTGTTCAAACCATTCACTTGAATCTTTATATGGACCGTGCTGGATGAAGAAACCAGGTCTCAAAACATGCCACAGTAAAGTGTTGCTGCTTCCTCTAAGCTATGTAACATTGGCACATCCCGTGTCCTGGCAGTGTTGGTATGCCACCTCTGGGTCCATCTAGTCAAATCCACACTTCAGCCTTGGCCAAGAATCACTGTATTTTAGTGCCTCTGAACTGCTTAATCCATTGTGGCATAAAAGTGAAGTTCATTCTAGATCAGGAGTCTGACAGGGATTTTGCCCAGGTCAGTATCTGTGTAAGAGTACTGAAAAAGCAGGTATTTGTCTGTCTAGATTTGTTTAAGCTGTTGTCAGGAAAAGACATAAAAGAGAAATAAATATGACTGCCCTCCTCTTTTTTCTCTGTTTATGTAGGTCCACAATTTCTCTCAAATCCCACCCCAGTTACAGAGGCAAGACTAGAAAGGCATTTATTATGGAAGGTGAAGTATTTTAAGAACAATTTTTATGCTTATGGTTCACCTAACACAGACCGTGGTCCAATCTCTACATAGAGGTCCACAACCAATTTCCACTCTCTTGTCATTTCTTTTGTGCTGTGTTATTATTTTGGGCATGCTGCTCTCAGCCAGGTACTTCTCAAGTTGTTTCACAATGGAGACTTGAGAGTGGCAGTGCTGTTTCTCCTGGAGATTTTTAAAAATCCATTATTTGATGCCTTTTTGCATTTCAAAATAAACATCATGCATAGGCCTGAAATAGGCCAACTGTTAACCAAAAATTCATAAGAAATTGCACTGACAGTCTTGAAATACCAGTTTCTTGTTAGCGTCTCCACAGTCATGCCATTTATTACTCAAAAGAGAAAAACAGATGTCTTCTGATAACATGAAACCAAATAATTGCAAAATTTTTAATATTTCATGGTAGGAATAGCCAGATTTTCCATGTGAAAACAAGAAGTTTATTGCAACAGAGAAGTCAGGAGAAATGTGAATGTAAGTCATTCACTCTTTCCTAAATGGTTAGAGATGAAGGCTTGCATGCCGAAGAATAGCTTTTCTATTTCCTTTATCAGCTAAGCTGATTTTCTTTCACTCACTTCCCTGCCATACTGTTGTGACACTTACTCTCTTACTCCAGGAGTAAACAAGTGTTTTGCTACGGGGACTTATGAAAGGAATTTGGATTTCTTCCTTTGTAGTTTGCACACTGCACTTTGCCAGTATGATCATGTTCTGTATCTAGCAACTTCAAATGTCACTTGTACATACTTGCTCTCCATTTGGTTATTCTGTATCATGCCTGAAGAAGTTAGGAGAATAGGATTTTAAGGGAGAAAAGCATTGTTAGGAATTTCCAGGAGTCAAGTAAGCCTTTCAGAGGCTTTTATTCAAGATAGAATAAAGTGCATGTTTGAAAGATTATAAAATTATGAGATCTGTTTTTCTATTGCTTATTTTTTTCTCCTCTATTAATTTTTTTTGTTGTGCAGAATTGTACATAGTATATTAATCCAGGTCATTAACAGCAGACTTGTTAATTTCCTTTACATTCCCTTAGGTGAAGGGGCATATACTATGAAATACTTAATTCCTGTAAGATTTTTGCTCATTTCTAGTGATTTTTGTCAAGATCCATATTTCCTGTTTTTGTGGCAGAGAACATAGATCCTGAGTGTGATGACAAATGCAGTTTAGCTGCTGCATGTAACGGAGCAGCAAAGGCAGAAGAAGAGATGACAGTCTGGAACCCGAGAGTCATGACAAGGCAGGCAAGAAGCAATGACTTAAAAAGCAAAGGGTGCATCCCCAGCATGGGCATGAGGGGTGTAAGGTAGGCCTGGTTACAGTGCCCAGGGTCAACCAAGAGTGTAGATTTCCAGGCAAGTAAGTCCCTTGGGAGGAGGCAGGTGCAAGGGCAGACCTGCAGAATCAAGTCTGCAGGTGATGGTCAGGATCCAGATCGATGGGACGCCTGTCCAGACAAAGGCATGGCTGCCATTGCAGCAGAGCTCAGGTGGAGGCCACACAGGAGAGCTGTAAATGGCCAAGTGAAGAAGTGGGCTGCTTCTTACCTTTCCTCAAAGAGATCCAAGGCCTGACAAGGTTTCTCAAATAGATTTCCTTTATCAAAGAACCAGGATAGAACAGGGAGCTAAAGTTGACCCTGTGGGGACAGTACAGGCCAGTTCCTGACAGGGACATGTAGGACTCTCCCAGTAGCATTTCTGTCAGCTTTCACAGCTGTGAGAGTTTCTCCTTGTTTGCTACAGCTGAGTTTTCCATTATCTTCTGGGGATTTTCCTCCTTCAGCCTCCATTTTCTCACTGTATACTCTTATTCAGACATTCCACTTTTCTTTTTTTTTTCAATTCTCTCCCTTTCCTTGTATACTACCAGCATGCATTCCCGTTCTTTCGTAAACTGCTGTTCTCCAGTCTTATGTACACCAAAGAATGGAGAAGGAGAGAAAATGTCATCTTATCTAACTATATCCAGATAAATGTTCGGGGTGTATCCTGTGATAGTTATCTAGCTTCCTTTGCAGCCAACAGAGAAAAGGACAAATAACTCCAGAGAATGCTTCAGTTCATCCTAAAATAGATATCTAAAACAGAAGGTGTACTCATTAGGTCCCTAGCCTGTTCCACCAACTAAAAAGACACACCTAGATTATGAACAAAACTAAATTTAAGTGAGATAAAACTCTTCTGTATATAAGATCTTAGCAATTTACAGTCACTCCAATTTGTAGAATAAAACAAATCTTTTCTCTCACTTAAACTGGACTAGAGGGCTTAGGATGCAGTACTTTATTTCTTGAGGAGAGATCTGAAATTAGTGCTCAGATTGCCAGACTGGCAGAATAAAGAGCCATCAGTCCTAGCCATCCTATTATTAGTTTTATAGACTCAAAAAGGCTTTGATATCTTCAGGAAGTATATGCAAGGTAATTCCATAAACCAGAATGAACCTTGGAGGGATGAATCTCCTCATAGCAAGCTGGATTTTCAGTGAGTGGTTCATAGCACTGTGCAACAGTCATAGCTTGAAAAAACAGGGAAATGAAGAAAGAGAGAAAGCCCATGGGAGTAGAGTCATGTAGATGACTTGGATGACTATTGGTGTTTTGGCACTAGTCCTGTGAATGACTTTCTAGTAGATTAAGTGGGAGATGGAGTATGTTATTAGTGCTAACCTTAATATGAATTTTTTCTTTCTTCATGTTTTCTGTCTCTTCAGACCAGTGACCAGGAGCTGAGAGCAGGTGCAAAGAAAGAACGATGCCTTCAGGGGAAAAGCCTACTTCTGTGTGCACTTCTCAGTACTCTCCTTGGCTTTACATTGCTTATCACCTACCTCGTGATGACTTGTGCTCTAGGTATAATATGAGATATTCTTTTGCCATTCTTCCTCATCCACCCCATTTTTTAAGATCCCTTTCTCTCTTACCTGCCTCCACTGTGTTTTAAACTTAACATCAGTATTAAGAACCAGACTTTTAGAATCTCCAGGAATCATAACACCTTTTGTCAAAAAGGTACATTTTTCTACCTCTTCCTTGAGTCACAGTGGGGACTGTCCTCCTCTGCCTGCTATTTAATATGCCTGAGCCCAGTTTTGAGGGAGAACAGCATTATAGTGTCTTGCACCTCATCAATGTGTTCTGCTCTCTCTCTGTAGTCAAGAAACTGAACTGAATCTGAGACTTGGAGCTCCTCCTTTGTCTTTCTGTCTCTGACTTAAGTCTAGTCCTGGTTTTCTAGCACAGATCAGTGCAGGTATAGACTAAGAGCAAAACTCAGAGTTTCTTGCTAATGGAGAAGCTGTGAGTATAGACCAGAAGCATTAATTTGCCTTCTAAATTTGCTAAAGAACTATCTGCAGAATGGTCCATGTGAATGTCTCTGCGTATAAAAAGCTCAATACAGAAGATGCATTTATATTGGTGGATACAGACATTCCCTGCTCCAAAATAAGCAGGGAATCACTGTGAATCTTTACCTAAGTTTTTTTCTTTAGCTCTTGTTACATATTGGAGACAGTTCACTGCAGAGACCGAGAAAAAACTGTTTAAATCTGTTTCATTTCCACTCTGTCTACCTTCGTCCATGTCAACTTTGAAACCATACTATGGGAAGTCTTACCTTGATTTCCAGGTGGATTATTTCAGTAAGTAATTGATCTGATCTGATGTTGATATAGGATACTGATCTAAAATGACAAATTGAAGCAATCTGAAGCAGTTTAGAAAAATAAAATTAGAGAGCAAAGGAAGATATTCCAGAATGATCCTTGTCCTCTTTTGACAAATGTCATTGCTGAGAAATGTTTCCCATGCTTGAAAAAAACATGTTTTAATCTTATCTCATTACTTTCTCTGTGCTATGTCCTTCTCTTGCATCATGTATTGACACCATCAGTTTCTTCTTGTTTATCATGCTGCCAAATTTGTCTGATTCAGAGGAAAGACACTGAGAAGGCAGAATAATCCAACCCGTGGCTGCCTAAATAGTAGAAACAGAGGACAATCTTCCTGAGATGTGAGAAAGAGAACACTCTTCTTCCATATTCAGCAATACCTTACAAGGAATTCAACACTGCATGCAAAGGAGCTTGTACCAAAAATAAGTCTTTTGGGGTAAATGTCCCCTAAAAGATTTTTGTTTGGAGTTATTCTCACTCTCCACTGTCACTTCTCAGTTCTCTCTTATTTACTTCCTCTTCAGGATCCTGTGATGCTGAGTCAGATCCTGCTCTGTTGGAAAGGCTTCTGAATTCTAGGAATGACACAGTAAACCCCTGTGAGAACTTCTACAAATATGCCTGTGGCAGATGGGAAGGCAAACAGTCAAGCAGAACTAGAGAAGAATCACTAAATGTATTTGATGTGTTGTTGGAAGAAAACCTGTTGATCCTGAAAAGGCTTTTAGGTAGGGACAGATGATTGGTGTGTTACCTTCGGCATCTGCCTCGGTCAGAGCTGACCATAGTAGTAACTGAGAGCACAATCATTCCTAACAGGGACTGAGTCCCCTCTCTTCGTTCTTCTATTATTACAGGTACAGATTCGTTTTTTGAGCATGTCATGTTACAGTAGCTGCATTTTAAACATTTTAGTTCCTATTGCCAGGTGTAACCAGTGAAAGTCACTCTTTAAAATTCTGACAGCAACCCAAACCATTGTCCTGTTACCTTGTCAAAGTAGGCCATTGTTGCTGTGCTAGGCTGAATGTGCATTCAGGTGATGTGTCCTGTCTCCCTGGGGGACTAAAGCCTAGATATGCACCAACTTCCCATTGTGCTCCTGTTTCCATGCAAAGAAATTCACATATTTGGCCTCAGGAAGAGTCATGGTGCTAAAAGGTCCCTTGCTTTGGGTCACTGAGGGAAATGTGGATGTATTAGTTAAAATGTTCTGGATCAAAGTACAGTATTTTCTTAAAACTGTTCTCTGCTCTAACACTGTCCCAACTCCTTTTTCATTGCTTTTTTTAAGTTTTGAATCTACTTTTTTTTCCCCTCAGAAAGTCCACAGTTTGGGATAAGAGGCTCAGCCAAGGAGAAAGCAATGCAATTTTATCATTCCTGCATGGATACTGAACGAATAGAATCCCAAGGAGCTCAGCCATTGAGGGACCTCCTAAATCAGGTGAATATTTGTGCTATTTCCTCTCCCTCAGGAAGAGAATTCCATCAGGGAGAGGGAAAGTGGGCAGGTGGAGGTCATATAGTCCTACCTGATGTAACTTTTGTAGAATCTGACCCTAGTCATGGTTCACAGCACAACTTCTAAGTGATAAATCTTCTAGCTTTAAATGCTGTTTCAAGAATTGATTTCCTGACACAGGTACCTGAATCTCTCCTCCTAACCTTATATATTACTTAAGGATGGTCAAAAACCAAAGTGTGCAAAGAGGAATCATGTTTAATCTCTGGTTCAGTAGGGTCTGAATCACAGATTGGGGAACATCAAAGAGATGAAATTTTTGTGTCTAAAACAAGATGATTATTTAGTAGTCAAAGCTTCCAGGAGAGCTTGTTTAAAGGAGAAAATCCTTCTCTTTCCATTCTGGGAGACTCCTCTTGGTGCCAGGGAGGGCTGGACATCTTCTTTCCAGCAAAGAGCATTTACGTCCTGTATCAAAAAAGGATGCAGAACCTTCCAGCAAAAGAAACAATGACTACAGGCCAACCTGTGAATCTGCTTGTCAGGGAGGTGGGACCTGTCTGTAATCACTGATCCCTGTTTGTCCTTCAGGATGGCTTTAGGAAAAAGAGACCTATTTCCTGTGTGCTGCTTATTCAGCATTTTTTCCTGCACATCTTACTCTGTTGCTAATTACAGTTCCTTTTTCCTTGTGTAATTTTGCAGTTCATTGCTTTGCTTAAGGGAAAGTGTCAGATCATTTTAAAGCCAACAGGGTATGTAGAGCACTTCACAAGTTTCCCCTAGTGCTTTTTTGCTCTGTTGCTTCTCAGTTATAAGAATGACTGAGCTTATAGGTGTAAAAGAAAAAAAATTGTGAATGCAGATCCAACCAGTTTTTCTCACTTGCCGCATTTCTGTCTTTCTCTAGGTTGGTGGATGGCATAACACAGGTGTGGGGGAAACCAAAGATTTTAATGAAACTCTTCAGATTCTCATGAGCAGATACAGCACCTTTCCATTTTTTAGAGTCCATGTGGGACCTAGTCCTTTTGACCCCAAGACCAATATTATTCAGGTGAGTGTGCTAAAGAAAGAGCATTATCGGGGAAGCGCTGTGAGTAAAGAGTCAGACCAAAGCTTGCTCAGGTTAAGCCTATGTCCTTCTCTGAAGAACTTAGCAAACATTTTCCAAAAGTAAAAACAAGTTAATAGCATTTCAAATTCCATGATACAGAAATTACCAAAATATCCTCACATTTGCATTGTTTCTGAAAATAATGATTTTCCTTTACTCTTTTTTTGCAGATTGACCATCCTGAGTTTGATATTCCACTTAAGAGTGAATTCAAAGAGAAAAATTATCTTGAGGTAACATATCAGAGGCTGAAGAAAGGTAAAAATAGCTATTTGATGCAGGGATCTCCTTGAATTGCCTCCTGGTTCAGAGTGGTCTGTTTCCATGGGTTACGGTCAGTGACCTCTGAAAATGCCTCCAGAAGGAATTCTTTATGAAACTCAACTTCTCCGAAGGATAGATTGTAAAATGTAACCCATTTGAAATGCCAGGTTTAAATCTTCTAGTGTAGAAACAGAATTTTATAATTTTAATTTCTATTTGCTAAGTAGTCTGAACCTGGGCTTCCTTTTAGTTTTTGCCTTGAATGAATGTAGGTTTTTTAAATGTTTTTATCCAATAGAAGGGTTTATAACAAAATTTGTGTATTGTAGGGAGAGATAGCTAGCACTTTTAAGCTTATTTTAAAGTGTTTGAGCATATGTTGGGGGAGAAAGTTCTTTGACCTCGGGACATTGTAACAAAGTGAACTTTGTCATTTCTGAACTTCATAAAAATTGAGTTTTGTCAGTTTCTCAATCTGACTCTTTCAGAAAAGTCCTCAAAAACAAACAAACAAACAACCCCCCCCCTGAGCCATCATAAGCATTCCTCTGAAACCTCAGTGAAGATAGAAAAAAGAAGTTGACATTTTATCTCCATTAAAATACTGGCTCATTATATCACTGAATTTCTCTCCTCTGACTCCAGAGACAGCAGGTCTATATGTCTAAAATTATTCTAGTATTTGAAGTAATTGTGACCTGTGAGAAAAAGAATCTTTTGGGAATTCAGTATTCTTCACTGAGAGAGGAACTGTACTTGGCAAAGTGTATTCCACATGAATAATTACATAAGGATGTTGCAGCAAGAAGACAGTTTTAGGGATGGGCAGGTCAGCAGTAGTTTTGAAAGATGGAAGTTTTACGGTGAAAATGGATGGGTGGATGGAGGGATGGATGGAGTGACTAATTTTCAGTCATGTGTCTTCCATTGGTCATATGGTCTGTATTGCAGGTTCTCCGCGTGTATCTTTCGTATTTGGAGAAATTGGGGGTCTTACTTGGAAGGACAGAGGATGGTCCCCATGATTCCTTTTCCCTGACCTTGTCCTTCATCTCTAACCTCCAGCAATTTGTCACTCCACTGCAGAAAAGACAGCAGAGGGGGATGCTGTTCTTTCGCACTACCATTAGGGAGCTACAGGTATCCGTGCCTTAAAGCTTGAGCAACAGAAGTTACACGTGACATTCATGTCTTCATTCTGAAGATCCAGATCAAAAGAGATTTGAGATGCTGTGTTTGAATGCTGCTGTCTTGCAAATTACACTTGGAGCCTGTTGAGCTTTAAATAACCCAGTTACTTGTGGTCTTTAACTCACAGAGTTTTTTCAGGCCCACAACTTTGTCCAATGATAATTCCCTTTAAAAAAAGTCAATTCTTTTCAAGATGCACATTATAAAAACATTTTAACTTGTTAAAAGTATCTCTTAACAGTATTGGGAAGACTGTCCTGGTTTCCCTATTATTTCTTGTGAGCCAGTTTAGATGCATAGTTCAATATGTAAGTTTTATTTTACTTGCAGGAAAAGGCACCTGCTATTGACTGGCTGGCATGTCTCAAGGCTATCTTCCATCCTGTGCCAATGAACCTCTCTCAGCCAATTGCAGTGCATGACATGGATTACTTAAGCAACATGTCACAGCTCATCGAGAAGTGGCCCAACAGAAGGTAGGAGTCAATAACTAGGGCTGCAGTTGTTCATGACCCAAGAAATACTTTCTTCAAATACCTTAACTCTAATAGCTTAGAGGCTGCGGTGTTAGAAGCTGCTGAATCCCGTAGTATAACAATTGCAAGGCTGGTGTGGCTTTATACCCACAGGTTTGGCCAGTGCTATGGCTTAGCATATGTTCCCAATAGGTCTGCATATGCATGCACCATGTATGAACACACGTATAAAATAATATATTTATGTGTGTCACACAGAGAGGGAACACAGCATCTTGACTGGCACCCATCCACCCATAGCACCCATACCAACATGAACCCAGACTGATCCTATTCCTCAGCTCCAGCTGATCAGGATTGATCTATACTAGTGAACTATGCGTGCACACGCATGATATGGCTCAGTCCAATAGCTGGTCTTGGGTATTCAGTCTGTCAAGAAGCTGGCCAAGATCTCCTGGTGTCCACTTGGATATATCACATGAATATATGAGCCACTGAGTCTTGCAGCCCTACTTTGGTTGCGGGTACTCTGCTGTCTTCCTGTTACAAACACACCTATACTATCAAGTCTCTTCAGCAGCTGCTCCCAACCACTAGTATTTCAAATAGCCAGCTCTCAGACTGCTGCTCTCTCCAGAAGCTAGCTGGATCCAAAGTCCTTCCAGTAGTCAACTCTCAGACTTGTCATCTCTCCAGCATTCAGTTCCATCTTCACACACAGTGAGTAGAATGTTACTTAACAATAGCATTTAATAAGATAGGAGAACGTATCCTGGTTACCATGTGCAGGGCTCAGTCAGGCAGACACCCTGGCAAGCACAGGTTTATATTCAACCATTCCATCTTGCCAACTTTCCTCTCCATTTTCCCACATATATTCTCCCAGTCCACTATGATCCTTCCCTTTCCCTGCCTTTGGTCATTTCCATAAACATGCCATTGTAAATCTTATATAATCCCATAGGCCTCTCATAATATTCTGTATGTTTCACCCAGTCCTAAAAAGTATCCTTCTCCAGCTTCCCATAAAGAATCCTGTGCCCCAGCAGGGAGTTACCCCTTAAGTCTCCACAGTGTTCTGGAGAGTTTCTTTAGTTGATTCATGTCAATCATTCTCCTTTGATAGCCCCAGGTGTATTCCATTCAGAGTACTTTGTTGTCATTGTTCAGGTTCCTAGGATGTCTCTGCCTCAAGTTACTCCTCTGACACTTGCCCCGCTTCTGTGTTTATGGTGACCAGCCTTCAATCTTCTGTCTACAGGGTCCTTCACATTTATATGATTGTTTGTCTGGTTGGGAATCTCTCCCCAGCCCTTGACAGTAAATTCCAAGATTTACGCCTGGAGCTGTATAAGATACTTTATGGAAAAATGGGATCTAGAATGGTGAGTTAGCCTTTTATCAGCTTCTTCAGCCTCCTCAACAGCTGAACACTGTAGGTCACGCCTTCTGAATGTTCTCTTGAAACCTTAGATGGATGTAGTTTCTTAGATTTGGGGAGAAAAACTACTCTCCCATGGTCATTAAGTGCTTCTTTTTTCTCAAAAGAAATGTGTGAGTAGATGTGACACTCAAAAGTTTAGAGAGCTGAGTGTACTGTATCATGGAGTAGGGAGAAATGTATAGATGGTCACCTTTCTTCTATGGCTTTTTCTCTGCTAACATACAAATATGCATCTTGAGGGAAAGTAAGTGGAGTAAATCATAAGGAAATTAATGTTTTACTAGATACGTGTACTGTGGTAGCTTATATAGAACTACATTATTTACTGCTGTCATTTTTAAACAGTGCTCCTGTCCACACATCTACGTATAATTTTACTGATTTCCTAGTTTTTTGTCCTCACTCTCATGTGTCTTTGATTTTTGTTCCTACAGATCCCAGCTGAGCGCTGGAGGAAGTGTTTGATTGATACCAGCTCTTTCTTTGAGCCAGTTCTAGGGAAGATGTTTGTGCAAGAAATTTTCCCTGAGCAGACCAAGAAATTTGTAGGTATTCATCATCTTAACCCCCAAGCAGAGTTCAGCTTCACCTCTTTCTTTTTTTGACATGCCACCTTAAGACCACACGGAGGCAGCAAAATCATCTGTAGGTTTCCTGCCTTTTTTTCCTCTGCTTGTGCGCTTCCCCTCCTTTTTTGGGAATATGTCAGAACAAGACATCGGTGTGATTCTAGAACAATCAATGCTAAATACCAGCTATTATCTTTGTCTCAACTGTTAGAAAAGTTGACAGTGACAAGTTGGCTATGACAGCCCTACAAATGCATGCAATCTCTGTGTGCTCCCTGGAATAACTGGTAACAGTATTCATCACCAATGTCATATATCTCAATAGGATTTTCAATTGCAAAGACACTAAGTAATCATATGAAAATATTCAGAGTGGATCCACAGTAAAAAGAACACCTGCCTGCAGTGTGGAAAAGATTTCTTTTTCTTTCATCCTGTGATGGTCAGAGTTCCTTTTTCTTTTGAGGAAAGTTAGTGTAGCACCAGGTTTAGCAGAGAGTTTGAAATCTATAAGGTGGCAAGAGTAAGTAACACCAAGAAAAGCTAATGGGAAAGCCAAGACTACATGTGTGAAGCATAGATTTTAATGAATAAAGCATAATTTTGAGAAGGGTTCACTCAGATTGCCATAAATGGAATTTTCCCGCATTTATTCTGTGGTTGAATTGCTAGAACATAGGAATATGGTAGCTAAGAGTGAACAATGTTTTTTGTGCAGTTGTGACCATGCCATCTTTTCTCCATGGCAGGCTGAGCAGATGTTCTCTGTGATCCAAGATGCCCTCTGTGACCGCCTGGATCAGGTGGAGTGGATGGATGAACAGACTCGCCAAAATGCTAAAGCCTTGGTGCGTGCAGAAGGCAGAAATTACTGAGGCCTTCCTTTCCCTGAAGCCTTTGGAGAAGGAATGGAAGAGACCTGCACCTTTACAGGCTTCTACAGGCACACAGTCTTAAATAGATGTCTTACTCATGCTAAAAGTTGAAGGTGGTTTTATAAGTGCCAGCATGCATGGGTACATACACTGATGTCTAGGCATAGAGAGGTTCAGGTTTTGTTTGTCCATGAATACTCTGAATTAATTTTATTAATTAATTATACTAGATTCTATACATGTAGTAAGGTTAAGAGCTAAAAAGCTGAATGGCAGAAGACAATACAAAGAAAAATAATAGAACAACATTAGGCATCAAGTCGAAGAGAAAGCAGAGCAGCAGGACAAAATGTCTTCTTGAAACAGAGTAGCTGTCCTTTTGAAGGAAGGGCTGATTCGCAGATCATGCTTACATTGGTTAGAAATAGCCTTTAAAAGGACTTGCAGAATGTAAAGCCTCCTACTGATCAAGTGCTTTTATGTTTGTTTGTTATTATTTTAGGTATCCAAACTACAAGTGGAGATTGGTTATCCAGCTCACATACTCCAGACTGACAAAGTGAACCTGGAATACCAGAATGTGAGCCATATAATGTAAACATGCCTGCCTCATTATTGGCAGTTTACCTGTATCAACTGCTATCTTGTCTGCTTACAAGAGGCTATGACCTCTGGAGTACATTTCCTACTGTTCATTTTTTGGGAACATATGGGACCAGAGAACCTTTATCTTGCTTCTATATTGTTGCCTATATTGTTTCATATTTAGAGTGGCTGGCCTGGTAGAAGTAATTTTTTACCTGTTTGTATGTTCTGTTTGGCCTTCAGATAACATTCCTGCATTATCTTAAATTGAAGGTCTTTAGAACTGGGAGAGAAAAAACTACAAGTATCCCATTGTTTTCTTTTTAAATTGACCCTTTTTTGATCCATGGGACTTTTCTTTTTCTCATTTTTTCCTTTTCTCAGTTGTTCAATTCATTCCTCCCTTATGCCCTGTGACAGTCACATTCTGTCTCTTCCCTCAGCTGGAGATAAATGAAGACACTTTTTTCCTCAATGTGGTGGCTTGCTTGAAAATACTGAGGGAAAATTCCTACCTGAAGCTCCTTCAGTATTACCCACAGAAAAAGTAAGTCAGATAGTGATCTGAAAAATATAACACAATCACATGCTTGCAAACCAGCTGAGGTTGGAAGGGACCTGTGGAGATCACTTAGTCCAATCCTCCTACTCAGAGCAGGATTAGTTAGAGCAGGTCACTCAGAACTGTGAGAACTGTGTGTCTACATCTCTCTTTTACTGTGGAAGAGAAGGAAAGGCAGGTGGGGGCCAGTGGGCAGAATTAGATTCACTACCTCTGAACGTGTTTTCACCAGTTCTGAAAGTTTGCATTGCTGCATCCTGCTTTAAAGAGACCTTGAATCTGGCAGCCTGTCCTGCATTGAGCCTGAGCAATGCTACCAAAGTACCCCATCATTGTGAAGAGAGCACCAGATCCCTGGAAAAAACCCACTTTTTTTGACCATGTACCCTTAATTAAGGGGGATAGCTGATTCTTCTGGACTACCTAACAAAGCCAACAGCAAAGCACTGTGATGACAGGAATACTCAAGAGTCACCTCAAAGGCAGGACGTGGGATGCTTCAGAAGGAAGGCAGCATTGACAGACGGGCTTAGTGCCTTACACCTCCTGCAGAGTATTCTGTGCAGGACTTCACAGGGAGTTACTAATCCTAAATTATTTCACAGGGAAATTGTGAGGGAAAATCACTTCATAAAAGTGATTAGTCTATAAAAACTAAGCTATTATTTCTGACCATCTGTAAACAGTTGAAGATTTATTTCAGACACCTGTAACTTCAGATAATGTGAATTTCATCACTTGCTGGTGCTGTGTGAACAGTTGAACTATTTTTGCAAGCTCAGTGAAGGAAAGGATCAAGGTATGAGATAAGGAGTTAATACATTTTTAATTTCTTTTTTTTTTTTTTTTTTTGCTTCTAGCTGGCATGTGCACCCCTGGAGTGTGCATTCATACTATTCAATAAGGCACCACATGGTGGTCTTTCCGGCTGGAATGTTCCGCAGTCCTTTTTTCCACATGGAGTTTCCCAGGTATGGAGGGGCTTCAGAGGTGCAAGCTGAATGTAGTCCCTGGGCTGCACCATGCTTCCGGGAGGAGTCTTAGCAGGCAGTCTGTCTTTAATCTCTTTTTCTTACTGCATCCTAGAAAGACACAGGAAGGGGGGGGAAAACCCAGATTTTTCTAAAGCCAGATGGATACTGCCTGATGCATTCTGAAAGAGGGTGATCATTGACTCTGCTGAAGCAAAATCAGAATCTAGGTGAAACTGAACTAACACAAAGGTATTACTCCAGAGCAAAGAGGCAGAAGTCACGTGTAGGTTAACTGCAAAGAAGACATTTCACCTTTGCCTCTCATTTTCTAAATTCCAAGGATTCCTGAAATCTAACCCAGAGAAAATAGGAAACTCACTGAGCAACTTCTTGTCAGAAGTCTTTTTCAAATGTATCACAGTTCTTCTCTCATTTTTTAAGAAAACCTTTCTACTAAGCAAATAGATTTTTAACTCTGAGTCTTGGTACGTGGAATTTTCTATAAGGACATATATCAACAACAAAATACCTGTCATTACAGCTAATAAAGGCAGAATCTCATTCATGGACTCTTCGTTGTATGATGGCTTATTAGCGACAGATACTTTAAAATAAGCCCAAAGTACAATTTTAAGCATTGGTAGGATAATTTGCACTTGTATTTGCTCTTTTACACACCTGAGTGACAACAAGTAGAAAGTGTTTCTGTGTGGTCCCAGAGTAGAACACTCCTGTGGAGTACACAGTTGTGCTCAGTGGCTATAAAGAATGCTCCTCTGCCCTTTTTTCTTTCCAAAAGCACCCTTTTCATTTTATTTTTCAGCGCTGTGAATTTTGGAGCCATCGGGGTCTTCATGGCACATGAAATTCTTCACTCATTCTATGGTTATGGTGAGTACTGGCTGTGGTGTCTTCATTTACTTTTCTAGGTCCCACTGGTACTTCCCCTTAGAGAATCTGAAATCCTAGTCCTTACATCAATATATACATATATTATTAAGGTAGATGAACTTAGGGAAAACATATTTCAGTCCATGCTGGCTACCAGGAAGAGTCAGTGATTAATGTGAGGAACACAGGTGAATGCCATAAACAGCTTTACTTCTAGGACTTTTTATCTCCTCACAGTGTTGCCTGAAGGCTGTCCTACATGCAACAGGAGTGCACTACAAAGATCTATAGACTGCTTGGTGGAACAGTATGAAAGCTACAGCTTGAATGTCAACGGCACCTTCACACTTTTGGAGAATACAGCTGACAACGGAGGGCTTGCTGTCGCTTACCAGGTATGGTGATTTACTTACTCCTGCAATCTCATAGTCTCACTACATAACACACAAGATTGCCCTGCTGCTCCTCTCTCCCATATCCTGCTCCAGTTCCAGATTTCTTGCACACCTGTGCCAGTGGAGCATGAGCCCAGCATGTCCTCTGTTAGTCCAGAGAGAGGTTCCTCACAAAGCTCTGCTCGTAGCCTCAATATGTCCATGTGAGACAACTTCTCCCCTTCACCACCTTTACTTCCCTGTTTATATCATGCATACCAAAGCATGCTATTGTATGTTTGCTTATGTTGTACCTGAGGAAGTAAGCTGAGACATGGAACAGAATTTTGTGTGGTGGTGAAATGACTCCATAACAATGTTTCCAAAAGTATTTTAGAGCAAATTTTTTGTTTCCTCATGTAATACTTCAGGAGTTTAACTGCTGAGGGTGGTGTGAGATCCCTAGGTCTAAAATGGTACTTGTTACATTTTTTCATGAAGAACATTCGGAGGCAGAAAGTCTTTAATTTATAGTCAAATATTTGTGATTTGTTTTGAAAATAATTTTTGTTCTTTCATAGTATAATTACCACATCCTATGACAATATGTGTGGTAGTATTTGTGTAGTAGTATCTGAAATGGTAAAGAAAGTAATTACGTTGTATTCTCCCACTTTGGATTTATTAAGGGCATGGCCAGCAGCAGAGAGTTGCAGAATCAGGAGAGATATACATGCTTGCTAATTTATTAAATATATATTAGATTGATAGATCTCCCTGACAGAAGACATGAGCTTGCAATATTATCTCAGGAAGATTTACAATTATGCATTTTATCTCTCCACAGGCCTATAAGAATTGGCTGATAAAGCACAAAGAAGAGAAGGATTTACCTAAGATTGGACTTTCACATGATCAACTTTTCTACCTCAGTTTTGCTCATGTAATGAATGCTAGTCATGTGTCTTTTTCAGTCTCCATTTCTTCCACACTTTTACAGTTTGTCTTTCTCAGTCTTCAATCACTTTTCCCTCTCTTCTCAGAACTGAGAATGAGCAATGATTTTGTGAGATCTAGAATCTTATTTAGAAGCTAAAATTCATATTTACAGCTCCTAACCTGTTACGGATCTCAAAGCTAACAAAAGGCCTGTCTGCAAATATATCTTTTACAAAGCACTGAAATCCACCAAAATTCAGTCATAGCAGACCAAATGTGTCAGGGAATGCAGGCTTCACTGCCAGCCTCAGAGTACTTTTTTTGCTGTTGTGAGCAATCTTACACATGGAAAGTGAAATCTAACTGTAAAAGTCATGTATCTGGTCCTTCCTTCATTCACTTCTCTGTCATGGTGAATAGCTGGATGTCATGTCACTCTGAGTGACTGACAGTGAAAAAAAGAATTTCAGACATTTAGAGATGAAGAACTAGAAGTACATGCACCCATAGTTTGCTGTTTCTGTGGGAAGCTGCAGTAAATTGGGCAGCTATGCATAGCTGTGCTGCCATGTTCCTTGTGATAGATGGTTGGATTTCTGTGCTCAAAAAATCACGTCCTTATAAGTCAATGTAATTGTGCAAAGGGAGAGGTTTTGTGTGTTTAAGTCAGAGCAGTGCATGAAAAAAACAGCTTACTGGGTCTTGGTGGCAACATTTGCATTTTAGAGGCTAAATGGCAGCTACTGCATCATTTTTTGGTTAAAAAAAAAAAAGATTGAAATAATGAGAATGAAGACTTGGATTGCCAGTTTAACACCAGTAATTCTCCCCTGAGTCTCTAGAGTAATAATGGGATTTTGTGTAAGTGCTCTCCTTTGTGGTTGAGCACTCTTTGATTTCACTTAAGAAGCTGAATCTAGGCACTGAGACATCTTTACCACTTTTTTAGATAGAGTCCAAGGTTGCATGAGCCTAGCCAGAGTAGCCTAAATTTGCTGTGTTCTGGAATATGCAGTATAGAAAAAGTGCAGATGACTTGTAAGAGAGTGAAATGGGAATAGGGAAGTTTAAGGAAAGGGAAAACAATACAAAGAAAATTTGACCATTATTGTCAGCCATGTATGCACATTTTCTTGTTTACTCCAGCACCCTCTGACATGTGCAGAGGCATGAGGAGCCCTTAATCTTGTTCACATGAGGACTTTTAGCCAAACTGACTTTTCTATTTTCCTTCCCTTCAGGCAATGTGTGGACACCAGGATCCAGAGAAGCTCCAGTCTTCCCTGAACACAGATCCACATAGTCCCTTGCCACTTCGTGTCTCTGGGCCTGTCAGCAATAGCCAGGACTTTTCCAAGAGCTTCCAATGTCCCAGTGGATCCCCCATGAACCCAGACACCAAATGCCACATCTGGTAGTGTGCATGGAAGAGGAGGAAGACAGATGTGATCCCAGGGAGAGGAGAGCCTGACACATGAAAAGACAACCATCTCCTCAGGGCCTCTTGGGTGACATGGAGCTCTTATTCACTCCTTTGCCTTCCTTTTCTTGTTATCCTTTCCTCAACCTTTGATGGCAGGGAAATTCTTAAACTGATCTCATAAGGAAGGGATCTCCTCCAAGGCTCTCAGTGCTCTGTGCCAGATGTGTGACAAGTCCCAGGGCAGCAAGGTGATGACTGGCCAGTTTCTAGTAGGCACCAGCTTGTGAGGAGCTGTGAACAGAAAGAGTATTACATTATTATTCCCTCTGTTCAGTGCATTTACCTGTCTCCTCCAGCAGCCTCACAGTCCTGTTGAAAGGGCAAGTCAATAAACTGGAGCTGTAAGACTTGTTCCTAACTTGCAATGGCTCTTGGGGAAATCCTGTGAGTTACTGTGCAAAACATAACTAATTTACAAGAGAGGGAAGAATCCTCTTCTCTTTTGCTAATAAATGGAGACGGGTGCTAGGAAAAACTCAGTGGCTGCAATTTGTAGGGTGAAAGGTAAGTGACTTAATGAAGTTTACTGAAGGTTTGCTCTACTCTGTTTTGTTTCATCAGCAAAACTCAGACATAAGAGGGAAAAGGAAAACATCCCCATTAATGGGGGGGTGTAATTAGGGAGCTCAGAACAGATTCTTTTCCAACAACATCCTCATTTTTTTAGTGTCTAGGGTTGAGGATATGGTAGAGGATGCAGTATGGGAATGTCACAAAGGTTTCTACAACTATCTGAAGGTTGAACAACTAGAATTCCAAGAGCTTCTCTGGACCCTGAACCTGGTTCTCTCCCTACATTTGTAAATATGTACCATCCAGGCAGCAGAATAGAGCTGTTACAGGATTTTACTTTCCATTTGAAATTGAATTTTAGGTATTAATTTGTTTTAGAGCAAAAGCAGAGTAAGAAGCAACATGATTTGGGGTACCAGAAGTGCCTAAAGTACATTTTTAAGAGCAATGTAATAATTACAATTTCAGGTTCTCATAATTAGAAAATTTATACCAATATTCTAAAAGTTACCAACATTAATAAGTATACAAAATACTTACACCTTTCGCATACTCTTCAAACTGTTCTTGTTTATGGGAACATTTTTATTTTACTTATTATATTGACTGTCTGGGGATTGTTTGTGGAATAGATGATGGCAGGTGGAAACATCCCTTATCAATATAAGCATTTTAAAAATAACTGTGTTAATCCTTTTCAAGTACTGACAAATACAACAAAATGTTTTCTAAGAATGGACTGTTCAGGGATTTTGTTTTCATTAATTAACAAAAATATTAATAAAGTGTTTGCTTCTGAAAAAAAAAATACTTTGATTACAAATGCTTTATCACCAGGCCTGTATCTTTTTTCTGTATTTGTACTGTTCACAACTTGTCTGGCACTCTTAGCTGAACTTCACAAGTAATCAATAAGAATACCTCAAAATAGTTTATTTACCGTCATGAACAATAACAAAATTGGGCTTATCATTACCATTTAAACAGTGTATACTCTTTCTTCCCTTCACTCATTCAATTGATTTTCTCCTAGCAGCATGTCCAGACAGTTTTTTTTAAGATGCTAATAACAAATAACATTGCATAACACTGAGTGGATAATATAGACATTATTTCAGTGTTCTGAGACTACTTGGCTTCTGTGTTTATTGTGTTTAGAAAAAGCAAAAGGTACCGAAAATATGCATTTTGAGGAGTCTAACTTTTCTTGTATCTATGTTGTTAAGTGTGTGGGTAGGTACAGTTCCCTGGAATATGCTTTTTTCCCCTTGTTCTTTCAATATATGTTGAATTTAATAACATTCAGTTTAAAAGACAGGGTCACTGGTGAAATTGGTGAGTTGAATTAATTCTTATTATTAGCAATAATGTTTTTCACAAAGAACATACGGGAAGTGCAAGAAGGGAAGTCTGGCATAGAAAAATTACAGAGAATTTATTGTGTTTCTCAAGAAGGAAAACACTTTCCATATGTGCACAGGGTCCTTCCCCTTGTCTTCAGTGTTCTAGTTCAGTTCCCTGGTTGGGTGAAAACAAGCTGTATTGTCCAGTAGGTGATCATGAAACACAGGTAGATGTTCAAACTGTTATCATTCAGGATCACAGAAATTATGTCCATCTCCATGTCATGCATTAAAAAAAAACCCAAAGCAATCTTGAGGAGAAGAGCCAGATCCAAGAGCAAATCCTTCAATGCTGAATTGCTCAGTGTCTCTGAGCCCTCAGGCTCCACCATATCGATCACCTCCATTCCTTCCCCTGTTGATGAGGCCACAAATGACTCCTCCATTTCTTCCCAGTCTGTAAATGAGGGAAAAAAGGAACAACATGAGCTTTCTTCTTGTTTGCTTCTTTCATACTTGAAGCCTTTTTACCTCTGTGTCCCTCCTGTTTTATTCTCCCTGCTTTCTAAACTTTCAAATCCTCTGCACCTTCACCGTATGTCCATTTCCTCCTTCATCCCAAGCAGCTTTTCTCTTCTCTGCTTCTTTCCTCTCTCTGCTTCTCTTGTCCTTCTCTTGTTTCTGTGATTCTGATTTTGAAATCTTTTCTTTTAGTTACCACTTTTTCCTCACTCCACTTTACATCTTCATGTTTTTCTCCTTTCCTGTACTTTTCCATTACAAAAGTCACCACAGATACCTTCTTTTATCTTTTTAGGGCCATAACTCTAGCGGTAGGCTGTAATAGCTCTTAAAAGCCTTGACTGGAGCCTTCACCTGAATTCCATGGGTCCAAGAGCTGTGTTTAAGCTCAGGTCTGGGTCTCAGATCTCTATTTGTGGTCTGCTGCAAATATACTTATCTCCAGCTCCATCTCTATGACAGCTGTGCCTGGACCCTGCTATTCTGGATCCTGGCCTGCAAACTGACCTCCTGGTTTGACCTTGAATATGCCTCATCACTATGGACTCGCTTGGCAGTCATGGGACTGTGTCTGACTCTATTCTCTTTCATTATTTCCCCAGGGCTGTCCTGGACCTTTCCTTTCAGATCTCTGTAGGGTGTGAGGGGACAGCTGAGACAGGAGGCTGTAGTCAGGGCTGTGGGTGATCTAAGAGGCCTTAACATCTGTGACCGGCCTGAACTTGTGCGTCCCCCATGTCCTCTGCCCCGTGTAAGTGTTGGGTTGGGCCATCACTGGACTGTGTCTGACCCTGGTCACCATCACTGGGTTTGGTCCTGACACTGACTGGTATTCCTCCTTGAGCTTGGAATTGTCTCAGTATCGTGGACCTCTCTGGTAAACTCTTGTCTGACCCTGACTGCCATCCCCAGGCCTGTCCTGCTCGGGCCTGTGGGACGGCCTTGCCTTGCTATCCCACTCCTCTGCAGGCTCCCTATTCCTTAGGGATCATCTGACCTCCACTTCCCCTTGACATATGTCTTGTCATTCCCCTTCTGATTTTCTTTCTACAAAACCAAGCTTCTGTGTCCACACCTAACCTCATTTCCTGCCCTTAGTTGGTCTCCAAGCCCCTTATTTCTCATCCTCTCACTTCAGCCCATCCTCACTTGCTTTTGAACTGCTTTCCTCTTGCTGTTCATTCTCGGCAGTGCGAATCATGCTCGGGATTTTCACTGGCGTGGCGCAGTAAGTGGCTGGGAACAAAGTCATCAGGTAGATGGCAAGTCCCAGGAAAATTATCAGGGTTGCATTACCCCCCATCCTATTTTGCTGTCTAGCACAAGACACTCTTGCTCCTCGCTGCTGTTCAGCTAATGGAGTCTGGACATAACTACCACCAGGGTCTTGTTTGGGACACATTGTGACATCATGACACCATCTGACATACAAAGGTGTTGCATGCTGTTGGGCAGAAACACTGTGGACTTTCACCCTATGGAGCTAAGAAGATCCCAAAGCAAGGAAAGAGCTTTTTGGGAATGATTGGCAAAAATTATGTCTCTGCTGAAAGTTAAAAAAAGAGAATGAAGGGGATAGGATCGTAACAATAGGACACTACCCAATGTGAAAAAATCACACTTATTCCTGAATATTTCTGTAGCTGACAACTGACTGAAACTGAACAAGGAGTGTTTTATAAAACTGGTACAAGTGGAGTGGAAAATGTAATGAATTTCCAACTTTAGTGCTTAGGCAATTATTAGTAATTTGTGCTCAAACAGCCTCAAACAGTAAAAAGAAATAAACATTTTTTTAAACTCCAGTCGAATGACAAGCATGTGTTTTAAGTGACCTCTAGATGGTGATCTAACAACATCAATGTAGAAATGACTCATCTTGCAAAGCACCTATTCTACAGAGAACAAGCCTATCTCCTGTCTTATTAACCCTTGCCATTGACTTTGCCAGACCAAATTGGCCACTCTAATTAAATCTCCATCCAGATTGCATTTTAGAACTCTGATGATGACTTTTCACCATGTAGCGTAGAAGACAGTTTTTCTAGTTATTTTCAAACTCACATTTAAACTCAACTATTATTTGCTGCACCTACTTTCTTTCATACTCCTGAAATTTACATACAGATTTATGTTAAGATCCCTTGGATTTTACTTCCATTTTGTTTGTTTTTGTGTTGATTTTCATTTGTGTGGGTTTTGTTTGGAGGGTTTTTTCGTGGTCTTGGGGAGTGGTTGTCATTTCTTGTTTGTCTTTTTTTTTTTTTCCTTTTCTACCATTAACAGTGGTGCTTCCATTCAGCCTCTTCACATTTCTTTTCTAGATGCCCAAAAGCCAGGTCGGGGAATTAGCTCATCAAATCAAGATAATAACTGTCCTGGGGCTATGGTTTAAGCACGTGCAAGGATATATATATATTCTGATTTATAGGCATTGAGATTGCTACACCAGGCCTTAGGTCAGTGTCAGCTTGCTGTCCAAGACATTCAGTGATCTTTTTTCCTGCTTGTCTTGAAAAGATTTCACATTCAGCCCAGAAAGTGCTCATTAGAAATATACTTCAGGAGGTTAGAAGACCAATTTTTCAGAAATACTCATTGAATGGAATTGTTGAATGCTACATTCAACAAATAAATAATGTGTTTGGCTGTAAAATAAAATTCTTTTCTACTGGCTCCTACTGAATGGTGTCATAGTGGAGTTCAATACACTGGGTATCAGTAGGTATATACTCTTAACATAGGAATAGGACAGAAGCTTCAACAGATCTGCATCAGAAAGGATTAGAGGGAGTGGGACTGGAAAGTGGAATTTTCAGTCCTGCAGAGCAATTAGTAAAGCAACTTCAAGGGGCATGTTCCCTGCAGAGATCTCTGTAAATCTCTGTAAAGTAATCTGTACCCAAATCAGCATTAGATTGTATTTCAAAGGTGTTCTGCATTCCTCACAGGGAGTGTGGGATACTTTCAAGTCCTCACCTGCACCTCTGAAATTCTTTATTTCACTGAAGTAGGTAAGTAAATAGATGCTAGATGTGAAGACTCTTACTATGACTGAGGTCATGATGACATACTCATTCTGGCATAAGCTCATACTCCTGCCTCAACAAGGGTTCCTGCCACTGGATGCTTGCTCCTACATCTTTTCCTTTGCTGACATTTGTGTTGGTGTGGCTCAGTTAATGGGCTGTATTAGGTGACAAAACCATTTTAAACATGGGGGGTTTTAGGTCACTTTTCTGTTGGGTGAGTTTTCTATGCAGTTAACTGCGCAGTCACACAAAGTGTGACAAAGGCAACTCTGCGTTGAGCCAGCAGAAACAAATGATTGGGTGGGACAGAGGATGGCTGGACTGCCCTTTACTGAGTGACAGACACTCCTAATTCAAAAGAAGCCATGCCCTTGAGATGAAACAGTGACTATGCAATCCTTGCTCGAGTACAGAGAGTTCTGACTCCTGTTTTGCTTTGCTTGTGGTTATGTATGTGTTCCCTAGCAAAGTACATGTAAATAAAATAGGAAAAGGATGAAATGCGAAATGAGAAGATTTAAACTTTAAAAAGAAAGATTTAAGCACTACTCTTTAAACACCGCTCCATCTCCAAAGAGTTCTTAAAATCAAACTGCAAAATTTTTTAAAAGAAAAATACATATGGAGAACCAGACTGTCCGACTAATGCTTTTTTCCTCAGTGTGGCTGACAGTAACAGAATATTTATCTGACCATCTCAGACCTTGTATACATACTTCTCTGGCTGTTCTCTGTTTTGCATGTGTGAATGGCAAGTATGTGTGAAAATTTCAATTTGTGTACATCCCGCACAACAGAGAAGAAAAGGTTAAAAGAATTAAATTAATAATTACTTTTTCTCCCACTTCATCTCTGTTCCCAGAATTAAATCACCCTTTGCCAGCATTGCCACCCCAGTGATTGTACTACATTCTTAAAATCTATCCTCAATAAACTGTTTTGTTTTAAAAGTTGTTGGGTATCTGGCCTAAGTTGGACATATTTTAAACTCTTTTTTTGTTTCGGCTGTCCTGGCCTGCACATTAGTAGGCTCACCTCATTTCTTACTTCTGAGGAGGAATGATCCCCATTCAGAAACCTCACTTCACAGAAACTTGGTACTTCCCTGGAATCCTCATAGTCTTTTCTGTTTATTGTCACACTGACTGCAGTGGAAAACAGATTCCTGCCTAAGGCTGTGCTTTTCTATCCAGACCAAGGGCGACAGTTTCATTTCTGTGAGCAATAGAGTGAATTCTTAGTGTAGTCCAAAGGACTGCTCTGGGACTCCTTTGAAGCTGAGGCACCAAGGTAGAAAAGAACAGTGGATATGGATTCCTCTGTTCATACAATGACAGAGAATGAGCAGGATATGAGAAAGATGAATACACTGGAACAGTTGGATAAACCAGTTAGAGCAATACTTTCTCTTTCTAGGGATTGTGACTCAGTATTTCACTTTCTCCTTCCTTAGCAAATTCTGCAACATGAGTCAGTGTGGTGCAAAGATGATGAAAATACCCAAGGCAGAGCAGCACATGGGCCACTGCTCTCAGGATAGGCTGGGGGAGGGGGATAAAGCAGACTAGTTAATATATGCTTTCTCCCTTGTCAGGTTGAAAGACCTGGTGCATGAAATCCAGTAAAAGCAGCTCTCCGGTCCAGTGAAGCACGGGACAATTGGCAGCACCAGGAAGGTTATCACTGTCTGCATCAGATGACTCTCCTATGTGAGGTCAAAACTCCATTGGATTTGTAATGAGGAGGTGGATGAGGCTGTAAAGTCATTCCCAAGATGGAGCAGTGAGGGCCTTGAGGCAAGAAGGAGCCAATGAAGGGAAGAAAGGAAATGGGCCGAAAGATCATAATCAGTGAATTTCTGCATCCTACCCCAAGGCTGTATTCCTCAGAGAACGGGATAGTGCCAGGAAAATAAAGGCACACCTACTGGCTGATTTTGATGCCGGGATCAAAAACTGATGGAGAATTTGGGGATACTGCAGTCTGAAATGGGGAACTCCAGAACTTGACTGAAAGCAGATTCCCTTGGGAATGCTCAGGCTAACAAAGGCCAGGCAACAGTGTAGTGGGAAATGGCACAAGCAGAGCTTCGTGAAGATTCCAGAACAGAAATAAGTGGAGAGATGAGGGACAGGACAGAGGGAACTGGCAGAGGATTTTGTGACTATAGGCTGGGAATGACTCGGCAGCTGCAAGAAAGGAATGATGAGTGTTGTGTTTGAGATGAATCAACAGCTGGGGCACCGAGAGTTGTAAGTAAAGGTCTGTGGTGAAGGGACTTTAGGCAGTTCTGTATTATGGCTACTGAACTGGTGTTGCAGGGAGTCATAAAATGCACTTCAAATTCTGAGAAACTAGTTCCCTTCCGGCAAACCAGGCTTTTCATTTACTTGTCATTATCATCAGAATGCTAACTGATGCTAATCTGTCAGAGTGTTGCTCATGACTATCCCAAAGCAGGTACTCTCCCTCTCTGCTTTCTCATGCAGAATTCACAGCTTCTGAGGTCATCAGTAAAAAGAAAACTTAGAAGGAGGGGTCAAAAAGAGCAGAAGGGTTTTGAAATGTGGCCACTTTGCACCGCTAATACAGGATTCTGGAAATGGAAATATCTTGCCTCTTCTAAGAGCAGATAGCAGCAGCCAGGTTGTGTCATCCCATGCAAGAGATGAGGAAAATATCCTTCCCCCAAAGGTTTTGTCTATCTCACCACGGCACAGAAACAACAAATGAAAAGCTCCTGAGCTGGGAGTGATGAATGATTATTTCAAAAAATAGTGCAAACTGGATTTCCACTGAGGCATGGGTTGTACAAACACTTTCTCTTCTCATTCTCTTCTCGTGCCATTTCTATTTTCATTTGCTCTCATTTGGACTGCTATTAATAATTTAAAATTTTAGCAGTAGATTAATATGCAAGAAACACAGCACAAATTAAACGTGTATTAAATCTAGTGTTCTTTAACAGCAAGAGTCACCTCTGCAAAACAGTCCTTTCCAAACAGCTCAGAGAGCTGTTACTTTTTACTCTGTACTCAGGCTTACCTAATTTTTTTTTTAAACATCTAGATTTAAGTGAAATAAACAGCCCTGTAAAAAAACAGTAATTTTGAGAAAAGTCAATTTCAGATAAAGGAGAAAGTTCGCAGTTGGAAGCTTCTGAATCAGAACAACTCCACGGATTGCTGGGCTGCTTCTTTCAAACACATGAAGAACCTGATTAGCTTCATCCTCAATGGAGGAGTCAGAAGAAGCTCTAATTGTTGAGACACTGCTCTGTGCGGCTGTTAAGCTTCACATCATTTATCCAAATATCTTCCTATTCCACATGCATTCAATAAATATTGAAATAACTTTTACAACAGCCTTACCATGCATGTTTTAAAACACTTCTATGTTTTTTTCTCTAATTTGCTTCAGGATACCCTGACCAAATTTAGAGACAATATAAGACATAAATTACTTGAAAAGAGTTTCAGCTTCTTATTATTTCAGAAAGTCACAGTTATTAAAGCAAGATCTTAAGAAATTTAATAAATTATCGAAGATTATGAGAAACACAACATGGCAATATTTTGTGCCTTACTGTTCTACATATAGTTGGTTAATATTTTCTGTGGGGTTTTTTTAGCAATGAGGTCTAGGAAGTGATTTTTAAAAAGCTCAAAAAGTCCTGGGACTCTGTCCAACATGCACTGTAGGCTTTCTGCAGAAGGCATTGCAGTGTTTGTACAATGCAAGTTATGTTCATTTCCCATGGAATCTGCATATATTCATACCTCTCTTTTCTATTCAACTTTTATGATGTAGATGTTAATTTTTTTTTTCCTTTGTGAAATGATCCAAGGCCTATTCAGGAAAAGATACAATTTAATGACTATTTAATTAGATTAATAACTGTAATTAGTAGTTATAATTTAATAAATTAATGTATATATAATTATGGCAATAGAATGAGGCCTCCAAGAGGGTGGAATCTACATATAGCCAGGGTTCTTGAAAATGAGAATGTGAGGCAACTCTGCATTTGCTTATTAAAAATACAAAGAAGAGGAATGGTATAACAACCGTGGGAATGCAAAAGTCATTAGGTGCATCCTCAGGGCCTTGGATCCCTTTCTCCCCAGGCAAAACATCAGTGACATTGTTCTGACATGCTTTCTTTATGAATGGGCAATTATACAGGGTTCTGTCTTAATTTCTCTTGAACCCTTTCCAGAGTTGACCACATGATATAACTATTCATCAGATAAAGTACACAAATCACCACTGCAGTCTCCTTTCAGGCTGTAATTTGGTTTGGGGTAAATGAGGGCAGTACAATGATAAGAGGGAGATCCAAGATAATTAGGTAGTTGGTAAGAAAGTCTGTGATAGGTCACTGCTGTCAGAGGTGTTGCTCTGAACGGCCCCTGAAGCTGCACAGTCTGTGTCATGCAGTATATCCCAGTCACTCTTACTAGCAAGGAAAAATATATAGTATTAAAAGAACTAAACAGATAATTCCTAGCGTTAAAAGAACTAACTAAATAAATAAATGTTTAAATTATTAAATATAATTATGAAGAAAATGTTTTCTTCTTTCATTTTTATTATTCTAATAGTGTTTCCTAGGTAGCCATTGAACACTGCTTGTTAACTGTGGTGACTTTCACTTCTGAATTTCTCATAGAATAGATATCATTCCACTTTCTCTCTTTCTCTAGCTCAGAGAAGTTTTACTGTTCCAGTCTCACTGTTTCACTTCAGTATCTGTAAGCTGGGGTCTGTAATATTGACTTGCTGTAAAGGAATAGAATGATGTAAGAGATTTCATTGTCCCTTTAAATGTAACTGTATTTGGATTTTGAAAAGAAGTCAGTTGCAAAATTAAAAAAAAAATTGCAATGTCTTCATTGGAGCCAAGATTTCACTCAAGTAGTACCTGCATGACTAAGTGGGAGTAATACAAATAGTCTTCAAGGTGTCTGACATAGGCAGTTACACAATAAACACTCTAAAATTTTAGAGTGTCCAGGTTTTTTTTCTTTCAGTTCGCTGAAACAAAACCAGTCAATCCAAAATGGAATGTTTCAATGTTATTTCCCGAGTAAATTATTTGAATTGTGTAAACAGAGATCTGGAGAGGGAGAGAAAAGAGCTTGTATCCCGTTGTGAAGCATTTGGACTGAGAACTGTGTAACAGGACAGATTGGACAGATAATAGCTGCAGATGCAGATATCTAAGATGCACTGCATCATCTATACCTTCTGTAATGTGCTTGACCTTCTCTTTATCTACTGGATATAGCTTTTTTAGACCTGTGACTCTCCCTTTTACTAGGGAAGATATTCCTTCCAAAATGGGAATACATTAATACTGCCAACAAATTACTTTTCCTGTTTCTAATGCAGGTGAACATGTTCTAAAAGTGTAGCTGTGACAGGACTATTCCCTAGTATGATAATACTATCATGATTTCTCAGAATTGCAACAGAGGGCAGAAGTTGCCAGACTCTGCATTCTTCCTGTCATACTCTTGATAATGTGATGCTCTACCTGACCTGATCTATAATTTTTGGAATGTGAACCATGCCCACTACTGCGGCACCTGAGCTCAGGTTCTTCCTGGGTTTCTTTGTTCACGTCTGGCAGTCTGGCCCTAGGAAACAAATAGCAGAAGTTGTTTCGAAGATTTTTATGTTGATGTTCCTCCTTCTTTCCAAATATAGCAGATGCACGAGGGTTTATGTGAAGAAGAACCCCAAAGGTGGAGAAGTTCAAATGCCCTATATTTAGTAGCTTATGTGACTGCCTTTGAGATTCTTTTCCTCTGTGAAATTACACAGCTAACCCTAAAAGTGTACTCTTAAGGTTTTCTCCCTATGATTTCCTAGTCATGGCTTGGAATGTTTGCTATTTCTACATAACATAAACAATATGCTATTAAAATAAGAAATATTTCCTACTTTCATAGGAAAGAATACTTTACTGTATATAGGCAATATTAGAGAACTGACACAAAAGATAAAATGCTAAAAAATACATTTGCTTTCTAGTAGTGAGAATTATTCTTAAAATTGCAAAATGATCTTTGATTAACCCTCTGTCTTTTAAAGTCATCTGTTCACTTGGGCATGGTTTCAATTTATACCACTCACATAGGGTAGACAGCTGTGGAAAAAATGACCATTTAAATTACTCAGTGTTGAATTACCTTATGATTTATTATCAGCATATAATTGCTCTGTTTATTATTACAAAGTTTATCTCCCACAGGTAATGCAACAAAATAAGAGAATGATTGCCCCAGTTTAAAGTCATCACCAAGACTCATTGCACAGCTCTACGCAGCCAAGAGTTTGTGTTCATCATACCATGGCCAAGAAATCAGGATAGGTAGTGTCAGACATAGCTGCCATGCCTGGAAGAATTACCAGTTCTGAGAAGAAATGTAGTAGTACAGCTTAAATTTATATTGTCAGTAGTTTGGGTTTTTTTTCCTTCCAATTTATTATTTCTAAATTCTCCTTGACAAAAATGTAACCTTTTCAAAGGCTCTTTTAACCAGAAATGTTTTGGAGTTAAAAGTGTCCATGAAGTAACTGCACAGCTGCAGAGCACTCATGGGTCTGCAAGTTGGCAGAGTTTTGTGAACTGTGGATATGGGTTGCCAAACTGAGTCCGACAGGTTTTGTAAGCATTAGGGTATTGATGTGGGTGCTTCTCATGCTCCAAGTTCTGAGCACATTATTCCCAAAAAAGAAACAGATATCAGAGCCTTGTTACTGGATGGTGGAAGTGAAAATGTCTCTAAAGAGTTAAGAAAAGGAAATTTCCAAACAAGGAACGATTTAAAACACCACATAGGCTAAGAAAGAAAAGAGCAAGAGGTGACATGCCACTTTTTGAAAACTTGAACCAAAACACTAAACTTATGATCTAGTCTGTGATAGGGATAATCAGTTTTCAACTGAAGTTTGTATACGGCATCATATGAAAATAGATTGGGAGCCAATATTTGTAGTTGACGTCAGAAAAAACTTAAGATGCAATGAAGGCTTTAAGGCATAACTATTTTCCTTGCTAATTCAAAACAGGAGAAGCCAAATGGAATAAGTGTATTCAGTTACCTTTTCTTTTTCAATAAACTTGGTGACTCCAAAGGGCAAATTATGGAAAAATGCCGTGGGTGCACAGGAGATGTTCAGGCGGAAAAATACTTTGTGGTCTTTTCCCCAGGGTTTGGATGAAGGTCACCCGGATACAGTGTTCCTACAGCAGTTCTAAAGACGTGACCTCTGATCTTGCAGACTTCAAATCAGAAGATGGGCAAGGACTTGAGCACGAGTGCTTGTTACTCTGCTGTATGGATAGGAAATGGCCCTCTTAAGGGCTTCAGTTGATCTGACTTAGTGTTTGTGAAAGTCCCACTCCAAGTGGTGCTACCATTTCATTTATTTGGAGATTGATTACCTTGAACATACAAGAACTTGACTCTAAAATCTGGAGGGGCAGATGAGACGTAGATTCTTCCCAACTATAAACACAAAGATTGTAGAGGTTGCAAGAGAAGTCAGGTTAAGAGGCAAGCTGGTTCACAGAGGAGACTGGTGTGCAGAGCTGGTTCACACAAAAAACCCTGCAGGACAACCCAGTCACATTTTTTGGATAGTTGGTCACCTCCAGAAACTGCTTTGGCTAATGTTTGAGATGTACATTTGGCTAATGTAGGAGATGACAACATAGTAATTTTGATGGCTGTATGGCTCTACCATGCACTAACATCAGTGAATAAGTAATAATTAGATACAGAACATTCATATCTTAATAAAATACATTTTAAAGGGTTGCCAAATTTTTAGTTTTTAGAAGCACTTCTATACATTCATAGCCTTTAAAAAGGCTGTAGTCTCTCGTTGCTTCAAGCAATGCTGACATAAAAACTGGATCAGCTTTCTTAGGGTTTTGTTCAACTGAGTTTTTTAAAGCTCAAAGAAAGGAGATGTCACAGCCTCTCTTGACAACCTATTGTATTGCTGAATCACCCTCATTAGAGTGTTTGAAAGTAGTTGTTTTTTTCCTTGGTACCTCTTAGAAGAGTCTGGTTCTATCACCTCTGTGACCCTGTTGGACACAGCAATTAGCCCCTCCCCTCCCCTCCCCTCCCCTCCCCTCCCTCCCCTCCCCTCCCCTCCCTCCCCTCCCCTCGAACAGTGTTGTCCATCTTAGTGACCGTCTGTTTGACCTGCTCCCATTTGCCAGTGTGGGGACCCCAGCCCTGGATTCAGTCTCTTATTAAACACAGCTTAACTCCTCTGAAATGGAAAGGAAAAATAATTTCTCTTGATGTACTGCCTACAGTATTGCTAATGCAGTCTAGCATGTGGTTGACCTCCATTGCTGCAAGGACACCCTGCTGGCTTTTGTCCAACTTGCAGACTCTTGTCTGCAGAGATGGTCCCCAGCCAATCTTTCCCCAGCCTGTCGTTTTCCTACCCTAGATCCAGGACTGAGTTTTTGTCTTTGTTGAGCCCCATGAGATCCCTCTTGGACTCTTCATTTTACCAAGTAGTCTCTGAATGGCAGCCCTGCTTTCCAGTATAGCGAGCGTTCCCCACAATTTGGGGTCATCAATTTACTGATGGTGCCCTCTGTACTTTGAATGTATTTGTGATACCATCAACAGTGTGAACGAACTCTGATCAATCCAATCTGACTGGAGGTCAGTCGGTCTCTCCTAATTAACACACAGGGCACAGAGACATGTCAAAGCTTCCACACCACCAGCTCTTGTGTTTCACATATAAGTAGGTTAAAAACTAGGGAACTCAGTGTGGAGACTGTTGGGAATATTTTTGTTGGGAGTTCAGGGGAAAGTGTCATTTTGGATCATCAAAACAACAACAGAAAATAAATCCTTGGTTAAGGTGTATTTTAAAGAGTATTTAAACATATTGAATTGTTTGGTCAATGGCAAATGATCGTAAGAGACTTTGTGGAGGCTATAAATGAGACTCTGCCTGGGAAAAGTTGTGAATCATACTTGCAAAGGGAAGGGTAACTTTTATTTCTAATTCTGTTCTCAGATTCTCTCATGAAGATAGAACACTTGCTCTAATAGTTTGTTTTCTAAATGTCAGGCCTATTCAGGGTTATGTAAGTCAATGCAACTTCTTTCCACTTAAGAAAGTACTTAGTTGTCACAAATGTGCACTTCAAAATCTTCAGGACACTCCTCATAACAGAAAAATTCAGCTGTGCCTGGAGTATGTACAAGTGGCCAAAGACCTGACTTCTCAGGATAATTTTATTCTGTACTCAGTTTTAATCAGTTCACATCTGTTTCAGGGGACAGCTTTAAGGCTTTCAACATTCTTCGGGGGAAGAGTGTGATGATTAATTTTGATCATTCATCTGTCTTTAATTGTGGGGTTAGAACATACCTCACTCTGCGGTGGAGTAAAATTTCTCTCAATTTCTTGGCAGGGATGAGGGTAAAAATTCACTAATGCAAATACAGCTCTTGTAGCTCTTTGGATGTTTTGTTACATCAGGCTCAAAATTCATTAGCTGATAAAGTCTAATCAGACAACATGAATCTGAAGAAGAATCCTGCTTTATTTAACAGGGTGAATACAACAGAATTTGAGGAAAAACAAAAATTCAAACAAAAAGATCCCAACCATCAAGTTTTCCAGCAGAGGTAAATAAGTAAACAAATAAATTATTTTAGTTCTAGTAGTTACTTTAATAAATGCACTAAATAAAACCCAACAAATTCCATTTTACAGGAGATTGGTTATTTCCTTTCTCAGAGCTTATAACATTTTATTTTAAGTTTAGTTCACTGCCATCTCCCTGGATCAGTTTCCCTTTGCGTACAACACTCCAATTTCTGCCATAAAATTTTCCATGAGGTGTGTAACAGTCCTTTTCCCAGAAGCTCAGGGCAATGAGTTCTGTAGCCCTTGAGTATCTTTCTTAACTATTGCAATACCATATCTGCACACATAGTGCAGAATTACTCACACAGTAACACAGTAACATGAACTTTGCCTGGCTTAGCTAACCAAAGCTGATTAATAGACAAATACTTCTGAACAGGCCATTACCTAACAGTAAATGTTCCTTCACATCAACAACTATGTTGAAGAATATCCTTCAGGATATTCCCTTTGAGAGGAACTTATCTACCTTCTGTGCTTTGTCTCAGAGGAGACAATTTTAAACTCTGTTGGCTTGGGATCTAGCTCTGATAAACTCAATCAAAGGTCTTCCAATGCAATTAACCACTGTCCTCTTTGTCACTTCTCTACCAGAAAAATTCTGTAAGCAGGTCTTCAGACCCCATCAGTGGAATCTACTATTTTCAGTGATTATTCCTTTTCTGATGTTGAATGCAGCAAGTTCACATAGGCAGATGTACTTATTTCTACTTTAGGACCAATGGATTCTGTAAGTTAAATTTGCAGAACAACCAGTCAGATCTGACATCTGCCCATGACCTTCTGCTATTGTCAAAATTTTCAGAACAGGTCAAGACTTCAGTGGAACAGTCTCCAAGACTGAAGAGTAGTAAGTGCACAAGTATTTACAGGACCTCTTAAATTGTGAGGGAAGTGTTAGGAAGCAGGAAGGGCTGGCTGCCCCCTAATAGATGGGACAGAGCCTGATTTTACACCAGAGAGGATGGGGGCTTCATATCTGGGGTACAATCTCACACTGTTTGAGCAGGATTAGTAGGCAGACCTGGAGATGGTCTCTCAAGTAAGAGCCTAGTTTTTCAAGCAATTTTTTGGTGATGAGGCAAGTCAAGCCAGGAAATTAATCCATTGATCAGAATGATGTCCAGTGGTGGTGACAAGGCCTGCTTATCACAAAGGATATATCCATGTTGACAAGGCAAGTGGGATGTCAAGCTAGAAGTGAGTGAGCAAGCCAGAGTTCAGATCACTGGAGCCCATGGCCAAACAGAAGCATAGCTGCAGGCAGGAGCTGAAGATACAAGACAGATCTTAAACAGGGCTTCTGTGCTTCTGGGCAATCATGTGGTGTGTTGGGCAATCATATGAGCGTGTGTGAGTGTGTGTGTGTGTTTGTAGCTTTTTTGAAGGCTCTGGATCAGACAGGTCAGGGCCATGAAAACCCATTTGTACACTCAGGAACCCGACAGCAAGAGTGTCCTCCCAGCAAAAGTGTCCTCACTTCCCTCAGGGTTCTGGAGTCCTAAAGGACTGTAAGTTTGAGTGGATTAGTTGTTGTGGGTTTCTACAGGACTATTCCAGAGGACACAAAGCCAAGGACAGACTAATGAGAAAGAGAAGAAAGCATGGGAAAATTTGGGCTGGGTAGCAGAGCTCAGAGTGCCTATGAGGTTCCTAAGGGCTAGGTGGGCTTGAAAGACAACAGGGGGTGAGTGGGGCAGAAATTCACTCTACCCTTGACAAGATTTGGGGATGGGGCAAGGCAGTGGAGGCAGGGGGAAGGAAACCCTAGGAAACATGGGAGGAAACCTGGACACTTAGGCTATGTGGGACACCATACAGACTTTGAGGTGATGAGTATGAGGCTGGAGATGAGATGGAGGCTGGAGACAGAGATGAGGCTGGTCAGGACCATTAAGGCCTTTTAGTACACTCTGGGACCTGACTAAGATGGGGCAGAGAAATAAAACCAAGGATTTTTAGTCGGCTCTGAGATTGCACAGGTTGCAGATATTTGTAGCAAGCCCTGTAATCTGAGATGTACAGTTGAATGGTTCTGCCAGGAATTGCTCTCAGGATGCAATATTCTTAAAGACAAACATTTAACAGGGCCCAGATTTCCCCCGTTTGTCAGAACCAAAGTTTAACCTCTGTCATTAGCACTTACCTTCAAAATTCTTCCCCTTACACCAAAGCATATATTCAGGAGTTCCCCTAAGGGTGCTTTGGACAGCTCAGAGCTGTGCATTCCAGGTACTAAGTGGTGTCACCTGTTGTCACAAAAAACCCCGTCACAATCCAAGTTTGATTTCCTGTCTGCTACCCTGACTTAGTAGTACAGTTACTATGGGCTAAGACACCAAAAACTCTCAGAGTAAGATCAGGATGCATTCATACATCAGAGGTTTCAGAGAATCTTTCAAGCCTGATGCCAGCTATGAAATTGGGATTCAATTTACTCACACCCAGTCTCACATCAATGCTATAAGGCATGAAAACCAAGCAGCTGTTACACAAACTTCTTCCTTTCTCCAAACTGCAAAAATGTTACTGGCCACAGATTTGGGGGTTAGCATTTCCACAGATATTTCCCAGAGCTTCTCTATTGAAGAGGCAGGGTCTACTCACTCATACACAGAACGTTACTGAAGAAACACTTAGCTATTCTTGTGGCATTCCAGGCCACAAAATAAAACTAATTAGTGAAGTGCTCTTTTTTGTTTATGGTTTTTCCCACTCTGTTGCAAGCTGGTTTGGAGATTCCTGGTAACATCCTTGGTGTTACCTTTAAATCCCAGACATCCTTTGAGAAAATCTGAATGAAAAGGCTCTCATTACTTGATTTCAGTATCTTATTACCTTACTGTTGATGTCTTAAGTTATAGCTTTCGTATTTTTTAGATTCTCTACTGTATTAGTATAGAACTCTGAACGTAATATGAAGTGTTAGCAAGTTCTTTTCACAGGGTAGTTAGACAAAACCATCCTTTGCCAGCCTGAGAACCAAGGACACCATTACAGCTTCAGGCCCCAAAACATACAAACAACAGCAAATTGAGGAGAGCAAACTGGGAGGATGGGACTTCATAACCTGGAGCTGTAATTGGACAATTAATCCCAATATGTAAATGGACCAAAACTTCTAAAAGTGTGAAAATGCCACCCGTTGTCCATCTTGGGTGTAGCCTCAGCCAGGCCCTTGTACTGCCCAAGGTGTATCCTTTGAAGACCTTTTAATAAATACCTACTTTATTCCATTAGCATTGTCTAGCCTCTGTTCTAGGTAGCCTCTCAAGGCATCACTGTCACAATTTTAATTCCAATCTACAGTCCAGGTGGAGATCCAAGCCCTTTTTTAACTTTTTCTTTATTACCTATTTTTGTGTTAGGACCCACTACCAGTTCCCTATCTGCAGGAGTAGACTACTTGTTTCACATTTACTCAGTCCACATTTTATAAGGATTTATAAGGATTTTATAAGATTCCTTTTATAAAGGAATCTGCTTTTGCTTCTGCTAAGTACACGAGTCCCTGGGACATACTCCCTTGACAGGAGGCTGGGGGAGTGGTCTCTATGTAAACCACCAGTAAATAAGCTTCCCAACTCACTACAGAAAGCTTTCTGACTTGAGCTTGTACCTTAAATCATAACAGTAGAAAAACACCCAGGATCCTTGCCTGGGCTTCCCCCAGTGAGACGGAATCCCACTGAGTCCCTCAGTCAGGGTTTTTTATGGATTAGTGATCCCATTTCATATTTCACCTCTATTTCACTAAGATGTCTCTTTCACATTGCCAATATGACTGCAGTTATCAGAGGTCTTCAATTATCTTTTGGCTTTTCCTAGAAATGTCACAAAGTCTGCTGCAAATGTTGGGGGTGGTGTGGGTTTTACAAAACTTAGTGATCCTTGTGCTTCTCTGTAACAGTCAATAGCGCTATCACTGACCCCTCATCCAACTTACCAAGGGGGTCTGTGCCTCTGCTGCCATTCCTCACCACGAGTAGTTGTCCTTGCTTCTGCTAATCTGAGTCAGGAAACAGAGACCACTTCCCTTTAACTCTCTTGACCAGGCTTACTACATACACATTCACATACAACAAGGCCACGCTATAATTAAGGGAATTCAGTGTAATACTTCATTTACAACCACATTCCCTCTAGCATTTCGCACTCCTCCAGGCCAGGAGATGGATTCATGGAATTACACATCAGGATTAGTTGCATAATATAGAGTAGATCCTTCAAGAACACTTATGCCCTGATGTAGTTTATAATGCATTGTTGAGGTACGTCTGTTGCTGAGTTACCTGTGATTTACTGGTGGTGAAGTAATTCATATTTACACAGCAGATGAGATCTTGTGAAGATAAGAGTTTCTCAAGACTGGAGATAACACCACTAGTATTCTGCTTCTGGAATATCTAGTTATTTTCCTCTGTTGCTTTGTTTTGGTTTTTGATAGCTATCACCACTCAGCTGTGTGATATCAAAGCTGTGATACATAACACTGTGCACTTCCATACAATCATCCACAGCTTTGTTTTCCTATGCTACACAAGATATATAACCTGAACAACTGGAAATATCACAGTCCAACAGGATTCCCTAACATATCTGTAATACATCAATCAGTTGCTGCCTACTTATTATTACAATTTTCTCAGATGGGAGATTATCCATTATAGACATGGAGAAACTACATCACTGTTTACTGCTGACTTGGTGAATTCTTGACTTTCTGTTCTGTGTTCTCTCTGTACTTAGAAACTGTTGTCATTGCTTTTCCCCATCCTTCTGCTGCTCTCGTTCTTTTCTCTCACAACTTACATCTTTAGAGCTTTTATTAGATGTTGAGATTTCAGACAAAGAATTGCAGTACCACCAGAAATGTAGAGGGGAAGTTTTGAAAGACTGGTCTAGTTGTAGGTTGCACTTCCACTCTTGCTCTTAAGATGGTAGTGTGAACTTGGGAATGCAACCCATACACTTTGTTTTTGCTGTTGCTGAAATGACAGGATTTCTCTTGTGATTTCCAAGCTGGGAATTTTTAAGAGCTAATTTTTATAGTGAAATTCTTTTGTGAATTCGAGAAAAAAATAGAAAATGTGTTTTTATTTTTAAGGTTTGAGTATATATGTGATTTGGAGAGATTATATGCAAAAAAGACATGGAAGACTAGGAGTTTCTGAATTGACTTGGCAGTCTGTGGCTCTGGATAAACAGGCAAATCTTTGTGTGGAAATTTGTCCAGGCAGATGGTTGGGAGCAATACTTATCTCTGACGGATAAAACTTGTCTGTACTCTAGCCAAGATAACTTGAGCTACTCAGTGGCTCTGAATGTGTTAATCATCTAATTATGCTACTTTATTTGTCTAACAGATGCTTGACATGGATATGAGGGGCAAATTTGGAAGGTAAATGAAGAGGAGAATATCAGTTCATCATAATAAATGAGCTGACTTCCCTTTCTTTCCTTTCTCTTCAGAAGCCACTTTGTGTGAATTCTCCCGATACCACTCATTACATAATCTTGTGTCTTTAACAGAAACCTTAAAAAACTTTACAGAAGATTAAAGTGGGGGATATCTACCATGTCTAGCTAATTTGGTTTCTCCTTTAGGTTCAATAGGTTTCCTTACTTTTACAATGCCTTTTATCTTTTCCATGTCCTGCTGCTCAGTTTGCATTCCTGTGGATTTTGTGAAAGACCGGGATTACACTTATATCTTTGTAGTAATTCTGAAATATCATGCAGCTTTTGCAATTCTCCCTCTCTCTAAAAACCCTGTAAGATAAAACCAGAAAGATTAAAAAAAAAAAAAAAAAAGCACTCCCATCCTGATTTGTCACCAGATAAGCACACTGGATTTAATCTTACATACCTCCAGCACTCAAAATTTCCAGGAAGGTTAAAAGGAGTTTTGTAAGAACAAGGAATGTTGGGGTCAGGAACATTCAGAAGGAAAGGAATCCATGTACTGTGCAAATTACGTCTGTCTCTACATTAGCACTGAAATTACTTTTATAGTAGGCCAGGTAATAGCTGTGTTGATTTAATTTTGAAAAGAAAGAAGGGACTGAAAAGGTGGCTGGGATGGAAACAAAATGGGAGATTATTTGAAAAATTCTGCTATAGTGTTTTTCTCTCATGCTCCTGTTATTATTTTTTTCCTTTTTAAATATGTTGCTGGCAAATGCAAAGGTCACTTCATTCACACTCAACTATTCACATTTGCTTTAAAAAAAATTAAAAATTCAAGGCTAACCTAAAAGGACATTGTACTACAAAAAAGTGCAGAGTATTGTCTCTAGCAAGATAACAATCCCCAATGACAAAAGTGGGTTTTTTGCTCCCTTGTATTTATGGCAGGTATGGGGAAATAGGAACTGGTTGTTGCTGAAGTATCTCCACACACTGGTTTATTTGCACAATTTCTATAGTCCTGCAAAGGGAGCCCATCCTAACTGTGCCATATATGATATTGGTAGATACCTTAGAGCTATGGGGTGACTGAAACTGAGCTGCACAGAACCAGCATTGTTCCATCATTGCTGGTCTGTTTTAATTTTGTGTTGTTAGACATGGTGGTTTGAGAAACACATTTGCACAGGTTGTGCTTCGCATTTCCTCATGCTTACGTTGCTGTGGATGGGCGATGGATATAGAAGGGAATTTGTGTGGAAGGAGATGTTGACATCAGCTGTCATATTTGTTAGAAGGGTCCAAGCTGGAATCAAGAGAGCCCAGGAACCAGGTCAGTTAGAATTACCCCATTTCAGAAGCAGGAGAAGTCAAGACACACACCAGTAAAGTGCATCACTGGCAACCAGGATAAAGACACTATTTGCAGGAGGAGCTCAGAACAAGGAACTAGGACAGCTGGAATGATGTCAGGAGCTGAAGGGCTAGAAGCCAGTCACAGCATGACTCAGGAGCCGACGAAAGGGATTCAAAGACCTAAAAGCACCTAATCAGGTATGTGGAAAACCACATACAGCAAAACTGTATAGACCTACAATCCACACCTCAACTGCAAGGCCTTATCAGGTCCTTAGGTTTTGAATAAAGCTATTTACAGCCTGCTAGACTGAAAGCCCTGCAGTGCTTTAGTGGTGTGGTCATGATGCGCTAAAGAGGTTTCAGTCCCTACCATATGCTTACATATTTCATCCACCTTTCACCTCTGTATTCTATTTCCACTGAAAATGCCCTCTACCGTGAATGACAAGAAAACGCTCCTTTGCAGTATTAGACTTCATACGAGTGGGTAAAGGAAAAACTACGGAGCCAGCTTTCCTGCAGCCTGAAGCCGTAATGAGAGCTCTCAGGAGCCGCCCACGACCGTGCGGTGAGTCCACCCGAGACTCTGGTTTGCAGCTGCCGGGACTGCCCTGGCTGCTGCAGCTGTTGCCTCCATGGTTAGCTAAGAGCACCTTCCTCACCCTGCTGTCTGACTCCTCTTCACTTCTTGTACCTGAGAGCTGCTGCCCAGGGGACGCAGGAGTAAATCACTGCTTGCCTGCCCTGCTGATACCACTCTTCTAGGGCTTCCTTGGAGAGACAGTGGAAAGTATTCTCTGCTTGGGAGAAACAGAGATTGTGTTCGTCTGTCAGGGGCACTTAACAGCTCAGGGTCTAAATACCTTTCTCAGCTTCAGGAGGAGTTGCTTCCCCCCAACCCCTCACAGTGTTAGGAGGGACTCAATATTGATAGTCTTAAAAAAAACCAAAAACAAAACCAAAAACAAAACCAAAAACAAAACAAAACCAACAAACAAAAAACCCCAAAACAAAGCAAACAAAAAAAAAAACCAAAAACCCAAACCACCAAAAAACCCAAACAACAACAAAAAACACTCAACAACAACAACAACAACAAACCATTAAAACCACATTATGCTCAAAACACCTGGCTGGTATAAACTCTAACCTCTCAAAGTAGCAAATAATATATTCTTCCCATTATGACAGCTTAACTTGACAGGTCCTCCTGGATCGGGTCAGCTCAGGGAATTTTACTTTTTAGGGTATGATCCCTCAAGTTTGCCTTAAAGCATCGTTTTTTTGTGTAGCAATTGTGTGGTAATTCATGATTTTATAGGATAGGATACATAACGAGTTTACAGAAGTTTGGATGTCAATCCTGGTTTTGTAGTTCTAAGAAACCTCTAAATAAACCAGGAATTTCAAAGAGATGACTCAGTCCTATTGCTTTATACACTTTACCTACTGATTCTGCCTAGGTCCAGGCACCCTGAACAGAATTCATTTCCACTACAGCAGGAGTAGGAATGAAGGGACATTTCTGTTGATACAAGGTGCAAAAATATTGGGACAAGTGTTTAGGGAAAGGAGATTAAAAACTAGGAGCCTTCTCCTTTCCTTTTTTTTTTTTTTTTTTTTTTTTTTTTTTTCTCTTCACACAATGAAGGATGCCTCATCTCCTCATTTTGATATTTGGTCTACTGCTTTGCAGGCAAAACCCCCCTGATCCTGAATATGTTCTCTTTTTTTGTGCTAAAATTAAGTTTTTGTTAACTTTTGTTAAATACTACTACTACTACTACTACTACTACTACTAAAAAAAAATAATTTTGTTAAATAGAAATTTTCATCCCTTTCCTAAATAAGATTTTTCTGGAAGAAATGAGAATAATGAGCTTTTTTGTAGAACATTAAATGAAATATGTAAAGTTTACTCATTAATCTACATAAACTCTTCTTACAGCTTGTGGAGTAATTTATTTTGTTTTACGTGGAGAAGGTGGAGTCTGTAACGATAATTTCTTTAATGGGATTTGCAGACAGCTGAGGTGGGAGGTGTGTTCTCCTCTCTGCCACCTTCCCAGAGCACTGTGTCTTTTAGGGCATGCTTCCACACGTTCACTCACCTTAAAGGTGTTTTGCCTGACTTGCTCAGCTGTCTATTTCAAAATTGCTTTCATGTTGCTTTCCAGAGGAATTCAGAGATACAAAAGGAGGGTGATTTCTTCTGAAGTCTAGATTTCAAAATCAAAATAGTAGAAGCCTAGGACCTTAATGCTGTATGAATTCTTCAGTGCTGCACAGGGTCTTTTTGAGGGGTAGGCTGCTGGCGAGCTACTTCCAAATCAGACACACCTTTGGGTTGGGCTATTTTGGAAACTTAAGTAATTGATGAGGCTCAAGGTATGGTCTGCTAGGAACAAGTGATTTTATTGTGTGTTTTTACACGTAGTTTGATCAGCTGATGCAGTTGACTGACAGTCTCCTCTGTAAGTAACTGAGGGCGGAGGAGTGGTGACCTGCAGTGAGCCTTTCCTGACTTTTTCCCAAAGTGGGCATTGCTGGCTTTCAGGCAGCTAGGCAAGAGAAGAAAAGGGACGTGATATGGGGGTACCTTTATTTGGGGAGAACAATCCCTTCTATTCCCGGATATGGAATGCACTAAGTCAGAAGCTGCAAGGCAGAAAATCCTGGGATAAACATCTGGATGAAATCTACTTACTCCAGCAGAAAAGGTACAGTGCACTTCAGCCTTCTTGTCTTCTCTTCCTTCTGCTGCTCTCCCTGTAGCTGATTCTCACTCTTTTCCCTTAGGCTTTTCTGCCAGTAGATAAACTTTAAACAACCCTGGAGCACTTTTCTCTATCAGATTTCTTCTTTCAAAGTGGAATGCTTCTGGAGTTCCAATCTTATCTGCTTTCACAGGTAGATTTACCAGGTTGCAATTGAATTACCCTGAGTGCAGGATCTCAGTCACAAATTAATAATGTATTCTCTTGTCTTTCCTGCTTCATTGGTAAAGCTCACAGGAAAATGCATTAAGGTTGGTTTTTAATTATTATTATTATCATTATTGTTATTGTCATCATTATCGTTAATGTTATTATTATTATTAGGAGTGTGTGTAATGTATAGGCTGCAGTCAGCTGAAGTCAGGATTCAGCTCTTCTGTCAGGGTTTTGCTTTCTGTGTCTCTAAAGGTTGCTCTTAGTGGGATAGAGTAGCCTAAATTTTGTTGAACGTTTTGGGGGGCCGTCACCTCCTGGGTCAGACTGTGGTTTCTCAGCCCTGTGACCTGGGTGTCAGCATGTACAGTGACTCCTCTTAGACCTTATGTTATCCAGAAGATTGGCTGTGTCTTCTCATGTGAGCACTGAAAGCTGTTTGTTACTTCTGTGCAGGGTTGCTCCCTCCACACACAGAAATGTAGGACTATTCATGGAAATACAGCTGGATCTGGTTTTCCTTGTCATTTCTGCATGCACAAATGCTGCAGTACTCAAATAGCAAATTGCTTCCAGTTGCTTGTAAAATCTGGGTTTTCTTTCCACACATAACCCTGAACATCTGTGGGGACAAAAAGGTGACTACGTGGGACAAAATATATCTCTCTATACATATGTATATGTACATATACATATATGTATAGAAATATGCAAAAAAGCAGATTAAGAGGGACAAAAGTAGACCTTTAGGGAAAGAATGAGATCATGATCCAACTTCTGATCAAGTAACAAAGCCTGTTTGAGTTTACTTCAGAGCAGTGGGACTTAAATGCACTTAAAATGGGAGGGACAATGGGAACAACAGTGTTTCTGTGGAATGCTGAAGTGTTTACATTTTGATGTGTTCATGAAAAGCATCACAGGTAACTGAAAAATAAGTTCTCAGCAGATTCTGTAAGATCCAAATGAGTACAAAATAGAAGTATAAATATATTAATATATTAAATTTATTATATTGATTATACACTAATAATTAACACCAATAAGCAATCAATTGTAATACAGCATTTTTTAGTGATTATAACATTATCTTCATATTTTTAAGTCAAAGAGATGTGGAAGGAAGCTCTGCTGATCTCTGTCTAACCTCCCACTTGAAGCTGAACTATTGCCAGCAAGAGATCACATTGCTTAACCTCTGTCTAGCTCAGTCTTGAAAACTTCCCGGGATGGAGATTCTGCCATATCTTTAGGTACCTGTTACAGTGCTGTAGTAACCTCCTAATGAAAGAGGGTTTTTTTTCCCAAATATTCAATGTGAACCTCCAAAGTCATAAATTTTGATGATATTCCAATCCCTTGTTTACCATCTTCTGTTGCCAAGAGGGATTTGGTCCCTTTTTTTTTTTTTTTTTTTTTTGCTCCCTTTCACATAGGCTACTACTAGATTGCCACTTCTCTTTGCTCGTTAGTCCTCACCAGGCATGTGCTACAGGCCCATGAACATCTTGTGTGTTGCTACTGATGAAGGGAAACAGAAAAAATGTTAGTCATATAAACCCTTCTGCATAAACTTAGATCACTGTAGTGCAATCCCACTGGCCCCAAAGTTAACTTTTCTGTGTTTCTTTATAAAGCTCTCTGTAAAACTCATGCAGTGTGCACAGTATTCACTGTGAAATCAGGGTTGCATGGGGACACAATTGTTCCCTTCCATTTTAGGCTAGTATGTTTCCCATAGATTTCAACTAACACAAATTAGCCTTCTGCAATTTGGTTAGAAATTACATGCTGCCAATATGTGCAAACTCTTTTCCTAAAGAGGGACAGGACCAGTTCTTCCTCCTGTTATCCTACTCTTTCCTTCCTTGTCCCCAGGGATGCTCAGAGTTTGAGGAGAAAAAAAAATGAACATTTTGCAGAGGACTGGAATCAGTTTTATTGCTTTTGCATTTTTAGTTATGTACAGATAGAAAAACACAACAGGAAGACCTTCTTTGGTGACTGGTGTGTGGGAACTAGTCTTATGAAACCTCTGCTTTTGTGGAAAAACTCTTGTAAGCCCAAAGGGCTTTTGCTGTGTCCTGTCATTTTGTGGTATAGAACTGCAGTGTTGTGGCTTCAGCTTGAGTTCTTAGTGAAGATGCTGTTGGAATACATACAGTGATTTGATTCTACTATTGTCTCATTGAAAGCCAGTGGTAAATATGTTACTGTCTAAGTGGCATTCTCTGAAATGCACACAGAAAGTCTGCAAGAGGAGAACAAGGCTTTTTTTTTTTTCTCTCTGACAGCTTGTGATAATACCTGAAAACTAATTGTTTTGGTAGTTGTCACCTTCCCTGGCATTGATGTTCATTCTTTTTCTTCGTGTTAACCAGTGCTTTGAATTTTACTGGAAGTAGATCTCAGCATTATTCACAGAAAGGGATTAACATTATAATATTTCCTCTATATTATTTCCCCAGGGGAATCCAGGTTCAGAAAATGTGATACAATCTCCTAACACTGAAGAGGGCTTTGAGTTTTTTTGGCCTTAATTTTCTGGTTTCTCTCTGTTGAAGATGCTCTTTTTTAAACAGCCTGGAGCTCAATGTGGAGACCCAGGGACAGTGGTCACATCTCATATGTCCTCTCTAGAATCATCTTTGGAAGCAAACTCTGGGATCTGCACAGCCCAAAGTGTATGAAAATAAACCCTCAACCTAATTCATAATGACAGAGAACAGAAAGATGAATACTTATGAAAATTTGGGCCTGATAGAGGTGAAGAAGAATCACATCTATCACAGCGTAATAGATCTTCTAGAAATTATTTTCAGTGCAAGAGTTTCTAAGCAAATGTGAACAAATTCCTCCAGGAATGGGATTTTAGAAATTCCACCCTATGAGAATTGCACTGTTCATAAAAAATAAGCAATACATAAATTAGAGCGAGTACATTGTTCCAGTACTTGTAAAAGCATAACAATTAAGTAGTGTTTTTCCTTCTGCTATTGCCTGTATCCATAACTCTTATTGATAAATAATAAGCAATGCATTAGAGATGCCTGGAACAATTTGCATAACTTGCAGAGAGCTATGGTCATTCCAAAGATGTCACAATAAAACCTTTATTTTCCAAATTCTTTGGTAGCTCTTTAGTCTCCCAGACATATTAGCAAGGTGCTTTGTTTACCCTGGAAACAAATGTGGCACAAAAAAAAAAAAAAAAAAAAGAAAGAAAGAAAAAAAAAAAAAAAAGGCAGGTCAGCCTAATGCAGGTAAACTGGATTGTTTAAGAGTGGTACAGGGACACAGAAAGCCTTCAGCTTCTAGTGAAGAAAGAAATAAATCTTTCTCAAGCTGGTAGTGAATGAGATGTCCCCAAAGTTTGGCTGTTCATTTATCTAAACATCATTACTGAGTTTTCATCCCACAATTTAACATAGGGTTGTCCTGTCTTAAAATCCACAATGCCTGTCAATATTAATTGGTTCGTTTGCACCCAAAGGTGACAATGAAATAATGATGCCAACTTCCAGTTCCAGCACTTTACTTACAGCTTGTTTCAACAGCAGTGCTTCTGAGTAGTGAAGATGCAAAGAACATTTGACTGCTGTGTGTAAAATAAAATCAAAAGCATCAATAGCAGCATTTCTGGTCTTTTCTTCTACTGACACACCTTCATCCTAAGGAAAGTTTAGAGACTAATAATGGAAAACAGTCTCCCTATTTTCACAAGTGTAAAGGTCCTCCAGAAGTCATGTTTCCCCAGCAATGCACAGACTCAATCTCAGCCTAAGATGCATCTCAGGGTCATAGATTTAGGAAGTTATTTGTAGATTTAGGAAGTTACTTGATTTCCTAAACTTGGCCATAGGTTCCCTTACAAAGAAGGAAACATGAAATTTGTGTCCTGAAAAAAACCCTACCCCAAATTAAAAAGTTAGGTTTTTTAGAAAAAAAATATTAGACGCAGGGCAAGGAACACAACCTGGAATAAAACTGCAATAAAATCCCTGTTGAGGAGGGCTGGAAGTTTTGATGCAGAATGAGGTTACACATCAGAGAACGAATTTGTTTTATGACTGCTTCAGTGATAATAAATCACAAGTAAAAGCTTCCGAACCATTATAACAGTTCTAGCATGAGATTATTCTTACGATGGTCTCAGACGCAGAATTAGAAATAAAGAGATGTTAATGCAAGCAGAATGCCCTGCTGGAAATGACTGATCAAGATTTCTGTTGCTTTGTGTGTCAGATAGTTAAATATCTGAAGGGATAAGAATTCCTTATCAGTTTCTTGTCTAGTAACATTGGCAATTATTAACCTGTTTAATTTATTTCCAGAGAAGCTCTGTTTACTCTCAGCTGAAAGGGCTTCGACATACACTGAGCAAGAGGTCCCAGTTAACTTGCTGAGTCTTGTTGCTGGTGCTGAAGAAATGTGCTGATTGTTTGTTGACTGTCCAAGCCCCCGTTATCTGCCTCCTTTTCACTTTGTGCAATTATTCCCTAACTCCTTCTTTGGCATCTTGCTAGGTGATCCTTGCTTTGATCCTCTTTCAGCTAGTGAGCAGCCCCCTGCTCTCCTGAAGGCTACCACACATTTACATGCACATGCTAGCAGAAGGAAGGGAGAAGATGAATCTCCTCTGGCAATTTCATGATTCATTCTGGAGCATGGATATTCTGAGCACAACAGGGCAAGAAGAAAAAGCTAAAATAATATCCTGATGATAAATTTATAGCTTAGGTTAAAATAAATGCTTTAGAACCTCAGGAACTGACTCTCTATGGGCATAAAGCTTGAGGCTGGAAGCAAACTTAGAGCAAAGAATAGGGAAATTCCATCTAGTGAATGATTGAAGTTGTAGAATCTGATAAGGGAAGAACAGGAAGAGATGCTTCGTTGCACTTCTGGTGAATTCATTCTTGAAATAGAATCTTCAGATTTGTCATTGTCCAGACAGTTCACATATTTAATGTATTTCCCTGTTCTGAAGGAATAACCATAGCAATCCAAATTCTTCTTTTTATAATGAAACTAAGGCTTGTTTACTAGTCTTTGCATTCTCTGTCTCTCCATAAGTGAAATGAGCAGGCTGCACTCCAGAAGAAGTGCTTAAGAAGCTGTAAACCTAAAAGGGTACATATTACCAGCAGAAAGTGCTTGTGGAATGTTTCACCTTGTTTAGAACTGTTTTACATGACTCCCTCAGTCAGAATCTGACCTACATTTTATCTTCTCTTTGTTTCACAATGGATTTTCCAGTGTTCCTGATTTTGCCCTCACCTATATTGGAAAATCAGCTCACAGCATCCTGAGCACATCACTGAATCATCTGTGAAGAAAGGAGTGATCAAGGCTCACTAAATGCCTCTTCACATTCCTTAGCTCAATAAGAAAAACCCAGGAGCACATCCAGGTGGATACTCTTGTGGTTCTCATTGCCCCTCAGAATTACTGGTTTGCTATGGAGCTGTTCTTATCCTAAACTGATCCTCTAAGGCAACATCCAGTCTGCCTAGTGTTACAAACTTAACTTAGCTGGGTAAATCAGGAGCTTAGTATTCCTTGATTCCATAGCTGTTGAAGGGGATGAACAGGATTAGAAGAGGAGCTTAACTTAGATGTGCTGTATTATCGTCTCAAGGTGTCTAGATATGTCTGCTGAATCATTTTCTGAAAGCCAGCTTCGCTGTTCAGTGACATAATGGTACTTTATGGAAGCTAAGCATCTGCTGTAGGCAGCTCTGTTAAGAGACTTAAGTTACAGATTTTGCCAGCTGCTGCTTTGACACACAAAGGATCCAAATAGTAAAGTGCAAAACTCTTGCAGTGGTTGATCCATCAGGAGGAAAGTTGGTTAAATATGCAGAAGTTAAATAATTGAAAATGTTTCGAATTCAGGTGACGTCATTTAATTTTTTATATTAGCAAGTTTGCTTCCCCTAGTTTTTGACATTTATCTGCTCAGTACATTGCTGTAATGTGTTAAAAACTAGTTGATAATTAGAACGGTATGTTTTAAATGAGGTTAAAGTGTTTCCCCAATTATGAGACAGAAAATTTAATGAGAGTAAAAGCATGTGCTAGGAACGTGTAACTCACGAACCTTGGAGACATCACAGGCAGTGTGCCATGACATTTGCCGACATTTCTGAGTTCCTCTTCTGGCTTGCTCTTTGACCTGAGATCTCTGACATTTTTAGCCCAGTTGGAGGCTGCTACAATAAGAAAAAATGTTAGAAAAATTTGCCCTCAGTTGTCAAAATCTGAGCATAGTATTTTTAGGTGCCTTCCTCGTAGCAGTATCGTGATCTAAGCAGTTGTTTAAAACAACTTTGGTAATTTTTGAGAAAAACTTATTGTGCCTGTGTCCGCCCATGTTGTCTCTTGCCCAATCCTTCCTCCTCTCTGAGGTCATTTGAGGGATAAAGGCTTACCCAGTAAAAGCATCAACATATTAATTGCAGCATTGTTTATACTATTGAAACCCCACCTCTTTCCCACTTCCTGCCTCTGAAACTTGTATTTTCCAGAAACACAGTCTTTCTTAGCCAAAATAGTGGCAGAGGTTGCAAGCTGACTTCACTAACACTAACCTTAAGACTTTTGCTTGGAGTGCCTCTTTATTTAGTTCCTGTTTGTTTGATCCTAGATGCAATCTCCTCATCAAATCATCTTGTCATTAGTTACTAATGACACTGACGCATGAGTAAGCTATAGAAGGAATACTTCCCTAACTAGGAGTGTGAAGGACATATAAAAATATCTCAGAATGGCTCCCTGATTTGTTGAGGATGGTTCTTTTTATCCTGAATGTTTTTATTTTTCCTCTGCTCTTCAGGGGTTTTCTAGTTTAGTTTCTAGTGACTTAGAAAATGGGGTGGTTTTGGTGACAGGAAGTGCTCATTTTGTGGAATGATAAACATGATGTTCAGTTATGCTTCTATTACTTGTAGCCCATGTCCATTGAGTTAAACTTACTCAAATGATTTCTATTTATCAGTATAATTCTGATGTTTTTTTGTTTTGCTTTATCCCCCAAGTTTTCTCAAGTGTCTCCAGCGTCTTTCCAGCATAAAGGAGAGCAGAACTCTCACATTTCAAGTGGATTAAATCCAGAGATAATGGCATATAAATTTCTTTTTGTTTCAAGATATTGTTGTACATAAAACAATAATTTAAAGCAAGAAATACATATTCCTGTGAGCCACAGAATGTTGCCTGCTTTCTTATTGTTTTATTGTTAAACTATCCTGTACTTAAGATGTGAGAAAAAAATTCCATTTTTTTGCAATGTGCAATTTATAATCTCTACATTTCTGATGTGGATTTTATTGTGGCTTAAGATAGAGTTATATTCACAAGTAATGTAATCCTCACATCAGTGTTACCACTTAATGCAAAGCACCTATTGCTTTATGGAGTATTTATCCCCAAAATCTTGTAACTAAATAATGCCACAGTGCACGGAACGTCACCAGGAGAAAGCATTTACTGTATCTGCAGGTATATGGTTTGACTAATGTATTTGTCCCACATGCTTTTTTGGGGAGATGTGCATAAGACAACTGTTGCCAGTTGTTAGATTGTGCTGAAGAGACAGATAGAGTCTGTTAGAAAAACAAGGGCTGGTGTTATCCTTATTCATATCAGCTTGAATTTGTCATTTTCTACTGTAAACCTTAGACTTATTCCACATCACACATTGCAGCCTGACCTGGGCCACACGAGATAATGAAGATCAAATTAAACATCTGTACTAGAAACAGCAGGAGTGAGATAAAAGCACAGAATTTTAATTTGAACAAAGATCTAAAACTGAACTTATCTTGCTGGGAGAGAGGAATGTTTTTTTTTTTTTATTTCATACTGAAAACTCATGAGATAGAATTTTTTTTGGTTTTGTTTGGGAGTCTTTCTTCCCCTTTAATCTTTATCTCCTAAATATTATTCTTTACTTGTGTACAATCAAGAAATCAAAAAGTTTGATCAAAAATCAAACCACTTTTTAATTTATCAGTTAAAAGTCAAGTCTGAAAATCTTTAAGATTCAAGAATATCTGAAATATTGAAATATTCACCTCAATTTTGTAGATTTTTTTTCACTTTTGTGTGGCCAACTCATGATTTTGAACATTGGCAAACCTTGTTTGGGTGCTGAACAAACACTGCAGGTAACTCTCTTCAGGTACTTTTACAAATTGGTAGGAACACCACCTGAGACTTCTCTTTTCCAGGCTAAACAGTCACAGTCCTCTCAGCCTTTCCTCATTTGAGAGATGTTCTATTCTCATAATCATCTTTTGCCCTTTGCTGAACTCTCTCCAGCAGCTCCATATGTGTTTTGTACTGAAGACCCTAAGACCTGGATACAGGGCTCTAGGTATGGCCTCACCAGAGCTGAGTAGAGGGGGAGGATCACCTCCCTTGACCTGTTGTTTGCTTCCAAAGACCTTGCTGTAGTGAGGTTTGGTGGCTGTACTTATAAATTCTTCATCAAGCCCAAAAGATATACTCAAATAACCCAGATCCTCATGGAAGACTCAAGGACATGCTTCAGCTCTAAGTGAACCACTCTGTCTGGAACTTGTTTGAGCGCATGCTCTTTCCCAGGACATGAACATATTTCAGTTCTCAACAATTTCCTCAATTCTCTCAGCACTAGAGGAAAAAGTATTATAGCTAAGTGTCAAATTTTTCTCCATAACTTTGTATATGAGAGAACTACATTTCAGAGCTCAGTCTCTTAATTATAGGAAGTGTTGCTAGAACACAGATGGAATTCTGGTTTGCCCTTTTCTACTCATTACGGGAGCAATTCAGACAACAACCTTTTCTTAATTTATTGTGTTGTGTGAAGAAACAACTAGCTTTTTCTGGCTCCTGAGATAACTCTCTACTTGCAGGAGGGTTCCAGTGACCCATCATTCACTCTTTCTGTGTCTCAAAAAGTGGGATATAAAAACAAGAAACGTTTTGGTTGTTTCCCCTGTCTTTTCCTCTGCTGCCACCATATGGTTCAGCATCAGTAAGCAAAGCAATGATGAACTTCAGTGTGTTTTTTAGAATTGCACTGCTCGGCTTTTTCCTGGGTTTTTTTTGGGTTTTGGGGTTTTTTTTAATTTTTTTTGGTTTGATTTGTGATTTTGTTTGGGGTTTATTTGTTTTTGTGGGTTTTTTTGTTTGGTTTTTTTGGGGTTGTTTTTGCTTTTATGGTGGGTTTGGTTTTTTTTGGTTTTTTTTTTTTTTTTTTTTTTTTTTTTTTTTGGTTGGGTTTTTGTTTTTTTTTAGTGCATCCAAGGAATACCTCAGATGGTAGAAGTGCATTGCTGATTTTTCAGTGAAAATGTTCAAGATGCCACCTGTCTCCAGCAAAGGCCATGCTAGCGCTGAGCTCTGGAAGAGAGGCACCATGTGTTTGACTTTGTTCCTTACCAGCCACTTTTTCTTGACTGCAGGATCTGGGAATCCCCACTCCTCCAGGCTGCCAAAGAGAACAACCTTGCTGCCATTAGGAAACTTCTCACTGACGGAACATGTGATATCTACCAGAGAGGTAACTCTTGAGATTGAGGTGACTTGGGATTGCTGGAGAAAAATGGGTTTTTGTGGAAGGCAAGGGCTTCCTACAATGAGTAGCTCATTAGTTTGCTAAAACATTTGCACCAGCAGACTCAGATGACTTAACTCTGTGTCAGCAGCTTTGCAACAAAGTGAGTTTTCCGGCTTGGTTGTGCTCATTCACTTCAATTGGCCGTCACTTACAGACACCTGAAGCTGCTGCTCAGTTTTCAGATTTTGTTGAAGGGAAGGGCAGAGACTGTGCAGTTATGTGGCTGTACCAGGCACTACTCAAGGGACAACATAGCCCTCCTGTAATTCCCCACTTCAGTGAATCTATTTCTGCTTTTGTCCCATACGGCTGAAGGTCTCCACAATTCTCATGCTTGTCCTACTGTTCCTAGGCGCAGTGGGAGAGACTGCCCTGCATGTAGCTGCCATGTATGATAACTTGGAGGCAGCAGTGGCTCTGATGGAAGCAGCTCCTGAGCTTATTAATGAGAGGATGACATCAGAACTTTATGAAGGTAATGTCACTGGGAATGAGGATGGGCAGGATTCCCTGCAGGAGGGGAGAGGAAGTACTACTTGTACATTTGGGAAATTGGCTTATGCCGCTCCTGGTGCAATATGTTGCTAAATTGTTACACAGCAAAACACACATGCAAATGGCTTCTGACCTTTCTTGGAAGGTGGAATTATATTAAACATGAGTACATTGCTTTCTAACACACTCATTTGTAAAAAAAGAGATATCTGCCTGACCTCCCCTGAAAGGAGAAAAAAAGAGTTATTTGGTTGAGAAAATGAGAAATGTGGCCACTGCTTTTGAGGCTAGACTCTTATCCATATTTTTAAGGAATACTTCTGGTTGAGTACACAGAAATTCCTGTCTGAATATCAAAACCACTAAAATAATAATAACGGGGTTTAAAAAATTCTAAATCCTAGTTTGAAGGATTAGAGGAAGTCTTTGAGAGTTTTGAGTTTTTTCTTGACCTTATCATCATTTCTTAAGAAGGAAAGCATAGTCAATCTCACAATGTTCTCTTTGCTCCCCAGAAGTGTGTGGCATGTCTTTATTTTCCCTAAGAAAAAAAAAAATCTAGAAAGTGGGGTTTTCTGTCAATTTGTAAAGTCAGTTTTAATAAATTAATGAAAATACTTGCATAGAACAGAACCCCTGGAAAATCTCTAGCACAACCCTTTGCACACCTTTGCAAGGGGCAACTTGAGAGCCAATTCCTTTAGCTGCTGTCCATTTACCATGACTGACATGTGAACTGCAGGCTGCTGCTCAGCCTGAAGTTGCTTCCTTGAAAGACGAGGTTTTGTTTCTGTGTCTTGCAGGGCAGACAGCTCTCCACATTGCTGCAGCCAACCAGAACACCAGGCTGGTGAAGGCTTTGCTCAAGAGAGGAGCCAATGCCAGCACAGCAAGGGCCACTGGGCACTTCTTCAGGCGCAGCTCCCAGAACCTTTTCTACTTTGGTACAACCTTAACTTCTCCCCTTGCTGCTCTAGGAGGGAACCAGCAGAGTGGTGAGGGGATATGGGGGAGCCTTATTTTAGTCCCCATTCAAAGCAGATAAACAGAGGCTCCCATCTTCAGGTGTCATCAGACATACACTTTCTAGCAGAGAGTAAGACTTCCTCTGAGTATGTGAATGTTACGTGGATGTAAACAATGCACATTTTATAGATTTGCTTGTATGCAAATAAATATATATATTGTATAAACGTAATTTAGTGTTCTTCCTAGCAGCAAAATACTTATCAACCTTCTTACGGAGGTAAACCACTGAAAAGAGCATTTCTTCCTTTTAGTGTTGTGTGGGACAGGTCTTTTTTAACCTTTCTGATTAGGATAAGAAGTGGGGCAGGAAATTTACAAGTTACCTAAAGTAACTCCTCCTTTCATATCCTATGGGTTCATAGCATGGATAGCTTTCTCTCAGTATGCTTCAACTTCTCCCACCTCCAGGATCCTTTAATGTTGTTTCTCCCCATTCCTTTCATTTCAGGAGAGCATGTTTTATCATTTGCTGCCTGTGTGGGAAATGAGGAAATTGTGCAGCTGCTCATTGAAAATGGAGCTGACATTAGAGCTCAAGATTCTCTGGGTAAGTGCTGTGGGGCTCAGTGAGTTGCATAGAGTGGATCTGGACATTTTAATTAGGCTGTCATCCGTGCATGCAAATATTCTTCTCTCACTAGAAACAGCTGTGGGATGAGTGAAATGAGGAAAATAAAAGCCATCAGTCGGTTCTCAATCTTTGCACAGGGCTGGCCTATTCCAGATACTTTATCCAGTCTGCTTCCTTCATAGGTAACACTGTTCTTCACATCCTGGTTCTCCAACCTAATAAGACGTTTGCCTGCCACATGTACAGCCTGATACTTTCCTATGACAGGAGCAAAGAGGGACCAGGGTCACTTGAACTGATTCCTAACAATGAGGGGCTTAGTCCATTCAAACTGGCTGGAGTTGAGGGCAACACTGTGGTGAGTTTGTGTGACACTGGTACCTCCATACAAAAGAGAAGTGGAGACCTTGAAATAACATCATTCAGAGCCAGGGAGTTTGTGCATGTTCTTAGTGGGTAGAAAATACCTAACAAGATTTTTTTTTTTCATGTAGGTCCCAAAAGCCCTTTATAAGAAATTTCTTTATCCTAATGAAAGAAATGAGTGGGTAAAAAAATAGATATTTTCCCTCAGTTTTTGGAGCATTTGAGTTAAACAGGTATTAACAGACACATTTACCCCAAGTAATTTTTTGAAAGGCTCACAGAAATTATTGTCTTGGTTGTCTAGATTTCATTACTCTAAATGTGACACATGGAAAATTTCTTCAGGTATCCACAGGCATTTATTCATAGACAAAATATTAGCATTTAATGTAAACCTTCATCCTTCCACTCACTGAAAATACAGAGGTGGTTAGTGTTTCTTCTGTAGATTCACAAAGGACAGGATCATTTCCCTTGTCACATCTCTTTTGTGATGCCTTCTAGAAGAGTATTAAAATATTTTTTTCTAATCAACCTGTAATTCCATCTGAAGTCTGTTGTCAGGAACTATAAATGTGTTAAGTAACTTTACTAGTTTGATTAGAATTTAGAGTAAAAATAACTCATCCTTTACGTCAAGCATGAGCTAATAATCAAATAGGAATCAGGAAAATTTCTTCCACTTCTTAACCTGCTGTAATTGCTCCCAAGAGATATGAGAACAACAACAGCCACCAATTTCAAGGAAAATATGTCATAATTAAGGGTTTTGAACAACTTTATTTGTTCCCTTTGCAAATACACTGTATACTGGAAAGCTTCTGAAGTCCTTTCCCCCCTTCTTTTCTCCTCAGATGTTTCAATACCTTATGCAGAAGCGGAAGCAGAATCTCTGGTCCTTCGGCCCCTTGAGCACTGTGCTGTATGATATCACAGAGATTGACTCCTGGGCTGAAGATCAGTCCTTCCTTGAGCTCATAGTATCCACCAAGAAGAGAGAGGTACTGTGGGCACCACATGCATTCTGTGTGCAGGCTAGGGTGATTGTAGAAGGAGAGGAATGATGAATTTGAAGGTTCAAGCTCACTGATATAATCCACAGAACAAGGACTTTGTACCATGAGATGCAGAGGATACATGAAGTACAGGGGTTTATTAATGGTCTGGCTACATCTGATGCTTTATATATAGTTTCTTCTGAGGTGTGTAAATTGAAGGTTATTGAAAGAACTAGGTATGAACAAACTACAGAAAAGGATTTTCTCTCACTGGGCTCAAAGATACACTAGGAACCTGTAGAATAGCTCTAGCAAGTACCTTCCTGTAACTGTGATACTGATTAACTCTCACAATATCCCTGTGAGACAGGAGTACATTCAGAAATCCTAAACTGGAGTGCATTTAAAAACCACTCGTTGTTATTATTCCCTTCATTTAATGACAGGTTATGACTCAAAACTGAGTGGGCAAATTATCTCTGCTGTAGGCTCAAAAGCTTGTAAAGGGATTAATAAGACCAAAATAGCAGAGTGTAATGGCGAGCTTTGATACATCTCCCTGGGACTTTCAAGGTGCACAACCCTGTCAGTTGTGATGACCTTAAATAATCCTAACACGACAGGAAGTGAATCAGAAGACACTTCAATTAGTGCAGATCTGCCCATCCTGTATTGTTTCCACCTATCAAAATTTTAGTTGGACCTTTCTAACAAAAGTTCGAGCTTCTGGAGAGCTTTGCTATGGAGCTGCTATTTCTGTGGAGCTCTCATTTGCTCTTACATGAAATCTTGTGAGTGAAAATTTCTATGAGTGGGGATACATATGGAAATCCGGGGAAAAGCAGTCCATGTCAAAAAATATAATGGGCTTAGAAGTCGTCCACTTTAGAAGACTAAACCATAATCCTAAAAAGAAAGCAGAATGTTGGGCTTCTCTCTTATCTCAAAGCATTCATACAGTGCATGCAGATCCAAGAATCCTAATTTCAAAAGAGAAGATGTTCCCAAATACCAAGAGATATAATGATTCATTTTCTAGAATGCTCTTACACATATGCTGCAATTTTTTGATGCATAACTAGTAATTCTTTTTTGCATTTGATATGTTTGGCCCAAAATGTTTGCTGTCTCTCTAAAAGAATGCCATGTGTGACCCTACCCCATCATCACCTCCAGTTCAATATTGGACTAGAGAAGCACCTTAGCCCCCAGTCAGAAGCAGGTTCCTCTTGTGTTAAGGGGGATGCATACACACATAGGTACTAAGATATATTTTCTGATCCTGAAGCAGTTGGAAGGCAAAAAAAATACAAGGGAATTAAGCTATGGGAAGATTACAGTAAGCTTCAAACTTATATTATCCCTTTGAAAACGAAATTTACTCTCCTATGCAAAGAATTCAAGAACACTGACTTCTACAGAAACCAGAACACCCATAGGTGGATTCTGTCTCATGCAGTTTTGATCCTTTCTGATAGTTCATAGGCCATTCAAGAGTTTTGTTAGGGTCATGTCCATTTATTGAGACATTCCCTGCATTTCAGGCACTTAGCAAATTTTAGAGGAAACAGGGCATTGTAGCAAGAGAAGAAAAACATCCAGAGTGCATTGAGAAGTTTTTCTTTAAAGTAACCCAGTCGCAACAGTCTGACTCACATTTTCTTCTCACTTATTACAGTGGTCCCCTAAACAATAGAAAGTAAGTCTAGAAATATTTAATAAAGTGTGTGGCTCAAATTTGTTAGTTGTAAAGTACACCCATCTCTCCTGCTTCTGCTCTGTCAGTCTTCTAGTATAAGCTGAAGGAAGGCTTGATATAGGCTATTCAATTAATTATCACCCTAATAATAAGGCAGAAACTTAAATGGCAGTATGTTTATATAAGCCATAGACAAGTACAAACACCTTTTAGAAAAATGTTTTGGTTTTCTTTTTTTAAAATATGTGATCCAGAAACTTCTGTTGTTGTACTAACAGGAATATTCTGTCATCCTCAGTTCCATGTTCCTACACAGACGACAAGTTTATTCCAGTATCTAACCTTCTTTCCTTTACTTCCCACTGCTACTCAACAGCTGCTCTCTGCAGGATAGATTTCTTTTTTTCCAAAGCTCTTTATTGTCAAACTGAGCAAATTCAATGCCCACTAGAGCATTCCACTTTTGCAAAGTAAATTCAGTTTCGTAATGCTGAATGGGGCAGATGAGAATAGTTTGTTAACACTCTCTCAGGAAAAGTTGTGAATGCTGTTTATGAAAGAATGCACTTTTGGCAACTAATTCCTTCTTTCTCTCTTTCTCAGGCACGCCAGATCTTGGACCTAACACCTGTGAAGGAGCTTGTGAGCCTGAAGTGGAACATGTACGGTCGTCCCTATTTCTGTTTCCTGGCCTTATTCTACATCCTCTACATGGTCTGCTTCACCATGTGCTGCGTCTACCGGCCCCTGAAACCTCGCACGGGCAACAGAACCAGCAGCAGGGACAACACAATCTATGTCCAGAAAATGCTTCAGGTACTGTGGCTGTAGGAGTCAGAGCCCCCATTGGGCAATTCCCATCTAACCTACTTAACTGGAAACTCCAAGCCTTCCCCAGTCCCCAGCTGTTGCCACTGTCCTCCTCCCCTCTTTCGGCAGCTGACCTTTGTCTGGGAGGAAGAGGAGGTGTGCTCTGTTCTCCATTGCTGGGGCTGGGCTGGTTCCTCTGGCATTGCCAGGTCTGCTCATGTCTATTATAAGTAACAATTGGCTTTTGTCTCCCTCATCCTCTTCTAAAATTTACTTTCACTTTCTTTAAAATTTAATTTTAATTTTCATTAACTTTTCTTTTCAGGAATCATATGTGGCATATGAGGATGAGCTGAGGCTGGTGGGGGAGCTGATCACAGTCATTGGAGCTGTAGTAATTTTGGTCCTTGAGGTAAGAGAAACAGCTGTACAGTTTCGAGTTTCATCAAGGCAGATTTTACTCAGTAGACAAACATGGATTTGTGCTCACAACTTGGTAGGACTTATTTGCTTAGTCTGAGGGCTTCAACATGGGTCTATAGCAAATGATAGTATTGCCAACAGTATCTATTAGATGAGACAGAGACTGTAACAGTGTCCTAAGTAAGACTACAGGGGCGGAAGAAGCAATTAGAAGGATTGGTCGCACTCTCAAGTACTGTTTGCAGGGTAATCCACAGTTCCTGTTAGCACCATCCATGGTCCAGCTGACTCCCAGATGTTGCTTCACCCAGTACCCATAAATATTCCTGTGTTTAGGGGTGCTGGGTAAAGTGATTTCTGGGCAAAACTAGAAAAGTTTATATTTAGCTGGAGATCAGTGAGTCTATGGACTTGTAACAGGAGCCTTTCTCAACCACCCGCAACTTGGTTTTATTATAGTAGGAAATAGAAGACTGAAACTTTTGTGAGAAAAATCAAAAGATGATGACAGGAAGAACTGGAAATAAAACAGGTCTTGTAAACAGCTTTCTGCCTATATGGGGTACATCAGGCACAGTGTAACCTGCTGACCAAAGGAAGTGATTGTCCCTTCTCTGTTCTGCACTGGTGTGACCTCAGCTTGAGTGCGGTGTGCAGTTTCAATTCTGTGATATGTTCCAGAAGGACAAGTCCTTCTTCCTGTGTTTAGTCAGGACTCTGGGGCTAAGGTTACCGCTAACACAGTGTGAATTATAACAAACTCCTTTGATTCCCCAAGAAGGTCTTTTTTGTCTTTGTTGCTGAGGCATCTCTCTGTGACACATTTTTCAATCTGCCCAAACATTCTTAGAACTTGCATTTTCATCATTCTCTGTCTCATCCCAAGAAGGACCCAGCTGGCTCAACCATTCTGATTTTAAAGTAGCATGGAAATTAATCCATCAAATGAGAAGTGGCTGACCTTAAGAACTTGTGAATATTGGTGGTTGCCTTGACATTTAGTAGTATTATGGAAACTGTCTGAGTCCTTAAGTTAACAGGCTGTCTCTCTTAGATTCCAGATATCCTTAGAGTTGGAGCAGCGAAATACTTTGGACAAACAATCTTAGGAGGGCCTTTCCACATAATTGTGTAAGTACAGGACATACTAAGTCTAATAAATATATTGTCTATCATTTTCCCCACTGCTCTCTTTTGCCACATGAGTCCCTTTCTCCATTTTTGGGGGGGTATTCTTTATCTGGATTTATTTCTCTTAATAGCTCGACTAATATTTCCTTTACTGACCTTTTTTTTTCCCTGTCTCTTCCTGTTTGCAGCATCACATATGCTTGCATGATCCTGGTGACCATGGTGATGCGTCTCACCAGCACCACTGGGGAGGTGGTGCCCATGTCCTTCGCCCTGGTGCTGGGATGGTGCAACGTCATGTACTTCGCACGGGGCTTCCAGATGCTCGGACCTTTCACCATCATGATCCAGAAGGTGTGAGACACAAACAAATATGGGCTATCACGACATCTCTGTGCAGATAGGGAGAACTGTAAGAATACTTTTTTTTCTCCCTCAGGACTGTTACTTAATTTTGCATTAATGTCAAATGGACAGGTTTTTGTCTGCACAGAGCATTTTAGAACTTTCACATTCTTTCTTCGGTGCAAAGGTTTCATTTAGTCCACTCACAGTCTTAGAATCTGGAAAAAAATTTTCAGAGGGTGGCACTGTGGCTTGGTGGAACAGTTGGGCCTCATGGTGGCTCTGTCTTTGCTCTACAGATGATATTTGGAGATCTCATGCGCTTTTGCTGGCTCATGGCTGTGGTGATATTGGGCTTTGCATCAGGTGAGTCTACAAAGAGAAAATAATCATATGTTACCCCTGCCAACTGTTTTGGTATGAACTAAGAGTGTGGGTTTTGATTTAATCTCTGACTGACTTCTGAATAGCTGGAAAAACTGGTGATGATGTTTAGCTTCTCTTTCTCTGAGCATGGTCACTTTCCCAGTAATGACTTATGTTCTCAAAACATGAGTTTTGTTTTCAATTCCTGCTCTTTCCAGGGTAATAGATGCTAGGATAATTCAGATAATATATTTTTAAGTCGAGTTTTAAGAACATATGCTAGGATAATTCAGATAATTCCATATATTTTTAAGTCAAGGTTTAAGAACATACTGCATTTATGATATTTGTCTGCAGAAAATTAGATTAACACACATAGCTCTATTATGAAAAGATCACTACATTGAGAAATAAATAAATAAATAAATAAATAAATAGTCAAAGCAATTTTGGGTCATTTTGTCATGGAGACCAGTGATTCTAATCAGGGATTTGTCCTTGCATAGAAACATGTGCAGGTCCTGCCTAGACCAAATTTTTTTTTTATCAGAATCTCTTACAGGATTCTGTTATTCTTCCAGGAATGTGATTCCTGTTGTTAAACTCTCTTTTTTTTTTCTCCTGATTTCTCTCTTCCAGCTTTTTACATCATCTTCCAGACAGAGAACCCTGAAAACCTTGGGCAGTTCTACAACTATCCTATGTCCTTGTTCACCACTTTTGAGCTGTTCCTCACTATCATTGATGGCCCTGCAAACTACGATGTGGACCTGCCCTTTATGTACAGCGTGGTGTACTTTGCTTTTGCCATCATTGCCACCCTCCTTATGCTCAACTTGTTAATTGCCATGATGGGTGACACCCACTGGAGAGTGGCCCATGAGCAGGATGAGCTCTGGAGAGCCCAGGTAATCTAGTTAAGGTGGGCATTCCTACCTTATTTTAAATAGCAGCTAGAAGCCCATCAGCCTTTCTTGTCCATCCTGTGTCTCCCTGAGAGATGTTCATTCCCTACGCACAGAATCTCTTACTACATAGAATTGATGTTGCATCTTTTTTTGGTAAATCACATTGCTGTGTAACTGAGAGTTAAGTTATAATTATAGGGATTGGATGAAGGGGGATAGAACACTAGGTAATGATTACAGAAAGGCCAGAAATACCTTTCGATCCATTTAAAGAAGTTGGCCTGACTGTCTTGGTCAAAAGGAAAAGAAATTCAACCAACAAGTCAACTAGTCAACAGGAAATCCACTTCCTATGCTTTTCTGTGAGAAAGCAGTCAGACAAATGGTTAAATGTAGTCATGTGGCCACAGTGGCAAGTTCTGATGACAATTAAAGTGGGTATAGATACTCTCTTCTCTAGCTTGCAATTAATTACCATAATCATTTCCATGAGGTATAAATAGAAAGAAATGGAACAGTGTTTTAAGACCACCATTACTTCTTCAAAACATGTCACAGTTAGACCTAAATTAGTGGCTTCCTTATCTGAAATGAGTAGAGACTCTATATTTTTTTTTTTTTTCCTTAGGGAGCTATGAAATACAGTATGGGTTGGTGCTCATGAAACTAACATTTTTGAAAGAGAGTCTGATTTTTTTTTTCTAATTCATCCGAGTTTTTTCTTTTTTCCCATTCCAAAGGTTGTTGCTACGACTGTCATGCTGGAGCGAAAACTGCCACGGTGCCTCTGGCCCCGCTCGGGAATCTGTGGGCGGGAGTTTGGGCTGGGGGACCGATGGTATCTCAGGTGAGTTCTCGTGGAGTGTGCCCATGTAAGGCACCAACGAGAAAAAACCAATGTATGGATGTTTATAGAGAGCCTTCCCAGGCTCTCTTGGTCTTGGTCTTTGAAGGGCTGTCCTTACAGAATACCTTACAGAAGACCTCAGTCTCTTTTCTGTCTGCAGCTGATAGATAGACAAGCACTGTCTCCCTCAGAAAGCTCTGCTGTGCAGAGCTGTGCATTTCCTTGTGAAATCAGCTGATGCCTTCTCTTCCCGTAGTCACGTTGGACAGACCCCAGAAACTGCATGGGTTATAAGACCTGAATTTTTGTTTCAAACTTCTTATAATGAGGATCACTGAACTTCACTGCTGTGCTTGGTTGGCTGTCCCTGTCCCTTGGATACAAGAAATGGCAGAGGCAGAATAAATCTATCAGGCATTCTACAGCAATGAGCTGTTGAATGACTCAAAATCAGAACAAGAATAATTAAAGTCAAGATTTCTTTCTTGAGTGAACCTACTAAATGTGTTATACTTTGCAATGATTGCATTAGGTGGCAAAGGAACAGGTCCAGGATTTCAATTTAGGCACTGAACTAAAAAGCTGTCTGTAGTATAAATAACACTAAATTCCTCATTATTTCTGATTTTAATCAATATTTATGCCAGGTGAGAAAAGAACTAACTTTTGGGCATTTGCCTTTTCTAACTGTGCCATCTTTTGCTGATAAAGCCAGAAGGGGGAGTGGTGGCTGTATGAATCATAGAATCATAGACTCATAGAATATCCTGAGTTGGAGGGCACCCACAAGGATCATCAAAGCCCAGCTGCTGCCCCTGCACAAGATTTTCTGCAGGTTTTGTTGACAGTCTGAGCCTTGTGGATTTTCATATTTACTAGGCAGAACAAGCAGACCTAAAGTGGTGCCAATATGCAACACTTTCAGTCCAAGTCATAGAATATAAAAATATATTGCAAGAGCAATGTCCCAGAAATTCACTGGCAATAATTGGGAATGCCAGTTATTCACGAGATGCTGTGAGAAAAGAGTGTTGCTGTGATTTAGTTCTGTCCAATCACATGGGTGTTCATTATATATATGTGGGATAGTAATTCAGAAGACTATCTATCAATAATGTAGAGGATTGGTGTTAGTGGAGCAGTTAAATAAAAGTTCAGCAAGAGATGAGTGACATCCTGAGGCTAACAGCCATAGAATATGAGAGGAGGAATGTCAAGAACAGAGAAAATAAATGAATATATGCATATATACAAGGTCTGCCAGTTGATTACAGGTGGTGAAATGGAAAGGGGAAATCATGACTGGGAAATGAGTTAAAGGACAAGAAACACAGACAAAGGGCAGACAAAGGTGCTGAAGTCAGTGACGGGGATGAAGACCTAGGAGATAACTGCTAGCAGCTCCTGGCATCTTGCATATAATCACTTTCCTGTGCAGATTTTTCTGGAATATCTCTGCTAGTAGGCTTGTTTTTTGGAGGGGTTTTGTTGATAGGCTGGCACTCTTCTACTTAATTCAGTTTGTATTTTCTAATCCTCCCAGAATTGAAGACAGGGTTGATCCCAACAAACACAAGATGATGCGGTACACAGAGGCATTCAAGGCTCAGGATAGGGATAACTATGACAAAGGTTCAGAAAAGCTGGAAAGCAACGGGGACACCCTCTGCAAGAAGGAACTGTCTGCTCTGTCACTGTCACGGAACACATCCAGAACCAGTTCTCACCGTGGCTGGGAGATCCTGAGGCGCAACACCTTTCGCCAGCTTTGTGGAGAGGTCGGTCCTGCCATGGATGAGGAGGTCTATGATGTCTAAGAAGCCTCTGTCTTCACTCCACAATACGTGAAGTGGCCCTTTTCCACAACAGTTGTCTTCTACAGCTGTTCATACACTCCCCATCATGCCACACACATTTGTCAGCCTTGGAGAACTCTGCTGGTGAAGATTTTGTGAGCAGTTCGTGGCATCTGTGCTATGATAAAGGAATGCAATTTTTTTCTCTCCTACTTATAAGCGTCTCTGCAATTGCACTGATATTTGCACCGAGCTGGTGGGCTTGTTGAGCTGTGTAATGCAAATGATCAAAAGAAGCCTGCAATGGGATTTCATCAATTTACGGCAAGATGATCAGTAAGCCCTCTTCCTGACTGTTACATATAATCTTCCCCCCCACCAGTTTCACAAAATTGCAAGACTCTCATAGCAAAGAATGACTGAAGTTCTGATTTATGATTTGATACAGAACAGGAAAAAAACCCCGAACTCCCCCAAATCCCACAAGCCCTGTAACTGATCTCAGGAATGAAGGTAGTTGTTGACACTGTGATGATTGAAAACGACTGTAAATACTCAGCTGGCATTCAGGGCCTGACAAATTTTGCCCTCTGAAGAAAGGCAGTCTCCATTAACTGCAGTTTCAGCATTTCTGGCTTAGCAGGACTGTTTTGGGTTTGGTTTGCTTGTTATGGTTTTTTATTGGCGATGGATGTTTTTGTTGTTTGTTTTAATTTTTTGTCACATGAATGCACTTTAAGCTTTTGAAAAGAAGTGATTGCTATTCCTGGGAGGATTCTAAAGTGGGAACTTCTTTTCCCACTGAGAGAGTGTATGACCTGGTTAGGTGACTTTCAGCAGTGTGAAATTCCAGCAGAGATATTTATCTCCCAAGTAAGCTAAAGCTGGTCTTTTGGTTTTAGTGGAAGAATAGGCTTTTGAACTGTAGAGTTCCCTTACTTATAACTGAGCCATCAAGATTGAGCTGGTATTTAACATGGAAAGAAATGGCGAGGAGATGTTGGATAGATGAATAAGAGCTATTGCAGAGACAGTTCAGAAACTGGTGCTCTCTCTCTCTCTCTCTGTCTCTCTCTGAATGTCTAAAACTATCCAATGAACAACTACAGCATCCACACTGTTCCCTTCCAGGCATGACACATGCCAGTCTGTCAGTTTATCATCTGCCTCAAGCCACTTTAAGAAAAATGAAGAAATGTTCAGAGAAATGGACAGTCATTTCAGGGTTTTTTTTGTATTCTCAGGAGTATGGAGTTCCATTCCAGTAGCAGAAGTTAAGCAGAAAGCAATCCATGGTCTTAACATTTCCTTTCAATGGTACTAGTAACAGCAACTTTGTTCTTTAAGAAATTAAAGACTATTGTCTAGCACTAGACTTTGAGCCAAATCACTCTGTGATAATCAAAGCAGACAATGAAAAAGCTGAACCCAGTGGATTTCTGATTGTATTGAAATATCACTGCAAACCTCTCCTACACGTTCTCACTTGCAGGTGCTGTAATGAGTATCATGATCTTTGCAATCATGTGTATTTATTTAAATGTCCACTTCTCTTACTTGAATGCCTTTTTTTTTTTTTGTGCTTCAATGAAAGACAGACAGAAGGCTGTCACTCTGAAATTCATCTGTGTGTTTTTGTGTTGACTAATGTTACTGAATTGAAGGTGTTGCCCAGACTCAGTCACTGAAGTGCTGTCAGTCCTTCCCAAAACCTTTGGCCTTTACACTGGTGATCTATGGAAATGGGACCAATGTGGTACATTAACCAGAACTGTGAAATTTTGCTCTGATTGTAGATTAATTTTATTTCATAGTGAATAAGCAATAGCAAGAAGGGGAGAACGAATGATTTCCAGATCCTATCCCTGGCCCCAAATATAGTAGAATTTTTACTAGCTTGAAAACCACTAAAATACAATTATGACGGAATCACATACTGTCATTTTTACAAAAGAACTCCCCCTTGTGACACAATAATAATAATAATAATAATAATAATAATAATGGTAGTTTGAAGTACAAGCTGTGTAAACACTGGTTCTGATTCAGCATTCTTCTTCATTGCTATAAACATTGAGAAATTTGATCTTAGAAATTAAAACAACATTTTGACATGGCAAAAGGCAGAACATAACTCAGTTATCAGTGCTAGGCCTTTTTTTTTTTTTTTTAATTTTAGTGTCTGCTCTCCAAGTGCCCTCTTTCATAAAATTGTATCCTGTGATACTTGGCTTTCAAACTTCCTGCACAGAACCCCTGCAAACAACAGCATCAGAACTGTGTGACTGATTTTCTGACTTAGCAGTTGCCTAATGGAAATAGGATAGGGAGTCATAGACTCACAGAAGGAAGGAACTTCAAAGGTCATGAAGCCCAGAAACTGAGCAGGCACATCTTCAACTGGATCAGGTTGCTCAAAGCCCTGTCCAACCAGACTTTGAATGTTTCCAGGACTGGTGCATCTATCACCTCTCTGGAAAACCTGTTCCAGTATTTCACCACCTTCATCGTAAAAAAAATTTCTTACTGGCTCCTATTGGAATTTGACTTCCAGTTTCCTAAAATGACTTGCATATTTAAAAAAACCAAAGCCGTGAAAAAAGACCTATGCAAAAGTGAGCAGAATATTTTACCAATAGTAAATTGATTCCCCATTGATCATTATTGATGATCAGTGATGCAGACCATTTTTAGAATAATTTTATTTATCTGTAGGATAAAAAGCTACAGAAGAAAACTAGAGGTGTGGAAATTTGGCAGATGTAACGGGCACACCAGTTGTTGGAAATATTAGATTTAATAAGTAAATGTGGAATATTTACCCTCTTTCATTTGGACATACATGCACCCTTGTGAATCTCAGGTGATGAAGTAATAGGAGGCACTGGAACAACCTTTGAGCTCTTTCCATGCAATCTGGCTCTAACTCAGCAATAGCAGTGACTGCAGCCACACAGAGGCAAGCACTTTCACTGTAATATTCTGCATCAATGTGCTGCTTCAAGATTTGCTTCAAGTTTTGTGCTTTTTGATGTAGTTATATCCTAAAATTTTGACACAGTATTGCTGCTCCTTGCTGTTGCAAGGTGTCCTTCCTCTCCCTCCAAACAATATTGCAAGGATTTCAAAGCAGACATTCCTCCCCTCCCCGAAAGTGCTAACCTCAAACTGTCTTCTGCGTTACTGAAGTTTATGATAATGTGATAAGAATGAATGTTTTGATCCACTTGCTTGTAGTTAAATGAGATCTATTTTGCTGACAATAAAAATATGGAGTGTCTTGACTGCTTCCTTGTGTCTAAAATAACTATCAGGAGACATTTTTTCTGTTTGCTTCTCTAGCAGCATTAATAGACATTCCCTGACAAATTGTTTTTGTTGTCACAACAGGTCCACAACTAATTTTTTTTTTTATCAAATCTTGCTGTTGTTCCACAGCAATCCATTTCAGGTATTTCTTTATACAAAGTTTGTATAAAGTTCCAGATACTGATTTCTGGTTCACACAATGAACTGTCATAGGCCCTGTTTTTTAAAGTCATTGAGAGTTTAATGAAAACTGCAGGACAGTTCTCCCTTCTTCAGAGAAGAAGTTGTGTTTTCATGTTCATGAAATGACGTATGTTGGACAGTGAGGCAACTGTCCTTGCTATAGCTGCTTGCAATAAAATGCACATAAAATACAGAGTTTTCTCAGTAAGGCACATGCAAAACAGATAGCTCAGTTTTATAATGTGCCAGTGTATAATCATGGTTCACTGAATTTGATGTTTACAACACCTCTTAAATTATTACTATAATTCAAACAGATTTTTTGAAAGCTTCCTAAATGGGAATGAACCCATTCAACAAATACTCGGTTTGTAGAGGATCAGGGTAATACTTGGAGCAATAAACTATTGGTTTTAATAATAAGGTTATCTTTATCTCTGAAATTACATCATTTAAATCAAGCTCTAAACTGTGCACTGAGAAGTCTCTGGCTAGAGTTGTATCCTGCCCTGAGAAATCTACAATCCAAGACAAACTAGTGAAAATCTAAGCAAGCATCTCTGAGGTAGGTCATATGAAAACCCTGTGGTCTTGCTACTGTTTTATGCTCAGTTGATAATTGCAAATTGTTTCCTCTCTGCTGCTCCAAAGAAGCACGCTCTACAGTCAACCCTCTGCATACATGAAAACCTTGTCCTTAGAACACCTTCCCTCCCATTAATCAAATGCATTGGTTGGCTGAAGTTCTCCTTTTTCTGCAAAGAAATAACTGAGATTGTATGTTGGGAAGAATCAGGACTAGGCAAGAAAATACTGCTCTGTAGGCTCAACCAGCCTACAGTATCAGAATAAATGATTCTTTAAAATCTCTGAGAAGTTTTAAGTTAATCTAAGAATTTTAATATAAAACATCAATAAATTCAAGCTTCCAGGGGAACAGTATCTGCAATACATACTAATCAACTCTTTTATTGGTGTAGTCAAGCTGTTCTAACAGCCACTTGGCAACACCATACTATGCACTGTTCTGTCTGGGTCATGGATGGAAAACTGAGGAGAAAGTGCTTGCTTCCTATAATTCCCAGGGACATAGAAGGGCAAATAATTAATATCTTTGCATTTAAACTGAAAGAAAATAAAATGACAAGAACAGGTTCTAAGGAGGCATGAGGCAGGTGCAGCTGTCTCTATGCTCCTTCTGCACATGGATGTCCATAATGCTTCCTTGTATCATCTTTTGTGGCAGACATGAAACAGAATCCAATGGATTCAGATGAGAGTTAGGCCATTTTTCAAGCTTACAGTCCTGTTAATTTGCTTGCTCTCCTGAGGAAAGTGCCCTGGACTGTCTCATTCTAACATGATACTCTGGAAATACTGCTGAGATGCTTGAGAATGCTGGCATGCTTTTTCCTCCTGTGTCTCAGTGTTTGGGATGGGCCTCACCCCCTCCCACTGGTAAGACTGTATGATATTCCACATATGAAATGACCAGGAATGGATCATAAATGTCAATGTGCAAAAGGTCAGCTTCATAGTGTTGTGTCAACAGCCAGCATTGGCTGTGGACAGCCTGCACACACATATCAGGGTATCAATCTTCATTCTAGAGCAACTGACCTTTAACAAATACTGATCTCACTGGGGTGGGGCTGGTGGAAGGAGTGGCTCACCAAATAGCAGATGGTGATCCTAGCTGCTCTCCTGGGCTTAAAGCATAATAGTTTCAACAGACTCATGGTCTGGTGGAACTGATGCTGAAGGAAGACGTAGTGAGTACAGGTTTTTTGGTTGTGCTAAGATCTTTAGCCACCACCTCTTCACAACCAACCTCAATGCTCTCCTCCTATTCTCTGTGGAGGGCAAGGATAGGATATTTTGAAATGCTTTTTACATGTGGTACCAATGCTTTTCCACCTCTTCTTCACTTCAAACAGGAGTTGCCATTTATGTCTTTGTTCAACATTTTCCCTTCAGCATTATTTGATGTATAGCACTGAACACTGTTTAAGTAAAGGAAGAATCATTGAAAGTGATTTTTGAGCATTTTTAAGATGACTTTTCAGTATCAGTAGTTGGTGAAGAGGGAGAATCTGGGAGAATCTGAAGGAGCATTGCCTTGGCAAACTACAAAAGCAACCATCATGGTGCTTCTCTTCTTGACACATGAACACAAATGATCTAGTGTCAGAACTACCTCCTCATAATACACCATAGGTGACCTATTTAAAGACAAATATATATGAATCCTGAAAAGTGAGGGCATTTTTGAACCATAGCACGGCTGACCACTAATAAAATGAAAAGGGTAAAGTGATATAGTCAGGAACTCAGTTTCTTCTTGGGAAGATCTATTTTAAAACCTTACATCTCCAGAACTTTCCAAAATTTGAGTCCAAAGATTCAGGCATATAACTGAATGTTAAATTAATAAAATCTTTATATTTAATTGTGCCTGCTTATGAGCCACAATCTCTCCTATTGACTGGTAAGAAGATATTGCTAATAACTAATTAAATAGATCTTTTAATTTACAACAGTTTTGTCTGTGTTGTTGGTCATAAGTGGTTTTGACAGCTGTTTTGATGATCTATGCTATACAATTCTTTCTCTAGATATATGTTTGTCTTCATATTTCAAATACCTCTACATGGATTTTCTTTAGAAGGAAGGAAGGAAGGAAGGAAGGAAGGAAGGAAGGAAGGAAGGAAGGAAGGAAGGAAGGAAGTAAGTTTTCTGTTTCTGTCATTCTCTTTCTTCACTACTTCAGCAGTTCCTTCCCAAAATACTTTCATATAGTTCTTTGAGTATGGGAAAATCAGCCAATTTGTCTTTTGAAACTTTTTAGTCTGGGGCCACTCCCTGACAGGAAAAGATATGATCAAAACTTTTCCTAGTTTTATTATGTGATAGACTTGCACGCTACTTTTGGGGGTTTTGCAGCTCTGCAACAAATAAGTTCCCTTCTCAGCATCACATTGCAACTGAACACTGAAACTAATCTTCATAGCCTGCTAGAAAATGAGACTTTAAAGAAAGATATTTTCCTGGGGCTAAAATACAGAAAAAAAATCTCAAACTTGTGAGATATCCCTCATAGCTTACAATTCAAAGAAGCCTAGAATTTACTTGTCTGGGCAGCACCTCCACTCATGCCCTGAGCTCTGTGCAAAAGGTATGAAAACTAGTACAGTCAGTATGGGCCCATGACAAAAAGTAAAGGAATCCAATTAAAAAACCCCTGAAATTAAGGCAGACATAACTGCACCTGCTGTGGTGTGGACTGTGTATAGTAATACACTAAAATGGTGATGCTCATGAGAACAAAGGCATAATCACCTTTTTTCCCCCAGCAATGGGAAAAAAGCTACATGACCCTCCTTCAATGGACTTGTTATTCCCAGTGACATTGCTGAAGATAAGAAATGAGATAGATCACCAATTTACAATGCAGTTTTTCATTATCATCTTTGCAGACTCCTAACCACTGAAATCCATTTAAAGGTCTCTGCATATATGGTCACTTTTTCAAGACACCTATACCCAAGGTCTCTTCTATTTATGCAAAGCATATCTGCTTCTTCTAACTCAGGAGCTGCAGGGTTTTATTCCTGAACTTACCTTCATGGTGAAACAAAATGCTACATTATTATTAGAATCTTTGTTTTTAGTGGTAATTGCATAGCAGATTCAAAAGCATTTTGAGAACTACAGAGTTCAGACTTACAGAAAAGGTCAGACAATTTCAAGAGTATTTTCTGTAGGCATGCATGAAGAGTATGAAAACAAGATACAGAAGTATGTAAGATAACTGGGTACTTAATGCAGTTTGCTCTAAGTCATTTTCCCAGGGTTTCACATTATTTCATTAGACATCTGTGCTGAGTTTGGAAATTTTGGAGCTGTGGACTCATGTTTCACGTTATTATTGTGCCAACTAGTTTGGGAATTTCTTCCACACTATCTCCTGTTGTCATTTAGCCATCTAGGCTTCCTGCACAATAATATATGCAGAAAATTAGTTTAATATGCTGGTTTTGATTGGGACAGACTTAGTTTCCTTCACAATAGCTTGGTGGTGTGTTTTAAAACTGTGCTTGGAGGAGTGTTGACAACACATGGATGTTCTGGTTGTAGCTGAGCAGTGCTTGTACAGTGTCAAGGGGTTTTCTTCTTTCACAATGCCCCACCAGCAAGGAGGTTGGGGGTGCACAAGAAGCTGGGCAGGGACACAGCTGGGACAGCTGATCCCAGCTGATGAAAAGGATATTCCATACAATATGATGTTGTGCTCAGCAGTAAAAGCTAGGGAAAGAAGTAGGAAGAGGGGCGGACATTTGTCTTTCCAAAAACACCCTGTTACATGTGGTTAGTGTATTTTTAATTATTTTGGTCACATCAAACGCACACCCAACATACACAGAAGTGAGAATTGCTTGTTTGTAACCACTGAGCATTTTCTTCACTTGCCAGCTTCAGTGTGCACACAAGTAACCCTTCTCTGTTTGCATTTGCCACCTACGTGCATATTTTACCTTTGAGACCTGGGAAAAACCCTGTGACACAAAAAAAAATAGTCAGCAATGGTGAGAGTCCTGTTTGACTAGTTTGACATGCCAGTAAATAAAACAAAATCTAGCAAGGACAGGAGAGTTTTTAAAAAGTGGTTAAAAGGAAAGCAAATGCATGAAACTAATCCAGAAGTGACTAACCACTGTTTAACTTTTCTGCAAGTGATGCTTCATCCATGGTTTTGACACTAAAAATTTAGAAGAAAGGAAAAAAGCTAGAGCTTTTTAGTATGGAATACTAGATTTCATTAGTATTTCATGATATAGATCATAAAGCTATAAGAGAAGAAATAACTTAGTTTTCGAAGAAGACAAGCTTAGTTTAACTTTTGTTTTCTTGTTGCTGTATGAGCCCAAAAACACTTAGCGAGGGAAGCTCATGGACAGAACTGAGAATCTTCTCTCTAGCCATCTTTTTCCTATGTTTAGGAGGAGATACAGAGCACAGGTAGAAACACTTACAACCTGTTTTGTTTGACACAGTCTCTGTGAAGAGAGAAGTAGGTCCTCAAGGACATTAAATACTCCAGGTTGGAGGGGACATCAGGAAGTTATTTTGACCGTGCTCCTGTTCAAAGTGAGGTCTCCTGTGAGGTCTGACAAGGTTGCTCTGGGATTTCTCCAGTCTGATCTTGGAAGCTTCTGAAAGCTTGAAAGAAACTGTGCAAGCCCTCCAAAATTTCTTCTAATTTTGAAGATTCCTCATAATTAAAACCTTTTTCTTTACATTCAGTTGGAGCCCCTCTTGTTCTAACTTTGTCACTTGACTTCCCTCCATGCACTGCTGAGTAGGTTGTCTACAGATATAATAAGACTGTGCTGGACATCCTTAGGCAAATTAAAGCAGTGAGAAACCTCAATAAAAATAAGTATTTTTCCAAATGGTTTGAAGAATGTTCAGGGGTTTTCCACATATTAATCAGTGCAGAAAACATAAACACAGGCAGTGCAGTGAGCTACCGTGGCTTCCTACAAATTCAATTTTACAGAGTACCTGGAACAGAGCCCATGATGACTTCAGATCCTATTAATGGAGGTGGATTTACAGGGAGAAACACCACACACTGCTGTGATAAATATTTCTTAACAATGAACAGGAAAGTGCCCAGGTCCTGTTACACTTGAAGCCGAAAAAGAACATGAAACTGATATTATGACATGTAGCTCTGCTGGAGAATGTAAAAAGAAGTATTCTATGGCTCTAAGGGACCAATGGAAATGTTGGTGATCGGTCATGTTGGGAACCAAAACCCTTCCCACTTTATTCATGCAGATGCCAGGAAGATCCCAATATAAAATCAAAGTTACACTATACTTATATTTAATTGACATGAAATCTTGTCAAATTAATTCCTAAGTATAACTGAAAAAAAAAAAAGGAATTTAAAAATTATGAGGAAAATAATATGATGATAATGTTTTATTTGGATATGAAAATACTACTAAAGAATTTGCCCATTCTTCTGGCTGAATCATTTGCACAGGTGTTGTCTAATAGTGAAGACTCCTTTTGACTCTATATTTCTGCCCATGAGACAGCCTGATCTCCATCATTCTTCAACAAGACAGGCATGCAACTAATCTGCCAAAATCTGGCAGCATGGATTTTTAAAGTATTTTAAACCTGGAGGGATCCTTAGATTCCCCTGGAAATGCAAAAATTCATTGTCTAGGTATATTCTTGGGTTGTGTTAATGGCCTTCACTTGGGAAGTGCAGTGCTACAGCTCTTACTTTCCATATCCTGTTTGAATTTGAAGTTATATTTTCTAGACTGGCACATAACTGAGCAACTCTCAATTATTTAAAGCTTTTCTACTTTAAAAATTCCTTTGTGGCTCTCTCTCAAAACATTATGATAAAGAGGTCAGATGCTGGGCCTCTAACATTACCCTAACTCTTTGTTATGTCAGCTCAGTAAGTCAAAACATTTGCCTCTAGGAATTTGGAACTTATGCAAAATTTTGTTTGCCAAGTCTCATAATTTTGTCATATTTTTACATTTCAGCCAACTAGAAAAGTGTTTGGAAAAAAAAACCAACCCAGAATTATGAGAAAAAAGTAGCCAGAAATAACTTCTAGCAAATAAATAAGGGGCATTTTAATCATCAAAACATCACAAAGTTTGTCTAGTCAGATACTCCTCCATTTCACTTCACTTAGTAAATATCCAGTTTAAAATTGGGCTCCATGGTGTAGTTCCTAAATCAGGCACTGCTATATTTAAAAACTACCTCATTCTCTGCAGTTAGAATATTACCTGGGTATTTTCAGAAGGCTTTGTGAATGTGATACTGCAAATGCAATAATTTTAATTGTAAAGGAAAATTTTCTGCTGAGCTCAAATCTACACTTGAGAAGACAAATTTGAGACAATCAAGAAATTATTTTCAAATCTATTTCATTTCAGTGCATTTGATCACAACTGTTTTATGAAGTTAAAGTTAAACCTAAGTAAACTTTTTGATGTTATTTTTTTCTAAAATCTACAAAGAAATGTCCAAAAAATAAACTTCTGAAAACCTCAAGGTAAGTCTCTTGGGCCAGGAATTTTGTTATCATTCAGGAAGTCTGCAAGTCTGGGCAATTGGTCTCCAAGCCTTGAGCCTTGAAATTGGGCTCCAAATTGGAGGGTTAGGTGCAGGACAGCAGAAATGCAATTTTTAACTATGAGAGGACAACTGTAGGTTCAGAGAACTGTCTGACTAGAACAACCAGAATTTCTCCATTCCATCTTTCTATTTTCTTGCATTCTACATTTCTAATAAATGCACTGTTTCGTGTGGAGAAGATGAAGGGAAGGAAAAGAAATAATGATCAGACTGGAAACAGAGATATAGAAGACAGACAAAAAACAGAAGAGAGAAAGTGATTCCCAGAAAGTTTGTGTCTGTATTACATGTATTATATGTATTATTGCTATTGTTGTTGTTATTAATATTTCATCATGTCTGTATTGTATGCCAACATGAAAATAAGGAAAATTTTCTGTACCATCATCACAGGTAGTGGTGAATGCTCTCTCTAAAACAGCTTGAGCACTGTTTCCACAGTGCAGGTGATCACAGACCTGCAGGGAGTGGTAAATTTTTACACTGAACATGAAGGCACTGCCTCAGATTTCTGTCTTTCATTTTGTACACACGAGATGTAGGAGTTTGGTAACACCTAACTAAAATGGGTAAAACATCACAGTCTGAGAAAGAACAAAGGAAAGGCCCCCATGGTCCACAGTCCATTTTGCCTTCATCTTGCCTTGAACAAGTGGAGTGTGTCATGGATAGGGAGTTGTATTAGCCTTGGAGAAGTGATGAGTTTCATGGGGTATTTATGCATGAGCAAGTGTAGGTCTGTTCCACATCAGTGGCTGAACTGTCACTGGAATGATGATGAGGGACTTGAGTTCATTCAGCCTTGGCTTGACTATCACAGAAAGGGAAACAACTTTTGTAGACATGCTAACAGTGAGGATGAGCTCCTGCTGCAGACAACAGAGCATTGCTAACTCCCAGCATTCATTATTTCTCATCAAACCAATGAAGAACATCTGAAATATTTTCTTTATTAGCTGAAAGGACGGCTTGGAGGAATCTGTTTAGAGTCCCTTAAGCGTGCTCCAGAGCTGTGTGCATAATTTATTTTTCATTTGAGAAAGCACAAGAACCATTCCATGTGAATATGTGGTTTCAATTATTCCTGTTCTCCTAGTGCTATGTGGCTTCATCTTTGCCAATTTTCCTTTCCAGAAACTATTCCTTCTGTTTGTCAGACAATACACAAGACAATAGACATTGTTTCACGTTGTCTATTGTCTAATAGAACAATGTTGTGGGCTTCCAGGCACTATCAAAAGTACCCAGTACTTGGAAAATAAAGGCTCTCATTACTCTTTCAAGCTACAACTCAATATTAAGTAGGTGGAAAAGAAAGGAAAGGATCAATGATTTGTTAGGCCCAACATTTCCCATATTTACTAGAATAGGAGTGCAAATTATTTTCATTAATATATACTGAAATCCTGGCACAACAGAGATCCAGGTGAATGGATTAAGAGACTTTCTGAATCTTCCATTTGTGGCTGAGTTTTTCCTTGGCCAGCCCATGGCTGAATCTCATTATTCCCTCCCAGCTCAGAGACTGCCAGTACATATGTGAGAAAGAGATGTTTCCCAGAGACATGTAGCAAATGTGACAGGAAACCCTAAAACATTGTGACATGAGGATGGATCCAATACATTGCACACATCAGATTTTGCCAGGACTTTTTCTTTTTTGTTTTCTGCTCAAGGCATAAATAGAAGAAAACAACAGTCCTCAGTAACTGGTCTGCCAGTCACAGTGTGAAATATTGCTTTGCCTTAACCTTAAACAGACTTAAAGATAAAAGAAGATAGCAGAGGATCAGAGAGGATAAAGGCAGATACACTATTTAAGTTTCTCCCAATGGACTCAGTGACTCCAAAGAATGCAGAGATGAAAAAATCCTGTGCAAGCTGGGGAAGGTAGAAGGAAAAAATATCTCTGATTTCTCATTACAGACAGAGAAGTGGCCATGAGGACATGGAATGAAACAGAAAAATGTGAGCTAGAAAAGCTATTGGTCATTGAAGGGGGACAATGACTGCTAGCTATTCCCACAGATCTTACTAGGGACAGCAACTTCCTTACAGAAAATTAGAAAACTAAATGTTGTCCCCTAGATAAGCATATAAAGGACTCTGAGCTAGGGCTTCATTCATATCTGTGTGCCTGCCACATTGTGAACATTCATGTGTGCACACTCGTGTGTATGAATTCACTTTCAGCTTCTGTAATAATATTTTCTATTCAGTACTTATGAAAGGTGAATATCAGTCTGGTGGCAATCCTTTAGGGATACCTTTATATCTTGATGATGCTTTTAGCTGAGTGGTGTCATATTAAAAGCTTTTTCTCATAATAGCTGCCTAATTTACTTCATAAACTGTCAAATTACAGTTGACATCTTCAGTACCTGTTCATGTTGGGCCATGTTAGTATTCAGATGTCCCTGCTTCAAAGAGAAACAATGTATGAATCAAGCTTCTACTCTGAGGAAAATGTGAATGCTGCAGAATAATAATGAATAAGTTGAACTGGAAAAAAGAAAAAAAAGAAGAGAAATTAAATGCACTTAATAAATTCAATAAATTAGGACTCAGAACTGCAAAGTTAACTTTGAAGTTAAGTGTGGGAAGAAAGAGAGAATAGAATTTGTGTTTATGTGTATATACAGGTGGCTGCTGATTCTGCTCAGCCATTTAGAGGGGTAATAGAAGAATCGAATAGAGAGGACAATGGGTTTACATTTCTCCCTATTTCTGTCTTTCATACCTTTGATAGAAGTTGCTTTGTAAACGTAAAACATCTTGAAACCATTGAGCTTTTTCTCAACACACAACTCTTCTGCAGCATCTGTCTCTAAAAGAACGATGTCAAAATTGGTACTTAGGCAACAGATGAAGCTCATCAAAAGTCCTGTACTAAAGAGCTCCTATTCTCTCTTCTGGTAAAAGCTTTCCTTAATAAGTAGAAACATATGCAGATGTACAATGCTGGACATATGCTCCCAATTTGTGATTGCATCTTGGTCTGTAAGATCAAATCATGTGGTCAGTTCAGCTGAAAACCTTCCTCATGTTTGGTTTCAGGAGTGTGCAATATATAACAGGTTTTCATCTAGTTTCCTGTCAATTTATCTTGACTGTTGAGTTGCCATTAACATTTTACATTTCTATATCCTTGACCATGCAAAGATGTCAGAACACTTGATGTATCCTATGGAGTAGGACACAATTATTCATACTAGCAATAGTCAAATTCATGGAGTTAAAATGAAGAGTCATTTAAAATTCCCATAGTTTAGAGGGAGCTTACTTTCAAATCAGGCACACAATATCTGAAGGCCCTTAAGTGTTCAAATACTGTCCCAAATTGCACAAGAAAATACTACTGGACCTCAGAGGAAATTGCATTTCCCTTTGTTCTTACTTGTTCCAACGCAGAACTCTCTTCCCATCATGAGCTTCTATAGCCATGTCATGTAGTCCAGTTTTACTGAAATTTTTAATTTGGCTCTCTGTGGAGAGTTAACTGATCTAGAATAAGACTGACTGGCACACTCATTAGAAATGAGCATTTCCTGTACCACCGTATCTGACTGAATGCAGAAATTTGGCACTTTCCAGGAGCAGCAGGTAGGGTTAAGTTGTTTAGTGGTAATTTTTCATGTTGACAATGCTCTCTTCAGTCCATAAATATCCAAATAACTTACAACTGCTTCTTTCTCAAGATTGTTTTTCCCATTGGACATACAAGCAATCAGTTGTGGTGTTGTTTCTCATTCAGACAACAACTCCGCCTGGAGTTGGAATCTTCAAGCAGTGTGTCTTCTATTGTTTTCTACAGCCAGATCTTAAGTTTTAATAATAGCAAAATTGTAGACTCCACTGATGGCTATCAGCTTCCAGATGTTTGAGGCAAATGATGCTAATGATGCATAACTAAGTGAATAAATTTCTCTATTTAGAGCAGGGATGTCCTAACAATGTGCTCAAGTGGGGCTGTTTCTTCCATCAGACCCTTTGTATTTGCCTTGTCTAAAGGCTCTTTGTTCAGGAGAGTGTTGCAACTGAAGAACACATTAAAATGCTTTTCCTTCATTCCTTATATACAGGTGATGTCAGTGTTTGTTAATATTGTTATATTTAGAGCTTGTTTTCAAGCTGGGAGGTATGTTGGCCTTTTATTAGCGCCGAGAGGTGAAAGAGTCATTGGTGCTAAATTATATGTACTGTGTGCCAGGAAGGGTCATGGAGTTTGATTCCTCTCTGTAACTAGACTATACTACCATATAGTCCTGTTCATAAACTTATCAAACTTTAAATTAATCACACAAACAGCGACAAATAAAGAAATCTCATAAACAAATGCAGGATCATGAGAAACATACAAACAATGGCAATGGAAACCAGGCATATTTCTGTACATGAGCCCATCTGCTTGATTCCAGCTAAAACTGCTGAGTTAATTTCTGACATCAGGCAGTGGATTTCCCTTAACTCTCATCATGTAAGTATTAGGCAACTGCTCAATGTCAGGTTTTCTCAATGGCCCATAGTGGGAGACTGCTCCAGGTAGGAATTCAGCCTGCTTGGAGTGCCTCTCTCAGTTACAGAGTGAACTTGTTGGCTCTCTGACTTGTGACACACAGATGTCTGCCACTTACATTGGATGCCTGCCCCTGCAGTGTTATGCCTCAAGGAAATTTCTTTTCTTAGCACTTGCTTAGAAGGACGTCCCTGTGATAAGATACTTCTTACTTTTTCAACATGCATGTGTGACTAGTCTAAATTAATAATGACTGCAGGTTAGTGATTTTTATGACCTCTGAAAGCAGAAATAGTTAGAGGTGCACATTTTGACTTTGATGTCTCTGCCAGTAGTCTGCTTTTTAACAGCAACTTCACCCACTTGGGAGCCTTTTCTATATTGCAGTAAATATTTAGACAGCTGCATTTGAATCGGAACTACAACAGCATTGAAATACAGCATAAAACTTAACATTTCATGGTTTCCTTTCAATTTCCCTTTAAGGAAGGTTTACTCTATTTGCCCTTTTTAAATGGAAGAACAACGCATCTGAATAGGTGACATGTTTGAGATTCCAGTGAAAGTGTCCATTTATTTCATATTTGCACTCCAGATAAACTGTAGTTACAGAAAACAAAAGGAATTCAACTCTGTTGCTTGCCTCAGTATCACTTTGGACATCTGCCATCTGCTTTGACCTCAGTAGCCTCATTTGTAGTATGAACTGAATGCTTCCAGATCTCAGCACTAGGGTTACTTTTCAATCAGAAATCCAGAAGAGATTTTTTTAGCATGTCAAGAACACTTACTGGAAACTGTTGGACCTGTGGTAGCTCAGTTCTAACTCAGAACATTATTCCACAAGTATGAGGGTATTATTTACTGAAGTAACCCCCTTCCAAATGAGATCAAAATTTCTAATACTTTAAAACCAGCTCCCTAAAGACTAAAAAAAATGAAAGACTGTAGTTACATTGATTTTCAGGATTATTTCCTCTTCATATTCTTTTCTTTTCTTTTCTTTTCTTTTCTTTTCTTTTCTTTTCTTTTCTTTTCTTTTCTTTTCTTTTCTTTTCTTTTCTTTTCTTTTTCTTTTTCTTTTTCTTTTTCTTTTTCTTTTTCTTTTTCTTTTTCTTTTTCTTTCTCTTTCGTTAGAATTTTGGAGTTCTTTTACTTCTGATTTTTTTTTCTGGCCTGTGTCTTCAGTTCTGTTTACTCACTAAGTATTTCCCCTTTCTGAAGGTCTTTTGCTTTCTTTCTTCCATCAAAATCCCTCCATTACCCCTGTATTTTTCATTATCTCAACTTTCTTTCCTTATCCTCAACTGACTATGAGAATGCTACTTTAGGTTGTTCTCCCCATCTTCTACTTCAGAAAACAGCAGGAGTTGCTTACTTGAGGTATTTGTTATTTCCATACTTAAAAATGTCAGCAAGCCTCTCAGGGAGGAGGTCCATTATTACATAATTTTGAAAACCACCAAAATTGAGTATATTTAATTGTTTTCATATCTGTCATACTTTGCAAGGCTTAATTTTATAGGATGAAGAACATAAAGCAAGATTTCTTGCCTCTCAGACCTCAGGTTAAATTTGTAAAATAACACTTAATGTGAAGCTACATACTTTTAATTTTCAAATAAAAATGTTGGGTCAGAGACAGTTCTACCAAAGAGTAGATTAAAGGTAAGAAGTTCTGTGTGTGCTCCATATTTAGGGTTTGCTTCTCAAAGCTGAATTGCACTTGAAAATGTCTGAACAAGAAAATAAAAAAATAATTCAGTATCCTCAACTCTTGTTAAAAGTGTCTGGGAGGAGGGCCACAAAGATGACCAGAGAGACAGAGCACCTTTTCTATGAAGATGGGCTGAGAGAGTTGGGATTGTTCAGCATGGAGGAAAGAAAGCTCCAGGGAGACCTCATTACAGCCTTTTAGTTCTTAAAGCCTAAGAGAAAAAACATGAGTCACCTTCTATGCAGGTAGATAATGACAGGACAGGAGGAATGGTTTTAAATTAAAAAACAGAGACTTAGATTAAACATTGGGAAGAAATTCTTTACTGTGAGGTGTTGCGGCACGGGAAAAGGCTTCCCGAGTGAGATTGTGGATTCCCCAGCCCTGGAAGCATTCAAGGCCCAGGTTAAGTGGAGTTTTGAGTACCTGGTCTAGTGGAAGGTGTCCCATTGCAGGGGGTTTGGAACTGGATGATCTTTAAGATTTTTTCCAACCCAAACCACTCTATGACTTTATGATTCTATGAAATACCTTTTTTTTTTTTCTTTTTTTTTTTTTTTTTTTTCTTTTTCTTTTTTTTTTTTTTTTTTTCTTTTGGCTGTGTAATGAAGGGAAGGGAGAAAATGGAAATGCAGGAATGAATCTTCATATAAAGCTAGCTAACTTATGATCAAATCCCAATTCAGAGAAAAGTTCTTGTTAGTGTAGGTGTTAAGAGATAGGACCATAGCCCACTTAGGCTTAGACACACATTGCTAAAGCCAGGGCAAAGTATAATCTTCCTACCCTCTGCAATAGTTCATCACAACAAATTCCATATGTAAATAGTTCTCCTTCTTTGCCATGCACAATAGCTCCTTAGCATTTCCTACATCTCTTGCCTATGGAGAGCTGAAAATACTAAGAACATAAAGGTAATTTACCATAGTAGCATTTGTGATTATCATTGAAGATTAGGAGCTAATTGGTCACACTAACACAAATAAAATTTACTGTTATTGCTCCCATTTTGTATAAGATGGAATTGAGATACAGAGCTGAGCTGCCCAGGGAAATAGCTGTACTTGGCAGCACAGCTGCTGTCACAATAATGCCACTTTAAAATACACCTGAGAGAAATACAATGGTTTGGAAAGAAAAAGAAACATCTTCTCCTCAATCCATCCTACTGGATGTATACAGTACACTCTGGATGGGCTCAGATGAACTTCAGGGCATGCAGCCATCCAGAGGGACCTCAGCAGGCTGGAGAAATAGGCTGACATGATCTTCATAAATCCAACAAGGGGAAGAGCCAAGTCCTGCAGCTGGGGAGGAGCAACCTCATGCTCCAATATGTCCTGGGAGCCACCAGCTGGGAAGCAGCTTTGCAGAAAAGGTCCTTGAGGTTCTGTTGGACACCAGGTTGACCTTGAGCCAGCAATGTGCCCTTGCCACAAAAAAGGTTGCATTAGACAAAGCATTACCAGCGGGTCAAGGAAGATGATCTTTCCCCTCTGCCCAGCTCTGGTGAGGCCACACTTGGAATTATGTGTCCAGCTTTGGACTCCCCAGTACAAATGGACATACTGGACAGAGTCCTGCAAAGGGACATAAAAATGATTAAGGGACAGGAGCATCCCTTGTATGAAGAGAGACTGAAATAGCTGGGACTTTTTAGGCTGGAAGGGATCCATCAGTCTGCACAAATATCCGAGGAAAGGATGCAAAGAGGACAGAGCCAGGGTCTTTTCAGTGGTGCCTAGCAACAGGACAGGAGGTAGTAGGCACAATCTGGAATCCAGGAGGCTCTGACTGAACTTCAGAAAATGGACATTTCTGAGTAAAGATAATGGGGCAACTCTTCAAAGCACCCTAAAGGATTGTTAGGGAGTGAGAGAGTTTGTTATGAGTGGGAAGGACAGGATTTTAGCACTTCTAGGATTTTTCCTGGCCAAAAGTTAGACCCTTGATATTTAATCACTTTTCAAAGGACTATTCTTCAGCTAAGAGGGCTAAACCAAATTGTTTTTGTCTGATAGATCTCATAAGTGGTCCTGAGAACACAAATATCATTGCTTCCCTAAAGGAAAGGCTGGTCACAACCATCAACAGAACAGTGAAACATAAATTAGGTTTGCTTCTGTGAACACACGTTCCTACCTAACCTGAACCTGAACTTATTGAGACCCTCACATGAGGGTCATGACAGGCAGCTGTACAATTCTGAGTTACACAAGTTCCCCTTGCCCCTTCTTTCATCTCTTTGGACAAAGACAGACCCCTCATCCTGACTGCCCCAGACAGAAGGAGGCAACAGAGGTTTATGTTCCCAGTCACTAAGGTTCTCACACATGTTCATATACAGCTCCCTTCCACCAGGCAATTCCTTAGAGAGCAAAGAATCAGTCTTATGTCCACAGGGGTAGCAAGACTCTCTGAGTTCATAGGGTTTATCCTCATGCACCTCTGCAGACAGACTGAACCCAGAGACCTTGCTCAAGCCAGCCTGCCAAACCTGCAGCAGATTTCAATCATTCCAACTCATGCTTTACAAATCTAAATGACTTTTCTTTGACTTCTGGTCATGATTAGAGAATGAAACTGCTGCCCTTGGTTTATGGTGACAGCTAGATGATGCTGTGGCTCTGTTATGTCCATTTAGCAAGAGACCTGTAACCCAACTGAGCCTCACACATCAGTTTGGGGTTGGTGTGCTTTGCGTGCTCATTTAGTTGAGTAGTATGAGAGATGTGAAATGACAGCCTGATTCCTGGGCCCTCACATGTTTTTTTATTGCTGATATAGCATGATCAAATTTTCATTCAGAGACAGCAAGTACCTGCAGGAATTATTAAGTAGGCATACCAGAAATCAGCATTGAAGAGATCTTATGACGATGGCTCCTTTTCAGTCCCTCTGTTGATATACTTCTGTTTTGATGGCTCAAACAGGGGAAAAGAACATCCTAAGACAGCTGAAGGCCATGGGCAGCTGTTACCCAGGACTGGGTTTTAAACACATGCAGATGGGATTGCTGTTGCCAGAAAAAGAGACGAGAGAGAAGTTTGCCTGGAACTTTAAGCAGAAGAGCTTTAAGCAAACCTTCACCTTCTCCTATCACTAACACTGTTCCTGCTTCTGCAGACAGGGACAAAATATACCTGAAAGAGAAATAAAGTGAAAAGAAGTGGAGGTAAATTGGAGTCCCTGGAAATATTTGGTACTCTTCTTATAAATCTGCTGTTTTTCTTTGAAATGTACAGTTACAAATAAGTTCTGAAAGTCCTGCGTGGGGTAAAAATGAGACCATGGGAAGCACAGAAGATTTCTTACAGCCTCTGAAGAAAGCTGCCTCTCTTTAAAAGAGGAAGGAGTTTGGGAGAGCTTGCTTTCACTCAGCAACTCTCCATCAGGCTGTCTGTCCCTGAAACTCAGCCAAGTCGCATCCTTAGCCAAGTGTTGCAATTCCCTGTCACTCTTCTGCACCAACATTTCCTGCAGAGGCATGATTCCCACTTGGGTAGTCTTACCTCAAGCGGGGTAGTCTTATCCCAGGTGGAACAGGAGAAGTGCCATTTACACATGAGAGGGAAAAAGAGGTAGAGGTGATGATTCAAGTACAGCTGAGGATGGCACAGAATCGTGGAGATGGTCCTGCCTAAGTATCATGGGTTGCTCTGGAGCTCTTTTTAGACACTTTACAGGGTAACAGGACTCAGGTCAGGTGTCTGGATGAAATCAACCTACTGCAGCAAAAGCTTGCTGTACCTTTCTGCCTTTTGCTTAATTTTTTTGTTGGTCTTTTTTTTTTTTAGTATGCTATCCCCACTTGATGTTTACCTGTTTTCTGCCCTAAACTTGCTGTGTGTTCAGACAGCTTAGAAACAGTTTTTCCTTTCATATGTCATTGGGTATTAAGAAATGGGCAATCCAAAGATGTTAAAAGCAAACTAAAGGACACTACAGCTCAATGACACAGGTAACTTGACAACTGAGAATTCAGCAGCTACAAATTGTGAGGGAAAGCACAACAGAGATCATAGGAATCTCTTGCCATCAAGAGATATGGTCTTGAGGGAGCCACACTCTGAACTTTGGCCCAATTGCAACCAGAAATTTGGTGTGTCACACCCCTGATTATCACATATCATCTCTGTCTCTTTGCTGCTGAAATATTTATGGAGAGGTACAAATTTTTAAAGCATTTTAAAATTGCGTGACTGTGGAGAAGAGTAAAACAGAGATTACAGGAATGTTCCATCACGCTCGTGTAAGGTCCTAGGGGAAGAAGGTCAGCCAATGAAAAGCTGTATTGGCCTTTCAGGGAGGTTGAATTTATGTGGCCACAGTTAGATGAGGTTATGTACTTTGAATGCCACTGAGAGCAGAAGTTTTCTCCCTGTGTCCAAACCCACTTGCATTTACTCTATCACCTTCCTTGTGCCAGCACCAATGCTGATATTGCTGTGCTGCAAGCTGGAGATGTGAGCTTGTTGCAGAAAAGAAACCTGAGAAAAATACACGTTTTCAGCTGGATGGGCTCTGGATGTGTTGTTGTGAGCTGAACATGAATTAACCTCAGCACGGGGAGGTACAGATGACTGCATGCCTGGGGCGCATACAAGGGTGAGGCTGAGCCCTCCTGGTCTGCCCACCCCACCCCAGTGGTGTGCTGTTGCATCCTGAGACACAACATACCAGCTGCTGATCCATCTCGCTCTGCTGCCAGGCTTTTGGCATCCTTTTCTGGCAGCAGCATCCTGTGAGATAGACAGACAGTTTGAAATTAGGCTGGCAAAGGGACTACCACTGCAGTCTGCTTGGTGAAAGAGCACCAAACTTGTTCCTCTGAGCTTTAGCTATCTGAGAAGTATCTGATCCTTAATTGCAGGGAGCTACAAATAACCATCATTGTGACTAATTTTCAGGATCCATAGCATAGGGGCCTTAGCATCTGTGTTTCTGAAACAACATTTAAGAGAGAGAGGGGATGATTAAGGTGAGCTGCTGAGCCATAGCTGGGTGCTCAGAATACAACCAGAGGGAAAAAACCTGCAGGATAAAATATTTTCACAATCTTAACATAGTAGCTGCTGTGGATCCCATTCTTGCAAGGTATTTGGGGAAACTGAGTACTGCAGTGTGGGTGATTATTTCCTGTGGGTGGCCAAACAGGTGAATCACAGGACTGGCTTGATCAGCTATTTATTCTATTAAGACCTAGGGTGTGCATGCTTTAATTGTATCTGACTTAATCGTGCTTAAGGCTTGCACCCAAGGAGCTCATGAACTTGGAGGCAGTAATGTCTTGGCTCAGGAGCTGAAGTCCAGAGGACCAGTAATTGTACAGTAACTAGGAAGTTAGCAACTGGAAACTTTTCCTCTAAGCCCTCCTACTCTATTACCAATTAATGGCACTGAATTAATGAACTATTCAAAGCAAATAATGAAATTAATGGAATGTGTCTGAGAAGAGGGAAGGGGTGTGATGTTAGAATACTTCCATTGTTAGCAACTTCATTTTTTAAAATGTTCATCTATTTAAGAGTAGGAAGAAAATAACAGTGGGAATATTGTAATGCTTAGGGCTGGAAGCAGCCACAAGCTGAATGAGACAAGTGAACAGTTACAGAGCCAACATCCTCCAAAAAATTTTCTCCTGTCCCAGTCTGTAAAGGGGTTCATTCTGCCTTGGTTATCATATCTTAATAAATGAGGTGAATATAAGAATGAATACAAAAACTTATTTAAAGCATAAAGAAAATGCAACTTGAGACAGTGTTTAAATTGTTTGGTTTAGGAAGATTAGAAACTGGGAAGGTGTGTACATAGAGGGAAGGTTTTCTAAAACAATGAATGAGAAAGATGATGTTGATCCTGTCCTTCACATAGTGCAAGAAATCAGAGAAGTTGTCAATAAAAACAGAATTTGCTTTACATAAGAAATGCAATTTGCTTCTAGAATAGTAAGTTTTCTACAAGGAAAAAAAAATAAAGTGCACAAAAATCTAGACTTTGGGTTTTTTCTTTGTTTTGTTCAGAGTGGGCTTTCTTTTGTAAGGTAGGTTACGTTCATACCAGTGTACAGCAGCACAAATCTCCTGTGTGCAGTGGGAGATGCAAGAGACCTGTTGAACAGCATTCTCCAGGTGAAGCTCTGACAGGAAAGGGACAGTTGAATGTCCTGCAGATTCTCCCATCATCAGTGCTGTTATGTGCTGGCTCACAGGACACCACACCCCACAACGCACACTTCACTGCCTTATATACTTGAGTGTATATGTAAGTTGTATCCACAGGTGGATCTGATCCTGATGTTGGCATTTAAGAAGCCTCTGTCACCTTTCTGCTTTGTACATGTCACTGGTCATTCTCTGACAGGCCACTGAGTGAGCTGCCATTGTGTCACAGTATGGCCAAGGCTATGTTACCCTAGTTTCACAAAGGAAAAATGGAAGTCATTGAAGCATCATGTAACCTTGAAACTTAATTGTAGAGAATGGCCTTGGATAACTTGCACTACCTCTCCTTATTTTCAACCTTATAACCTGTAGGGTAGAGCTTCCCTTTTGCTTATCTCATGTCCCCCAGTAGGCCTATGTTGATTGAAAACTTTGACTATATCTCAAGGGATAATATATTGTAATTCTTGTATATATTAAAAATACGGCTCAGCTAGGTTGATTTTCCCCAGGATTTTATTCACTTAAATTATCATATATATTTTGGTTTTTTTCGTTTTCAAATTATTAAGTACCATTAGATTATGCATATATCATTAGAACATGCATAATATTTTTTTCAACAACACCTGCATTCCCGATTTAAGAAAGGCCAAGTGCTATCAGTTCACATTTCATGTTACACCAAAGTTGTTTATTCAGATCTCTAAAAAGCACCCCACTGCCCAGCAGGAACTGGAATTTCATGTAGAACTGTCTGGGACATTCTTCTAGATGATTACATAGATAACATGCCGAGGAATGCAGCACTGCTAATAGAGTATTAGGAAAGTAGTCATTACCGTAAATGACTGTATTTTTAAGAGTGACTTTTTCTAACAGGTTTATCTAAAGGGTTATTATGTAACACAAACAGCCCACAGCTGTTGCATTTTTATGAGGTAAATCCTACTCCCAGTGACACTGTCCAAACTCATTGACCTCAGTTAGCCCATTCAAGTGGGTCCAAGAACAGATGACCTTTTGGCCAGCATTCACCTCCTCTTCTGTTGTCTCATGAGGCTACACAAACAGTTTAGGGTGTCTTTCATGTTTGAAAAACAGTTAAATTTTCTTTTAAAATTAGAATAGAATAATTCTTCTTGGAAGGTCCCTTTGGCAATCATCAAGTCCAAACTTGACCAAAAGTCAGAGCAGGTTATTAAGGGCATTGTCCAAATGCTTCTCAAACTGACGGGCTTGTGGCATTCACCCACTCTCTGGGAAGCCTGTCCAGAAGGATGCTGTGAGAAATAGCACTGAAAGCCTTACTAAAATCCAGAAAACCTTCACTGACTGTCCTTCCTTTACCCACTAGGCAGCTGATGTTACAGCAGAAAGATGTCAGATTAGTTAGGCATGACTTTCCCTTTAACTGTGCCTGATGATTTCATTGTTCCATTGCTCTCTAAATGCCTTTCAATGGCATCCAGTATGATCTTCTCCATAGTTTTCCAGGTACTGAGGTCAGAGTAACAGTTCTGCAATTTCCTGGATTCTTGTAAATTGGATTAATGTAGGATAGCTTTCAGCTTCCAGCCAGAAATGAATCTTCCAGACTCCCAAGGCCTGTGATAGATGATTTCAGCAGCTGAACAGACCTGTAAACTGCACTCTTACGTTTAGTGATATCTGTTTTTAGGAGGAGAACTCTGGACTAGTAAGGACAGATCATGATTATTTGGAATTCTGCAAGATTTAAATTTTCATTACCATAGTAGAGGAATATTTGGAATTGTTTCTTAAAATTGATTTAATCAAAGAGTCTAAAATTATTAATTAATTTTATATATTTTTATTATTTCTATGTATAATATAATAATATAAATATTTATATAATATAAATGTTTATAATATAATAAAATAAACATTTTAATTATTTATTTTACATATTATTCAATAATTTTAGGATTTTAAACTTTGACTGTAGGCTTTTCTAACTCAGTATACCATCTTTGCTGATACCCTGTGCTACATGGTTCTGAAGAAGGTAAAAGAGCACTCACAGTTAACACCTTGGAAAATAATTTATTCACTGTTAGCTTTTATTATGAAACAAAGGTTGTGTTTTGAAGGTTTACTTGATTGTCCCTAAAGTATTGCCCGAGATGTATTATTTTCAATAATACACTGAATATTGAATACAACATGTTGGCAATTCTGATTCTGCTAAAAAGAAAGCAGATATGATCTGCCTTGTTACTTGTTCCTTAGGAGAAGAAAGGATGGAGTAACAGGTTGTCCATGAAGTAAATTTGGCTAAAATAGCCACTATAGGATGCTCTGCTTGGCACTTATTCCTGAAAGACTCCTGGTGATGTAATGCTGCCTTTTCCTACAAAACTGTGTATACCTCCAAAACACAATATTTATTTATATCTGTGGAAAAGATCCACACTTTCCTGGGACAGACTAGCTGCTATATTAGAGTTTACTAAGACATTAATTCTAATCAATGCTCTTCTTAAATTACATGTAGGGATGGAGAAGCAAGGCAAGGAAAGCAGCAAGAGGAGAAAGGGTGTAGACAGGTTTGCTTAATTTCATGCCAGCTGAGTCCCCACAGCATATTCAGAGTGATGAACAGAAAGACTAACAGGAGACATTAATACATAAAGAGATTATGTGTTTTGATCAGAAACAGATGTGCTGAAATGAGACTTGAAAGGGTTGCTAGCATCAGCATCTTGTGTAAGATACTGATATTAATCAGTATATGTTGGAATTGTTCCTGATTAGAAACTGCATGGACTTTGCAGGATCCCTCTCCAGAGAACACTTACTACTGCAAACAATGACAGTGTTAGACAGCCACTTCTAGTCTTTTTTATTATGAAAATAGCAAATGTCATTGTAAATGCAAAAACTATAAGGAAGTTTCTTTATTCACCTAGACCAATGGAACAATTTTTGATGGAGGTCTTTATTTCACTTACAGGAAATTTCAGGTATGTGTTTAAACTATTTAAAAACAGATATATTTTACCTGTGTATAATTGTTGTTAATATTGCGAACTTTGCAAGTTTTATAAAGTTCTGTTCTCTGAAAGGAAATATAAATATAATTTTTTTTGTAATACAGACTTCTGTCTTCCTACTTTTGTTTTTGTTTTGTTGTGATTACCCACACAGAATCCTTTAACTTTCAGGAGAGTTGCAACCAGCTTGCTCTATGAGCAACCTATTCTGTGAATTCTTGGAAGTATTCACAGAAATTCCACTTGAGTAGCAACTGGGATGCATCCATGGATTTTATGCTACCCCTGGTGTTTTGGGAATCAGGTTATCAAGAAGTGATGGCGTCACCAGTGATCTCAGTGGAGCACAGAACATTCCCCAGCAGCAGAAATATCTGATAGTGTGGCGCTGCTGGTATGTTTAAGTACCCAGTAAGTTCTCTGAGGTAACAGCCACATGATGCAGTGAAATTGCTCTTGAACCCTATGACTGCCCTGGTGACCATGAGGAGCACAGCAGGTGTGCCTGCAGCACACCAGAAATTCAGTCCCTTTCTGTGTGCAGGGCTCAACACAAACTGGAGGCTGTGGCTGTTTGTGTCATCATTCCATTCATGACACGAGATTACTGTCAGAAAGGCATTTGAAAAGAGAGCACATTATTTTCACACTGTGTTTCATGTGTGCTCTTTTCTGTATGAGTTTCCTCATCTGAAGACACTGTGATGTTGTGTAGAAGGGATATATGTTCTACCTTGTCACAATTATATAACAAACATACCACCAAAGCAGTGCCTATTCTAATGATCACTTTCCTGTCTTTTGTCCTTCTTTCTCCCTTTCTTTTTCTAAATAAGTTTTACCTTAGGCCTATGGAAATGTTTTTTATTGGCTACCTGAAAGGGCATCAATAAACAAAACTTGGTTCCATTGGTTGCCATTTGCCTTGGGTGTAATTAAATAACCGAAATTACTCAAGCTCAATAAATGCCACTGGGTTTGTGTGTGTTTAAAATTTTCCAGACTGTTTCAAAATCTCTATAAAGGGGGAAGAAAAAACCCTTAAAATACAGCTTAGTCCATAGAGACCTACCTAAAGTAGAAGGAATTAATCCTTCAGATTAATACAATAATTGGCCACATATGCACACAGATTACAGGGCTACAGATCGAGAGCAAACACTAGCTGCTGGTTTTTAGAATTAATTATTGTATTCCAGAGGGACACAGAACCCTTTCTATGCTGGTTTCAGACAGTGCAGAGTAGTGAACATGTGACATGAGAAAATTCTAGGCCCACGCATGCATGTAGCAGGATGTGGAGTAAAAAGGCAGCAGATCGTGTCTGTGGATAAACCTTATAGGACCAGGGCATTGCTCCTGTTACTGTTTAGTCATTCTGTTAGGAAGATGGGAGAATGGAAAATGAGACCAGGTTCTTTTGCTTCTGGGTTCTCTTTCAGATTTCACTGTGAGCTTAGTGTAAAACTGGGTAATACAAAGATTAATGAAAAGAGACAAGGAGCATATCACTGCTGTTCACTCTGTCATCAGCACTGAGACAATAAACAGAATAAAGATTAAAACAGAGGAGTTTTACAAGGCATTGGGGTTTTTTTTTGGGCAATCTGGATCCATACTTAGAGATGTAAGTCTTGTGTGGGTTGTTTTTCTGTTTTTAATAATACATCAAAATAAACCAAGGTTATCAAATAAGAAAGCTATCTATAACAATGGACAGGGTGTGAGGGGGAGGCAGAACTGAAAACCATTCTGGGGTAGTAGAGGACAAAGAAATCAACCCCACAGTCAGTGTGAAACTCTTGGTGTGCATATTGGAAGCGTTATGCAAGAGAAAGAATGTAAAATGTCAATTAATATGCAAATTGTTAAAGCATCTGAAAAGTTAAAAAACTTGTTGACAGGAACCCCAACAATGAATCAATTATTAGGGTTGGGAAACATGCCTGATACTGAGAAGATTAAAAAATACAGTCCATACAAGTATTAAAGTAAATAAAAATGAGAAGTGGCATGTTACAAGTGTTAAGTATCTCCACAAGGAGAAAATGCCAGCCTGGCAACAGCTCTGCAAAGTACCTGAGAATGACGTAACAAGAAACAGTGGCTTGAAGCTTAAGCCAATGTTAATTTTAAACAAAAGGAGTGATATTATCTGTAACAGCAGCATTGATTAACTGGGGAACAAAATTCCCCAACAAGTGGTAAATTTTTAATCCTCATCACTTTCTTGAAGACAAACTCCATCTAGACACCTTTACCCAGAGCTCTGGTATGTGGAGAGTTACAAGCATCTAAGATGCATGAAAGGTCAGCCTATGTGATTTTAGGGTTGCTTCTGGCCTTAAATTCTAATAATCCCCGTTTTTTCAAAGAGGTAGTGAGCACAAACTCAATTAAACATGAGAACAGGGGTGGAGAGGATGGGCAATAAGAAAAAAGCTGGGAACAGCTACACATAAACAAGTTCAGAACTTACTAGGTACAAGAATCACCTTCTGCCAAAATGGTAATAAAGCACATTTTGTCCTTGACCTTGTACTTGTTCTTCTATGCTGGCTAAAGCCAGAGTGGAGAATACACTGTATTCTGAGGAGGCCGTCAATGCTGTGCTGGTCAGCTGGAGACCTATTCAGTCAGTAGGAAAAATGCCTGTGCCTCATTAAATGGTATGTTGCAGTTAAAATTGTTTTGCTCTTTGTGCTACCATTGAATTCTGTGTCCTCCCTTGTTTTACAAAATGGAGCAGAATTAATAGAATCATGGAAAGTTAAGGGGTTGGAAGGGACCTTAAAGGTCCTCTAGTCCCAACCTCCCCTGCCAGTGGCAGGGCCATCTCCTACCAGACCAGGTTACTCAAAGTCTCATCCAGCCTGGCTTTTGAACACAGCCAGGGTTGAGACATCTACAACCCTGGGCAACCTGTTCCAGTGCCTCATCACCCTCACAGAAAGAAGTTTCTTCCTAATACCTAGCCTCTGCTATGACCAGAAGTTGTCAGTCACATGAGGGGTTTTGCTTATACTTTGACTCTTTGAAATACTTGTGTGCATCTGGCTGGGTTAATCATTGCATATGAAGTTACTTCTTATAAGATTGCATCAAGTAGTGATAACCTACATATTTAAAAGATAATAAATCTAGTAAAGAATTTCCAGTCTCTGTTTAGATAGTATATTGTGCAGAAGTGCTTGCACAGTGCACAACCAGCTGAAATGCACACCATCACAGGCTTCTGTATTGTATAGCATTATAATCCAGTCTTGAGTTTTAGTCATTGGGGCCAAGGCAATTAGTGTCAGATGTCTCATAACTCTTACACGCTCCTTTACCTTATACATTAAAGATACTTGCCTTGAAAATTACAATTTAGGATTCTAGACACAACTCTGGGTGACAGAGCCCATCCTATATTTTATGGGAGAGTGCTCTGACTACAGCAAGATTCATGTATGAAATAACTGCTAGGATAAAGTGAAAGCTAATTTTAGATAAGATTTCTAATTTCTGATACATAATATTTGATGATCTTCCCTTTTCTAGCAATTCTACTTTTATCTGTGCTGTGGCTGGGGTTGGGGTTCCATAACTGTAGAGCACAAACCAAAAGAAGGCTCCAATGCCAGAGACCTTTGGTGTCCTTTGTGCAGGAGCCCATAGACCCTCCATTGAGCTGCTCACTAGTCACTCTTTTCTGATAGAAATTCTGTGCAAATATATGAGTAATAGCACTGGTGTAAGTGAAAATCGGACTAAAGACAGACCAATATTCTTTTGTGTTGCTGTAGAATTTCTCAATCAGCTTATTTTTCTCAGTATTTTAAAATCCTTCAAACGGTTTTCACATTTGGAAAGGTAAAACCTCATCTTTTCCTTCCTGTGTTCTAAGGTATATGTGCTGATTTTCCCAGTGGTTATCTGATTCAGGGTTTTTTTTTTTTTTTTTAAGCAAAGGACTAAATGCAACAGCCTTGAGTGCAGTAGATCAAAAATTTGGAAGACAATAGAACAAGAAAGTGGGAAGAAACTCCCACTGGGAGAGATTTTATGTAGGGATGTTTGTGGTAGGCTAGGTGTCTGGGATTTACTCAGCTTTTTGAGTAGGTTTTTTCACCTGTAGGGATGCCTGTGTTGCCTTGGTTGCATTTAAAGCTTACTCAGGTAAATAAGCTGGAAGACGCAGTTGTGACATCAATTTAAAATCCCCAAGTAGGATAACATTTTCAGCTACTCAGAGAGAAGAACAGCTGTATTTGCTCTCAGCTTCACATTTCAGCTGTTTGGAAGTCCAGCACACACAGAACAGAGATGTGGAAGTCTTAGGACTACACAGCCTGTATTCAGACCCACGATGCATTTTGAAAATTTTTTGGTTTGTATCCCCACTGAGATGCAGAATGCAGTGGGTGGTCAAGTTTCTGGCACTGGTTAAAATACTTCTGTGATGTGTAAGAAAGAGGAGTCATGCATCAACTCCCTTGAAAAAATTGCTAAACCCATTCATGGTTTTGGCATGTCCACACTCTCTTTCACTAAGGAAATACAAAAGCCTGCAATCACCTGGATCACAGCTGATTGCAAATAAGTATATAGTCAGCATCTATAATAAGGGAAGCAGAGCTCTGGCACAAATCAGTGAAACTAATCTCTGAGGGATTGGCCTAGATGAGTTTCCTTTTGTGTAGAATCCAATTTAACTCTGTATCAGAAACACAACTCTGATTAAGTAAATGTCAACTCTCTTAAGGGGGTCTAAGACATCTGATTTGAGCAGAGTAGTTTTAATTTCAGAATTGCTGGAATTTTTCTAATTGTCTTTATTCAGAATAAAATACCACACAAATATTAAAGAAACTGTCTAATAAAAGAGCAAAGCTTTATATTTGTTAACATGGAGCCATCTTGGATTAAGAAAATAAAAAACAGTTTATGCTTTGCCACTATGCCTTCTGAACCAGAATTGCTTCAAGGGAAAATGTCATTTCAGCAGGTATGTAGGACACGGATATCAGAACTTTTCTGTGTCCAAGCAGAGATTAAATAAACTTCTGTTTGACTGAAGATACTCATTTTCAGCAATGAGTATCTTCACATTCAGCTGATCTGATTTTCAGGAAAGCTAAACTCCTATGAATTCTGATGGAGTGCTTCACCATAGAGCAATAGATACCACCCATATAGAAAACTTTTTGCTATTTTCACAGGGTGCATGTCTGCTAACCTCACTCACTGTATTGTGAGTCAGTGGAGACAAATTATGCAGCAGCTGATGCTTATCATGACCAGATTGAATCACCTCTATCATTCCCTTCTGCTGCTGCCTGGAAAGTTCTATTGTGGCTTTGGAATCTTGAGAACAAGCCCAAATCATCTGCTCATTTATGTAGGCGAATTTTTTTAGTTACAAAAGAATGTAGTATGTTTTATTCAAAGATGGCAGGATTTTTCTGAGGAGAGAGGAACCTCACTGAAAACTTTTCAAGGGGTCTTCAGTGTCTCAGAATGCAAATCATTATGTACAGCAAGATATTCTTTTCTTGTAAAAGATCTTTTGGGCAAATCTTGTTCTATAACTACCAGCCCTCCTTCTGTGCAAATGGCTTCACTCTGAGCAGCATGCAGGAGTTTGTACTGAGGGGCTTAGGAGCCAGAAATGTGGCACAGCTCAAGAAAATGTAATTAAATCAGGTAGACAAAGAATGCTACCTTTTTTAAAAAAATCAATTATTTATATTACAAGAGCTCTGTTAGCTGATATAGCATTTTCAAATGAACCAAGTGAGACTCATTGTCTGAGCCAGGGTGCAGTCAAGCCTGGGAATGAGAACCAGGTGTATAGTTTTATGGACAAACGCCCTGACATTTAGAGTTAGCAGCTGCATTCCAAGGTTGTAAATCTGGCGTCATAAAGCCTGTGCACTTTTTTATATATGGGGTCTGACATACCCCCAGGTGTCAATGGTTTAGCCAAAAAATAGAGTTTAGGAGGGGGTGAGGTTGATGTTTGTAGCCACTGGAACTAAAACCTAGTTCAAATGGCTTGTATTTAATTGGAGTTGGCAAATACATGCCTTCTCCAAACAGAGATAAGCTGAGCAAGTCTTTGTATGTCAAGTTCAGGCAGAGATGAATTTCCTCAAGGCCTCTCTGTTCTCCACTCAAATCTCTGCTGCTGCCTTGTGTTCATTTATTCTCACTGCAGCAGAATGGCTACATCCTCACCACGGCCTGCCTGTGGTCCTAGACTGACCAGCAGGAATGAGAGTTTCAGGTTTAAATAAACATTTGAGGCAGTCATTTGAGGTAGGCCTTTTTGTGCTGAGTCGGGCAAGGCTCAGCACAAAATCTCTCGGCTCGTCAAATCTTTTTTTACTTTAGAAAAATCAAATAAACTGTTGTTCCTGTCTCAGACCCAATTAATTACATTTATTTTCAAAAACATTAATCACCATTAAATGCCGGATCTGCTGCCATTTCAGTGCTGGGCTCTTCTCAAGGACCCTATCACTACATCTTTGGGAGAGGAGAGAAAAGGGGAAGGGGGAAGGGGGAAGGGGGAAGGGGGAAGGGGGAAGGGGGAAGGGGGAAGGGGAGAGGAGAGGAGAGGAGAGGAGAGGAGAGGAGAGGAGAGGAGAGGAGAGGAGAGAAGAGAAGAGAAGAGAAGAGAAGAGAAGAGAAGAGAAGAGAAGAGAAGAGAAGAGAAGAGAAGAGAAGAGAAGAGAAGAGAAGAGAAGAGAAGAGAAGAGAAGAGAAGAGAAGAGAAGAGAAGAGAAGAGAAGAGAAGCCTCTCCAAAATGCAAAAGTAAGCTGGTTAATATATGTGTTCTGCTGTTCTTGAAAAATCCATGTTGCTCAGCTCTGTGTCCTGGACAAAATTATATGTTTATCTTTTGCAGGCCACTAACAAACTTGTCAGAATGTTGTTACCCAAACTATCATCCAAACCAATCCTAGCTGGATATCACAAGGCAGCTACCAAAGGGAGCAGATGCTCTGTTTGTTCAAATAAAAGCAAGTGAAGTTCTGTCCTTGGTTGAATACTGTGCACTGTTACAGTATTAAAACAAACATAAACAGAATGACAGCCTCAACATCTGGATAGGCTGTCTGACAGCCAAACTGAAATCATCATTAGTGGCCCACCACCCGGCTTTAAGGATTGCTTTAAGGATTAATAATTAAACAATAAAAAGATTTCCTAAGTGTATGAACTCCCAGGAAAAGTGACAGAATCTCACTGCTTGTGTCAACCTAATATGAATAATCGGTGAGTAACACAATCAAACACGTCTGGGAAGAAAGAATAAGTCTAGTGAGGCATGAGCGGAGATTAATTCCTCTATTGAAAGGTAAGAAGGACAAAAAGGAAGGGAGCTTCTCCTTTTTCTCTTCCTTTGTTGAGTGGGACTTCATTAAAGACTAGCAATAACATTTCAGAGAACGGAACTACCCGTTAAGTGGTATTTTGATAGTCTTCAATATAATTTTAATCAAAATACATTTTATGTTTCCTTACTAAAATCATCTGGCTTTAACCATTCCCAAAAATCGACTTTAGCTACCCGGGACATAAAAAATCTGCAAAGTAGTTTCTTGATTCCTGAACACTTTACAAGTAGTACATCAACACACACACTCTTCCACAGCCCTGTTAGAAAAGGTCATGAGGTCTGTACAACTATCCAGTCTTATGTGGATACACATATCCAATCAGGGGATGAGCATCTACATTAAAAATCACTCCTAATAATATATAATATATTTTACAGTTTTGATTAAAGTTTTAATTAAGGGGCATTGCATTTACTGCAGCTTTAAAAAGTTTTAATAGTAGAATTTAAAAATTCACCTTAGGCATTTTAGCATAATGAACATCCTGCTGAGAATAAAGACAGAGAACGTGTTAGGCACAGATGCAAACAATTTTAAGGCAAAAGTAGAATTATACAGACAGTGATCTCATCCTTAAAGATAAAGCAATAAAATTGATTAGAATGGCTCAAAAGAACACAGGGAACTAAAGAAAATAAGTAGGTAAACATGGAAGATTCAGGTAGAATTATAAGAGATCTTTCAGCACAAATAGAGCTCTGTAAACATGCAAAATAGTTCCCTCAAGAAAAGAAGCCCAAACATTTGTAATCTAAAAGATTTAGTACTTCAGCAGCAGCAGCAAAAAATGTGATTTTTTGACTACCCAGGGTAGGTCACAATGAAATTACATTCCTGACTTTAATGTATATTTTCTTCTGAGAAAAAACATTACCTGAAGCTTTTGTCCATATTTTAAATTTCATGCAACTTCATGTTCAAAATTATTCCGTAATCAGCTACCAGTTTTTTTTTGCTGTTTTTTTTTGTTTGTTTGTTTTGTTTTTGTTTTGGGGGTTTTTTGTTTGTTTTTTTTTTGTTTTTTGTTTGCTTTGGGGTTTTTTTGTTTCGTTTTGTTTTTTAATTTTTTTTTTTAAAACTTATCTTATAAATAATTCAAAGTTAATCTGATTTATTTCTTGAGACTCTCTCTAGGAGTAACAACTGCCAGGCAGACCTGATCAATTTTTTTGAGGAACTGCTAAACTGAGGGACATCTGCATTGCTGCCATCTACATTTTGGCCTGTTCCTAACACTGAGGACATCATGGTCTGCATGGATAGAGAGAAGCTGTAAAGACTTCAGAACTGCCCCCTTTTCTTTGAAGTGCTTAGGAACCATGCAGAAACACATGAAGGGAACTTACAAGACTTGGTAGAAGGGTTTCTCCCATCCTTTTGTGGGAAGCTAATGGAGGATTAGGACCTCCTTCCACAACAGGTTTAGGGTAAATGATGAGCCCTGTATCCTCTTTCAGTGTTTCATTGAGACTAACATCCAAATACACATACATGATACCTCTGTTTCCTTGAGCAGAAAGGCAGCAAAACAGAGGTCCTGGGCTCTGATTGCAGATGTTTATATTACCCACTGAACCATGAGGAACTATGACAACCATTTATCCTATCTATCTTTTAAATAAATCAGGTATTGCTGGTAAAGATGAATAGCTGACAGCACTACCTAGTGTTGTGCAGAGCCAGTGAATGCCGACCAAGTGGTGACTCTATATCCAAGTATACTCCTGTCTTTTCTTCTTTTTCAACCCTTTCTTCTTTGATTTCTGTATCACATTTTGGAGATGCAGGTCAGAGAGATGCAGGTCTTTTCCTAATTTTGTTCTCCAGCCTTGTACTTCTGTGATGTGATACCTGTTGGCAAGATCTGCTGTTACCCCAATCTTGCCCTTTCAGCATGTTTGTCAGTAACTGCAGGCTTGACTTCTCAATTTCTTAAGCACAGCCCACCTCATTAAAAGCAGGCAGAAGGGTTTTCATTCCCTCCTTATGAAAAGCATGATGCTGCATGTTGTTAGTACATTTTCTTAGGGTATCACCTTATTTTACTTAAGTTAATAAAGAGATGAAGAAGCTTCTTTTTTATTTGTTTTTTCTTCTTTTCCATTTTGGCAGATTAAGCTGGCTGGGTCCTTACAGGCAGAACCCCTGTGGCTCTCAGTATCAGAGATAATTACAATGGGCACGCAGCCAACCTTTATTTTACTTAAAAATTATTTATTTCTCTTAACAATGACATCTTTATTTTGAAACTTTCCAGAAGAGTCATTATGTATTGTATTGAGCTGCAGCTCCCATGCTGGGATGGAGCAAGATGAAAGGTTTGAATCTTTAATTAGGATTCCTTTTTATCCAAATTTCCTGGTTAGAGCAGGAGGATGAGAATCAAAGACACAGCTTTGTGTTCTGGCTGTGTATTTCCATCTGTCAGAAAGAAAGGATTTGGTTACTGGATATTTTTCTATAGCAAGAATCAATGATCCAGTCTACCTGAGACTGGTTGATGAACTTGAAATGGGAACAGAAATCTAGAAATAATGTCAGGAATATGTGCAATTTCTGCATGGATCTCAGATGTTGCCTGCTGGAAAATACTGAGGTCTGGCTGGGTAAGACTGGAAGGTAATTTGACACCTTGCACAAAATCTAGTCAAGTACAGTAAATGTGCAATAACCCTGGAATGCTGAATTACCACCTGGGTCAGAACTATATTTCTTCTGTGACATCTTCATCAGCTCCCTAGTCATGTAAAAGCTGAATTATAGATCCTCTGGTTATGCAAAATGTCTGACCTATAAAAGGTGGATCATTTTTATGTATGTTTTGAGAGTTCTCAAAGTGTCCGCTACCTTGAGAACAAAAACCTCTAACCACGTCTGCTTTGCTGATGCAGCAAAACTCATTTCCTGTAACAAATGCATTTATTTTAAGACTATGAACGGGCAATTTTTATTGTTCCAGGCTTTGGGAATCTCCCATGCTCCAGGCCTTGGAGGATAACGAGCTCTTCAGAAACTTCTTGCTTGTAAAATCTGTTGTACTCGTGAGATGGGGTAATGCCCCTTCTTGTACTAGTCTAGGTGGCAATATTATTTTACAAGAAAACCCCTGGGGCCTGTGTGTTTGGACAATGGGTACCAAACTGTAGCTGTAGCAGAAAATAAACTTGCCAGTGTGCAGGGAAAATGGCTGAACAGTGGGGACTCAGCACTGGGATGGTTAATTTATTAAAATGTCTCTAGGTGCAGTGGGGGAGGCAGCCCTTCATGTGACTGCCTTGTAGGACAGTGTGGGCATTGCTCAGCTGTGGTGGACACAGCCCCAGAGCTTGTCAATGAAACAGTAACACCTGAGCTGAAAGCAAGTATAAATATATGAAAGGACAGTATCAGGGCATCCAAATGATCAAAAACGGTCCAGTAACGGTCCAGAACCATGTTAAACATTCACTCAGGATCCCAAAGAGATAGTGAAAATTACCCTTCAGGGATGTTCTATTTTATTTACCCATGACTCAGTTTCTTGATATCTCTGAATACTTTGCCTTCACTCCAAGAGGTGAACTGTATACCTACACGGTCCAAAACACCTGTGTCCCTAAACTGTGTATTTATGGTGACCTGAAAAACCCGTAAGTCAATTCTGCCCTTGGAATGTATCCCATTCTCAGCCTTTTTTCCTCCATTTCTTTTTCCTATTTGATTTGTTTGGATTGATAATTCAGAAAGATCACATTGTGATCACCTCTGCAGACATGTTTCAGTGCTGACAGTAGCAGTGTGGAACCAGAGGATGCTTTTCCCTATCTGAAGCTCATTCTCACAGATGTTGCTACACAGACCTGCCAGAGTAAGCAATGTAAAGTCGTGGGGAGGAGCCTCCTCCCTGAATAAACACAATTCATGAGAGGAGAATGCATCTGAAGGTCTTGTAAAATCATGGAGCCCTCAGGAGCAGTAGCATTTATTTGTGGTTTTGCATAAATTTCAGGATGAACACTTCATTTTAGCCTGTGAATTTCTGGAGGGGTATGTCACTTTTTAAAATGCTTTCAAAGCAACTCTGCATTGTGTGAGAATTGGGTCCATCTATTTCAGAAGTCTAAAATAAGGTAGGGAATAGTGATTTATGTGTGAAACCTAGTTGGGGTCAATTTTCTATCTATGAACAAGCATCTTCATTTCTCTGTGCCTCAGCTTCTCCATCTGTAAAAGATCATCATTTCAGAGCCATAAACAAAGGGTACTTCACCAAAATCTGGTGAAGTAACATTTCCAAGGGCTTGAGATACTCACACAGAGGTGATTAGAGAATATAAAAATATGACTGGGAACAGAAGTGGAATAAACAAAGTGCTAAAACACTTTAATGAGAAATGCTAACAGTGAATTTGTTCACTCTGGGTGGCAATTCATTTCACAGATCTAATATCTGCCTTTGGATCCAAACAAATTGAATCCTGCACGGCTGAGAGAATAGATCAGATCTTACGGTCCTTCTTACAGGACAAAACCCAGACTGTCTTCTACAAAGCCACTCCTAACATGAAAATGAGATGAGTCTTGAACTGACAATTTCCTGAGACTTGAAAGTAATCTTATGCTTCATCTCCCTTGTTCTATGGAAATTCATTACTCATTGTCATGGAAATCTTTGAAAATCCTGTAGTTTCCTATTATCTCTCAGTTTTTCACTAATAAAATATCTGTGGCTCTGCTGTGTATTTCTAGCTGTTGAAGTGTTTCTGGCACATTTGATGTGGTGTGAGAGACAACAAGGAAATTGTGTGTTGCAGGAGAGACTGCTCTTCTCAGTGCTGTGGTGAAAGAAACCATCAGTTTGGTGAAGGTGATAATGGAAAAGGGAGATGATGTCAAGAATCCTTGGGCCACTTAATAAATCTTCAGTCACAACTGTTACAATCTCATCTACTTTGGTATTCACCTGTGAGTTAAACTGCTGTGCTTTCTTTATTTCTGACATGGTGTCTCTGCAACTGTCCACCTTTTCTTCCTCTTTCTATCAACCTGTCTAATCAATAGCATGTCTGTGTCTCTTCCATAAATCCTAACTTCAGAATTGCCAAGGAAGACAAATCTTGTCAGAGAACTTTTCTGCAGAAGTTTGGTCTTAAAAAAGGAAGCAGTTTTTTGTCCCCGTACCCATATGGAACTGTGACCTGTAGGGAAATGCCTGTCTGAGCCTGCAGGCAGCCTGATACAGTGAAAAGAAACAGAAAACTTTAATCCTGTAAGATAATGGTACTGACAAGAGCTGTTAATAACTTCACTGTCACCCATTACAACACTAATACAACTAATCTGAAACTTCATACCATGCTTTCTCTCTCATACTGTGCCCCAAAACATCAGCTCTTCATATGCAATTATGAAAACATTCTGCAACCTCAACTGTGAATAGAAATATGCAATATGAGGTCCTGATGTCTGTGGAAAGTGATTCTAAACGAAAGTCAGCATAAAAAAAATACCAAAAGAACCCAAAAGGGCAGATTGTGCAAATGCATCCACATTGTTAATAATGTTTCCTTTTCAAATGGAACTGTTGTTCTGTGGGTCCAGATGAATTGTAAGGTAACATTTGACATCAGACATGGCTTCATGGTTTGCCCCTTCAATTAATACAGATGGCTTTGTGACAGTGATATTATTAATTTAAAATTCAGATGTCTGAACATATGTATATATGAAATATTCATATAATCTATTATCTACCCTTCTGAAATTGAAAAGCATTGCCTCAGAGTGCACAGACTTGTGATTCTCTTTCCAAGGATGTCTTTCCAATTTCTTTTTCATGTGGATGCATTTCCCTCTTCCATTCTCTCCTATAGTCTTCGTGTCGTGTCACATCACAGCACGCCACATCATCTCATCTCACCTAATCATGTGCTTCAAAAAAGCATACAAGTCACAGACAGCAGATATTCAAAAAGGCCTCAAAAATACAATAACAAAAAAGGGGTTGAAATTTGATAAGAAAAAGTATGGGCTGAGTATCAGGAAATATTTGTGATAGTATGGAACTGGGGATGTAAAGCGTTAGGCACTGAGCAGACAAATCCCTGCTCACGTAAATTAGAGTAGATAAAGTAAAGAATTATTATTAATATGCTAACACTCAGTAAGTCTCTCTCTTGACACAAAACATCTGTCTATGATAAAAAAAACCCCACTCTTTGAAATGCTGGAACACCTCTGCTGCCAGGATTTGGCAAGGAAGAGATGGAAGATCAGCACAGTGCCTTGTTGCAGGAGACAACAATCTTTTTGTTATACTGCTAATCTGAATTACCCCTGAAGAGCAGAAAATCTCTGCAGGACAGGTAGAAAAGAATGCAAATCCAAAACAATTTTTTTTGATTTCCACATTTCATTTCTGTTTTCACTTCTCCAGATTCTGTAGCTTGCTTGTTGCATTGCTTCTTCTACAATGCTGGGTTTTTTCCTGAAGATACTACTGGGCTGAACTGTCATTTGATAAAAACTGGAATAATGCAATAAATTCCAGTATTTTATTTATATTAGTCAACTGGCCACTCTATTTAGTAATTGTCAATGAGTGTAAGGAAATAAGGAAATAAAAAGAGAAATTTACTATTACTTTTATACTGACACTTCATTTTTAAGCCAAACACCTATGTGGTATATATATGTATATACCTGTGGTGTGTACAGAAACATGTACTTTCTGCTTATATATGACTGTACTTTGTGTATACTACATTTTTGCTTCCATTTCTTCTCCTACTGAAACTAACATCATAGATCTTTCCATCTCATTGAGTTTTCAATATTCTCCTTTAAAACTGTTACTGGACCATTGCCTAAATTCCAATTGAAAAAGCATGAAAATTTCTTGAAGTGGGTAATTTGTCTCTCCATGTAGATACTTAATAAAAGCAACTTTTCAGAGATTTAGACATTTTTCAAATCAAATCTGCTACAGATGGTGGTCTAATCTTACTCTTGATTACTTCACTGTAAATATAGTGACATTTCATTGAAGTAAAGGCATTTTAAGTGAACTATTTTACGAGGAAAAAAAATTCTGTGTAAATAGAGCCATTATGAGGCTGATGAACTCCTTTACATCCTACTCACACTATAAAATAAGATTGAAGTGGGACGTAAGCCTTGCACTGTGCATGATGAACTTCTCTTACACGATGAATGCTAAGTAGATGCATCCACTCAGGTTCTGTATTGCCCTGCTAAAAGAGGCCATGAGTAAGAGCTAAGATTATAAACAGGAGTTATGATTAATACAAACAGTTCCTTTCCCCTCTTGTTTGCCCTTTCTAATGTTTGTAAATAATTATTTTGTTATGCTTCCATTTGCATTTCATTACATGAATAGTTCTTTCTCTCCATCCACCAAAATCAAGGAGACATTTCTCTTTTAACTCCTGCACTAAAATGAACTGCTGAAAATACCCCCCTGTTATAAATTACCTCTGGCTGTATGGCTTTGCAGAAAAGAGTCTGGGGACACTGATGGACCACAAGTTGAACATAAGCCAACAATGTGCCCTTGACACCAAGAAAGCTAATCCTGGGCTGCATTAGTCAGAATGCTGCCAGCAGATTGAGAGAGGCGATCCTTCCGCTCTGCTCAGCTTTGGTGAGGCACCACCTGGAGTCCTGCACCCAGATCTGGGCTCCCGAGTTAAGAGAGACACGTAGCTGCCACACAGAGTCCAACAAAAGGCCACTAAGACAATTTAGGGAGTGGAGCTTCTTTCCTATGAGGTGAGGCAGGGAGACCTGGGACTGTCCAACATGTACAGAAGTCTGAAGGGAGTGTTTGAAGAAGGCAGATCTAGACAGGCTCTTTCAGTGGTGTCCAGTGACAGAAAAAAACCCAGTCAGCATGAACTAAAGCACAGCATGTTCCATCTGAACATCAGGAAATGTGTTTTACTGGGAGGGTGATAAAGCACAGGAGCAGGTTGCCTAGAGATGTTGTAAAATCTAGATTTGCTGCATTTTTAGTCATTCTGAGGCTGTAAATCCAAAGCAATTTCTTACTTTAAAATTCTTCATGGCTTTGCTTCTTCGTGTCTTATGTATTTACTCAGTCTCTAAGTTCTTACTCCCTTTTTCTTCTCTTTTGAAGAACATAAATCTTTCATTTGCTCTGTCTTTACTCTCTGCTATGACTTGATTCTTGTCAAAATAATTTTCTCTCTCTTTCAGGCAGCCCCCCTCCCCCCAGATTCCTTTACTCTTTTTGCCTTCAGCAAATAATTCTGGAATGTTGTTGTGGGAATTTCAAATGAAGTGGTGGTGTGTAAATGGAGACATTTGTTGACACAGAGTTCTCCCTCTGGATCACTTGAATGGTACTTTTCAACCTCATGGTGAAAAATATTCAGTCTTAGATACTGGTACACTACAAACTTGAAGAAAACGAAATTAATTCTCCAGTTTACATTAACTGATTAGGGATAAATCTATACTTCTTTTTTACCTATGGCATCATCTAAGCAGATGATTAAACAAGACAGAGGAGATTCTACTAATGCATCCTTGACCTGACTTAGTATGCCAAAAAAATGAAAAAGCAGAGGAGATTGATGACATCATGGATAAATGATGGCTTAAGAACTTAAGAGTAGTTCAGTATTGTGGGATCTTGGCTACAATGGATCAGTTTGAAGAGAGGACTGGAAGGGGGTGTATGTTATTTTTTGTATCTATCATCAGCTTAAAAGACTTGGTAATTCACGTGGCACATTCCTACATGTATGGATCACATATCCCAAATGATGTATGGACAACCATCAAGCTGCTATGATGAAACACACACATCACAGCCCTCCGCAATCCAACAGCACAGTCAGTTTGACAAGTGACAGGATAATTTTACAGCATGGCCATCCAGATCCACTAAAAGATCTGAACACCTAAATGCCTGAGCCTGTGATCCATAGTTGCTCCAGCTGATCTATTTCAGTTTCAGAGAGGATGTAGTTTAAGAATTTCTTGACTGAGTTATTTTAGACCCTAGGATACTGCTGCTATGCTTACCCATCAGATGACACATATGTGACTTAGAGTTTATCCCATCTAGATTTGCTCTGGCTGTACCTTGTAAGGGATCTATCTGATAGGTACTTTCTCAAAGCAGACATGGAAAACATGGAAATGTTTTATGGGATACAAACCAGCAGCCATGAACCAGCATCTGGCAGATGGTAAAGCCTACCTTTGATAGGGGCCATTAGGGATTAATAAGTTCTGGATCACTTTCATTTTTAGACATCTTGTATTTGTAACTCCTGGTTCTAATTAAAAAATGCTATAAAAATATGGCCCAGGATTTGTAACTCCTCTGCCCCTGGAGTTTCGCCAAACTGAAGTCACAGGTTCATTCCTTGTTGTAGTTAAGAAGGGCTTACAACCCAGGAACAGCTAAATGCTGGATTCTTCCGAGGAGGTGCTGAACAAGCAAGGGAAAACTGTGTTTAGGGAGGAGGTGGCAGACACTGATATATTTTCTTTAATTCAGGCGGTTCCTGCAAATACTTCCTTTGAGATTTGGATAGCAAAGTTCTCAAAAAATTGATCTTATGTAGTCCAGACTTGACTTATGGATCACTTTGTGGTCTGTTAGACTGAAAATAGTGATTAAAAACTGCTTAGCACTACAAAATGCCAATGTGAAGACTTACTTTTGGGAAACTCTTCTCTAAGGGTAGTGCCTGACAGCTGGGAAAAAAAAAAAAAAAAAAAAAGTGCACTTTCTATCTACATAGAATGGGTTTCCTAAAAAAAAAAACATTTACGTCAGATGGATCAGAGTGTCCTGATTGAGTCAAAGAACTCAATTGTGAAAGGCTTACTGTGATCTGTGGGTGAATAAGCAGCAGTCAGTGTAAGAGGCTGATTTCCTGTCCATGGAGAGTATTAGTGAGACTGGTTCTATCTGTTCTTCATGTTCTCTTCTTAGAAAGGAAGGCAGAAAATGTGATGGAGAACCATAACAAGGATGGGAGGACAAAACAGGATGTGTGACAGGAAGATACGTAAATATTTCCTTTTTATAGAATATAAAGAAGCAAGTATGTGACCCAATGATGGCGGGAAATGCAGAATTATCATATTACAAACAGCTCTTTATCCAAATTGGGTAATATACAAAAGGTGCCAGGCAAACTGCAATTAAAAATTATCACAGCCAAAGGAAAAAACAGTCCAAGGTATTTTGTAGATTCATTATTCCTGAATTAACCAAGATTAGATGCCTTTCTGGCAAAAACTGTTCACTCAAATGTAAGTTAAACTCAATAGTGGGTCAAGAGGTGAATTGTACTGTCCTGGAGGGTAAAGATCAATGTTCCCTCTTCTACCTTAATAGTAGAGACAGTAAGGCACATTATAATTACTGTCTTTTCTAACACAGCAACATGAATAGATCTATTTTTAAAGAGCTTATTTCAGATAAATCCTTGTCATTCATATCTGTCCAACTAGCTGACTCCTCTGAATAAAACTGATTTTTCTTATTTTTAATCTCCTGTTCACTTGCAGAGCTAGTATAGTTCAAAGAGCACAGAGTCTGATCTCAGCAACAGAATTGTTTATAAATGATCAATCTCTTCCAGCTGTCCAAATGCATATGAAGTAGCAGGTTTGGCTAAAAGTGTCCAAAATGCAATGAAAGCTGCATAGATGTAACTCAAATTCCAGTTGTAGCCAGCAGCCTGTGTAGTTTCTAGTGTCACTGTAAACTGGAAAAAATCCTTACTTAGCATGGCCTGAATTTAAGGAATTAGTTTTCAGAAGCAAACAACTTTATCACTGTCAGCTAAGCACACTTGGTCTTGTATAAGAGACATAAACAACAAGCCAAACTATTAACTATTTGGGGCATAGATGTTAACCCACTGCACTCATACTTGTGAGTTGCTCTTGCAGCACTTCAGTAAAAGACCACGTTACTCTGTTTGTTTGAGGAACAGAGGTCATGGAAGAAACCAGAAGGAAATCTCAGTATGTTTTCACGAATTTGCATGTTTCAACTGAGAATACTTCAGGAAGAGAATTTTCTCATCACCTGGGAAAGGGAAATGAAATAGCTAAACTCCAAGGGTTTTTGAGGGCAGTTCTGTACTTCAGCACACCGGGACACTTCAGTTCTGTATTTCAGCACACCAGGGGGAGCGATTCCTCTTTGAACAGATCCCAGTTACAGCTCCGCAAGGTCTAGAAGGCACAGTGGCCTTTCATGAGCTCAGCGCAGCCCTTTCAGCAACCCTGAAGTGGAACAGCTTTACACAACGAGCACGATGACCTTGAATGCCACAACTAAATGTAAATTCTGAGAGAGCTGCTGTTTTTTCCATATAGATTTGAAGAGTGAAGGATTAGACTAGCTTTCAGGTAGAGCAATGAGGTTTGCTCTTCCATCCTATCTTTTAAAGATATCCGAAGTTTCAAATTTATGTGTGATCTGCAATTCTCCAGATGCCTGGTACTTGTGAATAGTTGCTAACACATAACAAATGTGATCAGCTGTTTGCATTGCCCCTCTAGCATTACCTGGCTTCAGAAAGAGAATGTATCACTTTTGTCCTGCCTAGCTGGACAAAACACCTACAACCTTGGTGCAGGCAGTAGGCTACAGGCAGTAGGCAGCAGGCAGCAGGCTTCATCTCTAGGTGTAGAAGACATGAACTTCACGTAGAAGACATGAATTCTTCATGAAGAAGAATTGTATAGCCAACTGGTGAGAAAATTCAAGCTGGTTACCTTCACTTGGAATAGCCCTCAGGCAGACTTTTTGGCTGGAATCATGACCAAGGAAGATCCAGTGGTAGGGACAGCTCTACCCTTGTTTGTTTAGTAAAGCCAAGTTCCTTGGTGGTGTTCACCATTTCCCACCACACCCACAGGTCTCATTCAGCCTCATAACATACGAATTGTCTGGGACTAGCTACAGCAGCAGCTTTCTTTCTAGACAGTCCTAGGTGCTGAATGTATTTGTGCTAAACAGATCGACTCTTTCAGAATATCTCTCCACTGAGCAGCTTGTGCTCAATTAGCCCTAATACACTCTTGCTGAAGCATGCACTAAGATTACACCCTTCAATTTTAAACAAACAAACAAACAAACAAGAAACCAGGGACTTCAGCCATTTCACCCGCACGTGCATTGACGCTACTTGGGTGCAAAGCAAAGAAATCACCGTGTAAGTCGCACTGTCATTGAGCCCTTCCTTAAAATCATTTCAGGCATGGAAGAAAAAAATCTTAGCTTACGTGCTTGTCTTTGAACACTCTGGTGAGCAGGGCCTGCTTCTGGCAGAAACATGCCATGGCTTAGTGAGGCAGGAGTGCACAGGCATGTAGCTCCTGGCTGAGAATTTCACTTGGCTGCCAAAGCAGCATAGGTGGGAACTTGCTTGCCCAACGTGCTCTCTGGCAGCACATAACATTAACTGACATCCTGGTGCAGATCCAATTATCTGTCTGGGAGGCTGTCCAGCAACAGACACCAAAAAGACAGGTTCAAGGAACCTCATCAGGAATAATTACAAAACAGCTTGCCTTAAGGTGAAGTTTCTTCCTGTTTCCAGACAGTGAAAAGTTGGTGTTCAAGCCCAAAAGACATTAATCTTTGAAATATATTCTTTCTAGCTATAGTTATGACTCTCCTGAGCTTTCATACAAATGCCTAACACCCTTAAGGTCTGTCCACTGATCCCTGTGCATTTAGTTTATTCATTACTCTTGTACACTGCCTGTTACAGAAATCATATGGAATAAAGGTGGGCAATAACTTGTTAGTCTCCAGCTGCTTCTCTGGCAAAGAACTCTCTTAAGACCTTTTGGCATGGTTTCGCACTCTTCCGGTGAAGGGCAGGTATCAGGTGCCTAGGTCAGCCCACTTCTTTCCCTCCTCATTCTCATGCCTACCTGTTGAGGGTGCTTATATACTGTAGAACATCCCAGATGATTGTGGAAACAGAATGTACAATTTCTGGTTTCAGAGAAAAGTAAGATCAGGGTACTTCTAATGCTTTTGCCATGACTGCCTTTCCTCCATGCTTGCAGAGCTAAGGAGTGACATGATGGCAAATAACACAAGCTGCATTCCAACTTGAGAACCTTTGCATCCCAAACTGTGATGCAAAGAGAGGATTACTGTTATTTAATAATAATTATTAAGAGAAAAAATGCCTGAAAATTTGGAACACACTGAGAATAAAGAGAATGGAGACACTTCTTACAGAAAAGAGTTATCCATTTGCACTGAAACGTAATGCCAAGCCTGGTCCTTGTGCAGTTCTAAGCCTCACTGTCAACACAACAGAATTCAGGCAAGGCTCCCATTTAATCTCCTGTTGTACAAGAGAGAGAGAGATGTTTTTTTCTGCATATAAGTTTCTACTAGCCTGAAAAGAGACGACATAATTTGATCTAGATTGCTAATCTCTCCAACAATCCTGACCACTCAAGGCATGGAAAAGAAAGGCTGCCTTGTTTCCCCAAATGACACACAGAACTCCTAGAATACACTCATATATGAAGATGCATACATGCACTGTTGTCCTCTGGGGAATATATATGGAAGGTGCTAGAGACCACAGATTCCCCTCAACATCTTGTGCTCAATATGCTTCCTGAAGAGGACAACACTTGTTCTGTCTCAGATGCCGTGGGTGGAGCTGACAGTCAGTCAGCATACATGTGACTGGATGTGTGAGTATTACAAGTTTCCAGAAACCCCTTAAAAAGCACAGACTGAGATTTTCTAGGTTGGACTCTAGTCAGATGTGGTTCGGGGTTTTTTTTAATCTTCACACTCTCTTTGTATTGCCATGAATGTTTTATTCATGTTTCCTTTTATTGTTTTTATATTGACTTTTTTATATCTTGAAAAATGCACTGCTGTTTTCCCTCTTCAGCTAAAAAAAAATTAAAAATAACATTACTCTAATGCTGTAACAACGAGTCTGAACTGCACTGGCTATTCCAGTGCAACTATTCTAGAGCACCTCCCATCATACTGTCAGACTCTTCAGTCACTCTTAAACGTGGCTTCTTGGTCTTCAATCGTTAGGTTGACTGGGGGAATCTTTAAATCCATACAGGAGTAGTATGTAAAGAAGTTGTGATGTTCCAACCTTGACAGGTGGAGAAATACATGAAGTTCATGCCTACTTCACAGTAAGCCAACAGAGGAGCACAGATCAGAACAGCTGGGGTTATTTCCTCTCTAGACACACAGAAAGTCTTGTAACTGGGGTCTTGTTTACCTGGGCCATTTCCACTTCCCTTCCCCTCCCTACATGTTGATGAGGTAGACAAGTGTATAGTTTATGAGTTTTCCTCTTGAGCTCAACTTCATAGGGATAGATAGAGAGATACAGTCCCAATGCTCTGCTCCTTCTTGAAGCAGGTTTTCCCATAAGCAGGTACTAGTCTGTCTGAAAGGATACATAAGCTCTGCCATTCTGGTCACTCTCATGTCCCTGTACCAAACAACATTGTTGATCCCAAGAACACTGTTAGCCCTTTTTTAAGAACTGAAGTGACTTACAGGACTGGTACTATTCCCTGATCTCTCTTGACAAAAACTTGTGAGAGTTTACCTCACTCATTCCAACTGTCTGTTTGAAGTTGACCACTGCATGTCTGCATTTTCTTCAAACACAATATCCAAACAACTGTGCCTAATACCTAGGCTAGGGTGAGAAAAAGAGGAAGTATTTTTCAACAGCAAAGGGTTTCAGATTTTTTCATTCTGCTTTTCACAGTAAGGGGCTCAGAAGAAAATGGAACCCAAGTTCTGGTTACTCAGGATTTCAGAGTATCACAGGTTATGCCTTTCCTCATAAGAATGGGCTTGCGAGAACCAGAACCTATTTGTTTCCTCCTTCACTTGCAGATCTTACAGGATGGAATCTAGAAATTGTTATTTATTCATTCTGCTGCAGTCCCATAAATAGAAATGGACTGGTTCTTCACATCAGCACGAAAGATTAGCAATTCCCATCATGGAGCAGACCCAAGAACTGCACACGAAATAGCATTGAATTTTGAACCCTTTACTCTGAACCTGTTTACCAGGTGACATCTGTTTTTGCTTACCACATACTGTGCACTAGCTGGAACTTCAGTTTCAAACTGAGCTGGCACACCAAGTGATAGCCTGATGCTCATCTCCTCTGAGGAATAATCTCTCACACCACGATGGCATTCTTCTGAAAAAAATGCTAATTTTTTGTTGCCTTTATTATGTCTTTGCAGCTTTGCTGGGCTCTCAGCCATAAATAAAGCTTGCTGATGACTTTGTAAAGTTGTCAGATACCTTTTGTTGGCAGACAATAGGCAACAGGTGCTTGTGATCTGTCCAAGCCATTATTCCATCTCTGCCCCATGTTATTATAACCTTCCCTCCCCAAACCCATTCCCAATGTATGACATCAGCCACATGTAATTGTCACCAGTCACTTGGTTCTGCTTTCAAATCATGGCAAGGCTTTGTTTTTGTTCATGGAACAGGACACGTAGTGTGCACTCTCTGGGTGCATTAAGTCTTCAAGTAGCATACTGACATCTTTTTCTTACGTTGAAAATCCCTCTGAATTCCCCCAGAACCTTTCCAGAGTCTGAGACTAGCGGAATGAGGATGAAGTAAACATCACACTTCAACTGGTTCAAGTTGATTCAAATGGACTCGCATGAGCTGGATGCTGTTTAGAATCTTCTTCTGGTGACCAACGAGGGTGATTCCAATACGCTGGATATCTCTGCAGAAGAACAGAGGACACAGAAGTTGTTAAAATGAACTGTTTGTTCTGAACAGTCTCGGTCCATTTTGCTGTAGATGCAAATCAATGTGTATGGTTATGTGCGTGTGTGCCTATCTCTGTCTGAGAAACAGCTGACGAGGCTTCTGCTTTTGCTTGACAAATGTGTGTGGGTGGAGGGGGTGTTGGCAGAACATGGTAGGTACAAAAAAGAAGCAGTGGAATTGGGCCACAAAAAGGATCAGAGGGCTGATCTACAGAAAGAAAGCTGGAGTTGTTCAGCTAGAAGGGAAGGGGCCAGAAAGATCTTTCTCAATATATAAAGGGGGCTTCCAAGAATGATGGAGAATGACTTTTTACCGAGCCCTGTAGAGATAGGACAAAGGGCAGTGGTTTTAAACAGAAGGAGGGTAGGTTTAGACTGGAGATAAGGAAGGGTGGTGGGACACAGGTTGCCAGGAGAAGTTGTGGATGTCTCATCCCTGTAAGCATCCAAGGTCAGGTTGGACAGTGCTGTGAGCAACATCATCTAGTGAAAGGTGTCCCTGTTCATGGCAAGGGTGTTGGACTAGATGATCTTTACTGCCAACCCAAACCACACTCTGATTCCGAGAACATTCGTTTCCCTGGATCCTGTCTTTTACGTAATACTTTGACCCTGTATATGGTGTGGCTGGTCCTACATATCTGCTTATAACTGGTTGTTATTACCTGTGCTTGCTGTCATGAACACTGATATAACAGGCTCTCTGCAGCACTGACAATACATTTTCTAATGCACACTGGATCAGAATTAGTGCTTATAAATACAGATTACAAGTGTGCCACAGCATGGATGTTGCCCTCGTAATATGCAAGGAACAGTAGCTACTTTGCTTTTGCTTCCCTCTCCTTTTTCATGTGTATGTATTTTCCACATAGCCAATTTCTCAGACTGCTTTCACCTTCTGCACAGAAAACTCCATGTCTGGTACCTGTAGCTCTCTGCTACTTACTCGAGAGTCATGCGTGATATGACATCGAAGGTGGCCAGACCCGCCTGGTCAAAATTCTCCTTGTAGCGGCCCATCTTGATAGCATCCAGCCACTCGTGGGCATTGCTGAGGGAAGGGAAATCTGGAGGACAGTTGCTCAGGAGAGGCTGAGATGGTCTGTAAAAGAGGCAGGCTCTAAAACCCAAGTTACCAGCACCAGGTGAGCACACTAGTAAAGTAAGAATTATGAGAGGGAGATAATGCAGCCTCTGAAGAGGACAGAATGAAGAACAATGACATTTGTTCTTCATGACCAGACTCCTGAAGTCTCACCTTGATGTGCTCTTTCAAGGCTTCCAGTGTCCCTTTTTCTGCCTGAAAACAATCAACCAACCCAAGAAATTGATTCTCCATTCCCACTGCCTATATTCTCTTAGGCACATTCTCTTCTTGTTGCCCAAGATCCTTCCACACTTTCTTGGTCTAGACCTATTAGCTGGGCAAAGAACTGCAGTGAGGAGCTTTCTGAAAGAGATATGAGACCTTATATACCTTTTAACCTTTGTGACTAGGCCTCCCTCTCCTAAATGTTCTCTTTCAGTCAGATAGTGACCTATGAGCCAGTGAGTGCGTTGCTTCAGTTCCAACACCCACCAGATAAAAGAATTGCAGTAAAAGGCCAAAGAGATGAATGTTTACATATGGCATTTGCTCTTTTCTCATCATCTGAATCTGTCCCAAAGCTACAACACTCTTTATGTGCTGCTTCTAGTAAACTGGGCACCACTAGATACTTTTCCCTTCCCCCAACTGTGGAGTACATTCCACAGAGACAAGATTTATGACCACAGGGAAAAACCCTCCAGGCCAGCAGGATGTAATTTCGTCATCAGCCCAGCAGCCAACTAACCTTGGCATCATTTATCCCTCCAGAGACTTCTTCTTAGCTGACCTCCTGCCTCTTGTTCCATCCGACTGCAAAACGCAGTTGGGAAAATATGGGATGTAAGCTGCAGTTCTAATTATTTTTATGTAGAGACTTCCTTCCCTCCATAAGCTAAGGTCTTCTTTTTCCTCATCATCTCTTGTGGTCACACAATATGGTGTGATCACAGAATATCTCGTGCTGCTGCACCCAGATGTGTCCCTCCCTTCATTCCCTATGATCCCTCAGCCATTCATCCTCAGTGCAACTCATCGAGATTTATCTCCTGTCACACTGAGCACTCAGAGCTCTCCATTAACTGAATCAGGATATACAGTTCTTCCAACCTGTTTCCTCTCTTTTTTTTCTGTTTCCTGTTTGTTCTCAGTCTCAAATGAAGGAGTTAGAAAAAAAACTATATAGCCTGATTGATGGTTTTCTTTTCCTCATGATGACATGTGGAAAGAGACAAGGCGTTCCTAAGAGACAAGTCCTATTATTTTGCATTAAATCCCCATCTCACCTGCTGGTCCCAGTGCCAATGGCTTTGAGGGCTGATGGCTTGCGAATCATTTTATCCAGGGCACTGACTATCTGCTCAAATTTGGGTCTCTGGACCCGCTCCTTCTGCCAGCAGTCGAGCATCAGCAGGTGCAAAACAGTAGGGCAGTCTGGGGGTGGTGGCAGGCGATAGTCCTGGTCAATGGCATTGATTACCTGCAGGAAAACAAGAACAGAGCTTTATCACAACTGGTAAAATAAAAGACGAAAGAGCTTCAATCACTCGCTGTGTGTGGCTTTCCTCTGCTTGAACTGACACAGGACAGAGAGGCAGATGTACATCCATGTGCACTTCTAGAACTTACATCCTGATTGGACATGTCCCAGTAAGGCCTCTCACCGTAGGACATCACCTCCCACATGACAATGCCATAGCTCCAGACATCACTGGAGGAGGTGAACTTGCGGTACTGGATGGCTTCAGGGGCAGTCCAGCGGATGGGGATTTTGCAGCCCTGGGAAGCAGAGAGAAAGCAACCAGAACACAGTGAGATAAGGACTGTTTGTGAAAACAACACCACTGAAACAATCAGATGTTAGCAGTACAACACATCCCAGAGCACGGGGTGACAGTCCCGTTGATTCTGTCTTGGAAACATTGCTGGTTTAAATTCATACTATGTTCAAGGTCTCCACCTTGTTTTACTGACAAGTATAAATGAAATGAAATGCCTCCTTGCTGCTACAAATCCCATGTTTTTATACTTTCACAGCTTTACTTTGCAGCATTTGAAAGTGGCATATAGCAAAATCCTCCTGAGACACAATCATTTGGAAATCTAAAGCCATTTAAATAATGCCAAACAGCAGCACTAAGGACAGATACACTGAGTAGCTAGCATTAACTCTTTTCTCTTTGCATCTTGACCTCTCTAACTGCAGGTATGACCCGTAAGATGAAATATCATTCAGAAGCTGATTCTTCAAAATGCACAGATCTAAAAATTGTTCCACTTTTCAGTGACTGAATTCTTCATCCCCTTCTTTTTCAATCCACCTGTTATACTCCCACCTCTTCTGTAGTATGTGTGACAGGTGTCACAACTTCATAGGCAATAAGCTCATTTGACGGTTGGTTGCAAACCCATAAATACACTAAGGCCATTTATCTTTTCTGTAGGAAAAAAACCCCAACTCTTTCTTCAAAGAGTGGTAGTACAGGATTGTAAACCCTCCTTCAGTCCTTTATCCCTCCTATAAAAAAGCTAATGAAAAGGGGAAGATAATAGCTACAGCAGGCTGTGAGGTTTGACCTCTTCACCATAATGCCACAAAGAACAGCACTGAGACTTCACATGGCAGAGTGGCTCAGATACTCAGTTATTTCTCATTTTTACTGCTTTGGAAGAAATAGCCCACAAGATAGTAGGCTTTACTCTACACTTCTCTATGGTCTCAAGATGGACTAAAGAGAGTACACCAAACCAAGGAGAAACAGAGGAAAAAAAATCCATCTGTCCAGTACTACAGTAACTCCCACCACAGCCGTGACTCACCAGACCCCCAGTGTAGGTGGGATTGGAAGCATCATCCTCCAGGAAGCGGGACAACCCGAAGTCTGACACCTTGCACACCAGGTTACTGTTGACCAGGATGTTCCGTGCTGCCAGGTCACGGTGCACATAGTTCATGTCGGACAGGTAGCGCATGCCGGCTGCAATCCCCCGCAGCATCCCCACCAGCTGCAGCACACTGAACTGCCCTTCCTTCTGCTGCAAGGGAGGAGGCAAACACAGGCTCTCATGGCTACAGAACATGAAGCCAACAGGGGAGACTAGCAAAGAGCAAGGTAACAAGGTGGATTTATGAAGTTAGAGAACACACATCCTAATTTCAGCCCAAACCTTTGAAGGTTCAAAGACAACAAATAAGAAAGGAGGGTGGGCTTAAAGCAATGAACTTTAAATAAAATCAGACATTGGTGATCTTTTCCTGAAGGCAAGTCTCCTCTTGTCACATCCCTCTTTAGCATCCTACACCTAACCTCACTAACTACTAATAAATGCATGTGAGCAGACAAAACTGCTTTTACTAAGACCTTTACAATGGCTTCCATGCAGTTCTACTCAAGGGGCTCATGTGCTCTTCAAATTGTACCTGCCAAAGCATTTGCAGCTGAATGAGCACATGAATCAATAAAAAAGAAGTGAAACACTATACTACACAGATCGTCCATGTTTGTGTTTCATTAAAAACTCAAAATCCAAAAATAACCACAAGTTTCATTACTTCATTACAATGTTGAAATTGAAAATATTCTGTGAAATAAAGTCTGAAAAACATTATTAGAAAGGAAAAATTCGGAACATGTACATAAGCAACTGAAAGGGTGTGTACAAAGATTTAGTACTGTTTGCAATAATTATTGGAGTTGAAGAAGTCTAAAACACTGAAATTTTACATGTTTGTTGAGCCCTTGGTGTATTTTTACCATGTTGACCCAAAACCAATTACTGTGGCTATTTGCTGTCACTTCTATTGCACCTGAGGAGGGCAACTGAGGACTTAGGAAGGACAGGAGTGAAGAGGAAGGACAGGCAAAATCATCAGGTCTGAGACTGGCACACAGTGAGAGGCAGAGGTTAACGGCTGTGGGAGACTCTGTGGTACCCTGAGGAAGGAATCCAGCGATCCGTTCTCCATGAACTCTGTGACAATCATGACTGGCCGGCTCTTGGTGACCACCCCCTCCAGGTGGATGACATTGGGATGCTCAAATTGCCCCATGATGCTGGCCTCGCTCAGGAACTCCCGCCGCTGTTCCTCTGTGTAACCCGACTTCAAGGTCTTAATGGCCACCATGTATTCACGCTTCCCGGGGTGTTTCAGGCGCCCAAAGCACACCTCTCCAAACTCTCCTGTCAGGGAGGGAAGAAACACACCTCAGGTAAGGAAACACAGCAATGGATTTTAGTCAGATGTACTAAAGCATTCTACTGTGGACAGCTTTGGGTGATGCCTGGAAATAGGGTTATTTAGATTAAGGCAAATTTTTTGGTGAAGGCTGGAGGATTTGAACCCTACATCTTCAGGGTTCAAATGAGGAGTTCTGAGTCTTCAAAGGGTGTTTTAAACTTGGTTTAGAGCCAGCATCTAAGAATTAGTAGGTTAAAATGAATTTTGGTAAAAAAAATTCAATGAGAAGATATCCTGGAACACTTGATATACCATGGATCCATGGGTCCATTTCAGGCCAGTAGTGTGCCACATTTCAAGGTGAACAAGAAGGCACTTTAAATAATCTGCAGATTCTCACACTACCTGATCCAATGACCTCCTCAATCTTGATGAGGGACACATCAATCTCCTTGGCAAATTCTCGAATGGCTTCATTGGGATCTTCATAGGTTGAAGGATCAATGTAATACTTCACTCCGAGTCCTGCAGTGGGGGAAACAGCCCAAAACATCACCAGAATCAAACCCTGAGACACACAGGTGTTCATGAGTCCTGAAAAGAGACAGGCCCTTGCCATCTGTTGCCCAGACAGACTTACCTCGTGCACCGATATACTGCTGCAGGCGGTCTGTGTATGGAGTCTCTCGCCTTTTACTGCAGGACACAAAGGAAAGGAAAGTCAAAACACACACCAGAGTCTCTCATCAGATGCTGGGGTAGGCTTCTCAGTGCAAGGCTCAGAGAATCCTTGAAATTAGGGGAAGAAGATGGATGTTAAGATCCTGCCCATCTCCTGGTAACCAGTGCATGCTTGTTTTCTATGTGGTGGTTTTTACACCACTGTTGGCATTCCCACTTTAGAAATGACAAGTGATAGGGCTTCCAACACTATCCTGAAAAAGAATATTACAGTTTAATGTTACTGCCTTGGAAGTTTTCTTGCTACTCAGGCTAAATTTGCATTTTAATTTAATTTAATTACAACAAATTATTCTTTTCAATTATAATGTATGCCGCCTTCTGTGATGCCTTTTAAGTTCTTCAAAAGCATTCTAAGAGCTATTTACTCTAATGCTTAATATGTATAGATCTCCCCCAATTATTCTTCCTCCTGGCTTTGTTTAACAGCATTTATTTTGGCCATTCTATTCGCAAGTATGGTACCCAAACCAAACCACACAGACCCAAACAGATGGAAATATCTTCCTTGATGTGCCTTTTGCATGTGCAGATCAAAACAGGTATGGTCTTTATTATTGTAAGGTTTATTGCATATATGCATCTAATTTCCAGTAAGCACGGGTCCTTCTCAGCATAAGCATTTCTCAGATTTCATTCTTCTTCTGAATGTGTATGATTCAATAATTTATTTCCCACACAATCTAATTATTTTAGAAGTTTCCTTCTATCCTTTGTTTGCACTAAATCTATTTGCCATTTTCAAGCTACCTCCCTTGTTCCAAGCAGTGTTCATTTATTTTTTAAAAAATGTACATTTCATGCTAGTTTCCAATCATCCTATTAATTAGACCAGATTGTAAATCAAACCCTAGAGTATCCTGCGGTATCCCTGCTGTCTGCATGGATTTGTGTCAACTCATGTTTTGCTGTTTCAGCATGAGACCTTTTAACTGCTGATTCAATTAGCATTTGAAGGCAAAGTATCATGAAACATTATGTTACTTTTCTTTATGAACATAAGTAATTCTGACATTCTAACAGCAAACTGTATCATTCTTACTTGTCAGACTTGTCTCTTTAAATTCTGCTTTCAAAACAACAGACAGTTTTACCTTCAAAATTTTTTCTCTTGTGCAAAGAAATTGGCTTTGCTGGTGGCCTATACCCAAGAGCTCTGACACTGTTGTTGAATCTGAAAGTCAGGTCTACAATAATGATTTTTATAGGTTATCTAACAAATTAATTGTTTTCCATATAAAAACAATTAGCTAAAATAGGTGTTTCACAGTGCATATTGCCTAAAAAATGTGTACCAACAATTTATAAAAACAAGTTTAACAAGCATTTGACTACATATGTTCAACCTTTTAAAGAACTACTCATTTCATCTGGTGTTCCTAATTTTCTGCATCTTCAAACTTACTTTTCTTATCAAGGATAAATTTAAAATAGGAATTTGGTATCTCCACTTTTTCTGAAAAACTGTCTATTTAACTGCACATAACTCTTCAACAATAAATAAATGTATTTTTTTATGATATTTCCTCACATGTATATTTACAGATGCCATTAATGTCCTTCCCCAACACAGTTTTGGTAATATTAACTTATTCTGGGTTTGGTTTATCTTTTTTAGAAAAATATATGCTTTATTGAGTTGTGCACATAATATCACATTTCCAGCTGTAACAAGAAGTTGTATTTTTAACAGTTCAAAGCAACAAAAGGAGGCAACATTTGAAATATAACAATATTTGATAACTCTTTCCAGAAAGAAAAATATTAAAAGAGAATATACACAGGAGGAGAAAACAAATGTAGAAAAGGGAAGAGAACAAAAAAGAAATCATTAAAACTAGATGTCACTTTCTAAAGTTAAGTAGTTTATACATTTTTTTAGGTCAGCAGAAAAAGCTAAAAAGTCCCTCTTGTGCAGAAGCACAGTAGAGCAAAGATACAGAAATCCATTACCGACAATCTAGGGGATTAAGTTCAAACCTCAGTAAATTCAAGGAGCAGGTAATGACTGTTTCTTTTCTTCAAATAACAAAACCCCCACTGTTTACTTTTGTACCTCAGCAAAAATAGCAACCCTTACTTTTTTCTCTTTAAAATTTGTCTTTTTTTTTTTTTTTTTTTGCTGTAACAGATTGTCTCTACAATCTTTTATATGCCCTTTATTCTTTCCAAAATGGAAAGTGGTATTTGCTTTCTTTAACCTGTATTTTATGAGCTAGTGTTCAATGGAACCATTTCGGTTGTATAGATTTTATTCTTCAGCAAATGAGCCCTTGTCTCTTGGTCCTTGGTGAAAGGGTATTTATCACCATCTAAATAACTGGATATGCATACTTATTCCACCAGTCCTTCTCTACTACATTGTTTCATTCTCCACTTTCCTGCCTAAAATGCAATTTACAGTCCCTCCCCTTCACAAAGATGCATTTAAATACCTTTTGAGTACCACCTTTGAAATGCTTTCCTTGTGTTCATATTGCTAACTAGCCAAATATCAGCTAAATACATGAGTGGTTTACCAAAGGAGAGGCTCCTCAGACAGGAGTAATGGGGCAGGATCTTTCCTTAATTAGAGAATGGCATCTCAAGGACATCTGGATAAATGCAGATCAGGCTGTTTCCCTTGGGACAGGGTTATGTTGCGGGGGTAAGGAAGTTCCACTGTCTGAAGTGCACATGAGCAGGTCAAGGAATTCACCTCTTGAAGATGATGGCAAGGATGGCAATGGCAGCAATTACCAAGAAGGCCAGACCCCCGAGCGCTGAGCCCACGATCAGCGGCAGTCGGTCCTGCACCATCTCCGAGCGCTCCCCTGGCAAGGCAGACACACACACACATGGATGCAGAGGACAGGAACTGTGCAGAGTTTCCCTTCTGCTCACTTAGATCTCACCCATAATTCCATCCCTACCAGCCCTTTGCTCCCCAGTCACTGTGCTTCTTCAGTGCCTCCTTTCCTGCATCTGAAAAGCCCGTGATCCCTCTGAATCTACCTTCTCCTCCCCTGGTCCACTGACAGCTGACAAGCCACTTAAGCACAGGCCAGGTCTACACCTGGGCTGTAATCCCACTGTCCCCTATTGTTGGTGACATACTTGAGTACCTTTGATCCATACCAAAGGATGGTGATCCTGCTTGCTGGAAGGACAGCTTCTAAACATGTACCTGTGTCCCATCTACCTTTGTGTCCTGTGTCCCACCTGTCTTTTCAACACTCACAGAGCTTTCAGCTGTAAGATGACAGCTGGGCACCACACTACAGCAGTGCATAGTGCTATGTACTGCTACATCCCTCTAAAGAGATTTTTAGTGGCGCACTGCGCACCTGCTGGTCAGAGGCACAGAGGCGACAAGGAGCAGGGCTGGGGAGTATGGCAGTAGCATAAACAATACCCTCTAAAAGCATGAAGCTTCTCTGAGTGAACAGATCTGAACACGCAAATTATTATAAACAGAAATACAACTCGAGTAGGAGTCTCTGGTAGCAGTCCTCCAGAGGACAAGCCAATACACTCAGGGACACAGGCAAGTGGAAGGTGATCACGTGCAGACCTCGGCACAGAACGGCAGCACTTACCTCCCGTTAAAGTCTGGAAGTACATCTTCCCGCTGTAAGGGCCGTAGCCCACCGCTGTCCTGGCGCGCACCTGGAAGGCGTAGATCTTGCCTGGGCTCAGGCTTGATATCGTGGCCATGTTGGTCTCACTAGTTAAGGTCAATGAATTATCCTCATCTTCTGCCTGTGAATGTCAATGACCAAAAAGGAATGTGAAACTTCTGCCTACACCGCTCACTCTCCTCATCAAGGCATGACAGTTTCCATGTCAACCCAATATTATCTGAACCTTTACAGAGCCTCCCAACAACAGCTGCTATTCCAGACCTTATTTCTCGCACACTACTCATTCCTCACTGCTGCTTTTCATTCCCCCAGGCCTGGGCGTCCCACAAAGCTCTGCTAAAGACTCTCAATCTGAACGAAAATGAAAGACAAAACTTTGTCCTGTGCTTCGCTTTCTATAAACTCCAAACTCACGTACTCTCCTGGGAGAATTCAGAGCAAGAAGTCATATAAAGCTGTATCCAGGAAGCTGCTACACATGTTATCACAAACAGCAGTCCTTTTTACCACTAAAAAATAGTAGCCCTGCCAAATCCTGCAAAGATATTTATGTGAAAGACCAGTAATATGGAATGGGAGTTTGTCTAAACAGCCCCACACATCTCCTCCCCTCAAGTGAGATCGATTAGGAGTCACAAGACACGTGAATGGAGGACAAATTTGTATTTGCCACCCTGTAATTCCAAGACACAAAGAGTTATCTGCCACTTAGCGAATGAAAGAGTACATTCCTCCTCATAAAATTTCTTAGAAATGTCTGTTCAGGCACAAATGGGGACACGAGACTTCTCTTCATAAACAAATTACAGACTTGCAGTGAATCTAATTCCAGTAAATATATTTACAAACTTTAGCTCCTTCCACTGTTACCTGTATCAACTGACACTAAACTTACTGTTAGCCACAGCTTTTAAGCTTAAACAAATGTCCTATTTTTTCCTAAAATCTGCCTTGTCCCTAGATGTTTCTAAGTGGAAAATGCAGATAGACTGATGTCAGATGACATGTATATCACAAACTTCTGGTATTGCTGAAGTTTGCTCCATCCTCATAACTGAAGCAACCTTTTTCCACCTTGTTCATCCTGATGCAGGGGTGCATCTCTCAGACAGGAAGTGCTCAGTATCACTTTTTGCTCACCTTGTCAAAGTAGCGTAGCTGGTAATCCAGGATGACCCCATTGGGCTGGTCTGGCTGAGGCCACGAGAGTGTGATGCTGTTGGTAGTACGACTCACCTGGTGCATCATAGGCACAGCAGAGGGGACTGGAATAAAAGACAAAAAGGAGAGATTACAAAGGGATAACCTTAAAAATTAACTATAACTGAATATTCCATACGATGAGTTAGTAAATTAGGCCAGCTCTTCCTTCAATTTTCCTTAATTTGCATTATGAGGTAGTTTGTAAAATAACCAGAAGAAATCCAGGCGCAACACTACTCCACTGGGAGATACAGTCATTGACAAATTAGACTGGAAGAAAATGGAGAAATCCACATCCAACTGATAATGCACAGGAGTTAAGAAATTATCTATATTATAGCTGGAATATAATTCTGACCTTCGAATGTGCAATTTTTACATGCAAGATGAGAAGGTGCTCCATGCTACTGCCTTGTTTCAAGATCACACTTGGACAAAGAATACAACAGTGGTCAGAACAAAAGCAGAGCACATTATTTCTCTTTCTGCCTCTTTACCAGACTGTAATTCTTTTCCTGGGGGGGAAAAAATCAAGTATATGCTACCAGAGTAGTGGAGGTCTTGCATGTGAAGCATTCTGAGAATGGAAATCCACTTCTACCAAAACCATTCATTAGCCCATGTACACACACATACATACTCTCCAGGTTCATGCAAAAGCTGAGAGTGTACAAGTTTCATCTTGGGGAAGAGATTTCCAATCAAAAATTTCAGGATAATTTTACTGTCTTTCAACAAAGCTCTTCTCAAATTTTGCTTTCTCTCTGCAAAGAAAATGTCATGTTGCCAAGAAACCTACAGGTAAGCAGCTAGGGTATCCTCATTTTCCTAATGGATGCAATATTTTCAGCAACATTTAAATTTTCCAGAAAAAGCATGCCAATGAAAAGCTGCCACCAAACCCCACAGGTTTTAGAAAATAGACATTAACTTCCTTGATGTGAAGAATGAAGCAGAGACATTTGGCAAATGATCAAAACCTGCAGAATGGCATTTTCTTCCCTCATTAATAATGAAGAAGATAAAAGGATTGTTTTTAATAACAAGATAAAATTATTCTGAAAAACATATTTCAGATGGGCTTCAAACAGCTCAGGCAAGTGGGAACTAATTTAAAAATGTAAATGAAACAAAGTAAGAGTCTAAGCAATAAAATGCTTTCTCTCCTTGTTACTCCTTTTATTTTTTACCATTGCTTGTCCTTCAAACAAGATTACACAACTACCTCACCTGCCAATGAGAATGTTGTGGCAGGAGTGGAAGGGACCAACAATTAACCAAGACCGTATGTAGCATTTAAGATGCAAATGAATAACACTGACCAATTACCTCCTGACATTTTAATGTCAGGAGGTGACTGGTCAGTTAACATTCGACCAAGACAGATTCTACTACATTTAATGTTCCAAGAAGTTTAACTCTCTTCCACTGAGACACAAAGGAGAGGTGAAAACCTAAATGCACAGCTACATTGCTAGGGAACAGCCCACTTCCTTCAAAGATTTTAAAAAATGATCAGAGTTAAATCTTCCCTCAGTTCCTCTCCTCCCCACTTCTAACAGTTATTCTTCTCTTGATTCTCTTTTCTTCTTGATCCCAAATTTTTCTCCTACCTGGAAGAATAAATCAAACAAAAAAAAAAAAAAAAAAATCAGTCAAGTGCATCTCTTGACCATGTGCCACACCATTCTAGAATGTTCCTACTATCCAGATATGGTCATCATTCAAGTCAATCAGATGGTGACGGGGCAGAGGCAACCAGGATACTGCAGTTTTTTGTATTAAAAATAGTAATTTCAGTGATTTGCACCTAATAAGCAGACACTACTTAGAGCAGAAGCCATTAAAATTTCAGAAACAAAACCATCTATGAATCAGTGCAAGGCAGATTGTCTTTAATCTGTCTCTCTGAGACAGAGTTTAGATTTTGATACATGTTTGCCTCTCTTTTAAGGACTTAAAAAATTAGGACACACTGGCCAGGGAGCTCTTCTATCACTTAAAGTAAAAGAGATACCAAGATTTCTCCTTTGAAAAATTTCATATGAACATGGCATGAATATTAATACTAATGTGATGTGCAATGCGAACATGATTGTTGGTGGACTAAACACATACTTCCTGTCAGAGGTGTATTATAAGGTTATTGTCTCAGTGTTAATACATTAGAAAAGATAAAGTTCAAGATTTTATGTCTATAGACATTCGAAGTACCATACCTCTGCTGCCACAGAAGTGCTAGATGAGTATTTTCCCTTGTTTGCATGCCAACAAGTAAAAATGTTTATAACAGAACTTTGCTTTCAAAGCCTTCTTTTGTATACACAAATGTGTCCAGGTCTATATTGATTTGTCAGTTTTATTCTTTTCTTTTTACATGAGGTTTATAGACATAGACATGTTAGGTCCCTGTTTAATGGCAGCTGAAATCACAGTGCCTGATTCAATCCAATCTGGGCAGCTGGACTAGATGATCGTTGTAGGTTCATTTTCAACTATTCTATTCTATTCTATTCTATTCTATTCACCGAGAGCAAAAAACCTGCTGTGAGATCAGATCTTTAATTAAGACTGAAAAAGCAGTTATCTTTGTATGTAATTTGAAAAATAGCAAATGTATGGGAAACTCTTGCCCACATAAACCTAGTTAAAGTTGTAAAGAGGTCCAAACACCAGTTAAATACAACTCCCAGATTCTATATTTTGTGGGTTGCCAGTTGCAACCCTTCTACATTGCAGGACATATTTTTTCCTGGCAGCAGACAGGAAAAAATCTATCTCAAATTACTCTATCTCAATTAACAGACTAGTAAGTAAGTAATGTGAAGGAAGTGCAGACTCGTGTAACTATACACGGCAATCCCCACTTATGCAGAGCACAGCCAAGTGCCATTCTTGGCAGACTGCGAGGATTTCTGGTATGTGACATTCAGTCCATGAAGATACTTCAGGAGAGCAGATGTGACCCCTTTGTGGTTCTGCCTGGAGGAGTCCCATGGGATAACTCCCTGGAGGGAAGAGTGACTCAAAAAAGCTAGTTCATGTGCAAGGATTACCTCTTCCAGGTGCAAAAGCAGGCCATCCCAACAAGCACAAATTCAGGCAAAAAATGCCAACAGGCCTGCAAGTTTGAACAAGGAGCTCCTACCTAAACTCAGACGCAAAAAGGAAGTAGACGGAGGGTAGAAGCATGGACAGGTAGCCTGAGAGGAACATAGAGGCACTGTCCAAACACGTAGACACATGGCTAGGAAAGCCAGAGCCTATATAGAGTCTCATCTGGCACAGCATGTCAAAAGTGAGAAGGGTTTCTCTAAGAACAGAAGTGGCTCAAAGAAGAGGAAAATGCAGGCCAGCTGCTGGGTGGTGCAGGGGTCCTGGTGACACAGGGCATCTTCTTCACATCAGCCTTTACCAGCAAGTCCTGCCTTTAGGAACACAAGGTCCTGCAGACCTTGGGCAAGTCTGCAGATGGGAAGATCTTCTTCCTCATGCCAGATCAGGTGACTGAATATTTGGGCAAACTACATCATTCCACAGGCACTCCTGATGATCTTAGAATCATCTCCGTAACTGTGAGAGGTGCCGGAGGACTAGTGGAAAAAAACTGTCACTCCTCTCCTCAATAAGGGAAAGAAAGAAGATGCAGGGATATGCAGGCAGCTAAGCCTCACCTCATCCAAAGGGGTTGTTGAGTCTCCAACCTTGGTGATATTCCAAGGTGTCCTGGGTGTGGTCAGGGGCAATTTGCTTGAGACGACCCTGATGAGTAGCTGGGTTGGAGAATATGTTCTCCAGAGGTATCTTCCAAGCTTAGCCATTTTCTGATTCTAGATATCCATGGAGTACAACAAGAGTTCAGACAATTGGCTCATAGGTCATCACTCAGTCAGGATTCAAACTAAACCCTGCCAAGACCTGGTCTTATACCTAGTTCTTTATGTTTTCTTCCCCTTCCATCTTTCCCTGCAATCTTCAGAAGTTGTACAGTTTGGTCAACCTCAGCTAGGCCTCTAATGTTCACTAACATGCCTCTACATTCCCTCATAGTTATTTCACTTCCATTACCTCTTCAGGTATCCTATTCTCCTTATATTCCAAGCAGATGACATGAAGACCCCGGCTTTGTTTCTAGCTCTGTTTCAGCTTCCCAAATATTATCTTCTAGGAAGATCAGTCTGAATGCAGCATGGAAATTCCCTTCTTGATGCGTTTATTATCTTATCTTTATTTTGAAAATGTCCTACATTTTTCCACACATTTAAATTTAGTTCTGGCCCTTTCTCTAAATACCAAAAAAATCCTTTAAAAGTATCTTGGATTGTCTTCTGTCATAACTTTGTAATTTTGCTCCCTATGGATAAAGAGTGCTTTAAAAGGGCAAATTAGTCAGTTATTTTAACTTCCCTCTCTTATTATTAATTTTTGTTGTCTGCATTCCATTCATGCTTACTGAAAAGGAAAATAGCCTTTAAGACACAAGGTACCATGTTTTACGTTGTATTTTATACTCATACTTGCTCAAAAGGTTTCTGACTTCAATTAAACAGCAAGTGAAACCTGAATTTTTCAAAACAAGCACATTTGTTCCTTGCTCATGCTGCAGAGATTGGGCATAGTAAAGAGAGAAACTGGAATAGTTCCTTTTTGTGGAGTGACCATGGAAATTGTTATTGATTCCCAGTCATAGCTGGGCAAATCCATTAAAGATGGCCAAGTTGACAAATGCCATTAATGTCACTAAGGGAAAAATTAAAACTTAGAAGACCATTTTTGTTGCTCCTACATAAATAGAAAACAAGGAAGTGGAATTCTTAGGGAACTTTGGTGAGTGCTCAGGATTGGCAATTAGATCATAAATAAGAAAACTGCTAACAACTTTGAAAAACAATGCATTTCATTCAGAGGACAAGGAACACTCGCACTCCATTGCGGTACCTGCTGGCTTTAGCCTGGCAAAGCACAACAACATGTAACTTTTGACAGCTCTCTTCTTATTTCTTTCTTGTTTTGAACTAGAAAATGCCTTGCCTTTGTCCCTGCTTTTGCCAGCTAAGTCTACCGTACTCTTTTGGCTCTCTTTGGAAAAGCGAACATCTTCAAGCAATTAATCATTTCCCTTCACAATCTCATAATCATACTTGGCATTTAATTCCTTTCCTCTTCTCACACCATTTCATGTGAAAATCTTCTGTCAGGTCCTCTTAAACTTCCTGGCACTACCCAAAAGTGTCCTTGTCCCCATTCAGCCTCTTACACAAGCCTTCAGACTGTCTAGCACTCATTTCTGCAGCTCCACAGATTTTTGGTATTGCCAGGTCCCACTGCTCTGATTCCCACTGATGCAGAAGGCTGCTACATATATTTTCACAGGTACAAGGCAACCTGGTCAAATAACCTTTATCTTCACATACCCCTACTAGACTCTCAGAATGTCTGGACTCAGCTAAAAAAACCACAATACATTTGCTTTTAGAAGTCTGCATTGATTTGTTCCAACATTTAAATCTCTGCTGCCTTTCTTTTTTCCTCTTCTTTCTAGGAATGCAACAACTGCCTGAACGAATAAGTTCAGCAGCATTTCTCTGGCAACAGACATTACTACATGCTTCAGTGAAAGCTGCAGGGAAAAAATGGTAGTTACAGATAGTTACAGCTGTGCATAGAAGTTCTTCACAGTCCTTTGAATGAAAACCTGAATTCTGTCCTGAGACATGAGAAGAAATATTTGTTTACCCTGATAAGCACATCTGAAGATGTTACAACAATGAATAAAAAATCAGTCAGTTTCATTTTTTGTAATAGTATGGTAGGAGTTTAAGTTCTTTGCATTTTTGTGTGTCAGGTTCACACCTGTGAAGAAGTATAACTTCATTAGAATTATGTAATTGCCTTCCATCATGTGGTTCCTGCTATCTGGAACAGCCTTCCAACATCTCTCTATACATCCATTTACTTAGGTATTCACCCTCAGCACTTCAAACCTGAGCTGAAAGCAATTCCCTTCTCTTGTCTCATCTCTGTACAGTTCTTCCGGTGATTAGCATATCATATTTGCATTTCACACTATTACTATCCAAACAGGTTTTATTACTGCTATCCAAACAGGCCTCATATTTCAGGTTAGGTCTTACAATAAAGGAGGTTTTTCAGTGCCAGCCCTTCTAATTCTGATTTTAGGCACATGGTCACTGAAGAGTAGGAATACCATAATCAGTCTGCCACAGAAAAATGTGATTGTGTAACCAAAGGATCCTATCAAGCTCTGAAGAAGGGCCAGAAGATCTTGAGGGGTAAGCAAACTCTTAGAGGAGCAGTGTTCTGGAGACAAAGATGAAGAGTGAATAAGGTATCACGGGAAGAAGAAAAAGTAGAAATATTTCCAGACAGAACACTGCCTAAGATACCTGTAACAAAGGGGCAGGAGTATTTTTTGGACCAGCAATTAGAAGAAGAGAGAGAACTCAGAGTGATGTATGAGTAAGCAGAATCTTCAGAAACTGCCAGGACTGGAGGGCCTTTTTTGGGTCATCTTTGATTCAAAGGAGAGAAAATTTTTGCTATGGCCCTTTATCCTGACACTGTACCTTCTTCTGGTTTGCCTTTTGTTTCCTTTTGTACCTTTCATATGTTCCTGCACCCTTTTTCTCTCAGCATATCTCTCTAAAAATTCTGAAAGTCGTATCTCTGCTTGTATAGTAATAATAATAGAAACAATAATAATTGTTGCAAAAACAAACACCAACAAGCAATGCTAAAGTGAAAAGCTGCTGAAGGGATCAAAAGGAGGGGGTAGTGACGAGACAGACCATGTGACAGAAGAAGCAGGGCCTTGTTAGTTTGAGCTGTCAGTACAAATCGAGGGCAGCTCATCTCAAGCTCTCTCTTAACAATCCCAAGGAAAAGCAAGGAAAGAAAAACTGTGAACAAACACAAGAAGAAGCCACTCAGTACACACTGATGTTTAAGGAAGTTGTCCTCCCCTGAAACAGCTTTACTGCAGAAGAGAGGCACCTTAGAGAGAAGCACCCAACACACCCAAGACACCCAGCGACATGAGGAGATACCTGGAAGAGGAGTGGTCAGAAAACTCAAATAGAAACAGAAGAAGAGGGTAGATTTTTTTTTTTTTTTGATTCCGGGAAGGAGGAGGAAGCAGCTGCTCAATTAAGTTATCTCTGATATAGATAAAGAAGGTTGAGATGAGAAGCGTGAAGAAAGAGAATTCTGTAGGATGTTAACAGAACACCCACCTTTCTCCAGGAGAAGCCAAAGGAACTGCCTAGAATTACCATACAAATTACCCAGCCACGTTTTACTGTAAACAAAAGCTGATCACCCACTTGCAGCCAGCCTCTTAAGGGGACAAGGGATCCTAGAGGTGCTCTGCTACTTGATGTCTGCCAGGTAACATTTCAAAGGGAACAAACAGATCAACCCCCTGGCATCTGTTACAGTAGGAAATGAATAGGGGGGTATAAACTCCCTTTCTTTCCATATAGTTGAAGCAGAAATGATAAGATGTGATTTGACCAAGCCCATGATGCCACATCTGGTCTCACAGCACTTCTCTGGAGCTTTACCAAAACCTTGTTTTGCATGGATTTCCACATTACACTCTGGAATCTCATACGGGATTTGTTTCAGTTTAACATTTACACGAGCCTAAATGTTTGCAGACATTTTCTGTCACTCAGTTCCCCCTCTTTCTCCTCTTCATCACATTACTCTTCATTATATCCTCTTAAACAAGCTGTGTATAATTCCTCTCCATATTAGCTTATACATGCTTGTGAAGAACAACATATGCCCAGTCTCTTAATGCTGACATTTAGCAGAACTCTATGCCTGGATGCATGTGTCTCTTCAGCTCCAATCCTTGCAAATGATATTTACAGGAAACATCACTCCTCTGACTGCCCACACAACCCATTAGTATCTTAGTTTAGTCATCCCCACGGTTTAGTTTCTAGTTACAAGGAGCACGACATCTTTGAATATAATTGCACAACACATTTTAATATTTCTACCATGGAAAGAGTAAAAAAATTAAAATTGTTTCTTATTAAAAAAGAAAATAAGACAATGAAATGGAGAAGAGTAGGGGATAGAAAAAATTACTAGCTTCTCTGGCAAACTGATGCTCACAGAATCTTTATCAATCCCTGATAGTGTCCCCTCTCTTGCACAATGAAATAATGTGCTTTGTCTGGCCCACAGCACTGTATCTTCCACTGGAATCTTCTCCAGGGCAGCTTCTTCCCCAACAATCACATCAGCTGCTAAACTTGAGTTTTTCTGCCAAGAGGGAAGAATGGAAAGCCCATTTAGACGAGGCAGGAATGAGAAGGGCAAAAGTGAAACTCTGGAACTAGCAGGGCAGGATAAAAAAAGGCACAAGACACAAGTAAGAAGACAAAACTCGAAGGATTCGAAAGACAAAAGCAAATCAAATGAGAGAGCGAAGCAGGAGCTTGGGGACTCGGCTGCAGGGGGTGGTCTGCTCACCTGACTGGCTGGTGCTAACATTGATGGTGGCAAAGTGGGGCGCTTCCGAACTCAGCTCAGTCACCAAGTTGACGGCCTGGATCTCGAAGGTGTAGTGCACGCGGGCCAGGAGGTTGGAGACCTGCACGCGGCTCTCGGTGAGCCCCACCTGGCGCGGCTCGAACTGCACGCTGTCCCCGCAGCGCACGCACGGCCCCGCAGACCCCGCCGGGCACACCTTGCAGATCACGTTGAAGAAAACGTCCTTGCGGCCGCCCAGGTCCTTGGGGAGGCGCCAGGTCAGCAGCACGTTGGAGCCAACGATCTCGTAGCTGAGGTCGCGAGGAGCGGAGGGGATGCCTGGAACACAGAACCAAGGATCAAAATCCCATCAGTGAACGGGAGAGAGGTGAGGGAAGGCAGGAGGCAAAGCAAAGGGAAAAGAATAGAAGAACAAGTTGCTGCTGCTTCTCCTTCTTACTCTTCTTTAGCTGTTTCTTTGAGCGGGGCTAAGAAAAACATATTCTTTGCTACATCGAGCACGCACATTAACAAAGGAACAACTGTATTAGCACATTTTAGACAAACAAAATTACAAAGAAGAGTCTTTGTTTCAAGGGTGTGACTTTTTCGTTTCCCTAAAAGAACAGCCATTGTTTAGGGAAGTGCCAATCCCTTGAAATTTTACACTTTACGCAAGCCTAGTAAAGATTTTTCTCTACCGAGACCTGTAATTCCTTTGGCACCTAATATCTCTGAACTTTCTTAGACTTCAGTTAACCTGTAGCACCTGTTCCAGGAACTAGACACCAGTTTTGCCTGCAATTATTCCTGGTGCCAGCCAGATTCCTCAACGGCATCAGAGGTAAACTCTGACAGCTAAAAAAAATGCCCATTCTGTACACCAAACATTTCCCTTGATGGCACAGAGACAGTGAAGAGAAGGAGGAGAATGCAGAGGGTGGGAAGAAGGCATGGGGATGAGAATGGGACAAGACACTGCAGCTAAGAAGTGAAAAGTTCAGAAAGGTAGAAGTAGGCAGCAGAATTTCACTGCTAAACCTGGGCACAGACACAAAGCAGGACGGGAAGAGGAGGGACAGAGAGGCTGAGCTCAGTAACAGGGAGGGGTGAAGCTTTGGGTTATTTCAAAGGTCCTGAGAAGTGGGGAATTGCAACACCCCCCCGCCCTCCCCAAATCATTTGGGCACCTTCTCTCTCATTAACTGCCCTCCTTGCTTTCATACACTTCATCCAAACACTCACCAGTGCAGGGAGCATCAGAATTGTCTGAAGCAGATCGATAGTACCGGTTCTGACAGACACATTCCCTGGAACCTGGCAGTGGAGCGTGGCTGTGGGCAGGGCACAGATGGCAGGGGTCATCTCCCACGGATACTTTAAAGAAACCAGGGGCACAGGCTAAGAGGAGGAAAACAAGAGAGGCAAAAGCAGGAAAATCATTAATTCAGATTTCAAAACACTGTAACCTTATTTACATTTAACTTGCGCTGCTACTGCTGGGAGAAGTTATTGCATACAGCTACTGCTGGTTTTGGTTCTTTATGGAGCATATTTTGTTCAAGTTGCCATTTTAAAACAGTTTATTTTATTCTATATGTAAGTGCTTAAATTGATTCACTGGCAGATGAAAGAGAACAAGTCCTGAGACAGCTTTGGCCACCTTGAATAATTGTCTTCTCATTATTCACTCAAAGAGCTTTTAAATTGGAGAAGCCAAGGAGCCCAGCCAAGTGATTTGTCTTGAAATATCAAACAGTTACTCACACCTCCTTCCCCCCACCCAACACAGCCACAAAATTGGATTTTTTATGCTGCCTACAACAGTTTCATTGCTTAAAGTAATATACACTACCACTGCTGATTTTGCATTAAAACTAAGAGCAGACACTCAGACTGGCAGTCCTATTTTTTTTCCTGTAGGTCTGAAAACTTCCCAGTAATGGATAAAAGCATGTTAATTAGTCAAATTTAATCTGCAAATGCATAGGAACGTGTATACGCAACAAGCTGAAACAAGGATGGAAATCCATCCCACAGGGAAAGAAAATGAAAAAAAAAATTATTAATAGTATGGCAGTATGGCACATTCTAGGTTTGGCAAAGAGACTATGCTGAATTGCCTAACAGGAGATGCTTAGACCTTTTGCTGAAGTGCTAGGATACAGCTTTTACTATTTTTATGTAAGTTTTCTAAAGCTTATTTTCTATATAAATAGATACAGCTCTTTTAGATTTTATGGACTAACAAGCTCAGGTGAAAGTTCATTTGCAGCTGACATCTGGTTCATTAACTTCAAAATAAAGTGCATTTACAAGGAATGGGAAACTTTCAGATAGAACTCAGATAAGCATTTGATGTCAAGAGACACAAGGGACACCCTCAAGAGCAGAACTGTTCTGGTGGTTACTGTAAGCAGAATATTACAAAGGATTGAGGATAACAAAAAGTTACCTAAATAAAGCAAAGCAAGTAAGAGAAGAACATTATATAGAGTCATTATATGAAATTAGGAACATATATGTTCAATCCCCTTTGCGGCTACAGGCGCAGTCCAGAAATAACAGCCAGTAACATCTGCAGAATCCCATCAGGTTTATGCCTCTTGTATTACTTCATCTTCTCTGTCAAAATTCTTGGATGCAGAGGCACCTCCACATGTACACAGTCCTTGAACAGGTCAGACCATAAAGGGGACTTCAATAAATCTGAATGATAGCTATTAGATAGAGGAACACTGTTTCTTTCCAGCACTCAAAGAATGACAACATTCAGTGTGTGGTACAATGCCATTTGGAAAGGGGAAGAAGAGACTGTAATTTTCCATGTGATGGATGATGGTAGGAAAAGTGCAACTGTCTTTGCCTTCAGGACTTTATCCAGCAGAAAATCAAATTATTCCCATACGGAGAGATAGTCCATATGTTTGCATGGACAAAAAAGAGTATGCAAGATTTTATTCACTTTATAAATTATACACCTTTCACTCAATTTTAGGCTCTCCTAAGAGCCATAAATGTAGAATATAATATGCACACTTCTTGGCAAATGCACCTGTACTGAAACTAAGAGTAGTATGAATGGGAAGTTCTTATCCAACACACTGCATAATCATTCAACCAAAATTCCAGGGATCTTTCTTCCTTTCTTTATTTCAAGTTTGAGAATGCTGAACTTTATGTGAACGTCTTTATTTTCTTAAAAGTAATTTTATCTCATCTGTTTTTTCTTGCATCAAACTCCCTCTTGAGCTTTTGTTGAGGCTTAGAACTAATGACACATTCATACCACTTGTGAAGGCAGACCCTGTAGAATGGTTCTTTTTCTTCATTCAGTATTACAGCCTGATATCAAGTAGGACAATGACCTTGCTGCTAGTCACAACAATGGAAATGAACAGGTAGTGGTAATGTCTGCCATGTATGTGATGCTAAAGGGAAATCTGTAGAAGGTACAGACTTTACTCCTGAAGTACAAAACCATATTTACTCTACAAAGACAGTGCAAAAAGATGCCAGGTAAATTCACCTTTAGCCCAATTGCAAATCATATGGGAAGCTAGCAAAGCTGTGAATGAAGAATTTGTCTGGTATTTAGTAAATAAAATTAACTTAAAAATAAACATGTGTTAAAATAAATAAACATTTATTTTTGAAGTGTACTGGAAACTTGCTATTGAGCCTGGGGATTAGGGATGAGGTCTGCAGAGATGGCACACTGTTGCTGAATTAGCCAAAGGTAGTAAGCACAAGTGCAGTGCTGTCGGTTTTATGCAATGGAACAAAATGGTGCAGCACCTTCTCAGTGAAGAAAGGCAGTCTGTGCAAGTAAGAGCACCTCTATTGCCTAAAAGGCCATGCAAGATTTCATCCATGTTATGGGCAGTCACTCCAAGTGACCATAAACATTCAAAAGCTGCTTGTAAAAACCAACCAACCAACCAACACACAGAGCAAGAACACAAGCCTCTGGACAGGGCCATGGTGCCAGCTAAAGGATAACAACGTTACCTGCTCAGATCACTGATATACTGATATCACTGATCACACTACTATAGGGACAACACTTGGGAACAGGTATGTGTAACAAACACTAGTGATCAAACACTTACACCTGCTCTTAACTGCCTCACAAAACCTAATTCCACTGTCCATGCACTGTGCTTGGCATTATATGCCTGAACCATATGCAAAGGTAGGTTATTGCTGTCTCCCCAAGCACTGCCCAGTGTCCAATGCCTTTTGTCTTGTCACACTGAGTTGATTCCTTGCTACCTCAGAGATCTCTTACTCACTGTGGCAGCATCTATTTTTGAATGCAATCCCAGAGTAAGAGTCATTCCATGAAGAGTTGTTTATTTAGGCTCAAGAGTAATGACAGCATGAGAACAGGTGACTTTACAGTAAATTACAGGCTTAAACAAGAATACTTCCACCAATTAAAGTAGCAGGCTTCTGAAAAAAACCTTCAAATATAAGCAGTAAACAAAAAAGAAGAAGAAGAAGAAAAAGCCTAATCACATTTAAAAAGGAACCTCACCCTGTTCCTAAAGTGATTTTGATACAGTTGCCATTTACAGTAAAGTAGCAGAATTAATGTAAACATATCTCTTCCTTCCAACACTTCCAGGTCAAATATTCCCTTGTCTTTTATTTAACTTCAGCAGAGTGAAACAGCCACATAAGCTCATTAATAAGCACTCCACTAGAGCTGAGTAAACAAGAAATAAAACTTCACTGCAGCTGTTCCACCAAGGAAACAGATTTCAGTAATATGCTCACATGTCCTATGTGCTAGACCAGAGTAGACTGATGTCTTGGCTACACTGGTGTGTCTCAGGTGGATTTCAATATTCACCTGAGAAAAACTGGATGGAGCTCAGTCCAGACAGCTGGAATTAGCCTCCCATTCAGAGGCACTGATCTTCAAGGAGGACTACAACCACCCTACTATGCTGGAGAAGGAACACAGCAGGGCATAAGCATTCCAGGAAGTTCCTGGAAAGGATTGGAAACTACTTCCTGACCCAAGCAATACAGGAGGTAATGAGGGGAGGTGCCCCTGGACCAGATGCTCACAAAGAAGGAAGGACTCACTGGTGATGTGAAGGCTGAAGGCAGCCTTGGCTACAGTGACCATGACACGGTGGCATTCAAGATCCAGGGTGCAGTGACCAGAGCAAAAAGCAAGCTCACAACACTGAACTCTGGGAGAGCAGATGTGACCACCTGGGTGATCTGGAGGAGTCCCATGGGATAACTCCCTGGAGGGAAGAGTGACTCAAAAAAGCTAGTTCATGTGCAAGGATTACCTCTTCCAGGTGCAAAAAGCAGTCCATCCCAACAAGCACAAATTCAGACAAAAAATGCCAACAGGCCTGCAAGTTTGAACAGAGCTCCTAGCACAGAAAGGAAGTACATGGAGGCAGAAGCATGGACAGGTAGCCTGAGAGGAACATAGAGGCACTGTCCAAACACGTAGACATATGGCTAGAAAAGCCAGAGCCTACCTGGAATCACATCTGACACAGCATGTTGAAAGTGAGAAGGGTTTCTCTAAGAACAGAAGTGGCTCAAGGAAGACGGAAAATGTGGATGGACTGCTGGGTGACACAGGACAAGCTCTTCACATCAATCTTTACCAGCAAGTCTTGCCTTTAGGATCTCTAGGTCCTGGAGACCTTGGGGAATTCTGCAGCAAGGAGGATGATCCTTGCCTTCTACTCAGCTTTGCTGAGGATACACTTGGAGTTCTGTGTTGAATTTTAGGCTCACTAGTACACTAAAGACATTAACATATTGGACAGAATCCAGCAGAGGGTCATAAAGATGGTGAATGGGATGAAGTATTTCCCACAGGAGGAGAGGCTGACAGAGATGCTCAGCCTGGAGAGGAGAAGACTTCCAGCAATCTCATGAATGAGCACAAATAGTTGAAGGGAGGAAGTGAAGAGGACAGAGCCAGGCTCTTTTCAGTGTTTCTCAGTGACAGGCCCAGAGGTGAACAGACTGAAACACAGGAGGTTCCCTCTGAACACAAGGAAACAATTTTTTTTACCGTGCGGGTGACAGAGCACTGAAGCAGGTTACCCAGAGGGGTATTAGAGTTTCCTTCCTTAGAGAAATTCAAACACAGTCTAGACCTAGTGCTGGGCTACTTGCTTAGAGACTTGTGCAGGGAGGGGGTTAAGGTGTATTCTAGAGATCTCTTCCAAGTTCAGCTATTCTGTGTTTTCCCTTAAACATAAGCCAATTAAAATGTGTGGATAGAACCCCGTGGTCTTGGTTGCCTCACTGACAGATCATTCATCACATACATGATTATGGGTGGGTGGACAGGGAACAATGAATGGAAAGTTCTTGACACTAGACTGCATCTCATTTCAGATGTTCAGAAGTGAAATGAGAATAGGATTGTCAGGTTCCCTCTGAGGGAGGGGCCTGAGAAAAGATGTTAAATGAGAAAAAAGTGTAAAGAAAAGCAGTACAAAAGAGATCCACCTGCCCAGTTCTACTCACATTGCAGAAATTGCACCTGAAGAACTGTGGAGTGGAATACTGAGCTACTTAGGAGAGAAGATCTCTCCACAGTGATTATTTTTTATTGTCTAGTGAAAAAAATAATTACTACATAAACCTATAATCTCACGTTGTTATTTCCAGGAGGGATGGCAGATACAGAGAAACAATCATGCTTTGAAACTCTCATTCTGCCCCTGGGTATTTCTATTTCCAGAAGAAAAACAGAAAAATGAAATCATAGAGCATACTGCAAGCAAAGCTGATTTACAGTGATTAAACATGATTCACATCTCTCTCACCTTCCTAATAAAATATGGTTGGAATAATACCATGGCCTAAATTTTGTTGTTGCCTATATTTTAGATGTGTAATTTTGGCCAAAACGGCTGGACTGAATAAAGTAGACACTAACTGGCCTCCAGCTACAAGAAGCTAAAGAATGGCCTCCAAAGGCAGGCATTGCAGCTATCACAAACTTTCTGCTGCCACCTGAACCCTGCCTCTGCATCCAGTCAGAGTGCTTACACTCACAAGCACCTTTATCCCTTTCCAAAATTGCCTAAGATAGGCTGCCCACAGCACTCAGGACTTCAGCCCACAGACAGCAATCATAATTGTTCCTAGGACATGGAGCTTTTCCTGGCATTGCCTCAGTCCAGTCACTATAAATAGTATATGAAAGGTCATGTCAGGAGGAAAGAGAAAAAAAAACTCCCTGGCAATCTAAATAGGCAAAAGCCACTTCCTTTTATTCAAGCAGTTACAGTGAGCCTAGGGCTGTCTTCCCACACACAGACAGAATCCATCTCTCATTTGTTTCTGAATATCCTACCTTGCATTTCCTTCTTACTGCAGACCATGGCATCAGGTCCACTTGCTGTGGTCCCACAGCCTCTGCAGATGACTGTGCTCACTGGAGACACTCATAACAAACATTCAGACTGAAGCAGGCCCACTGTCACTATGTTTTCCTTTAGTGAACACAACCACTTCAGGACCATCCCAGGGAAAGCCTGAAGAAGAGTGGAACCTCCACTATGTTCCTGCAGAACAACTTCACACAAAACATGAACACCAGCTAAGCCACAGGCCTTGTCACTGGCCACAGTACGACTTACCATCCCCCAGCACCAGGACTTTCCAAGAAAACAGACCTAGCTCTGATTGATTCACGATATCCAATGCAAGGACAGAGGGTTGCAGAGCTAGCACCTCAGGGGGCAGAGCAAGCTGCCACTTCCCATCAAGTCAAGGCTACTACGAACGGAGAAGGCAGAGCTTGGAGTGCGCAAGCGCTTTTCCCTCAGCTTGTCTCAGTCATTTTTCATATCTTGGCACAGTGTCAGAATGCCACAACAGTTCAGCTGGGCACAGCTCATCTCAGACACTGACCCAGTTTTCCTCAGCTCCCCCTACAAAGCTCGCCCCTGTGCTGCCTGTGCTTGCCTGACTGCTCACTGGAGACAAGTTCCACCCGGGAGGCCAGAGGAGCAGCTTCCGACAGACTTCTAGCAGTAACAAACAGCAAAAGCAGCAGAGAAAGGTGCTGGAATCATGGAATGGCAGTGGGGAGAGGGGTAAAGGAAATGAAAATGAAGAAAGGACAGACCAAGAACCAAAGAGATGGATAAAGAGGCATTAAAAAGCTCACAAAGACAGTAAGGGCAGAAAGGAAATATTTGGAGAACTACACAAAATGCAGCAAGGGGAGGAAGACCAAGAAAGGCACCTGGGAACTTCAACAGAGCTTTAGGTACACCCAGCAGTGACTTTAGGGAATGTGATACAGGTGACACTGACTTTTTCTAAGCAGACATGAGTTGGAAGTGAACTGGGACACAGGAAGATATTTAGAAGAGCACAAAATTGCTCTCTTCTTGACGGAGACAACTGATCTGGTTTTTATATAGGAGTTCTGCTCCCAGGTGTACTGTGGGGCAGCAAGAATAAATACTAGATGTGAGAGTATTGAAAATGAACAGTGCCAAAGGTGGCACTGGAGTGAAACTGGGAGGGATGAATGGACACAGATGATTTTGAGGCCTAGGGAAAACTGGATATGCAGAGCCACAGAGGGCCTCAAATGAGAACGACTCGAGGCAAAGGGATGGAGTTTGGCACTTAGAGGACAGGATGATGGAAAGGAGTTAGCAACAGAAAATATTGTAGAATCATGATGTAGACATTCAGACATTACATTGCTCAAAATGCTAGAAAGATAGCATAATTAGCATGCAGAAAACATGCCAGAAAATAAAAATTGTAATGTCTTTCAGATAAAGCACTTTCGCCGCCCCCCCCCCCCCCCCCAAAATGTATCTATGGCTAGCTTGTGGTGGTAGTAAATTCCTACTGGGCCAGACTATTCCAGTGTGACTGCTACTGTGCATCTTGCATCTTGTTCTGAATAAGGTGGGATCAGCCAGCAAGAGAAGCAAGGCACAGTGATGCAATAAGGGCTGGGTTGATCTAGAGTTTCACAGTTACTACAACTGTTTGGGTGGGGAAGAGAGAGTGGAAAATGAAAGAAACATAAGGAGAGAAAAGTGTGTCTTTTGAGTCTTAAAGAAGAGCATCAAATCAACTGAGATAAAATAAATGAAGTGACTAAGAACTCTTTCCTGCTTAACTGTTGATAGGGGATCAGTTGAGTAAGGGATTTTTTAGGTAAAAGAGGTGGAGCTGAAGCAATTACTGGCTAATTATATGTGGGAGAACTGCCAGGGAATGGGTTGTGTGAGGAAAAAAAAGGCAAAAACATGAGAGGGAAGATTTGGGCAGGATAGGGCAGAATATGAGTAGACAGCAAGCACTAGATACAAGAAAAGAAGCAAAGTACTTGAAAAGCACCAAAAGGTATGTGCAGGTAGCAGAAGAAGGCTGGAGAAGCTGATGAAAGGAGCAATATGGAAGAAAAAAAAACCTGAAAAAGGTAATCTAGGATCAAGGCACCAAATGTTACTGTCAACTGTGAGTTTACCTTGAAATTAAAGCTCTTACCCAGGAGAGGCTAAGACACTGGGTTTGTTCATTTTGAAGCAGAGCAGGCTGTGGGGCGGGAGTTACGGCTGTCATCAGCCACCTAATGGGAGGATATGAAGAAGGTGTAGGTGGCAGAACATGAGATAACAGACACAAGTTGTAATAACCTCTTACTACAACTTACTAGAATCTTCCTCTACATAGGAAAAAGTCATTTCACCACGGGTGTTGTCAAATATTGGAACAGTAGCCCAGGGACATTGTGTAATCTTCATCTTCAGTAATAACTAAAACTAGACTAGAACAGGCCTTGAGTGACCTAACCCAATTTGGTCCTGCTTTGAGCATGGGATTGGAACAGATGACTTTCACAAGTCCCTGCAATGTAAATGATCCTGTGGTTTTAAAGGAAGCACCCTTTAAGTGATTAAAATTTAAGAAGAGCTTATTGTGCTCCTTTTTCCCTTTGCTAGTAGTATGTGCATATTTTTAGCAGACTACCGAATCTTTTACTTTAATATAAATCTTAACATTCTCTTAGCCTCACACACTGAAAAAGGTTTATCCAAGCTGGTGAGATAGGGCATTTTTTTAAGAACACAAAAATAATCATGCAATATTCTTCCCAAATGAGACCTCCAACAGCTCCGTGCACAGTTGCTTGCTCCTGTAGTTATCAGTAATACAGATGTGATTCCTTCTGCAATCAGAAGGGACTGCACATAGCCAAAGGACATGGGCAATTTTATGGAATCCTTACTGCTACTACAGATGACAGGCAGACCTTTTGCTTGCTAAATACTCTTAGAAACAAACATCCAGGGAAAGAAGAGAGAAGAAGCAGCCATGTGAATGGCTAGCCTTGGTAAACACCCAAATGCCCACCCGACCACCCTCTTACTCTCCCTCCTCAGCAAGACATAGGGAGAAAATTGGATGAGAAAGCTCGTGGGCAGAGGCAAAGAAGTTATAAAGACAGGGAGCTTGTTTACCAATTACTATCGCAGGCAAAACAGACTTGGCTTGGGGAAATTTAATTTATTGCTGATTAACATAGATTTGGGTAATGAGAAAACAAAAACAAACATTAAACCAACACCTTTCCTCCTCCCTCTCCCAAGTTCAGCTTAATGCTTTTCACTCCAAAGCTGTTCCCTCCTCCTCTTTCAGGCTGGTGTTTTCTGCCTCTGGTCATATACGTTTGTAGAGAGGTGCCACACACACAGCTCATCAGCTCAGCTCTGTCCAGAGCTCTGTCCTTCTTTATTTGGAATTCAGCTTCGCACTTTATCAGGCAGTCATTCCTCTTCTCTGTCAACACTGTCATTTTTGAAATATTTTTTAAAATGTCCCAGTCATAAATTCTAAATATTATTTTCAAAAGCACCTGGTAACTTAAATCCTATATGATTTTGCAAGGCAAGGCACCCTGTGTGTATACATCTACAGAAAGAAAAGGCATTGAGGTCCCAACCTTCTTTTTTTCTCTGTAAACTGCCATTCTCTTTTCTGACTTTCAGCATGACAAGCCTATTCAGATAAAGTCAAAAGTGAATCCCACACAGATTGCACCCCACATCACCCAAAAGGCTTGCTAAGGGCTGCTCTTTCAATCTTCTATTTAGCTGGAGAAATCTGCCATATAGTAACATAGAGCAGGCAGACTTATAAAAGTAAAGAAAGTACCTTAAACCATGATAGGGGCAGAGGGAAAAAAAAAGGGCTTTCTATCTATCTGCCCAGAATGGCTCTTGGCAGATTTGTTGTTCTAAATAAAGAGATAACAGCTGGTCCAGGAAGGACTCCACAGGCTTGCATATGGTGAGGGGGAAGGCAATGCCCACACGCTCTTCTACCAAAGTGTAAGAAGGAAACTTGCTTCTCCTTCTTATCCTTGGTTGATACTTCAGTCTTATTAAGAACACCTCTCTGCATTTTCATCGGTAGAAATCTGCCCTTGAGCTATTGCTTTTGTTCTGTGTTTCACCTAGAACACTATGGCAGCTCTGTATCATGGAGTATGTCTGTTCTTAGGAAGGGAGAACACAGGTACAGAGGGGAAGGGCTGGAGAGGATTCCATGCAGTGAAACACCAAGCAAGGGGACACAAGCTGAATGTGGCTTCATTCAGACAGGACAGCAACATGTGGTTAGCAGAAGGAGAGATCAGGAAGGATGATCAAGCCAGAGGCATTTACAAGAAACACGAGGAGAAAAGAATACCTTTCAACATTATATTTGATTGTCATTGGCTGCTTTAGGTTGCTCATGGAATCTTGGGAAGATAAAAACTGACTTTTGTAGTTTGATAGAGTGTCATTATTTCAGTTATTCATAACAATATTAACCATTTGCATCTATCTCCAGCTTCTATGACAATAAGGCTGTAAGGAAGTACGAGCATTCACTGAATACTACAAAAAATGGAAGACAGATTTTTTTAAAAAATCCTTATTTTTATCTGGCAAGCCAATTTTTTTGACTGCTTAAGACTACTATCTGAAACTAAATTATTGACTGGCAGTTTATTTAGACTGTGAACTAGTCATGCTACTGATGCAGACAACAAATTAAGTGCCATATAGAGCTGCTGTATGTCAGAGCTTACTGTCTCTGGAGCAGCACTAAATGAATGTAGTAGTTACATTTCTCTCAGAATAAGCAGGATAAAAAGGCACACATATTTTAATTATTCTCCAAGTTTAAACTAATGAAAAGTACTTACCAATTTTAATTGCTTTTTAAGTCTCCAGCAAAATGACCTGTATTTTAATAAAGCTCTTTTGCATGACCCAAATCACTTAATGAAGCAGGAATTTAAGGTAACATATTGACAACCATTAATTATTCGTTGCATGTGCACTCGGTGTTAACCAGAGTATTTGTACGTTCATTGTCTGACTTGAACCCTTGTGTGAACAAATCCAACTTTTAAATTTTGTCTGCAGCCAAAACTGGGTTCCATATGACATTTCTTTTTTAGACTACTAAGTGTAGTGCAGCAACATTTCACACTGCTGAGAGATTATGAGTAGATGCGTATTAAAACAAAGGAAGCACCAGAAGAACATCATATACAAATTATATAATCAATATAAGCAGTTCGGTCTAATAGACTGTCCTAAGCTTGAGATAGAAACACAGTCATGACATTAGACTGGGTGTTCAGGCTTGGCCAGATTTTAGCCCAATACTTCCTCCTGCAAACATTTCACAGAAATACCACTGGCCCTGGGGCAGAGAGTACATTATTGGTAATGATGATACCACTATGTCTGCTTTTTCTAGTCAGTACAGGCTCACAGAGCCACATTTTCTCTGTCCCATGACCAGGCTGCTGCTGTTTTCCCTTTTTTCTTTTATTTATTTTATTACTATACACAAGCAAAAGGGCCAGAAATAACTAGGACAGGGAGTGTATTAGCTCTGTGCTCAGCTCTCCTCCATGTGGCATCTTTCTTCTAATGCTGTTGCCTCATGGTAAAGAAGTAGAATCATGGTGGATCTGGCTAGTGACAGCTTCTGCTAGTTCTGTATAAGTACCCTGGGAGGCTGTCTCTGATGGCAGCTGTAACTAAGGCCTGAGTGGAGTTTCTAACCATGTCCTTAGCATCAAGCAGAGTGTCCTGGTTTTGGCCAGGACAAGGACAATTTTTTGCATTAGCTGGGAGTGGGAGTAGCTGTGGGGGTGTAACCAGGACCAGATGTTACTCTACACCACCTCTTATCATTGACAGGGGTGAGGGGAAGGCACTCACACTCCAAGGAAAAGGGCATTCCTTTCTGTTGGGAGAAAAGGTGTCAGAAAGAGCCTTTGCTCGGATCAGCATTTGTTTATTGTCATTTCCCATGTAAATCATGTCTTATGCATTTTGTTATTAGTATCATTGCTGTTACTGTTCATTTTATTATCTCTCTGCTGTTTCCAGTAAACTGTTCTTACCTTAACCAATGATCTTTGCCTTTTGCGCTTCCAGTTGGAGGAGAACAAGTAGCAGTGTGATTTTAGTGGCAATACCGAACTAGAGAACACCATTCCTAAACCATGACAAGTGGTCACTCCAGCTCCAGTCTGAGGAGCTAAATGTGTGTGAACAGGCTGCCACAAGGCGATCTCTGCGAGAAAGGCTTTACTCTCCCAGCTCTCTGAAACTTTGGCTAAGGCCAAATATTGCTGACACAGGGAGCCAAGGAAAGAATGGCCACCTAAGGGGGAGAGGAATAAAGTTCCCTCACCTTGGCAGGCTCGTTCATCATCCACAGGCTGGTAGCCAGCCTTGCAGGTACACCGCCCAATGGCCACCATCCACTCCCCTTCTCCGTTGCAGTGCAGCCGAACACTCGAGGACCCCGTCGTGCTCGTCTCCTCGGCGTTGGGTACACACGTCCCCGGGGACTCCACCAGTGAGGTCCTCTCCCCGCCAGCAAACGTTTCAGGAAAGGAAGCAAATCCTTTCACCACGGCTGGGCACTTGTAGAAAAAGACTTGGACTGCCACCAAGGACATACAGGCTCCCGAATCCTGGAAGGCCAGGTAGAAGCCATGCTTGGTGAGTGGCCCAAAGCTACGTACTTTAACATTCATCTTGACCACCTTCCCAGTGCTGTCCACCTGGGAAAAGCTTTCATCAGCTGCAATAGTATCTACTTTGGTCCAGGGGCCCTCACGCCACTCTGGCATGTCCTGAGAGGCTACGTCAGCCTCCGACTGGTGGTAGTAGAGCGTGAAAGTCTCCTTGCAGGAAGAGGCCACGGTGCGCATGCTGGCACAGTCCCTCACGGAGAAACGGAGGCGGACGTGGACGCGGTGGGCTCCGCGCCGCTCTATGAAGTGAGTGCGCAGCCAGTTATTCTGGCCTGGTTCAGCCACGTTGCACACTTGAAAGGTTCGGATCAGGCGCTTCTTGTCATCCAGGACACTTACCTCATCCCACTACAATGGATATAGAGGAGGAAAAAGAAACAGTAAAAAACAAAAAGGCATTTAGTATTCAACTGCACCAAAAATACAGCATAGGTCTTTGTCTTCCCCTTCCCATGTCTGTGACAAGGTTTGAACTTGTTGATGCCATGTGCAGTAGTGCATTCTAGACAGAGTATGACCCTGTAAAGAAGAGCAGTCAAAGCTTTGAAGTAAGAACTGTTGTGACAGAAAACATAAATCATGCAAACTTGGTCACACGACATCAAGAATCTTAAAATGCGAGAGCCACACTTTCTTCCTTCCTGTTTTCCTGTCTCTTTTCTCCAGAGACAAAACAAAGGGCACAAACAAATGAGACAGAGGAACACGGCACTGTTCTCTGGGAAACACATTAAAGCAGAAGTCCCTTTACCCAGCTTTACTGCAGTGGGAGCTGTGTTCTGACATCTCCTACGCACACAAACCACTCAGCATGGCCACTACAGGGGCAGGTCTGGATCTGGTTTGTGCCTGAAGGAAGGCACAAAGGAGGGATAAGGAGGGGGGGAAGCAGGTGCCTGTACTAGGCTGTAAGACAAAGCCCTCCTTACCCTCTCAACAAGCTTTACAGAGTAGGTACAGAAAAGGCCCTGGGAATGACAGAGGACGTGCACAGAGAGATGGAAGAGAAGGAACCTGCTCAAGCACTCTTGTGAAGGTCTGACCAACCAACTCCTCACAACAGGATCTGCATTAAGACCATTTCCAAGAAGAAACAACAGCAAGTTATGGTCATCTGTGACTTTCTCCAGTGCAAAAGAGAAGCACCCATTTGCAGACCAGAACATCTTTTTAGGCAAGTTTTCACCCTCCCTGGGCCCCAGTTTAGCGAAGGCACCAGATGATGGAAGAGCTTAGTACAGCCTTCAGACTACTTATTCACACCTGCTTTCTCACATGGGTACAAATAATGTCCCAACAAAAACTGCAAAGTTGATCCAAGAGAGTTTTCAGGGCCGTGGGAAGAATGTTAAAAAATTCAGGAGCATGGGTAGTGTTTTTCGCAATCTTTTCAGTAGCAGTAAGGCACTTTAAAAGAAACAAATGATGCCAAGACATCAATACTGGCTTCAGGACTGGTGCCTCTGCCAAAATGCTTGGGTTTGTAACCATTGAAGACTCTCTGAGACATAGGGTGTGCTGGGATGGGACAGGATCCACTGTTCGGATGGACGAAATGTATCTTTGCTCATAAACTGGAGGGACTGATTGAGGGATTTAATCTCTAATTGATGGAGGAAGGGCATGACAGCAGGAGACCTGGAGGTAAACCAAGGGTTGGCAAGGCATAGGCTTAGGATGGCAGTGCTAACTGGAATCATGTATGCTACTCCTGGGAGCATGGAGAGCTCAGGAGCACAACTGAAATGTTTGTACACCATGGGAGCATTGCATAATCATTCATGGCACAAAAACTTAGCAAGTGCCAGATCCTGCACCTGGGATGGAGTAACTGCAGGCACAAGTACAAACTGTGCCAGGGGTGTCTGGCAGTGCCCTGCAGGGAGGGCCCTGGGGGTGCTGGTGGCAGCAGCTCAGTGAGAGTCAGCAGGGTGTGCCCGGGCAGCCCAGAGGGCAGAAACCGTGTCCTGGGGGGCACCAAACACGGCAGCAGGGCCGGGCAGAGCGGGGATCACCCGCTGTGCTCAGCGCTGCCGCGGCCTCACCCGCAGCAGTGCTGGGCATCGCCGCTTCAGAGGGGTGGGAAGGTCTCTGAATGTGTGCAGAGGAGGGAAACAGAGCTGCTGGAAGGGCAGGGAGGAGTGGCTGAGGGCTCTGGGTTTCTCCAGTTTGGAGAAAGGAGAGGCTGTGAGGTGACCCCCTTGCTCTCTGCAGCTCCCTGAGGAGGGGAAGAGGAGAGGCAGGTGCTGATCCCTTCTCCCTCATATGCATGATAGGATGCATGGGAATGGTTCGAATCTGCCTCAGGGGAAGCTCAGAATTGACATCAGGAAACTTTTCTTTACCTCGAGGGTGGTCAGACACTGGAACAGGTTTCCTAGAGAGGTGATCAATACCCCAAGCCTCTCAGTGTAGAAGAGACATTTGACAATGTCCTTTATAACATGCTTCAACTTTTGGTCAGCCCTTAAGTGGTTACTCAGCTGGACTATGTGATTGTTGTAGATACCTTCCAACTGAAATATTCTATTCTATTCTATTCTATTCTATTCTATTCTATTCTATTCTATTCTATTCTACTCTGTTCTTATTCTTACTCTTATTCTTATTCTTATTCTTATTCTTTTATTATTATTCTATACTATATCTGCATGGAGGGTAAGGAGGTGGCAATAGCATCCCACTCAGCATCCTTCTCTCTTAACCACCTGGCTTTGCACAACACACTGTGTTCAAACTGCTCATATGTACAAAATCTATAAACCAAGTCTCACTGCTTCCAGTTTCCCTTTCTTCATCACAGGCATGCACATCTTCTCAGCAGAGGTACAGTCAAGAAGAGGAAATGCTTACCCCATCAGAAGGGTGTGCAGTCCAGCCAATCTCTGAGGTCTCTTGAGTTGTATCCAGAAGTATTTCTGTTCGTATTTAAGAAAACTGAATTAAAAAAAGTATTTTGTGCTATTCCAAGTCAGACTAAAATTTTATCTGTTCCTTAAAAGATTGTCTTGTAGAGGGCTTCCATACACCAAAAATAAACATTCATGTTTTGAGATTAAATATGACAGGTTATGTCCATACTAATGAATTAAGAGAGGCCAAGACAAGGGCAGAGGCACTGGACAAGGGCAAGGGCACAAGGGCAAGGGCAGAGGCACATTAATCATGCTAACTCATGATTCTCAAGTTGCTTGGCAATATTCTCACCAGACTTTCCCAGGCAAAGTATAAGCACACTGACAGCATGGAGCAGAGTTATCATAATGAGCAGTTCGGATGAGGCCACTCTCTTTTTGGAAAGGAAAAGCTGGGACACAAGATGAGCTGCATGAACCAGTCTCCTTAGAACTATGGTTGCCCATTTTATTTGCACATGTAAGTGGACATGAGGCCAAGACGTGTTTGTTCCCAGTTCTGGAACTAAATTTCTTTGGGAGTTTAAGATTATGACCCAGCTGACCCTATAATGGATTCACTTTGTTCTGGAGCTGGGCATTACATTGCAAGCCTGTGTAGGAATCCCAGTATTAAATAATCTGTTGTGTTTCACTGCTCAAGAGTAGGGTACATGCAGAACTTCACAGGCCTAGCTTATTCCCACAACTAGGCATTTCCATTGTTACTGGATCTACCACTGGAGATGGATACTAGTCTTGACTGCTCTTGGGGTACATTATTCTCTGCTTGGGTAGAAAGAAACACAGAAGAGATTTTGACAGTACAAACTACAAACATAGTATTCTCCAAAAGGGAATGTCACAGTCTGAGACCACTGTGGTATGCAAGCATGTGCTCTTCACTCTGTATATTTAGGACACAGAATAAGAAAATTTCTCAGTTGAATAGGTATTTACATGTGTTGATACATACTGTATAAATCAACTGGCTTTTCTTAAATTCTGGGAAGCTTTATTTGCTTATTTTGATATTCATATTTCTATCTTATTGCTTGTAAAAAACCCTCAAAAAAGAGATTAAAAAAAACCAACTCCAAACCTAACAGCAACAGCCAGCTTACTTACAAATAAGATTCATGAACCATTATTAAACCTTGCAAAGGTTTAATAAAATGGTTTTTCCATGTTTTATGCAGGAGAGAGATCCTCAATGTTTTTTTTATTTCCAGTTTATGAATTGCTTATGTCACTAGGTATCCCTACCAATACACCTGGGGATTCACTCCACATTTATCATTGGAAAGAAAAGACTAGGCTCATCCTAAAGCAGACATGATCAAGTGAGCATGTTTATATAGACCTCAGCCTTCACTGATGCCCCTGAACTATATTCTTTATATTCCTACAGGACATTTTATACTTTTTAGATCTCCCCGAGGATGCAGCCCCTTGATTCAAAAGCAGTGTGAAATACCTGAGGTTGGCTTGCCAAAACTGGAAAGAACTACTGGTTACAGCTAAAGTGCAACCCCGCTAAAATTATGTAACAGACCTCAGGAAATGCTGAGCTGCTGAGTTCTCAAGGATAGCTCAGCTCAGACAGCCCCTCTGAGCAGCAGAACATCTGCAAAAGGCCTATGTCTCCCTGAGGCACAGTCTTCCCTAGCCTGTCCTGGCAGCAGAGGAACTTGGCATTACCCCATGCCCATTACCTTCTAAATTGCACAGTCTGGCACAGGGATTGCACTGTGTCGTGTCATTACTTTGCCACTGGGATGCCAGACATGGCCTTGATATGCTGAAATAATATACAAGGCCATTTTTCAACACAGAAAGAACTTTTTTCCTAATCAGATCTGAGTCTCTCGTTTACCAAAGTATAATCCTTCTACTCCGTGGAAACTCTAGAAGAAAGTAAAATAGAGGAAAGTTAATCAGGGCATGGAAACCCATACAGAAAGTGAGAAAGGAATGGAGAAGAAAGAAAATAGAGAAGCCTTGCTCAGTAGCCCATGCTCTGCCATGTCAAGCATATTCTCCAGACAACTTCTCACCAGTGAGCAAGGTAATATTTACCCAGAACATGAAGGTACAAGCAAACAGAAATAGGCAGCCTGAAGCAGACAGAACTGCCCCCTTCACAGTGAATACTTTAAGTCAGAAACCACTAGAAAAATAAGAAAAGTACACAAGTGCATAAATCTCATTTCACAACCTACAGCCAAAAGTCCCTCACTATTTTTCTTCTTCCTCCCTCTCCTACTGGCTGTATGCCTTGAATCACATCCCCAGTCACACTAGCTGCATGCACACTCATAAATCTAACAAGCTGTTAAACTGCTCTCTAGCTCTGAGGACAACAGGCACAGTATGGCTCATGTTCCCATGGCCAGGAACTCCAACCCCATGGAAGTGCAAGGCTGCATCCAAACTGCCTCTCAAGAATAGTCCTCAGTCCATCCTAACCTCAGACCTATGTGTAGGCGCTGTTTGTGATAAGATTATTTGGCGTGGGCCAAACCAACCCATGGCTGTGCTCCTAATTTAACAGTATGAATGACTCCATGTGTACAGGTATCAGCCTTCACTCTGACACTTCATTAGCACTGATGACTGATGTAGCATTCCACATCCTCACTATGCTGGGCCAGACCAGTATTCTGCTGCTATTCAGTGCAGGTAGAAATGAACTGTTCAGATGAATCTACCACCCTGGAAGAAAAATGGCTTACACCCTTCCAACATTGCTCAAAATCAAGTGTCTTGCAAGATCAGGTTAGACCCAGGCTCAGTCCAGCCCATGATGCTGCTAGAGGCAACACTGACTGAGGTATCTCAGGGTATCATTGGAGCAATATTCCACTTTGCATTAAAAATGAGGAATAGGCAAGATATCTGAGCAATCTTGAGGCTTTCAAACAAGTGATATTATGACAATTCTACAATTCTTCTTTCACTCCTGCTTTAATCTCAGTTTGAAGAACGATATTCCAATTTCATATTACAAGTGTTATTTTAGTTCAAGGAAGATAAAAATAACAGATGAGAGATCCTCCTGTATTTCTCTTCCCCAAACTAACAAGAAAAAAAACATCACTTTTTATAGAAGAGTCAAAATGGGTTCATTACACTCTGCAAAATCTAAATCCTCACTTGAGTTCTTGCAGGCCAGAAAGGGTGAAATAAAAATCCCAAATACTTCAGCTAGTACTATTCTATATTTGCATCACAAACCAATCTCTTGGGCTACATTATGCTATAATGTCAACATCCAGAAAAACTGGGCAGAGGCTGGAAGCTGCTATTACAGATCAGGCTGTTCAGAATAGGCATGTTAATGATTTTCAGATTTCGGTCTGCCTGTACTTTCAAGCAAGACTATTAAGCGCTTGTGTTACAGACAAAATGATCCCCTGATGCAAGAGGATGACAATTCACCCAAGGACAAATGACCCTTAGACAACCTTCATGGAGGCAGAGATGGCCTAACAGCTTTCTGGACTGAAGAACATTTGCCCTCAGTGTCTTAACAGTGCAGTGGTGCAAGAGGGAATTATACAAGCAAAGCCCTGCAAACTACATCCACAGACAAGAGAGACGATCCTGAGAGGAGACTAAAAGAATCCCTTTATCTGTGTGATGAGAATCTGGTACTGAAACTGTAGAATCACAGAATGAAACAAGCTGGAAGGGAGGTACGGAGGTCATTTTGATCAACACCCCTCTCAAGGCCAGGCTAAATTACAGTAGGTTGCTCCAAACCATGTCCAGTTAAATTCTGAACATATCCAAATGTACACTGGTAGAAGGCAAAGGACACTATGGTAAAAGGTAACATTAAGAGAGTTTGCTTTGCTATGGAGCTGAATGCCCCAAGCAGCAAATCTTGCTTGCTTAACAGACTTGAAAAGAACTGAAACATTTCTGAGCTTATTTTGCTCTCTATGATCATGCCTTGAACAAGTAGGAAGAGTGTTAATGCTCTCTAAGAAGGCTGGGAAGAGAAAGCATTCCCTGGGCTTGTGCAAAAATAGTGTTAGGAGCTGTCAAATCCAGTAACCTCACAAAAGCCAGGCTGCTGCAGCTCCATGGCCCCAGGTACAACCAATAGCAGGGTTCTTGGTATTCCCAACAGGCACACACACAAACACATGCAGGCACTGCACATCTATGAATGGCCAGCCACAGATCATCACAGACAGAAGGACTCAGCAGCCATGCAAACAGAAACAGGACCATCAACAGCCTCATCCTGCTCCCCTTTCTGGTTGGTCAGGATCAAGGTCTCTTAGTGGGAAATATGTATGCATTTATATACAATGTGGATCTCTGCTATAATTGCCCTTAAAGATTTAGCCTCCTGACCTCTGGATCTGTGGTCTCTCCATCTGCTGGCACCTAAGCTCGCAGCCCCGCTCCTGGTGTGAGCAGTCAGACAGCCTCACTCACTGATACATCCCTTCACACACACAGAGGCACGCTGTGCATCCGCTACTAACTGGCTTTAAGGGTGCAGCCTACCCAGGAGCTGGCTCTTGGCTGCTATTTTGTGCATCTCTCCACGAAGTGGTCTTTGACATTCACCCTGGCCCTGGGCTCATCTTGTCTCTGGGCGCGCCGAGATACGCGACACATAGACAGTACTCCCAAAGAACCCCCAGAATTTACAGCAACCAGAATAGCTGACCTGGACCTCCTGATAGTTGACCTTCCCTCACTAGATAAACTCCTTCCCTCACTAGATAAACTCCCCCATTTGCCTCACTCATAGAGACACAAACATTCAAACTAGTGCCTCATTCCTCCTCCAGACTCTGTACTTTCCTGGCTTCCCAACCCACTAACTCCACCATCAAGCTAGTCTGGCCTGATACAGAGATCACAGACTCACTAATAGAAACTCACTCACTCCAGCTGCTTGCATCACAGATGCACAGATCCTATGACCTGTGGTCCACCTTGAGTTCCTAGCACTTGATTTTCATCCATTCCATGATCTCCAGCTGCTGGTAGCACTGACTCATGGGCCACTATGATCTGTGGTTCAGCTTCAGTTGCTGGTATATAAATGTGCATATACACACACACACACAAAACAAAGCCCCCTCACCCAGGTAACTGGTGAAAAATGGAATTTATTATGAAGATAGGATAGACTGTGGTGATCGGATGCCTGACAGCCATACTGACCTGCAGCTGGTGTATGTGACAGGCCCCTTATCTCTACTTTCTCACACTTAATCCTCCCTTTCCACACCTACGGTTACTCCCCTAAATAACCCACAGTATATTCTGCACATTATCTTCCCTACATCCCATAATAAATCCCATGCCCCTGTTGGCAATAATCTCCTTCAATCTGAAAGGCGTTCCAGAGAGCACTTCCCTTATTTTAACCTAATGGGTCCCACTCCCACCCCATGGACTGATCACACTCTTGCAATGGCTCTGAGAGAAGCTGGGTCAGGGCATTTATTTCTCTGTTAGGTTATTCAGGTTCCCCTGCCTTTCACTGTTCCCCTGTGCTCCTTTGAGCATGGGGAGAGGACCCTTTTATCAGGAACCTTTTATCACTCATATAAACCATTACATTTATGCATGGGGTCTATCATCTGAAGACAAAATACAGTGAAACCTTTGGGAAGCCTTAAATACACTAGAACTTCTTACAAAACTAAACAGCAATTGTAGTGAAATAAATAATATATCAATAGCTAATGACATGAGCAACTGTAATAAATACTCTGTTTTTCAAAAATGAGTTAACGAAACCAAGTTAATAACCAAACAAAAATAGCAAAAAAAAATACTACTTGTTTGTAACTATCCAAGACAAAGGTTGCAGTTATTTTTTAAAAGAAAATGTCTTAAAAGTTTAGCAATGACTTAACATGAAAAAACAAGGTTCGGACTTAGAGAATATGCCTCCTAATAGAAGAGAATATATATACAAAACCAATCTATATGAGACAAAAGAGTTCGAATTTTTTCCTGTACAAAGCTATATTGTCAATCCTGCAATGAATGATCCCCTATTACTTCTGCAATGCCACTTCTCAAATGCAATTAATTTTTGAAAAGCTATTTGGAATCAATGGCATATGTGTTTAGTAAGTTCCATGAAGCTTAATGTAATTTAACTGCTTGCTATGTCACAGCAAAATGCTGACAGTATCAGAACATCAAAGTTGTCATATGCAAGGAGGAATTCTCACACTCCAACCAGGAGTTATGTACCATCTGTGAAAGAGAGGAATGACAGCCAAATGGTGTAGGATATGGAAATACACAGCTTTTTGCAAGGTAACACAGTTTTTAAGCTTTATGAATGATTGTGTATTTTCCTCTTTCCCAGCCCCTTTCTTTTGTCAAAGCTCTCAGGAAATTGCCGGGATTAGCATGTTGCACTACTACTGATGTCAGAAAATGCAGACATCAAGAAATTAGAATAAAAAAAAGTTCCAACTTTGCATATGAAATCAAGTTAAATTACTATCTACAACTTTCCTAGTGATACAATATAGTATCTACTCTTCCACAGCTTAAGAAGTTCATTATCCAAACACGCACTATTAAGTCTAGAACTTGGGTCCAACTGCCACTGCCATCAAACCAGCTACTTTTGGATGACAGCACAGTGTGACTTTTAATGGTTATCTATGTTTTCCTGCTTGCTTTTTTTTTAATAGACTTTAAAAAGTGAGCTTATGTCTTACCAAAGCATAAACTGAAAGTCCTGGAGACCCTACAGTACAAGAATGCCATTCCTTTTCTATGAAGCTTTAATTAGCTCTGACTATAAAGAGTGTTAGTTGCAGTTGAATAGTCCCTCCTGTCCTGCTGGCCTCTGAGCAGCAGTCTGGGAACAGACTGAACACAGGGCATGGTACAAATCTAGGAACAGGGATGTCCCTAGCATAGGAACTACACAGGAATCTATTATGAAAGAAAACAAATAAAGAGAGCTGGTGAGACTGACCAAAAGGATAAACCCCTGTTTATTGCCCCTTTACGAACAGGCTGTGCATCCAGCCCAGTCTTATTCACCTTCTGGATGTCTACAACAGGATATTCCTCTGGCTTGGGCTTTCCAAGCATGTGACAAAGTTTTTGACATTCGGGATTTAATACTTCACGTGAATCTCAAGCAATCAAACTAAAAAGTTAATTTCATTTATTTTTTTCCCCTGAAGTAAAATGACACTGATTTAAACCTTTCTTTGTATATACTAAACTGCATGTAATAAACCAAAAGACAGTGGTATTTTTCACTTTGAAGATCTCCTCTGAGGAAGGTACATTTTCCTCCACTTCAAAGGCAAGCCAATTTGAGCAATCAATATTTTCAACAACCCAAGCAACAACCAGTTAGTAGAAAAAGCAGGGGGGAAATGAAATAAGAATGTCTGATCTCACTACCATTTTTCCTTCCATATTCCCTTTTGCCAAAGAGACACTCCTAATGCAAAGAGGTTTTACAAAAGCACAGGAATTATTCTCTCTATATCTTGAATATCAGGAAGACACTTAGAAAGATTGTCCAGCTATTCTGCAGGCTTCAGAGCTTGTTGTAAAATAAATGCAGTCACTTAAACAGAGAACACAACATGCCTTTGGAATATATTTAATGAGTTCTGCAAAATGAACTCTGTGTGTGTTTACAGCTGCAGACATTTATAACTCCATCAAAGCAAAACCAATATTCCACATAGAATTGATCTCAGTGCCCTAGCAAGAGCTATTTCATTAACAAGTTATCACTTGCTCTCACCTGTCTTGACTGCAGCCCATCAAGCATTCTTAAATTCTATGCTTCACAAACTTTTAAAATCAGAGGGGTTAACCTAAAATGTTAACTTAAATATTCAGTGATAAACTGTAATTACATACATGTATAGATTTTCAAAGAAATAAATACTGTATTTCTTTATGTAGCTTGGAGAAAAAGGAAAAATCCATTACTTTACCTAGCATGTAGCTCAAAAATAATGCTCTCAAAACTAAATCCTCAAAAACTCTTGCAGAGCCAAAAACACTGAGAAATGTGATCTTAATGAAAACTTTTGTGCAATTGTGTTTCCTTCTATAAAGCTAAAATAACAAGTGTACAAATGTTCTCTGTTTTCAAAGCCGTCTTCCCTCAGGTTTCCATTCAGGCTATTTTTGATGTAAAAATCATGTCTGGAAAACTTTGCACAGACATGTTCATTCCTAGTGAAATCAGTGTGTCCAAATACTAGAGCTGTATTGAATAAATTCAGCCTAATGTCTCCTTTTCACACATTAAAACCAATACTAACCAAATAATTTCAACTGCTTACAAGAACTCCTTTACTTCTGAGTCATGAGGGAGTTTAAAGTCCCATTAGGTCCTGTAAAAGCATGTTGTCCTCTTTCTATCTGAGACATTCTGCCTACGAAGTATTTGCTCTCTTCACAATGCATATAAAGATGGTCTGAATATTCTGACTACTTCCCATCTCTACACCTTCTCCCTCTTTTCCTCATGATTAACATTAAGGTTTAGAAAACTTCAAACAAAGTTTGAATAACATCTAGTTTGAGACAAAACATGATTTACATTCAGACTTTAAATCTAACTCAAATGCCTGAGAAACACTAGGAAGAATTGATTGATTGATTTTCTCACTCAGTCAATTCTCTTTAGTTGGAGGTGAAATGTATTTTAAACACCATCTAAAACTTCTAAGAAGCTCCACAAAAACTAAAGACCACACTGGATATTCCCTATATTTTTCAGCTTAAATCTGAAACCTGAATTTCAAGTTTCTGCTATATATAATAATGAGTCAACAAACCAGCCATGGGCCTTTTTTCTTCCTTATGGACAACTCTGCACCAAAGCGAAGTTTTCTACATAGTTATCATCAGACCTTTTTCCCTTACCATATAATTTTTCTTTGACTTTTGACCACAACAAAAATACTCACCCCTGAGATGCAAATCAGCTCTGGAGTGCAAACTTAGGACCATGCTGTACAGTCACATTGATGCTGACTCCCCTGACCCTGAGTTGAGAGCTGAGGTTTGGCTCATGGACACCTTTACTGTTTCCTCTCCATAGGAAGAATTTTACTGTCCTATTTTTATCCAGGCAGGTCAAAATTATGTGATCTGTGCAGCTGTATCGCACAGTACTTTCTAAACTCTTTTATCCCTACAAACTTTCAGGAGTGAGCCCTGAATTTAAAAAAAAAAAAAAAAAAAAAAAAAAAAAAAAAAAAAAAAAGTTCACTTTTACGGGCATCACTCACAGTTACTTCATATTTGCAGAGAGAATTTACATTTCCCCCCCGCTTTTTATCTCAGTTTCTCTACCAGTTACATGAGGAATTACACAATAATTTGTAATACAATTTTAAAACCAGTAATTCAAAGAATTTCAGAAATTTGAGAAATTTGTTTTATAATCATACATCAATTATTTAGTCTCTGAACTTCCCCCAAACACTTCACTCTCCTCCTGTTAAAAAAAAGGATGCTTTAACAAGCTTTCCTCTTTTTATCAGATTTCCCACTATTCTCTTTTCCTTTCCTCTAGGTCTTTCCTTGCTTCCCTTTGATTCCATCTCTCCCTCCTCTCCTCTTTCAGTGGCTTTCAGAAATGCAAGAGATTTGCAAGAAGAACATTCATCACAAAGCAGTACAGTTCACTGAGCACATGTAGCTGCAAGGATATTCTTGGAACAAACAAGGGGACTGTTTACAGTACCTCTGCCCTTCTCTAACTCTCTTCTGTAGCTCTCATCTCATCTTATCTCCAGCTCTCATCGTCCTCCCTTCTATCATCTATTCTTTCTTCTGCCATTTTCTTGGCACCTCCTTTCCCCTGCCTACCTTTTCCCTACCCTGCCTTCAGTGCTTTCTCCCTCCTCTCTCTGCTGGCTGAATGTGAACTGCCTCTTCTTGTTAATGCAAAATGTTCTTTTCATATCTATTATTTGAGGCAAGCTTTTCAGAGGTGAGACAAAACTTCTTGATTTCAGTCCGTTGGGTGCTGTCCTCTCCAACAGTATAAAGGTCCAGAGATTGTCTCACAAAGCAAACGTGGTGCAAGAACAGGAACACGAGAATCAAATACAAGCGAAGGATAAACAAGGAGCTCATTCCTGGAGAAAAAAACCTGTTCTTTGTGGCAGTCACTTCTGAGATAGTTAGCAGAAATGTTCACATGATGCCTTAGATTTTAGCTTTCATAGATTCAGATTCTGTGCCACCTAAGGATGCAGTTTTGAGCCTCACATTCAGTGCCAGTAAGCTCTCCTCACAGAGCAGGTAGACAGAACAAATTCTTTTCCTGCTGAGGACTAAGGACAACTTTCAGCGCAAAAAGCATAAAAAACGGTGGACTGGAGGGAGGAACAAGAAGGATGGGACCTCACAACCTGAAGCTGCAATTGGACAATTAAACCCCAATATGCAAATGGACCAAAACTTATAAAAATGTAGAATCTCATCATGATTGGGTAGCCATTTGGTGTGGCATTCCCTAACCCACCTGGGGTGCAACCTTGGTCAGGTTCCTATAGTGCCCAGGGTGGGTCCTGGAAGTCTTTTAATAAATATCTACTTTATTCTCTAGCTCTGTCCAGCCTCTGTTTCAGGTCAGCCTTCCCAGGCATCACACTAATGATCCTTCATAAGAGGGTTTGCCTCTCCCACCAGAAACAATACTAATAACTTTTTAAATTCCAGGAGAAAGTGATCAACTGTCAAACAGAAAGACATGCTCAATGCTCACCTGGACTAGAGACAAGCATACTGGAGAGCACACTTTTCTTTTTTTTAACCTCTACAGAAAACTCTTTTAAGTTGTTGCAAAACATCTGTTCTTACCTTCTAATGAGGTGACTAGATGAAAGAAGAAGACCATCCAGAGCCAACCCATTCCCGACACTCTTCTTGCACTGATGCCAGCATTAGAATCCATGAAGATTCTCCGTAAATACCACCATCTTCAACAAGCACACACCACGCCCTTGAAATGGTCTGAGATTTCTTGGAGTACTTTAATATCTTCCCAAATTAAAGCACGGAGGTCTTCACAGAGAAATACTGTTTAAGAAAAAAACCAGAAGGTAGAAACAGAAATCAGGTCACTGTAACACAAAACTGACAGGTTTTATACACCCATTCCATCATTTACTGCTTCCAAAATAAGGGTGAAAAGGAGTAGCACAGACCCAGTATTTACCATATACCCACCCCTCAAGACTTCAGTCAGTCACAGGTGTTTTGTGCACTGCCAGTACACACAGATTTTGAGACTTTCATGGCATCAGTGGCAGTGAGGTTCCCAAATCAACGTTATTCTCTACCGCAGTATAGGCTGTACTATTATACTTAAGTCCTGATCCTTTCTGCATCTTTGGCAACGCTTCCTGGAAGGTGTCCATTCCATTTCCCCTGTATGCTTTTCAAATTCGGTCTCTTGTAATTTACACTTTGCCTTTTAAGGACGCTGCAGAGCAGTAGCCATGACAGGAGAGTTTTTGCCAACACAAATCTGCACAGCTGACGCACTTGTAACTGCATTTCAGATAGAGGCATTTGTCCCTTTAAGCATATGACTGCACAACACTACTAAGTTGGACAGTATTTTTCCCACTGATATGTCGTACGTGAGGAAGAAAACGTTGTGATATTTAAGGTCAAATAGAGAGCCTGCATTACAGCCAGAAAAAGCACACAAGTCCAAGTTTATTATCTTAAGTGGGAAAAAATCCAAACAAAACTCTACCACCACCATTAAGAACCTGACATAACAGCTTATCTTATAGTAAGGGAGCAGCATGTAGCCTAATCCAGCATTGCATTAGATCAATACAGCATAACAATTTCGCTAAGCAAGGTAATTCTAGCTCCATCTGTCCAATTTTCAGCCCACCAGAGAACTATCACAGTAATATGTAGGTTGCATGCAAAAAGCCAGTACGTTTTGTTTCTTCAGGTGCTCTTTGAGCACGGCATTGAAAATGCTCCAACGTCTTCAGTGAGACAGTGAAGCGTAGCTAAGGAGAAAGAAAAATGTCTCAGGCAATATACAGAAATGGCTCAATAACTTGGCTGAAAGAGGGGAGGGAAGGCTTGTAATTAAAAGGGGCAGCCTCAGTGCAATTATCTGAAAACCTTGCAATAGGGGATTTGAGCAAGTTGGGCATAGCAGAGGAAAAAGCAGCCTGGGGAGTATGCGAAAAGGCAGTGGCGTGCAATTAGATTTGCTTTACTGGAGAGGGAGAGAAATTCTGGACAGGATGGAACAGTTCTCTCTTCTGCTGCCCCCAGTAGGAACCTGGAGCACCCAGGACAGCTGGACCAAAGGCACTCTGGGAATCACTAAAATATAAGAAAGCTAAAGGGATCTCAGCAAGAAGCAAAAACTTTGACTCATGACTTCCAAGGAAAGAGATGAATAAGGTTTGTTAAATATAACTGAGGAAAAATGAAGATTCAGTGTGAGGATGGATATAGTGCAGGTACTGCTTATTAGTTTATGAAGCATGTATACAACATGTCACAGAATAAAAACATCACTGAATGCAACTGTAAAAAGCAGAAAATTTCAGGGTGAAAGATCAAAAAGTTCTTTACAGAAAGAGCTATGCAAGCACACAGCAGCCTTCTGGAACAGGAGTGAAGACTGCTGCCTGAGCCACCAAAATTAAGACTGGGTACACCAAAATCAAGCCTGCAAGACACCTCTACACAGAGATATAAATACTCATTATTTGCACTTCCAGTCAATCTATAATATTATAATATCTAACAATTTTTTATTTGACCAGTAAAATCCTAAGAGATAGGGACGTTTAGGCATTCATAGCAAAGACAAATGAAGATAAAGAGGTCAAACAAACTGAAGAATATTTTAATCTTGGTCAATGGGACTTCATTTATCTGCAGAAGGCTTGAAAACAGCTCGCAATTCAGATTTTCTCCTGTCACGTAACTTCTGAATCACAGAGCAGAAAACAGAATACAAATATACTTTGGCTGCTGGATCTCAGGCCAAAGCATTGAAATTACCACAAAACAGATATAACTAAAAAACCCCTCGTACATGAAACCAGACACAAAACCATTTCTGGCTCCAAGGAAACCAATTGTTCTTCTGCTGCCCTCCTCACCTGCACATCTCTCCTACAACGTCTGTCTGCCTTATCCTGGTTGACCCTGTATGCCACCAAAGTTGCACTGCTCTTCAAGAAGGATCACACAACCTTTGTCCAGATTAGACTGGTAATTATTTTCCCTGAAATAAACTGTGGCTAAATCAAAAAGTTGGTTGTGATTTAGTAGATAAAAAAGGTATTTTTTTTTTTTTTATTCTGCCTCTTCCACACCTCCATGAAAAATGCTTACTCCACAATGAAGGCTAGAGAGAACATTATGGAAGCATTTAAGGGAGAGTAGGAGGGAAGCACTAGCCTCTGTGAATTAAAGAGTACCAAGCCCCTAAATTGCTAACCACTGCCCTGCCCTTCCCCCTAGCACTTGATGTGTACAGAATCTGACTACACCCAAAGACGCTCATCTTTCATTCTTCAGTTCTCCTACCACTTCTACCCTACACCAAACTACGTAAACAGAAACCTCAAACCATCCCAACTTTTAAACCACCCTCTTCTCTTGTCCACACAAGCACCTTTCCATGGCCTTCTCAGCTAGTTACTTCTTCCAAAACTGCTTCCAGCAAGATGACTTCTCTTTGCTATGGAATCCACTATTGCCCACTCTCCTTCAAACCCAACTGCAAAGCAATACATCTGTGCACAAGATCCTTCAATAAACTTCCTTCAATACCCCTTCTCATCCTCTCTCTCCTCCAAGTACATGAATTTGCCACACATGTACCAGCTGTCAATCCTCTTATGTTAACCCTTCCATAAAGGATTTAACCCATTTTTAGGCATACATTTCCTTAGCTAGCGAAATGATCTCCATCTCCTTGGCCATCCTGAAAATATAAAAGCATCTGAGAAGTGACAGTCCTGAGAATCAAAATGCTTTTTAATGATTCAACCCTATAAAACCTTGAAGATCCCAAGAAGTCAGAAAAGACCAGTCACATATTACTTTTACTGTAATACTAAGCTCCAGGAGATGGGAGACAGAATTTTTTGGGTTGTCTCCTTACATTATTCACCGAAGATATCATGACTGTTTACTTTGGCACCATCACTATGGTACCTAGATTACCAAAATTTATGTTTAAGATCCCAATTAAAGAGATAAAAACAATCACCACCACTATTTTCAAGAATCCTGGTTTCTTAGCTGAACAACCAGCAAGGGAGAAGAGTTGGGAAGAAGCTTCGTGAAGCTTGTCAAGGTGAGTTTTGAACATCACCAAGGATGGAGATTCCTCAGCTTTTTTTGGGCTTCTGTAGCAGTGTTGAACTGGGTAATTTAGTTGAGGGTTTTTGTGGGTTTTTTGGGGTTTTTTTTTTTTTTTTTTTTTTTTTTTTTTTTTTTTTTTTTTTTTTACTGAGAGCGTTTCTCTTCTTTATATGTAGTCAGAACCTCCTTTGCTCTCTTTTCTGTCTCAACAGACGAGAGTCAGCTCTTGCCAAGCTTCTTCCACCCAAGACTGAAAACACAAGCCATTTCAGCTGGAAAGCCTTGAATGTGAAACAGCATGCCTGGCTTGACTGGCACTGTTTAAGTCCTGTTTATTCTCACCAGACAGGACTGGTGCTGTAATTTCTCACTTTTTCTGAACTCAGTCTTGAAATGGGAACACTTCAGTACCATCTCCAGGCAAATGATGCTCAGTGCTACAGAAGAGATAGTGATAGTGCTCCCACATGTGCTAAAACAACTGACAGTAGTACAGCTCTGTGCTTGTGAGATTTCTGCCACAAAGAGGGATGCTGTCTGCCCATGCTATACCTAAGCTGTGGCAAAGCATTTCATGCAGCCAGTACCTTTGCAGCAGCTTCTTTATGCAAATAAAGGATTCCCTTAAAGTTCAAGCACTGTCAGTGATGAAGAGCCACAGGGCACCAATGCTGAGAAACAGGTCAGCATTAGTTAAGAATTCCCTTCCATCAGTGCATGTGTTTTTGTTAGAAAGAAAGCAGGGGTGCTCCAAGGTTTGTGTAGTCACTTATTTTAGGGTACCTCAGTGGTACGTGTCTGGATACTTGATGGAGGAGGTCATGCACGTGACAAACCTAAGAGGGGTCTCCTTAGAATGGATTGCTTCTTTATTCTTTTGTGTGGCACTCTGAGACTGATCAAAAACAGTGACAGCTAGATAAACTGAGTTAATTCTGTGCTGGCCACGGGTTCTCCTGGACCTAAGCTTTGGACAAAATCCCTCCTTTTCTCAACCTTTTGACTCCAACCATAAAACTTTAGACAGACCTTCACTGAAGCATCTTCTAGCTTACTACACAGACAACATGTAGTCACAGATCAGAGAGTAATGTACAGTGACCCTATTTCCCTCTGACAGATACCACCTGCAGAACCTGACATCAAATAGCATTAAACACTCATCTGAACCATGCATCTGTCTGGCTTCCACGGGAGGAATTCAGGCACACATTTGGGATTAGGAATAAAGCTAGGATTGTTCAGGTACTGCACAAGCTTTCTGGAGAAAAGATGAAGGACTGACTATAGCTGCTTCTTTGAGTTCTACATTTCAAAACACAAGAAAACACAGAAGCAGATCAATGTCCACCTAAGCCAAGTTTTTTCCGTGTCTCCAGTGCCAGGAAGAGGTGCTATGTGCAGATAGCTTGCAAGCCTGGCCTCTGTGTGACCCACTTCCCTACTCTTCCTCCAGTATCCACAAATATAAAACAGGGATTACTAGAGAATATCCCCCAGTTCATTCCCTTTAGTATCTCTTTAGGAATTCATCCAATGTTTGTTGTGAACTTACAACCGATTTGGAAAGATACCTATCCTCGTGCAACAAAGTATTTTTACGCATTTTAAATTGTTCTACTAATAGAAGCTGAAATTGTAACAGTGCCAAATTTTTTATGCTTTCAATTCTTCTTATCTGTTCCAAGAACTTTTCCAAATCATCTTGTTTCCTCCCACTGGAACAATGCTTCTTCCTCATTCATTGTTAACTGACTCCTCTAGGCCTATTTCACAGTAGAAATCATTATATGGGTCTAACTTCCCTCTGCTATACTTGATTCCACAAATTTTCCCCGTATTTGTCATACTTCTTCCTCACGCAAAGGATCTAGACGCAAAATAAATGCACCTCAAAAACTCTCCAGGGTAGAGAAAATGCCGTACCTTTGCAAACACAGTCTTTCCTCCTCCTGCACATTTTGCACTGTGACTCATATCAGCTTAATATTATCTCTCAGCAGGAACCATTAAAAAGATAAATGAGCACAACATCTGGGAAAGTCAATAAACTACTATTCCAATTAATTTGTGCTGCACACTGATTCATCACATTTAGGCAGAGTACAAAAAGTGGAATTAATACCTCTCATTCATGATAAATAGGGAATCATGATAGTGTTACACATTAACCAAAAGGCCTCCCCCCCCCCTCCTTTGCTGTCCCCCATTCTGTCCTACTGTAATTGCTCCTTTGCCACTGGGATGCCCTTGCAGCAATGGTCATGCATATCACTGGGATAAATCTCACAATGCTGTTGTGAAGAGCTGTCACTCAGTGCCTTTCCAGCACTCTGAGCATGACATAATACTGCCTACCTTCTTTCTTAGACAATAATTACAATAACTGCTATTCATAGAAATCTTTCTACGCCCCAAACAGGAAGTGAAGCGGGGGGGGAGTACATATAATTTATTGCTCAGGGTTTTAATATAATGAAGTTAATGTGTTTTCTTCAAAAATTCTATAATTGGGGCACATAAAGCACCACAGAAAAATGACTGATTAAATAAATAGATTGTTTTGATAGTTGCTGTATATCCTTTTATCCTCTGTTACTAATTGAGATGATTTTTAATGAGTCCAAACTACTTCGAAAATATCTGAGAGGAAAGTAGAACTTATAGAAAAAACCCTTGTGGATTTTTTACAGTCTGTTCAGTTGATTCATTTGAGAGAAATGCTCTAGATGAACTAAGTTTAAAGGAATACTTCCTCAAGAGCACACTTCATAAAATATTTCTTCTAGCTGGCTTGATCATTTGCTTCCTACAGATTATCTAGATCAAGTTGTGTCTGTGTCTCTTGGGATCCCTTACGTTTACAATGACACTCCAAAAGCTGATTCTGAATGTTCTCCAAAGGCATTTATTTCCTTGTTTACCATGGAAACACCATGAGTTTTGAAGCTGATCTTCCATGCTCTGATTACACATTTCCAAGTCCCTAGTGCGATCCAAATTAAGAACTTCCATAGCTCTTAAAAGGAAGAAAGAGACGCTTATTTTCATGAATTTTTATTAAACCCTTGAGGCTCAAATAGGGCGCCCAACTTAGAAGCATAATCACTCAAATGACCTCTACAGTCAGTGTACTGAGCTGAATCATGTTCAGCAGGTAACTAAGATCTGCACTAATTAAAAAAGTGAGCCATGGACAGCTGAACAGCTCCCTCCCGATGACTCCCTAGGTGTCTCCCGAAGGTATCTGGGGAGATTCCGAGCCTCTGTGCGATCTCCCAGCCCACACAGGCGGCCAGGTCAGCATCTCTTTAGATAACTACAGTGCTTTCCCTTAAATCTCTCTTCTCTGCTGTGACACATACTTGGCTAGAGTAGCTTTACAGCTTAGCTTGTAAATCTGGTCTTTCTTCCTAAGCGAAATTCATTCACAGCTGCCCTGTGTTTCTGGAGACTTTCTCAATGCCTCCACATCGTGTTTTGCTATGCCTAACAAAGATGGACATTGATCTCTTGAAACTACAGCAATTTAAAAAAAATATTCCAATTAAAGATACAGAATCTTTCTTCCATCTATTATGTACTTGAATTACATACATATTAAACACAATTAAGTTCCTGAAAAAAATCTATTCACACCTCACAAGATTTGACTTCACTGACAATTTTTATAGTGATTTGTGTAGTTTTCAAAGAAACATTGGCAATTATAGTCAAGTTTCTAACATTAACACCTGGAAGCAAAATCCCAGCTCTAGACTATTAATAGCATTATAGAATGAAAAACGTGAAGAAAGTGATTGTTATTATGTTATCCATTACTTGCCAGATAGAAACTCTTCTAAAATACAACAGGAATTGAAGTGATACAGAAATTATTCCCTTTGAATTTTCATACAGTAAATAAAGGAGACTGCAAACAGGGAGAGATGAATTAACAGCTGTCCATCACATTTATCTTCTTTGATGGAAAGAGATGGTGACAACTGTACCCACTGGGTATGGTTTCACTGTCCTGTTATTGATTTTACTCTAATTTCTCAGGATACTTCTCTCAGCACAACTATGCACACATCCTTGCACTTTTATCTATGTGGAAATAAACATGATGTTATCAACTTCAAGTATAGTTTATATTTGGCAATTATACTTCCATCTGTACAAAAGGAAGACATAAGGCTTCAGTGAGGAAAAAAATATGTAAACTCTAGGGCACAGCAGCAAACCTTTGTCAAGCACTGTGTAAAATGTTGTATTTCCAAAATTCTAAGCACAGAATTTTAAGTTTAAAATACTAGACTCAAGTATCCCTGAAGATCACCGCATTATTAACTTCTAGGTGAAAATAATCTGTAGTGCTAAAAATTCTTTGAAAATTGACTCTTCCTTTTCTGACACAACTTAAGTGTAAACAAATACTCTAAAATTCACTGGAATTTTATTATAGAAAACATCTGAAAACAAGAAAAAAGATGCATCCTATTTCAGCATTTAAAAGGCCAAGGGAAATAACACATTTTCACAAATGGTTATTAAACAAAGGATGTGTTACTGTCCTGGTTTTGGCTGGGATAGAGTTAAACTTCTTCTTAGGATCTGGCACAGTGCTATGTTTTGGATTGAGAATACTCTTAATAACACAGATGTTTTAGTTGTTGCTAAGTAGAGCTTACTCTAAATCAAGAACTTTTCAATTTCCCATGCTCTGCCAGTGAGGAGATGGACAATAAACTGGTAGAGAGCATGGCCAGGGAACAGCTGACCAGAACAGGCTGAAGAGATATTCCACACTATGGAATGTCATGATCAATACACAAACAGAGGGGAGGTGGCCAGGATCTGCTGATCACTGGTCAGGGATGTGCTGGCCATCCATCAGTGGGTGGTGAGCAACTGTACCATGCATCACTTAGGGTTTACGCCTCTCTCTCCCCTTTCCTTTCCATCATCAACATCATCATCACCATTATTACTGTTATTATTCTATTCCTATTATTACACTGTTCTTATTGTTGTTTTCTCAACCCATGTCTTTTACCTTTTTCTGATTCTCCTTCCCATCCCATGGAGGGCTGGGAGGGTAGGGGCTAAGTGAGCAGCTGTGTGCTGCTTAGCTGCCAGCTGGGGTTAAACCATGACAGTGACGTAAAGAGCATGTCCCTAAAATCATGTTCTCATCTACTCAGCAATGCTGATCATGCTTTTTTCTTTATCAAGTGAAATTAAAGTTATTATATACCAAGTTCTGATTGCTGATGGGTGGAAAGTGGTAAAGAAGCCAAGTACAGTGTTTGCAATGGCCAGACAAACAATGCCACAAATCAGAAAAATAACCTTGGCGTTTGCTGACCAACTCGGCAAATGCAACTGCAAATCTGCACAGACAACCCAAACACAGAGCTGCAAAACTGCCTTAAAGACACTCCCAGGACACTGGAAAAGAAATCAAGGGCCTGAAGGGTTGAGCAGGAGCAAAAGTGAAAGTGGCTTGCAAAATGAAGATATGAGTAAGTCTAAGAAACGAGATGATTTATACTAATGCTCTTTCCCACTGTAACTTAAGAATGTAGCCTTACATGCCACGTCTAGAAATGTATAACCAAGATCCACGCACAAACACTCAAAAGATACAATGGAAGCAAAAAAAAGAACAAGCTGAAAATACTCTTCTTAAACTGTTCATTGTGGACCAGTCTGCAAAATCCTTTAGTAAGGATTAATATTTTCTTCAGCTGCAGTAAAGAACTTCATTTTTTGCAAAAATATGCTTACTGTCTTCATCTCTAATTTTGCTTTTGACTTCATGAGGGTTTTACAGCAAGAAATATTTAGCATAAGCAGAAAATGCATGCTATTTGTATGCACAGTATCCAAGGTTATGTTGTCTATTGGGATATAGTGGCAGCACTGACAGCCGGTTAAAAGATAATGTTCCTCTTCTATGGGAATTCCCATCATTTTGAAATTGCCTTTCATTCCATGAGAGAAACTGTCATTTCAAAACAGATTATAGAAAGGACTAATAATATTAAAGCATCTTAATTTAAGTGCAGCTCTTTTTATTAACCTCCTTTCTGGCTTCAATGAGGCAGCTTGGGTTTTCAGAGAATGTGCTTCATAATTTAAGGGTTAATTAAAACTACTTTTTTCCATTTAAATCAGTTTCACAGCCTTGGGCTGTCATAGAGCTTGGTTCACAAATTGTTGGCTTCATGCATTTGCAGATAGAGGCTACTTTTAAAACTATTTAATTACTAGCATTATTTATCATCACTGTTTTTATTCCTGTTAAGAGAAGCAAGAATGCTTCTTTGTAAAACAACAAGGCAGAAAAGCACTGAAGCATGATCACTTTACTGACTTTTTTACTGTCTTGACCTTGCTGTCCTACCTTTACTCTATGCAGATGATTACCAGGTACCTTCCATCTAGTCATAACCCCACAGAATTGCAAATACCAGTTTTTCAGTTCATAAGGTTGCCCCAACAGAGGGCTGTAACATAAAGTATTGCCCAAACTGTAGTGAGAATAAAGAATTTTATTTAGTCAAGCTGATTCCCTTACGTTTTGCTGACTGCACCAACAGGCTGTACAATATACAAGCTTTAGCTCCAGCACGTAAATTAGAGCGTTTGATGTGGAAATATATGCACAAAACTAGGAAGCTATGAGGGAGGGAGAAAATGGCTCAGAGAGGAGCTCTACCACACAGCCTCCATTCTTTTATGACCACTGTTTGCCTACATGGGAATTCTGTCTGTTCTACTATTGGTTTGAGTCTCACATTCATGTTAGGTACTAAAACTTCACAAAACAACCCTGCAACTCACTGGTCATACTCTGAGAAGTGCACACCAACACTTACTACAGTCTGCCTACAACAATTTTTGAAGGTGTTACTTCACTGCAGTAACAGGCAATTAGGGAGCTACCTTGGCAGCAATCTCTCAAGAACACAGAGAAAAGAACTATGAGATTTAGAACTCATTCTGGAAAGACTTTGAGAAAGTAGATGGTTTCTCCAGTTTTTCTGTCTCCAGTTCCAGTCTTAAAATCCATAATATTCATTCAGACTCAGTTGTCTTTCCTCTTAATGCCTTGGTCTTACCATTAAAATGACTGAACTGAGCAACAAGAACAGTCGCTACAGAAGTCCTATTGGACTTCAGAAACATCTCACTTGGTCTTTAACACTAAGTTTCTTTTAACTTTTGTCAACATCTAGATATTTATTTAGAGAACAACCCTTATGATTCATGCTGATTAAGCTTTGACCAGGTTTTCACTCTGATTTTGGGAATCAGGTTGCCCAAAATTGGCTCTCATCTACAAAACAATAGAGAGGGAAATGAAGCAGAAATGGTAGTTTGAAGAAAAGAAATCAGATTAAGGCTGCAAACAAGAGATGATCTGAACAGCAAGGACTGCTTGGAACAATTACCTGAGTTCAGTGAAGCATCACAAGGAGCCCATGTGTAGTAAAAGTGGGTTAGAGAGCTCCACCAAAAATTTGAACTTGCCACTGGCAGAGCCTGAAGAGCAGCCAATTTTGTTCTCAGGTCCTTCCCTCCTCCTCCATCCTGCATTTCCAGTTCGATGTTTCCACCCTCAGGAAATGGGAACATTATGTGCCACTAATATTTCAGCAGAACAGAAATAGTCTTAAGAGGAAAAGGGAAGGCCAAGCAGGTTACGGTAGAAAGATATTTCAGACTCATAGCATCTCTTTCTAATGCATGTTTGTATTATTTTTCGTGCCAGAGATGAAAGCAACAGCACATAAATCTCAGAGTTCATCCTGCCTCCTCAGTGTCTCAAAGGCTTATTTATATTTTAGTGTGGATGCTGGGGCTCACTGCTCTTGTTACATCCACATCCAACCTCAAAACCGAAGGGCTACATTTGAAATGTAGTGAGTACAATACACCACTTCCTTTCCTTGGATATCAACCTATCCTGGTCATAACAGAGCAGATCCAAGATACATTTTCTGTCAGGAAGGTAGTCCCTCCCCCAGTTGTTGGTAAGACTATAATAATAGAAATGAAATTAGGGGGATGGGGACGTTTATTTAGACATCTGGCCTACAGTCCCTGATCAACTGCAGGATTTTTGTCCATGTATTTCTTTAAGCTTCCCTGGTCATATTTTTAAATGTCATTAGCAATAGGGCTGCCATGAGTTTCTACAACCTCTGTGGACCTTTGCTGGAAGAAACCCCACCTTAATACTGAACCCAAATGTATCTACTCTGGGCAATTTGAGCCATCCATTTTACTTTGGCCAGCACATTGCCCAGGATCCTGCCAACAGTCTTTTAGGTACTCTAGCTACTCCAGAGCTAACCCTTTTCACTCATCAGTAAGCTAGTGCTTTTTAACAGCATTTTTAAGATTCCCTATAGTCACCTAATCACTTCTGTTGCTCTTCACTGAGCTCCCAGTTCATCAGTGCTGTGGCAGAGAAGTTCACGCAGTCGAACACAAATAGTCTCTGTGCATTTGCATTAGTGCCATAAAGTCAGGGACTGTCCAATCTCAACACCACAGATTTAGAGGCACAAAATAAAAAAAAGTAGAAAATGCCAGGCTGATCTGCTATGATCTGGGTGGAAGAGGGGAAAGCTAAGCCTTTAAAAAAAATCTAAAAACTAATTTTAAAAGAACCTTCTGAGGGTTTCGGGGAAGTTCCCCCTTCCCACTCTGATTTCCATACACACAACTCTTTTCAACACTATTAGGCACAGTGGCCCAGTACAGACTATCAGCCAAGAGAAGCAGGAAATGTACAACTAACTATTCAATGGAGCCTATTCTGATCCTTTCAATTAGGACTGTCCAGTAGGTGTTAATTTATCAAAGCGAGTAAGATCTGTTTTAGCTTAATTCTTTTAAAGAAATCAACTTTTTTATTTTTACTGTTTCCAAAGACTGATTTCTTTTCTTTACACTCTGTCATCACACACATTTTTTGCAGGGTAACCCATGTGACATAATCAAAAGAATCTATTTAGGAGACATTTTTAAGCTATTCTTTTCAGGTAACAGGGATCCAGTCACTAATTTGGTTTCACAGAATCACAGAATGGTTTGGGTTGGAGGGGACCTTAAAGACCATTGAATTCTGATTCCCCTGCCATGGGCAGCGACACCTTCCACTAGACCAGGTTGTTTCAAGCCCCATCCAGCCTGGCCTTGAACACCTCCAGGGATGGGGCATCCATAGCTTCTCCAGGCAACCTCTACCAGTGCCTCACCCTCTCTGAGTAAAGAATTCCCTCCTCTACACCAACCTTTCAAGTCTGAGGTCTTTCCCAGATGTTGTACTGCTTACGTGCCTTTGCCAAAAGTCCCTCTCTAGCTCTCTTATAGCCCCTTTAGGTAGGGAAGGCCACAATAACGCTACTCCAAGGTCTTCTCCTGTCTGGACAATCCCAGCTCTCTCAGCTTGGCTTCAGGAGAGGTGCGTCACTCCTCTTCCTGGCCTTCTCTGGCCCTCCCTTCATGGCCCTCCATCTTCTACCCGAAGATGTCCTTAGTTCTTCCAAGAACCTGCAGCTCTCTGAGACCATCCAGAGCCACCTCCAATTCAAGACTGGTAAAACTATCCATGAGAAACCTGCAACTGTCAACATCATTCTTGCAGTCTGAGTTAAGAAGACTTCTGACTGAAACAAGGAGCACAAGTCATGCATCATTCCCATGACGTTATTTCACCAAATGTCTTTCTGGTGCTCAGCCTACGGCCCCAAGCTAAAAGGTAGCTACAGTAAGGCTCAAAATGAAGGCTAATTACTCTTCAGCATCTGACTCCACATACATGTCCCAGCAGAACAAGGCACGTGCAAACTAAGAAAACTCCCTCTGTCAAGCCCCTGTCTATCCCCTAGATTTTAACAGACTGCTGATTTATACTCAAGTCACCAGAATTTGCTCTCACACCATGTGGTACTGCATCTTTACGTATTTCTAACATGGTTAGATACTGGAAGAGAAGAAGACCACTAAGATCCTCTCTGCACTAGCAATGAAACAAACATCCCTCAACAGAACTATTCCATTCCTGATACCACAGTGAAGTGCTGATATGGTAGCCCCTTTATGGACAATACATGCACCAAACGGGATTAGCAAACTCACTGAAAAGTGAAAATGTCAGTACATATTTGCATCCCCACTGCTGCTGGCACCAGCTGAAAGCCTACTGACATTAGGAAAGGAAGGGACCATCTGGGAGACAACTACAGGCATGCATCCCAATCCAGCTGTGCTTCCAGCAGCTTCTTCCTGGCTCAAATCCAAAAAGGAGTAATTTCAAACATCTTCCTGGTGCAGAAAGCATTCCAGATTCTATGTACTGGAATGAAATTGATCCTAGCTGTGAGCGAAACCTAACATTTGGAAATTCAAACAGTCTCAGAAACAGTGAAATTCCAAATCGAAATTATTCAAAACCTGCCCAGAAATCTCTGTCATATTGTCCCTCTTGTGACATCCCACTGCCTTCTTAGAGAACAGTCAGGAAGCTGAGAGAGTTGTGCCAAGGAACCATGCTTCCATTTGCAGACATCCCCAGGATCTGAGAGAACCTGTGGTAAGCCTGATGCTAAAGGCTTCCACACAGGCGTCTGTATCCTACACACTGCCTCTGAAGTGGTCAGCTGGGCCAAACAGATTCATATCATGTGAGTGTTTTGCAGTAAGTGGGAGAGAGATCAGGTCATTCAGGGAGCTTTGAAAGTTTTACAGTAACTTGGAGAAACATCAGTATGCTAAAACAGAGTATCTTACAAAGAGTCAGTAGTTCTCAGTCTTTAGCTTCTAGGGTTTAATTACATGATTTAGACACATTGGATATTTTCCAGAGACATGGCACAGAGCAAAAAACTGTACTTGGAAACTGCAGAATCAGCAGAGGAATCATTTACTTGGCAAGCTTAAGGAAACAGGGGGGAAAAAAAAAAAAGCCTGTCTGAAAATGAAGTCATGTATGTTTCAATGTGCAGGTCTGGGCTGGCGAGAATTTCCATCCTAAGGTGAATCAAGACCTTAAGGATCCAACTTTCTTATGTAAGACAGTAGTTTTCAGGCTGGATAGGCTGTGTCTTACAGTACCCAGCATCTTCTCCACTGCCAGGACAGCCCTTTTTCCGCTCTTTGCCCGCAGCTGTGTGCGCACACGAGCATGCGCACACGCGCGTGCATTCGGGTGTGGGGGTGTGCATGTGAAATGTCTGAACAAAAATCTTCTTGACAAGCAGGCCCGAGTAGCAGAATGCACAGGGGCCTCTGGAGGCATGGAAAATTGAAACCAGTGACTAGAAGAGCTTTTGTCAGAAGTGGTCTCAAGAACAATCTTCAAGTAGGACCTCTGCGACAGAAGCACCCGCCTGCTCCATGGTGACTTTTTAGGAGGCAAGACAGCGCCTTCAGTATAGAACAATGCGCCAGGATCTCCAAAAAGTACACACACTTTAACTGAATTTTTTAAAACACAGCATATATTAATGGTACACTTCTGGTAAAATTCTATTTCTGATGGCAGAGGAGTACTTCTTGAAAGTGCAACACATGCCTCTGAGAAGGAAGTGCTAGTGTAGCTCTTTGTTAAGTTTAAAACTCCTTGTATAAATCAAGTGTGAGAAGAGTGACAACATGAAATGGCTTTTTCTTACTCAGACTTGCTGCTCACATGTTTGACTGCTATGGCTGACATGAGCAATTAAGGAGCTTTTATCCTTTTGGGGGACTGTTTACGTAGCACAGTTGGCAGCACTGGAGAAAGAGAGCTAGTTTGCTGCTGTAAAACATCTACAGGATTATTTACAAAATATGCCTGTGTTACACTTGTGTACATCCCTGAAGCCCATGACACTTCGTGACTGCCAAAGAGCAAATACTGAAAGAAGAGTGATACTCAGCCCAAGATTTATCAGGTAGAAGCTAAAGTATAAGGTCACAATGAGTCCGAAAACTGCTGAATGTGTGGAGTCAGGAGCTGGAAGAAATACCTTACCTGTATTTCTGTAAGGTGATACAAAAGTTGCAAACAAAATCAATATCAACAGTAAGATATAAGAGCAATATAATATCAATAATATTATTAATAATGTAATATTAATATACAATAGTATATATTATACATTAATAAAATATTAATAATATAATATTATAATTTACTAAAATATTATATAATAATGTAATATTAATATAATTATATTAATAATAGTTATAATATTATTAATAATTTATTAATACAAAAAAACCTTAAATCAGGTTTAAGGAAAATAAAAACCCAGCAAACAAGACTAAATAATGACAATATTATAGGGGCTCATCAGTTTCCCCCTAAACCTTTAATCAGCTTTTCACAGAAATAAGTCTTTGAGCTTTTTGAAACAAAACATCACTTGTTTATGACCAAAACCAGCCAATGTGGAATATTCTTAATAAAGATGTTTTCATGACAGCACCCTTTTTAGAAGATACTGCCCTCTTGTTTGGTGGCTAAATGACATTATAAAGCTCTAGCTTGACCACACACACCAATTTGTACTTCTTCCACCTTCTATTATTTACGTGTGCAGTAAACATATGCAATATGGCCACAGAAATGAAAAACAAAAATATATTGTGCAACCAACCATAAGTACTCCATAAGTACTTATGTGTGCTCCATAAGTACTCTGCACTAATCTGGAGGGACTTCGGGTTAACCCTCTGCACGGGGACTGCTGATGGATAATGAAATACAAGGAAATTAAGGTTTTAGGGAGAACAAATCTGGAGAGAGGAGCATTCCTGAACGAAAGGAAAAGCATGCATAAATCTTCTGACAATCCAGGGAAGCAAAGTTGGCCAAAACACAAAACTGTCTTAATTGGGGGCACACAAGATAAGCAGGGAGAAAAGACACTCATCTCTTACATGATCCTTTGCATATGGCACATACAGTATCAGAGGGGAGAAGGGGAAGACATCTGCACCTGGGCACAAAGGGGGATGCACACAGTGAATCTGTACAGGCATAAAGAGGACAATTCTCAAAGGACTGAGGGATCAGCTCCCTTGTCAGACACATCTGCTGGCAGCCTATGGGAGTACACTGGAGAATAAGCAGCTGTCTCCCTGGAGCCACCAGCTGCCTTCCCCCCAAAAAGCGATTTACACAGTGCCATTGGTCAGCCTCCAAGTAAAATACAGAAGGCAAAGACAGTAGCAGCCTTGGGCAAAGGAAAAGAGAATAGACATCTCCTCTTCAACCCCCTCCAAAAAGTTTCCACAACCTAAGCTGTTCTTGCCACAGATAACAGCTTGGAAGAGCTGAGAACTTCAGAACAATGCAAGAAAACATGACTTTCTGTGGGGTTTCAGTGATTAAATTAGAAAGATATAATCCTACTTCATACAATATCCAGTGCCCCGAAGTGATGCTATTTCCAAGTATCAAAACACACGGCCATACAAACAATTCTGAGCAGCTCAATGCAAGTGCAAGAATGTCAAATAGGAGAGAACTCAGAAGACAAGTAAAATGTTTAGTGGCTAGAGGGGCACACAAGTCAAGGAATTAAAAACTACACATGTGTAATTTGGCTAAGAGAGCATACATGCAAAAGGCAGTAAAGGAAAGGATGCAATTATGTGCAGCTATCTGAAGCCTGTCAATTCATTAACGAAGTAAACTGAAGTAGTGCAAGGTGCTGAATTTAGGAAATTAACTTCTAGACAAAAACAGTACTTTTTTTCTTTGATGAAATGGGGTGGCTTCAAAAGAGGATTATTAGATTGTGGACTATCTTTTCCTTTCCTTCTCCCAAAGGAACATCAACACTGGAATTATTTCAAACCAGGAACGAAAAATTACCTAAAAATAGCCAATAAATCTTGCATTAATGGCTTAGGGCAGACGGATCATCTGTGACTAACCAAGAGGGGCACCCACATCCAGTTCTGGTTTAGAACCTATATAACAATGAAAGAGGAAGCCTCCTCCTTCACTGCAGCTGAGGCTCCAGATTTGTCTCTCTAACAGATGCATCTGGTGGCAGCTAACTCTCCTTGACTTTGTTGTTTCCATTTGTGCTCTCACTCTACTTCGTCATGAATCTGCATGCCTTGGTATCGCTGCTAGTGAATCTCCCCTTGGGAGATTTGCTTCCCCATCTTTACTCTGATTTCTGGAACTTGTAGGAAAGGCAGGTGATACTCTCCTCCCCAGCCAAAGGAGTGTGGTAATAGCACGAGAAACTTCAGAGTAAGTGAAATCATCTCAGTGGATCCCACAAAAGGCAAAATTAAAATTACCCATCACAACAGCCCCTCCCACATTCACAGATTTATTTAGCTTGAGTAGTAGTAACTTGCATCATCTCTTTGAAAAATAGCCTAACATGGCTTTTCTCTGCCACAAGCACTCATACAGCCATCTGTCCCCCGCAAGAGCGCTGAGCAACCCTACCCACAGGCAAGGCCACACAGCCTCCCTTGTGTCGCTCCACGAGGATCGGGAACCCACTCCAGCATCCATCAAGCCCTACTTCAGAGACTTCAAAGGCAGCATTTCCCTATGGCTCTTCAGGGGGCTGGAGAGAGGGGAAACAGCGCTCACGGGAGCAGACCGAAGGCACCACGGCGGTGTGGAAGGGCTCCGGGGCTGCTGGCAATGAAGCTCCGTGAGCGGAGAGGCCGTGACCCGATTGCCCACATCTGTCCTGCCCGTGCCCACAGCCGGCACCTGACAACAGAGGTGCGCTCGGGGGAGCGTCCCCGGAGCGCAGCCTTTGAACAGCACACACCGGGAAAGGAGGAAAAAAAACATCACCTGAGGAGTTTTAACCCCTTTCGAAGTAGTCCTCGTTTGTTCTGTGCCCCCTCCCCCGGATGGCAGAGGCTACCCGCGGCTACCCGCGACCGCGTCCCGCTCCGGCCGGACTCACAATGCCCGTCCTCGCCCGCCCGCCCGCCACGGTACCTTGTGCAGGACTCCAGCAACACCCCCTCCACTTCCCAGCATTACTCGAGCAGTGTTCGCAGGAGCCCTTCCCGCTAGAGCCGTGCCGCCCGGCCTCCCGGCATCAGAAAAGTTGGACAAAGACCATTTTCACCATGGCGCGACTTGCACCATCCCGGCGGGCCAGCGCCAGCTCCCTCTCGCTCCGCGCCCAACGCCGCTTTGTCCCCCGGCCCCGGGCACAGCCTCTGGCCTCGCTCGACGTCTTTCAACAAGTCGGATGCTTGCGAGCAGTCCCGATCCTTGCGCTCCCCTCCAGGCCCTTCACTGGGAATGTCTTCTCCCCGCCCAGGTTCCCCCTCCTGCAGGAGTCTCTCTTCCTCTCGCTTCACAGGATCTGCCTTGTCCCTTTCTCCGGGCTCCTCTCTCTCGCTCGCTTTCTCTCCCCCGCCCTCCCTCCCTTCCTCGCCGTGCCCCTCCTCCATTCTCTCTCCGCCCCCCCGACCTGCTTTCCTTCGCAGAAGCCCAGCGACGGCAAATGGGGGTGGGGGCGCTGCGAGATCCCGCACTCCGCGGCGGCTGCAGCCATTCCTGTCACTTCTGCGGCCATCGCCGTCCCTTGTGCCGCACGCCCCTCCGCCTCCCCCGGCCGCCGCCGGCCTCCCCTCGGAGCCTCTCCGCTGGGCGGGTCGCTGGGCGGCACCGGCTTCCCTCCGTGATCCCAGCCTGTGCTGCCGAACCCCTCCCGCTTCCCCCACCCAGCCTCTTCCAGAGGGGGATTTTCCAAAAGGGTCTTCCCTCGCCGCCTGCTCTCCGGGGATGCCGAGCTGTGCCTGCCCCAACCTCTGCCCAAGCCCCTGCCCCAGCCCCCAGCCCTGGCACGTTCAGGTCAGAAAGGACAGTGTGGCTGCACAAGACGGATCTTTGGTCAGCCTCACTTGACATTGCTGAAATCCGCGTTAGTGCGTGCCATCTCCTGTTGGTCTGCATAACCCAGCCTCAAGTTCGTGCATCTGTGCTCACTTGTACTCCACCTCCAGTGCTTCCCCTCTACTCAGCCCTGGTGAGGCGCCCCCGGAGTGCAGAGTCCAGTTCTGGACTCCTCATTAAAGAGAGACATGGAGCTCCTGGGGTGGGTCCAGTGGAAGGCTACAAAGATTAACAGACTGGAGCACCTTTCTTGTGAGGAAAGGCTGAGGGAGCTGGGCCTGTTCAGCCTCCAGAAGAGATGTCTGAGAGGGGGCTCAGCAGTGTCTGTAAGTATCTGCAGGGAGGGTGTCAAGGGTGGATCCAGGCTCTTCTCAGTGGTGCCAAGCACTAGGACACAAGGCAACAGGTGGAAACTGCTGCACAGGGAGTTCCACCTGAACATGAGGAAGAACTTCACTGTGCAGGTGACTGACGACTGGGATGGATTGCCCAGAGAGCGTGTGGAGTCTCCCTCACTGTAGATATTCCAGAACCATCTGGACACAATCCTGTGCCATGTGCTCTGGGATGACCCTGGCTGAGCAGGGAGCAGGGAGCAGATGACCCCTCCCGTGATCCCTTCCAACCTGACCCATGCTGTGTTTCCATGAGATGTTACAGAGATGAGGTGCTTCCTTGATTCTATGTACTGACAAACCTAATTTGTGTGGCTGAATCAAACAGGGTTTCTCAGTTCTTCCAAAGGAGAACCTCCAATGTGGAAACAAAGGACTGAAAGCATCTTTCTTGAAGAATATTTCTCCTGTTTCCTGCTAGTGCAGGAACAAGTCTACCTACTCATTCTGCAAATGTCACTGGGCTGAATGCAGAGAAATGCCAGCAGATGAGGCATACAGCATTACCCTCTGCTCGCTCCCACCATTCAGTGAGTTACTGAATGAGGGAGGGGCGTTTAGCAGTGAGCTAAACACAGCGTGCATTAGGACTGAATGGAAAAGATATCAAAACTCAGTGCCTTACGATTCATAAATACTTCTGTGATAACACAGAGCCGATTTTTGGGCTTCTGTTCCCAAAGTAACTCCCTTTGGTTTGAAGTAGGAGCTTCACAATACACACAATAGAAAGTGACCGTGATTCCCTTCCACGTAAGACATTGGTACACATACAAAAGGAAAAAGCACATTGAATAAAGTTCTGCTTAAAAGAAGTACCATCAGCAAGACAGTGACAAATTTCAAGTGTTCAAAAAGCTAGGGCTAGTTTCCACAGAGCACAGACCTTTCTAGCAGTTCTGTATATATGCAGAGTAACACAAATACCTACTTCTTCCCAGACAGCATAGTTTCTTTCTTAATCCTCTCTGTGGGGGTTTCTAGACACCAATTACAACAGACCTCTTTCCTTCCAACTTCCCTCCCTCCTCCCCCTGCCCCGCCGCATCTGATTCTAAAAGAAATTTACTTTAGGAGAAATTGCAGGTATTCATCTCCTCCTGGAATCTGGTCCTTACTCAGCTGGGTAGTAAATTTTTGCACATATGTTTTCCTTTCTTCCTCGCTTTACTACTATGAGGAGCATCTGGCCCCTAGAAAGGAGCAGTGGGACTGTACCATTGCACCGGGGTCGGGAAAGAGGTTAACTAGCTGCTTTGTTCCATAGCTGCAGAAACACTTCCTCCCCTTTATGGTAACGGAATATTCCCCCCAAAACCTCCTCCTCCTCCTCCTCCTTGTGGAGTGAAAGCCAAGCATGAGCGAACTGCTACACTGAATGGGGAAGTCTGAGGAAAGTTCCTGTGCACGCGTGCACATGCAACAGCCAAACCCTCTTTAAAACCTCACCTGGTGAAAGGCGACCTGACAGTCAATCTTTTACGAGGGATTAATTTTTACATCAGCATTTAAATTTTTTTTTTCTCCAATGTTGCAGCATTTTGCAATGCTGCAGAATTTGTATCTCAAAAAAAAACCAAAACAACCAGTTTCTTGAAATCTCCCTCTGCTAGGCAAATTATCAAGCCCTACCAGAAAAACTCAGCCCTCTCAATATATAAACAATCACGGCTGACATGACAGAAATAAAGGAAAAAGCTCTCAATCCCAAACTACCACGCACAGATCGGCTTCTCAGGAGAACCTTGAATGTGAGAAAACCAGCATGTATCTCATGCAACAGTAAGGCTTGCATGATACAGAGCTGTGATCTCCAAAGTGGGGTGCCTGCACCCCAAAGATGTATGCAAGGCAACCCATTGGTGTGCAGGAGGAAAGTAACAGAACTTCAGTGGGACATAATTTATAAATAAGTAAATATATGTATAACGGGGGTGTATGCTAAAGCCTTTTACCAAGAGGGATACGTGATCAAGAAAGTTTAGAGACACTGATAAAGACAATCGTGTACCCACATTACACAGACAGACATTCATTTTATAGACACGATTCCACACAATCGCGAGTTTCAGATGTCCAGACACACAAACAGATCTCGTAATATTTAAAGCTGCAGTTATCAAAACAATGGTCAGAGCAGCAAAGCATAATTCATTTCTCAAATACTCTCCTCACTGTGTGAAACGTGTTAGGTCTTGAAGAGAAAAGAATTGGAATGTGCAGGGCAGACCACACAAACCAAAGAGAAGAAAACCACCCATGAGAGAATATCTGAGGAGGATAAAAGGAGGGGTGAGGCTAAGGCAAGGGGAATAGAGTTTCAAAGAAAAAGGAGAGAAGAAGGAGGGTAAGAGTGAGGAGGTGGGAGACAGAGGTAGAGAAAGCGAGATACATAAAGAGTGACTATAAAAGACAGACAAGGAAAGAAAAGGATGTGAAGAAGAAAGGGAGGAGCTTGGAACAGCAAATAGAATAGCAGGCAGAGGAAAGAATAAGAAGGGTACTATTTATACATGAGAGGACATGTTTGACAAGCAGTTTTGAAGCAGAACTATTTAGTGGATAAAAATCTTCAAGAAGATTTTTTCAAGAGCAGATTTATCACTGCTACTGTCTGAAATAGCACATTTTCCTTCACAGATTTCTGAAAAAATAATCATACAGATCAGTAAACTAAAATCTTATAATATCCTTCTGGATACCCTGTATCCAAAGCCTTGTTGTTTTGTTTGTTGCTGTGTTTGGTGAAGTACAAAGGTATTTTCTCCCTAAGACAGCCTGGCACAGAAAGAAGAGAAGCTTGCAGAAAATTCATAAGAGATAAGTGAAGATCATTTGGGGAAGCACAGAAGTGCAAAGGACTGAGCGGCAGCTCAAGACGGAATGTAAAAAACCAGACCCTGCACCTTTACAGTCTCCACACTGGCTCTTGGCAACCACCAGTATACAGTCATACTTTTAAAATTTATTGGTTTTTTTAATCTTTATCACAAATAATGAGTTTTTTTTTACCAGCAAGGAGGCTTTTGAGTCTCAGTTCTACCTTGAAACAAGCAGTGTTCTTCTGCTTACAGACCAGGCTTATTCTCTGCTTTGTTCCTTCTTTGCCAGCATTCATTTCTGCTTAGGGCCTTGCTTATGAGCTTTAATGGAAATAAATGCCAATCTACATTAGATGACTATTCACCCACCTGTATTTTTAATTATTATTTTCATTAAGTATGTGGATCAGTTGTTATGAAAATTATCCTCCTTGGCTATTATATCAACCAATCTTTTTAGTGTAACAGTATATTCATTTTGTTAATTTATATTAGTTCACATTACACACTGTATTGTCACAAAGTTGTGGAATATTACTGAAGTTAGTATTGTTCCTGCTTAAGTAAAAGAAACTAAAGGGTGACCTAGTCCTGGAAATATGGACTCTGACAACCAAGATAACAGTAGCATCCCAGACCACATCTTCCCAGCATCTTCTGGCATCAGAGCAAGTAATTATAGAAAAACTGACTCCAGGGATGTCTGGATCAACAGATAAGCAGTAAGAATTCTGCAAAAATACAGGTGCTTTGCAGAGATTTACTGTTATTAATAATCAGTAGTGTGGGTGTAAGTGATTAGTCAAATCATGTGTTACCTGAATGTTTGAAGGGTATAAGAATTGTGTGTAAAACCACATTCAGGTTGCCCCAATTTGGCTGGGACACCTTAAGCACGTGAATTAACATTTGCCCATTGTAATTCTATGCTTTGCATCCTAACCTCTCTCCTCAGTTGGCACGGGCCAGGTGCAAATTTTCATGACAATCTCAAAGGTGAAGAAACAGCTAGGCTTGTTCCAGTACACCAGGGCTACACTCTAAATGTCTGTTTACCTATTCATTTTCCAGCATCCTACCTATGCAACCTGAGTGTTCTAACACACTCATCACACAGACTGAGTGTCAGTGTTCATCCTGCTAACACCCAGAGGGAAAAACAGTCATTTATGCTGTGGACCAGGATCTGGGGAACTTTAAAAATCCATGACTGGTTTTACACTAAGCCTTGTTCCTTGCTGGGACTGGACACTATTTAGTCAATTCTCTGCAGACCTGCAATCCAGCTGTGTAAGTTCAATACTGCTACTAGGTTTTACCTCAATGCCCAGGCCTTGTAAATTAATTTTTTGCTTACTGGAACATGAGGCACTACAGGGTTTCTGAAACTGTCAAAGGGAGAAAAAGTAAAATTCATGAGCTCTGCAGCCATGGCCCAGGAACAGAAATGTGCAGTTAAAGAGATGTATATTTATCTTGTATATATTGTTATTAAAGTCCTATGAATTCCCTAGAAAGTTTGAATGTATAGATATATATTTTATACAAAGGTATTGAAGTTGTGAACTTGTATGCTTTACAGTTTCCTCTATATTCTATAAATCACCTGAGACTAGCTAGCCCTGTCTATCTGATGATCTATGTTGATACAAACTTCACTCACCTCCTTTGGATGTGTGCTGCAACCACAGCTCTTGACTAAGCATAACATTTCTAATTTCTCCTTGTGAAAACCAGAAACTCCAAACTCCTTCTGGAATAGCACAGACAAAGTACCACTGTATTTTTTTCAGTATTGTCTGTTTGACTTGGAAGGAAGAGGGGCTCAAGGTAACTGTAATTATCCTACTGTTCTCTTGCTTCCATAAGAGTGTCTGGAAGCATTCCATACTTTAAGGAGATCTGTGCTAGATTCGAGTAATTGTTGTTCATCTGAAGAATGACTCCAGAAAGCTGCAGAAGATTCCAAAAAGCTGTTTTCAGTTGCATGCTTATGCTGTAGTGGAAAAAATGGACCAACAGTTACGCAGATGGAAAGGGAAGTTGCACTTCTTAAGTGCCCTGGAATTTAAGCAAAATCGCCCTGCTAAAAAGATCACATAACACACAACTTATTCTTGGAAGTCCAGCAGAAAAATAAGATTAAATAAAATTAAATTACTGGCACTAAAAGGCAGAGAGGTGAATGCTTCACACGCTCAGGAAGCTTCAAGGAATGGAGCTGAGCTTCTGTGAGAGAACATAAGGTACCCACAGGATTTTTCTTTTTGGCTGCCAAAGAGGGTGACTGGTGCCACCCTATGTCCAGATCCATCAGTAAAGGTCTGAGCCTGCTCAAACTTGCAAACTTAACATAAATAAATTACTGCCCTTTTCATTTAGCTCTTGGCTGAAAAACGAGTAGGAAAGGAGAACTACAAATTTAGTTGGGAATAAAATTATTTCTTTTTTTTTTTTCAGAGAGAAAAAAGAACGTGGGAAGTGTTAAAACAATTTTGTTTAGCATGAAACTCCACTTAATGTAATTATTTCAGGAGTTTTTCAGAGAAGGGAATGAATGGCTGGATACATCTCCTGGCAGAAAAAGTGTTTCATGAACAGAACTGGTCTGTATCCTGGCAGTTCCTGGGTCTCAGTTTGTTGCCTGGGTGCCAGTTTCTTCCCCAAGGAATGCTTAATTACTTGTAAGGTATGGAAACATCTCAACAGAAAAATTAATTTCTCATTCAATCTCCCATGCACAGACTGGCATATTCAGGAACCCAGAGGTGGAAACATTTATAGAAAACAGTCTCAAAGCACTGTAGTGCAAAATCGGAATTTACCTCTAAGGCTGTAGTCCCATACATATTTCAACCCCACAAGAATATGAACCTCTACTGAGACAGATAACCTTACACTCTTTTTTTTCTCTGCCCTTTCCTCATCACCTTCCCAGCACTATCAGCAAAGATTTGTGCAATGATCTGGATCAAGGATCTGATCTGTCTGAAAACTAATTCATCAAAAATTAAATGCACAGTTTTGGTGTACATGTAGGAGACTTTATGGAATTTAATAAAATGCTACAGCTAGAAGATGGATGGGAAGGCAAGGGGTGTGCAGGTTGGGGAGGGACAGTCAAGAGAGTTGATGTTTGTTTTAAGTGGACATATGCCAGTCCCCAGAGTATGAGGCCTTTGAAACTGAGTATCCCATAACAGGGTTGTGTTTTCAGTACCCCTTGCTGTTGCAGTCTGTGTATGAAACTGCTCTCTTCCCACCAAAAATAAAGCTGCAAAAAAGGGAAAAAATCGCTAAGAAAGTATTCAAGAAAATAAGGCTAAACCTGAAAATGCCTCCAGAAATTGTTGAAATGCCCTTATTGAGTAAATGTGGAAAACACTGAGGGTGTGGAGGTGTGAAGTCAGCCACACAGGTTTAGCCACAGGGTAACATGCAAAGACTAAACCCCCTATGTATTAGGCAGCTGCAGAAGGTGAGTAAGCACCTTGAAGGTAACAAAAGCAATGAGCAACTGCTTCTCTTCGTCCTGTTGGGAGTAATCTATTACAATTGCATCAGCTCTCCTGCTTATCACCCAGAATCATAGAATTATAGAATCACAGGATATCTTGAGTTGGAACAGACCCATTAGGATCACTGAATCCAACTCCCTGCTCCTGACAGGACTGCCTAAATCTAAACCATATGACTTAAGTGCTCCTTGAACTCCAAGAAGCTTGGGGCCGAGAACACTTCCCTGGGGAGCATGTTCCAGTGACCAACAGTGCTCTCAGTGAAGGAATTCTTTCTAATGTCCAATGTAAACTTCCCCTAACACAGCTTCATATAATTCCAGTGGAATGAAAAGCAATAAAAATGTCTTTATAAATACATAAGCAACAAATGACTAAGGAGACATAAGGAGGGCTAAGGAGAATCTCCATCCTTTACTGGATGCTACAGGGGAAAATGTAGTTGCACAGGATGAGGAAAAGGTACATCATAGACCTTCCTTGTCTCAGTCCTCAATAGCAAGACCAGTTGTTCTTCAGGTACTCAGCTCTCTTGAGATGGAAGAAAGGGACAGGGAGCAGAATGCACCCCCCACAATCCAATGGAAATGCTCAGTCCAATGGAAATGCTCAGTGACCTGCTGTACCACTCAGACACACACAGGGCTCTGGATCCAGATGGGATCCACCTGAAGGACCTGGATCACCAGGGAGGGCCCAGTTGACTCGATGTTGACAAATGTGACACCCATTCAAAAGAAGGGCCAGAAGGAGGATCCAGGGAGCTACAGACCTGTCAGGCTGAGCTCAGTGCCTGGGAAGGTCATGGAACAGCTCATCCTGAGTGCCATCACACAGCGTGTGCAGGGCAACCAGGGGTTCAAGCCCAGCCGGCATGGATTTAGGAAAGGCAGGTCCTGCTTGACCAACCTGATCTCCTTCCATGACAGGGTGACCTGCTGAGTGGATGAGGGAAAGGCTGTGGATGTTATTTTCTACCTGGACTTCAGTAAAGCCTTTGATACCATTTCCCACAACATTTTCTGGGGCGAAACTGGCTGCTTATTACTTGGACAGGTATACTTTTCACTGAGTTAAAAACTGGCTGGAGGGCTGGGCCCAGGAAGTGGTGGTGAATGGAGTTGTGTCCAATTGGCAGTTGGTCACTAGTGGGGCTGCCCAGAGGTCAGTACTGGGGCCAGCCCTGTTCAATATCTTTACTGATGATCTGGACAAAGGGGTCAAAGGCATCTTCAGTCAGTTCACAGGAAACACCAAGCTGGGCTGGAGCATTGGTCTGCTGGAGGACAGGATGGCTCTGCAGAGGGATCTGGACAGGCTGGATCCATGGGCTGAGGCCAATTGAGTGAGGTTCAATAAGGCTGAGTGCGCAGTCCTGCCCTTGTATCACAACATGCGGAGTAACAGGCTTGGAACAGAGTGAAAGGAATGTGCCCAGCACAAAAGGACCTTGGTCGAACAAGGACCTTCCTTGAACAGGAACTGGGAGTGTGCCCAGATGGCCAAGAAGGCCAATGGCACCTGGCTTGCATCATCAATGCTGTGGCCAGCAGAGCCAGGGCAGTGATCATCCCCTATCTCCTTGGCACTGGTGAGACCACACCTGAAATCCTGTGTTCAGTGCTGTGTTCAGTTCCTCACTACAAGACATTGAATACAAAACATTGAGGTGCTGGAGCGAGTCCAGAGAAGGGCAACAAAGCTGGGAAAGGGTCTGGAGCACAAGTCCTATGAGGAGCTGCTGAGGCAGCAGGGGTTGTTTGGCCTGGAAAAAAGGAGGCTCAGAGGGGACCTTATCACTCTCTACAACTGCCTGAAAGGAGGGTGTAGCCAGGTGGGGGTGAGTCTATTTTTCCATGTAAGAAGCAACAGGACAAGAGGAAACAACCTCGAGTTGTGCCAGGGCAGGTTTAGATTGGAAATTAAGGAAGATTTGTTCACCAAAAGGTTTATCAAACAGTGGAACAGACTGTCCAGGAAAGTGGATGAGTCACCATCCCTGGAGGCATTTGAAAGATGTGCAAATGTGGCAGTTAGGGACATGTTTTAAAGACAGACTTGGCAGTGTTGGGTTTATGGTTGGATTTGATGATCTTAAAGGTCTTTTTCAACCTTAATGATTCTGTGTCTTATCTTTGCTCACCAGAGAGAGATGATCAACACCTCCCACTCTATTTACCCCATGAGGAAGCTGTAGGTCACTCCTCAGCCTTCTTTAGGCTGAACAAACCAAGTGACCTCTTGCTCTGGAGACCTTTCATCATCCTGGTTGCCTTTCCCTAGACACACTCTAATAATTTCACGTTCCTGTTATAGCGTAGTGCCCAAAACTGCACACAGAACTTGAGGTGAGGTCACATCAATGCAGAGCAGAGCAGCACAACCCCCTCTGTCGCCTGGCTGGCGATGCTGTGCCTGATATGCACCGCTGGACACAGCGAGCCCTTTTGGCTGCCAGGGCACTGCTGATTCATGTTCCGCTTGCCTTCAACCCAAATCCCCATATCCCATCCCACAGGGCTCTCCAGCCTCTAATTCCCCAGTTTGTATGTATTAGAGTCCAGGCTGTGAACAGCAAGGACTAATAATTGTGGAAAAAAGAAAGTACAAAAAAGAATTGAAGAAAACCATGGAATAGGGAGTGTGATTCTGAGCTAGAGCTGAGGAGAACAAGAGAGCCAGCGAACGTGTTTGAGAACAAGTAATACATTTTTCCTCGCACTGAAGTCTGAACAGAGGGTGAAGATACTATGTGGAGGGCCTAGAATTTCTCTGTCTCTTCCAGGGGAGCAGGGAACCCTGGTTGTCTGTGGGTGTGAAGTCTCCCCAGACAGGCGATTTTGGGGCGCCGCCTCCGCTTCTGCGGCGGAACAGTGCCGCCCGGTGGCCAGAGCTGGTACTGCCGGCCAGCGGGACCAGCCCAGCACCCCAAGGCAGCGGCTCAGCCCTGCAGACCTCGCGCTTACCACAACCAGGGGTGGAAGGGCATGGAGTATTCAGATGCTAGAAATTCCATGGAATAAAAATAAAATAAAATAAAATAAAATAAAATAAAATAAAATAAAATAAAATAAAATAAAATAAAATAAAATAAAATAAAATAAAATAAAATAAAATAACCCCAAACAAAAACAATCAAACAAACAAAAAAAAAAAAAAAAAACACAAAAAAAACCCCAAAAAACCCCAAAAACCAAAAAAACCCAAAACAACAACAACAACAAAACAAACAAAAAATCCAAACAAAAACAAAAAAAAAAAAAAAAAAAACCCAAAAAAACCCCAAAAAACCCAACCAAACAAACAAACAAAAACACACCAAAAAACCAAAGAAAAACAAAAACAGAAAAAAAAAATAAACAAAAACAAAACAAAACAAAAAAAAAACCAAACCCAAAACTTGGCCAGCTTACTGTCGCTCTGTTCTTCTCTGTTTTTCTAAAGATCATTTCAGCCTTCTGATGTTCGCATTTTTGTACTGGAGTTTCTCATGCACTCCTTCCATGTAAATAATGATTGTTTTGCATTCCTTTCTGGAGGAGGAGAGAATTGATGGACTGTTGGGTTAACCAGTGTGGTTGGATAGGGCAATCTTCTTCCTCCAATCCATGGTCACTGTTGGAATTCTATAAATGTTGAGGTCTGTAAATAAACTGCTCCCCTTTTTTGCCTTGGACATCTCAGTGCTTGAGTGTCGTTCTTTTCGTGTGGTATTGTGACAAAGTACTTACCCTCTCCTTTTCAGGGTCATTACTAGCACTGCACAGGTCAGGGTACTGAACTCGGTGGGGAAAGTAATTGGAAACTACCTACTTAATCTCTAGCATTTCAGGGATATGCATGAATTCTAAGTGACTGTGACTGATCACTAATCATTAACTACTACCCTGATGGGCTCTTCTCTGCTGCAGAAAGCATCTTGAAGCAACGGGTGCTCGCTGTTTAAAGTCATCCTTATCCTACTGACACAGTGTAATGCTACATGTGGTTTAAGTAAGTCTTTTTTTTCTGAGTCTATGATTTCCTCTGTGATGCTTGTTGAAGATGTACTCCTTCTGCCAAGACAGTCAGGGTCCTGAGTGCACCAATAAACTTTAATTGTTCTAGACAAGCTCACCTGCATGCTCCAAAAATGCAGTTTCTCTCCCTTGCCCCAAAAGCTGTATTTAAATGACGGCACACATTCCTTGTCTAAGCTATGTTGTGAGCAGGTCTTCACCTGTGTTGTTGCTAAGATCATTGGCCTGCAGATCCTGCCTTGCTTGTGTTGTTAGAAAAAACTCCAGAGATCTTTTATGGATCACATTTACAAATTGCCTGTTCTCACATCGGCAGTCTTCTGCTGGCTTGTCTAAAGACTTTCTCTCCTACTTAGTGACCACTGGATTGCTGCATAAATGCTTGGGTGCATTTTAAAGGCAGAGTGTCATTCAGGAAAGGCCAGCTTAAGGTTTTTGCCTGGCTGACACAAGTGGATATGTCACTTTGCCAAAATACAGACAATTTTTCTCAGATCCAATTAGCATTACTGAGACAGTAAATCAGTCCTTGTACGGGCAAAAGCAGGGAAATGTCATCTTAAAAAAGCCTGTAGGGTTTATGGAAAGTGTCATGGAACTACTTCTGCAAGGTCTATCAATTAGAGTCAGGCTTGTGAGGACCCATATGTAGTTAGATCTCACCAGTACTGCAGCTCACTTGCTGTATAAAAAGAGTAACAGTTTTGATGAAGTAAACCCAACTGAACAATAAAGAGCTGCAGTACTGCAGCTCTTTATTGTTCAGTTGGGTTTACTTCAAAAAAAAAGAAAAAGAAAAAATGGGGAACTTGCTGATGTGCTTTGCAGAAAGATTGGACACATCATCTAAACAAACAAACAAACAAACAAACAAAATAACTAAATAACTAAATAACTAAATAAATGTATGCACATAAAATATGTGTACAGTTGTTGTTACAGTTGATTATGTGTTTGCTCAGAGAGGAAATAGCAAACAGCGTCTCTGGGCACAAAAGGCAGGTGAGGAAGAGAACACCTCTCCTAAAGCAGGTAATGTAGGCTGCTTGCAGTGAAGTGCTTTCTGGTTTCATATTCAACAGGATGAACAAGGATGTGGTTGAAAGTTTTCTGTCTGTAACTGCAAGTCTGCATCCTTGACTAAGAATTCTCTGGGTCAGAGAAAAAAAAAGCCTCAAGAAAATGTTGGGACTTCAGATAAATGCAAGACTGTATTTGAGGATCAGTTCTTAAACTGTGTTCTGTAAAGAAAGTAAAGCTGTTTTGTCCACAGTAAGGTGGATTTGCTTTTTTTCTCCATAAATAAACTAGCCTAATGTCTTTCTTCTACCTCAGCATCCTAGGGACAGACCTTAATCCTAAATTGCCCGTCTTTTGCTTTCTACAAATCCATTTTTCTTTCTCATGCACATTTACCCTGAAACACAGCCTGTGTCATTCTGCCTTACAATGGGTCTGTGATGGTCTAATCAAGCAGTCTGGTATTTCTACCTACTGACTTTCTGTCATTCTCTTGATATGAAGTGCTTTTTAATGGACTGCTGAAATTCTTCATTTTCCTGGACTGAACTACAGCCTGAGCAAGACTAAATCAATAAATGTTTTGAGCCAATCATTTCGGAGGAGAGGAAGTGGCCACATGCAAAGAGGTTCAGGCAGTCAGGGTTCAGCATCCTATACTCAAAGAGAAGAAAATAATGTGAAAAAATGTAAAGAACAGAAATTAATGTGAAAAAATCATGTTTAAGGTGCATTTATCTCTTCTTTCAAAGATGGAACACAACTCATAAAAGGAATACTGCAGGAAAATGGGACTGATTTTGTAACCAGTTTTTCAGTAATTCTACTGTAAAACAATTCTGTGAGAGTGGAATGTTGAATAAAGCACCATAGAAAAAGTATTAACTTCTGTTTTTTCAGGAAATTGAAAAAATAATTAAAGAGGAGGAACTGGGAATAAAGGGAGAGTCTAGTAAAAGGAGAAAAAATAACAGCTACAGCATAACCAAATAAAAAAAAAAATCCAGACAAATGAATTAATCGAGACTGGAAAAAAGGTTTTGTAGGGAAAAACAAGATCCAGGCAACAGATAGAACATCTGGCTTCGAAGTGCCTGATATCTCTTGCTGACATCAGTGCAGTTGCAGGACAGGAAAATGCTGACATGGTTGTTGTTGTTGTTGTTTCTCTTTTCAGCTGCTGAATGTAAGAACACACTGGGACTGTCAAGACCAAGTTGTGCCAAGACACAAGAGGTGTGTCTTCTCTTTTTCCCTCCTTCTTTTCAGATGAGCGCTCTCAGACCTTTTGGTAGCCTCCCTGATTAGTTTTTCAGCTCCAGGGATCATCAGTCCAGCTTCTTGGGAAGCTGCAGCGGCAGTGTTCCTCTGAAGCAGCAGCCAGCCCGTGAGGAAGCTTTCCCAGCGCTGGTGGTGTGCGCTGCTCCGGATGGAGCCAGCATCCTGCACAAACATGTCACGGCTGGTGGGCAGAAGAGGCAGCTCCCGGAGAGCAAGCACAAGGACTTGTATCAGCAATGACACAAGAGCTGTGTTACTGGTGCCTGCAAGCACAGCCCTTGCGCAGAGCTCTTTACCAGCTGAGCAGAGCTGGGCTGCTTTCAGCTGGCACTTCCCAGCCTCTCTGAAGGGAGGTGCCCCGGACTGCTTCCTGATAAATACAGCCTGTTTACCTTTTGTTAATCCTGGAAGCCGAATGAAGGAAGAACTCCTCATTAGTAAAGTCTTTTCAGAGGTTTTATTTCAGATCGCAAGTTCCAAAGAAAATTCCGAGTTATTCAAAAGGCTTTTTATTGATTTTGTCCAATGTCCCTGATAAGTTTTGTACTTTTAAAATTGCTATTTTACATATAAAAATAAGATTCACTGGAAAACATAAAACTGCCTTCTCCTTGAGAGTGTTTTTAAAATCTGCATTTTCAGGATGTATGGAATATGGTTTATACACCTCAATCTAAGGAATGCTCATCCGTGAGAAATCCACGGAAAGGTGAGCCCTCAAGTGTGTTCATGCCTTAGGGGAAGGGGAAGTAGGATCAGCTCACAATCAGTTTAATTCTGTGTGGGAGGGACAATTTCTCTTGACTCACCCCGCGCTGAGATTTTATTAATGAATAGGGAACAGGTTGTTCTTAAATCTTTAGGCATTGTGCCTGTTCACTAAAATCCTGCTCAGAGGCTGGCTGGCACAGCTTGTGCTAAGGCCTGATGATGCTGGGGGCAGACGCTGGGTCAAAGAGAGAGCACCGGGGGCAGGACAGGTGCCCAGAGAGGGGCAAAGGGCCATTATGCAGCCGTTGTCACCTGCAGATCGCTGGCACCTCAGTCATCCTCACCATCTGCCCCTTCCTGCATAATCTGCTGATTCTTGAAAACGATGTAGACCAAACCTTTAGGCTGGAAGATATAAAGCCATCAAGCTTAGTCAGAATGCATTTGGAGCAGACACAATAGCAGCTGGATTGCTGGGATGCCCAAAGTGTGATGGAAGGATGAACATTCTCACTATCGGCTGGATGACAAATTGATTATATTTTTTTCCTTGTAAGGGCATGAATTAACAATTCTGGGTTCTAAGATTTGAAACTGTATGATTTGAATGTTGAATAAGTGAATTCCTGTGATAGACTCGTTTAGGCAAAAGGGGGTTGAGCCCCTGTTTGTCAGACTGGTTGCATTTCTTTATGAGCTCATGAAATAAAGTTTAGATCACAGGTATTTTATCCTGTAAATTTGAGATATCCCAAAGGACCATGACCAGGCATTTAATTTGACACCATCTGAAAACACTCAGTATATCCTAATGCTGTTCCATCTGCAGTCTTTTCTAGAGATACTTGACATTTTCCCTCAGGTCGAGGAAAACTAAAGGGTAAATGATGCATAAGAATTTGTTTTAGGGACAGAAAAATGTTAAAAACGTTCAAGTAGAAAAAACAAGGCTATAAATAACATCTTCCTTGGTCTGCATCATGAGAGAAAAACTGATGTCTTCACAAGCAGTTTGATGGGTGACGGTGTGGGTGTTCAGTCTTTGAAATGGGTCTTTCTGTCCCTACTGACTTAGGGCAGCAGGTTTGTTGCAGAGCCCAGAGCTCGGCTCCTGACACAGCCTGCACTCTGCACAGCCCCAGCTGCTGAGCTCCGGGTGAAGCAGCAGGAATGTGCTCGGGGGGAATGTGCGGCAGCAGCTCGGGAAGGCCGTGCCCGCCCTGGGCCGCAGCAATGGGGAAAGGGAGAGGGGACCTGCGGCCGGGAGCTCGGGATCAAAGGAGGCTGCGCCCTCCAAACCTGAGAGAGAAAACCCCGCGGGGGTGAGCCCCAGAGGACTCGCTCCCTTTATTCCAATAAAGCTGAAGGACTCCCCTGTCTCCTTATTGGACATAAACCTCTGCCATTTGTGGATTTTCCTGAAAATTATAGGAGTTTTTTAACATCAATAAACTTTGTCTTCTGCTTTCTTTTGCAGTATCTTAATAAAAATTTAACTATAGTTAATAATACAAATAGGAAAACATCCTTTAGCCCTACTACTGGTAGAAATTCAGCCTAGTTCTTAAATCATCTTATGCAACTGCAGAAATAAAAGATTAATTCATTTCTAGTCTTTTATATTCCTATTTGACTGCATATACTAATTTATTGACATATATTTGATGCCAACTTTATATCATCATTTGAGAGAAAATTGTGTTACCACATTTTGCATGTACATCAACATAAGTTCATTCCTATAATCACACTGCTCCCCAAACTCTATCAGCTTCACTAAACAGCTTCAAAAGTGTTACAAATAACTGTGTAGTTGTTGGCTTTTGCTGTTATATATTGGCTTTTGCAAATTATTATTAATCACAACAATTTTGATATAGTACAGTTTGTAATCACTTTCCTGCTTTTGGTATAGTATAATTTCCCAGCTTTTTGTGGCCATGCCCTGGCCCCTGCGTAGCTCATATCCTCATTTATGGATGATATTTTAATTTGTGCACAGTGTGATAAACACATATTATAGTTTTGGCTTTTGCAAGCACTAAAGTGAATGTTATGTGTTGTGCATTATAATGTTAACTTTTGCAGAAATAAATTTTGCAGTAGTTGTGAAATAATAACTAACAATTTTATTTTTGTAACTAAGTAGCAATAATGAACATAACCCATATATTTATGAAATAACTGATGTTAATTTAAGGTACTTGTAGCTTACTTACAATAACAAAAATAGCTAAAACCATCTCCATGGTCAGATAACATTTAAATAACAGATGTGATGAGAACCCCTACTACTGACCCTTTGACTATCAATAACTGTCGCCCACGGAAACCATGGAACAAAGAACCGTTGTGAAAAAATAAAATATGACCCTCAAAACCACATCCACAATTACTACCTGTACTCTAAAAAGAAAAATCAAGGGTCAAACCAAGCTAAAGAATTCCCAAAACATACAAATGAATTTAAAAAAAATTGAATATATATTATCTTTATAAATATATATTTAACCAATACAATAGTAAAAGTATATAAGAAAAAATACTGTGTTAGCCAGTATGCCCCTGACTGTTGCCAAACACCCAACACTGTTACTGATTTGTCCCTTATTATCCCTTATTAAACTTTTAAAAATTTTGAAAAATCAAGTTCATTTCTCACAATAAGCTTGTAAAGAAAATGTTGTAAGGGTTTTTCTGTCTATCTAAATAGAAAACTAGACTTTTTATTTTCATAGAGAAAAAAACAACTTTTTCCTCTATGAAAAGTCTCAAGTTTTCAAATGGAATAGTAAAGTTTATTTGTACTTTATCATCCTGGTTTCAGCTGGGGTAGAGTTAATTTCCTTCCTAGCTGTTGCAGTGCTGTGTTTTGGATTTGGAAAGAGAATGGTGTTGGTAACACACTGATGTTCTGGCTTTTTTGCTAAATCGTGTTTGTCCTGAGTCAAGGACTTCTCTCTTTTTGCATGTCTCATGCTCTGCCAATGAGGAAGAGCAATTGCATTGTGCATCATTCATTTGTTTCATTATTATTATTAATAATACTCACTATTATTATATTTGACTTAATTTTCAATTATTACACTGTTCTTATCTCAACATACAACTTTGATTCTCCTCCCCATTCCACTGGGGGAGGTGTAGGGGGGGAAAAGGAGGTGCTATTTCATCTCCAGCTGAATTTAAACCCATGACAGTTTTTTTTGCCTAAGTGGGGCATGAAAGGCTGAGATAAGGACAGACCCAACCAGAGTGTGTTGTGAGATTTTTTTTTTTCTTGCAAGAAGTACTTTGATTACCAACACAACAACAAATACTATCACAAATAAGGGTGTTTATGAGCCTGTTGTTTATGGTTCCCATCTTCTTTCCCAGAGAGGAAGTATGTTCAAGCAAGTATAACTAACTGCATGAATTCATTTCTCAGGATGAAATAAGAATTATGAAATATATCAGGATTTGTGTTCATCATTGGCACAGTGAAAGTGGTCTGATGCATCATGCTCCTCAAACTACAAAAAAAGTTGTTAATGTCACTCAGATTCAGCCCCCCTTCCCCTCCATGTTTTACTGTTCACAGAATCAGCTTCTAGTCAATTTTAGCCAGTATAGAATAATATTTTTGGAATAATCTGAACAGTGAAAAAATGGATAGTTGTGACAGATATAGAAATAGTAGTACTTTTTCTCAATCACATCCTATTACCAAATATATAGTTAAATATAAACTATATCAATTTAATTGATGACTTAAATAAAGTCATTAATTAAAACTACCTTAAATACTGTAGGGTTATACCTCTGTGTTGTAGTATCATCAGCCAGAAAGATTTCTTCCTTCTCCAATACAGCCCTGCTAGCATCATAAAATGCAAGCTGTGTTTCTTGGTCTTGCCAGTATGGGACTCTCACTTTATTCACTGCCTGTCTATATGTTATTTTTATGTTGTTTGCAAAGTCAAATGCTTTAGTTGTTTTGTTTTTTTAATCATATGGATAAGAGTAGCAGCAAATAAATTAATTTTGTTTGGTGGTTTTATGTGAGATTTTGTACAGATGTGCCAGAAAGAAAACTCTGCAATTAAATACTTTTATCACCATGTAATAAAATACAGATTCAGGCTGGTTTTAAGGTTTTGCTGACTTGTCTTCTTTCCTTAGTTTTTCAGTAAACTGTTGAATAGTTAATGAGCAGTGTCTTCTACTCAAAAATGTGTGGCAGCCAGCATCCTTTAGGTTTTATTTGCAGCTGTGCTGTAAAGCATGCTTCTTTACTTACATGAGAATTTAGAGGTCTATAGCTTTTGCTTCCTCTGCAAAGTATTTTATTGACAGCATTGACAGCAAATATACTCAACATCAATACCTTGAATGTTAGTATATTGCTTAGGTGAAGGACTAGCAGCTGTAATTGCTGCATCTTGGTCCACAGCATTGCAGGTAGACTAAACATCCTTTCCTTGACTTTCTATTCTCTTTATTTCAGCCTCTGCCTCTCTCTCTTCTGGCTGAGGTAATACACCTGTTGGTCTCCTGTCTGCTATTTCCAGTTCTATCATCCCTCTCACCATAGCTGCATTGTTAAGAGACAAGAGGACTTAGCTTTATGCCAGCCTTTTTCTTTTACTATTCGTCTCCAAATGATCCCTGTTCTCCCACTGGCACTCCTTTCTAAAAAGCTCACAAGCTGGTTTATTAGTGAGAAGCAAAAGATCAGTAGGGTGGCAACATGAGTGATGCTGGCAGCTAAAATAGGAAGCAGACTAATAGGAGTTGTGATCAGCTGCCCAGGGAGTCATCAGTCCTGCAGGACAGAATATTCATGGCTTCTGAGTAGTTTGATATGAAAGACTAAACCTGGATGAACATTTGAGAATGTGCTTTATTCTGCTGTTGACTGCCAAACAGAAGAAGACTTTCAGTATAATTCCTCTCCCTCTGTTTGTGTGTTTGAAAGAACAGAGGGTAGAATTTGCACGATGAAGTTGTGTAGACCAGATGAGTGGGTGGGGGAAGCCTGAGAGTTTCTTGTGTTCTTAAACACAAGAAGACAAAAACTAGTCATCTGAAGGTCTAGTAATGGAAATTTTAAAAGGTTGCTTTGTTATCTGGAGATAACAAAAGTACAGTTTGATCATAGCTGTGAGGTTTGACAGGCCTTGATGCAAAAGGGCCATGTAGTTGGCACAGGCACAGAAAACTTGTTTACAAATTATGAGTTTTAATTGAGGAAGAAGAAAAGCAAGAAGATGGGAAGAGGGGAGAATGGAAGTAATCTGTAAGAGTGTTGTATGCAAATTCTGGAGCAAATTAGGGGTAAGCTTAAGGTTAAGATAAACGGCAGTGGAAGATGGAAAGTCTGAAATGTTATGTGATTCAACTGGTCTGTAGCTGTTTTTACCTGCCTGGAGGAAGGAAAATTATCTGAGGTCAGTGATGTTTAAGGAAAGAAAGATACCTGGGTAGCCATTACTATGTCTTTTCATCACAACATTCACTAAATACATTAACAGAAATTATCTGCTGTGCATGAGAAGACTTTCTCCTTTCTCTGGTTTTGTTTGTTTGTTTTACTCCTTCTCTCTTTCCTTCTTTCTCAGGTGGATTCTCTTATTCTCCACCAGGAGGAGCACAGAGACAATCTTGCATTTACTGCTTCCAACAACCAGTTCAGGGAGTTGAGACAGCATGTTTTAGTGCAGGCAGCAAAAGAAGTGGAAGTTTAGACTGAGCATAAAAACACTTCATCAGAAAATATGGAAATCCTAAAACATTGGGGTGCATTAAAATGCCAGGAGCCTTCAGTATAACCAAGCACATGCAGGTCCTGCAACAACAAAAAAATAACCTCCCTTACTCGCACTGTGAGTAGCTGAACAGTCTAAGTGTCTGTTAGTAGGGCAGTTTCTTTCCCTTCCACCCTCACCAATGGATGTTCCTGTGAAAAAGAGTCCATTCCTTAATTCCATTATATTTGCAATAAGAATTTAGAATTGGTTCAAATGGGAAAAAAACAAAGAAGCCATCCTAAAAAATCCAAAAAGGATTGAAATTCTAGGCCTGACTAGGAGGACTGTAGTACCAAACCTACATTGTCAGTGGCTTAACTGCAATGACAACAATCTTGTGCTGTGGTGAAAATTCCTGTTCCCTCACTGAGCAACACACAGGGTTCTGTGACAGAGACACCATCAAGGAGCTTGGGATCTCCTGAAAGAAAACCTGTCATTCAGCCCTGAATAATAGTAGCATTCAAAATTCTGACAATGAAGAGAGCTAAGAGACCCCTGATTTGTGAGATAAATATTTTTGCAACATCTCTGGATGTTATGAAACCCATGCTGAAATCCTTCTCTGTGTAACTCATCCTCACCAAAAGTGCTGTGTGAAATTGAACTGACCAGAGAAGAGATTATGGAACATGCAAACTATACTAAATACCATCATCATATATTTTTCAAATAAAAATAATGTGACAACACAAGTCTGAAACATCTGGCTTACAGACAGGAGTGAGTATTCTCTAGTGTAAAATGTTCCTGATAGTCATGACTGCAAGGTGACAAATGTAATTAATTTTAAAATAAATTTGACAAACTGAGAAAAAAAAAAAAAGGGCATGCTTTCTACATTTCATCTTGTCTTTTTTTCCTGACAGGATAATAGTCAGGGCATTTGAACAAATATTTTTTTCCACCAAAAAAAAAAAAGGAAAAAGGAGAAGGGGGGGAGGGGGGGAAGGAAGGAAGGAAGGAAGGAAGGGAGGAAGGAAGTGCAGGGGTTTTTTTCTAATTTTTAAATCTTTTTTTAATTAATAATGTAATTTTTCCCCTGAAAGATGTATTTGTGTTTACTGAATCAGTTCTATTAACATTGCTAGTCATAGCTTTTTTCTACATCTTGTAATTTCAGTGTCACACAAAAATTTTAAAAAGCATGGCTTAAAGGTTAATCCTGGCATTTGTGGAGAGTGAAGCCCATGTTACTTCTGTTCATTCCCGTTAAGAAGCAAGTAAACCTATCACAGCACTGAGCTGATGATTAGGTGAGTAGGTTATCAGCCATGTTATGCTCAGAGTGCCAGCAAGACATTTTGATGCCTTTATTTTTACAACTTCATCAGCAAGACCAACCTCCCAACAAACTCAGTGCCAGGATTAGGTGATGAGGTCTCTACCTCCAACTGCCCACACTTAACCACTTAGTCTTAACCACTGGTGTGCAACAGGATGATGAGAGTCAGATCTTCCTCTTGAAATTCTTTCACTTTGTATTAAATACTTAAATATTTACCCATCGTACATAGAATCTGAAGTCTAAGCTATAAAATTGTATTTTTTATACAGTAGAAAAACATTAGTCATAAATCCCTTTGTGATACCCTACAGCACAGCACACTAGAGAGCTGGTTTGTCTGGATTCAGATCCTGTCTCAAAACAACAATATGGGATTTGAATCTAGATATTGTTCTAAAGGTTTTACCTGTAACATTTCTGTAGACCCCTCCTCTGCCCCCTGTACCATTAAAACCCAGAGGAAAACTGTGTTCTGAGTGAAATGAGATTTCTCTTTCCAGCCCGTTTACCTGGACCTTAGGACAATTTTTGCAGCATATCTAGTTAGGAACTTCATCAGCTACTATGTTCTACACACTAGTTCCCCTCCTCATCTGCATTATGTTTTTGAAAGCCCATTCTCACCTGTCTCTGGGATCCCTCTCATCCAGATAAAGAACCTGTGTCCTTGTGAGTCAACACTTTCAATGCAGCATTTTACAGTCTCCAGTTTAATGACAGACATATATATCTCTGGTACATTAGTTCTAGTCCCTTTTCCACAAATATCTGCCAATGCAAAAATAGAGATCTGTGAAAAATAATCCTCTAAGGATCACTGTAAACACTGCCTCACTCCACCAGATGGTCCCCTTTCACTTAAATAAGAAAGAATATTTTCAGTAGCACAGTTCTTGTGTTGTTTGATATGAGGACCGGCCTCTGGAGCTACACTTCAAAGCTATAAATGGCAAATTATGAGTACTGTGATGGTTCCCATTGTGCTTCCAAAATACCATGGTGGGACAGCTGTCAGTCTTCTTAATACAGGTTAAAAGATTGTGTCAGAATTAGTGGTATCACTCTGGATCCTGCAAGATGCACTTATAATTAGTACAGGTATTGCTGGACAAGAAGTTGTTAGCAATTTACTTCAGGAATAACCCAGTTTTCCTTCATTTTTGCTGTGTGCTATGGCTGCAACAGGCTACCATATAAAGCTCTTCACAAAATAATATTTTGAATGCTTGCTCTAACAGGTGGAGAAGGAAGAAAAAAAAAATAAAGTCTGAGCATAGGTATTGCATTTTTCCTGAAAGAAAAGATCCATCAGTTACCAATACAAAATGAAACCACATTATTTGGTCGCACTAAACATTTCCTGGTTTATTCTGGAAACAAAATATCAAAAGGTAAAAAACAGACATGCAAGGGTAGATAAAACCACAATTGTCATTGGTGGAGTATGAAAAGCTTCCAGATGAGTCAGTTTGAAACTTTCTGTGTGTTTTCAACACATGCACTTCAATTAAAGTGTTTGCTTGAAATCTTGCAGGAAGGAGCTTGTTTTTCAGTGCAGATGTAGCTGTTGCAGAGATATCTGCTATTGGTTTAGGGGAAGCAGGTGAAGCAGATCTATATAAGTCCTGTATAGGGTAGGTTCACTGACTCCCCATGGTAGAAATGAGGATGTGGACAGCTCTGTGCATGGCAATGTACTTGTTTGGAACAAGTAAGGAATCAGTAGAGCCATAATATCTGCTCTGCTGCTGGGAGAATGTGGCTCACTTGTTTCAGTGTCTTTTCATTTTGTTCTGTTTTACAGGAGCTGAAATCACCCAAACGCCAGGTCTTGTGGTGAGAGAAGATGAGAAAGCTACTCTGAAATGCAGTCAAAGTACTACTCACACTACTATGTACTGGTATCTGCAGCAGCCAGGGAAGGCGATGCAATTGATTTATGTTTCCTATGGTGTAAATGAAAAGCAAGAGGGTGACATTCCGGCTGGATTCCAAGTTAACCGGCCAAACCTCGCCGAATTCCATTTGGATATTTTGTCTGTGAAGTTGAACCACTCAGCCATCTATTTCTGTGCCAGCAGTTTGGACACAACACTTCAAAGTCACTTGTTTTCTTTACATAAACCTCTCCCCTTTCAGCACCTTCCCTCCGAAGGGAGCCGCTCTCAGCACAGGAAAAGGGTGTGTAGGGCAATCACCTACCCACAAACCAGATGTTACTGAGAAGGTGGAACAAGAATAGGTAGAAATAAGACCTAGGCAAAATAGCTATTTGAAGTGCAAGCTAATTGCTGAAATCCTCTGTCCTGATCAGCCATTTATCCTCCATCTCATCAGAACAATCAATAAAGATGGTTAACCAAATGCAGATATAAAGGAAATGTAAATTGTAGTCAACACAGCCATAAGTTATTGTCCTCTAAGACACTTTGTTACCTGACACAGAACAGTTGCTTGATATATACAAGTCTGAAATACTTTAGAGATAGTGACATCTACGTGCATTCTCATTCCTTCCTGAACCACAATGTCTTTCACTGCACTTGGAAAGGTTACCCTAATCACAAGAAAACTGTAGAATTATCATTTTCAACAGTGATGAAAAGGAGTCTGAACAAAAGATGATGCAGGAGTAGAATCTAAACAGAACTACTACGCAACAGACTGGATTAAAATGACACAAGAGGAGTCATTACCATGGCCTGCAAGTGCATAGACAAAATCCTGAAAAGCTGTATGTATATGGAGGGTATGAAGTAGAAAGACAGGTAGTCAAAGTAGTATGCAACTTGCTCATATTCATGCACGAACTCACATTCAAGAAAAAATAACATGTAGATTTTCACTTGTTCAAAAATCGTTCTGACTGTGGAGTTTACTTCTGGCTGCATAGTGAATCCCATACCACTATGTGTGTCACATCTATCTCTTTCTCTCTCACAACTCAGTAAGCAGCAGTATTCAGTATTAATCTGGTTGATTCCTTCTCTCTGTGGCTGAGTTCTAGGTTTTTTTTAATCCAAGGCAACTTTGTGATGTTTCTCAAGGCCTTATAGATCTTTCTGACTGTGAGCTAAGTCCTGATATGAACACTGCTTCAGAGAGCATCAATATTTTGAAGACAAAAATATAGAGGGATGAATAAACAGGATGTGAACATGAATTTATATACTGCATAACCTCTCCCTGACAGGATATTTCTGGTTTGTCATGAAGACTCTTTTTGTGTTACACAAAAAGACTTACCAGTGTCTTTCCATCACTACCATTCTCCCAGATAGTGTAACTGATACAATGGGATTAGTCATAGCCTGAGATACTCTTCGGTCTAAGCCTTTGATGATGATAATGTAACAAATTGTCTTAAATTGTTCTAAACCAAAAAAGCACTAAGCAAGGCTCTTGTGATGTCCAAAAGTCACCTACATAATTTGCTAGTTCTGAAATAAAGAATAATAATAATGTGTTTCCAGTTTTGGAAAGGTATAAATAAAGGATGTAGAATGGCAACCTTCCATAATTAGACATAGTATTCACACTGTGATATTATTCTTACCCCAGTCTGAACTATGTCAGATTATATTGTAAATGTAGGGCAAAGGAGTCACCACACATGCAGGATAGCCATACTGATCTTCAAAGGAAATTTCTGATTTGTGATTATTGTGCAGTGTTTCTTCATTGGGATGGGAATTATTGGACTACAGACACATCTCTGGAGAAAAGGCGACAGAACTTTTATGTGAATCCTTTAAATATCAGCTGACTGGCTAGGAGAACTGACTGGTTAGAAGAACAACTTTGCTGAAAAGTAATTAAACATGAATAGGCAGCAAGCTCTTTCAGCAATGAAGGCTAGTTGCATTTTTGGTTGCATTAGCAAGGGTGCAGTTAGCATGTTGAAGCACTCTTGAGACTACATCTGGAATACAACTGTTCCTGCCCTGCCGCAGCCCCAGTACAAGAGGGATACCAAAAACTGTGGAGTGCAGCAGAAGGTCAGTCACTGAGATGATCAAGGGACTGGAGAAGAAACGTAAGAGAGGTTGAGAGAATTGATTTTATTCATCATGGAGAGAAGAAGGCTAAAAGATTAATAATTGCATGACTCCAAATGCCTAACCAGAATTGTTGCTTAGAGGGGCACAGTGGAATGAAGTGGGAACAAGCTGCAGCAAGATAAATTCTGATTAGACATTAAAAAAGTACTTTCTCTTTACGATGCTTCCACACTGGAATGTGGTTTTCGGATATCTTGTCAAGTCTCTGTCCTTGAAGATATTCAGAAATCACCTGCACAAAGCTCTGAGCTTAAGCTGGAACATGAGTTGGAGCATTGGAATTAGCCCTGTTTTGAACAGAAATTTGCATTGAGCCGCCTTCAGAAGTCCCCTCCCATCAATTTTTCTACAAGTCTATGATTTTTATTATCTTGCTTTGTTGATTTGAGATGCCTAGAAAAAGCATTAGGGTTTTTTTTAATTTGTAAAAGCAGATCAGCAACTCCCCCAAACCCACAAATCTTTTTTGTATGTTGCACAACAGAAAGAGCAGCTGCACATGCAGGGCCCATCTGCAGACTGGAGTAACGAGAAGATTGTGTGATAACTTGAGGCAAAAAAAACCCCAAGAGCTTTCATAAGACCATTTATGTGTCACTTTTTCTGCCCAACTGTAAAATGGTGAACAGAAAGCCACATCCTGTGCCTCGTCCTGAGAAGCTGGGGTGGTGTTGTGGTAAGAGACGCTGATGCCCTAGCAAAATGGTTTTTTGAATAAATGTCAAACCGCATCCTGTTTTGCTAAAATTTAACTGCTGTTCTTTTCAGAGATATTTTCCAGCACATTTTGGCACATCACCTGGTCTCATTCTGAGGTACCATTTTCTGTGGAGGCCTTCAGAGACATTTTCCTTTGCTGTTGACTCTATTTTGGACAGAAACTCCCTTTAGGGCCTCCAATCTAAGCCGCCTTCTGCCAGGCTAGTACATTCTCAGGTCTTCTACTTCCAAAGCTCCACAACTGCTTCTCTACCTTAGTCTGCATTTTTTCTACATCTATGCAAGAAACATTTATACATAAAATGTATGGCTCCATGCTTCATTTAGTCCTGTGTGAGCTTCAACTGAATTAACAATGGTTTAACTTGTGGTGTGAGGTAATAATGAGATGCAAAGTGGGTGAAAGATCTCCAGAAAGACTCTCCACATTTACTAATCCCTTGGGTTTATGGTGGTTCATGGTGCACAGAAAAGGTCCCAACAAACACAGTTTTACAGGAACTTGGTTCACTTTGCTTCTCCTCCACTAAAGATTAGATTCTCTTCCCAATCTCTCAATTGTATCCTTTTACCCTGTCTCTAAGTTCTGTCTCTGTTTTCATTCTTGGTTTGCTTTTCTTAGTCTTTCTTTTTCTTACTCTTCCTAATCCCCACTTGCTGAGAACTGTTCCTTTTGTTTCTTCTCCAAAGAGAATAGGGACACCTTTCCTTAGACCAGGTTGTTCACATCTTGTAAATGTAAGACCCCTTGAAACACTATTGGAAAAAATTATTTTTCAGGAAACAGTTCTCTGTTTTGTTTAAAGTAGCCACAAGACTACATAAGTAATTTCTGTACTCAGAATACCAAATAAATCTCTTGGTTCAATTGGATATTTTCTCCTGTTAAGAAGTGTTTTGGGGACATTAAAGGAGTAACAAGCACAAAGCAGGAACAATAACTCCATTTTACATCATTATACCCATCTATCCTCTAGCACTAAGATCAGATCCTTTTGAAACAAATGCATTAAGTGTCAGGTGACTTCTAATTTATTCACCAAATTTTTCTTTACTACCACAGTGACTCTGGTGCCATCACCAAGGTAATCCCACGGAAGAAGAGAGTGAAAGAAAAAGCAGCTCCCATGACTCTCCCATGAGAAGATAGTGTCACTTCTCCTCTGGCTGGAGTGCTGATTCCTTCTCTACCACCTTTGAGTTATGCAGCTATTTTGGCTCAAAATCAGCCCCTGGTGAGTGCAAGCCCCCAAAGCCTGCAGCTGTGCTCCACTTGTTGGTACACAGTGTAAGTATGATGAGGTTTTTTTAGGTTTCTTTGATGAGTCTCTACTGTTCCCATAACAGATTAGTTATTTCTACAGGGAGAGCCAGTGAATGATCTTTAATGTGCATCCCTTATGGCCCTATTCATCAGTGAACGTTGTGTGGTAGGACACATTACTACAGAAGACCAAATCTATAAACAACAAATCATGCTTTTTCAGGGGAAAAGAAGTGAAAACTTTATTCCTAAATCAAGGAGATGAGTTCTCAGCCTCTGAGCATTAAGAGGGTGCTAGTCTGAAAGATATGTTACAATAAATGATTAAACATTATGATATGGAAGTACAGGGAAAGCTCAGCAGTGATTACAACAAAGTGAAGAACAGGAAGGCAACAGACAATTATAAAATATATCTATATATATTCAGAAGTTCTTAGAAGCATAGATGCTTTGCTATGGAAAGGTAGAGAACTTGCTGAGTTCCTGCTGATGTGATGACAAGGGCTCTTCATTTATTCTCTAGATAACTTGACACCAGTCTGAATGAAAACAAAATGGAATAAAATAATAAGAACAATAAAATAATAATGATAACAACAATGAACACCAAACAACAGCAACAAACACAGGACCTGGCTGGATGACCTTGCCCAAAGAGTTACCATCAAAGGTCAAATGTTCAAGGGGTAACCAGTAACAAATTGTTTCCCTCAAAGGTCTGTACTGGAACCAAAAGCATTTTTCAACTTTCATCAATGTGTCATTGATACTGGGATCAAGTGCACCCTCAGCAAGTTCAACAGATGACAGCAAGCTGTGTGGCCCTTGTTGTGTCTGCGGGAAGGGATGCCATCCAGAGGGCCCTGGACAGACTCTGAGAGCGGTCCCACGTGAACCCCCACCAATCCCACCTGCAGCTCTGTGTCCAGCCCTGGGGGCCCAGCACAGGAAACTCATGGACGTGTGAGAGCAGGTCCAGGGGACACCCACAAAAAACAGCCACAGGGCCTCAGAGTATGAGGCCCAGACTTAGAGAACAGCCCTCTGGAGAGGCCTGCCTGAGGCCTTTCAATACATGGCACTGGGGGCCTTTTAGGTAAAACAGAGATGTTTTTCAAGGCCTGCAGTGGCAGGACAAAGGACCCTGGCTTTAAACTGATATAGGCAAGCTTCAGATTAAAGGAAGAAATTTGTTCTGGCGAGGGTGCTGAGACAGTTTCCCACATTTCCCAGAGAAGCTGTGCATGTCCCACCCCTGGAAGTGTTTAACGCCAGGTTGTGTGGGGCTTTGAGCAATCTGGTCTAGGGAAAGATGTCTCTGCCCATTTCAGTATGGGCATGGAACTAGATAATCTTTAAATCTTATTTCTAACCTGAATCATTTCATGATTCTATTCTTGTGATCCAGAAAAGGACAAATCTACCCTCTCCAGTATATCTTTGCAAAAGTACCAAAAAATACAACTGAGATAGTCTTCGTCCTTGCCCTCAACTCTACCAGATCACTGTTCAAATACATCTCCCTGTTTTGATTTTCAAAGGACAGGCGCTGGGGATTCCACGGCTCGCACTGGGTGGATCTTTCAGCCACAGGAAAAACTTACTAATAAAAGACATTTACTGGCAGTTAGTTCAATTTATCCCATCTGCTCAGACTGATCCCGCTGTTCTTTGAAAATCTTTGTAAATGATCAGATTTATCCCCTGCATCACCTCAAAAAACCTGCTTATTATCTTCACTGCAGGCGTAAGCTCCTTTACAATGCTTAGACAAATGCATGATATATCTGATTTTTCCCTTACTTACTTTCTGGGCTACTTGTCCTTAGTTCTCATTTTTTCATGGCTTTAAAGAGGATTGTGAGAAGGAATTGCTCTGCTACATAGAATAAGGCCAGCCTTCCAGGGCCACTGTGACTTACCTTGGCTGTCCACGCCAGACCACTCACCAAAACTGCATAGACCAAGGCTTTGCCACAGAGGATGAGGTACGTCAGCTTCACAGAATTTCCATACCGCAGGTACGATTCTGCAAGTCAAACAGCGGTTGTGTATTCAGTTATCCTCACCATCATCATCAACATGAGATGCTGCTTCTAATGGAGCTCTCACCAAATGAGAACCCTTGAAATCTTTAGCTAAGTGACATAAAGGAATGAGAGGCAAATGAGTGCCTCTGTTGGCAACAGAGAACCAGGAATGGGACAGAACATAGACTCAAAGAACTGGAAGAGAAAGCAAGTCCAGGAAAGACAGAGATTGGATTTATGCTAGGAAAGTACTGAGTTGCCACACCTCCTGATAAACAGGGCTGTTCATCCAAGTCCCCTGTTAGGAATGCAAAACAGGCTGAATCACAAGATCCAATTTTTTTATTTTGTTTCATTATTTTCAGTGGCCTTACGAGTGTTGCTGATGTATCAGGAAAGTTTTACAAAGTCTAGAAGTTTTATTCATGTAGATTTTTCACTCTTAAGGGGCTGCCACAGTATTGAGACACCAGTTCTGCCTTGGTGCAGCCTTAAGATTCCTGAAGCATCAAAGAAGTTGTTGAAAAACAGCAGTGTGCAAATATGCATACAAAGAGAAAAGAAATGTGATTTTTAATATGGATATTCTCCATACATGACAGCAGTGTGGAGGTGAATGTGACTTGTCGTGAAACGTTTGGCACTGAGAAATACTCGGAATATCATATCCTGAACCTTGATGTCAGAATCACTTGGATAAGTATGCATCATTTCTTTCATGGCTGAGCAAGAATATTCCCCATGGAAGTCAGTTTCTAGGGCTGGAGGAGATGATAAAGAGTAAATCACAGTCTACACAAAGGTACCATGATTTATTCTATTTTCAAACTGGAATCATACAGGAGAGCTAAAGCCCAAAGCAGAGCTCCATACAATATGCACAAACAACCCTCCCCAAAACTTCTTTCCCCCCCTGTTTTTTTAAAGTTTGTTTGTTGTTCTTTAATATCACATACAAATCACTTAGATGAGAAAGTAGAAGTTATTCATACAGCAGATATCTCCCACACGTTGTGCTTAGTGTCAGTAAAGCTGGAATTAAAATACACACTGGTAATTGCCTGAGGGGAGAGGCAAAATTCTCTTTATGTGAGAAGCCACACGTACCTTCTGTGAATGCACAACCTGGAAGACAAAAATGAACTGAAAGTCATGTTTCTTCTCAAAGCCAACAGAACACAGATTTTACAAGTTTCAGTTTACAAAACACTGGCTAATTCTCATTACTACACTAGGTAGTTTTATGATACTGAGCAATTTACTCTACTCCAGAGATTTCTCAGTGGAAAGCCTGAAGAAACTCTAGCTGTCTACTGGTAATCATGTACAGAGGTCCAGACTGGGAAGAGACATATGCTAATACGACATATTTAGTTAGGTGTGTATTTGTGCCAGAAGAACACCCTGAAGGGAAGCTATATATAGATGTGGTTCAAATCATAACACATGCTCTTCTGATTTATGATTTCTGCCTTTTCTGTCTTGGTGAGAGACTTTTTTTACTCACCAACATCGCCATAGATAAATTTGTGCATTGATTGCGTTGTTCCATTCTGAAAATAATTGGCAACACACTCAAAGCGACTCAAAGGGTTGAACCATTCCCAGGCTGGCATCCTCAGTCGGCTGGTCAGTGAGTAGGTGCTGCCATTCCGTGTGGAGGACTCATCTGTCCCCACCCCTTCGGTCCTTTCCACACCATTCACCCTCCAGACCAGAGTCAGGTGGTCAGGGTAGAAACCAGAGGCCAGGCACACCAGCGTGGCCTTGCTCTTCTGCTGGATCTCCTGCTTTGATGGGGAAAAGATGGCCACAGCTGGAGGTATGATTTCATCATTCTTCCCTGAAACACAAAGCAACATAGTCCAGAGCCTCCATCACTCTGTTCAGGCAGAACCCCCCGAAAATGCTCCTGACTTTGTGCCCTGTTGCTCCTGAAATAGCTGGCCTTCTAACAGCTGTCTGATGGACAAAATGTCTACTGGACATGAGACACCAGGAAAGTGGAAGGATTTGTTTTCACTCGTTACACAGAAGCATAAAGGTCTGGCCACAGGAATGCACAAGCACATCAATTTCTTCTATTGCCTCTGTCAGAAGAAGAGAAAGCTGCAAAGAAGCTGAGCAATCAGATGGGCAGAAAAGTCTCCAGTTTTGCTGTAAGGTCTGTATTTGTAATATTGCATTAATAGACAGGAGAGTCTCTTAGAAGGCACAAACACTTTCAGCCAACTGAGTTACATTCCTGGAGATGGAGCTGAGACATGGTGTTCGATGCAGTGTTCTGAATTACATTGTCTTGGGATACCCTGCTTGGCCCCCATCTAAGAGATGACCTGGAAGGAAGGAGCTGATCCTTCTCACTGCCTGAAGTGATAAACACCTGAGGCAGGTAACATGAATCTGCCAGGGACAGGTTTTTGCCTTGGGTCTTAACCAATCAATATTTAGGAGCAATAAGCATGTCTTTATGTAGTTTAAGTTTTAGCTTATTGTATGTATGAGAAGCTCTGATCCTAGGCTACATGCCTTCCCTAAATGATGCAAGATTCTATACAGTTGCAAATCAAAAATTCTTCCCTGTCCTAACGTGTTTAATACCGACCTGTAAGACTAATGAGAACAGACTTCAGTCAGGAGGATGTACAAGGCACCATGAGAAGTTACTCAGAAGCCAAGCAGTGACCCTAAAAACCAGGGGCTTTTCCATACAAGGATCAGAGAGCCTCTTTTACTCCTCTAGCATAAGAAAGCCATGAAGTCTGTAGAGTGCTGCTGGATAAAGAAATGCAGAGAAAATTAGGGAGCCAAAGAGAAAATTATTACTCCAGGTTGCTTTTTTTGTATGAAAGCACTCTGAATTGTACATGTTCTTCCCGATGACTCTCTTTTGCAGAGGAAGAGAGGTAGCAGAATTAGCAGAAATTAATAGCTCACAGAGATCTTGTCCCCCAAGCCCTTGTGTTTGCATTCAAATGGTGCCTTAATTGTGACCACCAGGGCTTGCTCTGCAAAGATCCCTGGGCTGCATCTGTATGAGCTTGTACTGACTTTAGATGACCTGGATGTTAGAGAGCTCCCTAGAGAGTTTAGCACTGCTCTGCTTTCTTTTCAGTGGGTGTGTAGAGAGGTTGATTGCTTCTACTTCTCCCTTCTAGCACTTGGCCCTTATGATTTTTTTCCTATTCTAAAATTATTTCTACAAAATTCTTTGGCTCCTAGCCTAAACACCTAATGAATGAATAGATGGAAACAGATAGGAAGACAAAAGAAAAAGGAGAGGTTGACTAGACTAAAGAAAGAAAGAAACAAGCAGAAAAAAGAGGAAGATAAGTGAAAAGGGGAGAGAGAGACATAAAGAAAGATTGATAAAACTACTGAACCTACTGGAATGTTAAAGAAAACCAGAAAATTCGCATGCTTGGAATGTAATTAAGGGATTGATAAAAGCTAGAGCAAGAAAAAAAAACAACTCTGAACAGCAGCCCATTGTGTTCTGGTCTTCCATGCTGCTCATGGACACTGACACAAAGCTCAATCACTTCCATGCATAAACTCATGCATTCCCTGTCACACAGACTTCACCCACCTGGGAGAAAAAGTACAACAGCTCCTCCATTCCCATCACGGAAAGGACAGTTTCATAATTTCTTGTTATCTTTCACCCCAACTCTCATTTTAAAATCATCTGTGTATATGCTACATATTATTAACGCAAGGGAAATTTTCAAGTGTCCTTCACACTGAGCACTTGGGTCAACAACAGCTCCTTACCTATAACTCTGAGCACAGTGCCAGCTCCAAAGTGTAGCTGCTGATTTGCACAGCTGTACAAAGTCAGGCTGTAACCCCCAGTGTCATTATGCTCTTCCTGCCAGCCACATAGTTCCTTAAAATGGTACTGTTTAAAGGAGCAGGCACCAGTGAGTATTTCTACTGTTTGCTATCAGATGGGGCAGTAGCAAATGGAAAAAGTTACTTTGCCCCATCATTCCAAGATGCCCTGATGTTAAATCCTTTGCTGGGATGGGAGAAAACAGAGAAAGAAAATGGGGAAAAATAACAGAGGAAAAAAGTAAGCTGAGAGAAAAATAATACAGTCTTTGCTGAGCAGCAGAAGTTGTGAGAAAGATTGTTAGTAGAAGCCAGCATCCCAGAGCAACTTTAGACAGCCTTCCAACCATCTATGGAGAGGCAAGCAAAGTGACAGCAAGATTACTCTTTTCCTCCGTGATTCAGCACACAGGAGAATCCAGGCTCTACCTTCAAAATGCTGCTTTGGATCATTACACAGATGAACTGGAAAAAACTGCAGACTAGAGAAGCTTTTTCCATTCCCAACCTCTTTAATATTTTCTTGGAGAATAGATGAAAATAAAATTATTTATTCCCTTCTCCCATCATGGAGTTGCCAGAAATGAAAGACAAAGGCTGCAGACAAAAGGACGTCAACATCTGTGCCTGTAAATCCTACACTTTCATAATGGCACATCTCATTTCAATATGACCAATAAAGCATTAATCCTGTTCTCATGGCAGTATGAAATAAATATCATTATTAAGCTTTTAATTAAGAATGTTCTTGTGCCCTAAACAAGTATCAGAGACAAACATAGATCAGAGATCTGATTTCGTACTTACCTATGACCATAACTTTTGTCCCACTGCCAAAGAACAGTCTACTATTAGTATTCACACCATTTTGCAGCTGCAGAAAAACCTCTCCTCTACTCCCAGATCTCTGAGCGAAGCCTGTGGACTAACCCTCCCCTCATGTGGTACCAGCAAAAGAAGAAACATGGAGTACATTTATCTCAGGTCTCCTAGAAAACAGGTCTGTAAGGGAACACTACCAAATCTGTGTCTAAACAGCTGAAATCAACATCAGAAATACCCTGTCCAGAGCCCTTTGCTTCAGACTCAATCAGTTGCTGGAGCTTCCAGCATTGTTCTAGAGGATATTTATCTATTTATCTAGGTGTCATATTAGAATATTAGAAAATATTTCCCATATGCCGACATTCCCTGAGAGTTCTTTCCCTGTGAAAGGAATCATATATTATTTTTCCATGGTTTTCTGTGGCTGTTTAGCATCTATTCTGAAAGAGCAAGACCATTGTCCTTTGTGATCTTTGTATCACCATCCTGGTGAGCCTGTTCAGTGGAAAGAAACTGGATGTGCTGTGGAGAGCTACTTTCTGTAACAACAACACCTAAACAGCTGCAGAGAAATTTTAGTACTGCTTATTATAAAGTTGAGCATTTATTTTTGCCTTCTTTTTTATCAACCAAAAATGCTAGCACACTTGTTCTTCCCAGTTATCTGAGGTAACACATTCTTTAATTTACCCTGGATCTTTCCAGGGTACTTTGAGCTTTTATTCTCTTGATTTTGTTTTCTAGATCTCTTCAAAGTGTAACTGTAAGTCATTTCTTTCCAGACAGACAGACAGACAGCTTTTCACTGACTTGTCCTTAATCATCTCTAGCCCCAGCAGAACCAGTGTTATAGAGAGTAGCTACACTTTGGGGGAATTTTTGATTCATTAGGACAGCCTTTTTTTTTATGTTGTGCACACATTATCTATCCCATTCCTTATCCTAATTCTTTCTTTGGACAGCTTTTTCTTTAGTGAAAATGCATTCATTCAGTTCTCAAAATGAAAGGTGTGTCCCTACCTACACTACTAAACTCAGTCTATTCTCCGAAGTAGACTGGATTACTAACATGTCAAGAGAATGCTGGTTTAATAATGAAAGGGAGGACAATAATGAAATTATCTAAAGAGAAGACATGGAATTTGAAGTGAATTAAAAGAGGAAACAAAAATTTCTTACCAATTACTGTAAGTTTTGTGCCACTGCCGAAAATCATATCAGCACTAGTCACAGTGACAAAGTGATGTATCATAAGCTAAGAGAAGGGACGCACTGCAGCTGGCTTACTATAAGCACAAGCTTTAGAAACCATTACTGTTTTTGGAATCCCAGACAACACTCGTTGTCTGTCTGAGGTGGTTCACCTTTGGCAGAGAACTAAGACAAATCCCTCTGTTTTCCTTTCCATGGCAGGCCAGATGTCTTGAATAGACTTTCAGGATCCCATTCAGTTTTCTGATAGGTTCAAATAATCCACACAAGGAGAGCCCAGAGGAATCTGTTGACTGGTCCCAAACAAACCCTTCATATCCATTAGGAAGAACTGCAGTGAGACACTGGGGAGAAGGGCTAGAGGCAACCTTTGTTCTCAAGACACAAGGCAGCCAGCAGATACGGGAGGATTATTAAAGACAGAAAACCCCAACCCATTTTATGTAGTGCCTCTGAGAGATACCTGCTACGTCTCAGAATCCTTTTTCTAACACTTGTATCACATTAAGAAAGAACCATTTTGTCATCTATTGCAAACATTGGTGCATTGGGAAAAAAAAATAGTAATTCCAGCTTTGCGTGGTTGATGATTGGCTTTAGGTGCATCTGCAGTCAGTTTGGTTTGCTGAAAATTAATTTCAGTATCTCAGAATTTCCTAGCTTGCTTCCCAGACAGGGCAGGCTCAGTTCTCAGATGATGAAAGTAAGTCCCAGCATACAAGGTCTGTTAAGAGAAACCAAGGCAGAGCATGCCTGCTCTGTTGCACAATTCTGTGCAGCTGCCTTAACATGCTCTGCCACAAGGCTCATGCACCTATGGGTTTTTGTAAAGGCTCCCTGGGGAATGTATTATCGTGGCCCCGTGCCCAGCACCATGATACACGCTGGTACAAAAACAGTCCCACCCATGACTCCACCCCCTGTTTTTGTCAACCAGGAAGAATTGCCATGAATGCCTGTGCTGGTTTGCACTGTGGTATACCAGAGTTAATTTCCTTCACAGAGGCTGCTGTGGGGTTTGGTTTTGGGCTTGTTCTGCAAATACTGTTGACAAAATAGAAATGGTTTTGTTATTGCTGAAGTGCTTACACAGCATTCAAGGGCTCTTCTGCTTCTCATACCACCATGCTGGCAAGGAGGCTGGTGGTGCATGGGAACTTGGGAGGAGGGACAGCAGGGACAGCTGATCCCAACTGATCCAAGGGATATTCCATATCCTGTGGCATCATGCTCAGAATGTAAAAGGCGCAAGCAGGGGGAAGAAGAAGGAAGAGAGAGAGATTTGGGGTGCTGGTGTTTGTGTTCCCCAGTCACTGTTCTGTGCGATGGGGCCCTGCCATCCTGGGGATGGCTGAACACCTGCCCGCCCATGGGAAATGGTGAATGAGTTCCTTGTTTTGCTTTGGTTGTGTGCACAGTTTTAGCTTTACCTCTTAAACTGTCTTTGTCTCAAGGCACAAGTTTTTCACTTGTGCTTTTCCAATTCCCTCCCCAGTCCTGCTGGTGGGGAAGGAGCAAGCAGCTGTGTGGGGCTTGATCCTGGCTGGGGCTAAACCATGACAGAACCACAGACCACATCCTTCCTTTGCCACTGCTGTTTCTATGTGATAGTCCAATTAGCTCTCAGTGTATCCATTATCCCTGAATTTAAAATCTCAAGATTTTTTTTCTTATACTCAAAAAAATGTAACGCTTTTTCTTTCTTTTATTGGTTGGCATTAAATGCAGTAATTTTTCACTTGGTAGTGTCATGGCAGTGTTCCTGCTGCTTTCCTTCTACTTTTTCTCTCTTCTGCCCCCAGGATGACAAACAAACTTCAAGCTCACAGTTTGCAATTTTTGGTTTGCAGTGAGAGTCATTTGCTCACTCTGGGCTGCTGTTTGTCCTTGTAGCTTGGTGTTGCTTGAGAACATCCTCCCAGGGCTTGTGGCTCTGCCTATGAAAAGGCTTCACCTAGGAGGAAGAGAAAGCCTTCGTTTTGCAGACTGTCTGAAGGGAACTGATGGTGACAAGTAACAGGCAACATTTTCCTTCCTTCCCTACAAATAAGTGGCGCAGTCTTGTCTCACAAAGTGTCAACGTGTATTTAGCAACCAAACCAGGTACCTGCAGTAAACATGTTTTCATATTGCTCTTTAATGTCTTCATTTGAGTCTGTCTTGAAAATAGACTGTAAAGCACAGGACAAAATCCTTCAACACAACATCATTCTATTAGGAAAATCATAATTTTTTTCTGCTGTTTTCCCATATCCGAGATCTTCTCCATCCAAAGTTCCACAACTGCTTCTCTTCCTTAGTCTGCATTTTTTCTACATCTATGCAAGAAACATTTATACATAAAATGTATGGCTCCATGCTTCCTTTAGTCCTGTGTGAGCTTCCATGAATTAACAATGGTTTAACTTGTGCCGTGAGGTTATAATGAGATGCAAAGTGGGTGAAAGTTCTCCAGAAAGACTCTCCACATTTACGAATCCCTTGGGTTTATGGTGGTTCATGGTGCACAGAAAAGGTCCCAACAAACACAGTTTTACAGGAACTTGGTTCACTTTGCTTCTCCTCCAGTACAGATTAGATTCTCTTCCCTATCTCTCAGTTGTATCCTTTTATCCTATCTCTGTGTTGTGTTTTTCTTTTCATTCTTGGTTTGCTTTTCTTAGTCTTTATTATCTTATTTCCTTACTCTTCCTAATATTCCTTTTTACGGTTTTCTTTGAAAGGTCAACACAATTTAATCCTTCTTCATTAATTGTTTAGGCACTATTTCCATGGAATTTGTTCCCACTTTTTGTTGAAAACTCTCCTCTTCATTCTCATTAGCTGGTTCTCTTGAAAATTATGAGACATGGTGTAATTGTAAAGAAGTGGACTTACATAAATATCACCCTGAAGACATGCCTTTGTCCAAAGTGGTGTCCTGTATGGCTAGAATGAGGGATAACAAATATGTGCAGAGCAAAATTCTGCTTCTCTTCTCTGGAGCTAAGTACCAGCCCCATCACAACCATCCTCCATCCAAAACACTCTTTAAAAAGAGCTTCATGCACAAAAACTGCCCTTTAAACATGCTTCAATCCAAAAGGAAAAAATAAACCCAGATATTATATGAGTCCAGATGTGTATCTGTCTCTCTTTTAAAGAGCTCTCTTTGCACAATCACCTGTATAATAGCAGGAGTGTGTGGGAATGAGAAGTACATGACTTGCAGCAAGCTTGGAAAGAACAGGATTGGATTGCTATGCTTGGTCTCAACTTCCAGCAACTGAGAGATATGAATTCAGTGTGGGAACATTCTTCTTATTCCAGAATTTTAGAGGAAGTCTCTGTCATTGGCCAAATTCTGCTCTTACATAGAACTGCTGTGATGTGTCCCTCCTTCACACTGGGGCTTGCCTGCTCCAAAATTCCTATGCCCAAGTTTGTCGTCTGTTCCATCTGACCAAGTTCTGCCATGACCACTCTGAAAGTCTGTGCATGTGAGGATAAGATTGATCTGGGGGTTTTCTGACAGCCCTGATAAATGCAGCCATTTTCACCAAATATCCCAATAAATCATATCCATCTTCATGTGTTTCAGACTGGGCTACAATTATTTTTTAATATTCCATTCTGCTGTTCTGCAGTCTATTCTAACTTCATTGAGCATGAATAACGAGATATCCTGGGAAAAGAACCCATCACCAGAATCAAAAGATGTCTCTCTTTGTTTATTTTTGTCACACCCCCTGAAATGTGCCCCTTTGTACAACCTTCTCATGATTCCCACTTGTTGAGAACTGTTCCTTTTGTTTCTTCTCCAAAGAGGAAGGGGACACCTTTCCTTAGACCAGGTTGTTCACATCTTGTAAATGTAAGACCCCTTGAAACACTATTGGAAAAAATTATTTTTCAGGAAACAGTTCTCTGTTTTGTTTGAAGCAGCCACAAGACTACATAAGTAATTTCTGTACTCTGAACATCAAATAAATCTCTTGGTTCAATAGGATATTTTTTCCTGTTAAGAAGTGTTTTGGGGACATTAAAGGAGTGACAAGCACAAAGCAGGAACAATAACTCCATTTTACATCATTATACCCATCTATCCTCTAGCACTAAGATCAGATCCTTTTGAAACAAATGCATTAAGTGTCGGGTGACTTTTAATCTATTCACCAAATTTTTTTTCACTACCACAGTGAGTCTGGTGCCATCACCAAGGTAATCCCACGGAAGAAGAGAGTGAAAGGAAAAGCAGCTCCCATGCCTCTCCCATGAGAAGACGATGTCGCTTCTCCTCTGGCTGGAGTGCTGATTCCTTCTCTACCACCTTTGAATTATGCAGCTATTTTGGCTCAAAATCAGCCCCTGGTGAGTGCAAGCCCCCAAAGCCTGCAGCTGTGCTCCACTTGTTGGTACACAGTGTAAGTATGATGAGGTTTTTTTAGGTGTGTTTGATGAGTCTCTACTGTTCCCATAACAAATAAGTCATTTCTGCAGGGAGAGTCAGTCTTTAATGTGCATCCCTTATGGCCCTATTCATCAGTGAACGTTGTGTGGTAGGACACATTACTACAGAAGACCAAATCTATAAACAACAAATCATGCTTTTTCAGGGGAAAAGAAGTGAAAACTTTATTCCTAAATCAAGGAGAAGAGTTCTCAGCCTCTGAGCATTAAGAGGGTGCTAGTCTGAAAGATATGTTACAATAAACGATTATACATTATGATATGGAAGTACAGGGAAAGCTCAGCAGTGATTACAACAAAGTGAAGAACAGGAAGGCAACAGACAATTATAAAAAAAATATATATATTCAGAAGTTCTTAGAAGCATAGATGCTTTGCTATGGAAAGGTAGAGAACTTGCTGAGTTCCTGCTGATGTGATGACAAGGGATCTTCATTTATTCTCTAGATAACTTGACACCAGTCTGAATGAAAACAAAATGGAATAAAATAATAAGAACAATAAAATAATAATGATCACAACAAGGAACACCAAACAACAGCAACAAACACAGGAATTGGCTGGATGATCTTGCCCGAAGAGTTACCATCAATGGTCAAATATTCAAGGGGTAACCAGTAACAAATTGTTTCCCTCAAAGGTCTGTACTGGAACCAAAAGAATTTTTTCAACTTTCATCAATGTGTCATTGATACTGGGATCAAGTGCACCCTCAGCAAGTTCAACAGATGACAGCAAGCTGTGTGGCCCTTGTTGTGTCTGCGGGAAGGGATGCCATCCAGAGGGCCCTGGACAGACTCTGAGAGCGGTCCCACGTGAACCCCCACCAATCCCACCTGCAGCTCTGTGTCCAGCCCTGGGGGCCCAGCACAGGAAACTCATGGACGTGTGAGAGCAGGTCCAGGGGACACCCACAAAAAACAGCCACAGGGCCTCAGAGTATGAGGCCCAGACTTAGAGAACAGCCCTCTGGAGAGGCCTGCCTGAGGCCTTTCAATACATGGCACTGGGGGCCTTTTAGGTAAAACAGAGATGTTTTTCAAGGCCTGCAGTGGCAGGACAAAGGACCCTGGCTTTAAACTGATATAGGCAAGCTTCAGATTAAAGGAAGAAATTTGTTCTGGCGAGGGTGCTGAGACAGTTTGCCACGTTTCCCAGAGAAGCTGTGCATGTCCCACCCCTGGAAGTGTTTAACGCCAGGTTGTGTGGGGCTTTGAGCAACCTGGTCTAGGGAAAGATGTCTCTGCCCATTTCAGTGTGGGCATGGAACTAGATAATCTTTAAATCTTATTTCTAACCTGAATCATTTCATGATTCTATTCTTGTGATCCAGAAAAGGACAAATCTACCCTCTCCAGTATATCTTTGCAAAAGTACCAAAAAATACAACTGAGATAGTCTTCGTCCTTGCCCTCAACTCTACCAGATCACTGTTCAAATACATCTCCCTGTTTTGATTTTCAAAGGACAGGTGCTGGGGATTCCACGGCTCGCACTGGGTGGATCTTTCAGCCACAGGAAAAACTTACTAATAAAAGACATTTACTGGCAGTTAGTTCAATTTATCCCATCTGCTCAGACTGATCCCGCTGTTCTTTGAAAATCTTTGTAAATGATCAGATTTATCCCCTGCATCACCTCAAAAAACCTGCTTATTATCTTCACTGCAGGCGTAAGCTCCTTTACAATGCTTAGACAAATGCATGATATATCTGATTTTTCCCTTACTTACTTTCTGGGCTACTTGTCCTTAGTTCTCATGTATTTCCTGGGACTAAAGTGGATTGTGAGAAAGAATTGCTCTGCTAGATAGAATAAGGCCAGCCTTCCAGGGCCACTGTGACTTACCTTGGCCGTCCACGCCAGACCACTCACCAAAACTGCATAGACCAAGGCTTTGCCACAGAGGATGAGGTACGTCAGCTTCACAGAATTTCCATACCGCAGGTACGACTCTGCAAGTCAAACAGCGGTTGTGTATTCAGTTATCCTCACCATCATCATCAACACGAGATGCTCCTTCCAATGGAGCTCTCACCAAATGGGAACCCTTGAAATCTTTAGCTAAGTGACATAAAGGAACGAGAGGCAAATGAGTGCCTCTGTTGGCAACAGAGAACCAGGAATGGGACAGAACATAGACTCAAAGAACTGGAAGAGAAAGCAAGTCCAGGAAAGACAGAGATTGGATTTATGCTAGGAAAGTACTGAGTTGCCACACCTCCTGATAAACGGGGCTGTTCATCCAAGTCCCCTGTTAGGAATGCAAAACAGGCTGAATCACAAGATCCAAATTTTTTATTTTGTTTCATTATTTTCAGTGGCCTTACGAGTGTTGCTGATGTATCAGGAAAGTTTTACAAAGTCTAGAAGTTTTATTCGTGTAGATTTTTCTCTCTTAAGGGGCTGCCACAGTATTGAGACACCAGTTCTGCCTTGGTGCACCCTTAAGATTCCTGAAGCATCAAAGAAGTTGTTGAAAAACAGCAGTGTGCAAATACGCATACAAAGAGAAAAGAAATGTAATTTTTAATATGGATATTCTCCATACATGACAGCAGTGTGGAGGTGAATGTGACTTGTCGTGAAACGTTTGGCACTGAGAAATACTCGGAATATCATATCCTGAACCTTGATGTCAGAATCACTTGGATAAGTATGCATCATTTCTTTCATGGCTGAGCAAGAACATTCCCCATGGAAGTCAGTTTCTAGGGCCAGAGGAGATGATAAAGAGTAAATCACAGTCTACACAAAGGTACCATGATTTTGAGACATAGATTTTAAAGAATACAGGATTTTGAAGAAATTAAGATTTTAGTTAGAAATAAGCCTTATAGTTGTCGAAGTTAATTAAGAGCTTTGTAGTTAGCTAAGGAAGACTAGGCTTGAGTTAACTTTTTCCAAATAACTGATTGCTTGTCAACCTTATGTTTGCTTAGCTGTGCTTGCAACAATAAATAGAGAACCTGATAAATAGGTTTAGAGACACAGGACAATTACAGAGACTCCCCAATCCTGAAACTTATTGAAAGTCACTGTACCTAAGGAAATGGGAATTCTACCAACACCCATTTGTCACCATTTGCATTGAAAAGGTAGAAAGTTCAGAGTCATTTTACTTCCTCATTTTAAACCCACTTCTCTTAAATGAGACCACCAACCCATTTCAAAGGACAAACTACGCATGCTTAATTGGTTTTTTGCTATTACCATACAAAGCGGGGAATGGGATGTACCAAAGTTATGAATATGTATTTGTAATTTAGATATTCCAACAGTTTTGTAAATAAAATAGCTTTGTGATTTTCTGTAAGGTGCAGTATGCCTTTGGGAAGCTATCCCACATGCTGCCCAGCGCTGCAATAAACATACACTTTCTAACTTCAAACTGTTAGAGAGTTTTTGTCCGTCTCAGTTAGATATCGGTATTAAATCGATATTCATATTTTTAATAAATCAATTTCTTCTATTTTCAAACTGGAATCATACAGGAGAGCTAAAGCCCAAAGCAGAGCTCCATACAATATGCACAAATAACCCTCCCAAATCTTCTCTCCCCCCTTTGTTTTTTAGGTTAGTTTGTTTTTTAATATCACATACAAATCACTTAGATGAGAAAGTAGAAGTTATTCATACAGCAGATATCTCCCACATGTTGTGCTTAGTGTCAGTAAAGCTGGAATTAAAATACACACTGGTAATTGCCTGAGGGGAGAGGCAAAATTCTCTTTATGTGAGAAGCCACACGTACCTTCTGTGAATGCACAACCTGGAAGACAAAAATGAACTGAAAGTCATGTTTCTTCTCAAAGCCAACAGAATACAGATTTTACAAGTTTCAGTTTACAAAACACTGGCTAATTCTCATTACTACACTAGGTAGTTTTATGATACTGAGCAATTTACTCTACTCCAGAGACTTCTCAGTGCAAAGCCTGAAGAAACTCTATCTGTCTACTGGTAATCATGTACAGAGGTCCAGACTGGGAAGAGACATATGCTAATAGGACACATTTAGGTGTGTATTTGTGCCAGAAGAACACCTTGAAGGGAAGCTATATATAGATGTGGTTCAAATCATAACACATGCTCTTCTGATTTACGATTTCTGCCTTTTCTGTCTTGGTGAGAGACTTTTTTTACTCACCAGCATCGCCATAGATAAATTTGTGCATTGACTGCGTTGTTCCATTCTGAAAATAATTGGCAACACACTCAAAGCGACTCAAAGGGTTGAACCATTCCCAGGCTGGCATCCTCAGTCGGCTGGTCAGTGAGTAGGTGCTGCCATTCCGTGTGGAGGACTCATCTGTCCCCACCCCTTCGGTCCTTTCCACACCATTCACCCTCCAGACCAGAGTCAGGTGGTCAGGGTAGAAACCAGAGGCCAGGCACACCAGCGTGGCCTTGCTCTTCTGCTGGATCTCCTGCTTTGATGGGGAAAAGATGGCCACAGCTGGAGGTATGATTTCATCATTCTTCCCTGAAACACAAAGCAACATAGTCCAGAGCCTCCATCACTCTGTTCAGGCAGAACCCCCCGAAAATGCTCCTGACTTTGTGCCCTGTTGCTCCTGAAATAGCTGGCCTTCTAACAGCTGTCTGATGGACAATTAATGTCTACTGGACATGAGACACCAGGAAAGTGGAAGGATTTGTTTTCACTCGTTACACAGAAGCATAAAGGTCTGGCCACAGGAATGCACAAGCACATCAATTTCTTCTGTTGCCTCTGTCAGAAAAAGAGAAAGCTGCAAAGAAGCTGAGCAATCAGATGGGCAGAAAAGTCTCCAGTTTTGCTGTAAGGTCTGTATTTGTAATATTGCATTAATAGACAGGAGAGTCTCTTAGAAGGCACAAACACTTTCAGCCAACTGAGTTACATTCCTGGAGATGGAGCTGAGACATGGTGGTCAATGCAGTGTTCTGAATTACATTGTCATGGGATACCCTGCTTGGCCCCCATCTAAGAGATGACCTGGAAGGAAGGAGCTGATCCTTCTCACTGCCTGAAGTGATAAACACCTGAGGCAGGTAACATGAATCTGCCAGGGACAGGTTTTTGCCTTGGGTCTTAACCAATCAAGATTTAGGAACAATAAACATGTCTTTATGTAGTTTAAGTTTTAGCTTATTGTATGTATGAGAAGCTCTGATCCTAGGCTACATGCCTTCCCAAAATGATGCAAGATTCTATACAGTTGCAAATCAAAAATTCTTCCCTGTCCTAACGTGTTTAATACCGACCTGTAAGACTAATGAGAACAGACTTCAGTCAGAAGGATGTACAAGGCACCATGAGAAGTTACTCAGAAGCCAAGCAATGACCCTAAAAGCCAGGGGCTTTTCCATACAAGGTATCAGAGAGCCTCTTTTACTCCTCTAGCATGAGAAAGCCATGAAGTCTACAGAGTGCTGCTGGATAAAGAAATGCAGAGAAAATTAGGGAGCCAAAGAGAAAATTATTACTCCAGGTTGGTTTTTATGTATGAAAGCACTCTGAATTGTACATGTTCTTCCCGATGACTCTCTTTTGCAGAGGAAGAGAGGTAGCAGAATTAGCAGAAATTAATAGCTCACAGAGATCTTGTCCCCCAAGCCCTTGTGTTTGCATTCAAATGGTGCCTTAATTGTGACCACCAGGGCTTGCTCTGCAAAGATCCCTGGGCTGCATCTGTATGAACTAAACCCTCCAGAGAGCTCTCTCTAATACCCAGGTCATCAACTTTAGATGACCTGGATGTTAGAGAGCTCCCTAGAGAGTTTAGCACTGCTCTGCTTTCTTTTCAGTGGGTGTGTAGAGAGGTTGATTGCTTCTACTTCTCCCTTCTAGCACTTGGCGCTTATGATTTTTTCCTATTCTAAAATTATTTCTGCAAAATACTTTGGATCTTAGTCTTAACTGCTAATAAGTGAAGAGACAGAAGCAGATAGGGGGACAGAAAAGAAAACAGTAAACGCCCCAAAAAGAATACCCCACTAAAAAAAAAAAAAAAAAGAAAGGAAAGAAAAAAAAAAAAAAAAAAGAGGAAGGCAGGTAAAAACGGTAGCAGTTAGAAATGGAATATGGAGACTGGTAAAGGCAAGAACCTGACGAAACATCTGATCAGCAGCCCATTGTGTCTCATTTTCTACACTTGTCATTTTCATTTCCAACTTCTATATTATTTCCTTGGAAAATGGCAGGATGCAAAATTATTTATTCCCTTCTCCCTTCATGAAGTTCCCAGAAATGAAAGACAAAGGCTGCAGACAAAAGGATGTCAACATCTGTGCCTGTAAATCCTACACTTCCATAATGGCACATCTCATTTTCATAAGCAACCAATAAAGCATTAATCCTGTTCTCATGGCTGTATGAAAAATTATCATTTTAATTTTAATTAAGAATGTCCTTGTCCCCTAAACAAGTATCACATAGATCACAGAGATCTGATTTCGTACTTACCTATGACCGTCAGTTTTGTCCCACTGCCAAAGAGCAATTTTTCATTATTCACACCATTTTGCAGCTGCAGAAAAACCTCTCCTCTACTCCCAGATCTCTGAACCAAGCCTGTGGACTAACCCTCCCCCCATGTGGTACCCGCAAAAGAAGAAACACAAAGTACTCAGGCCCTCTAAAAAACAAGTCTGTAAGGGGACACCATCAAATGTGTATGTCTAAACAGCTGAGATCAACATTAGAAATACCCTGTCCAGAGCCCTTTTGCTTCAGGCTTTGGTGAATCAGTTGTTAGAGCTTCCAGCATTTCTTTAGAGGATGTTTATTTATCTAGGTGTCATACTAAAACATTAGAAAATATTTCCCATATGCCGACTGAATAATTTCTTATTCTCAGCTAAATAGGCACATTTCCTTTTAATTTTTTTCAACATTTTGAATATTTATCACTTGTAAAATAAATGCGGCTTTTTCTTTTTTTTTTAAGTTGCAAAATAATTTTTCATATATAGCACAGTTTCCTGGTCCAGTCTGTCATTTGTAGAAGTTCCTAAACATGCCCCCTATCTCTGGAAGGCTTTCCTTGGAAGGAAGTCTTTGCTATTATTCTCTGTGCTCCCCTGGTGATGATTATTCAAGTTCACTGCATAAATGACTATGGTCAATGAGGAATGAGTATATTCATTTTCATCAGCTCAGGCACCTCAGATAAAACTTCGGATTTCAAAAAAAATATGCTGATCACTGATTTTTTTCCTGTGGAGATTAGATTTTACCACTTAGTAAACTTATTCTGTAGTGGCACAGCATGGCACAAATATCTGAGGTATCAATTCTTCGAACTCCAGGAGCAGCACAAGGAGAAGAAGAGATCACCATCATATATCAGTGTCTGAGCAGCAGCCTTGTTTTCCCCCGATTTGGACAGTCCAATTCCATACATGTGGCTCAGAAAATAACATTCCCTGAGAGCTCCTTCCCTTGGAAATTAATCATATATTCTTCCTTCTGTGGTTTTCAGTAGCTGTTTAGCATCTATTCTGAAATATTAAGAACGTTGTCCTTAATGATCTTTGTATCACCAACCTGGTGAGCCTGTTCAGTGGAAAGAAACTGGATGTGCTGTGGAGAGCTACTTTCTGTAACAATAAGCACCTAAACAGCTGCAGAGAAATTTTAGTATTGAGTATTATAAAGTTGAGCATTTATTTTTGCCTTCTTTTTTATCAACCAAAAATGCTAGCACACTTGTTCTTCCCAGTTATCTGAGGTAACACATTCTTTAATTTACCCTGGAAAGATCCAGGGTACTTTGAGCTTTTATTCTCTTGATTTTGTTTTCTAGATCTCTTCAAAGTGTAACTGTAAGTCATTTCTTTCCAGACAGACAGACAGACAGCTTTTCACTGACTTGTCCTTAACCATCTCTAGCCCCAGCAGAACCAGTGTTATAGAGAGTAGCTACACTTTGGGGGAATTTTTGATTCATTAGGACCGCCTTTTTTTTTATGTTGTGCACACATTATTTATCCCATTCCTTATCCTAATTCTTTCTTTGGACAGCCTTTTCTTTAGTGAAAATGCATTCATTCAGTTCTCAAAATGAAAGGTGTGTGAAAGTCCCTACCTAGACTACTAAACTCAGTCTATTCTCCAATCCGAGTAGACTGGATTACTAACATGTCAGGAGAATGCTGGTTTAATAATGAAAGGGAGCATAATAATGAAATTATCTAAAGAGAAGACATGGAATTTGAAGTGAATTAAAAGAGGAAACAAAAATTTCTTACCAATTACTGTAAGTTTTGTGCCACTGCCGAAAGACAGACCAGAGATATACACAGTAGCAAAGTGACGTATCCTAAGCTAAGAGAAGGGACGCACTGCAGCTGGCTTACTATAAGCAGAAGCCTAGGAATTATTTCTGCATTTCGAATTTCAAACATCACTCAACCTCTGTCCAAAGGGCTTTGACAAAAAATCCAGCTTGAAATCAGTTGTATAATCTGTAGAATGCATAAAAGCATTTCCCAGCTTTGTTTAATACTTTGTCTACATTTCATCCCAAGTTGTTTTTTCCATCTTTCTCCAGTCTCCATGTTACCTCACTGATTTTATCTGCTGTTCTCATTTTGCACATCTCAAAAACAAGCACTCAAGACACACTCAGAGGTTGTCACTGTTGAGGAATAGAACTCCCCTACAACTACAACTTCCCCAGTGTCAGACTGGTACTCCAAGCATTGTCATGCCTTCTTTTCCATAACTTGAAAAATTAATAATCGAATGATACTAGCTTTGTGGTTTTCATAGTCAAATGCAGGTGGTTCACCTTTGGCAGAGAACTAAGACAAATCCCTCTGTTTTCCTTTCCATGGCAGGCCAGATGTCTTGAATAGACTTTCAGGATACCATTCAGTTTTCTGATAGGTTCAAATAATCCACACAAGGAGAGCCCAGAGGAATCTGTTGACTGGTCCCAAACAAACCCTTCATATCCATTAGGAAGAACTGCAGTGAGACACTGGGGAGAAGGGCTAGAGGCAACCTTTGTTCTCAAGACACAAGGCAGCCAGAAGATACAGGAGGATTATTAAAGACAGAAAACCCCAACCCATTTTATGTAGTGCCTCTGAGAGATACCTGCTACGTCTCAGAATCCTTTTTCTAACACTTGTATCACATTAAGAAAGAACCATTTTGTCATCTATTGCAAACATTGGTGCATTGGGAAAAAAAAAATAGTAATTCCAGCTTTGCGTGGTTGATGATTGGCTTTAGGTGCATCTGCAGTCAGTTTGGTTTGCTGAAAATTAATTTCAGTATCTCAGAATTTCCTAGCTTGCTTCCCAGACAGGGCAGTCTCAGTTCTCAGATGATGAAAGTAAGTCCCAGCATACAAGGTCTGTTAAGAGAAACCCAGGCAGAGCACGCCTGCTCTGCTGCACAATTCTGTGCAGCTGCCTTAACATGCTCTGCCACAAGGCTCATGCACCTATGGGTTTTTGTAAAGGCTCCCTGGGGAAATGTATCATCGTGGAACCCCCTGTCCCCACAATGATACAGGCTGGTACAAAAACAGTCCCACCCATGACTCCACCCCCTGTTTTTGTCAACCAGGGAGAATTGCCATGAGTGCCTGTGCTGGTTTGCACTGTGGTATACCAGAGTTAATTTCCTTCACAGAGGCTGCTGTGGGGTTTGGTTTTGGGCTTGTTCTGCAAATACTGTTGTCAAAATAGAAATGGTTTTGTTATTGCTGAAGTGCTTACACAGCATTCAAGGGCTCTTCTGCTTCTCACACCACCATGCTGGCAAGGAGGCTGGTGGTGCATGGGAACTTGGGAGGAGGGACAGCAGGGACAGCTGATCCCAACTGATCCAAGGGATATTCCATATCCTGTGGCATCATGCTCAGAATGTAAAAGGCGCAAGCAGGGGGAAGAAGAAGGAAGAGAGAGAGATTTGGGGTGCTGGTGTTTGTGTTCCCCAGTCACTGTTCTGTGCGATGGGGCCCTGCCATCCTGGGGATGGCTGAACACCTGCCCGCCCATGGGAAATGGTGAATGAGTTCCTTGTTTTGCTTTGGTTGTGTGCACAGTTTTAGCTTTACCTCTTAAACTGTCTTTGTCTCAAGGCACAAGTTTTTCACTTGTGCTTTTCCAATTCCCTCCCCAGTCCTGCTGGTGGGGAAGGAGCAAGCAGCTGTGTGGGGCTTGATCCTGGCTGGGGCTAAACCATGACAGAACCACAGACCACATCCTTCCTTTGCCACTGCTGTTTCTATGTGATAGCCCAATTAGCTCTCAGTGTATCCATTATCCCCGAATTTAAAATCTCAAGATTTTTTTTCTTATACTCAAAAAAATGTAACGCTTTTTCTTTCTTTTATTGGTTGGCATTAAATGCAGTAATTTTTCACTTGGTAGTGTCATGGCAGTGTTCCTGCTGCTTTCCTTCTACTTTTTCTCTCTTCTGCCCCCAGGATGACAAACAAACTTCAAGCTCACAGTTTGCAATTTTTGGTTTGCAGTGAGAGTCATTTGCTCACTCTGGGCTGCTGTTTGTCCTTGTAGCTTGGTGTTGCTTGAGAACATCCTCCCAGGGCTTGTGGCTCTGCCTATGAAAAGGCTTCACCTAGGAGGAAGAGAAAGCCTTCGTTTTGCAGACTGTCTGAAGGGAACTGATGGTGACAAGTAACAGGCAACATTTTCCTCCCTCCCCTACAAATAAGTGGTGCAGTCTTGTCTCACAAAGTGTCAACGTGTATTTAGCAACCAAACCAGGTACCTGCAGTAAACATGTTTCCATATTGCTCTTTAATGTCTTCATTTGAGTCTGTCTTGAAAATAGACTGTAAAGCACAGGACAAAATCCTTCAACACCAGGTCATTCTACTAGGAAAATCACAAATTATTTTTTTTATTATTTTCAAATATCAGAGAAGAACCCATAATTTATGATACAGCCTTTTTAGCTGGGGAAAGCTGTTAGTGTCCCAGAGAAAGGAATGAGAAACATAGCCTAAGTTGTAACATGTAGAACCAAGAGATAGGAGTACAGAACACACATCAGATAGGTCATCTTGGAATGCCCCTAGGTTGCCCTCTCTTCTACAACAGTGAACGGAGTATTTCAGTCACTAATTAATGTCTGTTCATACAGAACATTTGTTTGTATATATTGAATTCTTTCAAAAAATACTTTTAGGATATTTTTTGGGCTGTTACAGCCTAAATAATAAAACTAAAAATGGGATATTATGTTCCTGCCTTGGTCTTAGTCTGCCTGTGATCTCAGCATTATTTATTCAGGGTCTTAACCCACTGAACTAAAATTCATTTAAGATTACTATGTCTTCATCTCCAGTCTAGAGCTCCATTAGTGTCCTTTCTGTCACTTACAGACTCTCTTCCATAAAGTGTCTTTCATTTAAAAAGAAGGAAGTCACTTTTCTACTAGTTTTGAAGGTGCTATCACCTTCATGTTCAAGGTCATGTTCAAAAGGCAATTTCCCAGACATGCCAGCAGAGACCAGTCTTGTCACACCTCAATGTTCCTTTGTAAACCTGTCAAGAGGAAAGGACTCGGTGGCCATGAATTCAAATAAATGTAAGTGAGAGAACAAAGGTAAGATAGATCCTTGATTTTTATTTCCAAGTCTTTCATAGGAGGCTTTTTGGGCTTTGGAGACTTTGCTGCATAAGATTTCAGACAAGGAAAAACAAGAATATGTAAGGAAGAAACATTTAGGGACATATTTTCTAAAATTTATATCCTTTTAGTGGGAGAATTTCACAATAAACTAGAGATTGAATCAGTTATACCTGTCCTGCATTCTTTGAAGTTTACAGAAGAAACAGGTACAAAGCAGGCCATAATACAGAGACTCCCAGAGCTTTACATGTTTGTTTAGGAGACACAAGGAAGCTTTCCATAAACATCCAATGCTTTTGACCAAAACTCCATAAAGTTAAGCAAAAACTCTTCTTTTAGGCATATCTGCACACTGAAAAGATATGATGGTGGAAGGAGGGGTCTGGTTAATAATTTGTCTTTGAAGACAGAGGCTACTGCACTGCTCTGTGTCTCTCCCCTTCAAAACATCCTGGGTCTATTGCCCAAACTTGTACCTAGTCTTCTTTCTGCTCTTCCTCTGCCCCTCTCCTGACTGTCTCACATTTTTCAAAGACTCCATCTCTCACTCAGAGAAGGTGGGGATTTTATCTTAGTGTTCAACCCCCTCGCCACACCGTGTGATCGTTCGCAGCACAGAAATACGTGGCATCGTCCTTGGATGTCACATTCTTGATTGTCATCAGAATGTTTCTATTGCTCTGTCTGTTCACCTCAAACTTGGCCTCACTGTAACCATCTTCATACAAGTTCTGACTCCATGTACTACTGCTGACTATTAACCTCAAACCACTTCTTGGAGGCTGCTGGTACCAGAACATATAGGCAAGCTTACTATAATTCTGGTAGCAAGAAATGGTCAAAGAGTCTCCAGCTCTCTGAAGGATTTTGTCTGGCCACTGTGCAATGTAGCCTCCAGTTACAACATCTACATTAACAAGAGATAAGAGAGTGAGGAGTAGGAGTACAGCTGATGGCCAGAGAGGTCCTCTACGTAACATTGGCTCTGCATGGCCTGGACGAGAGCCTTGCTGCAGATGGATCTGTTGTCTCTCACCAGGTAAAAGAGCAAGCACAACAGGCAGCATGGCCCTCCAGCTCCCCCAGGACACTGTGCTCCTGCTCGATGTGAAACAAGAGAGACCGATGCCCCTCCCCTTGCCCTGATTTGTCTGACAAGCTTGGGCAAGGAAGAGAGAAGGGACTGTCCAGCTTTGATACTTTCTTTGCTGAGCCAGTAAAAGCAAAGCTAAATATTCACCTGGCTCCAAGCTCTGCTTCAGCTTTTCCACAAGACAGAGTTCTGGGCTCCTGACACAAAGGTGGGATTTCCTACACACCAGTATGTTGCTGCCTGAGCTCTGAGCTGTCATTCCATGATTGAGAAGGTCTGGGTGTTGGAGGTTAGACAGGATCCTGGGATCAGTGGATTCATAAATGTTTTTTTGACCCATTTATATCAGTGGATATAACTTGGGCCATCTTTGCAGAAGGATTTCCAGCAAAAGTACACCTGTATTGTTTTGTTCTGAAGAGTTGTTCCTAACACCTGGAGCATGGTATCTCACAGCCGAGAACTTGTTAGTCAGAAGCAAAGATGACAGTTCCAGATAGCAAAGGCACAAAAATCCTGTCTAATCATATCTTAATTTCTTCTGTATTCCAGGCAAGGATGCATATTCCCTGCTGGTTAATCTTCCTGGGAGCTCTTATTCACTTGTTCCAGGGTGAGGTCCTAACTAAAACCAAACTGTTAACCCATGACATTCACTTTTACAAAAAACAAGACATCTCTGCCAGTCGTTTTTTCTCAAAACAAAACCATAGTTAGACATAAACCTCATGAACACTCCATTTCTAGCCTGCCAGATACATCCTAGTTTGCCTACTCTATACATAGAATGTATTCCATTCCATTCTATACAACACTCTCCATTCTTTTCTGAATATGTAGGGTGTAAAATTATTATTGCAACTGCTTCTTTTCTCCCTAGTGCTTTTAATGAAACTCACACATTTGATTCCAATGACCTTCAGTAATCCTGATCTTGCAGCTTCCAAAAACTGTGGGATACTTCTGAGGTTTTTTCTTTTCCCCTTTTTTCTCTTTTCCCCTTTTTTCTCTTTTTCTCACATTTTTTCTTTTTAAGGGCCTATCTGTTCACTGAAAAGATAAGACAGTAGAAGGAGGAATCTGGTTAATGATCTGAACAAATCTGAGGACGAGCAATGAGACCAGAAGAAGAGTCGCTGTTTCATGAGAAACTTCTTAGAATGGTGGCCTTTTCTGCAGATGCAATTCGGGCTGGCCAAAGACCTGCATAGGAGAAAAATGTCCCTTAAAACTGGAAGAGGGAACTATAACCACAGAATTCACAATGGCAATGAACCTAGAGATCTCTGTGGTTTGCTATCACCATTTGGAAATTGCACAGCTGTGAGCACTCAATAGCCATCTCATTAAAGTGCTGTATGTTGAAGGTGACTGATAAGTTTGTTATCACAAGGCCTTAAAATTGCATTTGCCACTCAGAACTAAAAATGCCTAGGAGTTGAGAAATAGAAACGATCCTTCCTCTGTTGTATTACCAGAGCTGAAAAGGTGGTTTGCAGTGCTTATGAAAAAGGTCTGAGCTAGGACTGTAAAATAATTTTCAGGAAGAGGTAACTTACTACAACAGAACAGAAAAATAAAAAATAAAATTTTTAAAAAAATCACTACCATAGTGTTTGTATTCCTTCATGATTCCACCATGAGCTAGTTTTCCTGAAACTTTCACTGGGCATTTGGATCAGCAGTAATAATTCAGTAACTCCAGACAGCATCAGCATGAGCGTGTTTTACAAAGATGATCAGAGGCTGAAGAAAAAAAGGAACTCAGTATGTCTCTGCTGTGTGAGAGACAACACTTTCCCAGTGCTTCCTTGCTGTTTGTCAGTAGCCTGACATGAATGGTGAGGAGATCATGGACCTGAGGATGTTCTGAGGAGCAGAGGAGTGCTCCTTAGGGGCAAAGAATGGTGTGTTATGTTTGCTGCTGAGCAGTCCCTGAAGTCAGGAGAATACTGGCTACAAAGGTGTCACACATCTGGAATTCCCTAGCCCAGAACACTTTGCTTTTTTTCAGAGCACAGGTATGTTTATGTAGCATGGCTGATCAGGAGACTCGGACTCCAGCACGAAACTGAGTGATCCATCTTGGCACTGCAGGAGTCTGCCAGCAATGTTGGTGACGTGGAGTGTGAGGATCTTTTACAGGACATGCTCCCGGCTGATTCCCGCTCTTTGCTCTCACCAGCTATTCTTATCACCTCCCACTCCTTCTTTTGCTGCATTCACACAGTGTGTATCACTTCAGCATATCCACATCCAGCTCTGCCACATCATGGAGCAGCACAGTACATTTGCTACCTGCGACAGCCGAGTGCTTCACATGCCATGCCCTCCACAGGAGCACATGAGACAATCGGTTCATGCTCAGTGGTAGGTATGCAGACTGTCAGGGCCACAGCCTAAAAACAGAACCCAAAATACTCAGGTGTATAGCCACACTTCCTTAAAAACACCTTTTGCTCTTTTACACACTGCTTGCCTTCCTTTGGAGAAAAAGTAAGTCTTAGGTTATGCAATAAAAACAGGAGATGGACAGGCAATGGCAGGTGAGGGAAGCCTAATAATACCCTGCCCTCAGCTTTCCTAGGTCCATCACAGAAGAGCAATTAGTTCATCAAAAGTTCACCTCTGCAAGCAATGGAGACAGAGGCACAATGGGGGAAATTTCTGCCTTCAGCTGTTCCCCACAAATAACAGCAGTTCTTTGTGGTTTCTTTTCTCTGCCTATGAGGTTTTGCCCTGAAGGGAGGCCTGGGTCCACCTCAGAACTGTATGAATTCCTGTGGCAGGGAAGAAAGGGATCCTGCAATTAAGCAGTGTGTGAAGAAGGTGAATCAAATGCTGCAGTGCACAGTGTTGCTTGTAAAGATGCCAAAGGACTGTTCCTTCCACTATGGGAGGTATGCCTGGTCCCCTGGGAATGTTTTCATCCACTGTTACTGGTCCCATCCTCCTAAGTCTATAATCATGGGCTGAGCTCTCCTCACACAACAATCAGTTTCTCATTGGGCACCTCAGTTCTGTGTGGATTGTGACTGTATGGAAGAACTTTGAATTCTCTGTCTGCTTTGTATTGTTTCCCTGATGCTGTGGGGGTATCTGTGAGGTTCTAGTGGCCTAGAACATGACTGATCTTCTGTAGTACTAATCATCAGAAATATCTGCTGTCTTATCTAACCATCCCAGCCATGCCTCAATTCTTTATGCTGATCTGTGGGTTTGTATTTCTGAATGTCTTTGCCTTTGAAGAGAGAGGCTGATGCACTGCTCTGTGTCTCTCCCCTTCAAAACATCCAAAACATTGCCCCAGCTTGTACCTAGTCTTCTTTCTGCTCTTCCTCTGCCCCTCTCCTGACGGTCTCACATTTTTCAAAGACTCCATCTCTCACTCAGAGAAGGTGGGGATTTTATCTTAGTGTTCAACCCCCTCGCTACACCGTGTGATCGTTCGCAGCACAGAAATACGTGGCATCGTCCTTGGATGTCACATTCTTGATTGTCATCAGAAGGTAGCTATTGCTCTGTCTGTTCACCTCAAACTTGGCCTCACTGTAACCATCTTCATAAGAGTTCTGACTCCATGTACTACTGCTGACTATTAACCTCAAACCACTTCTTGGAGGCTGCTGGTACCAGAACATATAGGCAAGGTTACTATAATTCTGGTAGCAAGAAATGGTCAAAGAGTCTCCAGCTCTCTGAAGGATTTTGTCTGGCCACTGTGCAATGTAGGCTCCAGTTCCAACATCTGCATTAACAAGAGATAAGAGAGTGAGGAGTAGGAGTACAGCTGATGGCCAGAGGGGTCCTCTACGTAAAATTAGCTCTGCATGGCCTGGACGAGAGCCTTGCTGCAGATGGATCTGTTGTCTCTCACCAGGTAAAAGAGCAAGCACAACAGGCAGCATGGCCCTCCAGCTCCCCCAGGACACTGTGCTCCTGCTCGATGTGAAACAAGAGAGACCGATGCCCCTCCCCTTGCCCTGATTTGTCTGACAAGCTTGGGCAAGGAAGAGAGAAGGGACTGTCCAGCTTTGATACTTTCTTTGCTGAGTCAGTAAAAGCAAAGCTAAATATTCACCTGGCTCCAAGCTCTGCTTCAGCTTTTCCACAAGACAGAGTTCTGGGCTCCTGACACAAAGGTGGGATTTCCTACACACCAGTATGTTGCTGCCTGAGCTCTGAGCTGTCATTCCACGATTGAGAAGGTCTGGGTGTTGGAGGTTAGACAGGATCCTGGGATCAGTGGATTCATAAATGATTTTTTGACCCATTTATATCAGTGGATATAACTTGGGCCATCTTTGCAGAAGGATTTCCAGCAAAAGTACACCTGTATTGTTTCGTTCTGAAGAGTTGTTCCTAACACCTGGAGCATGGTATCTCACAGCCCAGAACTTGTTAGTCAGAAGCAAAGATGATAGTTCCAGATAGCAAAGGCACAAAAATCCTGTCTAATCATATCTTAATTTCTTCAGTTTTCCAGGCAAGGATGCATATTCCCTGCTGGTTAATCTTTCTGGGAGCTCTTATTCACTTGTTCCAGGGTGAGATCCTAACTAAAACCAAACTGTTAACCCATGACACTCACTTTTACAAAAAACAAGACATCTCTGCCAGTCGTTTTTTCTCAAAACAAAACCATAGTTAGACATAAACCTCATGAACACTCTGTTTCTAGCCTGCCAGATACATCCTAGTTTGCCTATTCTATACATAGAATGTATTCTATTCCATTCTATACAACACTCTCCATTCTTTTCTGAATATGTAGGATTTAAAATTAATTTTGCAACTGCTTCTTTTCTCCCTAGTGCTTTTAATGAAACTCACACATTGGATTCCAATGACCTTCAGTAATCCTGATCTTGCAGCTTCCAAAAACTGTGGGATACTTCTGAGGTTTTCTCCTTTTCTTCATATTTTGCTGTTATCCCCTCTCCTATATTTGCTTGATTCTCTATTTAGAGAGATTTATATCTTTCCTTGTTCTCTAGAAATATATATAAAGGCATGTTCTGTCTATGATCCTGGCAATATTGTACTGCCTTGGGGCCTGAGGCTTAGTTCATGAATCCTCCAGGATTTAGTGCAGTGGGAATGTCAAAATTTGGAAGTGAATGTTCCCTGTCTCACTGTTTAAATCCTTCTTTTTAAGGAAGTTAACAGAAATTTCCTGAGAAGCTATAGCTTCTTCCCAGTCAGGAATGAAAATACATTTTATATTATGTATAAAGGTTTTGTATGACCTCCAGTCTCACGGACACTTTACATCTAAGATGTTTAGCAGTTCTGGGGTTTCTCAGTAGAAATTATTCCTTACCTGTGCTGTCATGAGTATGAGCCAGTTTCAATGATCTGTCAAGGAATTGCAGACAATATGGTCCTTTTTAGGTTTTTAATTATCTTCCATAGCTTTTACTTTTTTTTTTTTTTTAATTTTCATGCTGTTTTTAATGTCAATACATCAGTTAGCTAATAAATTTGAACAAATTTAATATACTTCCATATCCTTTTATGTTTCAAAACTGATTATTCGTTGATGTATATTTTTAGCTTTTACTTCTCACAAGCTTTTCTTCTTTTTATGGAAAGTCTGTTTTGATTTTACTTGGTTTTCATTTGATTTTATTGACATTTTGCCCAAGGATAGGACACTTTTAGACCCTGTCATGGACCCTGCTGAGACAGTTCCATAGGACACTGCTGCTATGATCGAATGTCCCAAAATGCATCCCTTTTGCACGAAGACAGTACAGGATTTTTAGTTTGATTATTGTCTGTCATGCCAAATCTGTTAAAAGTCTTTTTTTCCAATAGTAATCAGACCTTAAATCCTGGAGGGAGAAACTGTTTCAGAAACTTGATGAGAAATGAAATAGGTTGTGGAGACTATGGGAATTATTTCTACGATTGTTCTGTGTAAGAACTCTCAGACAAGGCAAAATCATTTCCATGCAGTTGGGCTGCACCTTCTTCTTTAATCACCTATGTTAGAATTTATTACTCATTCCAGGATGAAGATTTTTATTCAGATTAGCTTTTCTGTCTCAGGAAACAAAAGATGACTGCAGACTCTTGAAAGGAAGGAAGCATCTGGCTGCAACTCAGGACCTCTAGTGTGTCTCTCGGGAATTGCTTAATATGGTACTGCCTGTTGAAGAGTAGCTAAATTGACACCCTTTCATTTTTTCAGTTCAAAATGTCTAATTCTTCCAGTCTATTTTCTTTGAAGATTAAAGATGAAACAAGGGAAAACAAAAAAGTACCAAGATAAAGGTAGGTGTGGTCAGTCTTCCCAAGCAAGACCCTGAACTACTGAACTTGGGGAAGAAAAGGTGCAGAAAAGTGGAGGAATACAGTTATAAAATGGGCCACTGACATAAAATAAACAGGATGCTGGTGAGTATGCTTGTCTGGCTATGCTTTGTACCAGCTTAGCTCAGTGTAATGATCTCTGTCTTACTAAGTTCCATTTCTAAGTATTTACCTGAGGGAGGGACTGTCTATTCTACATGCATATGTTTTGTGTCTTGACATGTAAAGGCTAGGAACTGGAGTCAGACCACAGGCACCAGCAGCTGGAGATACCAGAGTGGGTGAACTTAAGCAGCAGACACTGGAGTAGGGCCACAGGCAAGAGGGGCCCTGTGTTCCCCATGCTGGCAGCTGGGGAGAGGGAGGGTGTGTGAGTGTGTGATCATTAGTGAACGTCTAAGTGAGGTGACCTGGGCTCCAGGGGGTGTGTGTGTCTCTAATGGCAGGAATAGTGAGAGATGTCAACCAGAGGGGGCAGGGGAGTCCCAGGCATTTTTTGGAGAGGGAGCTGTGTGAGAGATGTGTGTGTGGACGTAACAGCGACTGGAGTGGGGCTGCAGCACGTGGGGGCTCAGAGGCCAAGGGCCAGCATGTGGTGGTGACTGGGATCCTGGGACAGCCACGGACGGGGCTCAGTGTCTAAGCCTGGAAACCTGTGGAAAGCTTGCACACTGTACATGTGTATACATACATTTCCCACTATTGAACCTTGTATAGAACCCTGATTTCCTGCTGTCAACCCCAGCCAGAGAGGGACAAAAGATGAGGCCATCACTGCTGTTTCTGTGGGTGTATCTGTGTTGATTCATGTGTTCAGCTGTGTACACATGTATGTATGCTTACTATTTATCTGTATAAATACTGCAGAGACATTCTCATTCTTACTCCCAGCTGGGCCAGGGGGCCTGGAGCTGTGGCAGCCTCCCCTCTGTCAACCAAGCCTAACAGTGAGCCTTGGGGGAAAACTGGGAGATTTCCTCCCTAAGGGTAAAGGAGACCGTAGAAGAGTTATGACAATGAGGCTGAGGTATGCTGCCCACATGGAAGAGAACCAAGGGAATAAGGAAAATATTCCTACTGGAGAGTGTTTAACATAAACTGGGAACCGTAAGTGCTGGTTTAGCAGGGGTTTGTGCTGGATTTGGAAACTAACGCTATGAAACAGAGCATCAGGCAAAGGTGGTCTTCCCTGTCCCAAATGATAGAGAAAAATGCCTGTTGCAATGCAAGGAAGGCGCTGACAACCCATTATCAGATGTACATGCAAGCTAAGTGTGTAAGGTCTGCACTAGGACTGCATCCAAGTCAGTGGTGACTGTGAGCATCAGATGTCTCTTTAGTTTTAGGGGATTTAAGGCATCTCAGGCCACTTCCTTTCAGTAGTCTACACTGCTACAGGAAGTCTCTCCAGGGCCAATTCAATGCAGACAATTCTTAGAGAAATCCTTTCTCCTCAGGCTTGTCACCCGTTGCCCAGTCAGACCCATTACAGCTGCTCTTTTACAGCTCTCACCCCCAACCAGGCCAGTCAAATTCTATTTCTAATGGAAGAAGCTTGTCTCCTTGTTTGGTGAAAGTTCCTCTTCCTCATCCATTCTATTTCACTGTGCCAGCCTTGCTAACTGCCACCTCTAAACTTCTTCCAAGGTTTTCAGATCCTCTGACTTTCCACATCACTACCTTGACACTTTTCCCAATCATTCATTGTCTTCCTTTTTGTTTCCCAAACTCTTCATCCCATATTTTTATAGCAAAAGGTCAGCTTCTAGGTTTGGAGATGTTAAAATTCCCAGTTTTTATAGGCTTGGGGCACACAGACCCTCCAGGAAAGGTTCTTCAGGCTGGTCTCTTACAGATCATGTGCTGGATGAGATGGATTAAATAAATACTTTCAAATCTGATGTCCCCCATCTGCTATGTCCTTTCAAGGCCCTTCCTTTCTGGAAGATTACTAGGATACATTCTGTTTCCCACCTCAAAGGCTGAGGCTTTATAGCCACATCTGTCTTGATGTGGGACCCCCGTTCTTAGGATTTTCCTACCTTTCTTCCTAGTACCATGCTCTTTTCTTACTTTTTATTCCCTCTGTGCCTCTGGCCACAGTCATTCAGAATCCCTTCCCAGTTCCTGAGCTCAGGAATTTTGAAAGAAGTCATACGTTTCCTTCTTCACCCTCCTCCCCGCCCCCCCCCCCCCCCCCCCCCAAATTAACAAAAACCAGAACAGCTGCAAGGTAGTGAAGAAACCAGAGAGAACATGAAGGCTCTGCAGAATTGGACACTGTTGGACACTGGATGTTATAACAAAATGTAAGAAACCCCATGTGAAGTATTTTTGACAGTACTAGAACAGCGTTCTCCAAAAATTCTTCACTGTACACCCCCATGAGTACAGTATTTTTAAACATATACATATACACATGTACATTTAGTAGCTGATAGTTAGATATGTGCAACACTAAAGCTCTAATGCTTCCACCTCACACCTCAGTGCATTGTCTTGCACACCACTTTGAAGACTCCTGCACAGGAACATCATAAGCCAGCAGCCTGTGGCTGAGTATGGATTACAGATGCAAAGTCTAGAAGATGCACAGCCCTTCACCAAACACTCTCCTGGACACCCAGCAACTGAGGAGCTGATGTTCCAGTCCAAGTGTGCCTGTCCAGGAACACTTCATTGGCAGGAGACACTTGGGAAGAGAGGAGCAATTGTTCCTCCACCAAGAAGTTCTGTGAGATCACAGAATCACAGAATATTCTGAGTTGGAAGGGACCCACAGGGATCATCAAGTCCAACTCATAAGTGAATGTCTCACACAGGGATCAAACCCATGACTGAGACATAAAAGGACTAAGCTCAGAAACTTCATGTTTTATGCTCATGGGAAGCTGTACCTCTGTCAGCCCATAGTCTCAACAGGTTTCTCTTTCCCAGGATCTTGCATCAGCCTGGACAAATATATTTCCTTTATCTGAGTCCTGTGATGATCCAGCTGACCAAAATACTTGAACTAGGAACGTGGACTTCCAGAAAAACAAGCTGCCATTGCTTGTCCATTGATAATACCTAACACAGCTGCCCTTCAGTCACGAGTCCTTCCCCTCCCTGTGCCCCAGGAGCCACCAGCTTTCTATTGCAGCATCACTGCATGAAATGAGAAACTTGTTTGCAGCAATGGATGTGCACTCTTCAGTGTATTCTTTGAAGGATATTATAAAAAACATTTCAATGGGTCTGTGGGATGTTCAGCAGCACTGAGCAGAAAGAGTTATTTATGTTTCAGACAGGGATTTCTCCTCCTAAAGAAAGAAAGGAATGAGGGTCATCAGAGGGTGTTCTAATTTCAATCGTAATTCAAAGGGGTCTGTTCATCCTCCACAGTTCTCATGGAAAGGCCTGAAGGGCTGCTGTGAGACTGCTCACTGGATGACCTCTGAATCATGTGTCAGAAACACCATTTGCCTTCATTTGAACCAGTTTGCCCTGTGAGCAGGGTACACACCATGGAGTTCTGGGCTTAGGAGGAGCCTTTAGAAGGAGTGTCAGAGAGGCTGTTAGGAGAATGAGAGTGGCTTGGGTGAGGTATGTTCACTAGATACCTGCCATCAAGAACTTAGGAACACAAGAACCACAGGACATATGATCCAGATTTTTGGCCACGAGCGTTAGCAGTAGCATGGGAAGAGGTCAGAAGTCTCCTCTTGCTGATTTAAGCAAGTAGCATAGGGAAACTCAGAGATCATGTTCTTCTTGTGGGTTATCAACCAGCCCTATATAATGCACTTACTGCTGTTAAGAATAACTTAAAAGTTAAAGATCAGACTAGATGAAATAAGTAGCATAGCAAAACAATAAAAGGTACCAAGATAAAGGCAGGGATGGTCGAGCTTCCAGATTCAAATACTCACTTGCTAATTCACCTGAAATTTGCGTGGATATTAATCCAAATGTAAAACCTGATGAAAGGAAGGAAAGGGAAGCAGTCATAGCCTAAAGGCCACATTGCAGGATATGAGAGCTATAGATCAGGAAAAAATATTGTTCTAAAACATTGATCTCCTTCTATGCCAATGGCATGTTTTGGACAAAGAAATTAGAAATCCACAGAAAAAATGAAACACTACAGTAAACTGGAAATTTTTCTTGCTACACTTAGTTATGATGGGATTAGACAGCTTTGGTAATTTTTGACCTTCTTAGTCTTATTACAGACATTTTCCTTTCCCATAGGAAGCTTCTAATCCTTTTTTCTTTCACAGGATAAAACATGCTTGTAAGAAAGCTGTGCACTAATGCCAGTTTAAAGGCCAACAGAATTCATGCACCCCCTTGAAGGAGTCCCCAGCCTTGGACTTGTACTTCAACATGAAGGAAAATTAACTTCTGGACAGTGACACTGTGCATATCAGTCCTCCAAGGCCCACAAAAATGAATCAAGAAATGGAGCAGGAGGAGTATTCCTATTTAGTCTCTCAAGCTATTCCAGCATCTCCAAACATATGGCTTCCCTTTACTGTCTCTGGAGAGAATCCTGTGTCTTTCAGGAGGGAACATAATGAAGCCGGCAGCTGCTTGGAGAATGAACATGATTATTCAGCAAAGCATTAGTCTTTAGTAAACTTTGCATCATGACAGAAATCCCCACTCCTGCAGAGAGGGATTTCAGAAGATCTCACTATTTGTGTTCACAGGATTATTGCTCATCTACATTACACTCATAAACATCAGCATTATACTGAAATTCTTGTGTGGCAAAAATGAGTCTCTGTAGAACATTCCAAAGACGACAAAAAGCACAGTTTGGTATTTGGGTGGATACTTAAATACAGGTTAGGAGAGAGAAAGTAGAAAAGGGAGATTCTGAGCATTCCAACATTTGAACTATTTAACTTGAGAAGCAGCGAGGGACACAGGATAGTTTTTCTGACCTCCCTTTTGAAATTACAATGGAGGAAGTTGATTTAGGAAAAGACTGTGTTGCATATGATAAAAACACACATTATTCAAGTAAAGGGATTTGCTAAAATAAACTTAACAAAGTTAACCACTGGGTTTGCTGGATTCCCCATCCCAATTAAATGCAATGTGTCTTTCTGTCCACTACCTACAATACAGAACCTTGGGAAAAAATACGCATTTTTAAGAAAGATACCATCAGCACAGAGGAATCTGAGAGAGGTTTGAGAGTTGTTCTCAACAGGTGCTGTGTGTAAGAATGAGACAGACAAGCAACTACACATATTCCAAAGCCAAAAGGTATTTTTAGATTGAAGGCTACCATAGGGAATAATTAAAATAGCTCTCTATCTGAGCAGAGGTTTATGATTAACGGGTATGTTATTTGTACATTCTACCAATGGCTGTTAATGCCCACATTTGGATCTTCAAATTTTCCACTGTGTACTTTTTGTCTGGAGAAAACCTTGGGCTAGAGATAAGACCATTACCAAAAACGTATTTCTAGCGGCTCCCACATCCAGTCAGCCAGTCTGGGCTTGAGGTTGAATCAAGACCATGAAGTGCCTGCTGCTTCTCGCCTTTATTGGGGTGGCTGGTGAGTATATGCTTTATTTCTATTTCTTTCATTTAATAGGAAGCTGATTTTCTGAGCAAAACTGCAAGGTAGCCTATTGTGGGAAAGCCCAGTCCAGTTTTGACTTGCAGAAATTTAAAGGCAGAGCCCCGCAACTTCCATCTTCTGTCTGTTCATAATGCCTTGTGCCACAAGCTGGGGAATGAACATCTTCATAGGGGCTCCTGACCCAGCAATGGAGATGTGGCCATAGCTTCAGAAAAAGGCTGCCTCCTTCTTCAGCACTAAGGAGTGCCCAGGGAATAGTTCTGGCCCAGGAAGTCCTAAAACAACTGGAACATTTTGGACCCTGGCTAGGTGCTCCAAGATAATATCACTGCACCTTTGTTTTTACTTTTCCCCTCAGTCAATCCTTGACTGTTTCAGTAGACAGGATCCTGGGAAAGACACACCCATGATCCGATCCAACAAGAACATTTCTATGTCCTCATGTCCCCTCAGGGAGTAGCCAGCAGGGCTTCAGTTGCAGATATGTGAGGCACCAGTGTAGGTCTGATCCCTTCTCTGAGGGTGCAGCAACACTTTGGATGTGCCTTAGATCTGCCCAGCACTGCTGCCCTGAGTGTCCACAGAAGGGGAGCCTACAAGTGAGGGGCTTCAGAAGGAGTGGTCCCAGGGCAGATTACAGAGTGGATTGCAGACCACATTACCTTAGGTTAGCTGTTGACACATGGCACTTCTTGTCTCCCAGTTGCCTTCCCCACCTTTGCTGAAGATGATGATGACAAGATTGTGGGAGGCTACACCTGTGCAAAGAACTCAGTGCCCTATCAGGTGTCTCTGAATTCTGGATATCACTTCTGTGGAGGTTCCCTGATCAGCAGCCAGTGGGTCCTGTCCGCTGCTCACTGCTACAAATCGTGAGTGGAAAAATTACATCCTTCTAGAACTTCTATCTTCCAGTTCACTTCTAGCAGGAATTCTGAGCTGTGAGATAGAAATATGTAAGTGCCTCCATCCTGACCAGAGACAGCCAAGGGATGGGTGGATCATTCAGGAAACTGGGCTGAGGTATCCTGAGGCATTTTCCCCTTCTGCAAATGCTTCTGTGAAAGCAAAACCCTTTCTGAAATGACAATGCGATAATCAAGCAATGAGTTCTGGGCTCTGATTTCTCATCAGCTGCATGAATCTTGCTAAAGCATTGTCCCTGGGAAACAGCAAGAGGAACGAGGTCAGGCTAGAGCAGTTTGCCTTGTCCCAGAACATTTGTATGAAGTGCTCTATGTATTCAACTGCTGTCATATATTTACAAACCTGCAGAAATTCACCACCCTTACTGGGAGTGGGTTAGGATCTCCATGTGGATGCCCAGGGCTCCCTGCAGGACAAGAAAGATCCCCTGCCCCAGAAGGCTCCTGTGGCAGTGATGTTGGAGCGAGTGCACTCAGCGAAAGGGAGGTTTCTCCCAACCTGCCAGGAGCAGTAAAGGACATGCTGTGCCTTCTCTTTTCCAGTCGCATCCAAGTGCAGCTTGGGAAGCACAACCTGGAACTCACCGAATCCACACAGCAGTTTATCAACTCTGCTAAAGTCATCCGCCACTCTGGCTACAGCGCCTACACCCTGGACAATGACATCATGCTCATCAAGCTGGCCACCCCTGCCACGCTCAACAAAGCTGTCCAAACCATTCCTCTGCCCACCAGCTGCGTGGCCACTGGCACCACCTGCCTGATCTCCGGCTGGGGCAACACTCTCAGCAGTGGCAGTGAGTACTCTGGGGGAATGTACAGACCCTTGTGGGCCCAGGACAGTCTCTAAGACCTTGCCATTGGCCCCCAGCAGGAGAGGCTAAAACACAGGGCAGTGCTGTGGGACAGGTTTGTTGAGCGATGGGTCAGTGTAGGGTCTGCACAGTGGATTCAGCTAATGACACCAGAGTTGTCACTTCTCTGAGAATAACAGTGAAGTCTGAGATTGTGGATCTAGAATTCCTACTAGAGACCTCCATTCTCTCACACCAATGGTCAGAGATGTGCATGGCAAGTGGTTTCTATTCCACTGATGACATCTAAACCTGCACAAGAGGAGAGGATGGTTTTCTTGAGGCTCAGGTTTCCTCCAGTGTATGTATCCCAAGAGTGGCTCCACTCTTGCCAATTGATGAAATTCCAGATACCAGAAAAGTTAAGGTGGCTGCAGTGTAGAATGGTGGGCCCATGGGTAGAATTTGTTCCATCTCTACAGAAGGAAGCCATTCTGTGTTGGCTGCTGAGAGGAAGCAGGATGGTTGCTAGAACAGGGTGTCCAGCATGTGCTTTTCTGTCAAGATCTTCTCTGAGCTCTGAAAAGGACTCAGCAATGCCATCAACCATCTCTCCCTATTTCCTTGCAGGTAACTACCCAGACCAGCTGCAGTGCCTGAAGGCTCCTGTCCTCTCTGCCGCCGACTGCTCTGGTGCCTACCCTGGGCAAATTACCAAGAACATGATGTGTGTTGGATTCCTGGAGGGAGGAAAAGACTCCTGCCAGGTAAATCATCTGCCTCTCCTTTCCCAGTCTTTTCTCTCCTGCCTTTTTCCAGCTGAAGAGGCCTTCACACTACAGAGTCAGCTATACTCACTGCACTGCTAAATCTGAGTTCTTCAATGACACCAGAGGCTTCAGGCACATGTATCCTGAATGTTTACCAAGTACCACATCCAGCAAAACCAGGCAGCTGACATCCTTAGCTGTGGTTCCACTGGAGCTCAAGTCAGGCATGGTAGCATCAGGTGGAGAGTGTGAATCAGAAACAGCCTTTGTAGAACCTTTGTGCAGGGAATGCCTGACAGGGCTCACTTCCTCCAGAGTCAGTGACCTCAGGGATCTGTGGCTCATTGCTCAGGCTGTTGCCATCTGCTGAATATCCACACCCTTTGTGTGCACAGGGAGATTCCGGCGGTCCCGTGGTCTGCAATGGACAGCTCCAGGGCATCGTTTCCTGGGGTATTGGATGCGCCCAGAGGGGCTATCCCGGAGTTTACACCAAGGTTTGCAACTACGTCTCCTGGATCCAGTCCACCATGGCCTCCAACTGAGATGCTCCTTTGGTGTGACCTGCATTTTGTCATCATCATTTCAGCTCTTTTGGGTCTGGACAAGCAAAAATTATGAAAAATTAATAAAGACTTTCAGGCACCCCTACTTTGTGCACTGTGTATCTGGGGACTTCCATAGGCTGTGGTATGGATCACAGAGACAGTGAACATCACTCAAGGGATAATATCTATTATTTGTAGTGCCTCTCATTGGACAGGGACTTGGACTACTTTGCAGATTCATCATCAGGAGTCTCTGAATCTGTTACTTGCTCTTGTTTCTGGAGCAAAGCATCATTTTTGGGACAAGCAATAGTTTATATTTCAAAAGATCTTGAAGTGATTCTGAAATTCATCCTCAGACTTTGCCTGTCCCCCTTCCACTGGCATCACTAGCAGCTGCAGCATACCATCCTTTCTTTGAGCCTGCTTATACCAATGTGTGAGGAATAGAAGAAGGATGAGGGTGGGTGTTTTCCCAAGAGGTCAGCAGGAGGCAGAGCATTGGAGTAGAGACTTTGGATTTACCATGTCAAAGAATTGGTCCTTGCCAGGACGTTGATTGGGCTGTCATGTTCTGTGCTTACAATCCCAGAATGAAGCTCTGCTGTCCTAAATCCCATGAAGAAAAGAAGGTCAGGAAAGAGGAAGGCGGGAAGTGAGGAGGGAAAGCAGAAAAGCTGCAGGAAGAAAAAAATCTTACAGCTGAGAGGGAAACGGGAACATGAGCCAGAAAGGGAGGAAGGCAAGGAAGAAAGTAGGAGAGAAGGAAGTAAGAAAAAAAGGCAAAAATATAGTAAAGAATGAAAACTAAGAGGAAGGCAGGAAATGAAAGTTGCAGGAAGGCAAAAAGAAAGGCTCCGAGTGTGATGGTAGCCATGAGTATCTCCTGCTGCCATGGTTCTTGGGAAGTCCCTGGATACGGTCAAGACTTCGGTTAAATCATAAACAGCAAAGTGTTTAAGTCACAGGATAGTAACTTGGGGTCCCTGGTGCACAGCAATGTACTCATTCCCTGGAGACCAGTGCAGCCAAGGACCAGTGGGCCTTGTCCTTGCAGACAGTGGAGAGGGAAAGCACTGTGTGAACATCCTGCTTCACCGCCAGGAGCTGACATAGCAGACAGAAAGCAAGGAGAGATGGATGAAGAAGGGAATAGGAAATAAGAAAGGAATAGATGTAAGAATACAAGGGAAAAGTCAGGGGGACAGACAGAAACACGTGGAAAGAGGAAAGTGAAAACCAGTCTGTGAATGGCAGAGAAATGAGCTGAGACAGGACAAGAAACAAGAGACAAAAGGCAATTCAGAGATGGGAAAGAACAGAAAAGCAGCTAGAGACCATGCACAAGACAGACAGATGGACAGACAGACACACACACCGTCCTTCCTGAAGAGCTGGAGGGCAAGTGAAGAAAACATGGTTCTGTCAAACACAGGGCTCAGTGTGTGCTGGTGGCAGATCCCTGTTAGCCTGGAAAGGTTTGTGCTATGCTGCACCAGCCTTTGAGTCACTGTGATCTTGTTCAGCACAGAAATATGTGCCTGTGTCATTGAGCAGGACATGCTGTATCTTCACCGATAAATGGTTGTTCTTAGTCCCATTACTCTGGAAGCGACCTTTGAATTCCTCCTCAATATCTGCTTTGTTGCCTTCCACTGAATATACAACCAACTGCATTCTGGCATCCTTCTCCATGGGTAGCTTGTACCAGTACATGTTTAAGAAAAGTTTCCCTGATGCAGAACATTCCAGAGTCACGGTGTCTCCCACCCGGACAACTGTATCTGGTGATTGCTGGAGGGCCCAGCCTGGAAAGACAGGAGAAGAAAGGTGGGAAGTGAAATGCATTGAAGAGGACAAAAAGACACATCCTTGAAGAATGCCATAGGATGGAATGCCACCAGGATATCAGAAAGGTTAGGAGAGAGCCATGCTTCTCTGAAAAAGACAGTAGGATGCAAAAACCCCAAACAAACCAGCTTCCAATGCAACAGTAAATCTGTTTTGACAAGTAATCATGTTGCTACTATCAAATGAAGTATTAAAATGAAACAGGAAAAAAAATAATTTACAGCTTTGCAAGAGTTTTCCAATTCAACAGGTGGTGGAAAAGCTCACCTGGTTCATTGCCCATCCTCCCTCTGGAAGCCTTGGGGAAGGGACACTGCCAGCATTTGAGAGCACAGCTGAGGAGGCAGCAGCAGCTCCAGTGCAGCTGCTCGAGAGGAAGGGAAGCCCACTTACCCACAGGGAGCAGGATGGCCACAAGGAACTGCTGTAAATCCATAGAGAAAGGCCCCCTGCTTCCAGCCACCTGCCCCTGGTGACAGCACAGCCACGGAGGTGTGTAAAGAGGAGAGGTGGAGAGGAGGAGATGCGTCTCTCTGTGGCTGGGCAGGGGAGTGAGAGCGAGTCTGAAATGTGACAAGGCACTTGGCTGTCCGGGAAGGGTGGGGAATGACACCTGCAGGCAGTCAGGAAGTGCTTGTGCTCTGCTCCTCTGGCTTCCTGCTCTGTGTGGGAGTGGGTGTCCAGGAGGAGGTGGGAGTTCAGTGGGTGGCATCGTTCAGTGCTCTCATGGGGCAGGATGGGGCTGTGTGGCAGCCTGAGCATCTGCACAGGAATGCACAGAATGGCAGGAAATGCTGGAAAGAGAAGGAGATCTCAGGAATGCGTGTGCCTGGCTGTGTCCTGCTGTTTGTCTCCTCCCCAACCACCCTCACACTCACAGACTCCCAGCCCTGCAAGCTGCAATCTGGAATCTCTGCTTGTCCAGGTTTGGAAAAGCTGCTGACCTGCCCACCTGGTGTCTCTTGGAGCATGACAGAGAATAAATAGTTCTGTAACTGTTGTGCTCTAAATCCAAAAGAAGATCCCAAGAGAGAACAGGCTGCCTTTGCCTCTGCACTGGGACTGCCCCTTGAGAGACTGCACCTCAGAGAGATTTCTGAGGAGAAAGGTGTGCCCCACAGGATGTGCTGCTACAGATTGACCTTCTCCCTGCCAGAGAAGAAGGGATACTCTCCTTGCCTCTTCATTGCAGCACTCTGCAAAAGGGGCACGAGGACACAAAGGGACAAAGCTCTGGAGAAAATCATGTCTTCTTCCCTGCACACAGCCTTGTTCACCTGCCCAAGGCAGTGGGAAATGCCTGCAGGCAGGAGGAGACACCTGTAGTTTGTGTGCACTGAGTCTGGGTGCAGAGGTCTGGCAGAGACTGTGCCCATCCCTGCTGGGCTGTGTGCCCACCAGTGCATGGCAGGGTAAGGCTGGCCCATTGTAGTGGTTTCACGTTCACCTCTGTTTCTGTTTGCCAGACACCGTGTAGTGGTTTAATGTCTTTTTGCTGTAATACAGGATTAGGAGGAAAACACAAAACGGGCTCAACTCAAAAGTAAATACATAGTTTTATTAATGCACATTAAGAAAAAGAAAATAGGAAAAATAGTTTTAAAAAAACCCACAACAAAAACCATGTAGCTTTTCCCATGACTACCTGTGGCCCACGGACTCACATATTGGGGTGTTGCTTTTAAAAGATGCACAACTCAAAGGCAAAAGATTTTTCATCTCAAGGAACAGACCTATCTTCTAAATTCTTAACTGGCACAGAGAGCTTCTTCTAAACACCCTCCCTGTGCAAACATTTTATGGGATCACCAGATCCAGTAAATCACAGATACCTTTGCTCAAAATCCACAAATCATCCTCCCAATTCATGTTGTCTACGATTTAAAAGAATATTCTAGCATATTCATATTACAGTTTGTTACCACAACTCACAGGAGAATTTTCAGCTTAGGACCGAGGCAACTTGTCATCTCTTCCACCTAAGAGGTCACTCTTCCTTTACTGACTTTGAAGTCTCCATATTGTTTCCTTACATGTCTCCAATCTGGCCGTTTCTCTCACTTAGAAAAGAGTTAGGGCTTTGGAGGTTTCATCTGTGCTAAGAAGGAGTTTAATCTTGTCCGGGTCCTCTTTCTCTCGACTGCAGCTCACAGTGTCCCACTTCAAGGCCGCGCCATGGGGGGAAGTCACAGAGAGAGCTCGGAGTGTCTCAGGCAGTCAGGAATCTCAACAGCCAGGGATGGAGATGGCTCCTGCCCACCCCTCGGTCTCACCCTCCAGGGTGGGCCCGGCCCGGCCGGTGGCAGAAGCAGAGCCTTGCTGAGCCCCAGGCTGCCATCAGGGGCTGCAGCCTCTCCTCCCCTCGCTGGTGGCTGGGGACAGGGAGGCTCAGAGACACGGCCAGGGCCAGGCCGGGCTCTCGCCCCGCAGCGGGAGGGAAGCGGTGGGCCCGGCCGGGCCGCCCGGCCCTGGGGGACCACAGGGCAGACTGGGACTGGCTCTGTTAACTACCTGTTCCAAGGCAGGATGGAAAAGGGCTTGGCTTAGACACACTCAGGATTTATATGGGTATTACCAAAAGTCACCTTGAGCTTTCTCAGTGGTCAAACCATATGCCAATAGCTAAAAATTGCCTTCTGATAGCATTTTGTTGGAAAGGACAGGAACCTAAGGTCTTGACAGGGCAATATTCTATATTCCTCTTCAACTAAACACCAAACTGTGTTAACCCATAACACCCAGACAAGACATCAAGTGATCCAGCTGCTCAAGGCTGTCATGGGCTTGGCAGTGGAGCTGTTCCTCTGGGGCCTGTCAGCAGAAGACAGCAGCAATGTCTCCAGCACCCAAACCCTCTGCTGCAGCAGTGACTGTGAAGTTGTTTCCCCAAGCTACCTAGAGAAGATTTAGGAAAGAACCCAGATTCCTGTAAAGAACTGGGAGAGAGAAGTAAAGAGACTGGGCTACTTTGCAGAAAAGCCACATCCTCACACCACCACCAGCACTCCAGCTGAGAGGAGGCTGTGCCTGATGTGTCCATGGAAAGGCTCTCCAATTCCCTGGGCCGTGCAGAGGGCAGGGCAGTGCCTAGGGAGCCTTGCAGAGGACACGGTGTTTGAGGAGTTAGTGATGTTGAACAGGCATGGCTGCTATGTGGGGCCCTGGTTTAGGTGGGGAGAACCTTGCACGTTAGCATGGGGATCTGCAGGCTGGGAACCACCTGGAGTGCCCCATGCAGGCCTGTGCTGTGCACGGGTGTATGTTATGCAGGACAGAATCACAGAATGGGTCAGCATAGGAGGGACCTCAGGGGGTCACTGCTCCAATCTCCCTGCTCAAGCAGAGCCATCCCAGAGCATGTGGCACAGGCTTGTATCCAGATGGTTCTGGAATATCTCTAGAGAGAGTGCCTTCTGAACTTTTCTCTGCAACCTGCTGCAGTGCACAAGCACCCACACAGCAAAGCTCTTTCCTCAGATACAGCTGGATCTTCCTGCACATAATTTTCTGCCCATTGCCTCTTGTCCTAGTGCCTGACATCCCAGTGAAGTATCTGTACCCACCTCTTGGCACCTTCCCTTCAGATACTTGTAGACAATGATGACATGGCAGTGCTGGAATAGATCATGGGACGTTAGGAATGGGGCTGCGGCCGAGCCTCATCCATAATGTGGTGCAGCTGTGTCAGATGGATGAACAGCACTGAAGGAAAAGGAGCACGGAATGCTGAGGTGTATTGTCCAATCAGAAAAGAGTAAAAGAGCACACAGATGTTATGCATGTGGCAAACAGGGTCTAGAAGGTTGTGCTGGGGAATAATAAAGTGCTGATGCATGTCACCATTATCTGTGTCAGTCGTGTGTCCTCCGTCAGTGGCCAATTAGTTGTTTCTTCTCAAGGTCCAACTGGCCAAGACCCCTCAGCCTTTGTTCACAAAAGAGCTGCTCCACTCTACTCATCACCTTTCTTCTCCTCTCGTGGACATTCTCCAGGAGCTCCATGTAACTTTTGGACTAAGCAGCACAGAACTGGACCCTGCACACCAGATCAGCCCCATCTGGGCTGAGTGGAGCCTCAGCTCCCTCGCCCTGCTGGCAATGCCCTTCCTAATCCTCCCCAGGACACTGTTGCCTCCTTGGCCACAAGGACACACTGCTCGTCCATGGGGAGCTTCTTGAACAGCTGCTTCCCAGCAGGTCAGCTCCCAGCCTGTGCTGCTCCATGGGGTTGGTTATTCCTCCCCAGGTGCATTTGCCTTGGTGGAATTTCAAAAAGTTCCTGCCCATCTGTCCAACCTGTTGAGTTCCCTCTGAAGGGCTGCACAGCCCCCTGGGATATTGGAAACTCCTCCTAACTGAGTGTTATCCAAGAACTTAATGAGGAGACTCTCCACTCCTCCACCTGAGTCACTGATGAAGACTGTAACCTCTTGGAAATTTCTGTTATCTGCAACACTAGCTAACATAAACGTGTAATCTTTATGTGTTGGCTGAAGATGAACTGTATGTGGATCAAGAGGGGGAAGTCAGCTGGATCCCGCCCCAGAGACCACTCTACATGGAGGAAATAATACTTTAGCTGAGAAAGCACAGGCTTGTGTTCTGCTGTTCATATTCCCTGGCCACAGAACAACCACAGACAAGTCGTTAGAACAGAGGAGCCTGTGGGCAGCTCCCACAGGGTACTGGCTACTTCCACACCTGCCTGGCCTTGCCTTTATCTACAGGTGCACCAAGAACTTCCCACACAAGCACTTGTTCTCTTTGACAGAATCATAAGCAGGCTGGACTGGAGTCAAGTAAGAGAAAGTCAGTGGAGTGCAGATTGAAGACAGAAAGAAGAAGTTGGGGAAGGGAAGGGAAGGGAAGGGAAGGGAAGGGAAGGGAAGGGAAGGGAAGGGAAGGGAAGGGAAGGGAAGGGAAGGGAAGGGAAGGGAAGGGAAGGGAAGGGAAGGGAAGGGAAGGGAAGGGAAGGGCTGACTGAATTAAGTGTAGTGTAAGTAGGAGTTAAAAGCAGAGGGCAGCCTGGAGTGGCAAGGAGACAAAGATGGACAAAGAAACTGACAGGATCTGAGAAAGGAAGGAAGGCAAGGCTAGGAAGTAGAGGAGCTAATGAGTGAGAAGCCTCATGCAGCACCCATGAGGTGGAAAGCAGGTCCTGTATATGCAGGGACAAGTTTGTGCTCAGCTCCCTCAGCAGCTTCACCACTGTGTTCATTCTCAGCACAGTAGTATGTGCCAGAGTCATTGAGAAAGGCACGTTCTATTGAGAGGGTGATGCTGTCTCCTTTTATGTCGCTGCTCTTGAAATGGCCCTCAAAACCCTTCTCCACTGATGCCTTGGCCCCTTGTACTGCATAAACCACCTGGGTGAGGCTGGAATTCTTCTCTGAAGGCAGGATGAACCAGTACATAGCTGTGCTGGAGGATTTCTTCTTGGAACATTCAAGATTCACAGACTGGCCTTCTTTTATCACCATGTCTGGAGACTGTTCCAGGGCCAACACTGCAAAGGAAAAGTACAAGCAGTGAGGAGCAGGAAAAAAAGGGAAAAATTTCAACTAGGCACTGTGTGTTGGTAGGCAAAGGGTGAGAAGAAAGAAGGCAGCCAAGGGAGAAGCTCAAGGCATGGGACAGCTCTTCAGATCAGCAAGTGAATGTCCAGTCTCTCTGCAATAGCCAGGGTGCATTCCTGGACAGATTGTGTCTAAAACCAGGAACCATCTAGGGGCTGCACAAAGAATGAAAAATAGACAGCCATTGCAGAAGATTCAGGGATCCCTGCCCACCACATTCACTGCTTCTCCTCAGCACAGGAAGCTCTGCAGAACAAAGCAGTGCCAGGAACTGGCTACAAAGCTGGGAGAGCAGCAGCAGGATCAATGGAGGTGCTCAGGGCTGCGTGGAGTTCACTTACCCAGAGGGGCCAGCATGGCCACAAAGAAACAGCAGTGAACCATGGGGGAAAAGCCCCTTCCCTCTCAACAACCTGCCTCTTGTAGCTGCCCAAAGGTATGAGAGGAGGGAGCAATGAGTGAGGGTGGGACATCTCGGGGTGGGGCTGGGCAAGAAATGTCAGAAGGCATTGGCTGGCTGGGAACTCTGGGGAATGACACAGACTAGGGCAGGAAAGCGGAACCCTGGCAGAGATGCAGTGGGTGGAAGGGACAGGCTGGGCCTGGGTAGGTGGGGAGGGAAGGCTGGGCTTGTAAGGACAGATCCATGCTGGGATTGCACGGGAGGCTGAGCGTGGACAAGGCAGAGCAATGCTGGCTGCTCCCCTTCTCCTTGTGAAACCCCTGGGAGATGGAGGAATGAGGGGTAAAGGCCACACAGAGGTGCCTTGAATTTTCCCAAGCACTTTCCCTGTCTTCCCCACCCATGGCTGATTCAGTTCCTGCCAGGACACCCCAGGTCCCACCTGGCTGAGTGATGGCTCTTTTTCTGTGTGCAGTGCAGTGAGCACAGCAAAGAACATCCGTGAGAGGGAGGCAGGAAAAGACAGCACAGCAGCCCAAGCACTTGGGAGGGCTCTCATGGACGTTGCAGTGACAGCAGCAGGAGAGCAGGGTAAATCCCTGTGAAGAGCTGAGGGACACTCAATGCCCTGGCATGGGAAGAGAGAAAGGATCGAGTGTGGCCCTCAGGGACAGCCATGAGGGTGGCAAGGTGCTGAGGATGGGGCTCAGGGTGACCTCCCCATGCTGACACGAAAGTGGCTAAATGCCTCCAGAGATGGCTTCTCCCTGGCACCTGGGGCCTTGCTGGGGAGCCCAGGCTGTCTCTGACTGGTGCTACCTGAGGCACAAGGGCTTCAGGAGCTTTGGCTTCAGCAGCACAGTTCATTTGGCACATTCAGGGATTGCTCAGGGACAGGGAGCATCTGTGTCACTGCCCCCTGTGTCCTGAGAATTGACCTCTGCAAGGAGATTGGCTTTCCTGGCAGGACTGAGCTGGTCCTCCAGTGGGCTGTGGAGGCTGCCACTGGGAGTCAGGCAGTGAGGGCACTGGGGTGTACAAAGCGGCTGTACAGTGCAATTTTGGTCACTCAGGCTGTGCCAGTGACACCTCCCTGCTGCTCTGCTCACAGGCTGAGGAGACCCAGGCCACTGCATCCCCTCCACTGCGCCCTCAGGTGTTTCTGCTCTGAAGAACATCCACGGGTCCTCTCCTGCATGGCACAAAATCTGCACGGGAGAGCTGGGGAGCCCGATGGGCACAGGGACAGAGAGCATCTGGGACAGTGGCAAGGGGGAAAGGAACACAGGGAAGGAGTGACTCGCCATTCCACCGAGGTCTGCTGGCAGCACGTTTCCCTCCTCCTTCTCCTTCCTGTGCCAGGAGATCTGCCTGACAATAGGGAAGGACAAACAAGTGGAAATAGGCTGGGATCCCTGCTGGGACTTCTGCCTCAGAACACTGGCAAGGAGAAGGCTCGTTAGGTGACACCCAATAGAGTGTTTGGCTGAAGGAGAACTTTCAGTGGCAGTCCTGAGGAAAACTGCATGCAGGTGCTGAGCAGGAGGCAGGATTACCAGGTGGAGACTGTGGCACACTGCTGTGTTCTGCATTCACTGTGAGAATAATGGTGATGACAGAGTTTTAGTTGGAGTGAACCACTGCTTAGACCAAATCCAGGACTTTGGAGTGTCTCTTGCTCTGCCAGAGGGCAGGTGCATAAGCAGCTGGAAGGGAACATTTCCAGGACAGCTGAGCCAAACTGGCCAAAAGGATATTTCCTCCCACTCAGCATGATGCTCAGTATGGAAACTGAGGGGATCTGGCCAGGTGCTGCCTATCACTGTGCACCACATGGAATTACTTGACTTTTTATTTCTCTCTCTTCTCCTTTTCATTTCCTCCTAATATTGCTCTGTTTTTATCTCAACCTGAAAGTTTTATCCCCCTTTTCCCTTCCCACCAGGGGAAGGGGGTCCTGAGAGAGTGGCTGTAACACCTGGTGAGTGACTGGGCTTTAACCACAACAACCTGAGCACCAGAAAGCATCTCCATGTCCCCACAGCTGTGGCATCAGCTGCAGCTCCCCTGACCAAGCATGCACTTCACTCTCTAGTAAGGATTGTCCAGCTTCTGCTTTTGATGGATTATGAAAATTTATGTGAGGATTCCACTGAGCCTCTGCACTCTAAAGTAGAGATAATGAGGAATGAGCAAGTCAGGGAGCCCTCATGTCTTACAGCAAAGCAGCAGGGGATATAATGGGTGGGCCAGACAAGATGTTCAGAAACACCAACAACCCCTGCTGAAAACTCCACTCGGACTCCTTCCTCCTGGTCCTTGTCCTGGTCACCAGGGACATTCCATGGCCAACCTGGGCAGCCTCCTGATGTGGGCCGGGACAATTCCCAAACATCAGTGTTCAGGCCACAGGGCAGTGGTGTAACTTGGGGTCCCTGGTGCACAGCAGTGTGACCATTCCCTGGAGACCAATGGGGCCAAGGACCAGAGGGCCTTCTCCTTCCAGCTGGTGGAGAGGGAAAGCACTGTGTGAACTATTCCACATCCTGCTTCACCCACCAGGACTTGATGGAAGAGATTGAAAGGAAGGAGAGATAGATGAGGAAGGGAATAGGAAACAGGGAGGGACTAGGTGTGAGAGGACTGAGAAGAAAGGTCAGGGTGACAGACAGAAAGAAGTGAAAGGAGGGAAGTGAGAAGAAGTCTGTGAATGGCAGAGAAATGAGCTGAGACAGTGAGGACAACTAGAAAAAAGAGACAAAAGGTGATTCAGAGATGGGAAAGACCAGAAAAGCAAATAGAGACCATGCACAAGACAGACAGATGGACAGACAGACACACACACCGTCCTTCCTGAAGAGCTGGAGGGCAAGTGAAGAAAACATGGTTCTATCACACACAGGGCTCAGTGTGTGCTGGTGGCAGATCCCTGTTGGCCTGGAAAGGTTTGTGCTATGCTGCACCAGCCTTTGAGTCACTGTGATCTTGTTCAGCACAGAAATATGTGCCTGTGTCATTGAGCAGGACATGCTGTATCTTCACCGATAAATGGTTGTTCTTAGTCCCATTACTCTGGAAGCGACCTTTGAATTCCTCCTCAATATCTGCTTTGTTGCCTTCCACTGAATATACAACCAACTGCATTCTGGCATCCTTCTCCATGGGTAGCTTGTACCAGAACAGGTTTAAGAAAAGTTTCCCTGATGCAGAACATTCCAGAGTCACGGTGTCTCCCACCCGGACAACTGTATCTGGTGATTGCTGGAGAGCCCAGCCTGGAAAGACAGGAGAAGAAAGGAGGGGAGTGAAATGCATTGAAGAGGACAAAAAGACATATCCTTGAAGAATGCCATAGGATGGAATGCCACCAGGATATCAGAAAGCTTTGGGAGAGTGCCATGCTTCTCTGAAAAAGACACTAGAATGCAAAAACCCCAAACAAACCAGCTTCCAATGCAACAATAAATCTGTAATGACTTTGCTTCTATCAATGAAGGATTACTATGAGAGAGGAAAAAACCTAATTTGCAGTTTTGCAAAGTGTTTCAATTCAACAGGTGGTGGAAAGGCTCACCTGGTTCATTGCCCATCCTCCCCCTGGAAGCCTTGGGGTAAGGGGCACTGCCAGCAAGTGGGAGCACAGCTGAGGAGGCAGCAGCAGCTCCAGTGCAGCTGCTCGAGAGGAAGGGAAGCCCACTTACCCACAGGGAGCAGGATGGCCACAAGGAACTGCTGGAAATCCATAGAGAAAGGCCCCCTGCTTCCAGCCACCTGCCCCTGGTGACAGCACAGCCACAGAGGTGTGTAAAGAGGAGAAGTGGAGAGGAGGAGATACGTCTCTCTGTGGCTGGGCAGGGGAGTGAGAGCGAGTCTGAAATGTGACACGGCACTTGGCTGTCCGGGAAGGGTGGGGAATGACACCTGCAGGCAGTCAGGAAGTGCTTGTGCTCTGCTCCTCTGGCTTCCTGCTCTGTGTGGGAGTGGGTGTCCAGGAGGAGGTGGGAGTTCAGTGGGTGGCATCGTTCAGTGCTCTCATGGGGCAGGATGGGGCTGTGTGGCAGCCTGAGCATCTGCACAGGAATGCACAGAATGGCAGAAAATGCTGGAAAGAGAAGGAGATCTCAGGAATGCATGTACCTGGCTGTGTCCTGCTGTTTGTCTCCTCCCCAACCACCCTCACACTCACAGACTCCCAGCCCTGCAAGCTGCAATGTGGAATCTCTGCTTGTCCCAGCCAGGCCTGACCTGTTGTTCCAGGTGTGGGAAAAGCTGCTGACCTGCAAACGTGGTGTCTCTTGGAGCACAACACAGAATAAATAGTTCTGTAACTGTTGTGCTCTAACTCCAAAAGGGAATCCCAAGGAGAGGACAGGCTGCCTTTGCCTCTGCACTGGGACTGCCCCTTGAGAGACTGCACCTCAGAGAGATTTCTGAGGAGAAGGGCGTGTCCCACAGGATGTGCTGCTACAGATTTACCTTCTCCATGCCAGAGAAGAAGGGATACTCTCCTTGCCTCTCCATTGGAGCACTCTGCAAAAGCGCACCAGCGTACAAATGGACAAAGCTCTGGAGAAAATCATGTCTTCTTCCCTGCACACAGCCTTGTTCAGCTGCCGAAGGCAGTGGGAAATGCCTGCAGGCAGGAGGAGACACCTGTAGTTTGTGTGCACTGAGTCTGGGTGCAGAGGTCTGGCAGAGACTCTGCACATCCCTGCTGGGCTGTGTGCCCACCAGTGCATGGCAGGGTAAGGCTGACTCATTGAAGTGGTTTCATGTTCATCTCTGTTTCCGTTTGCCGTATTTCATGTAGTGGTTTAATGTCTTTTTGCTGTAATAAAGAATTAGGAGGGAAACACAAAACAGGCTCAACTCAAAAGTAAATACACAGTTTTATTAATGCACATTAAGAAAAAGAAAATAAGAAAAATAGTTTTAAAAAAACCCACAACAAAAACCATGTAGCCTTTCCCATGACTACCTATGGTCCGTGGACTCACATATTGGGGTGTCACTTTTCAAAGATGCAGAACTCAAAGGCAAAGGATTTTTCATCTCAAGGAACAGACCTATCTTCTCAATTCTTAACTGACACAGAGAGCTTCTTCTCATCTCTCTCCCTGTTCAAACATCTTATGGGATCACCAGACCCAGTAAATCACAGATACATTTGCGCAAAATTCAACAATTCATCCTCCCAATTCATGTTGTCCACGATTTAAAGGAATACTCTAGCATATTCATATTACAGTTTGTTACCACAACTCACAGGAGATTTTTCAGCTTAGGACCAAGGCAACTTGTCATCTCTTCCACCTAAATGGTCACTCTTCCTTTACTGACTTTGAGATCTCCGTATTGTCTCCTTACATGTCTCCAGTCTGGCTGTTTCTCTCACTAAGAAAAGAGTAAGGGCTTTGGAGGTTTCATCTGTGCTAAGAAGGAGTTTAATCTTGCCCAGGTCCTCTTTCTCTCGGCTGCAGCTCACAGTGTTCCACTTCAAAGCCGCGCCAATGGGGGGAAGTCACAGAGAGAGCTCGGAGTGTCTCAGGCAGTCAGGAATCTCAACAGCCAGGGATGTAGATGGCTCCTGCCCACCCCTCGGTCTCACCCTCCGGGGTGGGCCCGGCCCGGCCGGTGGCAGAAGCAGAGCCTTGCTGAGCCCCAGGCTGCCATCAGGGGCTGCAGCCTCTCCTCCCCTCGCTGGTGGCTGGGGACAGGGAGGCTCAGAGACACGGCCAGGGCCAGGCCGGGCTCTCGCCCCGCAGCGGGAGGGAAGCGGTGGGCCCGGCCGGGCCGCCCGGCCCTGGGGGACCACAGGGCAGACTGGGACTGGCTCTGTTAACTACCTGTTCCAAGGCAGGACAGAAAAGGGCTTGGCTTGGACCCACTCAGGATTTATATGGGTATTACCAAAAGTCACCTTGAGCTTTCTCAGTGGTCAAACCATATGCCAATTGCTAAAAATTGCCTTCTGATAGCATTTTGTTGGGAAGGACAAAAACCTAAGGTCCTGACAGGGCAATATTCTATATTCCTCTTCAACTAAACACCAAACTGTGTTAACCCATAACACCCAGACAAGACATCAAGTGATCCAGCTGCTCAAGGCTGTCATGGGCTTGGCAGTGGAGCTGTTCCCCTGGGGCCTGTCAGCAGAGGACAGCAGCAATGCCTCCAGCTCCCAAACCCTCTGCTGCAGCTCTCAGTGTGTCCCATTGCATTCATTTCTCCAAGCTGCCTAGAGAAGATTCAGGAGAGAGCCCAGATTCCTGTAAAGAAGTGGGAGATAAAAGCAAAGAGATTGGGCTACTTTGCAGAAAAGCCACATCCTCACACCACCACCAGCACTCCAGCTGAGAGGAGGCTGTGCCTGATGTGTCCATGGAAAGGCTCTCCAATGCCCTGGGCTGTGCAGAGGGCAGGGCAGTGCCTAGGGTGCCTTGCAGAAGACACGGTGTTTGAGGAGTTAGTGATGTTGAACAGGCATGGCTGCTATGTGGGGCCCTGGTTTAGGTGGGGAGAACCTTGCACGTTAGCATGGGGATCTGCAGGCTGGGAACCACCTGGAGTGCCCCATGCAGGTCTGTGCTGTGCACGGGTGTGTGTTATGCAGGACAGAATCACAGAATGGGTCAGCATAGGAGGGACCTCAAGGGGTCACTGCTCCAATCTCCCTGCTCAATCAGAGCCATCCCAGAGCATGTGGCACAGGCTTGTATCCAGATGGTTCAGGAATATCTCTAGAGAGAGAGCCTCCAGAACTTCCCTCTGGGCAACCTGCTCCAGTCCATGGTCACCAACATAGCAAAGCTCTTGACTCATATTCAGGTGGAACTTCCTGTGCATCATTTTCTGCCCATTGTCTCTTGTCTTAGTTCCTGACAACAAGAAGAAGAGGCTGGATCTACCTCATGGCACCTTCCCTTCAGATACTTATAGTCACTGACGAGGTGCCCTCTTGATGCCAAGCAGACCCAGCTCCCACAGCCTCTTTGCTCCCAAAAGAGGTGTCCCACTCCATTCTTCACCTTTCTCCTCCACTGGACCTGCTCCAGGAGCTCCATGTCTCTCTTGTACTGAACAGGCCAGAACAGGACACTGCACTCCAGATGTGCCTCACCAGGGCTGAGTGGAGCCTCAGCTCCCTCATCCTGCTGGCAGTGCTCTTCCTAATGTTCCCCAGGACTCCATTGGCTCCTTGGCCAACAAGACACACTGCTGGTCCATGGGGAGTTTTTCATCCATGGGGACCCCCAGGTCCTTCTCTAAAGAGCTACTTCCCAGCAGATCAGCTCCCAGCCTGTGCTGCTGCATGGGCTTATTCCTCCCCAGGTGCATTTGCCTTGGTGGAATTTCAAAAAGTTCCTCCTTGCCCATCTCTCCAACCTGTTGAGGTCCCTCTGAAGGGCTGCACAGCCCCCTGGGATATTGGAAATTCCTCCTAACTTATCAGTGTTATCAGTGAACTTGATGAGGAGACTCTTTACCCCTCCATCTGAGTCACTGATGAAAAGAACACTGTAACCTCTTGGAAATTTCTGTTCTCTGCTACACTAGCTAACATTACCTGTAATCTTTATGCATTTCCTGAAGATGAACTGTATGTGGATCACGGGGGGAAAGGAAGGTGGAACCTGCCCCAGAGACCACTCTACATGGAGGAAATAATACTTAAGCTGAGAAAGCACAGGCTTGTGCTCTGCTGTTCATATTCCCTGGCCACAGAACAACCACAGACAAGTCGTTAGAACAGAGGAGCCTGTGGGCAGCTCCCACAGGGTACTGGCTACTTCCACACCTGCCTGGCCTTGCCTTTATCTACAGGTGCACCAAGAACTTCCCACACAAGCACTCGTTCCCTTTGACAGTGAGAATCATGAGCAGGGTGGACAGTAGAAAAGTAGGAGAAAGTAGTGGAGTGCAGATTGAAGACAGAAAGAAGAAGGTGGGGGAGAAAAGGGAGACAGAGGGAAGAAGTGCTGACAGAATTAAGTGCAAGTAAGAGTTAAATGCAGAGGAAGGCCTGGAGTGGCAAGGAGACAAAGATGGACAAGGAAACTGACAGTATCTGAGAAAGGCAGCAAGGCAAGGCTAGGAAGCAGAGGAGCTAATGAGTGAGAAGCCTCATGCAGCACCCATGAGGTGGAAAGCAGGTCCTGTATGTGCAGGGACGAGTTTGTGCTCAGCTCCCTCAGCAGCTTCACCACTGTGAAGCTCGAACTCAGAACAGTAGTATGTGCCAGAGTCATTGAGAAAGGTACGTTCTATTGAGAGGGTGATGCTGTCTCCTTTTATGTCACTGCTCTTGAAATGGCCCTCAAAACCCTTCCCCACTGATGCCTTAAAACGTTCTATTGCTGAAGCCACTAGGGTCAGACTGGAATTCTTCTCTGAAGGCAGGATGAACCAGTACATAGCTGTACTGGAGGATTTCTTCTTGGAACATTCCAGATTCACGGACTGGCCTTCTTTTATCACCATGTCTGGAGACTGTTCCAGGGCTAACACTGGAAAGGAAAAGTACGAGAAGTGAGGAGCAGGAAAAAAAGGGAAAAAAATTGAAGTAGGCACTGTGGGTTGGTAGGCAAAGGGTGAGAAGAAAGAAGGCAGCCAAGGGAGCAGCTCAAGGCATGGGACAGCTCTTCAGATCAGCAAGTGAATGTCCAGTCTCTCTGCAATAGCCAGGGTGCATTCCTGGACAATTTGTGTCCAAAACCAGGAACCATCTAGGGGCTGCACAAAGAATGACAAATAGACAGCCATTGCAGAAGATTCAGGGATCCCTGCCCACCACATTCACTGCTTCTCCTCAGCACAGGAAGCTCTGCAGAACAAAGCACTGCCAGGAACTGGCTACAAAGCTGGGAGAGCAGCAGCAGGATCAATGGAGGTGCTAAGGGGTGCGTGGATTTCACTTACCCAGAGGGGCCAGCATGGCCACAAAGAAACAGCAGTGAAGCATGGGGGAAAAGCCCCTTCCCTCTCAGCAACCTGCCTCTTGTAGCTGCCCAAAGATATGAGAGGAGGGAGCAGTGAGTGAGGGTGGGACATCTCGGGGTGGGGCTGGGCAAGAAATGTCAGAAGGCATTGGCTGGCTGGGAACCCTGGGGAATGACACAGACTGTGGCAGGAAAGCAGAACCCTGGCAGAGATGCAGTGGGTGGAAGGGGCAGGCTGGGCCTGGGTAGGTGGGGAGGGAAGGATGGGCTTGTAAGGACAGATCCGTGCTGGGATTGCACAGCAGGCTGAGTGTGAGCAAGGCAGAGCAATGCTGGCTGCTCCCCTTCTCCTTGTGAAACCCCTGGGAGATGGAGGAATGAGGGATAAAAGCCACACAGAGGTGCCTTGAATTTTACCAAGCCTTTCCCTGTCTTCCCCACCCATGGCTGATTCAGTGCCTGCCTGGACACCCCACGTCCCACCTGGCTGTGTGACGGCTCTTTTTCTGTGTGCAGTGCAGTGAGCACAGCAAAGAACATCAGTGAGAGGGAGGCAGGAAAAGACAGCACAGCAGCCCAAGAACTTGGGAGGGCTCTCATGGACGTTGCAGTGACAGCAGCAGGAGAGCAGGGTAAATCCCTGTGAAGAGCTGAGGGACACTCAATGCCCTGGCATGGGAAGAGAGAAAGGATCGAGTGTGGATCTCAGGGACAGCCATGAGGGTGGCAAGGGGCTGAGGATGGGGCTCAGGTTGACCTCTCCTTGCTGACAGGAAAGTGGCTAAATACCTCCAGAGATGGCTTCTCCCTGGCACCTGGGGCCTTGCTGGGGAGCCCAGGCTGTATCTGCTGCCTGAGGCACAAGGGCTTCAGGAGCTTTGGCTTTAGCAGCACAGTTCATTTGGCACATTCAGGGATTGCTCAGGGACAGGGAGCATCTGTGTCACTGCCCCCTGTGTCCTGAGAATTGACCTCTGCAAGGAGATTGGCTTTCCTGGCAGGACTGAGCTGGTCCTCCAGTGGGCTGTGGAGGCTGCCACTGGGAGTCAGGCAGTGAGGGCACTGGGATGTAGAAAGCAGCTGTACAGTGCAATTTTGGTCACTCAGGCTGTGCCAGTGACACCTCCCTGCTGCTCTGCTCACAGGCTGAGGAGACCCAGGCCACTGCATCCCCTCCACTGCGCCCTCAGGTGTTTCTGCTCTGAAGAACATCCACGGGTCCTCTCCTGCATGGCACAAAATCTGCACGGGAGAGCTGGGGAGCCCGATGGGCACAGGGGCAGAGAGCATCTGGGACAGTGGCAAGGGGGAAAGGAACACAGGGAAGGAGTGACCGGCCATTCCACCGAGGTCTGCTGGCAGCACGTTTCCCTCCTCCTTCTCCTTCCTGTGCCAGGAGCTCTGCCTGACAATAGGGAAGGACAAACAATTGGAAATAGGTTGGGATCCCTGCTGGAACTTCTGCCTCAGAACGCTGGCAAGGAGAAGGCTCGTGGGGTGTCACCCAATAGAATGTTTGGCTGAAGGAGAACTTTCAGTGGCAGTCCTGAGGAAAACTGCATGCAGGTGCTGAGCAGGAGGCAGGATTACCAGGTGGAGACTGTGGCACAGTGCTGTGTTCTGCATTCACTGTGAGAATAATGGTGATGACAGAGTTTTAGTTGGGGTGAACCACTGCTTAGCCCAAATCCAGAACTTTAGAGTGTTTCATGCCCTGCCAGAGGGCAGGTGCACAAGCAGCTGGAAGGGAGCATTTCCAGGACAGCTGACCCAAACTGGCCTAAAGGATGTTTCCTCCCACTCAGCATGATGCTCCGTATGGAAACTGAGGGGATCTGGCCTTGTGCTGCCTATCACTGTGCATCACATGGATTTACTTGACTTTTTATTTCTCTCTCTTCTCATTTTCATTTCCTCCTATTATTGCTCTCTTTTTTTCTCAATCTGAAAGTTTTATCCTCTTTTTCCCATCCCACCAGGGGAAGGGGGTCCTGAGAGAGTGGCTGTAACACCTGGTGAGTGACTGGGCTGTAACCACAACAACCTGAGCACCAGACAGCATCTCCATGTCCCTACAGCTGTGGCATCAGCTGAAGCTCCCCTGACCAAGCATGCACTTCACTCTCTAGTAAGGATTGTCCAGCTTCTGCTTTTGATGGATTATGAAAATTTATGTGAGGATTCCACTGAGCCTCTGCAATCTTAAGTAGAGATAATGAAGAATGCACAAGTCAGGGCAGCCCTCGTTTCTTGCAGCAAGCAGCAGGGGATATAATGGGTGGGCCAGACAAGATGCTCAGAAACACCAGCAACGCCTGCTGAAACCACCACTTGGACTCCTTCCTCCTGGTCCTTGTCCTGGTCACCAGGCCAACCTGGGCAGCCTCCTGATGTGGGCAGGGACAATGCCCAAACATCAGTGTTCAGGCCACAGGGCAGTGGTGTAACTTGGGGTCCCTGGTGCACAGCAGTGTGCCCATTCCCTGGAGACCAGTGGGGCCAAGGACCAGAGGGCCTTCTCCTTCCAGCTGGTGGAGAGGGAAAGCACTGTGTCAACTATTCCACATCCTGCTTCACCACCGGGACTTGATGGAACAGATTGAAAGGAAGGAGAGATGGATAATGAAGGGAATAGGAAACAGGAAGGGACTAGGTGTGAGGGGACTGAGAAGAAAGGTCAGGGTGACAGAGAGAAAGACGTGAAAGGAGGGAAGTGAGAAGAAGTCTGTGAATGGCAGAGAAATGAGCTGAGACAGTGAGGACAAGAAGAAATGAGAGACAAAAGGTGTTCCAGAGATGGGAAAGAACAGAAAAGCAAATAGAGACCATGCACAAGACAGACAGATGGACAGACAGACACACACACACACTGTCCTTCCTGAATAGCTGGAGGGCAAGTGAAGAAAACATGGTTCTGTCAAACACAGGGCTCGGTGTGTGCTGGTGGCAGATCCCTGTTGGCCTGGAAAGGTTTGTGCTATGCTGCACCAGCCTTTGAGTCACTGTGGGTCTCGTTCAGCACAGAAATATGTGCCTGTGTCATTGAGCAGGACATGCTGTATCTTCACCGATAAATGGTTGTTCTTAGTCCCATTACTCTGGAAGCGACCTTTGAATTCCTCCTCAATATCTGCTTTGTTGCCTTCCACTGAATATACAACCAACTGCATTCTGGCATCCTTCTCCATGGGTAGCTTGTACCAGTACATGTTTAAGAAAAGTTTCCCTGATGCAGAACATTCCAGAGTCACGGTGTCTCCCACCCGGACAACTGTATCTGGTGATTGCTGGAGAGCCCAGCCTGGAAAGACAGGAGAAGAAAGGTGGGAAGTGAAACGCATTGAGTAGGACAAAAAGACACATCCTTGAAGAATGCCATAGGATGGAATGCCACCAGGATATCAGAAAGGTTAGGGAGAGTGCCATGCTTCTCTGAAAAAGACAGTAGGATGCAAAAACCCCAAACAAACCAGCTTCCAATGCAACAGTAAATCTGTTTTGACAAGTAATCACGTTGGTACTATCAAATGAAGTATTAAAATGAAACAAGAAAACACGAGTTTGCAGTTTTGCAAAGTGTTTCAATTCAACAGGTGGTGGAAAGGCTCACCTGGTTCATTGCCCATCCTCCCCCTGGAAGCCTTGGGGAAGGGGCACTGCCAGCAAGTGGGAGCACAGCTGAGGAGGCAGCAGCAGCTCCAGTGCAGCTGCTCGAGAGGAAGGGAAGCCCACTTACCCACAGGGAGCAGGATGGCCACAAGGAACTGCTGTAAATCCATAGAGAAAGGCCCCCGGCTTCCAGCCACCTGCCCCTGGTGACAGCACAGCCACAGAGGTGTGTAAAGAGGAGAGGTGGAGAGGAGGAGATACGTCTCTCTGTGGCTGGGCAGGGGAGTGAGAGCGAGTCTGAAATGTGACAAGGCACTTGGCTGTCCGGGAAGGGTGGGGAATGACACCTGCAGGCAGTCAGGAAGTGCTTGTGCTCTGCTCCTCTGGCTTCCTGCTCTGTGTGGGAGTGGGTGTCCAGGAGGAGGTGGGAGTTCAGTGGGTGGCATCGTTCAGTGCTCTCATGGGGCAGGATGGGGCTGTGTGGCAGCCTGAGCGTCTGCACAGGAATGCACAGAATGGCAGGAAATGCTGGGAAGAGAAGGAGATCTCAGGAATGCATGTACCTGGCTGTGTCCTGCTGTTTGTCTCCTCCCCAGCCACCCTCACACTCACAGACTCCCAGCCCTGCAAGCTGCAATGTGGAATCTCTGCTTGTCCCAGCCAGGCCTAACCTGTTGTCCAGGTTTGGAAAAGCTGCTGACCAGTCAACCTGGTGTCTCTTGGAGAACGACAGAGAATAAATAGTTCTGTAACTGTTGTGCTCTAACTCCAAAAGGGAATCCCAAGGAGAGAACAGGCTGCCTTTGCACTGGGACTGCCCCTTGAGAGACTGCACCTCAGAGAGATTTCTGAGGAGAAGGGTGTGCCCCACAGGATGTGCTGCTACAGATTTACCTTGTCCATGCCAGAGAAGAAGGGATACTCTCCTTGCCTCTTCATTGCAGCACTCTGCAAAAGGGGCAGAAGGACACAAATGGACAAAGCTCTGGACAAAATCATGTCTTCTTCCCTGCACACAGTTTTGTTCACCTGCCCAAGGCAGTGGGAAATGCCTGCAGGCAGGAGGAGACACCTGTAGTTTGTGTGCACTGAGTCTGGGTGCAGAGGTCTGGCAGAGACTCTGCCCATCCCTGCTGGGCTGTGTGCCCACCAATACACAGCAGGGTGAGGCTGGCCTGTGCAAGACATCAAGTGATCCAGCTACTCAAGGCTGTCATGGGCTTGGCAGTGGAGCTGTTCCCCTGGGGCCTGTCAGCAGAGGACAGCAGCAATGCCTCCAGCACCCAAACCCTCTGCTGCAGCTCTGAGTGTGTCCCATTGCATTTATTTCCCCAAGCTGCCTAGAGAAGATGTAGGAAAGACCCCGGATTCCTCTAAAGAAGTGGGGGATAAAAGGAAAGAGATTGGGCTACTTTGCAGAAAAGCCACATCCTCACACCACCACCAGCACTCCAGCTGAGAGGAGGCTGTGCCTGATGTGTCCATGGAAAGGCTCTCCAATTCCCTGGGCCGTGCAGAGGACAGGGCAGTGCCTAGGGAGCCTTGCAGAAGACACGGTGTTTGAGGAGTTAGTGATGTTGAACAGGCATGGCTGTTATGTGGGGCCCTGGTTTAGGTGGGGAGAACCTTGCACGTTAGCATGGGGATCTGCAGGCTGGGAACCACCTGGAGTGCCCCATGCAAGCCTGTGCTGTGCACGGGTGTGTGTTATGCAGGACAGAATCACAGAATGGGTCAGCATAGGAGGGACCTCAGGGGGTCACTGCTCCAATCTCCCTGCTCAAGCAGAGCCATCCCAGAGCATGTGGCACAGGCTTGTATCCAGATGGTTCTGGAATATCTCTAGAGAGAGTGCCTCCTGAACTTTTCTCTGCAACCTGCTGCAGTGCACAAGCACCCACACAGCAAAGCTCTTTCCTCAGATACAGCTGGATCTTCCTGCTCATAATTTTCTGCCCATTGCCTCTTGTCCTAGTGCCTGACATCCCAGTGAAGTATCAGTACCCACCTCTTGGCACCTTCCCTTCAGATACTTGTAGACAATGATGACATGGCAGTGCTGGAATAGATCATGGGACGTTAGGAATGGGGCTGCGGCCGAGCCTCATCCCTAATGTGGTGCAGCTGTGTCAGATGGATGAACAGCACTGAAGGAAAAGGAGCAGGGAATGCTGAGGTGTATTGTCCGATCAGAAAAGAGTAAAAGAGCACACAGATGTTATGCATGTGGCAAACAGGGTCTAGAAGGTTGTGCTGGGGAATAATAAAGTGCTGATGCTCATCACCATTATCTGTGTCAGTCGTGTGTCCTCCGTCAGTGGCCAGTTAGTTGTTTCTTCTCAAGGCCCAACTGGCCAAGACCCCTCAGCCTTTGTTCACAAAAGAGCTGCTCCACTCTACTCATCACCTTTCTTCTCCTCTCGTGGATATTCTCCAGGAGCTCCATGTAACTTTTGGACTAAGCAGCCCAGAACTGGACCCTGCACACAGATCAGCCCCATCCGGGCTGTGTGGAGCCTCAGCTCCCTCGTCCTGCTGGCAATGCCCTTCCTAATGCTCCCCAGGACACTGTTGCCTCGTTGGCCACCAGGACACACTGCTCGTCCATGGGCAGCTTCTTGAACAGCTGCTTCCCAGCAGGTCAGCCCCCAGATCTTGCTGCTGCATGGGCTTATTCCTCCGCAGGTGCCGTTGCCTTGGCTGAATTCCAGAACATTCCTCTCTGCCCATCTGTACAACCTGTTGAGTTCCCTCTGAAGGGTTGCACATTCCCCTGGGATATTGGAAACTCCTCCTAACTGAGTGTTATCCATGAACTTAATGAGGAGACTCTCCACTCCTCCATCTGAGTCACTGATGAAGACTGTAACCTCTTGGAAATTTCTGTTATCTGCTACACTAGCTAATATTACCTGTAATCTATATGTGTTTTTGAAGATGAACTGTATGTGGATCAAGAGGGGGAAGGCAGCTGGATCCCGCCCCAGAGACCACTCTACATGGAGGAAACAATACTTTAGCTGAGAAAGCACAGGCTTGTGCTCTGCTGTTCATATTCCCTGGCCACAGAACAACCACAGACAAGTCGTTAGAACAGAGGAGCCTGTGGGCAGCTCCCACAGGGTACTGGCTACTTCCACACCTGCCTGGCCTTGCCTTTATCTACAGGTGCACCAAGAACTTCCCACACAAGCACTTGTTCCCTTTGACAGTGGAATCATGAGCAGGCTGGACTGGAGTCAAGTAAGAGAAAGTCAGAGGAGTGCAGATTGAAGACAGAAAGAAGGTGGGGAAGGGAAGGGAAGGGAAGGGAAGGGAAGGGAAGGGAAGGGAAGGGAAGGGAAGGGAAGGGAAGGGAAGGGAAGGGAAGGGAAGGGAAGGGAAGGGAAGGGAAGGGAAGGGAAGGGAAGGGAAGGGAAGGGAAGGGAAGGGAAGGGAAGGGAAGGGAAGGGAAGGGAAGGGAAGGGAAGGGAAGGGAAGGGAAGGGCAGACCCAAGTAAGTGTAGTGTAAGTAAGAGTTAAAAGCAGAGGGCACCCTGGAGTGGCAAGGAGACAAAGATGGACAAAGAAACTGACAGGATCTGAGAGGGGCAAGGAAGGCAAAACTAAGAAAGAGGAGGTAATGAGTGAGAAGCCTCATGCCGCACCCATGGGGTGGAAAGCAGGTCCTGTATGTGCAGGGACAAGTTTGTGTTCAGCTCCCTCAGCAGCTTCACCACTGTGATCACTCTCAGCACAGAAGTATGTGCCAGAGTCATTGAGAAAGGCACGTTCTATTGAGAGGGTGATGCTGTCTCCTTTTATGTCGCTGCTCTTGAAATGGCCCTCAAAACCCTTCTCCACTGATGCCTTAAGTCCTTCATAAGCATAAACCACCTGGGTCAGGCTGGAATTCTTCTCTGAAGGCAGGATGAACCAGTACATAGCACTGTTGGAGGATTTCTTCTTGGAACATTCCAGATTCACAGACTGGCCTTCTTTTATCACCATGTCTGGAGACTGTTCCAGGGCCAACACTGGAAAGGAAAAGTACAAGCAGTGAGGAGCAGGAAAAAAAGGGAAAAATTTCAACTAGGCACTGTGTGTTGGTAGGCAAAGGGTGAGAAGAAAGAAGGCAGCCAAGGGAGCAGCTCAAGGCATGGGGCAGCTGTTCAGATCAGCAAGTGAATGTCCAGTCTCTCTGCAATAGCCAGGGTGCATTCCTGGGCAGATTGTGTCCAAAACCAGGAACCATCTGGGGGCTGCACAAAGAATGACAAATAGACAGCCATTGCAGAAGATTCAGGGATCCCTGCCCACCACATTCACTGCTTCTCCTCAGCACAGGAAGCTCTGCAGAACAAAGCAGTGCCAGGAACTGGCTACAAAGCTGGGAGAGCAGCAGCAGGATCAATGGAGGTGCTCAGGGGTGAATGGAGTTCACTTACCCAGAGGGGCCAGCATGGCCACAAAGAAACAGCAGTGAACCATGGGGTAAAAGCCCCTTCCCTCTCAGCAACCTGCCTCTTGTAGCTGCCCAAAGTTATGAGAGGAGGGAGCAGTGGGTGAGGGTGGGACATCTCGGGGTGGGGCTGGGCAAGAAATGTCAGAAGGCATTGGCTGGCTGGGAACCCTGGGGAATGACACAGACTAGGGCAGGAAAGCAGAACCCTGGAAGAGATGCAGTGGGTGGAAGGGGCAGGCTGGGCCTGGGTGAGTGGGGAGGGAAGGATGGGCTTGTAAGGACAGATCCGTGCTGGGATTGCACGGCAGGCTGAGTGTGAGCAAGGCAGAGCAATGCTGGCTGCTCCCCTTCTCCTTGTGAAATCCCTGGGAGATGGAGGAATGAGGGATAAAAGCCACACAGAGGTGCCTTGAATTTTCCCAAGCACTTTCCCTGTCTTCCCCACCCATGGCTGATTCAGTTCCTGCCTGGACACCCCATGTCCCACCTGGCTGTGTGACGGCTCTTCTTCTGTGTGCAGTGCAGTGAGCACAGCAAAGAACATCAGTGAGAGGGAGGCAGGAAAAGACAGCACAGCAGCCCAAGCACTTGGGAGGGTTCTCAGTGACAGCAGCAGGAGAGCAGGGTAAATCCCTGTGAAGAGCTGAGGGACACTCAATGCCCTGGCATGGGAAGAGAGAAAGGATCCAGTGTGGCCCACAGGGACAGCCATGAGGATGACAAGGGGCTGAGGATGGGGCTCAGGGTGACGTCTCCTTGCTGACAGGAAATTGGCTAAATACCTCCAGAGATGGCTTCTCCCTGGCACCTGGGGCCTTGCTGGGGAGCCCAGGCTGTCTCTGACTGGTGCTGCCTGTGGCACAAGGGCTTCAGGAGCTTTGGCTTCAGCAGCACAGTTCATTTGGCACATTCAGGGATTGCTCAGGGACAGGGAGCATCTGTGTCACTGCCCCCTGTGTCCTGAGAATTGACCTCTGCAAGGAGATTGGCTTTCCTGGCAGGACTGAGCTGGTCCTCCAGTGGGCTGTGGAGGCTGCCACTGGGAGTCAGGCAGTGAGGGCACTGGGGTGTAGAAAGCAGCTGTACAGTGCAATTTTGGTCACTCAGGCTGTGCCAGTGACACCTCCCTGCTGCTCTGCTCACAGGCTGAGGAGACCCAGGCCACTGCATCCCCTCCACTGCGCCCTCAGGTGTTTCTGCTCTGAAGAACATCCACGGGTCCTCTCCTGCATGGCACAAAATCTGCACGGGAGAGCTTGGGAGCCCGATGGGCACAGGGACAGAGAGCATCTGGGACAGTGGCAACGGGGAAAGGAACACAGGGAAGGAGTGACCGGCCATTCCACCGAGGTCTGCTGGCAGCACGTTTCCTTCCTCCTTCTCCTTCCTGTGCCAGGAGCTCTGCCTGACAATAGGGAAGGACAAACAAGTGGAAATAGGTTGGGATCCTTGCTAGAACTTCTGCCTCAGAACGCTGGCAAGGAGAAGGCTCGTCATGTGTCACCCAATAGAGTGTTTGGCTGAAGGAGAACTTTCAGTGGAAGTCCTGAGGAAAACTGCATGCAGGTGCTGAGCAGGAGGCAGGATTACCAGGTGGAGACTGTGGCACAGTGCTGTGTTCTGCATTCACTGTGAGAATAATGTTGATGACAGAGTTTTAGTTGGGGTGAACCACTGCTTAGCCCAAATCCAGGACTTTAGAGTGTGTCTTGCTCTGCCAGAGGGCAGGTACACAATCAGCTGGAAGGGAATATTTCCAGGACAGCTGAGCCAAACTGGCCAAAAGGATATTTCCTCCCACTCAGCATGATGCTCAGTATGGAAACTGAAGGAGAACTGGCCAAGTGCTTCCCATCCCTGCTCTAGGATGGGCTGGACACCCTGTCAGTGGATCGTGAGTGTCAGTACTGTGCATTACGTGGATTTACTTGACTTTTTATTTCTCTTCCATCTTCTTTTCATTTCCTCTTGTTAGTGCTCTGTTTGTATCTCAGCCTGGAAGTTTTATCCCCTTTTTCCCATCCCACCAGGGGAAGGGAGTCCTGAGAGAGTGGTTGTAACACTTGGTGGCTGACTGAGCCTAAACCACAACAACCTGAGCACCAGGCAGCATCTCCATGATACCACAGCTATGGCATCAGCTGCAGCTCCCTTGACCAAGGCTGCACTTCACACTCTAGTAAGGAATCTCCAGCTTCTGCTCTTGATGGATTATGAGAATTTATGTGAGGATTCCACTGAGCCTCTGCAGTCTGTTTTAAGCTAAAGAGCGATGAGCAAGTCAGGCTCAGCAAAACTTCAGTGGATGTAATGGGTGGGCCAGACAAGATGCTTAGAAACATCAATAACCTCTGCTTGTGGTGGTGTGTACTGCACCTCAGAGAGATTTCTGAGGAGAAGGGTGTGCCCCACAGGATGTGCTGCTACAGATTGACCTTGTCCATGCCACAGAAGAAGGGATACTCTTCCTGCCTCTTCATTGCAGCACTCTGCAAAAGGGGCACCAGGACACAAATGGACAAAGCTCTGGAGAAAATCATGTCTTCTTCCCTGCACACAGCCTTGTTCAGCTGCCGAAGGCAGTGGGAAATGCCTGCAGGCAGGAGGAGACACCTGTAGTTTGTGTGCACTGAGTCTGGGTGCAGAGGTCTGGCAGAGACTCTGCCCATCCCTGCTGGGCTGTGTGTCCACCAATACACAGCAGGGTAAGGCTGGCCTGTGCAAGACATCAAGTGATCCACCTACTCAAGGCTGTCATGGGCTTGGCAGTGGAGCTGTTCCCCTGGGGCCTGTCAGCAGAGGACAGCAGCAATGCCTCCAGCTCCCAAACCCTCTGCTGCACCTCTGAGTGTGCCCCATTGCATTTATTTCCCAGAGCTGCCTAGAGAAGATTCAGGAAAGAGCCCAGATTCCTCTAAAAAACTGGGAGATAAAAGAGATTGGGCTACTTTGCCCTCACACCAGGACCAGCACTTCAGCTGAGTGGAGGCTGTGTCTGATGTTTCCATGAAAAGGCTCTTGTCCTAGTGCCTGACATCCCAGTGAAGTATCTGTATCCACCTCCTGATACCCTTCCTTCAGATACTTGAAGACAATGATGACATGGCTGTGCTGGAATAGATCATGGGACGTTAGGAATGGGGCTGCGGCCGAGCCTCATCCCTAATGTGGTGCAGCTGTGTCAGATGGATGAACAGCACCGAAGGAAAAGGAGCAGGGAATGCTGAGGTGTATTGTCCAATCAGAAAAGAGTAAAAGAGCACACAGATGTTATGCATGTGGCAAACAGGGTCTAGAAGGTTGTGCTGGGGAATAATAAAGTGCTGATGCATGTCACCATTATCTGAGTCAGTCGTGTGTCCTCCGTCAGTGGCCAATTAGTTGTTTCTTCTCAAGGTCCAACTGGCGAAGACCCCCTCAGCCCTTGTTCACAAAAGAGCTGCTCCACTCTACTCATCACCTTTCTTCTCCTCTCGTGGACATTCTCCAGGAGCTCCATGTAACTTTTGGACTAAGCAGCCCAGAACTGGACCCTGCACATAGATCAGCCCCATCTGGGCTGAGTGGAGCCTCAGCTCCCTCGCCCTGCTGGCAATGCCCTTCCTAATGCTCCCCAGGACACTGTTGCCTCCTTGGCCACAAGGACACACTGCTGGTCCATGGGGAGCTTCTTGAACAGCTGCTTCCCAGCAGGTCAGCTCCCAGCCTGTGCTGCTCCATGGGGTTGGTTATTCCTCCCCAGGTGCATTTGCCTTGGTGGAATTTCAAAAAGTTCCTGCCCATCTGTCCAACCTGTTGAGTTCCCTCTGAACGGCTGCACAGCCCCCTGGGATATTGGAAATTCCTCCTAACTGAGTGTTATCTGTGAACTTAATGAGGAGACTCTCCACTCCTCCATCTGAGTCACTGATGAAGACTGTAACCTCTTGGAAATTTCTGTTATCTGCAACACTAGCTAACATAAACGTGTAATCTTTATGTGTTGGCTGAAGATGAACTGTATGTGGATCAAGAGGGGGAAGTCAGCTGGATCCCGCCCCAGAGACCACTCTACATGGAGGAAACAATACTTTAGCTGAGAAAGCACAAGCTTGTGTTCTGCTGTTCATATTCCTTGGCCACAGAACAACCACAGACAAGTCGTTAGAACAGAGGAGCCTGTGGGCAGCTCCCACAGGGTATTGGCTACTTCCACACCTGCCTGGCCTTGCCTTTATCTACAGGTGCACCAAGAACTTCCCACACAAGCACTTGTTCCCTTTGACAGTGAGAATCATGAGCAGGGTGCACTGGAGTAAAGTAAGAGAAATTCAGTGGATTGCAGATAGAAGACAGAAGGAAGAAGGTGGGGAAGGGAAGGGAAGGGAAGGGAAGGGAAGGGAAGGGAAGGGAAGGGAAGGGAAGGGAAGGGAAGGGAAGGGAAGGGAAGGGAAGGGAAGGGAAGGGAAGGGAAGGGAAGGGAAGGGAAGGGAAGGGCATTCCTTTAGATACCCTGGACAGTCAAAAACCTGTATAGAGGGGTTTGAAATCTGTACAGGGTGTTCTGGGACCTGTACAGGGAGGTTGGAGACTGGCACAGAGCCCAGGAAGACACTGGCTTTGACTTTTGGCCATGGGAAAGACTTCCAACACTCAGAGAGGAATTACAAGCCACAAAGATGTGATAGACAATAGTGTAGTTTGTCACATTTGAGTTTTTAAAATAGGGGTGAATGGGGACAAGATGGAGGATTCTGGGCAGTCCCCTGGGTGCTTCTTCTTTATCTCCATCTTCTGCTGTGGCAGTAGCATAAAGTAGTTCAAGGAGATTCGGTCAGCGTAGAAATGACCTGTATAGTATAGAATGTAGACATTGGTGTGTAATTGTAAATAACAGATACCAAATAATCGGTGTAAAAGATGATGAGCCTCCATCGGAGGAGGAGTCTTTGCCTGATGCTGGAGCTGCATGGATCTTGGCCGGGCACAGAGTGAAAGAAAAGATAAGAAATAATAAACAACATGAACAACCTTGAAAACAAAACATCTGAAGACTCTGTTTTGTTCCTGAGTCTGGACTTGGGCTTTTCAGAGGGCAAAGGACTCTAAACCGACCTAATCTAGGGAAAAGAGCAAACCCGAGAGGAATGGGAAGAGGAAAGGGGAGGGGAAGGGAAGAAGGGCTGACAGAATTAAGTGCAGTGTAAGTAAGAGTTAAATGCAGAGGGAGACCTGGAGTAGCAAGGAGACAAAGATGGACAAAAAAACTGACAGTATCTCAGAAGAGGAGGAAGGCAATGCTAAGAAGCAGAGGAGCTTAGGAGTGAGAAGCCTCATGCAGCACCCATGAGGTGGAAAGCAGGTCCTGTATGTGCAGGGACAAGTTTGTGTTCAGCTCCCTCAGCAGCTTCACCACTGTGTTCACTCTCAGCACAGTAGTATGTGCCAGAGTCATTGAGAAAGGCACGTTCTATTGAGAGGGTGATGCTGTCTCCTTTTATGTCACTGCTCTGGAAATGGCCCTCAAAACCCTTCTCCACTGATGCCTTAGCACCTTCATATGCAGAAACCACCTGAGTCAGGCTGGAATTCTTCTCTGAAGGCAGGATGAACCAGTACATAGATCTGTAGGAAGATTTCTTCTTGGAACATTCCAGATTCACAGACTGGCCTTCTTTTATCACCATGTCTGGAGACTGTTCCAGGGCTAACACTGCAAAGGAAATGTACAAGCAGTTAGAAGAAGAAAAAAAAGGGAAAATTTTGAAGTAGGCACTGTGTGTTGGTAGGCAAAGGGTGAGAAGAAAGAAGGCAGCCAAGGGAGCAGCTCAAGGCATGGGACAGCTCTTCAGATCAGCAAGTGAATGTCCCGTCTCTCTGTAATAGCCAGGGTGCATTCCTGGGCAGTTTGTGTCCAAAACCAGGAACCATCTAGGGGCTGCACAAAGAATGAAAAATAGACAGCCATTGCAGAAGATTCAGGGATCCCTGCCCACCACATTCACTGCTTCTCCTCAGCACAGGAAGCTCTGCAGAACAAAGCACTGCCAGGAACTGGCTACAAAGCTGGAAGAGCAGCAGCAGGATCAATGGAGGTGCACAGGGCTGCGTGGAGTTCACTTACCCAGAGGGGCCAGCATGGCCACAAAGAAATAGCAGTGAACCATGGGGGAAAGCCCCTTCCCTCTCAACAACCTGCCTCTTGTAGCTGCCCAAAGATATGAGAGGAGGGAGCAGTGAGTGAGGGTGGGACATCTCGGGGTGGGGCTGGGCAAGAAATGTCAGAAGGCATTGGCTGGCTGGGAACCCTGGGGAATGACACAGACTAGGGAAGGAAAGCAGAACCCTGGCAGAGATGCAGTGGGTGGAAGGGACAGGCTGTGCCTGGGTGGGAGGGGAGGGAAGGATGGGCTTGTAAGGACAGATCTGTGCTGGGATTGCACAGCAGGCTGAGTGTGTGCAAGGCAGAGCAATGCTGGCTGCTCCCCTTCTTCTTGTGAAACCCCTGGGAGATGGAGGAATGAGGGGTAAAGGCCACACAGAGGTGCCTTGAATTTTACCAGGCACTTTCCCTGTCTTCCCCACCCATGGCTGATTCAGTTCCTGTCTGGACACCCCACGTCCCACCTGGCTGTGTGACGGCTCTTTTTCTATGTGCAGTGCAGTGAGCACAGCAAAGAACATCAGTGAGAGGGAGGCAGGAAAAGACAGCACAGCAGCCCAAGAACTTGGGAGGGCTCTCATGGACGTTGCAGTGACAGCAGCAGGAGAGCAGGGTAAATCCCTGTGAAGAGCTGAGGGACACTCAATGCCCTGGCATGGGAAGAGAGAAAGGATCGAGTGTGGCCCTCAGGGACAGCCATGAGGGTGGCAAGGGGCTGAGGATGGGGCTCAGGGTGACCTCTCCTTGCTGACAGGAAAGTGGCTAAATACTTCCAGAGATGGCTTCTCCCTGGCACTTGGGGCCTTGCTGGGGAGCCCAGGCTGTATGTGCTGCCTGTGGCACAAGGGCTTCAGGAGCTTTGGCTTCAGCAGCACAGTTCATTTGGCACATTCAGGGATTGCTCAGGGACAGGGAGCATCTGTGTCACTGCCCCCTGTGTCCTGAGAATTGACCTCTGCAAGGAGATTGGCTTTCCTGGCAGGACTGAGCTGGTCCTCCAGTGGGCTGTGGAGGCTGCCACTGGGAGTCAGGCAGTGAGGGCACTGGGGTGTAGAAAGCAGCTGTACAGTGCAATTTTGGTCACTCAGGCTGTGCCAGTGACACCTCCCTGCTGCTCTGCTCACAGGCTGAGGAGACCCAGGCCACTGCATCCCCTCCACTGCGCCCTCAGGTGTTTCTGCTCTGAAGAACATCCACGGGTCCCCTCCTTCATGGCACAAAATCTGCACGGGAGAGCTGGGGAGCCCGATGGGCACAGGGGCAGAGAGCATCTGGGACAGTGGCAAGGGGGAAAAGAACACAGGGAAAGAGTGACCGGCCATTCCACCGAGGTCTGCTGGCAGCACGTTTCCCTCCTCCTTCTCCTTCCTGTGCCAGGAGCTCTGCCTGACAATAGGGAAGGACAAACAAGTGGAAATAGGCTGGGATCCCTGCTGGAATTTCTGCCTCAGAACGCTGGCAAGGAGAAGGCTTGTGGGGTGTCACCCAATAGAGTGTTTGGCTAAAGGAGAACTTTCAGTGGCAGTCCTGAGGAAAACTGCATGCAGGTGCTGAGCAGGAAGCAGGATTACCAGGTGGAGACTGTGGCACAGTGCTGTGTTCTGCATTCACTGTGAGAATAATGGTGATGACAGAGTTTTAGTTGGAGTGAACCACTGCTTAGCCCAAATCCAGGTCATTAACATGTCTCATGCCCTGCCAGAAGGCAGGTGCACAAGCAGCAGGAAGGGAGCATTTCCAGGACAGCTGACCCGAATTGGCCAAAAGGATATTTCCTCCCACTCAGCATGATGCTCAGTATGGAAACTGAGGGGATCTGGCCTTGTGCTGCCTATCACTGTGCATCACATGGATTTACTTGACGTTTTATTTCTCTCTTCTCCTTTTCATTTCCTCCTATTGTTGCTCTGTTTGTATCTCAACCTGAAAGTTTTATTCTCTTTTTCCCATCCCACCAGCGGAAGGGGGTCCTGAGAGAGTGGCTGTAACACCTGGTGAGTGACTGGGCTGTAACCACAACAACCTGAGCACCGGACAGCATCTCCATGTCCCCACAGCTGTGGCATCAGCTGCAACTCCCCTGACCAAGCATGCACTTCACTCTCTAGTAAGGAATGTCCAGCTCCTGCTTTTGATGGATTATGAAAATTTATGTGAGGATTCCACTGAGCCTCTGCACTCTTAAGTAGAGATAATGAGGAATGAGCAAGTCAGGGAGCCCTCGTGTCTTGCAGCAAGCAGCAGGGGATATAATAGGTGGGCCAGACAAGATGCTCAGAAACACCAGCAACGCCTGCTGAAACCACCACTTGGACTCCTTCCTCCTGGTCCTTGTCCTGGTCACCAGGCCAACCTGGGCAGCCTCCTGATGTGGGCAGGGACAATGCCCAAACATCAGTGTTCAGGCCACAGGGCAGTGGTGTAACTTGGGGTCCCTGGTGCACAGCAGTGTGACCATTCCCTGGAGACCAATGGGGCCAAGGACCAGAGGGCCTTCTCCTTCCAGCTGGTGGAGAGGGAAAGCACTGTGTCAACTATTCCACATCCTGCTTCACCCACCAGGACTTGATGGAACAGATTGAAAGGAAGGAGAGATAGATGAGGAAGGGAATAGGAAACAGGAAGCGACTAGGTGTGAGAGGACGGAGAAGAAAGATCAGGGTGACAGACAGAAAGACTTGAAAGGAGGGAAGTGTGAAGCAGTCTGTGAATGGCAGAGAAATGAGCTGAGACAGTAAGGACAACTAGAAAAAAGAGATAAAAGGTGATTCAGAGATGGGAAAGAACAGAAAAGCAGCTAGAGACCATGCACAAGACAGACAGATGGACAGACAGACACACACACCGTCCTTCCTGAATAGCTGGAGGGCAAGGGAAGAAAACATGGTTCTATCACACACAGGGCTCAGTGTGTGCTGGTGGCAGATCCCTGTTGGCCTGGAAAGGTTTGTGCTATGCTGCACCAGCCTTTGAGTCACTGTGGATCTCGTTCAGCACAAAAATATGTGCCTGTGTCATTGAGCAGGACATGCTGTATCTTCACCGATAAATGGTTGTTCTTAGTCCCATTACTCTGGAAGCGACCTTTGAATTCCTCCTCAATATCTGCTTTGTTGCCTTCCACTGAATATACAACCAACTGCATTCTGGCATCCTTCTCCATGGGTAGCTTGTACCAGGACATGTATATGAAATCTTTCCCTGATGCAGAACATTTCAGAGTCACGGTGTCTCCCACCCAGACAACTGTATCTGGTGATTGCTGGAGAGCCCAGGCTGGAAAGACAGGAGAAGAAAGGTGGGAAGTGAAATGCATTGAAGAGGACAAAAAGACACATCCTTGAAGAATGCCATAGGATGGAATGCCACCAGGATATCAGAAAGCTTAGGTAGAGAGCCATGCTTCTCTGAAAAAGACAGTAGGATGCAAAAACCCCAAACAAACCAGCTTCCAATGCAACAATAAATCTTTAATGACTTTGCTTCTATCAATGAAGGATTACTATGAGAGAGGAAAAAACCTAATATGGAGTTTTGCAAAGTGTTCCAATTCAACAGGTGGTGGAAAGGCTCACCTGGTTCATTGCCCATCCTCCCCCTGGAAGCCTTGGGGAAGGGACACTGCCAGCAAGTGGGAGCACAGCTGAGGAGGCAGCAGCAGCTCCAGTGCAGCTGCTCGAGAGGAAGGGAAGCCCACTTACCCACAGGGAGCAGGATGGCCACAAGGAACTGCTGGAAATCCATAGAGAAAGGCCCCCTGCTTCCAGCCACCTGCCCCTGGTGACAGCCACAGAGGTGTGTAAAGAGGAGAGGTGGAGAGGAGGAGATACGTCTCTCTGTGGCTGGGCAGGGGAGTGAGAGCGAGTCTGAAATGTGACAAGGCACTTGGCTGTCCGGGAAGGGTGGGGAATGACACCTGCAGGCAGTCAGGAAGTGCTTGTGCTCTGCTCCTCTGGCTTCCTGCTCTGTGTGGGAGTGGGTGTCCAGGAGGAGGTGGGAGTTCAGTGGGTGGCATCGTTCAGTGCTCTCATGGGGCAGGATGGGGCTGTGTGGCAGCCTGAGCGTGTGCACAGGAATGCACAGAATGGCAGGAAATGCTGGGAAGAGAAGTAAATCTCAGGAATGCGTGTGCCTGGCTGTGTCCTGCTGTTTGTCTCCTCCCCAACCACCCTCACACTCACAGACTCCCAGCCCTTCAAGCTGCAATGTGGAATCTCTGCTTGTCCCAGCCACGCCTGACCTGTTGTTCCAGGTGTGGGAAAAGCTGCTGACCTGCCCACCTGGTGTCTCTTGGAGCACGACAGAGAATAAATAGTTCTGTAGCTGTTGTGCTCTAACTCCAAATGTGAATCCCACGGGGAGAACAGGCTGCCTTTGCACTGTGACTGCCCCTTGAGAGACTGCACCTCAGAGAGATTTCTGAGGAGAAGGGTGTGCCCCACAGGATGTCCTGCTACAGATTTACCTTCTCCATGCCAGAGAAGAAGGGATACTCTCCCTTCCTCTTCATTGCAGCACTCTGCAAAAGGGGCACCAGGACACAAATGGACAAAGCTCTGGAGAAAATCATGTCTTCTTCCCTGCACACAGTTTTGTTCACCTGCCCAAGGCAGTGGGAAATGCCAGCAGGCAGGAGGAGACACCTGTAGTTTTTGTGCATTGAGTCTGGGTGCAGAGGTCTGGCAGAGACTCTGCACATCCCTGCTGGGCTGTGTGTCCACCAGTGCATGGCAGGGTAAGGCTGGCCCATTGTAGTGGCTTCATGTTCATCTCTGTTTCTGTTTGCCAAATTTCGTGTAGTGGTTTAATGTCTTTTTGCTGTAATACAGGATTACGAGGAAAACACAAAACAGGCTCAACTCAAAAGTAACCACATAGTTTTTATTAATACACACGAAGAAGAAGAAAGTGAGAAAAATAAAAAAAAACCAAACAAAAACAAAACACAAAAAACAAATGAAACTTCCAAAACAACCCTTTCTCCTACCACCAAATGTTAACTTTCCCACAAACAATGTAAAGAGGCAAAACTCAGAACTCCATATCAGTACCACTCATAAAATAGTTTTTCATTCAGTCTCTGAGAGAAGTGTCTCCTGTTTTGTTTTGGCAACTTTCCACAAGATAAACACCCTACTTGTTGCTTCTAACTCTCAGAAAAGCAGCCCACCTGGGAAATTCTGCTGCTGTAGACTTCCCATATCACGTAGCCTTTCCCATGACTACCTGTCGTCCATGGACTCACATATTGGGGTGTCGCTTTTCAAAGATGCACAACTCAAAGGCAAAGGATTTTTCATCTCAAGGAACAGACCTATCTTCTCAATTCTTTACTGGCACAGAGAGCTTCTTCTAATCTCTCTACCTGTTCAAACATCTTATGGGATCACCAGACCCAGTAAATCACAGATACCTTTGCTCAAAATCCACAAATCATCCCCCCAATTCATGTTGTCCACGATTTAAAAGAATACTCTAGCATATTCATATTACAGTTTGTTACCACAACTCACAGGAGAATTTTCAGCTTAGGACCGAGGCAACTTGTCATCTCTTCCACCTAAGAGGTTACTCTTCCTTTACTGACTTTGAGATCTCCATATTGTCTCCTTACATGTCTCCAATCTGGCCGTTTCTCTCACTAAGAAAAGAGTTAGGGCTTTGGAGGTTTCATCTGTGCTAAGAAGGAGTTTAATCTTGTCCGGGTCCTCTTTCTCTCGACTGCAGCTCACAGTGTCCCACTTCAAGGCCCCGCCGATGGGGGGAAGTCACAGAGAGAGCTCGGAGTGTCTCAGGCAGTCAGGAATCTCAACAGCCAGGGATGTAGATGGCTCCTGCCCACCCCTCGGTCTCACCCTCCAGGGTGGGCCCGGCCCGGCCGGTGGCAGAAGCAGAGCCTTGCTGAGCCCCAGGCTGCCATCAGGGGCTGCAGCCTCTCCTCCCCCTCACTGGTGGCTGGGGACAGGGAGGCTCAGAGACACGGCCAGGGCCAGGCCGGGCTCTCGCCCCGCAGCGGGAGGGAAGCGGTGGGCCCGGCCGGGCCGCCCGGCCCTGGGGGACCACAGGGCAGACTGGGACTGGCTCTGTTAACTACCTGTTCCAAGGCAGGATGGAAAAGGGCTTGGCTTGGACACACTCAGGATTTATATGGGTATTACCAAAAGTCACCTTGAGCTTTCTCAGTGGTCAAACCATATGCCAATAGCTAAAAAATGGCTTCTGATAGCATTTTGTTGGAACAGACAGGAACCTAAGGTCCTGACAGGGCAATATTCCATATTCCTCTTCAACTAAAAACCAAACCCATGAAACCTAGACAAGACAGCAAGTGATCCAGCTGCTCAAGGCTGTCATGGACTTGGCAGTGGAGCTGTTCCCCTGGGGCCTGTAAGCAGTGGAGAGCAGCAATGCCTCCAGCTCCCAAACCCTCTGCTGCAGCTGTGACTGTGTCCCATTGTATTCGTTTCCCCAAGCTGCCTAGAGAAGATTTAGGAGAGAGCCCAGATTCCTGTGAAGAACTGGGAGAGAGAAGTAAAGAGATTGGGCTACTTTGCAGAAAAGCCACATCCTCACACCACCACCAGCACTCCAGCTGAGAGGAGGCTGTGCCTGATGTGTCCATGGAAAGGCTCTCCAATGCCCTGGGCTGTGCAGAGGGCAGGCAGGGCAGTACCTAGGGAGCCTTGCAGAAGACACGGTGTTTGAGGAGTTAGTGATGTTGAACAGGCATGGCTGCTATGTGGGGCCCTGGTTTAGGTGGGGAGAACCTTGCACGTTAGCATGGGGATCTGCAGGCTGGGAACCACCTGGAGTGCCCCATGCAGGTCTGTGCTGTGCACGGCTGTGTGTTATGCAGGACAGAATCACAGAATGGGTCAGCATAGGAGGGACCTCAGGGGGTCACTGCTCCAATCTCCCTGCTCAAGCAGAGCCATCCCAGAGCATGTGGCACAGGCTTGTATCCAGATGGTTCTGGAATATCTCTAGAGAGAGTGCCTCCTGAACTTCTCTCTGCAACCTGCTGCAGTGCACAAGCACCCACACAGCAAAGCTCTTTCCTCAGATACAGCTGGATCTTCCTGCACATAATTTTCTGCCCATTGCCTCTTGTCCTAGTACCTGACATCTCAGTGAAGTACCTGGATCCACCTCTTGGCACCTTCCCTTCAGATGCTTGTAGACAATGATGACATGGCAGTGCTGGAATAGATCATGGGACGTTAGGAATGGGGCTGCGGCCGAGCCTCATCCCTAGTGTGGTGCAGCTGTGTCAGATGGATGAACAGCACTGAAGGAAAAGGAGCACGGAATGCTGAGGTGTATTATCCAATCAGAAAAGAGGAAAAGAGCACACAGATGTTATGCATGTGGCAAACAGGGTCTAGAAGGTTGTGCTGGGGAATAATAAAGTGCTGATGCATGTCACCATTATCTGTGTCAGTCGTGTGTCCTCCGTCAGTGGCCAGGTGTTTCTTCTCAAGGTCCAACTGGCCAAGACCCCTCAGCCTTTGTTCACAAAAGAGCCGCTCCACTCTACTCATCACCTTTCTTCTCCTCTCGTGGACATTCTCCAGGAGCTCCATGTAACTTTTGGACTAAATAGCCCAGAACTGGACCCTGCACACCAGATCAGCCCTGTCCGGGCTGAGTGGAGCCTCAGCTCCCTCGCCCTGCTGGCAATGCCCTTCCTAATGCTCCCCAGGACACTGTTGCCCCCTTGGCCACAAGGACACACTGAGGACACACTGCTGGTCCATGGGCAGCTTCTTGAACAGCTGCTTCCCAGCAGGTCAGCCCCCAGACCATGCTGCTGCATGGGCTTATTCCTCCGCAGGTGCATTTGCCTTGGCTGAATTCCAGAACATTCCTCTCTGCCCATCTGTCCAACCTTTTGAGGTCCCTCTGAAGGGCTGCACAGCCCCCTGGGATATTGGAATCTCCTCCTAACTGAGTGTTATCCAAGAACTTAAAATGAGGAGACTCTCCACTCCTCCATCTGAGTCACTGATGAAGACTGTAACCTCTTGGAAATTTCTGTTATCTGCTATACTAGCTAACATTACCTGAAATCTTTATGTGTTTACTGAAGATGTGGATGTGGATCAAGAGGGGGAAGGCAGCTGGATCCCGCCCCAGAGACCACTCTACATGGAGGAAACAATACTTTAGCTGAGAAAGCACAGGCTTGTGCTCAGCTGTTCATATTCCCTGGCCACAGAACAACCACAGACAAGTCGTTAGAACAGAGGAGCCTGTGGGCAGCTCCCACAGGGTACTGGCTACTTCCACACCTGCCTGGCCTTGCCTTTATCTACAGGTGCACCAAGAACTTCCCACACAAGCACTTGTTATCTTTGACAGAATCATAAGTAGGGTGGACTGGAGTCAAGTAAGAGAAAGTCAGTGGAGTGCAGATTGAAGACAGAAAGAAGAAGTTGGGGAAGGGAAGGGAAGGGAAGGGAAGGGAAGGGAAGGGAAGGGAAGGGAAGGGAAGGGAAGGGAAGGGAAGGGAAGGGAAGGGAAGGGAAGGGAAGGGAAGGGAAGGGAAGGGCTGACAGAATGAAGTGTAGTGTAAGTAAGAGTTAAAAGCAGAGGGCAGCCTGGAGTGGCAAGGAGACAAAGATGAACAAAGAAACTGACAGTATCTGAGAAAGGCAGCAAGGCAAGGCTAGGAAGCAGAGGAGCTAATGAGTGAGAAGCCTCATGCAGCACCCATGCGGTGGAAAGCAGGTCCTGTATGTGCAGGGACAAGTTTGTGCTCAGCTCCCTCAGCAGCTTCACCACTGTGATCACCCTCAGCACAGAAGTATGTGCCAGAGTCATTGAGAAAGGCACGTTCTATTGAGAGGGTGATGCTGTCTCCTTTTATGTCGCTGCTCTTGAAATGGCCCTCAAAACCCTTCTCCACTGTGGCCTTGGCCCCTTGTACTGCATAAACCACCTGGGTGAGGCTGGAATTCTTCTCTGAAGGCAGCATGAACCAGTACATAGCTGTGCTGGAGGATTTCTTCTTGGAACATTCCAGATTCACGGACTGGCCTTCTTTTATCACCATGTCTGGAGACTGTTCCAGGGCCAACACTGGAAAGGAAAAGTACAAGCAGTGAGGAGAAGGAAAAAAGGGGAAAAATTTGAAGTAGGCACTGTGGGTTGGTAGGCAAAGGGTGAGAAGAAAGAAGGCAGCCAAGGGAGCAGCTCAAAGCATGGGACAGCTCTTCAGATCAGCAAGTGAATGTCCAGTCTCTCTGCAATAGCCAGGGTGCATTCCTGGGCAGTTTGTGTCCAAAACCAGGAACCATCTAGGGGCTACACAAAGAATGACAAATAGACAGCCATTGCAGAAGATTCGGGGATCCCTGCCCACCACATTCACTGCTTTTCCTCAACACGGGAAGCTCTGCAGAACAAAGCACTGCCACGAACTGGCTACAAAGCTGGGAGAGCAGCAGCAGGATCAATGGAGGTGCACAGGGCTGCGTGGAGTTCACTTACCCAGAAGGGCCAGCATGGCCACAAAGAAACAGCAGTGAAGCATGGGGGGAAAGCCCCTTCCCTCTCAGCAACCTGCCTCTTGTAGCTGCCCAAAGATATGAGAGCAGGGAGCAGTGAGTGAGGGTGGGACATCTCAGGGTGGGGCTGGCCAAGAAATGTCAGAAGGCATTGGCTGGCTGGGAACCCTGGGGAATGACACAGACTAGGGCAGGAAAGCAGAACCCTGGAAGAGATGCAGTGGGTGGAAGGGGCAGGCTGGGCCTGGGTGAGTGGGGAGGGAAGGATGGGCTTGTAAGGACAGATCCGTGCTGGGATTGCACGGGAGGCTGAGTGTGTGCAAGGCAGAGCAATGCTGGCTGCTCCCCTTCTCCTTGTGAAACCCCTGGGAGATGGAGGAATGAGGGATAAAGGCCACACAGAGGTGCCTTGAATTTTACCAAGCCCTTTCCCTGTCTTCCCCACCCATGGCTGATTCAGTTCCTGCCAGGACACCTCATGTCCCACCTGGCTGTGTGACGGCTCTTTTTCTGTGTGCAGTGCAGTGAGCACAGCAAAGAACATCAGTGAGAGGGAGGCAGGAAAAGACAGCACAGCAGCCCAAGCACTTGGGAGGGCTCTCATGGACGTTGCAGTGACAGCAGCAGGAGAGCAGGGTAAATCCCTGTGAAGAGCTGAGGGACACTCAATGCCCTGGCATTGGAAGAGAGAAAGGATCGAGTGTGGATCTCAGGGACAGCCATGAGGGTGGCAAGGTGCTGAGGATGGGGCTCAGGTTGACCTCTCCTTGCTGACAGGAAAGTGGCTAAATACCTCCAGAGATGGCTTCTCCCTGGCACCTGGGGCCTTGCTGGGGAGCCCAGGCTGTATCTGCTGCCTGAGGCACAAGGGCTTCAGGAGCTTTGGCTTTAGCAGCACAGTTCATTTGGCACATTCAGGGATTGCTCAGGGACAGGGAGCATCTGTGTCACTGCCCCCTGTGTCCTGAGAATTGACCTCTGCAAGGAGATTGGCTTTCCTGGCAGGACTGAGCTGGTCCTCCAGTGGGCTGTGGAGGCTGCCACTGGGAGTCAGGCAGTGAGGGCACTGGGGTGTACAAAGCAGCTGTACAGTGCAATTTTGGTCACTCAGGCTGTGCCAGTGACACCTCCCTGCTGCTCTGCTCACAGGCTGAGGAGACCCAGGCCACTGCATCCCCTCCACTGCGCCCTCAGGTGTTTCTGCTCTGAAGAACATCCACGGGTCCTCTCCTGCATGGCACAAAATCTGCACGGGAGAGCTGGGGAGCCCGATGGGCACAGGGGCAGAGAGCATCTGGGACAGTGGCAAGGGGGAAAGGAACACAGGGAAGGAGTGACCGGCCATTCCACCGAGGTCTGCTGGCAGCACGTTTCCCTCCTCCTTCTCCTTCCTGTGCCAGGAGCTCTGCCTGACAATAGGGAAGGACAAACAAGTGGAAACAGGCTGGGATCCCTGCTGGAACTTCTGCCTCAGAACGCTGGCAAGGAGAAGGCTCGTCATGTGTCACCCAATAGAGTGTTTGGCTGAAGGAGAACTTTCAGTGGCAGTCCTGAGGAAAACTGCATGCAGGTGCTGAGCAGGAGGCAGGATTACCAGGTGGAGACTGTGGCACAGTGCTGTGTTCTGCATTCACTGTGAGAATAATGGTGATGACAGAGTTTTAGTTGGAGTAAACCACTGCTTAGCCCAAATCCAGAACTTTGGAGTGTCTCTTGCTCTGCCAGAGGGCAGGTGCACAAGCAGCTGGAAGGGAGCATTTCCAGGACAGCTGACCCAAACTGGCCAAAAGGATATTTCCTCCCACTCAGCATGATGCTCAGTATGGAAACTGAGGGGATCTGGCCAGGTGTTGCCTATCAATGTGCATCACATGGATTTACTTGACTTTTTATTTCTCTCTCTTCTCATTTTCATTTCCTCCTATTATTGCTCTCTTTTTTTCTCAATCTGAAAGTTTTATCCTCTTTTTCCCATCCCACCAGGGGAAGGGGGTCCTGAGAGAGTGGCTGTAACACCTGGTGAGTGACTGGGCTTAAACCACAACAACCTGAGCACCAGACAGCATCTCCATGTCCCCACAGCTGTGGCATCAGCTGCAGCTCCCCTGACCGAGCATGCACTTCACTCTCTAGTAAGGATTGTCCAGCTTCTGCTTTTGATGGATTATGAAAATTTATGTGAGGATTCCACTGAGCCTCTGCAATCTTAAGTAGAGATAATGAAGAATGCACAAGTCAGGGCAGCCCTCGTTTCTTGCAGCAAGCAGCAGGGTATGTAGTGGATGGGCCAGACAAGATGCTCAGAAACACCAAGAACCCCTGCTGAAAACACCACTTGGACTCCTTCCTCCTGGTCCTTGTCCTGGTCACCAGGGACATTCCATGGCCAACCTGGGCAGTCTCCTGATGTGGGCAGGGACAATGCCCAAACATCAGTGTTCAGGCCACAGGGCAATGGTGTCCCTTGGCGTCCCTGGTGCACAGCAGTGTGACCATTCCCTGGAGACCAGTGGGGCCAAGGACCAGAGGGCCTTCTCCTTCCAGCTGGTGGAGAAGGAAAGCACTGTGTCAACTTTTCCACATCCTGCTTCATCCACCAGGACTTGATGGAACAGATTGAAAGGAAGGAGAGATGGATGAGGAAGGGAATAGGAAACAGGAAGGGACTAGGTGTGAGAGGACTGAGAAGAAAGGTCAGGGTGACAGAGAGAAAGACGTGAAAGGAGGGAAGTGAGAAGCAGTCTGTGAATGGCAGAGAAATGAGCTGAGACAGTGAGGACAACTAGAAAAAAGAGACAAAAGGTGATTCAGAGACGGGAAAGAACAGAAAAGCAGCTAGAGACCATGCACAAGACAGACAGATGGACAGACAGACACACACACACACTGTCCTTCTTGAAGAGCTAGAGGGCAAGTGAAGAAAATATGGTTCTGTCAAACACAGGGCTCGGTGTGTGCTGGTGGCAGATCCCTGTTGGCCTGGAAAGGTTTGTGCTATGCTGCACCAGCCTTTGAGTCACTGTGTGTCTCGTTCAGCACAGAAATATGTGCCTGTGTCATTGAGCAGGACATGCTGTATCTTCACCGATAAATGGTTGTTCTTAGTCCCATTACTCTGGAAGCGACCTTTGAATTCCTCCTCAATATCTGCTTTGTTGCCTTCCACTGAATATACAACCAACTGCATTCTGGCATCCTTCTCCATGGGTAGCTTGTACCAGGACATGTATATGAAATCTTTCCCTGATGCAGAACATTCCAGAGTCACAGTGTCTCCCACCCGGACAACTGTATCTGGTGATTGCTGGAGAGCCCAGGCTGAAAAGACAGGAGAAGAAAGGTGGGAAGTGAAACGCATTGAAGAGGACAAAAAGACACATCCTTGAAGAATGCCATAGGATGGAATGCCACCAGGATATCAGAAAGCTTAGGGAGAGTGCCATGCTTCTCTGAAAAAGACAGTAGGATGCAAAAACCCCAAACAAACCAGCTTCCAATGCAACAGTAAATCTGTTTTGACAAGTAATCACGTTGGTACTATCAAATGAAGTATTAAAATGAAACAAGAAAACACGAGTTTGCAGTTTTGCAAGGTTTTCCAATTCAACAGGTGGTGGAAAGGCTCACCTGGTTCATTGCCCATCCTCCCCCTGGAAGCCTTGGGGAAGGGACACTGCCAGCAAGTGGGAGCACAGCTGAGGAGGCAGCAGCAGCTCCAGTGCAGCTGCTCGAGAGGAAGGGAAGTCCACTTACCCACAGGGAGCAGGATGGCCACAAGGAACTGCTGGAAATCCATAGAGAAAGGCCCCCTGCTTCCAGCCACCTGCCCCTGGTGACAGCACAGTCACACAGGTGTGTAAAGAGGAGAGGTGGAGAGGAGGAGATACGTCTCTCTGTGGCTGGGCAGGGGAGTGAGAGCGAGTCTGAAATGGGACAAGGCACTTGGCTGTCCGGGAAGGGTGGGGAATGACACCTGCAGGCAGTCAGGAAGTGCTTGTGCTCTGCTCCTCTGGCTTCCTGCTCTGTGTGGGAGTGGGTGTCCAGGAGGAGGTGGGAGTTCAGTGGGTGGCATCGTTCAGTGCTCTCATGGGGCAGGATGGGGCTGTGTGGCAGCCTGAGCATCTGCACAGGAATGCACAGAATGGCAGGAAATACTGGGAAGAGAAGGAGATCTCAGGAATGCGTGTGCCTGGCTGTGTCCTGCTGTTTGTCTCCTCCCCTACCACCCTCACACTCACAGACTCCCAGCCCTGCAAGCTGCAATGTGGAATCTCTGCTTGTCCCAGCCAGGCCTGACCTGTTGTCCAGGTGTGGGAAAAGCTGCTGACCTGCAAACGTGGTGTCTCTTGGAGCATGACAGAGAATAAATAGTTCTGTAACTGTTGTGCTCTAACTCCAAGTGTGAATCCCACGGGGAGAACAGGCTGCCTCTGCACTGTGACTGCCCCTTGAGAGACTGCACCTCAGAGAGATTTCTGAGGAGAAGGGCATGCCCCACAGGATGTCCTGCTACAGATTGACCTTCTCCATGCCAGAGAAGAAGGGATACTCTCCCTGCCTCTTCATTGCAGCACTCTGCAAAAGGGGCACCAGGACACAAATGGACAAAGCTCTGGAGAAAATCATGTTGACTTCTCTGCACACAATTTTGTTCACCTGCACAGGGCAGTGGGAAATGCCTGCAGGCAGGAGGAGACACCTGTAGTTTGTGTGCACTGAGTCTGGGTGCAGAGGTCTGGCAGAGACTCTGCACATCCCTGCTGGGCTGTGTGCCCACCAGTGCATGGCAGGGTAAGGCTGGCCCATTGTAGTGGTTTCATGTTCATCTTTGTTTCTGTTTGCCAGACTCCGTGTAGTGGTTTAATGTCTTTTGCTGTAATATAGGATTAGGTGGAAAAGACAAATCGGGCTCAACTCAAAAGTAACCACATAGTTTTATTAATACATACTAAGAAAAATATAATAATAATAATAATAATAATAATAATAATAATACTCACCAAAAACAAATGAAACTTCCAAAACAACCCTTTCCCCTACAACCAAATGTTAACTTTCCCACAAACAATGTAAAGAGGCAAAACTCAGAACTGCATATCAGTACCACTCATAAAATAGTCTTTCATTCAGTCTTTGAGAAAAGTGTCTCCTGTTTTGTTTTGTCAACTTTCCACAAGATAAACACCCTGCTTGTGGCTTCTAACTCTCACAACAGCAGCCCACCTGGGAACTTCTGCTGCTGTAGACTTCCCATTTCATGTAGCCTTTCCCATGACTACCTGTGGTCCACGGACTCACATATTGAGGTGTCGCTTTTCAAAGATGAACAACTCAAAGGCAAAGAATTTTTCATCTCAATGAACACACCTATCTTCTCAATTCTTAACTGGCACAGAGAGCTTCTTCTAAACACTCTCCCTGTGCAAACATATATGGGATCACCAGACCCAGTAAATCACTGATACCTTTGCTCAAAATCCACAAATCATCCTCCCAATTCATGTTGTCCACGATTTAAAAGAATACTCTAGCAAATTCATACTATAGTTTGTTACCACAACTCACAGGAGATTTTTCAGCTTAGGACCAATCAACTTGTCATCTCTTCCACCTAAGAGGTGACAATTCCTTTACTGACTTTGAGATCTCAATATTGTCTCCTTACATGTCTCCAATCTGGCCGTTTCTCTCACTAAGAAAAGAGTTAGGGCTTTGGAGGTTTCATCTGTGCTAAGAAGGAGTTAAATCTTGCCCAGGTCCTCTTTCTCTCAGCTGCAGCTCACAGTGTCCCACTTCAAGGCCGCGCCAATGGGGGAAGTCACAGAGAGAGCTCGGAGTGTCTCAGGCAGTCAGGAATCTCAACAGCCAGGGATGTAGATGGCTCCTGCCCACCCCTGGGTCTCACCCTCCAGGGTGGGCCCGGCCCGGCCGGTGGCAGAAGCAGAGCCTTGCTGAGCCCCAGGCTGCCATCAGGGGCTGCAGCCTCTCCTCCCCTCGCTGGTGGCTGGGGACAGGGAGGCTCAGAGACACGGCCAGGGCCAGGCCGGGCTCTCGCCCCGCAGCGGGAGGGAAGCGGTGGGCCCGGCCGGGCCGCCCGGCCCTGGGGGACCACAGGGCAGACTGGGACTGGCTCTGTTAACTACCCATTCCAAGGCAGGATGGAAAAGGGCTTGGCTTGGACACACTCAGGATTTATATGGGTATTACCAAAAGTCACCTTGAGCTTTCTCAGTGGTCAAACCATATGCCAATAGCTAAAAATTGCCTTCTGATAGCATTTTGTTGGAAAGGACAGGAACCTAAGGTCCTCACAGGGCAATATTCTATATTCCTCTTCAACTAAACACCAAACTGTGTTAACCCATGAAACCCAGACAAGACATCAAGTGATCCAGCTGCTCAAGGCTGTCATGGGCTTGGCAGTGGAGCTGTTCCCCTGGGGCCTGTCAGCAGAGTACAGCAGCAATGCCTCCAGCACCCAAACCCTCTGCTGCAGCTGTGACTGTGTCCCATTGCATTCGTTTCCCCAAGCTGCCTAGAGAAGATTTAGGAAAGAACCCAGATTCCTGTAAAGAACTGGGAGATAGAAGTAAAGAGATTGGGCTACTTTGCAGAAAAGCCACATCCTCACACCACCACCAGCACTCCAGCTGAGAGGAGGCTGTGCCTGATGTGTCCATGGAAAGGCTCTCCAATTCCCTGGGCTGTGCAGAGGACAGGGCAGTGCCTAGGGAGCCTTGCAGAAGACACGGTGTTTTAGGAGTTAGTGATGTTGAACAGGCATGGCTGCTATGTGGGGCCCTGGTTTAGGTGGGGAGAACCTTGCACGTTAGCATGGGGATCTGCAGGCTGGGAACCACCTGGAGTGCCCCATGCAGGTCTGTGCTGTGCACGGGTGTGTGTTATGCAGGACAGAATCACAGAATGGGTCAGCATAGGAGGGACCTCAGGGGGTCACTGCTCTAATCTCTCTGCTCAAGCAGAGCCATCCCAGAGCATGTGGCACAGGCTTGTATCCAGATGGTTCTGGAATATCTCTAGAGAGAGTGCCTCCTGAACTTCTCTCTGCAACCTGCTGCAGTGCACAAGCACCCACACAGCAAAGCTCTTTCCTCAGATACAGCTGGATCTTCCTGCACATAATTTTCTGCCCATTTCCTCTTGTCCTAGTGCCTGACATCCCAGTGAAGTATCTGTACCCACCTCTTGGCACCTTCCCTTCAGATACTTGTAGACAATGATGACATGGCAGTGCTGGAATAGATCATGGGACGTTAGGAATGGGGCTGCGGCCGAGCCTCATCCCTAATGTGGTGCAGCTGTGCCAGATGGATGAACAGCACTGAAGGAAAAGGAGCACGGAATGCTGAGGTGTATTATCCAATCAGAAAAGAGTAAAAGAGCACACAGATGTTATGCATGTGACAAACAGGGTATAGAAGGTTGTGCTGGGGAATAATAAAGTGCTGATGCTCATCACCATTATCTGTGTCAGTCGTGTGTCCTCCGTCAGTGGCCAATTAGTTGTTTCTTCTCAAGGTCCAACTGGCCAAGACCCCTCAGCCTTTGTTCACAAAAGAGCTGCTCCACTCTAGTCATCACCTTTCTTCTCCTCTCGTCGACATTCTCCAGGAGCTCCATGTAACTTTTGGACTAAATAGCCCAGAACTGGACCCTGCACACAAGATCAGCCCTGTCCGGGCTGAGTGGAGCCTCAGCTCCCTCGCCCTGCTGGCAATGCCCTTCCTAATCCTCCCCAGGACACTGTTGCCTCCTTGGCCACCAGGACACACTGCTGGTCCATGGGCAGCTTCTTGAACAGCTGCTTCCCAGCAGGTCAGCCCCCAGATCTTGCTGCTGCATGGGCTTATTCCTCCACAGGTGCCTTTGCCTTGGCTGAATTCCAGAAAGTTCCTCTCTGCCCATCTCTCCAACCTGTTGAGTTCCCTCTGAAGGGCTGCACAGCCCCCTGGGATATTGGAAATTCCTCCTAACTTATCAGTGTTATCAGTGAACTTAATGAGGAGACTCTCCACTTCTCCATCTGAGTCACTGATGAAGACTGTAACCTCTTGGAAATTTCTGTTATCTGCTACACTAGCTAATATTACCTATAATCTATATGTGTTTGCTGAAGATGAACTGTATGTGGATCAAGAGGGGGAAGGCAGCTGGATCCCACCCCAGAGACCACTCTACATATAGGAAATAATACTTTAGCTGAGAAAGCACAGGCTTGTGCTCTGCTGTTCATATTCCCTGGCCACAGAACAACCACAGACAAGTCGTTAGAACAGAGGAGCCTGTGGGCAGCTCCCACAGGGTACTGGCTACTTTGACACCTGCCTGGCCTTTCCTTTATCTACAGGTGAACTAGAACTTCCCACACGAGCACTTGTTCTCTTTGACAGAATCATAAGCAGGGTGGACTGGAGTCAAGTAAGAGAAAGTCAGTGGAGTGCAGATTGAAGACAGAAAGAAGAAGTTGGGGAAGGGAAGGGAAGGGAAGGGAAGGGAAGGGAAGGGAAGGGAAGGGAAGGGAAGGGAAGGGAAGGGAAGGGAAGGGAAGGGAAGGGAAGGGAAGGGAAGGGAAGGGAAGGGAAGGGAAGGGAAGGGAAGGGAAGGGAAGGGAAGGGAAGGGAAGGGAAGGGAAGGGAAGGGAAGGGAAGGGAAGGGAAGGGAAGGGCTGACAGAATTAAGTGTAGTGTAAGTAAGAGGTAAATGCAGAGGGCAGCCTGGAGTGGCAAGGAGACAAAGATGGACAAAGAAACTGACAGGATCTGAGAAGGGGAGGAAGGCAAATGTAGGAAGCAGAGGAGGTAATGAGTGAGAAGCCTCATGCAGCACCCATGGGGTGGAAAGCAGGTCCTGTATGTGCAGGGACAAGTTTGTGCTCAGCTCCCTCAGCAGCTTCACCACTGTGTTCATTCTCAGCACATAAGTATGTGCCAGAGTCATTGAGAAAGGCACGTTCTATTGAGAGGGTGATGCTGTCTCCTTTTATGTCACTGCTCTTGAAATGGCCCTCAAAACCCTTCTCCACTGTGGCCTTGGCCCCTTGTACTGCATAAACCACCTGGGTCAGGCTGGAATTCTTCTCTGAAGGCAGGATGAACCAATACATAGCTGTGCTGGAGGATTTCTTCTTGGAACATTCCAGATTCACGGACTGGCCTTCTTTTATCACCATGTCTGGAGACTGTTCCAGGGCCAACACTGGAAAGGAAAAGTACAAATAGTGAGGAAAAGGAAAAAAGGGGAAAAATTTGAAGTAGGCACTGTGGGTTGGTATGCAAAGGGTGAGAAGAAAGAAGGCAGCAAAGGGAGCAGTTCAAGGCATGGGACAGCTCTTCAGATCAGCAAGTGAATGTCCAGTCTCTCTGCAATAGCCAGGGTGCATTCCTGGGCAGTTTGTGTCCAAAAGCAGGAACCATCTAGGGGCTGCACAAAGAATTACAAATAGACAGCCATTGCAGAAGAGTCAGGGATCCCTGCCCACCACATTCACTGCTTCTCCTCAGCACAGGAAGCTCTGCAGAACAAAGCAGTGCCAGGAACTGGCTACAAAGCTGGGAGAGCAGCAGCAGGATCAATGGAGGTGCTCAGGGCTGCGTGGAGTTCACTTACCCAGAGGGGCCAGCATGGCCACAAAGAAACAGCAGTGAACCATGGGGGAAAAGCCCCTTCCCTCTCAGCAACCTGCCTCTTGTAGCTGCCCAAAGATATGAGAGGAGGGAGCAGTGAGTGAGGGTGGGACATCTCGGGGTGGGGCTGGGCAAGAAATGTCAGAAGGCATTGGCTGGCTGGGAACCCTGGGGAATGATACAGACTAGGGCAGGAAAGCAGAACCCTGGCAGAGATGCAGTGGGTGGAAGGCGCAGGCTGGGCCTGGGTGGGTGAGTGGGGAGGGAAGGATGGGCTTGTAAGGACAGATCCGTGCTGGGATTGCACGGCAGTCTGAGTGTGTGCAAGGCAGAGCAATGCTGGCTGCTCCCCTTCTTCTGAAGCCCCTGGGAGATGGAGGAATGAAGGATAAAGGCCACACAGAGGTGCCTTGAATTTTCCCAAGCACTTTCCCTGTCTTCCCCACCCATGGCTGATTCAGTTCCTGCCAGGACACCCCAAGTCCCATCTGGCTGTGTGATGGCTCTTTTTCTGTGTGCAGTGCAGTGAGCACAGCAAAGAACATCAGTGAGAGGGAGGCAGGAAAAGACAGCACAGCAGCCCAAGCACTTGGGAGGGCTCTCATGGACGTTGCAGTGACAGCAGCAGGAGAGCAGGGTAAATCCCTGTGAAGAGCTGAGGGACACTCAATGCCCTGGCATGGGAAGAGAGAAAGGATTGAGTGTGGCCCTCAGAGACAGCAATGAGGGTGACAAGGTGCTGAGGATGGGGCTCAGGGTGACCTCTCCTTGCTGACAGGAAAGTGGCTAAATACCTCCAGAGATGGCTTCTCCCTGGCACCTGGGGCCTTGCTGGGGAGCCCAGGCTGTCTCCAGCTGATGCTGCCTGTGGCACAAGGGCTTCAGGAGCTTTGGCTTCAGCAGCACAGCTCATTTGGCACATTCAGGGATTGCTCAGGGACAGGGAGCATCTGTGTCACTGCCCCATATGTCCTGAAAATTGACCTCTGCAAGGAGATTGGCTTTCCTGGCAGGACTGAGCTGGTCCTCCAGTGGGCTGTGGAGGCTGCCACTGGGAGTCAGGCAGTGAGGGCACTGGGGTGTAGAAAGCAGCTCTACAGTGCAATTTTGGTCACTCAGGCTGTGCCAGTGACACCTCCCTGCTGCTCTGCTCACAGGCTGAGGAGACCCAGGCCACTGCATCCCCTCCACTGCGCCCTCAGGTGTTTCTGCTCTGAAGAACATCCACGGGTCCTCTCCTGCATGGCACAAAATCTGCACGGGAGAGCTGGGGAGCCTGATGGGCACAGGGGCAGAGAGCATCTGGGACAGTGGCAAGGGGGAAAAGAACACAGGGAAAGAGTGACCGGCCATTCCACCGAGGTCTGCTGGCAGCACGTTTCCCTCCTCCTTCTCCTTCCTGTGCCAGGAGCTCTGCCTGACAATAGGGAAGGACAAAGGTGGAAATAGGTTGGGATCACTGCTGGAACTTCTGCCTCAGAACGCTGGCAAGGAGAAGGCTTGTGAGGTGTCACCCAATAGAGTGTTTGGCTGAAGGAGAACTTTCAGTGGCAGTCCTGATGAAAACTGCATGCAGGTGCTGAGCAGGAGGCAGGATTACCAGGTGGAGACTGTGGCACAGTGCTGTGTTCTGCATTCACTGTGAGAATAATGTGGATGACAGAGTATTAGTTGGGGTGAACCACTGCTTAGCCCAAATCCAGGACTTTACCATGTCTCATGCCCTGCCAGAAGGCAGGTGCACAAGCAGCTGGAAGGGAGCATTTCCAGGACAGCTGACCCAAATTGGCCAAAAGGATATTTCCTCCCACTCAGCATGATGCTCAGTATGGAAACTGAGGGGATCTGGCCTTGTGCTGCCTATCCCTGTGCACCACATGGATTTACTTGACGTTTTATTTCTCTCTTCCTTTTCATTTCCTCCTATTGTTGCTCTGTTTTTATCTCAACCTGAAAGTTTTATCCTCTTTTTCCCATCCCACCAGCGGAAGGGGGTCCTGAGAGAGTGGCTGTAACACCTGGTGAGTGACTGGGCTTTAACCACAATAACCTGAGCACCAGACAGCATCTCCATGTCCCCACAGCTATGGCATCAGCTGCAACTCCCCTGACCAAGCATGCACTTCACTCTCTAGTAAGGAATGTCCAGCTCCTGCTTTTGATGGATTATGAAAATTTATGTGAGGATTCCACTGAGCCTCAGCAATCTTAAGTAGAGATAATGAGGAATGAGCAAATCAGGGAGCTCTCGTGTCTTGCAGCAAAGCAGCAGGGGATATAATGGGTGGGCTAGACAAGATGCTCAGAAACACCAACAACCCCTGCTGAAAACACCACTTCGACTCCTTCCTCCTGGTCCTTGTCCTGGTCACCAGGGAAACCTGGGCAGCCTCCTGATGTGGGCAGGGACAATGCCCAAACATCAGTGTTCAGGCCACAGGGCAGTGGTGTAACTTGGGGTCCCTGGTGCACAGCAGTGTGACCATTCCCTGGAGACCAGTGGGGCCAAGGACCAGAGGGCCTTCTCCTTCCAGCTGGTGGAGAGGGAAAGCACTGTGTCAACTATTCCACATCCTGCTTCACCCACCAGGACCTGATGGAACAGATTGAAAGGAAGGAGAGATGGATGAGGAAGGGAATAGGAAACAGGAAGGGACTAAGTATGAGAGGACGGAGAAGAAAGGTCAGGGTGACAGAGAGAAAGACGTGAAAGGAGGGAAGTGAGAAGCAGTCTGTGAATGGCAGAGAAATGAGTTGAGACAGTGAGGACAAGTAGAAAAAAGAGACAAAAGGTGATTCAGAGATGGGAAAGAACAGAAAAGCAGCTAGAGACCATGCACAAGACAGACAGATGGACAGACAGACACACACACCGTCCTTCCTGAAGAGCTGGAGGACAAGTGAAGAAAACATGGTTCTATCACACACAGGGCTCGGTGTGTGCTGGTGGCAGATCCCTGTTGGGCTGGAAAGGTTTGTGCTATGCTGCACCAGCCTTTGAGTCACTGTGATCTTGTTCAGCACAGAAATATGTGCCTGTGTCATTGAGCAGGACATGCTGTATCTTCACCGATAAATGGTTGTTCTTAGTCCCATTACTCTGGAAGCGACCTTTGAATTCCTCCTCAATATCTGCTTTGGTGCCTTCCACTGAATATACAACCAACTGCATTCTGGCATCCTTCTCCATGGGTAGCTTGTACCAGAATAGGTTTAAGAAAAGTTTCCCTGATGCAGAACATTCCATAGTCACGGTGTCTCCCACCCGGACAACTGTATCTGGTGATTGCTGGAGAGCCCAGGCTGAAAAGACAGGAGAAGAAAGGTGGGAAGTGAAATGCATTGAAGAGGACAAAAAGACATATCCTTGAAGAATGCCATAGGATGGAATGCCACCAGGATATCAGAAAGCTTTGGGAGAGAGCCATGATTCTCTGAAAAAGACAGTAGAATGCAAAAACTCCAAACAAACCAGCTTCCAATGCAAAAGTAAATCTGTTTTGACAAGTAATCACTTTGGTACTATCAAATGAAGTATTAAAATGAAACAAGAAAACGTGAGTTTGCAGCTTTGAAAAGTTTTCCAATTCAACAGGTGGTGGAAAAGCTCATCTGGTTCATTGCCCATCCTCCCCTTGGAAGCCTTGGGGAAGGGACACTGCCAGCAAGTGGGAGCACAGCTGAGGAGGCAGCAGCAGCTCCAGTGCAGCTGCTCGAGAGGAAGGGAAGCCCACTTACCCACAGGGAGCAGGATGGCCACAAGGAACTGCTGTAAATCCATAGAGAAAGGCCTCCTGCTTCCAGCCACCTGCCCCTGGTGACAGCACAGCCACGGAGGTGTGTAAAGAGGAGAGGTGGAGAAGAGGAGATACGTCTCTCTGTGGCTGGGCAGGGGAGTGAGAGCGAGTCTGAAATGTGACAAGGCACTTGGCTGTCCGGGAAGGGTGGGGAATGACACCTGCAGGCAGTCAGGAAGTGCTTGTGCTCTGCTCCTCTGGCTTCCTGCTCTGTGTGGGAGTGGGTGTCCAGGAGGAGGTGGGAGTTCAGTGGGTGGCATCGTTCAGTGCTCTCATGGGGCAGGATGGGGCTGTGTGGCAGCCTGAGCATCTGCACAGGAATGCACAGAATGGCAGGAAATACTGGGAAGAGAAGATCTCAGGAATGCGTTTGCCTGGCTGTGTCCTGCTGTTTGTCTCCTCCCCAACCACCCTCACACTCACAGACTCCCAGCCCTGCAAGCTGCAATGTGGAATCTCTGCTTGTCCCAGCCAGGCCTGACCTGTTGTCCAGGTGTGGGAAAAGCTGCTGACCTGCCCACCTGGTGTCTCTTGGAGCACGACAGAGAATAAATAGTTCTGTAACTGTTGTGCTCTAACTCCAAAAGGGGATTCCAAGGAGAGGACAGGCTGCCTTTGCCTCTGCACTGGGACTGCCCCTTGAGAGACTGCACCTCAGAGAGATTTCTGAGGGGAAGGGCGTGCCCCACAGGATGTGCTGCTACAGATTGACCTTCTCCATGCCAGAGAAGAAGGGATACTCTCCTTGCCTCTTCATTGCAGCACTCTGCAAAAGGGGCACAAGGACACAAATGGACAAAGCTCTGGAGAAAATCATGTCTTCTTCCCTGTACACAGTTTTGTTCACCTGCCCAAGGCAGTGGGAAATGCCAGCAGGCAGGAGGAGACACCTGTAGTTTGTGTGCACTGAGTCTGTGTGCAGAGGTCTGGCAGAGACTCTGCACATCCCTGCTGGGCTGTGTGCCCACCAATACACAGCAGGGTAAGGCTGGCCCATTGTAGTGGTTTCATGTTCACCTCTGTTTCTGTTTGCCAAATTTCGTGTTGTGGTTTAATGTCTTTTTCCTGTAATACAGGATTTGGAGGAAAAGACAAAACAGGCTCAACTCAAAAGCAAACATGTAGTTTTATTATTACACACTAAAAAGAAGAAAATAATAATAATTAAAAAACTTAACAAAACCGAATGAAACTTCCAAAACAACCCTATCTCCTCTCACCAACTGTGAACTTTCCCACAAACAATGTAAAGAGGCAGAACTCAGAACTCCATATCAATACCACTTATAAAATAGTCTTTCATTCAGTCTTTGAGAGAAGTGTCTCCTGTTTTCTTTTGGCAACATTCCACAAGATAAACACCCTGCTTGTGGCTTATAACTCTCAGAAAAGCAGCCCACCTGGGAACTTCTGCAGTTGTAGACTTCCCATATCACGTAGCCTTTCCCATGACTCACATATTGGGGTGTCACTTTTCAAAGATGCAGAACTCAAAGGCAAAGGATTTTTCATCTCAAGGAACAGACCTATCTTCTCAATTCTTAACTGACACAGAGAGCTTCTTCTCATCTCTCTCCCTGTTCAAACATCTTACGGGATCACCAGACCCAGTAAATCACAGATACCTTTGCGCAAAATTCAACAATTCATGCCCCCAATTCATGTTGTCCACGATTTAAAGGAATACTCTAGCATATTCATATTACAGTTTGTTACCACAACTCACAGGAGATTTTTCACCTTCGGACCAAGGCAACTTGTCATCTCTTCCACCTAAATGGTCACTCTTCCTTTACTGACTTTGAGATCTCCATATTGTCTCCTTACATGTCTCCAGTCTGGACCTTTCTCTCACTAAGAAAAGAGTTAGGGCTTTGGAGGTTTCATCTGTGCTAAGAAGGAGTTTAATCTTGCCCAGGTCCTCTTTCTCTCAGCTGCAGCTCACAGTGTCACACTTCAAGGCCATGGGGGGAAGTCACAGAGAGAGCTCGGAGTGTCTCAGGCAGTCAGGAATCTCAACAGCCAGGGATGTAGATGGCTCCTGCCCACCCCTCGGTCTCACCCTCCGGGGTGGGCCCGGCCCGGCCGGTGGCAGAAGCAGAGCCTTGCTGAGCCCCAGGCTGCCATCAGGGGCTGCAGCCTCTCCTGCCCCTCGCTGGTGGCTGGGGACAGGGAGGCTCAGAGACACGGCCAGGGCCAGGCCGGGCTCTCGCCCCGCAGCGGGAGGGAAGCGGTGGGCCCGGCCGGGCCGCCCGGCCCTGGGGGACCACAGGTCAGACTGGGACTGGCTCTGTTAACTACCTGTTCCAAGGCAGGACAGAAAAGGGCTTGGCTTGGACCCACTCAGGATTTATATGGGTATTACCAAAAGTCACCCTTGAGCTTTCCCAATGGTCAAACCATATGCCAATAGCTAAAAATTGGCTTCTGATAGGTTCCTGTCCTTTTGAACAAAATTCTAAGTCCTGACAGGGCAATATTCCATATTCCTCTTCAACTAAAAATCAAACTGTGTTAACCCATAACAACCAGAAAAGACATCAACTGATCCAGCAGCTCAAGGGTGTCTCGGGCTTGGCAGTGGAGCTGTTCCCCTGGGGCCTGTCAGCAGAGGACAGCAGCAATGCCTCCAGCACCCAAACCCACTGCTGCAGCTCTGACTGTGTCACATTGCACTCATTTCCCCAAGCTGCCTAGAGAAGTTTTAGGAGAGAGCCCAGATTCCTCTAAATAAGTGGGAGATAAAAGCAAAGAGATTGGGCTACTTTGCAGAAAAGCCACATCCTCACACCACCACCAGCACTCCAGCTGAGAGGAGGCTTTGCCTGATGTGTCCATGGAAAGGCTCTCCAATTCCCTGGGCTGTGCAGAGGACAGGGCAGTGCCTAGGGAGCCTTGCAGAAGACACGGTTTTTGAGGTGTTAGTGATGTTGAACAGGCATGGCTGCTATGTGGGGCCCTGGTTTAGGTGGGGAGAACCTTGCACGTTAGCATGGGGATCTGCAGGCTGGGAACCACCTGGAGTGCCCCATGCAGGTCTGTGCTGTGCACGGGTGTGTGTTATGCAGGACAGAATCACAGAATGGGTCAGCATAGGAGGGACCTCAGGGGGTCACTGCTGCACTCTCCCTGCTCAAGCAGAGCCATCCCAGAGCATGTGGCACAGGCTTGTATCCAGATGGTTCTGGAATATCTCCAGAGAGAGCGCCTCCAGAGCATCCCTCTGGGCAACCTGCTCCAGTCCATGGTCACCATCACAGCAAAGCTCTTGCCTCATATTCAGGTGGAACTTCCTGTGCATCATTTTCTGCCCATTGTGTATTGTCTTAGTCCCTGACAACATGGAGAAGAGGCTGGATCTACCTCATGGCACCTTCCCTTCAGATACTTATAGTCACTGATGAGGTGCCCTCTGACTTGTTTCTTCTTGATGCCAAACAGGCCCAGCTCCCACAGCCTTTTTGCTCCCAAAGGAGGTGCTCCACTCTATTCATCACCTTTCTCCTCCACTGGACTTGCTCCAGGAGGTCCATGTCTCTCTTGTACTGAACAGGCCAGAACAGGACACTGCACTCAGATGTCCTTCACCAGGGCTGAGTGGAGCCTCAGCTCCCTTGTCCTGCTGGCAGTGCTCTTCCTAATGCTCCCCAGGACCCCGTTCTCTCCTTTGGCTACCAGGACACACTGCTGGTCCATGGGCAGTTTTTCATCCATGGGGACCCCCCGGTCTTTCTCTGAGGAGCTACTTCCCAGCAGGTCAGCTCCCAGCCTGTGCTGCTGCATGGGCTTATTCCTCCCCAGGTGCATTTGCCTTGGTGGAATTTCAAAAAGTTCCTCCTTGCCCATCTCTCCAACCTGTTGAGGTCCCTCTGAAGGGTTGCACAGCCCCCTGGGATATTGGAAATTCCTCCTAACTTATCAGTGTTATCAGTGAGCTTGATGAGGAGACTCTCTACCCCTCCATCTGAGTCACTGATGAAAAGAACACTGTAACCTCTTGGAAATTTCTGTTATCTGCTACACTAGCTAACATAACCTGTAATCTTTATATGTTTCCTGAAGATAAACTGTATGTGGATCAAGAGGGGGAAGGCAGCTGGATCCCACCCCAGAGACCACTCTACATGGAGGAAATAATACTTTAGCTGAGAAAGCACAGGCTTGTGTTCTGCTGTTCATATTCCCTGGCCACAGAACAACCACAGACAAGTCGTTAGAACAGAGGAGCCTGTGGGCAGCTTCCACAGGGTACTGGCTACTTCCACACCTGCCTGGCCTTGCCTTTATCTACAGGTGCACCAAGAACTTCCCACACAAGCACTTGTTCTCTTAGACAATGAGAATCATGAGCAGGGTGCACTGGAGTCAAGTAGGAGAAAGTCAGTGGAGTGCAGACTGAAGACAGAAAGAAGTTGGGAGAGGGAAGAGAGACAGAAGGAAGAAGAAGTGCTGACAGAATTAAGTGTGGTGCAAATAAGAGTTAAATACAGAGGGAGACTTGGAGTGGCAAGGAGACAAAGATGGACAAAGAAACTGACAGTATCTGAGAAAGGCAGCAAGGCAAGGCTAGGAAGCATAGGAGCTAATGAGTGAGAAGCCTCATGCAGTACCCATGAGGTGGAAAGCAGGTCCTGTATGTGCAGGGACAAGTTTGTGCTCAGCTCCCTCAGCAGCTTCACCACTGTGTTCACTCTCAGCACAGAAGTATGTGCCAGAGTCATTGAGAAAGGCATGTTCTATTGAGAGGGTGATGCTGTCTCCTTTTATGTCACTGCTCTTGAAATGGCCCTCAAAACCCTTCTCCACTGATGCCTTAAGTCTTTCATAAGCATAAGCCACCTGGGTCATGCTGGAATTCTTCTCTGAAGGCAGGATGAACCAGTACATAGCTGTGCTGGAGGATTTCTTCTTGGAACATTCCAGATTCACGGACTGGCCTTCTTTTATCACCATGTCTGGAGACTGTTCCAGGGCCAACACTGGAAAGGAAACGTACAAGCAGTGAGGAGAAGAAAAAAAAGGGAAAAAATTGAAGTAGGCACTGTGGGTTGGTAGGCAAAGGGTGAGAAGAAAGAGGAGAGCCAAGGGAGCACCTCAAGGCATGGGACAGCTCTTCAGATCAGCAAGTGAATGTCCAGTCTCTCTGCAATAGCCAGGGTGCATTCCTGGACAGATTGTGTCAAAAACCAGGAACCATCTGGTGGCTGCACAAAGAATGACAAATAGACAGCCACTGCAGAAGATTCAGGGATCCCTGCCCACCACATTTACTGCTTCTCCTCAACACAGGAAGCTCTGCAGAAAAAAGCACTGCCAAGAACTGGCTACAAAGCCGGGAGAGCAGCAGCAGGATCAATGGAGGTGCTCAGGGCTGCGTGGAGTTCACTTACCCAGAGGGGCCAGCATGGCCACAAAGAAACAGCAGTGAACCATGGGGGAAAAGCCCCTTCCCTCTCAGCAACCTGCCTCTTGTAGCTGCCCAAAGATATGAGAGGAGGGAGCAGTGAGTGAGGGTGGGACATCTCGGGGTGGGGCTGGGCAAGAAATGTCAGAAGGCATTGGCTGGCTGGGAACCCTGGGGAATGACACAGACTAGGGCAGGAAAGCAGAACCCTGGCAGAGATGCAGTGGGTGGAAGGGGCAGGCTGGGCCTGGGTGGGTGAGGAGGGAAGGATGGGCTTGTAAGGACAGATCCGTGCTGGGATTGCACGGCAGGCTGAGTGTGAGCAAGGCAGAGCAATGCTGGCTGCTCCCCTTCTCCTTGTGAAACCCCTGGGAGATGGAGGAATGAGGGATAAAGGCCACACAGAGGTGCCTTGAATTTTACCAAGCACTTTCCCTGTCTTCCCCACCCATGACTTACTCAGTTCCCGCCGGACACCCCACGTCCCACCTGGCTGAGTGACGGCTCTTTTTCTGTGTGCAGTGCAGTGAGCACAGCAAAGAACATCAGTGAGAGGGAGGCAGGAAAAGACAGCACAGCAGCCCAAGCACTTGGGAGGGTTCTCATGGATATTGCAGTGACAGCAGCAGGAGAGCAGGGTAAATTCCTGTGAAGAGCTGAGGGACACTCAAAGCCCTGGCATGGGAAGAGAAAAAGGATCGAGTGTGGCCCTCAGGGACAGCCATGAGGGTGACAAGGGGCTGAGGATGGGGCTCAGGGTGACCTCTCCTTGCTGACAGGAAAGTGGCTAAATACCTCCAGAGATGGCTTCTCCCTGGCACCTGGGGCCTTGCTGGGGAGCCCAGGCTGTCTCCAGCTGGTGCTGCCTGTGGCACAAGGGCTTCAGGAGCTTTGGCTTCAGCAGCACAGTTCATTTGGCACATTCAGGGATTGCTCAGGGACAGGGAGCATCTGTGTCACTGCCCCCTGTGTCCTGAGAATTGACCTCTGCAAGGTGATTGGCTTTCCTGGCAGGACTGAGCTGGTCCTCCAGTGGGCTGTGGAGGCTGCCACTGGGAGTCAGGCAGTGAGGGCACTGGGGTGTAGAAAGCAGCTCTACAGTGCAATTTTGGTCACTCAGGCTGTGCCAGTGACACCTCCCTGCTGTTCTGCTCACAGGCTGAGGAGACCCAGGCCACTGCATCCCCTCCTCTGCGCCCTCAGGTGTTTCTGCTCTGAAGAACATCCACGGGTCCTCTCCTGCATGGCACAAAATCTGCACGGGAGAGCTGGGGAGCCCGATGGGCACAGGGGCAGAGAGCATCTGGGACAGTGGCAAGGGGGAAAGGAACACAGGGAAGGAGTGACTGGCCATTCCACCGAGGTCTGCTGGCAGCACGTTTCCCTCCTCCTTCTCCTTCCTGTGCCAGGACCTCTGCCTGACAATAGGGAAGGAGAAACAATTGGAAATAGGCTGGGATCCCTGCTGGAACTTCTGCCTCAGAACGCTGGCAAGGAGAAGGCTCGTGGGGTGTCACCCAATAGAGTGTTTGGCTGAAGGAGAACTTTCAGTGGCAGTCCTGAGGAAAACTGCATGCAGGTGCTGAGCAGGAGGCAGGATTAACAGGTGGAGACGGGCACACTGCTATGTTCTGCATTCACTTTGAGAATAATATTGATGACAGAGTTTTAGTTGGAATGAACCACTGCTTAGCCCAAATCCAGGACTTTAGAGTGTGTCTTGCTCTGCCAGAGGGCAGGTACACAAGCAGCTGGAAGGGAACATTTCCAGGACAGCTGAGCCAAACTGGCCAAAAGGATATTTCCTCCCACTCAGCATGATGCTCAGTATGGAAACTGAAGGAGAACTGGCCAAGTGCTGCCCATCTCTGCTCTAGGATGGGCTGGACACCCTGTCAGTGGATCGTGAGTTTCAGTACTGTGCATCACATGGATTTACTTGACTTTTTATTTCTCTTCCATCTTCTTTTCATTTCCTCTTGTTAGTGCTCTGTTTGTATCTCAGCCTGGAAGTTTTATCCCCTTTTTTCCCATCCCACCAGGGGAAGGGAGTCCTGAGAGAGTGGCTGTAACACCTGGTGGCTGACTGAGCCTAAACCACAACAACCTGAGCACCAGACAGCATCTCCATGATCCCACAGCTATGGCATCAGCTGCAGCTCCCTTGACCAAGGCTGCACTTCACACTCCAGTAAGGAATGTCCAGCTTCTGCCCTTGATGGATTATGAGAATTTATGTGAGGATTCCACTGAGCGTCTGCACTCTGTTTTAAGCTAAAGAGCAATGAGCAAGTCAGGCTCAGCAAAGCTGCAGTGGATGTAATGGGTGGGCCAGACAAGATGCTCAGAAACATCAATAACCTCTGCTTGTGGTAGTGTGTTTTTGTTAAGTTATTGTTATTTTTCCCAGTGGTTTGTTCTTGCTACCCCCCGATATGTTTGGTTTACCCCAAGTTTTCCCTTCCCTTGTCCAGTTGTCATTCACCCCCCAAACACACCTGTTACATTATTCACCTAGTGTCAATCTTCCTGAGCCACTTCCCATATTTCCAGAGACTTCCCTGTCAATCCCTGTTATCCCTACCCCCCTGCCTAAAATCTGCCCTGGAATTTCCAATTTCCTCAATATCATTGGTCCACGTGATCCTTTCCACTCCCCTTGCCTTCCCTTACGGCTGTCAGACTGTGGGTCCCTCATCATCCCCCTCCCTGTTGTACCCCTGACTGGTTAGAAAATTGTATCTTCCCCCATTCCTCTCCCGTATAAAAGACGGTCCAAACTGCAAGGTTTTGGGTTTCACCACTGCACCCCCTGGGGAAATAAATCCTTTGAGAAACACATGAGAAACTCTCTCCCTGTCCTTTACTCCGATTCAAGGCACATCACAGCCGACAGCCGTTGAGAACAGCCGCGTGCTGCGCTATCGGCAGCGCTGCTCCATCACAACCCGAGCCCGAGAAACAGTGCGGGAGCGGCCGCTCTTGGTGCAAGGGCCAGGGTGTGCGACTTAGCCAGGCATCTCCAGCCTTTGTGTCACCTGCTGAAAACTCCACTCGGACTCCTTCCTCCTGGTCCTTGTGCTGGTCACCAGGGACATTCCATGGCCAACCTGGGCAGCCTTCTGATGTGGGCAGGGACAATGCCCAAACATCAGTGTTCAGGCCACAGGGCAGTGGTGTAACTTGGGGTCCCTGGTGCACAGCAGTGTGCCCATTCCCTGGAGACCAGTGGGGCCAAGGACCAGAGGGCCTTCTCCTTCCAGCTGGTGGAGAGGGAAAGCACTGTGTCAACTATTCCACATCCTGCTTCACCCACCAGGAGTTGATGGAACAGATTGAAAGGAAGGAGAGATGGATTGATGAGGAAGGGAATAGAAAATAGGAAGGGACTAGGTGTGGGAGGAGAGAAAGGAAAGGTCAGGGGGACACACAGAAAGCCATGAAAAGAGGAAAGTGAGAAGCAGTCTGTGAATGGCAGAGAAATGAGCTGAGACAGTGAGGACAAGAAGAAACAAGAGACAAAAGGTGATTCAGAGATTGGAAAGAACAGAAAAGCAGCTAGAGACCATGCAGAAGGTAGACAGATGGACAGACAGACACACACACTGTCCTTCCTGAAGAGCTGGAGGGCAAGTGAAGAAAACATGGTTCTGTCAAACACAGGGCTCGGTGTGTGCTAGTGGCAGATCCCTGTTTTCCTGGAAAGGTGTAATGGTCTCACGTTCACCAGTTTTGACCTTTCCCAGCCAATGCACCAATTATGTGATGGTTTCATTGTTTGCTATTTTTTTTAAATAAGACTAGGAGAAAACAAAAAGCAAAACAGGCTTACCTTAAAGTTACAAAGATAGTTTATTCACACACACTAAAAGAATGAAAAAAGGAAGAAAAAAAAATTGATTCTTTCAAAACATCCTTCCATCCCCCCACAAGTGTTCACTTTCCCACAAAACAACCTAAAGAGACAAAACCTGTAATTTTCAGTCAGTTTTACCATTTAAAAATAATCTTCTGTCAGTTCTTTTAGGGAAGGAGTGTCTCTTAGAACTTCCATGGATTTTTTCCCACTGACAACATAGAACAGTTCTCTTGTGGGTTTCATCTCTCACAAAGACAGCTGCCCAGGAACCTGTCTTTGTGAAGTCCCTTCCAAAAGCAGCTTTCCCAACACTGCACATGGGCCATATCTGCTGATTAGGAGTACTGTTTAAGGATGCCTCTCCTAGTATAAAACAAAGATTCCCTTCTTCCATCTTCAAAATCATCTTCATCTCAAAAACTAAAAATCTCCTTTTCCTTAGAAGCAAAGAGCTTCATACCACTTTAAACTAGAGCCTTTATATCCCCCCAACAGCATTCATATGTTACAGGAGAAGTAGTCCATTCTTTAGAGTTTACTAGAGACGTCCAGCCAAATTAGGCCACTCCTCCTCCTTTGCCCCAAATAGTCTTTTCACTCTCTCTTCACTGACTTCAGTTCTATGCTGTGTCTCTTTATGGTTCAATCACTTTGTCTGTCCTCACTCTGGGAAGGGCCGGTGCTCTGGAAGTTCACTTGCTGGCAGAAAGAGTTAAAGCTTGCCCAGCCTGCAGTGCTCATGTGATCTCTGCTGACGGGAGCCACAAAGATCTCAAGGCCATGCTGGTGGAGAGGCTGCTGGATGCCTCCTTTTCCACACCTCCATCTCAAGGCGTGGGACACTCAGAGCTGCTCCCTGCAACCCGAGGAATAAGGGATGGGGCCCCACAGCCATGGCCAGCGGCACGGGCAGCTGCTGGGGGGAGCTTAAAACTCCTTGGATGTTAGTAGCCAGGGCTTTTCCTCCCCTCCCCTGCTGCTGGCTGTTATCGGCCGGGCCATGGCCAGGCCCCCTCTGCCGTGGCCCCAGGCAGGTGGCCAGCCCTGAGCTGCAGCCTCTCCTCTCTGCCACCAGCAGCTGGGGAAAAGGGGGCTCAGCCGGCCCTTATTTGCTGCGCATAATGTTACCTGGTGGGTCACCGTGAGAAAAGAGGGAGGCTCAAACACAGTCGAAGCTTTATATGGGCATTGCCAAAAGTCGCATTCCATTTTCACAGTGGCCAAACCACATGCCAATAGCCAAGAACTGGCTCCTGATAGGTCCCAGTCCTTTCCAAAGAAATCTAAGGTCCCGCAAGGAAATATTCCATATTCTTCTTCTGCTAAAAACCAAACTGTGTTAGCCCATAACAATATCCACCCCTTGACTTTTGGGAAATACATATACAAAAAACTTATTATCAAAATTACATACAACATACAACACTTATCTACTGAAACGATAAACTGTTCCACCCTTAGATATTTCACCATAATTCTCCTTAACATACTAATGCTTCCTTTTGCCTTTTTGTTCTCCTAGTCATATTTCAGAAAATAGCAAACACTGAAACCATACCAAAAGGTTTGTGCTATGCTGCACCAGCCTTTGAGCCACTGTGATCTTGTTCAGCACAAAAATATGTGCCTGTGTCATTGAGCAGGACATGCTGTATCTTCACCGATAAATGGTTGTTCTTAGTCCCATTACTCTGGAAGCGACCTTTGAATTCCTCCTCAATATCTGCTTTGGTGCCTTCCACTGAATATACAACCAACTGCATTCTGGCATCCTTCTCCATGGGTAGCTTGTACCAGGACATGTATATGAATTCTTTCCCTGATGCAGAACATTCCAGAGTCACGGTGTCTCCCACCCGGACAACTGTATCTGGTGATTGCTGGAGGGCCCAGCCTGGAAAGACAGGAGAAGAAAGGTGGGAAGTGAAACGCATTGAAGAGGACAAAAAGACACATCCTTGAAGAATGCCATAGGATGGAATGCCACCAGGATATCAGAAAGCTTTGGGAGAGGGCCATGCTTCTCTGAAAAAAACACATAGGATCAAAAAACCCTAAACAAACCAGCACGCACTGTAACAGTAAGTCTGTTTTGAGAAAAAAGCACTTTGGTACTATCAAGTGAAATATTAAAAATGGACAGGAAAGATCAAATTTGCAGCTTTGTAAAGTTTTCCAATTCAACAGGTGGTGGAAAAGCTCACCTGGTTCATTGCCCATCCTCCCCCTGGAAGCCTTGGGGAAGGGGCACTGCCAGCAAGTGGGAGCACAACTGAGGAGGCAGCAGCAGCTCCAGTGCAGCTGCTCGAGAGGAAGGGAAGCCCACTTACCCACAGGGAGCAGGATGGCCACAAGGAACTGCTGTAAATCCATAGAGAAAGGTCCCTTGCTTCCAGCCACCTGCCCCTGGTGACAGCACAGCCACGGAGGTGTGTAAAGAGGAGAGGTGGAGAGGAGGAAATACGTCTCTCTGTGGCTGGGCAGGGGAGTGAGAGCAAGTCTGAAATAGGACAAGGCACTTGGCTGTCCGGGAAGGGTGGGGAATGACACCTGCAGGCAGTCAGGAAGTGCTTGTGCTCTGCTCCTCTGGCTTCCTGCTCTGTGTGGGAGTGGGTGTCCAGGAGGAGGTGGAAGTTCAGTGGGTGGCATCGTTCAGTGCTCTCATGGGGCAGGATGGGGCTGTGTGGCAGCCTGAGCATCTGCACAGGAATGCACAGAATGGCAGGAAATGCTGGGAAGAGAAGGAGATCTCAGGAATGCATGTGCCTGGCTGTGTCCTGCTGTTTGTCTCCTCCCCAACCACCCTCACACTCACAGACTCCCAGCCCTGCAAGCTGCAATGTGGAATCTCTGCTTGTCCCAGCCAGGCTTGACCTCTTGTCCAGGTGTGGGAAAAGCTGCTGACCTGCCCACCTGGTGTCTCTTGGAGCATGACAGAGAATAAATTGTTCTGTAACTGTTGTGCTCTAACTCCAAAAGGGAATCCCACGGGGAGAACAGGCTGCCTCTGCACTGTGACTGCCCCTTGAGAGACTGCACCTCAGAGAGATTTCTGAGGAGAAGGGCGTGCCCCACAGGATGTGCTGCTATAGATTGACCTTCTCCATGCCAGAGAAGAAGGGATACTCTCCTTGCCTCTTCATTGCAGCACTCTGCAAAAGGGGCACCAGGACACAAATGGACAAAGCTCTGGAGAAAATCATGTCTTCTTCCCTGCACACAGTTTTGTTCACCTGCCCAAGGCAGTGGGAAATGCCTGCAGGCAGGAGGAGACACCTGTAGTTTGTGTGCACTGAGTCTGGGTGCAGAGGTCTGGCAGAGACTCTGCACATCCCTGCTGGGCTGTGTACCCACCAGTGCATGGCAGGTTAAGGCTGGCCCATTGTCGTGGTTTCATGTTCACCTCTGTTTCTGTTTGCCAGACTCCGTGTAGTGGTTTAATGTCTTTTTGTTGTAATATAGGATTAGGTGGAAAAGACAAAACGGGCTCAACTCAAAAGTAAACACATAGTTTTATTAATACACACTAAGAAGCAGAAAATAATAATAATAATAAAACTCAACAAAACCAAATGAAACTTCCAAAACAACACTTTCTCCTACCACCAAATGTTAACTTTCCCACAAACAATGTAAATAGGTAAAACTCAGAACTCCATATCAATACCATTTATAAAATAGTCTTTCATTCAGTCTTTGAGAGAAGTGTCTCTTGTTTTGTTTTGGCAACATTCCACAAGACAAACACCCTGCTTGTGGCTTCCAAGTCTCACAAAAGCAGCCCACCTGGGAACTTCTGCTGCTGTAGACTTCCCATTTCACGTAGCCTTTCCCATGACTACCTGTGGTCCACGGACTCACATATTGGGGTGTCGCTTTTCAAAGATGAACAACTCAAAGGCAAAGAATATTTCATCTCAAGGAACAGAGTTAGGGCTTTGGAGGTTTCATCTGTGCTAAGAAGGAGTTTAATCTTGTCTGGGTCCTCTTTCTCTCGGCTGCAGCTCACAGTGTCCCACTTCAAGGCCGCGCCGATGAGGGGAAGTCACAGAGAGAGCTCGGAGTGTCTCAGGCAGTCAGGAATCTCAACAGCCAGGGATGTAGATGGCTCCTGCCCACCCCTCGGTCTCACCCTCCAGGGTGGGCCCGGCCCGGCCGGTGGCAGAAGCAGAGCCTTGCTGAGCCCCAGGCTGCCATCAGGGGCTGCAGCCTCTCCTGCCCTCGCTGGTGGCTGGGGACAGGGAGGCTCAGAGACACGGCCAGGGCCAGGCCGGGCTCTCGCCCCGCAGCGGGAGGGAAGCGGTGGGCCCGGCCGGGCCGCCCGGCCCTGGGGGACCACAGGGCAGACTGGGACTGGCTCTGTTAACTACCTGTTCCAAGGCAGGATGGAAAAGGGCTTGGCTTGGACACACTCAGGATTTATATGGGTATTACCAAAAGTCACCTTGAGCTTTCTCAGTGGTCAAACCATATGCCAATAGCTAAAAATTGCCTTCTGATAGCATTTTGTTGGAAAGGACAGGAACCTAAGGTCTTGACAGGGCAATATTCTATATTCCTCTTCAACTAAACACCAAACTTTGTTAACCCATGAAACCCAGACAAGACATCAAGTGATCCAGCTGCTCAAGGGTGTCATGGGCTTGGCAGTGGAGCTGTTCCTCTGGGGCCTGTCAGCAGAGGACAGCAGCAATGCCTCCAGCACCCAAACCCTCTGCTGCAGCTGTGACTGTGCAGTTGTTTCCCCAAGCTACCTAGAGAAGATTTAGGAAAGAACCCAGATTCCTGTAAAGAACTGGGAGAGAGAAGTAAAGAGACTGGGCTACTTTGCAGAAAAGCCACATCCTCACACCACCACCAGCACTCCAGCTGAGAGGAGACTGTGCCTGATGTGTCCATGGAAAGGCTCTCCAATTCCCTGGGCTGTGCAGAGGACAGGGCAGTGCCTAGGGAGCCTTGTAGAAGACACGGTGTTTGAGGAGTTAGTGATGTTGAACAGGCATGGCTGCTATGTGGGGCCCCGGTTAAGGTACTAAGAACTTTGCACATTAGCGTGGAGATCTGCAGGCTGGGAACCACCTGGAGTGCCCCATGCAGGTCTGTGCTGTGCACGGGTGTGTGTTATGCAGGACAGAATCACAGAATGGGTCAGCATAGGAGGGACCTCAGGGGGTCACTGCCCCAATCTCCCTGCTCAAGCAGAGCCATCCCAGAGCACGTGGCACAGGCTTGTATCCAGATGGTTCTGGAATATGTCCAGAGAGAGAGCCTCCTGAACTTCTCTCTGCAACCTGCTGCAGTGCACGAGCACCCACACAGCAAAGCTCCTTCCTCAGATACAGCTGGATCTTCCTGCACATAATTTTCTGCCCATTTCCTCTTGTCCTAGTGCCTGACATCCCAGTGAAGTACCTGGATCCACCTCTTGGCACCTTCCCTTCAGATACTTGTAGACAATGATGACATGGCAGTGCTGGAATAGATCATGGGACGTTAGGAATGGGGCTGCGGCCGAGCCTCATCCCTAATGTGGTGCAGCTGTGCCAGATGGATGAACAGCACTGAAGGAAAAGGAGCACGGAATGCTGAGGTGTATTGTCCAATCAGAAAAGAGTAAAAGAGCACACAGATGTTATGCATGTGGCAAACAGGGTCTAGAAGGTTGTGCTGGGGAATAATAAAGTGCTGATGCTCATCACCATTATCTGTGTCAGTCGTGTGTCCTCCGTCAGTGGCCAATTAGTTGTTTCTTCTCAAGGCCCAACTGGCCAAGACCCCTCAGCCTTTGTTCACAAAAGAGCTGCTCCACTCTACTCATCACCTTTCTTCTCCTCTCGTGGACATTCTCCAGGAGCTCCATGTAACTTTTGGACTAAGCAGCCCAGAATTGGACCCTGCACACCAGATCAGCCCCATCTGGGCTGAGTGGAGCCTCAGCTCTCTCGCCCTGCTGGCAATGCCCTTCCTAATGCTCCCCAGGACACTGTTGCCTCCTTGGCCACAAGGACACACTGCTCGTCCATGGGGAGCTTCTTGAACAGCTGCTTCCCAGCAGGTCAGCTCCCAGCCTGTGCTGCTCCATGGGGTTGGTTATTCCTCCCCAGGTGCATTTGCCTTGGTGGAATTTCAAAAAGTTCCTCCCTGCCCATCTGTCCAACCTGTTGAGTTCCCTCTGAAGGGCTGCACAGCCCCCTGGGATATTGGAAACTCCTCCTAACTGAGTGTTATCTGTGAACTTAATGAGGAGACTCTCCACTCCTCCATCTGAGTCACTGATGAAGACTGTAACCTCTTGGAAATTTCTGTTATCTGCTACACTAGCTAACATTACCTGTAATCTTAATGTGTTTGCTGAAGATGAACTGTGTGTGGATCAAGAGGGGGAAGGCAGCTGGATCCCGCCCCAGAGACCACTCTACATGGAAGAAATAATACTTTAGCTGAGAAAGCACAGGCTTGTGCTCTGCTGTTCATATTCCTTGGCCACAGAACAACCACAGACAAGTCGTTAGAACAGAGGAGCCTGTGGGCAGCTCCCACAGGGTACTGGCTACTTCCACACCTGCCTGGCCTTGCCTTTATCTACAGGTGCACCAACAACTTCCCACACAAGCACTTTTTATCTTTGACAGTGAGAATCATGAGCAGGGTGGACTGCAGTAAAGTAAGAGAAAGTCAGTGGATTGCAGATAGAAGACAGAAGGAAGAAGGTGGGGAAGGGAAGGGAAGGGAAGGGAAGGGAAGGGAAGGGAAGGGAAGGGAAGGGAAGGGAAGGGAAGGGAAGGGAAGGGAAGGGAAGGGAAGGGAAGGGAAGGGAAGGGAAGGGAAGGGAAGGGAAGGGAAGGGAAGGGAAGGGAAGGGAAGGGAAGGGCATTCCTTTAGATACCCTGGACAGTCAAAAACCTGTATAGAGGGGTTTGAAACCTGTACAGGGTGGTCTGGGACCTGTACAGGGAGGTTGGAGACTGGCACAGAGCCCAGGAAGACACTGGCTTTGACTTTTGGCCATGGGAAAGACTTCCAACACTCAGAGAGGAATTACAAGCCACAAAGATGTGATAGACAATGGTGTAGTTTGCCACATTTGGGTTTTTAAAATAGGGGTGAATGGGGACAAGATGGAGGATTCTGGGCAGTCCCCTGGGTGCTTCTTCTTTATCTCCATCTTCCGCTGCGGCAGTAGCATAAAGTAATTAGAGGAGATTCGGTCAGCGTAGAAATGACCTGTATAGTATAGAATGTAGACATTGGTGTGTAATTGTAAATAACAGATACCAAATAATCGGTGTAAAAGATGATGAGCCTCCATCGGAGGAGGAGTCTTTGCCTGATGCTGGAGCTGCACGGATCTTGGCCGGGCACAGAGTGAAAGAAAAGATAAGAAATAATAAACAACATGAACAACCTAGAAAAAAAAACATCTGAAGACTCTGTTTTGTTCCTGAGTCTGGACTTGGGCTTTTCAGAGGGCAAAGGACTCTAAACCGACCTAATCTAGGGAAAAGAGCAAACCCGAGAGGAAGGGGAAGAGGAAAGGGGAGGGGAAGGGGAAAGGAAGAAGGGCTGACAGAATTAAGTGCAGTGTAAGTAAGAGTTAAATGCAGAGGGAGACCTGGAGTGGCAAGGAGACAAAGATGGACAAAAAAACTGACAGTATCTGAGAAGGGGAGGAAGGCAAGGCTAGGAAGCAGAGGACCTTAGGAGTGAGAAGCCTCATGCAGCACCCATGAGGTGGAAAGCAGGTCCTGTATGTGCAGAGACAAGTTTGTGCTCAGCTCCCTCAGCAGCTTCACCACTGTGATCACCCTCAGCACAGAAGTATGTGCCAGAGTCATTGAGAAAGGCATGTTCTATTGAGAGGGTGATGCTGTCTCCTTTTATGTCACTGCTCTGGAAATGGCCCTCAAAACCCTTCTCCACTGTGGCCTTAGCACCTTCATATGCAGAAACCACCTGAGTCAGGCTGGAATTCTTCTCTGAAGGCAGGATGAACCAGTACATAGCTCTGTTGGAGGATTTCTTCTTGGAACATTCCAGATTCACGGACTGGCCTTCTTTTATCACCATGTCTGGAGACTGTTCCAGGGCCAACACTGGAAAGGAAAAGTACAAGCAGTTAGAATGAAAAAAAAAGTGAAAAATTTGAAGTAGGCACTGCGGGTTGGTAGGCAAAGGGTGAGAAGAAAGAAGGCAGCCAAGGGAGCAGCTCAAGGCATGGGACAGCTCTTCAGATCAGCAAGTGAATGTCCAGTCTCTCTGCAATAGCCAGGGTGCATTCCTGGACAGTTTGTGTCCAAAACCAGGAACCATCTAGGGGCTGCACAAAGAATGACAAATAGACAGCCATTGCAGAAGATTCAGGGATCCCTGCCCACCACATTCACTGCTTCTCCTCAGCACAGGAAGCTCTGCAGAACAAAGCAGTGCCAGGAACTGGCTACAAAGCTGGGAGAGCAGCAGCAGGATCAATGGAGGTGCTCAGGGCTGCGTGGAGTTCACTTACCCAGAGGGGCCAGCATGGCCACAAAGAAACAGCAGTGAACCATGGGGGAAAAGCCCCTTCCCTCTCAGCAACCTGCCTCTTGTAGCTGCCCAAAGATATGAGAGGAGGGAGCAGTGAGTGAGGGTGGGACATCTCGGGGTGGGGCTGGGCAAGAAATGTCAGAAGGCATTGGCTGGCTGGGAACCGTGGGGAATGACACAGACTAGGGCAGGAAAGCAGAACCCTGGCAGAGATGCAGTGGGTGGAAGGGACAGGCTGGGCCTGGGTAGGTGGGGAGGGAAGGCTGGGCTTGTAAGGACAGATCCGTGCTGGGATTGCACGGGAGGCTGAGCGTGGACAAGGCAGAGCAATACTGGCTGCTCCCCTTCTCATTGTGAAACCCCTGGGAGATGGAGGAATGAGGGATAAAGGCCACACAGAGGTGCCTTGAATTTTCCCAAGCCCTTTCCCTGTCTTCCCCACCCATGGCTGATTCAGTTCCTGCCTGGGCACCCCACGTCCCACCTGGCTGTGTGACGGCTCTTTTCTGTGTGCAGTGCAGTGAGCACAGCAAAGAACATCAGTGAGAGGGAGGCAGGAAAAGACAGCACAGCAGCCCAAGCACTTGGGAGGGCTCTCATGGACGTTGCAGTGACAGCAGCAGGAGAGCAGGGTAAATCCCTGTGAAGAGCTGAGGGACACTCAATGTCCTGGCATGGGAAGAGAGAAAGGATCGAGTGTGGCCCACAGGGACAGCCATGAGGGTGACAAGGTGCTGAGGATGGGGCTCAGGGTGACCTTTCCTGACAGGAAATTGGCTAAATACCTCCAGAAATGGCTTCTCCCTGGCACTTGGGGCCTTGCTGGGGAGCCCAGGCTGTATCTGCTGCCTGTGGCACAAGGGCTTCAGGAGCTTTGGCTTCAGCAGCACAGTTCATTTGGCACATTCAGGGATTGCTCAGGGACAGGGAGCATCTGTGTCACTGCCCCCTGTGTCCTGAGAATTGACCTCTGCAAGGAGATTGGCTTTCCTGGCAGGACTGAGCTGGTCCTCCAGTGGGCTGTGGAGGCTGCCACTGGGAGTCAGGCAGTGAGGGCACTGGGGTGTAGAAAGCAGCTGTACAGTGCAATTTTGGTCACTCAGGCTGTGCCAGTGACACCTCCCTGCTGTTCTGCTCACAGGCTGAAGAGACCCAGGCCACTGCATCCCCTCCACTGCGCCCTCAGGTGTTTCTGCTCTGAAGAACATCCACGGGTCCTCTCCTGCATGGCACAAAATCTGCACGGGAGAGCTGGGGAGCCCGATGGGCACAGGGGCAGAGAGCATCTGGGACAGTGGCAAGGGGGAAAGGAACGCAGGGAAGGAGTGACCGGCCATTCCACCGAGGTCTGCTGGCAGCACGTTTCCCTCCTCCTTCTCCTTCCTGTGCCAGGAGCTCTGCCTGACAATAGGGAAGGACAAACAATTGGAAATAGGCTGGGATCCCTGCTGGAACTTCTGCCTCAGAACGCTGGCAAGGAGAAGGCTCGTCAGGTGTCACCCAATAGAGTGTTTGGCTGAAGGAGAACTTTCAGTGGCAGTCCTGAGGAAAACTGCATGCAGGTGCTGAGCAGGAAGCAGGATTAGCATGTGGAGACTGTGGCACACTGCTGTGTTCTGCATTCACTGTGAGAATAATGTTGATGACAGAGTTTTAATTGGAGTGAACCACTGCTTAGCCCAAATCCATGACTTTAGAGTGTCTCATGCTTTGCAGAGGGCAGGTGCACAAGCAGCTGGAAGGGAGCATTTCCAGGACAGCTGAGCCAAACTGGCCAAAAGGATATTTCCTCCCACTCAGCATGATGCTCAGTATGGTAACTGAGGGGATCTGGCCAGGTGCTGCCTATCACTGTGCACCACATGGATTTACTTGACTTTTTATTTCTCTCTCTTCTCCTTTTCATTTCCTCCTATTATTGCTCTGTTTATATCTCAACCTGGAAGTTTTATCCCCTTTTTCCCATCCCACCAGGGGAAGGGGGTCCTGAGAGAGTGGCTGTAACACCTGGTGAATGACTGGGCTTTAACCACAACAACCTGAGCACCACAACGCATCTCCATGTCCCCACAGCTATGGCATCAGCTGCAACTCCCCTCACCAAGCATGCACTTCACTCTCTAGTAAGGATTGTCCAGCTTCTGCTTTTGATGGATTATGAAAATTTATGTGAGGATTCCACTGAGCCTCTGCACTCTTAAGTAGAGATAAAGAGGAATGAGCAAGTCAGGGCCGCCCTCGTATCTTACAGCAAAGCAGCAGGGTATGTAGTGGATGGGCCAGAGAAGATGCTCAGAAACAGCAACAACCCCTGCCGAAAACTCCACTCAGACTCCTTCCTCCCGGTCCTTGTGCTGGTCACCAGGGACATTCCATGGCCAACCTGGGCAGCCTCCTGATGTGGTCAGGGACAATTCCCAAACATCAGTGTTCAAGGCCACAGGGCAGTGGTGTAACTTGGGGTCCCTGGTGCACAGCAGTGTGACCATTCCCTGGAGACCAGTGGGGCCAAGGACCAGAGGGCCTTCTCCTTCCAGCTGGTGGAGAGGGAAAGCACTGTGTCAACTATTCCACATCCTGCTTCACCCACCAGGAGTTGATGGAACAGATTGAAAGGAAGGAGAGATGGATGAGGAAGGGAATAGGAAACAGGAAGGGACTAAGTATGAGAGGACGGAGAAGAAAGGTCAGGGTGACAGAGAGAAAGACGTGAAAGGAGGGAAGTGAGAAGAAGTCTGTGAATGGCGGAGAAATGAGCTGAGACAGTGAGGACAACTAGAAACAAGTGACAAAAGGTGTTCCAGAGATGGGAAAGAACAGAAAAGCAGCTAGAGACCATGCACAAGACAGACAGATGGACAGACAGACACACACACACACACTGTCCTTCTTGAAGAGCTGGAGGGCAAGTGAAGAAAACATGGTTCTGTCAAACACAGGGCTCAGTGTGTGCTGGTGGCAGATCCCTGTTGGGCTGGAAAGGTTTGTGCTATGCTGCACCAGCCTTTGAGTCACTGTGGGTCTCGTTCAGCACAGAAATATGTGCCTGTGTCATTGAGCAGGACATGCTGTATCTTCACCGATAAATGGTTGTTCTTAGTCCCATTACTCTGGAAGCGACCTTTGAATTCCTCCTCAATATCTGCTTTGTTGCCTTCCACTGAATATACAACCAACTGCATTCTGGCATCCTTCTCCATGGGTAGCTTGTACCAGAACAGGTTTAAGAAAAGTTTCCCTGATGCAGAACATTCCAGAGTCACGGTGTCTCCCACCCGGACAACTGTATTTGGTGATTGCTGGAGAGCCCAGGCTGAAAAGACAGGAGAAGAAAGGTGGGAAGTGAAATGCATTGAAGAGGACAAAAAGACACATCCTTGAAGAATGCCATAGGATGGAATGCCACCAGGATATCAGAAAGCTTAGGGAGAGTGCCATGCTTCTCTGAAAAAGACAGTAGGATGCAAAATCCCCAAACAAACCAGCTTCCAATGCGACAGTAAATCTGTTTTGACAAGTAATCACGTTGGTACTATCAAATGAAATATTAAAATGAAACAAGAAAACACGAGTTTGCAGTTTTGCAAAGTTTTCCAATTCAACAGGTGGTGGAAAGGCTCACCTGGTTCATTGCCCATCCTCACCCTGGAAGCCTTGGGGAAGGGACACTGCCAGCAAGTGGGAGCACAGCTGAGGAGGCAGCAGCAGCTCCAGTGCAGCTGCTCGAGAGGAAGGGAAGCCCACTTACCCACAGGGAGCAGGATGGCCACAAGGAACTGCTGTAAATCCATAGAGAAAGGCCCCCTGCTTCCAGCCACCTGCCCCTGGTGACAGCACAGCCACGGAGGTGTGTAAAGAGGAGAGGTGGAGAGGAGGAGATACGTCTCTCTGTGGCTGGGCAGGGGAGTGAGAGCGAGTCTGAAATGTGACAAGGCACTTGGCTGTCCGGGAAGGGTGGGGAATGACACCTGCAGGCAGTCAGGAAGTGCTTGTGCTCTGCTCCTCTGGCTTCCTGCTCTGTGTGGGAGTGGGTGTCCAGGCGGAGGTGGGAGTTCAGTGGGTGGCATCGTTCAGTGCTCTCATGGGGCAGGATGGGGCTGTGTGGCAGCCTGAGCATGTGCACAGGAATGCACAGAATGGCAGGAAATACTGGGAAGAGAAGGAGATCTCAGGAATGCGTGTGCCTGGCTGTGTCCTGCTGTTTGTCTCCTCCCCTACCACCCTCACACTCACAGACTCCCAGCCCTGCAAGCTGCAATGTGGAATCTCTGCTTGTCCCAGCCAGGCCTGACCTGTTGTCCAGGTGTGGGAAAAGCTGCTGACCTGCAAACGTGGTGTCTCTTGGAGCATGACAGAGAATAAATAGTTCTGTAACTGTTGTGCTCTAACTCCAAGTGTGAATCCCACGGGGAGAACAGGCTGCCTCTGCACTGGGACTGCCCCTTGAGAGACTGCACCTCAGAGAGATTTCTGAGGAGAAGGGCATGCCCCACAGGATGTGCTGCTACAGATTGACCTTCTCCATGCCAGAGAAGAAGGGGTACTCTCCCTTCCTCTTCATTGCAGCACTCTGCAAAAGGGGCACCAGGACACAAATGGACAAAGCTCTGGAGAAAATCATGTTGACTTCTCTGCACACAATTTTGTTCACCTGCACAGGGCAGTGGGAAATGCCTGCAGGCAGGAGGAGACACCTGTAGTTTGTGTGCACTGAGTCTGGGTGCAGAGGTCTGGCAGAGACTCTGCACATCCCTGCTGGGCTGTGTGCCCACCAGTGCATGGCAGGGTAAGGCTGGCCCATTGTAGTGGTTTCATGTTCATCTCTGTTTCTGTTTGCCAGACTCCGTGTAGTGGTTTAATGTCTTTTGCTGTAATATAGGATTAGGTGGAAAAGACAAATCGGGCTCAACTCAAAAGTAACCACATAGTTTTATTAATACATACTAAGAAAAATATAATAATAATAATAATAATAATAATAATAATAATACTCACCAAAAACAAATGAAACTTCTAAAACAACCCTTTCCCCTACAACCAAATGTTAACTTTCCCACAAACAATGTAAAGAGGCAAAACTCAGAACTGCATATCAGTACCACTCATAAAATAGTCTTTCATTCAGTCTGTGAGAGAAGTGTCTCCTGTTTTGTTTTGTCAACTTTCCACAAGATAAACACCCTGCTTGTTGCTTCTAACTCTCACAACAGCAGCCCACCTGGGAACTTCTGCTGCTGTAGACTTCCCATATCACGTAGCCTTTTCCATGACTACCTGTGGTCCATGGACTCACATATTGGGGTGTCGCTTTTCAAAGATGCACAACTCAAAGGCAAAGGATTTTTCATCTCAACGAACAGACCTATCTTCTCAAACCTTAACTGGCACAGAGAGCTTCTTCTCATCTCTCTCCCTGTTCAAACATCTTATGGGATCACCAGATCCAGTAAATCACAGATACCTTTGCTCAAAATGCACAAATCATATCCCCAATTCATGGTGTCCACGATGTAAAAGAATACTCTAGCAAATTCATATTATAGATTGTTACCACAACTCACAGGAGGTTTTTCAGCTTAGGACCAAGGCAAATTTCTTGGTTTGGAAAGACAGGTATCTGCCTGGGAAAGCTGGAGTTTTCCTTGGAATGGAGTATGTAAACCCCTCACCCCTCCAAATTATAATTTTGCAATTTAGGGCTTTCAGGCAAAGATTTAGAAATAGGAATAACAGTACTTTACTAGGAATATTAACAATACAAATGTAGTAGAAAATAAAACACCCAACCAAACAAGCAAACAAATAAACAAGAATCCTGGAAAAACCCTGACAGAGATACAATCTGACACCCTGTTAGTCAGGGTGTTAGAAGCAATCCAAAAGTAAATCCTTCTGGAGTGGAAGATGTGGTTCTTTTGGAGTGGAGATGATCCTGTAGAAAAGGGTCCAGTGATGGTGAGAAGGGTCCAGTCTTCCTTCGGGAATCGGGTGAAGCCGGATACCTTCGTGTTCCTGTGTCTCAATTTTTATTTAGGTAGGAATGGTTGGCTCCCCCCACTGGGTGGAGCATCTCACAATGGGACAACTTGTGACAAGCCTGGGGAGAAGAACAGCTTGAGGAATCTTAATAGCCCATTCTGAAAGAGATAAGAAACAATGCCCCACCTGGTTTTAAAAGTTGGCCCATTATCAGAAGGCACCCACCCTCCTCCCCCAGAGTAACAAGAGATAAAGGAGAGGATCTCCCCAACTGCTTTCAGCAGATGAAATAGAATACACATTTTTGGTTCCATAACCTAAGCAACATGTGATCTCTTCCACCTAAGAGGTCACCCTTACTCTACTGACTTTGAGGTCTCCACATTGTCTCCTTACATGTCTCCAATCTGGCTGTTTCTCTCACTTAGAAAAGAGTTAGGGCTTTGGAGGTTTCATCTGTGCTAAGAAGGAGTTAAATCTCGCCCAGGTCCTCTTTCTCTGGGCTGCAGCTCACAGTGTCCCACTTCAAGGCCGTGCCGATGGGGGGAAGTCACAGAGAGAGCTCGGAGTGTCTCAGGCAGTCAGGAATCTCAACAGCCAGGGATGGAGATGGCTCCTGCCCACCCCTCGGTCTCACCCTCCAGGGTGGGCCCGGCCCGGCCGGTGGCAGAAGCAGAGCCTTGCTGAGCCCCAGGCTGCCATCAGGGGCTGCAGCCTCTCCTGCCCCTCGCTGGTGGCTGGGGACAGGGAGGCTCAGAGACACGGCCAGGGCCAGGCCGGGCTCTCGCCCCGCAGCGGGAGGGAAGCGGTGGGCCCGGCCGGGCCGCCCGGCCCTGGGGGACCACAGGGCAGACTGGGACTGGCTCTGTTAACTACCTGTTCCAAGGCAGGACGGAAAAGGGCTTGGCTTGGACACACTCAGGATTTATATGGGTATTACCAAAAGTCACCTTGAGCTTTCTCAGTGGTCAAACCATATGCCAATAGCTAAAAATTGCCTTCTGATAGCATTTTGTTGGAAAGGACAGGAACCTAAGGTCCTGACAGGGCAATATTCCATACTCCTCTTCAACTGAACACCAAACTTTGTTAACCCATGACACCCAGACAAGAGATCAAGTGATCCAGCTGCTCAAGGCTGTCATGGGCTTGGCAGTGGAGATGTTCCCTTGGGGCCTGTCAGCAGAGGACAGGAGCAATGCCTCCAGGAACCAAACCTTCTGCTGCAGCTCTCAGTGTGTCCCATTGCATTCATTTCTCCAAGCTGCCTAGAGAAGATTCAGGAAAGACCCCAGATTCCTCTAAAGAAGTGGGAGATAAAAGCAAAGAGATTGGGCTACTTTGCAGAAAAGCCACATCCTCACACCACCACCAGTACTCCAGCTGAGAGGAGGCTGTGCCTGATGTGTCCATGGAAAGGCTCTCCAATTCCCTGGGCTGTGCAGAGGACAGGGCAGTGCCTAGGGAGCCTTGCAGAAGACACGGTGTTTGAGGAGTTAGTGATGTTGAACAGACATGGCTGCTATGTGGGGCCCTGGTTTAGGTGCTAAGAACATTGCACGTTAGCATGGGGATCTGCAGGCTGGGAACCACCTGGAGTGCCCCATGCAGGCCTGTGCTGTGCACGAGTGTGTGTTATGCAGGACAGAATCACAGAATGGGTCAGCATAGGAGGGACCTCAGGGGGTCACTGCTCTAATCTCCCTGCTCAAGCAGAGCCATCCCAGAGCATGTGGCACAGGCTTGTATCCAGATGGTTCTGGAATATCTCTAGAGAGAGAGCCTCCAGAACTTCCCTCTGGGCAACCTGCTCCAATGCATGGTCACCAACATAGCAAAGCTCTTGCCTCATATTCAGGTGGAACTACCTGCACATCATTTTCTGCCCATTGTGTATTGTCTTAGTTCCTGACAACATGGAGAAGAGGCTGGATCTACCTCATGGCACCTTCCCTTCACATACTTATAGTCACTGATGAGGTTCCCTCTGAGTTGTTTCGTCTTGATGCCAAACAGGCCCAGCTCCCACAGCCTTTTTGCTCCCAAAGGAGGTGCTGCACTCTATTCATCACCTTTCTCCTCCACTGGACTTACTCCAGGAGCTCCATGTCTCTCTTGTACTGAACAGGCCAGAACAGGACACTGCATTCAGATGTGCCTCACCAGGGCTGAGTGGAGCCTCAGCTCCCTTGTCCTGCTGGCAGGGCTCTTCCTAATGTTCTTCAAGACCCCGTTCGCTCCTTTGGCTACCAGGACACACTGCTGGTCCATGGGGAGCTTTTTGTCCATGAGGAGCTCCAGGTCCTTCTCTGAACAGATACTTCCCAGCAGGTCAGCCCCCAGCCTGTGCTGCTGCATGGGCATATCCCTCCCCAGGTGCATTTGCCTTGGTGGAATTTCAGAAAGTTCCTCTCTACCCATCTCTCCAACCTGTTGAGTTCCCTCTGAAGGGCTGCACAGCCCCTTGGGATATTGGAAATTCCTCCTAACTTACCAGTGTTATCAGTGAACTTGATGAGGAGACTCTCTACCCCTCCATCTGAGTCACTGATGAAAAGAACACTGTAACCTCTTGGAAATTTCTGCTACACTAGCTAACATTACCTGTAATCCTTATGTGTTTGCTGAAGATAAATTGTATGTGGATCGAGGGGGAGGAAGGCAGGTGGATCCTGCCCCAGAGACCACTTTACATGGAGGAAATAATACTTTAGCTGAGAAAGCACAGGCTTGTGCTCAGCTGTTCATATTCCCTGGCCACAGAACAACCACAGACAAGTCGTTAGAACAGAGGAGCCTGTGGGCAGCTCCCACAGGGTACTGGCTACTTCCACACCTGCCTGGCCTTGCCTTTATCTACAGGTGCACCAAGAACTTCCCACACAAGCACTTGTTATCTTTGACAATGAGAATCATGAGCAGGGTGGACAGTAGAAAAGTAGGAGAAAGTAGTGGAGTGCAGATTGAAGACAGAAAGAAGAAGGTGGGGGAGGAAAGGGAAACAGAGGGAAGAAGTGCTGGCAGAATTAAGTGCAAGTAAGAGTTAAATGCAGAGGAAGTCCTGGATTGGCATGGAGACAAAGATGGACAAGGAAACTGACAGGATCTGAGAAGGGGAGGAGGGCAATGCTTAGGAGCAGAAGAGCTAATGAGTGAGAAGCCTCATGCAGCACCCATGAGGTGGAAAGCAGGTCCTGTATGTGCAGGGACAAGTTTGTGCTCAGCTCCCTCAGCAGCTTCACCACTGTGCTCGCCCTCAGAACAGTAGTATGTGCCAGAGTCATTTAGAAAGGCATGTTCTATTGAGAGGGTGATGCTGTCTCCTGTTATGTCACTGCTCTTGAAATGGCCCTCAAAACCCTTCTCCACTGATGCCTTAAAACGTTCTATTGCAGAAGCCACTAGGGTCAGACTGGAATTCTTCTCTGAAGGCAGGATGAACCAATACATAGCTGTGCTGGAGGATTTCTTCTTGGAACATTCCAGATTTACGGACTGGCCTTCTTTTATAACCATGTCTGGAGACTGTTCCAGGGCCAACACTGGAAAGGAAAAGTACGAGAAGTGAGGAGCAGGAAAAAAAGGGAAAAAAATTGAAGTAGGCACTGTGGGTTGGTAGGCAAAGGGTGAGAAGAAAGAAGGCAGCCAAGGGAGCAGCTCAAGGCATGGGACAGCTCTTCAGATCAGCAAGTGAATGTCCAGTCTCTCTGCAATAGCCAGGGTGCATTCCGGGGCAGATTGTGTCCAAAACCAGTAACCATCTAGGGGCTGCACAAAGAATGACAAATAGACAGCCACTGCAGAAGAGTCAGGGATCCCTGCCCACCACATTCACTGCTTCTCCTCAGCACAAGGAAGCTCTGCAGAACAAAGCAGTGCCAGGAACTGGCTACAAAGCTGGGAGAGCAGCAGCAGGATCAATGGAGGTGCTCAGGGCTGCGTGGAGTTCACTTACCCAGAGGGGCCAGCATGGCCACAAAGAAACAGCAGGGAACCATGGGGGAAAAGCCCCTTCCCTCTCAGCAACCTGCCTCTTGTAGCTGCCCAAAGATATGAGAGCAGGGAGCAGTGAGTGAGGGTGGGACATCTCGGGGTGGGGCTGAGCAAGAAATGTCAGATGGCATTGGCTGGCTGGGAACCCTGGGGAATGACACAGACTAGGGCAGGAAAGCAGAACCCTGGCAGAGATGCAGTGGGTGGAAGGGGCAGGCTGGGCCTGGGTGGGAGGGGAGGGAAGGATGGGCTTGTAAGGACAGATCCGTGCTGGGATTGCACGGGAGGCTGAGTGTGTGCAAGGCAGAGCAATGCTGGCTGCTCCCCTTGTCCTTGTGAAACCCCTGGGAGATGGAGGAATGAGGGATAAAGGCCACACAGAGGTGCCTTGAATTTTCCCAAGCCCTTTCCCTGTCTTCCCCACCCATGGCTGATTCAGTTCCTGCCTGGGCACCCCACGTCCCACCTGGCTGTGTGACGGCTCTTTTTCTGTGTGCAGTGCAGTGAGCACAGCAAAGAACATCCGTGATAGGGAGGCAGGAAAAGACAGCACAGCAGCCCAAGCACTTGGGAGGGCTCTCCTGGATATTGCAGTGACAGCAGCAGGAGAGGAGAGTAAATCCCTGTGAAGAGCTGAGGGACACTCAATGCCCTGGCATGGGAAGAGAGAAAGGATCGAGTGTGGCCCACAGGGACAGCCATGAGGGTGACCAGGGGCTGAGGATGGGGCTCAGGGTGACCTCTCCTTGCTGACAGGAAAGTGGCTAAATACCTCCAGAGATGGCTTCTCCCTGGCACTTGGGGCCTTGCTGGGGAGCCCAGGCTGTCTCTAGCTGGTGCTGCCTGTGGCACAAGGGCTTCAGGACCTTTGGCTTCAGCAGCACAGTTCATTTGGCACATTCAGGGATTGCTCAGGGACAGGGAGCATCTGTGTCACTGCCCCCTGTGTCCTGAGAATTGACCTCTGCAAGGAGATTGGCTTTCCTGGCAGGACTGAGCTGGTCCTCCAGTGGGCTGTGGAGGCTGCCACTGGGAGTCAGGCAGTGAGGGCACTGGGGTGTAGAAAGCAGCTGTACAGTGCAATTTTGGTCACTCAGGCTGTGCCACTGACACCTCCCTGCTGCTCTGCTCACAGGCTGAGGAGACCCAGGCCACTGCATCCCCTCCACTGCGCCCTCAGGTGTTTCTGCTCTGAAGAACATCCACGGGTCCTCTCCTGCATGGCACAAAATCTGCACGGGAGAGCTGGGGAGCCCGATGGGCACAGGGGCAGAGAGCATCTGGGACAGTGGCAAGAGAGAAAGGAACACAGGGAAGGAGTGACTGGCCATTCCACCAAGGTCTGCTGGCAGCACGTTTCCCTCCTCCTTCTCCTTCCTGTGCCAGGATCTGTGCCTGACAATAGGGAAGGACAAACAAGTGGAAACAGGCTGGGATCCCTGCTGGAACTTCTGCCTCAGAACGCTGGCAAGGAGAAGGCTCATCAGGTGTCACCCAATAGAGTGTTTGGCTGAAGGAGAACTTTCAGTGGAAGTCCTGAGGAAAACTGCATGCAGGTGCTGAGCAGGAGGCAGGATTACCAGGTGGAGACTGTGGCACACTGCTGTGTTCTGCATTCACTGTGAGAATAATGGTGATGACAGAGTTTTAGTTGGGGTGAACCACTGCTTAGCCCAAATCCAGAACTTTAGAGTGTTTCATACCCTGCCAGAGGGCAGGTGCACAAGTAGCTGGAAGGGAGCATTTCCAGGACAGCTGAGCCAAACTGGCCAAAGGGATATTTCCTCCCACTCAGCATGATGCTCAGTATGGAAACTGAGGGGATCTGGCGTTGTGCTGCCTATCACTGTGCATCACATGGATTTACTTGACTTTTTATTTCTCTCTCTTCTCCTTTTTATTTCCTCCTATTATTGCTCTGTTTGTATCTCAACCTGGAAGTTTTATCCCCCTTATCCCTTCCCACCAAGAGAAGGGGGTCCTGAGAGAGTGGCTGTAACACCTGGTGGCTGGGCTTAAACCACAACAACCTGAGCACCAGAGAGCATCTCCATGTCCCCATAGCTGCGGCATCAGCTGCAGCTCCCCTGAACAAGGCTGTACTTCACACTTCAGTAAGGAATGTCCGGCTTCTGCTTTTGATGGATTATGAAAATTTATGTGAGGATTCCACTGAGCCTCTGCACTCTGTTTTAAGTAGAGATAAAGAGGAAGGAGCAAGTCAGGGAGCCCTCGTGTCTTGCAGCAACCAGCAGGGGATATAATGGGTGGGCCAGACAAGATGCTCAGAAACTCCAACAACCCCTGCTGAAAACACCACTCAGACTCCTTCCTCCTGGTCCTTATCCTGTCAGCAGGGATGTTCCATGGCCAACCTGGGCAGCCTCCTGATGTGGGCAGGGACAATGCCCAAACATCAGTGTTCAGGTCACAGGGCAGTGGTGTAACTTGGGGTCCCTGGTGCACAGCAGTGTGCCCATTCCCTGGAGACCAGTGGGGCCAAGGACCAGAGGGCCTTCTCCTTCCAGCTGGTGGAGAGGGAAAGCACTGTGTCAACTATTCCACATCCTGCTTCACCCACCAGGACTTGATGGAACAGATTGAAAGGACGGAGAGATGGATGAGGAAGGGAATAGGAAACAAGAAGCGACTAGGTGTGAGAGGACAGAGAAGGAAGGTCAGGGTGACAGAGAGAAAGACGTGAAAGGAGGAAAGTGAAAAGCAGTCTGGGAATGAAAGAGAAATGAGCTGAGACAGTGAGGACAACTAGAAAAAAGAGACAAAAGGTGATTCAGAGATGGGAAAGAACAGAAAAGCAGCTAGAGACCATGCACAAGACAGACAAATGAACAGACAGACAGACATACTGTCCTTCCTGAAGAGCTGGAGGGCAAGTGAAGAAAACATGGTTCTGTCAAAAAAAAAGGGTCAGTGTGTGCTGGTGGCAGATCCCTGTTGGCCTGGAAAGGTTTGTGCTATGCTGCACCAGCCTTTGAGTCACTGTGGATCTCGTTCAGCACAGAAATATGTGCCTGTGTCATTGAGCAGGACATGCTGTATCTTCACCGATAAATGGTTGTTCTTAGTCCCATTACTCTGGAAGCGACCTTTGAATTCCTCCTCAATATCTGCTTTGCTGCCTTCCACTGAATATACAACCAACTGCATTCTGGCATCCTTCTCCATGGGTAGCTTGTACCAGTACATGTTTAAGAAAAGTTTCCCTGATGCAGAACATTCCAGAGTCACGGTGTCTCCCACCCGGACAACTGTATCTGGTGATTGCTGGAGGGCCCAGCCTGGAAAGACAGGAGAAGAAAGGTGGGAAGTGAAACGCATTGAGGAGGACAAAAAGACACATCCGTGAAGAATGCCATAGGATGGAATGCCACCAGGATATCAGAAAGCTTAGGGAGAGAGCCATGCTTCTCTGAAAAAGAAAAAGTAGGATGCAAAAACCCCAAACAAACCAGCTTCCAATGCAAGAGTAAATCTGTTTTGACAAGTAATCATGTTGGTACTATTAAATGAAGTATTGAAATTATACAAGAAACTATGAGTTTGCAGCTTTGCAAAGTTTTCCAATTCAACAGGTGGTGGAAAAGCTCACCTGGTTCATTGCCCATCCTCCCCCTGGAAGCCTTGGGGAAGGGACACTGCCAGCAAGTGGGAGCACAGCTGAGGAGGCAGCAGCAGCTCCAGTGCAGCTGCTCGAGAGGAAGGGAAGCCCACTTACCCACAGGGAGCAGGATGGCCACAAGGAACTGCTGGAAATCCATAGAGAAAGGCCCCCTGCTTCCAGCCACCTGCCCCTGGTGACAGCACAGCCACAGAGGTGTGTAAAGAGGAGAGGTGGTGAGGAGGAGATGCGTCTCTCTGTGGCTGGGCAGGAGAGTGAGAGCGAGTCTGAAATGTGACAAGGCACTTGGCTGTCTGGGAAGGGTGGGGAATGACACCTGCAGGCAGTCAGGAAGTGCTTGTGCTCTGCTCCTCTGGCTTCCTGCTCTGTGTGGGAGTGGGTGTCCAGGAGGAGGTGGGAGTTCAGTGGGTGGCATCGTTCAGTGCTCTCATGGGGCAGGATGGGGCTGTGTGGCAGCCTGAGCGTGTGCACAGGAATGCACAGAATGGCAGGAAATGCTGGGAAGAGAAGGAGATCTCAGGAATGCGTGTGCCTGGCTGTGTCCTGCTGTTTGTCTCCTCCCCAACCACCCTCACACTCACAGACTCCCAGCCCTGCAAGCTGCAATGTGGAATCTCTGCTTGTCCCAGCCAGGCCTGACCTGTTGTTCCAGGTGTGGGAAAAGCTGCTGACCTGCAAACGTGGTGTCTCTTTGAGCACGACAGAGAATAAATAGTTCTGTAGCTGTTGTGCTCTAACTCCAAAAGGGAATCCCAAGGAGAGAACAGGCTGCCTTTGCCTCTGCACTGGGACTGCCCCTTGAGAGACTGCACCTCAGAGAGATTTCTGAGGAGAAGGGCGTGCCCCACAGGATGTGCTGCTACAGATTGGCCTTCTCCATGCCAGAGAAGAAGGGATACTCTCCTTGCCTCTTCATTGCAGCACTCTGCAAAAGGGGCACCAGGACACAAATGGACAAAGCTCTGGAGAAAATCATGTCTTCTTCCCTGCACACAGTTTTGTTCACCTGCCCAAGGCAGTGGGAAATGCCTGAAGGCAGGAGGAGACACCTGTAGTTTGTGTGCACTGAGTCTGGGTGCAGAGGTCTGGCAGAGACTCTGCACATCCCTGCTGGGCTGTGTGCCCACCAATGCACGGCAGGGTAAGGCTGGCCCATTGTAGTGGTTTCATGTTCATCTTTGTTTCTGTTTGCCAGACTCCGTGTAGTGGTTTAATGTCTTTTTGCTGTAATATAGGATTAGGTGGAAAAGACAAAACGGGCTCAACTCAAAAGTAAACACATAGGTTTATTAATACACACTAAGAAGAAGAAAATAATAATAATAATAAAACTCACAAAAACCAAATGAAACTTCCAAAACAACACTTTCTCCTACCACCAAATGTTAACTTTCCCACAAACAATGTAAATAGGCAAAACTCAGAACTCCATATCAATACCATTTATAAAATAGTCTTTCATTCAGTCTTTGAGAGAAGTGTCTCTTGTTTTGTTTTGTTTTGGCAACATTCCACAAGACAAACACCCTGCTTGTGGCTTCCAACTCTCACAACAGCAGCCCACCTGGGAACTTCTGCTGCTGTAGACTTCCCATTTCACGTAGCCTTTCCCATGACTACCTGTGGTCCACGGACTCACATATTGGGGTGTCGCTTTTCAAAGATGAACAACTCAAAGGCAAAAAATATTTCATCTCAAGGAACAGAGTTAGGGCTTTGGAGGTTTCATCTGTGCTAAGAAGGAGTTTAATCTTGTCTGGGTCCTCTTTCTCTGGGCTGCAGCTCACAGTGTCCCACGTCAAGGCCGCGCCGATGGGGGGAAGTCACAGAGAGAGCTCGGAGTGTCTCAGGCAGTCAGGAATCTCAACAGCCAGGGATGTAGATGGCTCCTGCCCACCCCTCGGTCTCACCCTCTGGGGTGGGCCCGGCCCGGCTGGTGGCAGAAGCAGAGCCTTGCTGAGCCCCAAGCTGCCATCAGGGGCTGCAGCCTCTCCTCCCCTCGCTGGTGGCTGGGGACAGGGAGGCTCAGAGACACGGCTAGGGCCAGGCCGGGCTCTCGCCCCGCAGCGGGAGGGAAGCGGTGGGCCCGGCCGGGCCGCCCGGCCCTGGGGGACCACAGGGCAGACTGGGACTGGCTCTGTTAACTACCTGTTCCAAGGCAGGACGGAAAAGGGCTTGGCTTGGACACACTCAGGATTTATATGGGTATTACCAAAAGTCACCCTTGAGCTTTCTCAGTGGTCAAACCATATGCCAATAGCTAAAAATTGGCTTCTGATAGCATTTTGTTGGAAAAGACAGGAACCTAAGGTCTTGACAGGGCAATATTCCATATTCCTCTTCAACTAAACACCAAACTGTGTTAACCCATGACACCCAGACAAGACGTCAAGTGATCCAGCTGCTCAAGGCTGTCATGGGCTTGGCAGTGGAGCTGTTCCTCTGGGGCCTGTCAGCAGAAGACAGCAGCAATGCCTCCAGCACCCAAACCCTCTGCTGCAGCGGTGACTGTGCATTTGTTTCCCCAAGCTACCTAGAGAAGATTTAGGAAAGAACCCAGATTCCTGTAAAGAACTGGGAGAGAGAAGTAAAGAGACTGGGCTACTTTGCAGAAAAGCCACATCCTCACACCACCACCAGCACTCCAGCTGAGAGGAGGCTGTGCCTGATGTGTCCATGGAAAGGCTCTCCAATTCCCTGGGCTGTGCAGAGGACAGGGCAGTGCCTAGGGAGCCTGTCAGAAGACACGGTGTTTGAGGAGTTAGTGATGTTGAACAGGCATGGCTGCTATGTGGGGCCCCGGTTAAGGTACTAAGAACTTTGCACATTAGCGTGGAGATCTGCAGGCTGGGAACCACCTGGAGTGCCCCATGCAGGTCTGTGCTGTGCACGGCTGTGTGTTATGCAGGACAGAATCACAGAATGGGTCAGCATAGGAGGGACCTCAGGGGGTCACTGCCCCAATCTCCCTGCTCAAGCAGAGCCATCCCAGAGCACGTGGCACAGGCTTGTATCCAGATGGTTCAGGATTATCTCTAGAGAGGGTGCCTCCTGAACTTCGCTCTGCAACCTGCTGCAGTTCATAAGCACCCACACAGCAAAGCTCTTTCCTCAGATACAGCTGGATCTTCCTGCACATAATTTTCTGCCCATTTCCTCTTGTCCTAGTGCCTGACATCCCAGTGAAGTACCTGGATCCACCTCTTGGCACCTTCCCTTCAGATACTTGTAGACAATGATGACATGGCAGTGCTGGAATAGATCATGGGACGTTAGGAATGGGGCTGCGGCTGAGCCTCATCCCTAATGTGGTGCAGCTGTGCCAGATGGATGAACAGCACTGAAGGAAAAGGAGCAGGGAATGCTGAGGTGTATTGTCCGATCAGAAAAGAGTAAAAGAGCACACAGATGTTATGCATGTGGCAAACAGGGTCTAGAAGGTTGTGCTGGGGAATAATAAAGTGCTGATGCTCATCACCATTATCTGTGTCAGTCGTGTGTCCTCCGTCAGTGGCCAATTAGTTGTTTCTTCTCAAGGCCCAACTGGCCAAGACCCCTCAGCCTTTGTTCACAAAAGAGCTGCTCCACTCTACTCATCACCTTTCTTCTCCTCTCGTGGACATTCTCCAGGAGCTCCATGTAACTTTTGGACTAAGCAGCCCAGAACTGGACCCTGCACACCACATAAGCCCCATCTGGGCTGAGTGGAGCCTCAGCTCTCTCGCCCTGCTGGCAATGCCCTTCCTAATGCTCCCCAGGACACTGTTGCCTCCTTGGCCACAAGGACACACTGCTCGTCCATGGGGAGCTTCTTGAACAGCTGCTTCCCAGCAGGTCAGCTCCCAGCCTGTGCTGCTCCATGGGGTTGGTTATTCCTCCCCAGGTGCATTTGCCTTGGTGGAATTTCAAAAAGTTCCTGCCCATCTGTCCAACCTGTTGAGTTCCCTCTGAAGGGCTGCACAGCCCCCTGGGATATTGGAAACTCCTCCTAACTGAGCGTTATCTGTGAACTTAATGAGGAGACTCTCCACTCCTCCATCTGAGTCACTGATGAAGACTGTAACCTCTTGGAAATTTCTGTTATCTGCAACACTATCTAACATTACCTGTAATCTTAATGTGTTTGCTGAAGATGAACTGTATGTGGATCAAGAGGGGGAAGGCAGCTGGATCCCGCCCCAGAGACCACTCTACATGGAGGAAATAATACTTTAGCTGAGAAAGCACAGGCTTGTGCTCAGCTGTTCATATTCCTTGGCCACAGAACAACCACAGACAAGTCGTTAGAACAGAGGAGCCTGTGGGCAGCTCCCACAGGGTACTGGCTACTTCCACACCTGCCTGGCCTTGCCTTTATCTACAGGTGCACCAAGAACTTCCCACACAAGCACTTGTTGTCTTTGACAGTGAGAATCATGAGCAGGGTGGACTGCAGTAAAGTAAGAGAAAGTCAGTGGATTGCAGATAGAAGACAGAAGGAAGAAGGTGGGGAAGGGAAGGGAAGGGAAGGGAAGGGAAGGGAAGGGAAGGGAAGGGAAGGGAAGGGAAGGGAAGGGAAGGGAAGGGAAGGGAAGGGAAGGGAAGGGAAGGGCATTCCTTTAGATACCCTGGACAGTCAAAAACCTGTATAGAGGGGTTTGAAACCTGTACAGGGTGGTCTGGGACCTGTACAGGGAGGTTGGAGACTGGCACAGAGCCCAGGAAGACACTGGCTTTGACTTTTGGCCATGGGAAAGACTTCCAACACTCAGAGAGGAATTACAAGCCACAAAGATGTGATAGACAATAGTGTAGTTTGCCACATTTGGGTTTTTAAAATAGGGGTGAATGGGGACAAGATGGAGGATTCTGGGCAGTCCCCTGGGTGCTTCTTCTTTATCTCCATCTTCTGCTGTGGCAGTAGCATAAAGTAGTTCAAGGAGATTCGGTCAGCGTAGAAATTACCTGTATAGTATAGAATGTAGACATTGGTGTGTAATTGTAAATAACAGATACCAAATAATCGGTGTAAAAGATGATGAGCCTTCATCAGAGGAGGAGTCTTTGCCTGATGCTGGAGCTGCATGGATCTTGGCCGGGCACAGAATGAAAGAAAAGATAAGAAATAATAAACAACATGAACAACCTTGAAAAAAAACACATCTGAAGACTCTGTTTTGTTCCTGAGGCTGGACTGGGGCTTTTCAGAGGGCAAAGGACTCTAAACCGACCTAATCTAGGGAAAAGAGCAAACCTGAGAGGAAGGGGAAGGGGAGAGGGGAGGGGAAGGAGAAGGGAAGAAGGGCTGACAGAATTAAGTGCAGTGTAAGTAAGAGTTAAATGCAGAGGGAGACTTGGAGTGGCAAGGAGACAAAGATGGACAAAAAAACTGACAGTATCTGAGAAGGGGAGGAAGGCAAGGCTAGGAAGCAGAGGAGCTTAGGAGTGAGAAGCCTCATGCAGCACCCATGAGGTGGAAAGCAGGTCCTGTATGTGCAGGGACAAGTTTGTGCTCAGCTCCCTCAGCAGCTTCACCACTGTGATCACCCTCAGCACAGTAGTATGTGCCAGAGTCATTGAGAAAGGCATGTTCTATTGAGAGGGTGATGCTGTCTCCTTTTATGTCACTGCTCTTGAAGTGGCCCTCAAAACCCTTCTCCACTGATGCCTTAGCACCTTCATATGCAGAAACCACCTGAGTCAGGCTGGAATTCTTCTCTGAAGGCAGGATGAACCAGTACATAGCTCTGTTGGAGGATTTCTTCTTGGAACATTCCAGATTCACGGACTGGCCTTCTTTTATCACCATGTCTGGAGATTGTTCCAGGGCCAACACTGGAAAGGAAAAGTACAAGAAGTGAGGAGAAGGAAAAAAAGGGAAAAAATTGAAGTAGGCACTGTGGGTTGGTAGGCAAAGGGTGAGAAGAAAGAAGGCAGCCAAGGGAGCAGCTCAAGGCATGGGACAGCTCTTCAGATCAGCAAGTGAATGTCCAGTCTCTCTGCAATAGCCAGGGTGCACTCCGGGGCAGATTGTGTCCAAAATCAGGAACCATCTGGGGGCTGCACAAAGAATGAAAAATAGACAGCCACTGCAGAAGATTCAGGGATCCCTGCCCACCACATTCACTGCTTCTCCTCAACACAGGAAGCTCTGCAGAACAAAGCAGTGCCAGGAACTGGCTACAAAGCTGGGAGAGCAGCAGCAGGATCAATGGAGGTGCTCAGGGGTGCATGGAGTTCACTTACCCAGAGGGGCCAGCACAGCCACAAAGAAACAGCAGTGAACCATGGGGAAGAGCCCCTTCCCTCTCAGCAACCTGCCTCGTGTAGCTGCCCAAAGATATGAGAGGAGGGAGCAGTGAGTGAGGGTGGGACATCTCGGGGCGGGGCTGGGCAAGAAATGTCAGAAGGTATTGGCTGGCTGGGAACCCTGGGGAATGACACAGACTAGGGCAGGAAAGCAGAACCCTGGCAGAGATGCAGTGGGTGGAAGGCACAGCCTGGGCCTGGGTGGGAGGGAAGGATGGGCTTGTAAGGACAGATCCGTGCTGGGATTGCACGGCAGGCTGAGTGTGTGCAAGGCAGAGCAATGCTGGCTGCTCCCCTTGTCCTTGTGAAGCCCCTGGGAGATGGAGGAATGAGGGATAAAGGCCACACAGAGGTGCCTTGAATTTTCCCAAGCCCTTTCCCTGTCTTCCCCACCCATGGCTGATTCAATTCCTGCCTGGGCACCCCATGTCCCACCTGGCTGTGTGACGGCTCTTTTTCTGTGTGCAGTGCAGTGAGCACAGCAAAGAACATCAGTGAGAGGGAGGCAGGAAAAGACAGCACAGCAGCCCAAGCACTTGGGAGGGCTCTCATGGACATTGCAGTGACAGCAGCAGGAGAGCAGGGTAAATCCCTGTGAAGAGCTGAGGGACACTCAATGCCCTGGCATGGGAAGAGAGAAAGGATCCAGTGGGGCCCACAGGGACAGCCATGAGGGTGACCAGGGGCTGAGGATGGGGCTCAGGGTGACCTCTCCTTGCTGACAGGAAAGTGGCTAAATACCTCCAGAGATGGCTTCTCCCTGGCACCTGGAGCCTTGCTGGGGAGCCCAGGCTGTCTCTGACTGGTGCTGCCTGTGGCACAAGGGCTTCAGGAGCTTTGGCTTCAGCAGCACAGTTCATTTGGCACATTCAGGGATTGCTCAGGGACAGGGAGCATCTGTGTCACTGCCCCCTGTGTCCTGAGAATTGACCTCTGCAAGGAGATTGGCTTTCCTGGCAGGACTGAGCTGGTCCTCCAGTGGGCTGTGGAGGCTGCCACTGGGAGTCAGGCAGTGAGGGCACTGGGGTATAGAAAGCAGCTGTACAGTGCAATTTTGGTCACTCAGGCTGTGCCAGTGACACCTCCCTGCTGCTCTGCTCACAGGCTGAGGAGACCCAGGCCACTGCATCCCCTCCACTGCGCCCTCAGGTGTTTCTGCTCTGAAGAACATCCACGGGTCCTCTCCTGCATGGCACAAGATCTGCACAGGAGAGCTGGGGAGCCCGATGGGCACAGGGGCAGAGAGCATCTGGGACAGTGGCAAGGGGGAAAGGAACACAGGGAAGGACTGACCGGCCATTCCACCGAGGTCTGCTGGCAGCAGGTTTCCCTCCTCCTTCTCCTTCCTGTGCCAGGAGCTCTGCCTGACAATAGGGAAGGAGAAACAAGTGGAAACAGGCTGGGATCCCTGCTGGAACTTCTGCCTCAGAACGCTGGCAAGGAGAAGGCTCATAAGGTGTCACCCAATAGAGTGTTTGGCTGAAGGAGAACTTTCAGTGGCAGTCCTGAGGAAAACTGCATGCAGGTGCTGAGCAGGAGGCAGGATGACCAGGTGGAGACTGTGGCACACTGCTGTGTTCTGCATTCACTGTGAGAATAATGGTGATGACAGAGTTTTAGTTGGGGTGAACCACTGCTTAGCCCAAATCCAGGATTTTGGAGTGTCTCTTGCTCTGCCAGAGGGCAGGTGCACAAGCAGCTGGAAGGGACAGCTGACCCAAACTGGCCAAAAGGATATTTCCTCCGACTCAGCATGATGCTCAGTATGGAAACTGAGGGGATCTGGCCTTGTGCTGCCTATCACTGTGAACCACATGGATTTACTTGGCTTTTTATTTCTCTCTCTTCTCCTTTTCATTTCCTCCTATTATTGCTCTGTTTGTATCTCAACCTGAAAGTTTTAGCCTTGTTTTCCCATCCCACCAGGGGAAGGGGGTCCTGAGAGAGTGGCTGTAACACCTGGTGGCTGATTGGGCTTTAACCACAACAATCTGAACACCAGAGAGCATCTCCCTGTCCCCACAGCTATGGCATCAGCTGCAACTCCCCTCACCAAGCATGCACTTCACTCTCCAGTAAGGAATGTCCAGCTTCTTCTTTTGATGGATTATGAAAATTTATGTGAGGATTCCACTGAGCCTCTGCACTCTTAAGTAGAGATAATGAGGAATGAGCAAGTCAGGGAGCTCTCGTGTCTTGCAGCAAAGCAGCAGGGGATATAATGGGTGGGCCAGACAAGATGCTCAGAAACACCAACAACCCCTGCTGAAAACACCACTTGGACTCCTTCCTCCTGGTCCTTGTCCTGGTCACCAGGCCAACCTGGGCAGCCTCCTGATGTGGGCAGGGACAATGCCCAAACATCAGTGTTCAGGTCACAGGGCAGTGGAGTAACTTGGGGTCCCTGGTGCACAGCAGTGTGACCATTCCCTGGAGACCAGTGGGGCCAAGGACCAGAGGGCCTTCCCCTTCCAGCTGGTGGAGAGGGAAAGCAGTGCGTGAACTATTCCACATCCTGCTTCACCCACCAGGAGTTGATGGAACAGATTGAAAGGAAGGAGAGATGGATGAGGAAGGGAATAGGAAACAGGAAGGGACTAGGTGTGAGAGGACGGAGAAGACAGGTCAGGGTGACAGACAGAAAGAAGTGAAAGGAGGGAAGTGAGAAGCAGTCTGTGAATGGCAGAGAAATGAGCTGAGACAGTGAGGACAACTAGAAAAAAGAGACAAAAGGTGATTCAGAGACGGGAAAGAACAGAAAAGCAGCTAGAGACCATGCACAAGACAGACAGATGGACAGACAGACACACACACCGTCCTTCCTGAAGAGCGGGAGGGCAAGTGAAGAAAACATGGTTCTATCACACACAGGGCTCAGTGTGTGCTGGTGGCAGATCCCTGTTGGCCTGGAAAGGTTTGTGCTATGCTGCACCAGCCTTTGAGTCACTGTGGGTCTCGTTCAGCACAGAAATATGTGCCTGTGTCATTGAGCAGGACATGCTGTATCTTCACCGATAAATGGTTGTTCTTAGTCCCATTACTCTGGAAGCGACCTTTGAATTCCTCCTCAATATCTGCTTTGTTGCCTTCCACTGAATATACAACCAACTGCATTCTGGCATCCTTCTCCATGGGTAGCTTGTACCAGAACAGGTTTAAGAAAAGTTTCCCTGATGCAGAACATTCCAGAGTCACGGTGTCTCCCACCCGGACAACTGTATCTGGTGATTGCTGGAGGGCCCAGCCTGGAAAGACAGGAGAAGAAAGGAGGGAAGTGAAATGCATTGAAGAGGACAAAAAGACATATCCTTGAAGCATGCCATAGGATGGAATGCCACCAGGATATCAGAAAGCTTTGGGAGAGTGCCATGCTTCTTTGAAAAAGACAGTAGAATGCAAAAACCCCAATCAAACCAGCTTCCAATGCAACGATAAATCTGTAATGACTTTGCTTCTATCAATGAAGGATTACTATGAGAGAGGAAAAAACCTAATTTGCAGTTTTGCAAAGTGTTTCAATTCAACAGGTGGTGGAAAGGCTCACCTGGTTCATTGCCCATCCTCACCCTGGAAGCCTTGGGGAAGGGGCACTGCCAGCAAGTGGGAGCACAGCTGAGGAGGCAGCAGCAGCTCCAGTGCAGCTGCTCAAGAGAAAGGGAAGCCCACTTACCCACAGGGAGCAGGATGGCCACAAGGAACTGCTGTAAATCCATAGAGAAAGGCCCCCTGCTTCCAGCCACCTGCCCCTGGTGACAGCACAGCCACAGAGGTGTGTAAAGAGGAGAGGTGGAGAGGAGGAGATGCGTCTCTCTGTGGCTGGGCAGGGGAGTGAGAGCGAGTCTGAAATGGGACAAGGCACTTGGCTGTCCGGGAAGGGTGGGGAATGACACCTGCAGGCAGTCAGGAAGTGCTTGTGCTCTGCTCCTCTGGCTTCCTGCTCTGTGTGGGAGTGGGTGTCCAGGAGGAGGTGGGAGTTCAGTGGGTGGCATCGTTCAGTGCTCTCATGGGGCAGGATGGGGCTGTGTGGCAGCCTGAGCATCTGCACAGGAATGCACAGAATGGCAGGAAATGCTGGGAAGAGAAGGAGATCTCAGGAATGCGTGTACCTGGCTGTGTCCTGCTGTTTGTCTCCTCCCCAACCACCCTCACACTCACAGACTCCCAGCCCTGCAAGCTGCAATGTGGAATCTCTGCTTGTCCCAGCCAGGCCTGACCTGTTGTTCCAGGTGTGGGAAAAGCTGCTGACCTGCAAACGTGGTGTCTCTTAGAGCACAACACAGAATAAATTGTTCTGTAACTGTTGTGCTCTAACTCCAAAAGGGAATCCCAAGGAGAGAACAGGCTGCCTTTGCCTCTGCACTGGGACTGCCCCTTGAGAGACTGCACCTCAGAGAGATTTCTGAGGAGAAGGGCGTGCCCCACAGGATGTGCTGCTACAGATTGACCTTCTCCATGCCACAGAAGAAGGGATACTCTCCTTGCCTCTCCATTGGAGCACTCTGCAAAAGCGCACCAGCGTACAAATGGACAAAGCTCTGGAGAAAATCATGTCTTCTTCCCTGCACACAGTTTTGTTCACCTGTCCAAGGCAGTGGGAAATGCCTGCAGGCAGGAAGAGACACCTGTAGTTTGTGTGCACTGAGTCTGGGTGCAGAGGTCTGGCAGAGACTCTGCACATCCCTGCTGGGCTGTGTGCCCACCAGTGCATGGCAGGGTAAGGCTGGCTCATTGAAGTGGTTTCACGTTCATCTCTGTTTCCGTTTGCCATATTTCATGTAGTGGTTTAATGTCTTTTTGCTGTAATAAAGGATTAGGAGGGAAACACAAAACAGGCTCAACTCAAAAGTAAATAGACAGTTTTATTAATGCGCATTAAGAAAAAGAAAATAAGAAAAATAGTTTTAAAAAAACCCACAACAAAAACCATGTAGCCTTTCCCATGACTACCTATGGTCCGTGGACTCACATATTGGGGTGTCACTTTTCAAAGATGCAGAACTCAAAGGCAAAGGATTTTTCATCTCAAGGAACAGACCTATCTTCTCAATTCTTAACTGACACAGAGAGCTTCTTCTCATCTCTCTCCCTGTTCAAATATCTTATGGGATCACCAGACCCAGTAAATCACAGATACATTTGCGCAAAATTCAACAATTCATCCTCCCAATTCATGTTGTCCACGATTTAAAAGAATACTCTAGCATATTCATATTACAGTTTGTTACCACAACTCACAGGAGATTTTTCACCTTAGGACCAAGGCAACTTGTCATCTCTTCCACCTAAAAGGTCACTCTTCCTTTACTGACTTTGAGATCTCCATATTGTCTCCTTACATGTCTCCAGTCTGGACCTTTCTCTCACTAAGAAAAGAGTTAGGGATTTGGAGGTTTCATCTGTGCTAAGAAGGAGTTTAATCTTGCCCAGGGCCTCTTTCTCTCAGCTGCAGCTCACAGTGTCCCACTTCAAGGCCGCGCCAATGGGGGAAGTCACAGAGAGAGCTTGGAGTGTCTCAGGCAGTCAGGAATCTCAACAGCCAGGGATGGAGATGGCTCCTGCCCACCCCTCGGTCTCACCCTCCAGGGTGGGCCCGGCCCGGCCGGTGGCAGAAGCAGAGCCTTGCTGAGCCCCAGGCTGCCATCAGGGGCTGCAGCCTCTCCTCCCCTCACTGGTGGCTGGGGACAGGGAGGCTCAGAGACACGGCCAGGGCCAGGCCGGGCTCTCGCCCCGCAGCGGGAGGGAAGCGGTGGGCCCGGCCGGGCCGCCCGGCCCTGGGGGACCACAGGGCAGACTGGGACTGGCTCTGTTAACTACCTGTTCCAAGGCAGGATGGAAAAGGGCTTGGCTTGGACACACTCAGGATTTATATGGGTATTACCAAAAGTCACCTTGAGCTTTCTCAGTGGTCAAACCATATGCCAATAGCTAAAAATTGCCTTCTGATAGCATTTTGTTGGAAAAGACAGGAACCTAATGTCCTGACAGGGCAATATTCCATATTCCTCTTCAACTAAAAATCAAACTGTGTTAACCCATAACACCCAGAAAAGACATCAAGTGATCCAGCAGCTCAAGGGTGTCTCGGGCTTGGCAGTGGAGCTGTTCCCCTGGGGCCTGTCAGCAGAGGACAGCAGCAATGCCCCCAGCTCCCAAACCCTCTGCTGCAGCTGTGACTGTGTCCCATTGCATTCATTTCCCCAAGCTGCCTGGAGAAGATTTAGGAGAGAACCCAGATTCCTCTAAAGAACTGGGAGATAAAAGAGATTGGGCTGCTTTGCCATCATACCAGGACCAGCACTTCAGCTGAGAGGAGGCTGTGCCTGATGTTTCCATGAAAAGGCTCTTGTCCTAGTGCCTGACATCCCAGTGAAGTATCTGTACCCACCTCTTGGCACCTTCCCTTCAGATACTTGTAGACAATGATGACATGGCAGTGCTGGAATAGATCATGGGACGTTAGGAATGGGGCTGCGGCCGAGCCTCATCCCTAATGTGGTGCTGCTGTGTCAGATGGATGAACAGAACTGAAGGAAAAGGAGCACGGAATGCTGAGGTGTATTATCCAATCAGAAAAGAGTAAAAAAGCACACAGATGTTATGCATTAACAAAGAGGGTATAGAAGGTTATGCTGGGGAATAATAAAGTGCTGATGCATGTCACCATTATCTGTGTCAGTCTTGTGTCCTCTGTCAGTGGCCAATTAGCTGTTTCTTCTCAAGGTCCAACTGGCCAAGACCCCTCAGCCTTTGTTCACAAAAGAGCTGCTCCACTCTGGTCATCACCTTTCTTCTCCTCTTGTGGACATTCACCAGGAACTCCATGTCTCTCTACACTCCAGATGTGCCTCACCAGGGCTGAGTGGAGCCTCACCTCCCTCGCCCTGCTGGCAATGCTCTTCCTAATGCTTCCTAGGACACCCTTGGCTCCTTGGACACCAGGACACACTGCTGGTCCATGGGGACCGTCTTGTCCATGGGGGCCCCCAGGTCCTTCTCTGAACAGCTGCTTCCCAGCAGGTCAGCCCCCAGCCTGTGCTGCTCCATGGGGTTGGTTATTCCTCCCCAGGTGCATTTGCCTTGGTGGAATTTCAAAAAGTTCCTCCCTGCCCATCTCTCCAACCTGTTGAGTTCCCTCTGAAGGGCTGCACAGCCCCCTGGGATATTGGAAACTCCTCCTAACTGGGTGTTATCTGTGAACTTAATGAGGAGACTCTCTACCCCTCCATCTGAGTCACTGATGAAAAGAACACTGTAACCTCTTGGAAATTTCTGTTATCTGCTACACTAGCTAACATTACCTGTAATCTTTATGTGTTTGCTGAAGATGAACTGTATGTGGATCAAGAGGGGGAAGGCAGGTGGATCCTGCCCCAGAGACCACTCTACATGGAGGAAATAATACTTTAGCTGAGAAAGCACAGGCTTGTGCTCAGCTGTTCATATTCCCTGGCCACAGAACAACCACAGACAAGTCGTTAGAACAGAGGAGCCTGTGGGCAGCTCCCACAGGGTACTGGCTACTTCCACACCTGCCTGGCCTTGCCTTTATCTACAGGTGCACCAAGAACTTCCCACACAAGCACTTGTTCTCTTTGACAGTGAGAATCATGAGCAGGGTGCACTGGAGTCAAGTAGGAGAAAGTCAGTGGAGTGCAGATTGAAGACAGAAAGAAGAAGGTGAGGGAGGGAAGAGAGACAGAAGGAAGAAGAAGTGCTGACAGAATTAAGTGTAGTACAAGTAAGAGTTAAATGCAGAGGGAGGCCTGGAGTGGCAAGGAGACAAAGATGAATAAAGAAACTGACAGTATCTGAGAAAGGCAGCAAGGCAAGGCTAGGAAGCAGAGGTGCGAATGAGTGAGAAGCCTCATGCAGCACCCATGAGGTGGAAAGCAGGTCCTGTATGTGCAGGGACAAGTTTGTGCTCAGCTCCCTCAGCAGCTTCACCACTGTGAAGCTCGCCCTCAGAACAGTAGTATGTGCCAGAGTCATTGAGAAAGGCATGTTCTATTGAGAGGGTGATGCTGTCTCCTTTTATGTCACTGCTCTTGAAATGGCCCTCAAAACCCTTCTCCACTGATGCCTTAGCACGATTTACTGCAGAAGCCACTAGGGTCAGACTGGAATTCTTCTCTGAAGGCAGGATGAACCAGTACATAGCTGTACTGGAGGATTTCTTCTTGGAACATTTCAGATTCATGGACTGGCCTTCTTTTATCACCACATCTGGAGACTGTTCCAGGGCTAACACTGGAAAGGAAACGTACAAGCAGTGAGGAGCAGGAAAAAAAGTGAAAAATTTGAAGTAGGCACTGTGGGTTGACAGGCAAGTGGTAAGAAGAAAGAGGGCAGCCAAGGGAGCAGTTCAAGGCATGGGACAGCTCTTCAGATCAGCAAGTGAATGTCCAGTCTCTCTGCAATAGCCAGGGTGCATTCCTGGGCAGTTTGTGTCCGAAAGCAGGAACCATCTAGGGGCTGCACAAAGAATGACGAATAGACAGCCACTGCAGAAGAGTCAGGGATCCTTGTCCACCACATTCACTGCTTCTCCTCAGCACAGGAAGCTCTGCAGAACAAAGCACTGCCAGGAACTGGCTACAAAGCTGGGAGAGCAGCAGCAGGATCAATGGAGGTGCTCAGGGCTGCGTGGAGTTCACTTACCCAGAGGGGCCAGCATGGCCACAAAGAAACAGCAGTGAACCATGGGGGAAAAGCCCCTTCCCTCTCAGCAACCTGCCTCTTGTAGCTGCCCAAAGGTATGAGAGGAGGGAGCAGTGAGTGAGGGTGGGACATCTCGGGGTGGGGCTGGGCAAGAAATGTCAGAAGGCATTGGCTGGCTGGGAACCCTGGGGAATGACACAGACTAGGGCAGGAAAGCAGAACCCGGGCAAAGATGCAGTGGGTGGAAGGGGCAGGTTGGGCCTGGGTGGGAGGGGAGGGAAGGATGGGCTTGTAAGGACAGATCCGTGCTGGGATTGCAAGGCAGGCTGAGTGTGTGCAAGGCAGAGCAATGCTGGCTGCTCCCCTTCTCCTTGTGAAACCCCTGGGAGATGGAGGAATGAGGGATAAAGGCCACACAGAGGTGCCTTGAATTTTCCCAAGCCCTTTCCCTGTCTTCCCCACCCATGGCAGATTCAGTTCCTGCCTGGACACCCCACGTCCCACCTGGCTGTGTGACGGCTCTTTTTCTGTGTGCAGTGCAGTGAGCACAGCAAAGAACATCAGTGAGAGGGAGGCAGGAAAAGACAGCACAGCAGCCCAAGCACTTGGGAGGGCTCTCATGGATATTGCAGTGACAGCAGCAGGAGAGCAGGGTAAATCCCTGTGAAGAGCTGAGGGACACTCAATGCCCTGGCATGGGAAGAGAGAAAGGATTGAGTGTGGCCCTCAGGGACAGCCATGAGTGTGACAAGGGGCTGAGGATGCGGCTCAGGGTGACCTCTCTTTGCTGACAGGAAAGTGGCTAAATACCTCCAGAGATGGCTTCTCCCTGGCACTTGGGGCCTTGCTGGGGAGCCCAGGCTGTATCTGCTACCTGTGGCACAAGGGCTTCAGGAGCTTTGGCTTCAGGAGCACAGTTCATTTGGCACATTCAGGGATTGCTCAGGGACAGGGAGCATCTGTGTCACTGCCCCCTGTGTCCTGAGAATTGATCTCTGCAAGGAGATTGGCTTTCCTGGCAGGACTGAGCTGGTCCTCCAGTGGGCTGTGGAGGCTGCCACTGGGAGTCAGGCAGTGAGGGCCCTGGTGTGTAGAAAGCAGCTGTACAGTGCAATTTTGGTCACTCAGGCTGTGCCACTGACACCTCCCTGCTGCTCTGCTCACAGGCTGAGGAGACCCAGGCCACTGCATCCCCTCCACTGCGCCCTCAGGTGTTTCTGCTCTGAAGAACATCCACGGGTCCTCTCCTGCATGGCACAAAATCTGCACGGGAGAGCTGGGGAGCCCGATGGGCACAGGGACAGAGAGCATCTGGGACAGTGGCAAGGGGGAAAGGAACACAGGGAAGGAGTGACTGGCCATTCCACCAAGGTCTGCTGGCAGCACGTTTCCCTCCTCCTTCTCCTTCCTGTGCCAGGAGCTCTGCCTGACAATAGGGAAGGAGAAACAAGTGGAAACAGGCTGGGATCCCTGCTGGAACTTCTGCCTCAGAACGCTGGCAAGGAGAAGGCTTGTCAGGTGTCACCCAATAGAGTGTTTGGCTGAAGGAGAACTTTCAGTGGAAGTCCTGAGGAAAACTGCATGCAGGTGCTGAGCAGGAGGCAGGATTAACAGGTGGAGACTGTGGCACAGTGCTGTGTTCTGCATTCACTGTGAGAATAATGGTGATGACAGAGTTTTAGTTGGAGTGAAACACTGCTTAGCCCAAATCCAGGACTTTGGAGTGTCTCTTGCTCTGCCAGAGGGCAGGTGCACAAGCAGCTGGAAGGGAGCATTTCCAGGACAGCTGAGCCAAACTGGCCAAAGGGATATTTCCTTCCACTCAGCATGATGCTCAGTATGGAAACTGAGGGGATCTGGCCAGGTGCTGCCTGTCACTGTGCATCACATGGATTTACTTGACTTTTTATTTTTCTCTCTTCTCCTTTTCATTTCCTCCTATTATTGCTCTGTTTATATCTTAATCTGAAAGTTTTATCCCCTTTTTCCCATCCCACCAGGGGAAGGGAGTCCTGAGAGAGTGTCTGTAACACCTGGTGGCTGACTGAGCCTAAACCACAACAACCTGAGCACCGGACAGCATCTCCATGTCCCCACAGCTGTGGCATCAGCTGCAGCTTCCCTGACCAAGGATGCACTTCACACTCCAATAAGGAATGTCCAGCTTCTGATTTTGATGGATTATGAAAATTGATGTGATCATTGGATTCCCCTGGGCCCTTGCACTTTCATTTGTACTGAGGATAATGAAGAGTAGGTGAGTCAGGGCAGTCCTCATGTGTTGAAGGAAGCAGCATCCTCCACTGTGAAGGGACTGGAGATCTACACAAGGAATAGGCAGAAGCCTGAATTGGACTTTTCAAAGTGCGAATCATGGAGGAACTGACATAAATTAAAGGCTTCAGAAACAATTGAAAATAATCGACTAAAAAACTTCTAAGAATGAGTCTGTGAATTTATAGATCCTTCTAGTGCTTCCTTTAAAGATCCTTCCCATTCTACTGGCACTAAAAATATTAAATACATTCTTCTGAGTGGCATTCTCTGTGCTCTGTATCACAGCCTATGGAAGTCCCCAGATACACAGTGCACAAAGTAGGGGTGCCTGAAAGTCTTTATTAATTTTTCATAATTTTTGCTTGTCCAGACCCAAAAGAGCTGAAATGATGATGACAAAATGCAGGTCACACCAAAGGAGCATCTCAGTTGGAGGCCATGGTGGACTGGATCCAGGAGACGTAGTTGCAAACCTTGGTGTAAACTCCGGGATAGCCCCTCTGGGCGCATCCAATACCCCAGGAAACGATGCCCTGGAGCTGTCCATTGCAGACCACGGGACCGCCGGAATCTCCCTGTGCACACAAAGGGTGTGGATATTCAGCAGATGGCATCAGCCTGAGCAATGAGCCACAGATCCCTGAGGTCACTGACTCTGGAGGAAGGAAGCCCTGTCAGGCATTCCCTGCGCAAAGGTTCTACAAAGGCTGTTTCTGATTCACACTCTCCACCTGATGCTACCATGCCTGACTTGAGCTCCAGTGGAACCACAGCTAAGGATGAGTCAGCTGCCTGGTTTTGCTGGATGTGGTACTTGGTAAACATTCAGGATACATGTGCCTGAAGCCTCTGGTGTCATTGAAGAACTCAGATTTAGCAGTGCAGTGAGGATAGCTGACTCTGTAGTGTGAAGGCCTCTTCAGCTGGGAAAAGGCAGGAGAGAAATGACTGGGAAAGGAGAGGCAGATGATTTACCTGGCAGGAGTCTTTTCCTCCCTCCAGGAATCCAACGCACATCATGTTCTTGGTAATTTGCCCAGGGTAGGCACCAGAGCAGTCGGCGGCAGAGAGGACAGGAGCCTTCAGGCACTGCAGCTGGTCTGGGTAGTTACCTGCAAGGAAATAGGGAGAGATGGTTGATGGCATTGCTGAGTCCTTTTCAGAGCTCAGAGAAGATCTTGGCAAAAAAGCAAGTGATGGACACCCTATTCTAGTAACCATCCTGCTTCCTCTCAGCAGCCAACACAGAATGGCTTCCTTCTGTAGAGATGGAACAAATTCTACCCATGGGCCCACCATTCTACACTGCAGCCACCTTAACTTTTCTGGTATCTGGAATTTCATCAATTGGCAAGAGTGGGGCCACTCTTGGGATACATACACTGGAGGAAACCTGAGCCTCAAGAAAACCATCCTCTCCTCTTGTGCAGGTTTAGATGTCATCAGTGGAATAGAAACCACTTGCCATGCACATCTCTGACCATTGGTGTGAGAGAATGGAGGTCTCTAGTAGGAATTCTAGATCCACAGTCTCAGACTTCACCGTTATTCTCAGAGAAGTGACAACTCTGGTGTCATTAGCTGAATCCACTGTGCAGACCCTACACTGACCCATCGCTCAACAAACCTGTCCCACAGCACTGCCTTGTGTTTTAGCCTCTCCTGCTGGGGGCCAATGGCAAGGTCTTAGAGACTGTCCTGGGCCCACAAGGGTGTGCACATTCCCCCAGAGTACTCACTGCCACTGCTGAGAGTGTTGCCCCAGCCGGAGATCAGGCAGGTGGTGCCGGTGGCCACGCAGCTGGTGGGCAGAGGAATGGTTTGGACAGCTTTGTTGAGCGTGGCAGGGGTGGCCAGCTTGATGAGCATGATGTCATTGTCCAGGGTGTAGGCGCTGTAGCCAGAGTGGCGGATGACTTTAGCAGAGTTGATAAACTGCTGTGTGGATTCGGTGAGCTCCAGGTTGTGTTTCCCGAGCTGCACTTGGATGCGACTGGAAAAGAGAAGGCACAGCATGTCCTTTACTGCTCCTGGCAGGTTGGGAGAAACCTCCCTGTCGCTGAGTGCACTCGCTCCAACATCACTGCCACAGGAGCCTTCTGGGGCAGGGGATCTTTCTTGTCCTCCAGGGACAAGATCCCTGCAGGGGATCCACATGGAGATCCTAACCCACTCCCAGGACGGGTGGTGAATTTCTGCAGGTTTGTAAATACATGACAGCAGTTGAATACATAGCAGCACTTCATATAAATATTCTGGGACAAGGCAAACTGCTCTAGCCTGACCTTGTTCCTCTTGCTGTTCCCCAGGGACAATGCTTTAGCAAGATTCATGCAGCTGATGAGAAATCAGAGCCCAGAACTCGTTGCTTATCGCATTGTCATTTCAGAAAGGGTTTTGCTTTCACAGCATTCACAGAAGGGGAAAACGCCTCAGGATACCTCAGCCCAGTTTCCTGAATGATCCACCCATCCCTTTGGCTGTCTCTGGTCAGGATGGAGGCACTTACATATTTCTATCTCATAGCTCAGAATTCCTTCTAGAAGTGAACTGGAAGATAGAAGTTCTAGAAGGATGTAATTTTTCCACTCACGATTTGTAGCAGTGAGCAGCAGACAGGACCCACTGGCTGCTGATCAGGGAACCTCCACAGAAGTGATATCCAGAATTCAGAGACACCTGATAGGGCACTGAGTTCTTTGCACAGGTGTAGCCTCCCACAATCTTGTCATCATCATCTTCAGCAAAGGTGGGGAAGGCAACTGGGAGACAAGAAGTGCCATGTGTCAACATAGCTGGCCTAAGGTAGTGTGGCCTGCAATCCACCCTGTACTCTGCCCTGGGACCACCCCTTCTGAAGCCCCTCACTTGTAGGCTCCCCTTCTGTGGACACTCAGGGCAGCAGTGCTGGGCGGATCTAAAGCACATCCAAAGTGTTGCTGCAGCCTCAGAGAAGGGATCAGACCCACACTGGTGCCTCACATATCTGCAACTGAAGCCCTGCTGGCTACTCCCTGAGGGGACATGAGGACATAGAAATGTTCTTGTTGGATCGGATCATGGGTGTGTCTTTCCCAGGATCCTGTCTACTGAAACAGTCAAGGATTGACTGAGGAGAAAAGTAAAAACAAAGGTGCAGTGATATTATCTTGGAGCACCTAGCCAGGGTCCAAAATGTTCCAGTTGTTTTAGGACTTCCTGGGCCAGAACTATTCCCTGGGCACTCCTTAGTGCTGAAGAAGGAGGCAGTCTTTTTCTGAAGCTATGGCCACATCTCCATGGCTGGGTCAGGAGCCCCTATGAAGATGTTCATTCCCCAGCTTGTGGCACAAGGCATTATGAACAGACAGAAGATGGAAGGGGCAGGGCTCTGCCTTTAAATTTCTGCAAGTCAAAACTGGACTTGGCTTTCCCACAATAGGCTACCTTGCAGTTTTGCTCAGAAAATCAGCTTCCTATTAAATGAAAGAAATAGAAATAAAGCATATACTCACCAGCCACCCCAATAAAGGCGAGAAGCAGCAGGCACTTCATGGTCTTGATTCAACCTCAAGCCCAGACTGGCTGACTGGATGTGGGAGCCGCTAGAAATACGTTTTTGGTAATGGTCTTATCTCTAGCCCAAGGTTTTCTCCAGACAAAAAGTACACAGTGGAAAATTTGAAGATCCAAATGTGGGCATTAACAGCCATTGGTAGAATGTACAAATAACATACCCGTTAATCATAAACCTCTGCTCAGATAGAGAGCTATTTTAATTATTCCCTATGGTAGCCTTCAATCTAAAAATACCTTTTGGCTTTGGAATATGTGTAGTTGTTTGTCTGTCTCATTCTTACACACAGCACCTGTTGAGAACAACTCTCAAACCTCTCTCAGATTCCTCTGTGCTGATGGTATCTTTCTTAAAAATGCGTATTTTTTCCCAAGGTTGCTCATTGTAGGTAGTGGACAGAAAGACACATTGCATTTAATTGGGATGGGGAATCCAGCAAACCCAGTGGTTAACTTTGTTAAGTTTATTTTAGCAAATCCCTTTACTTGAATAATGTGTGTTTCTATCATATGCAACACAGTCTTTTCCTAAATCAACTTCCTCCATTGTAATTTCAAAAGGGAGGATAGAAAAACTATCCTGTGTCCCTCACTGCTTCTCAAGTTAAATAGTTCAAATGTTGGAATGCTCAGAATCTCCCTTTTCTACTTTCTCTCTCCTAACCTGTATTTAAGTATCCACCCAAATACCAAACTGTGCTTTTTGTCGTCTTTGGAATGTTCTACAGAGACTCATTTTTGCCACACAAGAATTTCAGTATAATGCTGATGTTTATGAGTGTAATGTAGATGAGCAATAATCCTGTGAACACAAATAGTGAGATCTCCTGAAATCCCTCTCTGCAGGAGTGGGGATTTCTGTCATGATGCAAAGTTTACTAAAGACTAATGCTTTGCTGAATAATCATGTTCATTCTCCAAGCAGCTGCCGGCTTTATTATGTTCCCTCCTGAAAGACACAGGATTCTCTCCAGAGACAGTAAAGGGAAGCCATATGTTTGGAGATGCTGGAATAGCTTAAGAGATTAATAGGAATACTCTTCCTGCTCCATTTCTTAATTCATTTTTGTGGGCTTTGGAGGACTGATATGCACAGTGTCACTGTCCAGAAGTTAATTTTCCTTCATGTTGAACCACAAGTCCAAGGCTGGGGACTCCTCCAAGGGGGTGCATGAATTCTGTTGGCCTTTAAACTGGCATTAGTGCACAGCTTTCTTACAAGCATGTTTTATCCTGTGAAAGAAAAAAGGATTAGAAGCTTCCTGTGGGAAAGGAAAATGTCAGTAATAGGACTAAGAGGGTCAAAAATTACCAAAGCTGTCCAATCCCATTATAACTAAGTGGAGCAAGAAAAAAATCACCATTTACAATTGTGTTTAGTTTGAAATTTCTAATTTCTTTGTCCAAAATGTGCCATTAGCATAGACAAGGGCTGTCATCAGATGTGCTGATGAACATTCCGTAATGTTCTTCAGAACCCCTTTAAAAGGATCTTCTAAGGAATACACTCAAGGGTGTACATCTATTGCAAACAAGTTTCTCATTTCATGCAGTGATGCTGCAATAGAAAGCTGGTGGCTTCTGGGGCACAGGGAGGGGGAGGACTGGTGGCTGAAGGGCAGCTGTGTTAGGTATTATCAATGGACAAGCTTGCACTTCTAGAACTTCATGTTCCTAGTTCAATATTTCAGTCAGCTGGATCAACACTGGACTCAGATAAAGGAAATACATTTGTCCAGGCTGATGCAAGATCCTGGGAAAAAGAAACCTTGTAAAACCATGGGCTGACAGAGATAAAGATTCCTAGGAGCATAAATATGAAGGTGTTTCTGGGGGTAGTCCTTTCACACCTCACAGAGCTTGGTGGCAGAGGTTGCATTGATTTTCTCTTCCCACCTTACTCCTTTCTGGGATAAGCTGGTACATTCTTCAAAGCTTCTTATCCTCCAGCTTTCCACACCTGAACAAAACTGCTGTCACAGCCTCTTGCCTCGTTCTCTGTGTCTGTATTTCTCTCTCAGCTATGACCACAATGCTTTTCTTCTATTTCTGCCCTTGCCAACAATATGTATTCTTAGTGTCCTAGAGAGAAAGAGGATGTAGGACATGACAGGGTTTTATAAAATCATGAATGGCCTGGGGAGCCTGGGGAAGAACAGATTGCTTATTGTCTCTTAAGGAGTAGCATGCCAAACTTGGTGGGGGTGGCTTGTTCAGAGCAAGCAAAGGACACGTCCTCTATTTTAGGAAAGCTATGAAGTCCTTTCCACAGGTTTTTATGGATGCGAAACATTTACATGGCCTCAAAAAGAGAAGGGACACATGGAAGAAAAATCCTTCGAGGGCTGTGAGGTTGAAGGATACCCAATCCAATCTCCCTTGCCCCCAGGAATGGCCTGGTGTTGGAATGTTCAGTGCTACTACAGTCCAGCAAGAGAATCTCTGGACTCTCACCCTTCTGCTAGTGTGTCACCCGTGATCCAGAGAAGGACAGTCAGGGTTGTTTAAATCCTGCAAAGGTTTGGAGAGTTACCCAAACTCATGCCTTCATTTGCTGCACCATAGGTGGTCTCCTGGGAGCATCCCAGCTCCTTTTGAGCGTGATGGGAGGGCACAGGTCAGGTCTGACCTGACAAAGATGTGTGTTAGAAGGTGGATTTATCTGACAGTGCTGTTGGGCTGTTATTCTTCAGGTAGGTACGGAAGTGGGGATAGGGCTTAAATGATGGGAACACTTGCCCTAAGGATTCTGAGTTATAAAGGATTTGCTGGGGGAGTAAAAATACCTGTTTTTCCTGGGAAACATAAAGACTACTCAGAAAACTGCTTTTTACACAACTTCTCTCTGTCTCTCAGAAAGGATACCTAGATAGAGATGCTTATGTCTTCCTTCCCCTAAAGCTCATTTCTATATTGCTTGCATCATTATTTAAATCTGATCCAGAGAGCAAGTGATGGTGATGCACGTTTTCTTCTCCAGCCTTTGAGCAAAATTCCCCTGTGTCCTGGAAATTCTCCAGTTGCCTTGGTATAATTTCTTCCTGCCCTCTTCTTGCTTTCTTTTCTGAAGCACAGAAACCAGGCATCTAGAGAGGAGTCTGGCCGAGCAAGGCTGTGGTGACCAAGATACAGTCTCCAGTTTTGGTGGAGAAGGAACTGGGAAAGTGAGAGGGAAGGGCACAGTCAGATGGAAGAGAGAGGCTTTGGGATGGTTAAAAAGAGTCCTCAAGAAGAGCTCCTTGTCTTCTTCCACTACCATTTACTGCCGCAACCTGCTGTGGTCTCCGTAAGTCACCTAATCATCCTTTTCTTCTTCTGATATATTCATCCACTACCTCTTCCATTGACTTCTTTTTTTACAATTCTGCTGCCTTCTTCCATTGTCTTTTCTACTGCCTCTTCTTTCCCTAGTTATCCTGCTTTTCTTCATCACTGCCAGCTTTTCGGCTGACATCCTGTAGTGGTTTCACATTCGCCAGTTCCTGTTTCCTACAGTTAGTGTAGTGGTCTGAGTGTCTACCAGAATCATTTACTCTCTTTCTGCTGTGAGACAGGGTTAGGAGAAAAGCAAAGCAGGCTCAAACTTAAAAGGTATAAAGACAGGTTTATTAACAAATACTAAAAGGAAAGAATAAGACTCAAAACGAAACCTTCAAAACACTTCTCCTCCCCCTACAACTGTTCACTTTCCCACTAAGAACATAAAGAGAAAAAACCTGGAACTCCAGGTCAGAACCACTTGTAAAATAGTCTTTCATCAGTCCATTTAGAGAGAAGTCTCTTTTTGTCTGTTATGGTAACTTTCCACAAGAAAGGACAGTCCGTTTGTGGCTCTTAACTCTCACAAAAACAGCCGCCTGGGAACTTTTGCAGTTGTGGAATCCCTCCCATTTTTACAGCTTTTCCTGTGGTTGCATATGGACCATGAAGCTCCTTGGGGTATCATTTTAAAGATGAAATGATTCCAAAAGCAAAGGGTTTTCTTTATCTGTCTCTGAAATCATCTCCATCTCAAGAAACAGAGGTCCCCTTTTTTCCCTGGGGGCAGAGGGCTTCTGTCTTTCTCTCTATCTTCCTCTGTTCAAAATTCTCCATTAGATCACAGCTATTTCAATATTTACTTAGTCCATCACAGATACCCTTGCTGAAATCTACAATCTGAATATTCTCATCATCTCCCCAATGTATATTTTTTCCATGGTTTAAAGGGATATCCTAGCATATTGCAATCTGTTACCACAGTGCACAAAAGACTTTCAGCCCAAAAACCAAGGCATCTTCTCCATCTTCTCATCTAAGATACGACCTCTCTTTTCACCAACCCTGATATCTCCATATTGTCTCTTTACATGTTTCACTCTCTAGCTGTTCTCTCACTCAGAGAAAAGCTAGTCCTTTATAAGTTTCATCTGTGTAAGGAAGGAGTTAACATTCTCCCTGGTCTGCAGAGGGCATGATAGTTCTTCCCTTGGAGATGGCCAAAGGGAGATTCAGGCCATGCTGGGGCTGGAGCCAGGATCTCTCGCACGGCTGGGCTTTTCCCCCCTTCCTCTGCAAGGGGCTTGGTAGCTGAGCCAGAGCTGTCTGTGGTGGAGGATTCTTCAGAAAGCCATGCAGGGGCGGGGCTGAAAGGAAAGGGGTCTGGCTCCCAGGATGGGCTGCCCAGCCTGGTTAGGCCTCCTGGCTGAGATGGGGGTGCAGCTTTAGCTGTAAGGTCTTAGCAGCCGCCCAGGGCACACTCCTCTTTCCCCTGCCCAGGAGTCACCTGGCCCAGCAGGCTTCCCAGGAAAGGCCTGCCCCCCTGCCGTGGGAAGGAGGGAGCCAGGACCAGCTTACATCTCCCAAGGCAGGAAGAAAAAGGAACTTTTCTCGGTATTCTCTGATTTTTCACCTGTGTAGTCCAGGGGCGTTTCTAACTCTCTAACTGATCAATCAAGCTGTCAACATTCTGCTATAACTTCCTTAGAAAAATCATTTCCGTGCTAAACCACACACATTCTCTGTCAGCTTTTCCATTGCCACCTTTTATGCTTCTGCTATATTCATTTGCCACCTTCTTCAGTCGCCTCCTTTTTTTCTTCTTCCACTGCCTTCTTTTGCTGCCTCCTTCTGTCCCTCCTTCCGTCCCTTCCTCTGTCATCTTCTACTGCACATCATCCACAGCCCTGTTCCTCCTCTTCCTGTTCTTTCAATACCACCCTCTGACATGTTCTTCTGCTACCTTATTCCACTCCGTTCTTCATCCCCTTCTCCTCGTCTTCTACTGCTTGCATGTTCCTTTCCCTTCTTTTGCCACCTTCTTCCACTGCAAGTTCTTCCTATTCTTCTACTGCCAGTATCTCTTTTTCAGTTGGAGCATACAGGCCTTAATCCCCAGTATCCCTGACTCCAAAACCTAGGGATCAACCTTGGGTCTACCTTAGTGCATTCTGCAAGGAGGTCTGCTAGAAGCTCTGGAAGGGGCTTCAGATAGGAGCCTCAAATGCTTTTGTGATCATCCTGGGAGGCAGGGAAGGAAGGAAGGAAGGAAGGAAGGAAGGAAGGAAGGAAGGAAGGAAGGAAGGAAGGAAGGAAGGAAGGAAGGAAGGAAGGAAGGAAGGAAGGAAGGAAGGAAGGAAGGAAGGAAGGAAGGAAGGAAGGAAGGAAGGAAGGAAGGAAGTTTCCCCCTATGTTGGCTCTGCAAGGAGAAAAGGCAAAACATGTAATTATAAACAGTTCCCAATAGATGGCTCCCAAAACACAGAGGTGACAGCAATGCTGAGCACACAGATCAGATTAATTTCAAAACTAGCAATTCTGTCATATCATAAGCTGATAAAAACGAATTTTTTTTTTGAAACTATGGAATGATTATTTTGTTTCATCACACTTTGGTTAAATCTGTCATTATCTCAACTCTTTGTGCCCCACATTGGCAACCAAAAAAAGGATCATTATGCTTTAACCCCAGCCAGCAACTAGGTGCAATGCAGCTGCTCACTCACTCCCCTCACTTCCACTCCTCCAGCTTGTTGGGGAGAAGAATCAGAAAAAAAAAGTAAAAAACCTTTGTGGGTTGAGATAAGAACTGTTTAATTCTTAGAACAAAGTATAACAATAACAGAAAAAGAAAAACCAAGTGCAATTGCTTACCACCTGTTCAGCCTGTCCCTGGGCAGTGATTAGTTCTTTTTGTCCTACTCCTCCCAGTCTATATTCTAAGGATGACGTTCTGTGGTGTGGAATATCCTGTTGACCAGTTAGTGTCATTTGTCCCAGCTATGCTCCCCCACAGCTTGTTCACTTCCTTGCTGGTAGAGCATGGAAATCTGAAAAGTCCTTGATTTGGAGTAAGCACTACATAGGAACAACCAAAACATCAGTGTATTATCTATATTATTCTCATATTAAAAACAGTACTGTACCAGCTACTAAGAAGAAAATTGACTTTATGCCAGCCAAAATAAGGACAGTCACCTCCTCCGTCTCCTCCTTCATCTTTTCCTAATCTTCCAACATTTTCTTTAATTGCCTGTTCCTTCCTTTCTGCTGCCACCTTCTTCCACTGACTTATTCTATTCTAACTCTTCTATCTCCTCCTTCTTTTTTTCTTACACTACCTTCTTCTACCACTTTCATCCTTTGCTTTCTTCTGTAGCCATCTCCTCAAGCTGCCTTCTTCCATTGCCTCCTGTTCTTTTTCCAACACCTTCTTCCATCAAATGTTTCTTCTCTTTTTTTGCTGCCTTCTTCTGATACTTTATTCCACCACCTTCTCCATTCCCTCTGCCTTCTTTTCTTCTGCCATCTTCTTCGTCACCTGCACCATTACATTGTCATGTTCTTCCACCACCTTTTTCTGGTGTCTTCTACCATCATACACCCTCATCACATTCTTCATCACTTTCTTCTTTCCTAATTCCAGAACCTTCTTCCATTGCTGACTTTCACATTCACCTTTTCTTCTTCCGTCACACGCTTCTGCTACATTCTGTCACCTCTGCCCTCTCTTCCTTCACTGCCTTTTTCCACCACTGCCATTACCTCCTCCTTCACTTCTTCTACCACCTTTGTCCTTCACCTCCTTTGTTGTCTCTTGCTTCTTCCATTGCCTCCTCCGTTGTTTCTTCCTTCTTTACTTTCGCAGCCTCCTCCTCCTCCTTCACTGTCTTCTTCCATAGCCTCCTTTTTCTCTTCTTCCAATGTCTTCTGCCACCTTCCTTCATTGCCTTGTCTGTAGCCTTCTCCTTCCCTTCTTGCAACATTTTTTCTTCACCTCCTCCATTTCCTTACCTTTTTTTATTCTGCGGCTTTCTTCCTCTGCCTTTTTTTGTTCCCTCCACCATTGCCTCCTCATTCTATTTTTCTGCCTGCTTCTGTTTCCTTCATCTGCCACAGCCACCTTCCAACGCAAATGCCTTCCTTCTGCCACCTCCACCTTCTTGTCTTCTTCCACCACCATTTTTGATGACTCCTTCCACCACTGCTGCCTTCATGCACCACCTGTCTCTGCTGTCTTCCTCCACTGCTTTCTGCTGCCACCAGCTCCTGTCAATGCAGTCTGCTGTCACATTCCATCACTGCCTCCTGTTGCTGCCTTCTGCCACCTCCCACTGCTGCCACCTTCCACTGCTGAATTAATCAGCCACTGCCTCCATATGCAGAAGCTTCCTTCTGTCTCACTGCCTTTACCACTGCATTTCACCACCATACCATTCCATGACTTTCACCCTTTAGCCACTGTAACCCTCCACCTTTGGCCTCTGCCACTTTCCACTCCCTCCACCTTCCCTTATTCACCACCTTCTTCCAGCTTTTTCTGTCACCTACTCTGTCGCCTCATTCACCATCTTCTTCTCTTCCACCACCTTCTTCTGCCTCCTTTCTTATGTCACTTCCTCTGTCACCTCCTCCTTCTCTGCTTCTGCTGTAGCCCTTTGCAACTTCTTTGGTCACCTTCTCCATTGCCTCCTCCTTCTGCTCCTCCATGGCCTTCTGCTGCCTGCTTCTGCCAGCTCTTCCACCATTTCCTCCTTTTCTTCTACATTTCCAAGACATCCTAATGGAACTATATTTGACAAGCCAAATAATTGTAACTGTAGTTGTTAATGACTGTATAGGAATGTCTGTATCAGCTCATTGGCAAATGATTGGAAAACTTATATTTTTAATTATAATTATGAGAGAAGTGTTGCATTTTAACAGCATAAAGAAAATTGTTTTTTTCCCTAGAATATTGCTCAGTGGTACAGGTCCTAACTCTGCCTCTGACAGTAATATTGTACTATCACACTGATCCTTGAGTAAATAACATCACCCTTCTATCTGTTTATTGTCCTGCCTTTTTTGTGTGTCTTAGCTATACATACTGGAGATCTTAAGACAGGGACACTTTACATTAGTTGTTTTCATTTCGCCCAGCATGAAAGAAATACAATGGGATGTTTATAGCAAAAAGTAGTACTGAAGTGTCATATCCAATTTAATTGTCTATATACTTTGTTCTCTTTGACAATCAAGAGACAATTTCACAGAATACGTTATGCCTAAAGGAGCATCTGGGGGTGGGGGTCTGTGGTCCAACCTCCAACTTAAGGCAATTCTAGTTTATAACCTAGAAGAGGTTGCTTAGGGACTTACCCATTTGAGAATTGGAAACCTCCAAGGAGGGAGATTCTACAATCTTTCTGGGCACTCTCTGTTCTGGCGCAGTACAGGACCCTCAAGGGCAAACTCTTTTCCTTTTATTCCTGCAACCCATAACCATTCCATCTTATCATTATGGCATGCATTGTCTCTATTTCCCTGCATCTGCCTTTTTTGGTAGTGAAATGTTGGGATTACACTGCCCCTTGCCCCACCTACCCTTAGCTTTCTTCTTTCCAAGCCAAAGAATAGCAGGTCTCTTGTCATGTGCCACTTAATCATCTTGGACAGTAATCAACTTGTTGGCCATATGCTGGAAATTCTCAGGTATTTAGCACTACTTTTGCACGGAGAGGAAGGTGTGAACAAAACTGGACTTTATTCAGCCCTTTACAATAGTCAGCTCTCCATAAAGAGCAGAAGGGGTTAGTCATCAAAGTCAGTGACAGATCAAGCAGAAAATTTGCTAATGACATAGTAGATGTACTATTGACCTAGCAATGATAAAGAGTCTATGATCCATCTTGCCCTTAATAATCGAAGGGGAAGATAATTTTTTCACTAGTTTTGCATGTTGTAAAAGAAATTTTACTGTTTTTCCTAGTGTAGGAAGAAGGGTAAGAATAATTTTGCATTTTTCCCAGAAATTGAAATTGTTGTAGAGTGCAAGTGTCCTGGAACACTTGAGGTTTCTATCTACAAATAATAATTACGGCATCTTAGCATACTAGATTATTTCTGTAGTGTGTGCTTGTTGAACAGCAACATTGGTGTTTGAAATGCATGAGAGAATAGGCAGGTCCAAATCCCAATTCTTTGACAGTTGTGCAATCATTTTCATTAGCCAATATGATAAGAGTCAAATAATTTACTAGAGTCTGTTGTTACTGTTGCTTGCACACAAAACGAAATCATTCCATGAAATGTACATCAAGTACCATGTCCAGGAGATTTTCATTTAAACGTATTTGGTTTATTTAAAAATCCATCCTCTTGGATGCAGTAACATCTGAATGAGAGGAGCACAATGTGCATTTTCCCTGCAGGTGCTTCAGGGGAACTTGTGTCTCTGAAGGATAATGTAAGCCACCAGCTCACTTAGGGCAAGTGAAAACTAGAGCTTTCAGAAAATGGTGGCCTGAAAATGCAGTTCTTTACTGAAATCAAGGACCAGATCAATTCCAGTGAAACACAACACAGAATCATACAATCATAGAACCATACAATCATAAAATGTTAAGAGATTGTACTTATAAATAAGAGATAATGCACCTTAAAGACCACGTAGTCCCAAGCCCTTTTCATCCTGCACTGTATCTCTGGGTCACTAGTTTAGCAATTTAGTTCTCATGCTACTCACACAGCCTCTCCTGATGCCCATGACTGATCCCTCCTCATTAGCCCGTTGTCTTGCTTTAGACCAGCAAAGGAATGTGGTATTGAAATGTTCTGGGTTTTAATATAATTTGAAGATGAAACTTCAAGGGTTTTGTGGACCTTGCACTTAATATTGGTGTCTCAGTTCTGGCAAAGCTATAACATGTTGTTTTACAGTTGTAGAGATAAAGGGGATTCTTCAGATGCAGCTGATAATTTATTATAGTGTGTAAATCTGCAGGAAGATTAGCAAGACTTCCAACAGGACAAATTTCCTAAGCTTTTAATTTATTCAGAAAACTATTCTGGCGTTGTGAGGCTTTTTCACTCTTTTCTTCCCTCTGCCCAAATATTTTATTAACTTTCTAAGGACTATGAATTAAAGCTCAGACACTTGCGTTCTACTTACTGTACATTATATGAGGTGTTACTAGTATGGCACTCAACATTCTCCCAGGAGTGAGGGTAATCAAGAACAGAAGTCGTCTCACTTTAAAGATTACTGTTATCACAGAGTCTGGAGTCAGCCAGGCTTCCCCGGCAAGGGTCCTGTCTTGTGTGGGAGATCTCATGCAGTGAAGCTCCTGCAGAGAGGTTCATTTTCAGTAAGCAATTAATTATTTTTTATATCTTTTTGGTGTAGATACATAAGTAGGCATGGGGCATCAGTGCCTGGAAAGTTGTTGCTGACTCTTAGTTTTCTGCAGTCAGTTCTTTATCACAGTTTCTTTGTCCTGCACCCACCAGTTTGTCTTTTGCATTTTTTTTTTTTCTGAGAGGAACATACTCTCATTTATAAGACCATCCCCAAGAGAATTCTGTTGCTGCAAAAGAAAAAAAATCTGCAAAAGAATTTCTGTTTGCCAGTAAAATAGATGACAGATTTGCTAAAATACTCTTTGTTATGGAAAACCTTTGCTATTGTTACCTATCATTCTTCACTGCAGTGGCTGAAAATGATGACTGATGCTGTCTATCTCTTGTACAGGACAACTTAACATTTTCAATAATGAGTTGGACAGTTGGACAGAGTGCACCCTCAGCAATTTGCAGATGACAAAACTGGGAGGACTGATTGATATACCTGTTGAGAGAAAGGAAACATCCTGTACATGGGAAAAATAACCTCACGTACCAAAGTTGGGAAGCAGCTTTGCAATAAAAAAAAGGGATGTAGGAGTCCTCAAGGAAAGGTTGAAGATGAGTCAGCAACATGCCCTTGCAGCAAATAAGTCTGACAGCTTTTCTGACTGCACTAAGAAAAGTATTCCCAGATCAAGGAAGTTATTACCCCTATTATGCACCAGCAAGATCACATCTGAGATACGTATTCAGTTTTGGACTCCCCACCACAAGAGTTATATGGACATGCTGGAGCAAGTCCAGCAAAGGGCTACTAAGATCATGAAGGGACTGGAACACCTTTCATATGAGGAGATGCTGAGAAATCTGGCATTATTTAGCCTTAAAAAAAGAAGGTTCAGGAAGTACCTTATTGACGGGTATGAATGTCTGAATAAAGAACACAACAACAGCTATTCTCAGTTGTATAAGAGGTGTAAATTCGATTCCAGAAAATTCTGCTAAAACATAACCCCCCTCATTTTTTGATGTAAGGGTAGTCAAACACAGGAACAGGTTCCCCAGCTATGTTGTACAGCCCTTGAATATTTTTGGATATTGAATATCATTGGAGATGTTTCAAACCTGATTGAATACTGAGCAAGCTGCTCCAGCTGACTATTATTCAATAGCAGAGGTCAGCCTAGACAATCTCCAGAGATTTCTTCCAACCTCAAGATATTTACTGTGATTCCATAAATGGAATCTTAAAGCCAAAGAGTCTTAATTATTCTTTTAATTTTTGAGATGCTTGCATAAATAAATGATAATTTCTAAATTGGCTCTCACACACCCAGGAAAGAGGAAGATATTTTTTTCTGTACCAAATAAGTTGACTCTTTGTATTTGCACTACATTTTGACTTTCCTTTTGGAGGTTGCTGTTACGCTGTCTGCAGTGCACTGAAGTAAGAAACATTAAAAACAATAAAATTTCTCCATTAAACTGTATAGGTTTATGATTGAGGTCCTGCTCTCTTAGCACTCTTAATAACTTGGAAGAAGCAAATCCTAGTCCTAGTCTCACAGGAATAGTTATATTACCTGCTGAAACTACCAGGAATATATATTCCATTTACTGACTTTAAAGTCAACTAGGAGAGATTTTATGTGGCATTTTAGCTGCAAGACAGTAATTTCTGTCACCATTAGTCCTATAAAAAATTACATAGAGCAATGCAAAGTAAAAACTTCACTTATCCTTGACCCTGTAGACATGCAAGCTCTCCTCAAATTTTGGAACCTATGCCTATCCCAGCCCAGACTATTTCAAGTGATAGGTCCCCCTCAAATTCTAATGCTGGTTTACTGCTTATTTTCTCTTGAAGAAACTAAACAGAAAAGATAGCTAAGTCTGTAATGGTTCCTTCTGAAATGTCTAAGCTTGTGTAAATTAATTGCTTTAAAAGACAAAACCTATTATACAAATCCCACTTAACAACCATTAAAGCTAAATGAATTCTAACCAAGAAGAGGAATTATTCTGTGGGCCACCATTAATTCACTAAGCAGCTCTCTCTTCCTTCACCTCTCTGTTTCTCTTCTGGTTTTTTCCCTCTTTAATCTTGTCAAAATGCCTGAGGAAAATAAAAACAGTTGAAAGTGTTCTCCCACAGAGAACAGGGCTGTGAAGAATTCATCTCACTATTTCCTGAAGTCAGTGGGTAAGAAACCAGGATGGGTTTGAAGGAAAGATTCTGTGGGAATAGATAATGAAAATCCTAGCTCAACCATTCTGATCCTTGCTATTCCCTATTTTTTTCACTGTCTCTTCAAAAAGTCTCTTTGGGCAGTTCACTCTTGAACTACTGCATGAAAACAGTCTCTCAAGATAAAATCATTTTAGTTGCAGAGGCAAAATGAACAAGATAAGTATTTGGCATGGGCTTCCAGAATCTGGAATGCTACCAGTAAGCACTGCACAGTTGACAGCTTTATGATGATATAATTGCTAAATGATAATGGCTTCAGCAGCTGTGTCACAGACCAATTGTTTTACACAGTCTTATTCAGGTCATATTTATCCTAGTCCACACAATTCCAAGCCCCAGAGTCTGTTTATAAGATTATTTCAAGCTCCATGACTTGGTCAACAGGAGCTCAGTGAAGATTATTCACTAGACCTAATTGGTTAAGGGACTAGAGCTCCTCTGCATCTACTGAAATCTACTTTTGCAGCGTTTCACTTTTAGTGAAAAGTAAATCCTTCCTCTCTGGGATGTATCTCATGATCTGTACCCCTCAGAAGGAGAGTATCCCAGTCACTAAGTCTGGTTAGTACATAGTCTTACAGACACAGATTCATGCTAGTATTGTTAGGAATTTCACTGAAAAAGTGATCAACACAGTTTTTGATGTTTTTCCCTGTCCTCCAAAAGACGGTGTATTTTTTAAATAAGACCCCAGTTTTAATT